>CM034153.1:759609230-760959318 GCA_019776745.2 Taxus chinensis
TGTTAATCTTAGGCTTGTATTAGCATCTCGTGAAACTCTTTTGAGTTCACTTTGAGTCAAAAAGTTTAATCTTCTCCCTCTTCCTGTATCTCTCCCATGTCTTTTAGTGGAGCTTATCATTTCACGATATAAACACATCCCGAAGTCATCATAATTGGGAACCAACTTACAAAATGTACATGTCAATGAATCAAAGGGGGAATCCTGACTCAGAGACCCTTTTACAATGAATATGCCTATAAGTTCCATTGATACTACATTCAATGCCATTATAACATATTGATCTCTTGGTATGCTTCTCAATTGACCAAAATTTCCCATCCCTTTGATCATCCATTAAGATCTTAGTGTCTAATCTGCTTCCCATTTCTATAAATATATGGTTCCCAAAACCCCCAACATAGAAGTAATATGTGAGATCCGTGAGCTGTAAAAAGGAAATATATAATTAAAAATACTATTAAGTAATAATACATTAGAGAAAGTGATAATCCAATAATAATTACAAGTTATGCAACGTACCTGCATGTGAAACTCTTGTGCTTGTAGAAGCTTCTTGCACTATTGGTTGTGATGATGGGACCAAAAACCTATTCAAACTTTGTTGGGACTTATCAATGGTAGGCTTCTTGGGTCTGCCAACTGTGCCACTCCTCAACTCAACTGTAGAAGTCTTATTTGTAGTAAGTGTGTGCTTCTTTGATTTCATGTGCTCATTTATAGATGAGGCAATACTACCACTAGCAGGAACTAAAGAAAACCATTTATTGCAGCGGTGTACACTCCACTTTGAATTTTCTCTTGTCTGCATATTCTCCAAGTGTTGCTTCCACCACCTTGAACAAATCTGAATCTTGTGTCTTGTTAAGATCGTGTAGAATTTTGATTGCATGTTCAATCTCAGATCGATCTCCAGACACCTTTTTTGGTGTTATTTGGTTGCATGATGGACTTTCACTATTTCCAATTGTTGTAATTTTATGTTGATGCTTTTCAGATTTCATATGAGAATTCTTGTAGTTACGGATAGTTTGACTTGTTGATGATATATCCCCTGATCCATAATCAATTCCACAAGCCCCACAATGAAGTTTTATTTTAGGTTTTCCCTCTTTTAAACATTTTTTCAAACTAAGCTTCTCGAGGACAAACTTTTCCTTTAATTCATTCAGTTTGTCTTCCCATTTTTTCAATAAATTGATATCAAAAACTACAACCTGCTCTACTGATTCGGAACTTTCAACAAATTTTGATTATTTTTGCATGGGCTCATTCACATTCTCAAAATATTCAGCAGATCTTGATTGTATAAACATGGAATCCATCACATTCTCTCCAACAGTTGCAAATTTTTCTACCATCTCGCTTATATTGTTTTCAGCTGTACCAATATCCAAAGTTTCAAGTTTCCTCTTGATGCCTATAGTTGATGAAGAAACTTTCCAATTTTTCTCTTGCTTTGGGTTTAATGAATGCCCTTTACTGTTAACAAACTCAAATGGATATTCAACAACATCATCTTTCACCATTTCATGACGAACAATAGAAAATGTAGAATCCCTCGGACATCTAACTATACCAATGACATGATTCCCTTCACCAGTTACAATATTAATATCCAAATCATCCCCTGGATCCATCTGTAATTCCATCAATATGTATCATATTAGTACAATAAAATTATTTGAATCTAAAAAACAAATAATAAAATTATAAAAAAATAATACTATTGGTCACGAGTGATTTATTAGTATCTAACGACCTTCTTAAAATATTTTAAATGAAATGCAAGAGTATGTTTCAAAACACGCTTTGTCAAAAATGGATAGAACATGTGGCTTACATGCAATATCAATAAAGAGAACATGAGTTCAAGAATATCTAAATGAGAAATGAAAGCAATTACTAAATTGATCTTACATGTGGCCAATGACTAAGAGCTAAAAATGAAAATAGAAAACCTATTGTCAGACAGTTCATAAACTCTAGAAAGAACATTGATTTCTCGTCTACTGCAGGAAGTAAAAGAGACTGGGGTGGCCCTTGAGTTTGCACTTAAATTCATATGGCCTGGTGTCAGATATATCTATACCAGCCATGAAAAGGGAAGGGGATATGTCTTTACCAGCCATGAGATGCCTTAAATATGAATAGACCACATAACGCATGAAACATATAAATTTGAAAATAAATTGTTTAAATATGAAAAGGTTGATATTCTGATTTCAATTTTGCTGCATGTTATTCTAGGTGAATCAGATTGGCACAGTGACCAAATCCATCCAAGCAGCTCTTAATTCTAAAGATGTTGGTTGGGGTGTTATGGTTAGCCATCAAAGTGGAGAGACCGAGGACAATTTCATTGCAGATCTGGTTGTTGGTTTAGCCAGTGGAAATGTATAAGAATGAAACATCATGTTTTGACTGCCATATTCTTATTTTAAACATTTTTTGAAGATATATTTTCACTTACTTTACAATCATGTAACTACAATCTATGGGAAGTCTCATGTTTGATATGTTTATGCTCTTGATCTTTGGATCTTGTCCATACAGATGAACTAGTACAAGGGAGAGATATACAAGGATAAAAGGGAAAACTCAGTCTCAGACAGAGAATGAAGACCAGCATAAGGAAGATACCAAGGCTCTTCAAAATAGAAATAAGGGAAAGCATGAAGATGATTGTTTCTCAAGACCAATGGAGGAAAAAAATAGTCTACAAGATGGAGGAATGAAGAACCCAAGAACATGGCTCATAGTAATGAATCAAAAAGATTAATTTGCAGGTCTTGAAGGAGTAAGAGTTCAGAGACAAGAAGCACACCCCAAGGAGAGGTTTCATCTTTTTGATTATGGTAGCCAAAAGAGCTCAATAAGTCAGTTTCTTACTCTTACTTATAAATGCATGATAGAAGACCAGCAGGGAGTATTAAAGGAAATAATGAAAAGTCCATTCAAGTATAAGGCAGATGAAATGTCAGCCCAAACAAGCAGGAAAATGGTATAATGAAGACTTCCAATATCTTGTAGAGATGGATATAAACGATAGGACAATGATGATAGAAGAGGAAAGTTTAGTTGATCTTCATCCCATAGTTATCATACTGAAGTGGAGCCCACAAGAAATGAATTTAAGTAAACAAGAAGCTTTTGAAACAACTTCCCATATGTGGGATGGAAAGTCAAAATTGCAGGCCTTAAAAGGTCATGAAACGAAGAACAATGGAGGAGGAAAATTCTTGACACATTCTCAATACTGGTAGACTATTATAACAGTAACATATGCATGGTAGGGATGTATGTTTTGAATGCAAAATTTGGGCTTTTGACTGAGATATATGAATATCCTCGATGTAATGATAAAAAGGAGGGTGATTTAAGGTGAATAAAGAAGTTTTAGAGTTTGAAAGGGAATTCCATGCATGTTTCTAGTATTCTGTTCATTTTTTTCTATGCATACACAAGATAATACTGTACAGGCAGGGAGAAAAGAGGTTGCAGTCACCACTAGGAGCTCGATGCCTCGACTTTGTAGCTATGTTAGAAGTGCCATTAACTGTACTAGTTAGCAAATTCTGACAATCACTGTGAATGCATAATATCAGTGCAAGTTGATCAGTTGCAGGTTGAAATATAGTCAAAGGAAGGGTTGATTAAGCTTGAATCAAGTTTCTTGAAAGTGCACAAACCTCAATATCTATTAATGCCCCTGCAGGTGAGGACTGGAGGCTTCTTGTTTAAAAAGCCATTGACAAGTTTAGTTGTTCCCTGTTTCAAGAAATTTAGCAATAATGTTTGAATCATTTTTATGCTATTATTGAATAATTGGTCTCACTGTTATTACAAGAGGATGAAGGTCATTGGTCTCACTGTTATATCAATGTCATTAGGAGATTCAAGGTAAAATCTATAACACAAGAAGCTTATTACATTGCCTAATTATTTTTGTAAATTCTGCTACTAATCCTTAGCACATTGATTAAATCCAAGGTCATCTAACAACGACGGCTACATTACACAGCGCGATAAAAAGAGCTAAGATGCCAACAACCAAATCATAATCACGGCTTCTCCTTACCCTAAGGCTGGCCATACAGTTCACGTAACTCATAAAGAGTCGGATTTATCAAAGGTTTTACTGCATTCAGGAACACAGCTGTATTGTATGTTAACAGGCATTGCAAAATGAAGGGTTTGACCTAAAGAATATTTTCTGCATAGTTTTTTTTACAAAGAAATAACGAGTGATTCAAATGAACTTAAGGTGGCTATTTAATGGAATATAGATAGGAAGAGCTAATATGCCAAGGGTCCTAATCCAATCCAATATTTGTTGTATTGTGTTTTCAGGCATTTGAGTAGAAGGAGAATTGAATATCTTGAGGTGAAGAAGTTCCTGCATATTTTGTTAGAAAGAAATATTCAGTGATTAAAATGAATTGATGTTGGCCATCTATTGGAATATGGGTAGGAAGAGCTGAAGCATTAAAGCTTGTCGTTGGAAGGTGGCCAGAAATTGCCACTCAATTGGTCTCTCATTGACATATATAATTCCCATTATCTGTTGTGAAGGATTGGTGTTGTCTTAAACATGAAGGAACGACAAGAAATTATACTTATTTCAGAATATGATGATGTCCATGCTATAAATGAAAAATATGAACGGACCTCCTTTTCCCATGTATTAGAGCTAGACTCTTCAGTGTCTCCTCCAGAAAGGATTCTTTTAGGATCAACCAAAAGGATGTCCGATGCTAATTGTTGTGAAGGCCGAAATTTGCAAAGGAAGACTCAGAATGTGAGAGATGATCAACGGCACAAAATAATTACTTGTGATACAAAAAGACTTATTGCAGCTTCACAAAGCCTGATATTTTCAAGGTGATTGGTATTGTTTCTGACAAGCAGAACTTGATCTTTGTTGAAAAGATACAGGTTCCTGAGGATCAAATTTTTTCCTATGTAATAAGCTTGTTCCAGATGGTGCTGCTATCACGGGTCAGCACTCAGAGACTAAGATCAACTTCACTGCATTGAATGAGCGTTGTCTGCCTGTAGTGGGATTCTATGGAGATAAGAGGATGATGGTAGAAATATTTCAGAATAAAGGTCTGATAAAAGATGTGGTTCTTTCCAACTTACAAGATGGGAAGTTTGAGTCTGGACTTTATGTACAGGTCCTAGAGAAAATGCTTGTGATATTCTACTGGCATGAATGCGAGCATCTCAAGAATGCATCTCGAAAGGATGTGTCATGCAATTTTATTCGATACTTGGTTGAGCTCTGTGATAGCATACATGTTTGTGTTCGAGGGGAACCCCAGTTTGGAGCCTTAGCTACTGTTGCTACAACTGTAGCCTTGAAAAGGAAAAGAACAAAGAGGCTTCAGATTAATCATTTGAAATTTTGAAGAACACTGAGGATGGTTGCAATCTTTCTAATGGATTTAGTGTACAAAGAAACAGAGACATACAGATCCTACCACCTACAACTGTATCTACGGTAAGTGACAACTATATCTTCTCCGAAGGGTTTTATCGTTGTGTTCTTCTGACAAGAGACTACAATGTTTGAAGAGATCTCTTCATCGCTGTCAAAAGGGGCAATCTGAAGATCCTTCGAGATTTACACAGTCAGAATGCAATTGGGAGCTATATTACCCAGGTTACATTTGAGGGGAACACAGTCCTCCACATTACTGCAAGGGAAGGCCATGTGGAGCTCGTTAAATGGATTCTTCATAACGCTAAGAGCCTAAGTGGCCTTCCCTATTGACTGGGGCTCGTAATTCTGATAAGAATACGCCATTACACGAGGCTGCCAAGAAGGGTAATCAAGAGGTAGTCAGGATTCTTCTTAAACACAACAAGTATGTTGTGCACAGGCACAATCAGTTTGGAGAGATGCCATTGATAATAGATTCAGAGCATGGTCACGTGGATTCAGCCAAGCTGTTGTTACTGTTAGCGGCCACGCCGTTGTTTCTAGTTTTCTGGCCCAGGGGAGAACCGTCAAACATGTTTGAATGCTGCAGCTTATGGAGGACATTTAGGTAAGATTTTCTGTCCTTCAGAAAATTGTGAGTGGATCTAAAAATTTGATGCTTCAAAGTTCAAATCCCTCATTGTCGAGATAACAATTTCACACGTTTGGTTTTAAATAGTGCTTTTTATTTCTGTCTTGAGGTGTTTTTAATAGCATCCATGGTTGTAATAATGAGTGTTTTTAATAGCATACATGGTTGCAATAATGAGTCTATAATTGTTTTAAAAACATTCACATATAGGTGGGTCGTTGGTCCCGGGTGGGCGGGGGGGTGCACGCTCCGAGTACTGCCTAGGGCGCTCGGGAAACCTTAATTTGGCCCTGAATGTTTCAAAAGCAAGCAGACGTGAGGAATTGCCGACTAATTCGGAAATGCTTAAAAGTTTACTAGAGAACTGGACGAAGTCATCTGATGTTGACTTCAACATGCCGAGCAACAAAGATTTCATGTGCCTTCTGAAAATTGTCCAGCCATCAGAGTATGATGATTACTGCAAGTGGAAGGAAAACCGCATTGTTCAAATGCAAGAGAACACGAAAAAAATATCATTCTCATAATTAGAAGGCACTCAAGAACGTGTCATTTCATGTTTTCTGAAAAATCTACCCAAGTTCTGCCCCAACATTGTTTATTTGCGGGACTCAATGTGCAAGAGAGGTGCCAGAAAGTCATGCCCGAACACTGCCAGTTTCCCTTTGGGATGTAACACATCCAGCATTGAACAAGAGTCATATTGTTGCATAGATAAGCTGGATCAACTGCACCAGGAATTGTGTTTGGCTTTTTCAAACATGGAGAAAAATCTTAAGCCATTGTTTGTTGGGTCAGAGATCACGCTTACTGTTGGCAATAGGATTTTTAAATTTACAATTGGAAAGCCAGAGAAGCCGATAGGGCCCATAATATACAAAGAAAAAGTTGTACTTATGTTCTCAGACCCAATAGCCAGTGAAGACAAAGGAATATTCTTCCAAGAGAATCAGAAGGAAGGTTTGATATTTTCAGGAGATAGGTTATTGCTAAGGCTTTCCAGTGATGGTAAAGAGATCTGGGGGACCGTGGAAGTCATGGATCATAAGAGTTCAAACATAGAAACTTGGCTGGGATCTGTGATTCCAGCAAGGTTAGTTAATCTAGAAAGAAATATTGGCTTCTTATCTTTCGTACTGAAGAACGGAGATGTTCGTCAACTAAGTAAATTGAGAAATTCCATTATAGAGGATCTTTTGATTGGTCGTGATCTGTGCTCTATTGAGAGATAACTACTGAAAGAGATGCATGGTCTCTGCAAGCAATTCTGACACCAGCCCTGCACAATCCAAAAAGATTACTGCAATGTCTTACGGCACCATCAGTTTGGCAGTGGAACAAGAGTAGTGCACAAGAGTAGTGGAACTCCTCTTTGGCAATTATCCCATCAATTTTCCGATCATCTCTTCTATGGGTTTACTTTATCTCAGACACTACTTTGCATGCATTCTCTTTTCTCAAAACATACTTCTTTTGCATATGAGGTAGCATATTCAGCAAGTCATCTTCTCTGGGTCCTGATGAAGGAAACACATTTTGACATGACTGATTTCTTTTCCCAATTGACAAGACATGTTTGCACCCGAGGGTTTAGTGCTCTTATACCGGGAGAAATGGATATGATGTTTTCTTGTACTGAAAATATCATATTTGTTCAAATATGAGGTTTGTCCCCTGACGTTTAGTCATGAGTTACTTGTAGGAAAATAATGTCTTGTATTGCTTCTAAAAAGCAGTCTCCATCTTACTTGAGTATGTTGACAAGTTTTGGCTTTGCTGCCTGTTTATTTCGTAAATAAAATTATATATTCCTCTTCATCATTTTGTTTAGTTCTTTCTTCCTTTATGTGATTAAAGATCATTCTTAATTCTGTAGCAATTTCTGAGAGCCTTCACTTATATTACATGTTCCTCAGACTTGTCAACGGTCCTCTCAAGTGAACAATGGTTTTCAAATTTCTTCTCTGTACCTTAACAGGTTTAAGGGAAATGGAAGGGGGATCTAGGTGTTGTCATCTACTTTGATCTCTTATATATCCCCTTCTCATCATGAACTGATCTTTTCCTTACATTTTATGTTTTTTGATTCAATATCCTACTTTTTTTTGATATATTGGTTCAAGTTACATTGACTTCATACATAATGTTTTTAATCCTTCATGTTGATATATTTGGTCAAATACTCTTGCATTTGGGCTGGTCACTACTAAAACTTGACCTACATTGTGTTTTCCTGTGCTCAAACTATCATTTCTATTCTTTCTTGCTTTTATATCGACACCTGAAATGTCAAGGAATTATGACTTTCAAATTAATTGTGTAAGTTGATTGAAAGGATCGACAATTTGAACCATACTTTGAGGTTCATCTTTAGGATGATTAATTGATACGAAAGCAGAAAAGGGTTTCTTATATAATTAAACCAAATTAATTTATAGCAACTTGTATGGATTAACAATCGTCCGTACCACCAATAATTAATGTCGCTATCCAATATTAAATAAATAAAAGATATGTTATTACTCTTGCCTACAATTATTAATGAAATCAACCAGGAGGCTTGAGTAGATGAATGATGGGTCTCCATGTGTCGCTAAGGTCAAGTTCATCATCTCGATTGAGATTGTTTGGATACTTGCTAATCTCGATAGCTTCTATACCTTTCTTTACATGTAGTGTTCCTTCCTCTCTAAAATTTTAGCCTTTTCCATACATATGCCCTAGGATGTCCTATGAGCGTGTTTTGCTAGACCTGAGATTTTAATGCAATCTCAGTGGATATCAAAAGGGTGCTCCTTTAACCATTGTTGAAATGGTCTACTTGTTATCCTAATATAAGGGCAGACACATGCAATCAATATGATGATGATTCAAAAATTGTGGTTTGTAACATTGATATTTTCAAGCATTTTACACAATCATTCTAGAAGTTGTGGTTTCTTGACATTATGGATTGTGGAATCTTGAACACTTTAACCTACAATATTGTTAATATAGCTCGCCTTCTTCATCTTGTCAATGCCATCCAACTTATCAATTACCATTCTATCTACAAATGCTTTTTTACTTTATTCCTTCAATCTTCGCCATCTTTAAAATATTCTTGCACTTGATTCCTTCAATCTTCTCTATTTGTAAAACATTATTGTATGTGATTCCTTCAATCTTCTACCAAATGAATCTGGAGTACAATCATTCACGGCATCCATACGTACAATCTTCACAGTTGTCTTCCACCAAAAGCATACAATTTAATGTGTGCATAGCACATATGAATGTCTCATGCATATCTGTGAACAATTCTCTCTACGTAAATGACAAGCATATACTATTTAATGTTCTAATCCGTAAGGAAGTATTCTGTTAACTTTTCAAACTAGGTTGACTAATTTAATCTTGAAAAATTATCATTGTCTTTGAGCTCAAGGGCATGATTATAGGGCATATAAAGAAATTCAATACAATACCAATTTCACTCTAGCAAACTTATTAGATTATCCATTTTCAAAAATTGACAAGGAGAGATTCCATTGACCAATGAGTTTATATTAAAATATGCTTTTCCGTGATACAAATTTTAAATTTCTATGTACAATTCTATAAACAATCTTCAATCACACCCCTTCACCCATATAGATAAGCATAAGAGGAAGAAACGAGTAGCCATGATAATGTGCTAATGGATAAAAACAAGTATCTTATATACTGTTCAACCTTCACAGTCCTTAGTCAAGGAAAGAGTTTACTGTAAGTAGAGTGGATAGCTTGACATAAATCTAATTCAAATAACAACCTATTACAGACATCACGTAGCTTATCAACAAATAACTAGACATACACTAAAGAAGATATCATTAATGACAAGAAGCTTATCTAGTGAGGTACCACTGGCACCCAAAGCAGGGAAGACCTGTAAGACATGGACATGGACATGGACAATGGATCCAGAAGAAACCCAAAACCAAGGAAATATATCAGGTCAAGCCAAAGTTGACTATACAGTGATATGCTTTTAAACACATTTCTTTTTAGTACAGGATTAAGATAACACAAGAAATATTTATGAACTGTGATCAAAGTGCCAACTGAGACTTTGCAGCCTAGAGACTCGAATAGTTTTGGCCAAAAATTTAAAATCTTCAAACAACATAATGTTCAAACAAGAGAGTATACCCAAATAAAAAGAGAGAGAATAAAAACAGACCCAATTTGAGAACCCACCTAGAATATCCTAATCAGAATTGTTAAGCAACCGGATTCAATGAAAAATGAGACTATGTGCCAAAGAGTGTGTGCCAAAGATTTCATACTGCCAGACATATCCAATTTTCAAGAAACAATGCAAATGGGTTATAGGCAGATGACTTGCCTCCACAATACTCGTCAGATTTGGCAGGAATATAAATTTTAGACGACTCCTACGTGCTCCTGCATACGATGCACCCACAGACACCCGCTCCTGCCGCCTGCCTCTAAGAAACCCACTCCCTCTGCCACTCCTCCCAGCTCTCCCAGCTCACGGAAACCCTGCCTCTCCTCCCAGCTCGCGCAGACCCTGCCTCTCCTCCTAGCTCACGCCTTTGTACCTATCCCCCCAATACCTAATTCGCCATACTGGAAAAACTAAACCCTTCCACCCGCATAGCATACCGGTATATTGACCCTTTTTTTGGCGATTTTTAATCCCCCAATATGAACGGACGTGGTAGGATACCACCTAGTTTAGTGAACCCCCCATGTCTATATCTAAGCCCGAATAGGTTGAAAACATGAAGATATCCATGGTGAATTTTCACATATTAAAAACCCAACATGGTGGTCTGTTAGAAAGACTATTTAATATTAAAAGGTCTGAATTAAAGGTTAGGAATGCCCTAGACACTAATTGAAGTGGACGCCCTTCTTACAATATTAGTTAATATTTTTTTCCCATGAAATAAATAAATAAAATCTATCTACACTAGATCGTATTTTAAAAAAATTCATAAGGATCACGATATGAAATGAAGAATATTGTATTACATTGGATACACAAATAAAAATTACATTAGTATTTATACACGCAATAGAAGGAAAGGAATCCCAACGAATAGGTGGATATGGAAGGTCAAGTATCAATCTAAGTAAGAAGGTGAATAGACTAGTTTAATAATGTAATACGCAAACATTCCTCCCTTATAATATTTTTTCTAAGCATCATATTTCCATATAGTGGAACCCCCTTATTCTAAACATAGTAAAAAGCTTATTACACTCTCCATGTAGCCTGCTCACCTTTTAGGCGACATGTCATCTTTTTGGCTTCTTGGTCTTGGCAACACCTTGGTTTTTCCCCACAGGATTACCGCAAACCTGAAAGTGACTTGAGCACATCCGTCCTTGAGAACACCTTGGTGGTTTCCGGTTTCCTTGGATTACCAAAAACCCATATGGTTTTCCGTTTGTAGGTTTACCACGAACCTGGAGGTGATCTAATGTATCAGTTGTAGACTTTGGTGGTTTCTCAAATTTCCACAAACCCTTTACAAAAGAACCAAGAGCTACTCTAGTGCTTTTTCTCCTCACAATTTACCTCATTTAGGAGGTCCCAAACTAGAAATTGCTATGCAACTTTATTGAAAAACGTACACCAAAACAACATCACAAACAACAAAATACGAACACGAGAAAAAACAAAATTGTCACCAAAGCAATGGTTCGAGCCCATCATAGGCGACTCACGAGAGGAGGCCAATCATCCTCCGGCATTTGTCTACACTCCAGCCTCCAGTATGATGCTCTTAACTCAGCTGGATTGAATGAAACATCCACATCTTTATTGTCATGTCTGGATCACTTAGAAGCATTAACATTGCATAAGAAAAGTTCTCCAGTTTTGGCTCATATAGGAAACCACTGATCACATCTCTCGTAAATCTTTCCACTGACTTGGCTCGTATAGAAAAATTTATGTTACTTTATAATAATATCAATAATGGGTCAATTAAGATTGACTTCACTTAAAAATAATAATATTAAGATTTAATAATAGCAAAAAATTGTTTAGATTTTAGGCACCCCTAATGTTGGCGGCCTAGGCTGCCTAGGACTTAATCCCACTTGAATATTAACTAGTGTTTACAATTGAAGTGAATGAATGCACGGCCAATTTAGAAGATGACAGAAATGCAGGAACCATAACTTGTTTTTGGTCAAATAAATGCGAACAATCAAATCGTGAACAGGATATCGTTGTCTGTGTATCTACTTTTATATTTGTGACGAGGCATTTTGTCAATAAACACAGGCTCATTCATTTTGCATTTGGTCGTCGATGGTAGGCATTTTTGACGGATATACATCACCCAAAGCACATATACATTAATTAACTAGCAATTGCAAATGAGTTGCAAGTTACGCCGGAGAGGGCTTGAGTTTTATGTGTATTATATGGTTTGGATGTAAAATATATTCTATGATCTATGATAGATGTTTGAGTGAAGAACATAAGTTACTTTTTTCTAAACATTTCACATGTCTTTATGTAAGGTTCCACATTCTGCATACATGTCTATCAAAACATTTGCAACTATATCTAACAAAATTCCTCTATATTTTGACACAGGTTCAGAGTACTTTGGCAAATTTAAACTAATTGGGTTGGAGCCCTGTTTGTTGCATATGGTGAAACAAGGCGAGGAGTATGCTGGCAAATGTAAACAGGAAACCACTCTCTATACCTGAGTGGTGCAAGCAATTGCAAAAGATGATGAATATGTACAATGGGAGTAGAATCGGATGGATAAGAACACAAAGATGAAAGCCTCATTTATAAGAAGCGTGGAGATGCTCTTCGGCTATAACATCTTGGGTATCATTGGTAGGTTTCTTAATCTCATCTACCAACCAAACATAAAATTCCCTAGAGATATGTCATCTCATGGAATGAAGTGATTGAAGGATACTGACAAAATGGGATTGTTGTCTACGCTTTGGGAACATTTAAATGCCAAAATATGAACTTTTGTAAATAAACGCCAAGTGTTCAACCAAATGGTACAATATGTTATCTTTTAAATGAATATTATAATTGTATCTTATAGAAGACATGGTCATCGTCAAGAGACATTGTGATTGTTTCATCAAATAAAACAACTGTATATTCACCATGATCAACTCACCTATACCAACATATGTGTGGCCCATAACAAAATATGAGCTTTATAGCAACGTACAAACATCCATCAAGGCATAGTAGGCAATGTTTTTTTTGTTGGAAGTTACTATATTGTCCTCTCCCCATCACACAAACTTAAAATAGGAAAATTACAACTCCAATAAACTAAACATTGTCATCCTCTCTGGCGTAAATTGCAACTCATTTAGAACTGCATCAGATTCCTTAATTGACTTCTAGAGAAAATACTTTGGCTCTTAATTAACATTGCTTCTTCACACGATCTGACAAAAAATTCTCGGTGGATACATGATCTCCAAAGATTTGGTTCTATTTTTTGTTAGATGGAATCATTGAAACAGTGTCCCGTGGCCCTGAATGTCTAGTGTGCGCCATCTGTGAGAGCCCTTTTGAAAGGGGCTAACGGATCAAACTACCACATATCCTTAAAATCTGGTCTTTTTGGGACAAGGCTCTTCAAGACACATAGTGCCTTCCCTTCCAAAGTTTCTCAAGTGGCTCACAAAAACAAAACTCGTATTGTTATGCAAGACATCGCTGCAGGGTCATATGCCACATCCCTAGCAATATTGGCCCAGTTTTTGAAGTCCCTAGATGCCATCAGTAGAGACATCGATAAGCTCTCTCAATATATAACCTATAAGGTTTTTTTTTTAATTTCCTTGTTAATCCAATCATACCAGACGAGAAGAAAAAGGGTATTCTCGAAGACATTACAAATGATGCCAAGTTTAAGCCTTATACATTAATTTTTCTCTACATTCTTATTGACAAGAAAAGGATTGACCTGATTGGTGAGATTTTCAAAGAGTTTGAGACTGTCTACAACAAACTGATCGACACAAAGTTGGCAGTTGTGTCTTCTGTAGTCAAGCTTGAGAATCAGATTTCTCTTGGTCCTTAACAAAATCAGTGCAATGTTTTTTGTTGATTTAAGTCATATCTTCTGCTAGAGTGTTTCCATAATGGCTTTCTTAAATCTGTTAGGCCATAATTCTTCTATTGTTGCCCTGCACTCTTCCTCTGACAGAGGAGTTTGGGATTCTTCTACATGAGCGACAGCTCTGTCAATAATAACCTGATCATGCCTTGCTTTCTTCAAGTACTTTTGCAATGATGCGTACAAGTCTTGAGCACTCAAACTGAGGGCAAAATAATGTTCCGCCACACTCAACAAGTCCATGTATCCATTACTGGGCTCTCCTTCACTGCGTAGGTTATGGAAGTAAGGAAATAGATTTCACTCATGATGGTCTCAGACCGGCCACTCCCAAAAGCAAGGGCACCAAAGAATGGTTATTGCCAAGTCTAAAATGTCATTTAAAGGATGTGGAGTCAAAGATGAATATCTAAAATAGTAAATATCTAGGACTTACAAAAAAATCTAAAATCCGGCAACCTGTAAAGTTAAGCCACGGAATTTGACACTTTCCAACAATGCCTTCTTCAAAGTAAACGCCTCATGCCTTGCTTTTTTCAAGTACTTTTGCAATGATGCGTACAAGTTTTGAGCACTCAAACTAAGGGGAAAATAATGTTCCGCCACACTCAACAAGTCCATGTTTCCATTACCAGGCTCTCCTTCACTGCGCAGGTCAGGGTGTCACCTTTGAAGATGCCCTCGCTGGAATGTGTCAAATTTTGGCAAGCTTGTTTCCAGCGAATCTGTTTCATTAAATTTAGGCGTTTTGTGATAAATATCTGTAATTTGAGCATTTTGTGGTGTGGTCCAAAAAGGAAAGTAGGGTTGTGTCATCCGGGCGGCCGTCATTCTTGCTTCCATATTGCATTGGTCGCCGGCTTGACTTCCACGTAGTTTTCGCAACATGTAATTTTCTTTGTTCCATGATTTTATCTCTCTTTTTTAAGAGTTGAGAATGGGCACATCACCACCGTTCACGTGATCGATTCCACTAATATTGGCTCGATCACTAATATTGGCATCTGTTGGGGTTGGGATATTTGATTTTTCAAGCGGCGATTATGTACTCTTTCCCCCTGCTGAGTTGGACTGGATACATAGACATTTTCCTTGTATGCTTGCACCTTCTGTCACAACAACAATATAAGAATTCATACATCTCTTACAGGGTTGTTTCCATTGCTTATTAATGGATGTCTTATCTTGGCAAAATGTCCCTTTACCAACTCCCTAAGTTAATTTCTGCAAGCATTAAATTTGGGGGAAAGGCATGGAGATTGTTGTGCTCTGTTGCTGGCTACGGCACATATTCTTAACTACCAGTTTGTATTCCCTAGATTAAGTTTTCAAAATTTTATACACACATTTTCTCTACACTCTCAGATTCACAAGTCTAACTAAGATCCCAATCGGCCCTGTGGTGAGAGGCTATACAAAAACATGTATATATAATCATATTTGTGGTTTCTGCGGAAAGTGAGAAAGTCATGCTTAGTTGATTCGAGCGGCGGCCTCCATTGTCTCTCCCACACCACCTGGATTCACATCTCCACTCATGCTTTGCCTTTGCTTCACTCTCCTTTATCTTCTGCGCATCCTCGATTGTCACCACCTTGTCCGTCGGAAGATCCGCGGTCGCACTCTGCATCAAATAAAAATTATTTCCATGTCCATGGTTATTTGGGGGATTCAAGTCGGTCAAGAGAATTAAAAAAATGGCAGAGTTGGGAATAAATTACAGAAATAACATTTGCGAGAGTGGGCAGTTGGAAGAATTCGAAAAGCAAATAGACATTTGCACTTAAACCATCTTCAATGCTCGAACTGTTGTTTTGCATAAATTAAGTCCACAGCATAATTCATATGCATAATCGTGAAAGCAGTAGAATACAAGGCCAACTACAGACCCATCCTCGCCATCCGCATGGGTAACCACAACAAAGCTGAGACCATGTGAATCATCTGGTCTGCCAATAGAAATCACCCTGTCGCTGAGAAGAGCACTCTCAATTGAAATCCTGTTTTGTTTTTAAAATTCGCAAACCCTCCATTGAATAGTGTATAATTTCCGGCGAATATTACAGGGAAGAAGCCCGCTGGGAATTGACACTTCCCAGCGTATGCTTCTTCAAAGGAACGCCTACCGGCGAATTAATCCATGTGAGAGTCTGAACAGTTAGTTTTTACACTCTTATATAAAGCAAATGCAATACACAATTCTTCATTCATTCATATTAGTTGTTGTAGTGAGACGTGTGCTTTAATTTTGTGAAGTACAGAATGGCTATGAAGATTTACTTGACAGTATACATTCCTCTGCTGATGATCATATGTTGTTATACGTCTAATGTGGCTGGAGCGGATCATATTGCGTTGCAGACCAGCAAAGCAATATAATGTGGTTGGACAGTATACATTCCTCTGCTGATGATCATATTGCGTTGCAGACCAGCAAAGCAATATTGACTAGTACAGTTTTGGTGAACGGATATGCGTGCAAAGACCCAACTACGGTTACAGTAGAAGACTTCTCCTTTGCGGGTCTGCGGAATGCGGGCGACACAAACAATCCGGTGCAATCAAAGGTGACCCCTGCCTTTGTTCAAGAGTTTGGAGGCCTCAACACTCTGGGAATGGCGATGGGCCGCATCGACTACGCAGTGGGCGGACTAAATCCTCCTCACGCTCACCCGAGAGCCTCTGAAATTCTATTGGTATTGCAAGGCAAGCTTCTTGTGGGATTTGTCGACACTAACAATACCTTGTTCAGCAAAATATTGGAGAAGGGAGACGTGTTCGTATTTCCCAAGGCCCTGCCCCATTTCCAAGAGAACGTCGGCCATCAACATGCAGTGGCCATCGCTGCATTTAACAGCCAGTTTCCCGGTATTCTCACCATCGCCAATTCTCTCTTTGCTGCAAATCCTCCCATCCCCGATTCCGTTCTCGCCAAGGCCTTCCGCATCACCCACAATCTTGTGGATCACACTAAGGCCGAATTCGAGTTCGAGTCCACTAGTATTTATGCCAATTTTTTCAAAACTCTTGCATTTTCAACTAACCCATATTGTAACCAATACGACCAGCAAACTCATACTTGCTTTTAGAAGCAAGGATGTTATTTAGTCATTGAAAGGCATTATTGAATAATATAAAAAACAACTATAGTTGCAGATAATTTAGCAAGCATTATAGAAATTGAAGAAATCATCATTAACATGAAAAAAAACACAATTTTACTTAACGTAGACAAAATCATCCACAAACATTACAAAATGAAAAACAATTTTTCATTGAACCATATCAACCGTATCATTTACTTCTACAACTCAATAATCCTCACCTCAAACCACAAAGAACCTCTGAAAAAAGACCACACATAACGAAATTAGGCAGCAACACTAAATGTTGGGAAACTGATTCTGTGTATTTACTTTAAAGTAGCGGTTTGTTGGGCAGCTGCACCGCCACGCGATCACTGCCTTGCTTGATTTCACTGTGCCAGAGGACCACTTCTTCTCCCCCGCAGTACTATTACTAATACCACAAATGAAAAGATTAAACAAGTTGCACAGAGTCAGAGAGAGTTTCGAACCCCTGCCCTTGCTTTTACAAAAACTCCTCGCACACTCAATATATCGAGTTATGAGCATGTTTTGATTGGAATTGCTCATTCCTTAAACCAATACGAAAGACTGTGAAAAATCTATCACAGTTACTGATTATTAACCTCCTATCTTGTAAGATTATTTGATCAACAAATATTGGAAAATAACACAACTGTAACTTCACAAATACAAACACATAAAAAATACCCAACAAGGTGAACACAATATTTTCGGACAATTGTCCCTGGAAAAACCCCGTAGGGAAAACCAGTACTACAGATGAGAAATATATTAAACTTCAGCAAAGCAAGAGATACAAATACTTCTTGCCTCTTACTGGCAGAGCTCCGACAATCTCCTAATCCTCCTGTTGATATTCCTCCACTGCTATCTCCAACGCTATCACTGCGCCCTTTGCTAACACTGCAAGACTACTTGCTAACATTGCAAGTTTCTCTAAAAACTTCCTTGTTACAAATGACCCAATGACCCCCTTATATACTACTCTCGTTGAAAATCAATGGCCGAGATTAATACAAATGAACGGCTGAGATTAAGACAACTCAATAACCATTAACAACCTTGGTTATGAGGTGTCACCTAAAAGGAGTCAATATTAAATAACAATTGTTTTTATCCTAACAATATTTGTTTGACAAAAACAACTATTTTTCTAATTTCTAGGCCAGAATGAATAGCTGTCCAAACTACCCATAACTAATGTTGCTATATTTGAGTGAGGACAAACAGCTGTCCAAGCTACTAAGATTAACACTCCCTCTTAGCGAGGAAGCTGTTCTGCATGACACCCAACATCTCTCTGAAGAAGATGAATTTTTCCTTCCCCAATGCCTTTGTTAGAATGTCTGCTACCTGCTGATCTGTAGGTACAAATTGTAGCTTAACAACCCCGCTGTACACAATCTCTGATGAAGTGATACTTGATGTCTATATGTTTTGACCTATCATGAAACACCGGATTCTCAGTCAACTTGATGCAACTCTGATTGTCGCAGTGTATCACCGTAGTCTCAACCTTCTGACCAAACAAAGCTACTAGCAACTTCCGAAGCCATATAGCTTCACATGTTGCCATGCTGGCTGCTATGTACTCTGACTCTGCTGAACTCAGAGCCACAGACTTCTGCTTCCTGCTGAACCAAGATACAACTCCTGATCCCAGACTGAAACAACACCCTGAAGTGCTCCTCTTATCCGTTGTACTACCTTCCCAATCTGCGTCAGTATAGCCCATCAACCTGATTCCTTCACCTCGAGCATATCTAATTCCATACTCGATTGTACCTCACAAATAACGCAGCACATGCTTTGCCACAATCCAATGCACTCTCTTTGGCTCAACCATGAACTGACTAAGAGAGTTAACTGCAAAAGCTATATCTGGCCTGGTATTGACCAAATACATGAGAGAACCAATCAACTTCCTGTATAAGGTGGGGTCTACATCCTTCTCCCTGGATGTGTCTACCTTCCTCCAATTCATGATCATGGGTGTAGACATGGCTTTGCAATCTTCCATCCTGAACCTTTTCAAGATTTCCATGCAATATTTCCCTTGCCCAAGGAAAATCTCTCCATCTTTCTGCCATACCTCCATGCCTAGAAAGTAGTGCATAAGTCCCAAATCCTTCATCTCGAACTCCGCTGCAAGATCCCTCTTGCATTCTTCTATGAGCCCCAGTGAACCTGTAAGAAACAAGTCATCTACATATAGGACAAGAATGAGAATCTCACCTCCAACTACCAAGTAGTAGAGATTAGCATCTACCTCACTCTTCACAAAGCCCATTTCCTGCAAGTAACTATCAATGCGCTCATACCACGCTCTGGGAGCCTACTTGAGTCCGTACAACGCTCTCTTCAATCTACACACGTGGGTCTCTTTGCTGTGTGCTACAAAGCCTTCTGGTTGTTCTATGTATACCTCCTCTTTCAACTCACCATTAAGAAACACTTGTCTTGACATCCATTTGATGGATCTGCCATCCCATCTGTGCTGAAATTGAGATTACAGCTCGTATAGAAGTATACCTGGCAACTGGAGCAAATGTCTCCTCGTAGTCTATTCCCTCTTTCTGAGAGAACCCCTTTTCCACGAACCTTGCCTTATATTTCTCGATGCTACCATCTGCACCGTGCTTGATCTTATAGATCCAACGTGATCCAACCACTGCCCTATCTGTTGGTCTAGGCACTACCTCCCACACATCATTCTGCATAATTGAAGTATACTCCTCAACCATTGCTTCTTGCCACACTTGATGTTGTGCAGCCTCCTGATAGCTAGAAGGTTCACTATCTACCAACATACTAACTAATGCAACATAGTCATCATACCTGGCTGGTGATTTCCGTTGTCTATTACTCCTCCTAGGAGTACCCACTAACTCCTGAGTATTCTTTTGTGTCTGTTGAACCTCACGGTTCTTGCTGCCAACTGTAGAGGATGAAATATCAACCTCCATGTCTTCTTGATGCATCTCTTCTTGCACCTGTTGCTCCATACTTTGAAAACTCTCTCCTCCTGAGTCTATGCTTGTACTAGTAACTGTACTCGAGCTTTGCTGCCCTTGACTCGATTGAGTGATCCTTGGAGCTTCTGTTGGCTGCTCACTCTGATCATCTACTGGTAAATCTCTAGACCTTCTAAATGCCTTGTCCTCCATGAACTTGACATCACGTCGAACAATAATCCTCCTGGTCCCCGGAATGAATATCCGATATGCCTTTGAGGTTTCACTGTACCCCACAAAGTACCCTCTCTCCGCAGTCTGATCTAACTTGGTACGTGTATCCTTAGGAATGTGACAATATGCCAAACTCCCAAAGATCCTAAAGTGACTGACATCTGGCTTCTTCCCAGTGAATGCTTCCTCTGGTGTCATCTTCCCTAGTACCTTATGTGGAACTCTATTTTGTATGTATATTGTTGTACTGCATGCCTCTGCCCACAGATAACGGGGTATATCCTGGTCATGCAACATAGCCCTTGATGCCTCCGTTATAGACCAATTCTTCCTCTCAGCAACTCCATTCTGTTGCGGATTGTAAGGAACAGTCCACTCTCTCTTGATTCCTTCTCTGGTACAGAACTCCTGGAACTCATTGCTTTTGTACTCGCCTCCATTTTCTGACCAAAGAACTTTTATCTTCCTTCCTGTCGAATTCTCCACAAGAGCTTTGAACTCTTGGAAGCGACTGAAAACCTCATCCTTGGTCTTCAAGAAGTATATCCATGTCTTCCTGGAGAAATCATCAATAAAAGTAACAAATTACTCATACCCTCTGAGAGACTTCGTCGACATTGGTCCACATACATCTGAATGTACTAGATCAAGAACGCCCTTGGATCTGGTGTCACTCCTTGGAAAAGATGCTTTAGCAAACTTCCCGAACACGCATCCCTTACATACATCATCGTGCTCTGTGCTCACCTCAGGAACACCTGTCACTGTCTCATGAAGTAATTTAAGGGCTCCATGATGGATATGGCCCATCCTTCTATGCCATAGCTCTCCTTGATCTCTAAGATTACTGTTGCTCATGAGTGCCTTAGGAATATCAAACTGCAGCCTATAAAGCCGACCGCTCCTAACTCCAATAGCTATGGGTGATTTCCAATCCTTGTGCTTGATCAACACATGTGCCCCTCTAAAGAGTACATTGTACCCTTTGTCCTGAAGGACAGATACATAAATCAAATTCATCCCTAAGCCTGGAACATACAACACATCATGAAGGGGAATCATCTTACCACTCTCCCTCTGAAACTGAACAGTCCCTTTCCCAACTGAGTTGAGTTTGGACATGTTCCCCATAGAGATCCGGATTCTGGTGCTCTCTTCCTTATAACTGGAGAAGTATTCTCTAACTCCTGTCATATGATATGATGCCCCACTATCTATGTACCAAACACTCTGTGAGGTTGAGCTAACCATACATGCTATGAGTGCAAACTCATCTTCCATTCTACTAGAGAGCTCGTCTGCACTTGCTGAAGCCGCAACTTGCTTCTTGCCTTTCTTTTCATTCTTCTTCCTTTCTGGGCAATCGCTGACATAGTGGCCAAACTCGTGACAGCCATAACACTTGATTTTCGAAGAATCTTTCTTCTTCTTTTCACCTTGTGAATTTGATCCTTTACTAGACCCCTTCTTTGCTTTCCCTTTACCCGCTAGGGCAACATTTTCCTGTTCCACCTCACTTTTCTGACTCTTATTGTTGGCTCCATTGAAAAGACTTAGTCTAAGCTCCTCCTGAGTGAAATCACTCCATAGTCGATCCCAACTCGGTAAGGTGTCTCGTCCATTGATGACTTCAACAAAGACATCCCACTGCTTAGTAAACCCATTTAGGGCTATTCTCACTAGCTCATCATCATTTGGTTTGTCTCAAAAAACTGCCAATTCATCCTTGACAAGTCTAAGTCTGGTGAGGTAACTTGTGACGTCTTCTCCCTTATTCATCCAGGCATTCCTCAACTTTTCTCTGAGAATCAGCTTCCGGTTAGTGGTAGCATTCTGGTACAGATTCATAATGGCATCCCACATCGTCTTCACTGTATCTAACTCTGCAATATGTGGAACAATATGATCCTTGACACCGTCAAGAATCAGCCTCCTCGCCTTGGCATCTTCCTTCTTATATGCTAAGAGTTGTGTTGCATCTGTAGGTATAGGTACAACAGTGGTCACATATTCCTTGATACCATTCTCTTCCAGCAATAGAGAAATTCTGGCTTTCCAGACACCAAAATTCGAGGCTCCATCCAATCTGTCCTGATCTCTTAAACCTGCTGAGGCCATCTTAAAAGAAAATAATAATAATAATTTTGAAGAGGTTAAACTGGGTTTTATAAACCCTCACTTTCTTTCACCTAGGGTAAATCTCTTCTACCCGAACTTAGCTCTGATACCATGTGAAAAATCTATCACAGTTACTGATTATTAACCTCCTATCTTGTAAGATTATTTGATCAACAAATATTGGAAAATAACACAACTGTAACTTCACAAATACAAACACATAAAAAATACCCAACAAGGTGAACACAATATTTTCAGACAATTGTCCCTGGAAAAACCCCGTAGGGAAAACCAGTACTACAGATGAGAAATATATTAAACTTCAGCAAATCAAGAGATACAAATACTGCTTGCCTCTTACTGGCAGAGCTCCGACAATCTCCTAATCCTCCTGCTGATATTCCTCCACTGCTATCTCCAACGCTATCACTGCGCCCTTGCTAACACTGCAAGACTACTTGCTAACACTGCAAGCTTCTCTAAAAACTTCCTTGTTACAAATGACCCAATGACCCCCTTATATACTACTCTCGTTGAAAATCAACGGCCGAGATTAATACAAATGAACGGCTAAGATTAAGACAACTCAATAACCATTAACAACCTTGGTTATGAGGTGTCACCTAAAAGGAGTCAATATTAAATAACAATTGTTTTTATCCTAACAATATTTGTTTGACAAAAACAACTATTTTTCTAATTTCTAGGCCAGAACGAATAGCTGTCCAAACTACCCATAATTAATGCTGCTATATTTGGGTGAGGACAAACAGTTGTCAAAGCTACTAAGATTAAACAAGACAAGCAGAGAAAAAAGTAGGTCTTCTCAAAGAAAAAGTCAATATAATATTTTGATAAAGCCCCAGAGCAAACCGTGGTAATTATATACAGAAGCGGGGCCTTGGTTGTGCACTTGTTTTTTTGTGGAGTGAAATGTATTGGCACGTGTATACGTGTGTTTTTCTCGAGCCCCACATGGATGATAAATGGATGGGTTATATTTTTATATGGCAGACAACGCGGGATGTCCCAGGACGCCTCGTCTGATCGTTCAGATCAAACCGAGTATTTGTCGTCAAGTGCGTGCATTGCGCATCTACGAATCGGCCCATATTTTCTATAACAACATCTAAACCGTTGTTTTCTTTTCCCTAAGTGCAACAACTTTGTTATTTTTCAAACGTCATTCCCTAATCCAATATATACAACTGGAGCGACACATGTTGGCCTCTAACGATGTAAGTATGGAGAGATTGTTTACATGATAGTATTATTTCCGTCCACTGGATGCTCTCAGGTCCACGCGCAAGCATGAACACTAATCTTTAGAGGGACATCGGAAAATGATGTAGTAACTCAATCGCAAAGAATAGGAATGTTTATTACGCCCATTATCGTGCTTGTGTTTTAATGCACATTATTTTCTTGGCTAAAACAAAGGAAACGATCCGGGATGCCTCGTCTCGCTCCTTGTTCTCTTGAGCACGCGAACTTGGAGCCAACAACAATGTGACTGAGGGGAATGGTTAAGCAACCACACGATCCAGGACGCCTCATCTGATCATTAAGATCAAACTGAGTAATTGTCATCAAGTGTGTGCGTTTCGTATCTGCGAATCGGCCCATATTTTCTATAACAACACTTAAACGATGTTTGCTTTTCCCTAAGCGCAACAAATTTGTTATTTTTCAAACGTTATTCCCCAATCCAATATATACAACCAGAGTGACACATGTTGGCCTCTAACGACGTAAGTATGGAGAGATTGTTTACATGATAGTATTAATATTTCCGTCCAATGGACGCTCTCAGGTCCACGCGCAAGCGTGAACATGAGTCTTTAGAGGGGCATCGGAAAATGAGGTAATAACTCAATGGAAAAAAATAGGAATGCTTACTATGCACATTATTGTGCTTGTGTTTTAATGCACATCATTTTCTTGGCTACAACAAAAGAGTATAAAATATTATTTTCGCGATGCAATAACAATTTGCGATTCCGCCACTCATTGCAAAGAAACAAACCTCCATATAAATCGACATTTTGAATCTTCTTTTAAATATCTCTATGTTGCTAGCTGTATAATTTGATGAATGTATTGACAAATACAAATTCCCATACAATTTTTTTTAACATTTTATTTTGTGTATATTTCAAAATACAAATCCACATACAAACTATACAACTATATATTTTGCATATATTTAAACACATTATCGTGCCTTTGTTTTTATTTTCTCGGCATAATAAATGCTAACATCTTTCAGCATAATAACAGTTGGCAAATCCAAAAAAGTGCAAAATGGATTTTATGAAAATTAAAAAAAATTGCCATCAATGCGTAGAGCTCAAAAAAATATGCACTTTTAGAGAAAACGACACCTAAAACAGAGCCACAGAATGAAAGCTATGGCACATGCAAGTTTTCGCTGCTACATCTTCCCGGACCCTATCCAAAAATATATATATATATATATATATATTTATTTTAATTTATTATTTTTATTATTATTATTATTTAATTTAATTATTTATTTATTTTAAAAAAAAAATCATCGGTACTAAAACAAAGGACCCTAACAGCAAAAAGGGGTTACGCTAATCCTCTAGAACCTAGAATTATAGCATCATTACGCAAACTGTAAAATTGAGATTTTGTTATGCAAAGAATTGAAAGCCCGAAAAGAGACTTTGGTGTTCCCACAATCCACGAGCAAGAAAAAAGACGGTACAAGGAGGTATGATGTAAAGAAGATATACTAAATTGACTTCTTGTGGGATTTGTCGACACTAACAATACCTTGTTCAGCAAAATATTGGAGAAGGGAGACGTGTTCGTATTTCCCAAGGCCCTGCCCCATTTCCAAGAGAACGTTGGCCATCAACATGCAGTGGCCATCGCTGCATTTAACAGCCAGTTTCCCGGTATTCTCACCATCGCCAATTCTCTCTTTGCTGCAAATCCTCCCATCCCTGATTCCGTTCTCGCCAAGGCGGTA
Source organism: Taxus chinensis (assembly GCA_019776745.2). Lineage (NCBI taxonomy): Eukaryota > Viridiplantae > Streptophyta > Pinopsida > Cupressales > Taxaceae > Taxus > Taxus chinensis. The sequence goes on from CM034153.1 coordinate 759,634,845, forward strand.
TGATGCAAAGAAGATATACTAAATTGACTTCGAAACAAGGTCGAAGTCAATTATCGGTCAACAGAAGCACACACACGTTCAACGTTTAGCAACTGGGCCAATGAAGCAAGAATCAAGGTAAACATTGAACGGGGCATTACAACATTCATGTTAACATGTTTCTTCATACAAGATCATTCAACCCACATCTAAAATAGAGTATTCCCATTCAAACACTAGTTTTCTTAAGCAATGCACATTAACATAAATTATACCTTACCATAGCACAATAATACATCTTAAACCCCATATCATGAATGAACACCCACAAATAGAGGTATATGTATATTTCCTTCAAATCACATACAAGATTACATTTTTACAAGATTACTTTCTAATCTTACAAAATCTAGGGGATGACATCTCTAACTTACTCTCTCTATTTTTGGTGATTGAATCAAGAAATTAGAAGAGGTAGTCCTGTTATAAAATTGAATGGTATTAGATTCATTGAGCACATGCAATCTATTCATATCCTTTGCATGAGAATCCTTAACATTTATCTTTTCCACCCTTTAGCATTTCTATCACGAGGACCGAGGGAGAATGGAATCCTTCCTTCTCCAAACCTTTCTAATTTCTTTATTTCCCTTGAAAGAAACTATAGAGTGATATGATTTGTAACAAAATAGAAAAATAACGTATGAATCTTTAAAAACAATATGTTTCTTCCAAAAAATAAAATTTGGTAAGTACATTTTGAACACAACTATGTAGCGTAGTCATGATATCTATATCGTGATGATTTAACAACTGGTTTTGGCCGTGGGATTCTGTGGCTCATTGGGAAATACAAGGACTTGCTTCATTATGTCAAAAATGTGGACTTTATTTTCATTTTACGGTCACCCTGATCCTAGGCTTCTCCCACCCATTGATATAAATGTGGCCCTTTTCCCCATTCATTCTATAATCAACAATCAAAATGTGCTTCGAGATTGTGTTGGGTCTAAGTTTTGTTTCTTGCTTCGTGAGGCTACTACTCACATTGGTGGTAACGTTGGTGGCGGTGCTCATGATGGGGATTGAGTTTGGAATTCATTGGTGTTTCTTCCTCTTTTGGCATGTTGTTGTCCTGTGTTTTAGCACTGGTTCTTCTTTTATTTTTTGGGCTTCCTCTTGCTTGTGCGGTTTTTGTTCCATTCTGTGTCGACCTTTCTCTCTTGGTTCCTTTCTTCCCTGGAGAACCTTCAATTTACGCCTTTCTCTTCTCTTTTTGTGTTTGCCATCTCTTTTGAGTATTTTTTTTGGGTAGGGCCCCTTAACCCTCTATTTCAAATCTCCGGTTAAAAGTGTTTTAAAAAAACATCGCACACCTCACGTGTGATTGCTAGTTTTACATACATAGATACAAATTTTAATAATTCTAAGAGATCAAAAGAGAAAATTGGACCTAGAGAACCAAAATAATAATTAAGGGAGTGGAGAAGCCAACGAAAAAAGGTAGAAGATTCTAGCACTTGGACCCTAGTTCACAAGTTTATCACTGTTTTGTCTCTGAAGGTTCGTTCTCCTACTATAGATCTTGGCCAAAAAAATTTCCATTTTTACCAATGCTTTTTATTTCAAATATATTGGAAATACACACCCCCTACAAGTATTCCAAAGTATCAAGCATGAATGCCATCATATGTGGAGCTTTCCATGATATAGTGTTATTTTATCTCAACCTTGTCTAATGTGCAAAAAGGCATCCTCTCTTCTCACTCTTTATTCGTGATTTTCCACCTCTCTATTTCATAGCGAAGTTGGTGTGTGATCTTATTCTCAATTGAGCTATGAGCATGTTCATTGATCATATTCTCAATTGAGTTATGAGCATCTTCACTCTCCATTTTATTTTTGTCTTTATGTAGTTTTTTGGCCATGCTCGTAGGTGGGGTTGAACTCAAACATGGAACATTGTGTTTTCCTTCCTATTTGCTTTGTTCACATGCCTAACTTAAAATTTTCATGAGCGCATAATTCTTTATCTCTTGGTTGGTCACTCAACATTCATGCATGTTAATATCCCACTTATCCATCCATGTTTTGTTTTGTTTCATCCACATCATCTTTATTGTGTTTATCTCTTCTTGTATTGTTGCCTTTGGCTACATATCCTCCTTCGTGTTACCTATTTTTTTTTATGTATTTTAGGAAACAATCATAAGAACAACTTCTATTGGGGAAATACTTGTTTCTACTAGGATTATCTCGTATGGACTTGAAGATTTGATCTTAAATGTACTTGTAATTAAGCATTTTTAGATCCTCTTCATTTTCCTCCACTTTAGAATTGACATACTGTTTGGCCAAACTTCACATTCATATAGCACCATTGGAACTATTAGTAGCCCAAAAAAGACCCTAGTTCTATTCCAATCCCACATATTAGCATCCTTGCACTTGTTTGGAAGATAAGATAGTATGATGCTCTCCACCCTCCTTGGATTTTTTTGCTATGCACGTTTCCTAGTTGAGCTTACTAGTGGAATCAAGCCCTATGTACTTGTATTTTGTGACTCTTTCAAGTGGGATTCCTTTAAATAAGAAGCTAATATGCATATTTTATTTTTGATGAGAGAAGATAATTATCTTAGTTTTACTAGTGTTAACTTGCATCCTGACCTCTTTACAAAAACGTTCTAAGACTTTGAGATGATCTCTTAGGCCTTGAGTTGTAGTTGCAATTAAAATAAGATTTTCTGCAAGTAGGATTTTTATTGCATGTGTAGCTATGTGGACACCACCCCCAGCGTATCCATTCATTCTTCAAGTTTGTGAATATAGAGACCAGATAAGGTGGGTGAAAAATCATTATTTAACTCCTATATCGCTACTGAAGCTTTTTGATAGACCCATGTGCATTTTAATATTTGTTCTAAATTGCTCCAATAGCCAATGAACTATTGCCATGTATTCTTATAGAACTCCAAGTTCCTCCATCGATCCCCATAGCTTGCCTCTAGGGACATTGTTAAACACTTTCCTAAAGTCAAAAACTAATAGAAGACTTCTCCTTTTTCATCCCAATTTTTTTGATAAATTGTCTAAGAGTGATGAAATGATATATTGTTGAATGCTTTGGTCTGAAATCCACTTGCCATTTTGTCCTATGTCCCATTTTTTCATCCCATTTGTTGATTTTGTGCTCCACCATGCTTTCGAAAAAATTTCCCATGTAAGAGTTGACCATAATATTATGTATTTGGATGTCAGTGTAGGCTATTCTACCCTTAGTGGTTTTTCTTACACATAGATTTCGTTTGCTTAGGTTGCATGGGTGTTTTTCCAACTACTAGTGTGAAAAGGGGTATTACCCAACTAGTTTGTTGTTGGGTCCTTTTCGCACTTGTTCATAAACTTATTTTGGGGTTTATTCCTCTTTTTGTCATTTTGTGAGTGGTTGGGTAGGTTTGGCCTCACTCCACAGGATCATGACACTTGTCACAATCCTATTGTATCTTGGGTGAGGTTGTTTCTATATATTGAACCTCATGCACCTTATTTTTTAATGGAGATGGAACTTGTATATTACATCGTCCTTTTGTGATTTCTTTATTCTTGCAACTACATAATGCATTCGTTGAGCCAGAATCCTTGCACACTCTGATATGGTATCAAAGTGAGACTAGTATATGTTTGTCTAGTTTTTTGTTGTAAAATCTATTTGAAATCTTGAAATTATTTACATGAACCCTCTATTCCCTAAGTATGCTCTTCTCTTGCATCCATGGACAATATGAAGAATAAAAAAAAAACGAGGGTAATTGCCTTTTGATTAGTGCATTTGGAGGTTGCTTTTTGTATGTACATTTTAAGGAAAATGGACCTCAAAATTACATCTAGAATGTTCCAAAATCTATAAATTACCTATTAAATCATTAAAAAATGACATTTTAATCAAAATCTCATTTTTTGGATTTTTCTCAAGCTTTATAGTCAAATTTGTATAACGTGTTTTTTGACTTTTTTGGCATTTTTCAACTTTTTCTGAGCTACAAAGCGAATTTTTTTTCTAGACAGATCTAAAATAGGGGAGGAGGCCAGGCGATGCTAGGGTTTTTGCTTGCATGCTTTTGCTCGTGTTAGCTTTTTCCTTAGGTCTTATCAAGCTTGTATCATGTCACTACTAGCTTTGATTTAATCTCATAGTGCTTTGGACACTTATTCCGCCCGTTTTGGGCGGCACTTGCCTTTATAATGGCCTCTAACCCTCCAGTTACAACATATGTTGCAAATGGTGGTGAAGATAGCTCCCAAATGCGTGAGGAAATTCGTCCCAAAATTTTACGATGAGGTAATGATTTCAAAAATCCTCCAGATGTTTATATTGATATTGCTTTTATTGAACTTATTATTTAGTTTTATAAAAATAATTGCTTGATAGCATATTAATATGGCCGCATCCCATCTGAGTCATATTTACAGACCTAGATTAAGAAAAATTGGGGAAAATCGGCATCCAGGTTACTGTTGTTCGAAGTTTCACCAAAGTGTTTTATTTTTTTACTTTTCATGAGTCGTTGAAAGCCCAACTTAATCTTGAGCATTCTACCTGTTGGTATATCGGTAACACTTTGCTTATTCTGTCGAAATGGACCCACGATTTCAGTCCATCCAATCAGGTCTCTCTTTGAGTCCCTTGTTTAGGTGGAGTTATGGGCCTTCCATTACAACTTTGGCCTTTTTTGAATGACATTATTCGACCCTCTGGTTGTGTGATTTGTCACGAACCTGATCATTTTTTATGCATGACCACATAAATGGGTTTGTGTTGAGGTTGATTTAGCTTCAAATCTGCGGGACCACATAGACATTCAAGTCAGGTACATGCCTATCTCACAGAAAAATTTCTATTTCAACCTACCAAATATTTGCTTTTTCTATCAAGCCACTGATCATCACATTCGATATTGTCCTCTTTCTCAACGTGCTAAACCTACTAACTCTCAACCTGCTTTTGGTTCGTAAAAGGTTGTTTTCAAGGAATGCAACATAATGGCTAATAAGAAGGGTGTTGGTGGTAAATCCGCTTATGCGGCTGCCCCACCATCCTCTAGGCAATAGTATGCTTCGATTTCCTTGCCTCCCGTGCCACCTCAACAAGCTCAACTAGCTCAACCTTCTCTACCTGAACAGAGCCAACTAACTCTGTAAAATAGAATTTTGGGATGGTTGTTACAACATCGTCCTCCCAACGTCATTCACGGAGTCCTCCTAGAGATAACTTGGGGGAGGCGGTTGGGTCAGGTGGGCCTAGGTGCCGCACCAACTCGATGGAGCCACTCAGTTCAAACCAACTTGTTTCTCTTTCCAATAGTTTGGCATCTTAAGCTCAACAGATGTGTTGTGGCATGAGCAAGAAGAGGAGTTGGTCATGTTTGACCTTCCATGAATTGTCTCTTATGGAATGTTAGAGGTCTCACAAAATCCTCTCAAAAATATTATGTGAAACATGCTTGTCAGTTAATTGGTAGTCTTGTTATTATTTGTTTGCAAGAGGTTGAAAATATTGGTTTCCTTCTTCAGACTTCCTTGATGGGTATTGTGTCGAATTACATGCATTAATTTTCTTCTCATTTGGAAGGAAAATGCAGTGTTTCAATTTCTATGTCTCCTAGATTTTCAGTCATGATAACAACCACAGATCACGATCTTGACAATCGGGCCTTGTGGATTATTTTGAATCTTAATGGTTTTTCACTCAGTGTATTAAATCTTTATGCACCTAATGATGGCCTGGAAAGGTCAACATTATGGCGTTGGTTAGGTGACAATTTACCCCTTGTTTATTGGATTTTCTGTGGAGATTTTAATATGGTTGAACATCTCGAGGACAAGATGGGGGCCCTTCCTATGCGTTAGTGCATTGGAGAGTAGGAAGCTTGGATTTATTTTAAAAACATGTGGAGCATTAAAGACCCTTTTTTAATAGGTGGAAAAAATTTACTTCTCAAAATTAGTTTATTTGGTCCAATTTTCGAGAGGGACCCGCACGTGTTCTAAAAAGGCTCGATTGTGTCATGATTTTTCAGCATCAAATCTTTGAGATGGCATCCAATGGTTATTCTTCAGTCACCACCTAGCCAGATATTCTATTGTCAAATCATTCCCCCATCTCTTTTACGATCACATGGAATGGGGCAAATCTCAAGGTGTCAAACATGTAATTTTATCTAAATGTATCTCTGTTGAGTCATCCAGGGGTCTTAAATATTATAGAAAAGGTGTGGAATATGGCACCACGTCCACTACTCAGAGCCAGTTGGATTGCTTGATGGAATGAAGATATTCAGCAGATGACCAAGTTTCTTCACCATTTTGGCAAACAAGTGGCCCAAGTCTGTAAGCAAGTTGATGGGGCTCTTCAATAGGAATTTCAAAGAATTACCTTGTTGCTTGAGTCCTAACCTTTTGATGTGTCGACTCAAGATCGAGTTGTGTAGCTCAGACACCAACACAAAGTTATTGAACAACACAAATCCAAAGGTGTGAAGATTTGTGCTCGAATCCACTGGTTGAAAACTAGTGATCACACGTCTAAAAGCTTCTTCAAATTTGTTAGATCCAAGAATGTCAGGGAACAAATCAAGGCTATTTAACTGGATCACTCCCAAGTCACTTCTCTCCCGGAGATTGCTTCAGCTTTTGTGGAGCAATACACCTTGGTCTTTCAAGTTAGGGAATATTTGATGAGGGTCATCAATCCTCGCCATTAATAATGTCAATCCAGGTTGGTGTCCGAAGGTTGTATGCATTAAAAGAAGAAAATCTTGGAAAGCAACCGCTTTAAACAAAAACCAAACTTGCATAAAATAAATCACACTTGCGGAAATTGAAAGGCACATTTGTAGAAATAAAGTTTGCATGTAAGAAACACACTTGCATGAATTGAAATTGTTGAATTAGAAATAAACATAATTGAACAAAACACATGCAGGTTCACAACAAACTACATTTTCACAATACAAGGATAAAAACAATACAACAGAATGAATTAGAGACAAATGAATAAAGATAAACATAAATACACAGATCCATCTTCCTTGGAATGAGTGACCAGCTCGTTCCTTGGAAGAAGATTTAAATCATACTTCTGAGATCTTAAAACTACAAAATATTTGAGAGGAAAGAACATATCTTTATTTCTTGGGAGAAAAACATTACTTATCTAAGTGTGGAAGGTTGCATTTATAATTCATGCATCCAACCAACTCCTTATTTTAGGAAATACAATTTAATATTATCTTTATTCCAATCCTAACAACTAAGATCTACATCTCCACAAAATATGGAGAGAGATATATTATTGAAGTCAAATCTTATCTTACTTATTTTAGGAAGATTTGCTCCCAAATATTCTCTGTGCTTTTCGGTAACAAGAATCATAATGATTTTATTCTTCTACATTATTAGAAGGAGGATTTTTCTCAAAATATGATTTTGACCAAATACCTTTCTCATATTTTCCATTTGACTCTGTTGTTTTTTATTGTGGAACTTTTGACGTTTGTTTGAGGAAAGTAAAACCTGTAGCAAATCTGAATGAGGTTTTTGTTAAAAACATTACTATGAACAAAAAAATCTCTTCATATTTTCCATTTGACATTTTTGTTTATGTTTATAGAACTTTTAGTGCTCATCTGATATAATTTTTCTCGGACTATAGCTCACTAAAAGTTAGATCTCTCTTCATTGGTAAAACTTGTAGCAAATATGAATGAGGTTTTTATTAAAAAAATTGCTATGAATAAAAGCCTCTCTCATATTTTCTATTTGACTTTTCTATTTCTGTTTATGGAACTTTTAGTGCTCGTCTGATACACTTTTCCTCAGACTGCAACTCACTAAAAGTTATATCTCTCTTCATTGGTAAAAACTGTAGCAAATCTGAATGAGGTTTTTGTTAAATACATTGCTATGAAAAAAAAACTCTCTTATATTTCCCATTGGAATCTTTGAGTTTTCACAATCCCTCAAAAACTGTCATTCCGTTGATGCAAGTTCCAGAACTAAAGTTGTCATTCCTTTTATGCAAGTTCCGGAACTAAATCTGATTTGTCCACGAATTAAAAGTTCTTGAACTAACTATCATTAAATTGATACAAGTTTTAAAACTAAATCTGTGAGTTCCGGAACTAAAGCTGCATGTTCTGGAACTAAACCTGCAAGTTCCGGAACTAACTCTACAAGTTCCACAGCTAACTTAAAACAACTATAACTTTTGCATGCGACCTTGGATTGAGATGATTCTTTTTTTGAACTTGCATAATTTTTCGAGAGGAATCTGAATATGAAATGAGATTTGATTTTAAATTTAATAATCATGATCAATTCCACTTTTCCCAATACTAGCATTATCTTTCCTTTATGGCCTACATACACAAGACTTTGCATCTTTTCCCAAATAATCAATAGGATTAGTCAACAAGATAGATAACCAAATATTTATAAAGAATGAAAAAGATATATATCCTATACTCTATCTTAAGCAAACTATAAGTTCCTAGATTACATTTAAATCCACTTTCAAAGGTAACTTGGAAGGACAAAATAATGGTAATTTATGGTCAATTTATGGTTTCATCAATCTTTAGCTGAAAATAATGTTGCTCTTCAACAATGCATTGAGATGGTTCCTTGTAAGTTGAGTCAGCATGATATGAAGCATTGTGATGATTCTCTATCTATTGAATAGCTTCATAGTACCCTATTTTGTCTTATTGATGACAAATATCTAGGCTTAGATGGCTTCCCATGTGAGTTCTACAAAGTTGTTTGGCATTTTATTTTTCAGTATTTATTAAAAGTGTATCAGGAGGCTCTTCAGAATCAATCTTTAGGTAGTATTATTAACAAAGGAAATATCAAATTCATTCCTAAATTTCGGAACCTGGAGGTTATCACTAATTGGATACCTATCACCCTTCTTAATGTGTCCTATAAGAATCTGGCTAAGGAACTTGCTCTTCGTATTGCCCCCTACTTCCTAAGATTGTGCGTCCTAAGAATACTGGTTTTGTTAAAGGGAGGTACATTCTGGATAATCTTATAGCCGTTTGGGAAGGCATGGAATGGGCCCGAACTTCTTTGCAATGGGTGTTGTTTCTAAAATTTGACTTTGAGAAGGCCTATGATCTTATTGAGTGGCTTTTTATTCTTCTATGCTTTAGGCTCTGGGATTTGGCACTTTTTTTCTCGATGCAGCTCATACTCTTTTTTTTTATTCTTCTTCATATCTCACCATTAATAGATGTCAGTCATCTACTATTATGTTATATCATTCTATTCAATAGGGGTGCCCTCTTGCAGCAACACTCTTTGTTCTTGATGTTGATGCAGTTGGCTACCTTATCGCCAACAGAGTGGATCAGGGTCATATTCGGGGGATTTATCTCCTTGATCATAAAACCCAGCTTTTCAATGGACACTTTGTCAATGACTCCTTCCTCACTCTTGATGAATCGGAACAAAAAATTTAGGAGACCCTTTCTTTCCTTGACGTTTTTTGTCTTGCTTCAAGGTCTAAAGTTCAACTTGCTAAATCTTTGGGTTTCCGCCAAAGTTCCTATCCCATGTCAGATTGATTGGCAGTTTACTCATGGAAATGGATTCAGCAAGGGGAAATATTTAGGTTTTGGGGATCCCCTTTACCTTCGATAGCGAGTCTTCCACTTTGTCACAGTTTGTGATTGATCGTGTTGAGCAGAAAGTGAAAAAATGGGTCTCCTGACCTTTATCGTTGGCTAGGAAATTTCAACTTTGCACTAAGATTCTAGCAACTACTCAGGTTTATTATGTTTCCTGTTGGTGTCCGTCTTGGACTTCCTTTGATAAATTAGCCAAGATTTATCCATGGATCACTTGAAATGGACAAATCAAATCACATCATAGCCATCATATATCAATCATGATAATGTTTCATCCACTTCTTAAGCTCAACCCCTTTAATCCTTCAATAAAGTAATCTAAAAAGGATGTGTTGAGTATAAGCTCCAAGATTCCTTCCCTGTTGGTCATATTCCTACATCTCTGTACATATATGGGAAACCAACCATGAGGAATCAAAAGAACATAGTTTATCAACTTGACTCACCTACTTTTAACCACTTTAGGTTTCTATATACGGTAAGGATTGAAGGATCAAATGACTCTAGATTGTTTGACAATGAAACTATCTCCTGTTATCAACATCTTAAATGTATAAAATCTAATCGCATGTGTCAAATAATGAAATATAAAGGAAGAGGCCTCGGTCCATGGGAGTAAGGAATATTAGATACTATGTTTGTTGAATAAAACCCACTACATTTTGGCCCAGGGTACAAACCACAAAGTGGTGAATCATAAGATGAAATCATAAGTACCTCCTTGATTTTTGGGAAATATTCTTCTAGTGATGAAATTAAAACAAGAGGTGTTGATAGCCTTTAAAAATATCTTTCCCCAACCAATATTTTCACTAAAAAATTCATCCTAACCATCTATTTTAACCCTATTATCCCTCCTTTTATTCATTGGGACTAGCAAGATTCACCTTTCTTCGATTCTTTGAAAATTTTGAGAATGATGGGGCAATCCTTGAATTTATGTGACTCAAAACCATATACATATTGGAGATCATAAGAAAGGATTCGAGATAAACCTAGATACTTATGCCTGATTTGGGGAATAAGTGGATTTCCCTAGTCAAAAATAAAAAATAAAAATATCAAACCCTCAGATGAAAGCCTGTATGAGATGATAATGGGTAAAACAATAAAAAATAAAAATAATAAAAATAAAAAATATAAATGTGTCTATTAGTGAAAACCTACTAGAGGCTCCAATGGATGGGGAAAACTACTTGTCCTCTGAATGGGGTGACAAAGAAACTCCAATCCCATATAACACGTAATAACATGACTCTCTTTCCACAAAAAAAAACCAAACAACATTGATCACCTCCTTAAAGAGTTTTTGAAGGATATGAAGGAAAGGTCATCATCCTTTGTTAAAGATAGAGTTGATATTAATATCAACATTGAAACATAACCAAAATTCCTAAATATAGGGTGTATCCTGACATCTCAATAATGAGAATAATTCACCATACAACTCAAAGAATAAGATGATATATTTGTATGGTTCTATGTAGATGTTTCAAGTTTGGATCCATCTTTGGTAGTTCACCACCTTGTGGGACATCCTAAAGCTAAATATGTGAATAAATAACTAAGGAGAATGCATCTAAAAATTTCTCTCTTAGTCAAATGGGAACTACAAATTCTTTGGGATGTGAGATTCATTCCCCCTAACAACAACTCTAACTAGATCCCTAACATTGTACCTATCATCAAGCATGATAGCCACGTTCATATCTACACCACAAAAATTAGAGATATCAATAAAATATGACCGAAGGATGAGTTTCCCCTTCCCAACATTGACATGATCATATATTCTACAACTGGACATGAAATTCTAACACTTATGAATGGTTATTTTAGATACAATCAGAACATAATAACACCCTAGGATCAACACATGATTATATTCACCACTCCATGGGGAACATTTTAGTATCAAGTCATGTCATTTGGACTTAAAAACACATAATCCACATATCAATGAGCCATGATAGTGATTTTCCATGAAATGATGCATAACATTGTTGAAGATTATGTTGATGACATCTTCAGAAAATCTAAAACATGGATCAATAATCTTGAATTAATATGAATGATTTTTGATTGTCTAAGAGATTACAAGCTTTTCCTTAATTCTAACAAGTCTTTTTTTTGGGTCACAATATGCACACTAATAGGCTTAATCATATCAAAATAAGGTATATAGGTCGACCCAAAAAAGGTTCAAGCCATCACTGAAATGCATCCTACACATAATCTAGAGAAACTAAGAATTTTACAAGGTAAGATTCAATATATCCATTGATTCATCATCCATCTAGCTGATAAATGTAAATCATTCACTCGCTTACTCAAAAAGGGGACAACATTTCACTAGAATCAAGATTGTAAACAAGATTTTGAAGCTCTGAACCAATATCTTCCACATCCAATAGTGATTGTTCCACCAACAACAAGAGACCCTTTAATCCTATATATGCATCGGGAGCTCTATTAGCCCAACATGATAAGCAAGGGAAATAATGATTTATTTATTATCTCAATATCACCTTGGTATCCTATTAAATCAAATCTACTCTAATTGAATGAGCATGTTTAGTTATAGTGTTTTCTTCCCAAAAGTTATGGCTTTGGCGTTTGCATGCTAAATGAAAAGACTAATCTTATAACCAAGATTGATCCATTGAAATACTTACCATCTAAATCAACTTTAATGGGTAGAATGGAAAAATGGATTGTACTATTGTGTGAATTTGATATTTAATATGTTATTAAAAAGGCTATTAAAGAGAAATTGATCACAGATTAACTAGTAGAAGATCCCATATAGATAATCAACCATTAACTGTTGGTTTTATTGACGAATAAACTCTAAACTTCAAATAATTGCTTGTTTGGAAGATTTTTTTTTATGGATCTGTAACAAACCGTTACACCAAAACCTCGAGGCGTTAGTGAAATCTGCACATGAGGATCATAACATCCCACCACACTTATGTAGCATGGACCCCGGCTAGATTTGTGCCCATATAGCGGGACCACACCCTACCCTATACGAGTCTCGGGCAAACACTGCAATGCCGACGTAACTACCCATGCCGGGACTCTAACCTAGCTGGTCGCTCTGATACCAAATGTAACAAACCGTTACACCAAAGCCTCGAGGCGTTAGTGAAATCCACACATGAGGATCATAACATGATCTTTCACTCATAATGGTTTGGGAGCAGGTATAATTTTTATCAAACCATAAGGATACCTAGTCCCGAAAGCCTTCTCACTTGTATTCCCATACACAAAATAACATCATTGAGTATGAATCTCTCCTATTGGGTCTTCAGATCGTAATCCAAAGGAACATTCAACATATACAAGTCTATAATGAGTCCCAATTGGTCATCAAATAAATTAATGATGAATATCAAACAAAGGATAATAAGTTGATCCCCTATAAATGAGTGGTTGATATATGTAAGAATTAATTTCAAGACATCCAATTTGAATAGGTTCCATGTGGAAGTCATGAATTAGTAGACAATATGGCTACAATTGGATCCTTATTTCAAATACCTCAGAAAATGCAACAATTCTTGTTTTTAGTCGAGAAACTTGAGGCATACGATTTCCCTAAATTTGAGATGGTATGTGAATTTTTTCCTCCCAAGTCCTCATGATATCAAGACATATACAACTACATCCACAATACCACTTTAACACCTGATTTGACCAAATCCCAAAGAAAATCCTTCATCCAAAAATCCTCCAATTTCACCATCCTTAGAGGCACACTCTATCATAAGGGCTATGATGGAACCCTTTTAAGATGTTTGAACATGGACAAGGCCATCCCAAAGAAAATCCTTCATCCAAAAATCCTCCAATTTTACCATCCTTAGAGGCACACTCCATCATAAGGGCTATGATGGAACCCTTTTAAGATGTTTGAACATGGACAAGGCCCTCCCATAAATCAAGTAATTGCATGATTGAAATTGTGGCACACACACTAGTGGAATATCCCTAGCCTAAAATATCCTACGTGTGGGGTATTCTCGGCCAACCATGGAACACATTTAAACCCCACATTTTCTATAGGGTATTCAATCTCATCATAAATTTAAACCCCAAACCATTTGATGATCAAAAACATATCATTATTACTACTAAATACTTCACTAAGAGGGTGGAATCCATGCTACTCACTTATTTCACGAATACAAAGATATCCAAATTCATCCTTAGTCACATCATTTGTCATTATGAAATCCCTTTCACCATCATTGACAATAATTTTGAATCATTAAAAAACAAATATTTGTAAAAACTCTGTGTATATTTCCACATCCAACAGTGTTGGTCCATACCATTCTATCCCTAAGGAAAATTTCAAGCAAAAAATAGTAACAAAATCATCCCTAAAATCCTAAAGAAGTTTGTATATGTAGTTTTATCCCACCTTGTGGACATACAACACCAACATCTGTAATCCCACAAGATTCACTCATATTACTTAGTCTTTGACACCAAATCCATCTTTCCAGTTGATATTTAATTATCATCTCTTTACATATCACTCCAATACCTCATTGATGAGGAAGAATACCAGATCACTAGACTCTAAGAGTTGGAAATCCCAGATGAAAAAATGGTCAATGCTCTTAATCATATAAAATATTACAAAAAAGGCTATACTGGGAATATTAAAAAATTTCAACTAAGAGAATTTGAAATTGGTGATGTAGTACTAAAAAAAATCAACGTAACACTAATGTTAATCACATAAAGAATGGAATGTTTGAGACTAACTGTCTTGGACCATATGTCATCATCATCAAGTATAGATCACGATCCTAAAATTTAGCCACTCAAGATAGTTATGAATTGGATGAATCTATGAACGTCATACACTTGGAGCGTTCCTACACTTGGGTGGTATTTTTGTTATCTCCAATGAATATCATCAATACATCAAAAATTCAAAAAAAATCATTCGTCCAATGGTGCCCAGTACAGGATAAAAATTGTTTTCTGATGTTACTCAAAATGATGAGTACCTAATGCAATTGAGGGAAAAACTTTACATCTTGAACTTCATCCCTTTGTTCCTATCATTTCCCTCACCCTTCCTTGAAATAGGCCAAGATATCAATCATGTTATGCTTTGGGGAACATGTCTTCAATTAACATCAAAATATATTAAACATATAAGAAATAACAATCAAGTTAAAATAAGAGTGGAAGCTTGAGGATTGGGAGTTACTAGATAGAAAGGTGCTCGGGGAAATTTGGTTATGTCTTGCATCTTCAGTTGCTTTCAACATATCGCAGGAGAAGACCACGGAAGGTCTCATGAATGCGTTGGGGAAGTTATATGAAAAACCCTCTACCTCTATTAAAATATTTTTGAAGAAAAATATATTTAATATGAAGATTTCTGAGAATGGTTTTGTTGCTAATCATTTGAATGAATTTAATACGGTTATGAGTATGTTAAACTCAGTGAAAATTGAATTTGGTAATGAGGTCAGGGCTTTATTGATTTTGTGCTCCTTACCAGATAGCTGGGACAACTTGGTTACGACTGTAAGTAATTCGGTCTCTAATAAATCAAAGTTGAAGTTTGAAGATGTGATAGGTGTGATCTTGAGCGAGGAAATGCGAAGGGAGATCAGAGGGAGAAAAACAAATAAAGGGAAAGGTAATCGTGGGAATTCGAATGATCGTGGAAGGTCAAAGTCCAAGAGCAAGTTGGAATGTTGGAACTGTGGGAAGGTTGGCCATGTTAAAAATATTTTTTGGGCTCTTCGGGATAAGAAGAACAAGGAAGGAGGAAACTAAGGAGGTAAATGTGGCAGCGGGTGCTGTTTGTCGGGATGCCTTAATTCTTTCTTTAGATAATATTATTGAGTCTTGGGTGTTAGATTCAGGGGATTCTTTCTATTCCACCCCACATAGACATTAATTTACTGAGTTTATTCAAGGTGATTTTTGACATGTATATCTTGGTGATGATGAACCATACAACATAGTACGTAAAGGTTATGTTTGGGTGAAAAATGTAGAATGGGAAAACATGGCTACTTAAGGATGTCAGGCATGTGCCTAAGTTGAGACAAAATTTGATATCAGTGGGTTAGCTAGGTAGTGATGGTTGTACGATTAGTTTTATAGTGGATTCTTGGAAAGTTTCCAAGGGAGCTCCCGTGGTTGCAAGAGGTAAGAAACTGGTATTTTGTATTTAACTAGTGATGCTGATTATTGCAATTTAGTTACTGCAGATGGAGAAGAAAATTTTTGGCACTAGAGACTTGGTCATATGAGTCAAAAGGTAATGCAAATTCTAAAGGACAAGTATCCCATATTAAAGGAATTAGATTTGGAATTCTATGAGGACTGTGTTTATGGGAAACATAAGCAAGTGAAATTCCTCAAAGTTGGACCTACCGGGAAGGAGGGTAAGCTGGAGTTGGTGCACACAAATGTATGGGGGTAGCTAAGGTAAACTCTATTGGTGCTTCATGTTATTATGTCACTTTCATTGATGACGCAAGTAGAAAATTTTGGGTATATTGCATTAGAAAGAAATATGATGTGTTTAAAACTTTCAAAAGATGGAAAGCCTTAGTTGAGAATGAAACAGGTCTCAAGTAGAAATGTCTCAAGTCAAATAATGGAGGGGAGTATTGTAGCAATGAATTTCTTGATTACTATTCGGTAAATGGGATCTGTAGGAAAAGGATGGTTCCGAAGACTCCCCAGGAAACTAGAGTGTTAGAGAGAATGAACATGACAATCATGGAGTGTGCTAGGTACATGAGGTTACATGTGGGGTTTTCACTCATGTTTTGGGTGGAAGCGGTGAACACAATTATTTATCTGATTAACAGAGGACCATGTATGGCCTTGGATGGAGGTATACCTGAGGAGGCTTAGTCTGGTAAGAACATTGATTACTCATTTCTTAGAGTATTTGGATGTGAGGTTTTTTTTCACATTGATAAATATGATAGGACCAAGTTAGAGGATAAGTCTAAAAAATGCACCTTTGTTGGATATGACGAGGATGACTTTGGTTTCCGTGTTTGGAGTCTTAAGGACAACAAAATATTTCGGTCTAGAGATATTTTATTTCATGAAAAAGTCAAGTATAAAGATCAGTTGTAAGAATAGAAAGAGGAATCAAAGAAAGAATACATAGTGTTAGAGGACATTGTGGATGTAAAGGTGTCTAAGGGGCCGGTTCAAGTGCAACATTTTATGGCACAACCAGTTCATGAACCTACTCATTAGGAACTCCAAACTCATGAGGTGAGAAGGTATTCTAGGGTAAGAAGGGAACCTGAACGTTTTACTTCGTCTTTGAATTATTTATTGCTCACTGACAGTGGAGAGCCAGAGTGCTTTGAGGAAGCAGTGCAGGTGGATGCTAGGAAGAAGTGGGAGCAGGCCATGGATGAAGAGCATAGATCTCTTATGGAGAACTGAACTTGGGATCTGGTGGAGATACTCGAGGGTAAGAGAGCATTACAGAACAAGTGGGTGTATAAAATTAAAGAGGAAGATGGAGGTAGAAAAAGGTACAACGCTCGATTAGTGTTCAAGGGATTTATACAGAAGAAAGGTATAGAATTTGTTGAATTTTTTTCTACTATTTTTTAAATGACTTCTATTATGAATGTTCTTGGTTTAGTAGTAGTAGAAGAATTGCACTTAGAGCAGTTGGATGTGAAGATTGCATTCCTTCATGGTGAGTTAAAGGAATTGTATATGTGACAACCAAAAGCTTATGAGGTCAAAGGGAAGGGTGCAAATTGAACAAGAGCTTGTATGGCCTGAAACAAGCTCCACGATAGTGGTAGAAGAAGTTTGATAGTTTTATGGAGAAAAAGGGTTACTCCAAGTGTCACTTATACCATTGCATGTACATTAAGGAGTTTCTTGATGGTAGTTATATTATTTTGTTCATGTATATGGATGATATGCTTTTTACAGGGAAGAACATGTAGGAAATAAAGAACTTGAGAAACAACTAGGTTACTCCTTTACTATGAAGGATTCAGGGGCAGAAAAACAAATCCTTGGTATGAGAATAAATCAGAATAGGAAGGAGAGGAAGATGGTATTATCTCAAGAAGATTACATAAAGAAGGTCTTGGAGAGGTTTAGTATGGAGGATGTTAAACCGATTGGTACTCCTTTGAAATGTCACTTTAAATTATCAAAGGAATAGAGTCCCAAGATTGAGGATGATAGAATCCAGATGTCCAAGGTATTGTACTCATCAGTAGTTGACAACTTGATGTCTGTTATTGTATGCACTAGGCTTGATATTGCCCATACACTGGGAGTAGTGAGAAAGTTTATGAGTGATCCAGGTAGAGAGCATTGATAGGTAGTGAAGTGGATCCTTCAATATTTGAGAGGGACCATGGGAATAACATTTTGTTTCGGTGGATCAAACACTATATTGTGTGGCTATGTAGATTTAGACAACAGGAGGAGCACATTAGGTTATGTATTTACGGTTTGTGATATAATGGTCAGCTGGATTTCACAGTTACAAAAGGTTCTGGCTTTATCAATCACAGAGGCTGAGTATGTTACTGCCACAGAGGCAAGCAAGGCGATGATTTGGTTACAATAGTTGCTTGATGAGTTGGGGCATAATTAGGAAGTTGGGAGACTACACGGTGATAGTTAGAGTGCTATTCATTTGGTGAAGAACTCTGCTTTCCACTCTAAGACAAAGCACATTCAATTGAGATATCATTTCACCAAGGCAACAATGGAAGAAGATAAGTTAAAGCTAGAAAATATTTATGCCAGTCAGAATCCTATGGATATGATGACCAAAGTGGTCATAAGGGAGAAATTAAATTTGTGTTCAACTTTGGTTTGCCTTCATGGATGATATGAAGCGTTGAGAACTTTTATTAGTGGGAACAATCTCCAAGTGGGAGATTGTCAGGATGTGAACATGTTTTTTAATCTTTTGGAATCAAAATTGAAGTGTTGGAGTTCGAACGGTTAAGTATGGAGATTTCAGGAGAATTGTGCAGTCATGTGTTGTTTTTATACTGCGTATTTTCCGTGTTTTTGATGTTAATTGGCAGTTGTCACAGTGATAGTTTTTCCACCCGTGGGAAAATGAAAGGTAACAACTTTCTAACTTCTAGGGATGGTTATATAAATTCCTAGAAGGATTGTAAACATATATATAGAGAGAGAGAGGTTATCGGGGCTTCCTAATGCATCTTGAATGTATCTTGAGTGATCAAGGGGATATTGAGTCTTAGAACATCAAGAGGTGATCAAAAGGATCAAGGTTGAGCAATTGGGTGTCAATTGTGTTTTAGATGTGATTTAACATATTTGGGAATTTTGTTGTGAGTTCATGAGTGATTGTTGTGCAATTATAACTAAGAGAAGACTGTGATAATAAAATATGAGCAAGTTCTTGGTGGACGTAGCCTACATTGGGTGAAGCACATTAAAACTTGTCTTGTATTCTTTTGTGCATTGTTTATATATGTTGTTATATTTTTGCAAGTACAATTGTGCTAAATAGTTTCCTACAACAGTGATTTAATTAATTGTTTCACATATTTGTTCATTAATTCCTAACATAAATGATTTTGGATTTTCTAGGGGTATCGATATAGATTGGAGTTCTTCAATTATAACTCGTCAATGCTGAGTTGAATTTTGCACAAGCTCATAAATGGACATTTTTATAGGATCTTGATGAAGGTTTTTGATAATGGTATTTTGTAAAAAGTGGTGGATTGTGTATGTGAAGTGGCAAGGATGGATACCTTAGCCTTGGCAGGATGTGTTGGATTACATGAATCAGGAGCGAATGTGATGGAGGCTTTGGAATTGTTTTGACCATTTCGAGGAGGGGAAGATATGTGAGCACAAACTACGCATGTGTGCCCTGTAACATGTTTTCAGTTAGTAGACAAGGTGGATGGATGTAATGATTACAGGGTTCCTTCTAAGGATAAACTTCTCCATGTGAAGGATGTGATGATCAAATATGTGGTTATCATATTTAAGGTTTTGAGAATAGTGACGGTAAATTACATGCTTTCAAATCGTTACAATGATGAAATGACGGGATAATGACAAAATAAGATATTTGATGTGACTACTGTCATAACGGTTATTATGTTAACAATAGAAAGGTGACAAGTGTAAGGAATTCAAAGGTTATTTTTTATGTGAACCTTCAAGGGAGGCTAAAAGGTAAGCTCCCAACCCATATTTGTGAGTGATGACATATGAACCGATCCAATTAGGTGCAAAATTTCTACGTTTACTCCTTTCCAAAGTAGTGAAATTTTGATTTTATTTGAGAATGAGATAACCTATATTAAAGCCACATTTGTCAACATGTTTTTTATACATGCACTCGATGTGATCTTGATAGACATGATGATGTTCAAGAGCTATTAGGCGTCATTCATCTAACAACTCTAATTGTGTGAAACGTTCTTGACGATAATCCTCATCATGGATAAAATTTCTGAGGGATAAGTGGAGTGATGAGATTTGAACATCAAGGGGTAAAAATTCCTCAGAGCCATATCCTAGAGAAAAGGGAATAGTAATTCTAGGAGTGTGGATGCTAGTTCAATAAGCCTAGAGAGCAAACACGATCTGGATATGCTAATTCCTGCCTGCTTGATCAATGGTTTTCATAAGAACTTTGTTAAGTGTTTTGTTAGAATCCCCGGTTTTTCCATTTTCTTTTGGATAATAAGGTGACAAAAATATTAGTTTGATGTTGAATGTGTCACATAATTTCTTAACGTCTTTATTCTTGAAGGATTTTCCATTATCATTGACTAGTTTGTAAGGGATGTCGAAATGACATATGAAATGCTGATAGATGAAATGAACAATTTTTTTAGATTTAGTAGAGACCAAGGGAATGGCCTCTACCCATTTAGTGAAGTATTCAGTGGTTGTGATGATAGAGTGATGTTGTTGTGAAAAACAAGGGTTGATGAGGCCAACGAGGTCTAATCCACATTGTGAGAAGGGCCATAGATCTTGAGTGGGATGTAAAGCCTACCTAGGAATGAGAGTGATATTAGAAATTTGTTGGCATTTAGCACATTTCTTTACATACGTGCAACAATCTTGATTGAGAGTAAGCTAGTAGTAGCCCATTTTAAGGACATGCTTAGCGATAATCATACCGTTAAAGTGTCCTCTACATATGTTGTCTTGGACTTCTTTAATGGATTTAGTAGATTCATGAGATTTGATGCATCTTAACAAGAGGCCATCAAATCCACACTAATAGAGAAAACCACATATGATGACATTTCATGTAGTGCATTTAACGAAATATCCCTCAACATTTTTAGATAAGTAGGAGGGAATTTTTTTTCTGAAAGATAATCAAATGTTTGAGTGTACCATAGGTCTGTTGGATCTTTTTCAATGAGATTAATCAAAAGGAGATAATTGTTGAGGGATGATTGATCAATTCTATTTATAATGACGAATAATTTAGAATTTTTGGTTGATAGAAGGATGAGGGATGCAAAAGAGGCCATGGTGTCCGTGAATTTTTTATAAGATCATAAAACGGTTTAGATGGTGTAGTGATCAAAAGCTTCTAAGAGGAATTTAACAATGGTTTTATATTTTTGTAGAATCTCATTTTTACATTGATAAATTCCTTAGATATGGTTAATGCAAGTTGTGAGTCTCCGTAGATGTCCAAGATTTGAACATTGAGCATGATGACGGTTTGGAGACACATGCTTAGAGCTTCATAATATTCCATTTTGTTAGTACATTCAAAAATTAATTTGAAAGATAGAGGGATTATGGTCCCCTAGGGAGGTATGATAATAGTACTGACACCTCCCCTTGCTAACACATAGATTCATCAAAGAAAAGTGTCATTTTGATAGGAGTGCATTTGTGATCGATAGTGTTGATAGATTCATCAAGGAATTAATCGTGAGGTGGTTGATTCTCTGAAAGGGAGGATTCAATGAGATTATCGACGATGACTTGTCCCTTGATATATTTTTACGAGATGAATTCAAGGTAGAACTAGGTCACGAGCATGAACCATGAGTGATGCAATAATTATGATATGGCTTATAGTGCATGGTTTTGAGAGGATTGAAGTTGGTAATGATGAAAGTATTATGATTAAGTAGGTAATGACGAAGCTTAGATTTTGTGAAGTAGAGGGATGAGTATCATAGTCGTAGAGAGTGTGGTTTTAATAATAAATAACCTACTCATGACCCTACTCGTCTCCATGAGTGAGCATGACACCTAAGGTGTGATTAGTAGCAGATATATAGAGGAAAAATGACTCCACTCATGTTGATCTTGGTGAACCATGAGTGATGCAATAACTATGATAATTATGATGCAATAAGTGTGTGTTATGTCTCCTCTCTGAAAAACTTTTATGTTTCATCATTGAAGGCTTCTTGATAGTTGTGATCCCATTAGTTGTGAAATGAAATGACAAATAAATTGAAGTTTACCATGAATTTCGCGAAGCTATTTTAGGTTTGAAGGAGGAGGAATTTTGATGATGGATTTGATCTTGGTGAGGTCTACTTCGATGCCCCAAATAGAAACGATGAAACATAAAATTTTTTCGGAGAGGAGACATAACACACACTTAGTAGGGTTGAGACAAATAAATTATGGGATAAGGAGGGTGAAAATGGCATCAAGGATGGCGAGATGATCCCTACGTTGCTTAGATTTACCTAAGAGGTCATCAACATAGTCTTTTGCAGTTTTATCGATAAGATCATGGAAGATGTATGTCATTAAGAGTTAATAAGTGGTCGTGACATTTTTAATTCCAAAGGGCATTACTCGATAACAAAAAGTACATGAATCTTTAGAGGGACATTGGAAAACGATGTAATAACTCAATCGCAAAAAATAGGAATGTTTATTACGCACATTATCGTGCTTTTGTTTTAATGCACATTATTTTCTTAGCTACAACAAACGAAATGATCCGGGATGCCTCGTCTCGCTCCTCGTTGTCTTGAGCACGCGAACTTGGAGCCAACAACAATGTGACTGAGGGGAATGGTTAAGCAACCACACGATCCATGATGCCTCATCTGATCGTTCAGATCAAACTGAGTAATTGTCGTCAAGTGTGTGCGTTTCGTATCTACGAATCGGCCCATATTTTCTATAACAACACCTAAACCGTTGTTTGCTTTTCCCTAAGTGCAACAACTTTATTATTTTTCAAACGTCATTCCCCAATCCAATATATACAACCGGAGTGACACATGTTGGCCTCTAACGACGTAAGTATGGAGAGATTGTTTACATGATAGTATTATTTCCGTCCAATGGACACTCTCAGGTCCACGCGCAAGCGTGCACACGAGTCTTTAGAGGGGCATCGAAAAATGAGGTAATAACTCAATGGCAAAAAATAGTAATGCTTATTACGCACATTATCGTGATTTTGTTTTAATGCCCATTATTTTCTTGGCTACAACAAAAGAATATAAAATATTATTTTCGTGATGCAATAACAATTTGTGATTCCGCCACTCATTGCAAAGAAACAAACCTCCATATAAATTGACATTTTGAATCTTCTTTTAAATATCTCTATGTTGCTAGCTGTATAATTTGATGAATGTATTGACAAATACAAATTTCCATACAATTTTTTTTAACATTTTATTTTGTGTATATTTCAAAATACAAATCCACATACAAACTATACAACTATATATTTTGCATATATTTACACACATTATCGTGCCTTTGTTTTTATTTTCTCGGCATAATAAACGCTAACATCTTTTAGCATAATAACAGTTGGCAAATAAAAAAAAGTGCAAAAATGGATTTTATGAAAATAAAAACAAATTGCCATCAATGCGTAGAGCTCAAAAAAATATGCACTTTTAGAGAAAACGACACCTAAAACGGAGCCACATAACGAAAGCTATGGCACATGCAAGTTTTCGCTGCTACATCTTCCCGGACCCTTTCCAAATATATATATATATATATATATATATATATATATATATATATATATATATATATATTTATTTTAATTTATTACTATTATTATTATTATTATTATTATTATTATTTAATTTAATTAATTAATTATTTTTAAAAAAAAAATCATCGGTACTAAAACAAAGGACCCTAACAACAAAAAGGGATTAGGCTAATCCTCTAGAACCTAGAATTATAGCATCATTACGCAAACCATAAAATTGAGATTTCATTACGCCAAGAAGAGAAAGCCCGAAAAGACACTATGGGGTTCCCACAATCCACGAGCAAGAAAAAATACGGTACAAGGAGGAATGATGCAAAGAAGAGATACTAAATTGACTTTGAAACAAGGTCGAAGTCAATTATCAGTCAACAAAAGCACACACACGTTCAACGTTTAGCAACCGGGCCAACGAAGCAAGAATCAAGGTAAAAATTGAACGGGGCATTACAACATTCATGTTAACATGTTTCTTCATACAAGATCATTCAACCCACATCTAAAATAGAGTATTCCCATTCAAACACTAGTTTTCTTAAGCAATGCACATTAACATATTATACCTTACCATAGCACAATAATACATCTTTAACCCGATATCATGAATGAACACCCACAAATAGAGGTATATGTATATTTCCTTCAAATCACATACAAGATTACATTTTTACAAGATTACTTTCTAATCTTACAAAATCTAGGGGATGACATCTCCAACTTACTCTCTCTATTTTTGGTGATTTTTGGATCAAGATCTTTCAGACATAGGTAGTCCTGTTAGTAAAATTGAATTGTATTAAAGAACTCATTGGGCATGCTGCAATTTCACTCCTAGCCTTTGACATGAGAATGACATAGCAATATGTCAAGTCCACTTATTCAAGATACCTTTAGCACCCCTATCAACGAGGACTCCAGGGAGCCAATGGAATCCTTGCCTTCAGCATAACTTTAAAAATTCCAAATTCTCACTTTTGAAAGAAACGGGAAAGTGATATGATTTGCAAGCAAAATTTGAAAAATAATCTATGAACACTTGAAGACTTGAATATGTTTCTTCCATAACACTATGAACACATTTCCTAAGTACATGATCAAAACCAACTATTTGAAAGCGTAGTCATGATATCTATATCTATGTCCTGCATAGGTTGAAAACATGAAGATATCCATTGCGATCTTTAGATCATATTAAAAACCCAACATGGTGGTCTATTAGTATTAATAGTATTCAATATGTAAAAAACTTGGTTCTGAATTACTTGATTAGGAACCTTGGACTAAGAGAAGTATTTGTAAACTTGGATCGCCGTTCTGACAATTTTAGTTAGTATTATCATTAGATCATGTTAATGAATAAATTATATCTATGTGGACTATCGTATTTTAACTAGTATTCATAAGGATCACGATATGAATTGAAGAATATTGTTCTTTACTTAGGGTTGTATACATTAATCTTTATAAACTTAAATGCCTAGTATTTATACACTTGCAGTAGAAGGAAATGAATCCCATTCGAATAGGTGGATATGGAAATTCCCAAAATGTGAGTCAAATGTCAAGACAGGTGAATAGACAAGTTTACAAATACTTCTCTTAGTCGCAAACATTCCTCCCTCAAGTAATTAGCTTGAGCTAAACATCATACTTTCCTTAATAGTGGAATCGCATTAGTCCAGATATAGTAATATTTTTAGTTTACACTCTAAAAGTAGAACTGCTCAAATGTTTAGGCGACATGTCATCTTGTTAGGAATCTAGCGTCTTGGCAACACCTTGGTTTATCCCCACAGGTATTTATTGTAGAACCTAAAATTGTACTTGATGCACATCCGTCCTTGAGAACACCTTGGGTTGTTTCCGGTAATATTGTTGTGGTTACAACAATATTACGTAGATAGGTTAGATGAATCCGTTTGTAGGGTAATTTGTTACCAGCGAACCTGGAGGTGATCTAATGTAAGAGTTGCATCCCTATATAATTGTATAATTATCCCGTATGAATGCAATTCATAGTTTTATTGTGTACTTAAAGCTTCTTCCACTCTGAGCAATCTTTTACATTTGATATCACAGCTGGGTTGGCTACAATGGGAGCATGATATACCTTGTAGAGGCAGTCTCATTTATAATGCCCTGATACTGAGATAAGATAATGTAATCAAGATTGTAATGTATATTATTTTTGCAGTAGTTTTGTGATATTTCTATGCACAATCCCAACGGGAGCATGATATACCTTGTAGGGGCAGTCTCATTTATAATGCCCTGATACTGAGATAAGATAATGTAATCAAGATTGTAATGTATATTATTTTTGCAGTAGTTTTGTGATATTTCTATGCATTAATCCCAACGGGAGCATGATATACCTTGTAGGGGCAGTCTCATTTATAATGCCCTGATACTTAGATAAGATAATGTAATCAAGATTGTAATGTATATTATTTTTGCAGTAGTTTTGTGATATTTCTATGCACAATTAAGTCTGTCATCTTGAAATGGGCATGATAAGTGAAGAAAAATTGTAGACCTGACAATATTTGTTCTTTTTAAGGGTGGACTTCTTTCTTGCTATGGTGTGAGACTGTAGGAACGTGCCCAGAGGAGAGCAGCAGACTAGCGCGCCAGTCTGAGAACTGTTATATTGATACATTGATGAGTTTCTTTCCCTTCACATTCCATTGTTTGGATTTATAATAGTTTGCATCGCTTTTGCTTTCGCAGTATATTGGTTTGAGATCCACACAAGCCCAGATCAGATCTCTCCTCCTTCAGTGGCATTTGGAGGACTAGTAGTTTCTACATAAACAAATTTACATTTGACAGTTGTGATCTTATTGAGGCGTGATAGATCAAGTTTAAGTAGCATTTTAAGCTTATGCGCGTGCATATGTTCAAGCCAAGGACATGGCAGAAGTATCTAATTTGGTACGAATCCATCTGGTGTTTTGTAGAAGTATATGATCGATTGGATGCTCTCTAAGCGCACAAAAATCGAAGGGCACTATTAATCAGGAGAGGGCTCTCATTAAACTGTGGTCATATTTGTAGAAAGAAATGTGTGATTTGATTCCATTGTGTCGAGTTTGAGGATTATCACTGCGGCATTCTCCCACTCATATTTTCATTGGAGTGCACCCAAACCGCCTGTAAATTTTCTTTTTGTTGGAATAATCTTCAAAAACCACCGAAACGTTAATTCGTGGTATTTCCTTTAAATGAGGTGTGAATTTTTTTTTTTTTGGTTTTATGTAAAACCGACGTAGGTCCATTATTTTCATGCAAGATTACAAGCTGACTATAGCTTGAGTCGATAGGTTTAAGTATTCTGTTTTTACGTAGGCATTGTTATTTCTTTAGAGACTATTTAGTCTGATTTTAGGGTTCGTAGAGTTTGGTTCCATGATAAGTTAAGGAAATGTTATTAGTCAAATTTAAAACATGAAGTGGGATGAAGTCTGCGAGGACATTTGTCGTTCAATTGTGTGTATCAATATTTTGTTAATCGGCGATGTAAACTTCAATATTATTAAATGTCGTCAATTTGGGTATAATTATAGGTTGTCAAAATTGTCAAGGTCAGATATTGTCATTTGTTTTGAGTCAAATAGATTGTTGAGTGTTGTGTCTATACTCTAAACTTCTTTGTCATCAAACATCATTTTTTGTTAAGAGTCATTATAAACGTCCGTAAAATAAAATAAAAAATTCCTTATGGACGTATTTTCGGTGGAATCTGACATATGTTCAAGGTATGTATTTGAGCTCCATGATCAAACCCAAATGAGTTAGCAACATCACACTAGAGGGCGGAGGCACAGAAGGCTAGAGGTCAATCAACAACCTCTTGTCAGTCGCCAACGACAGGGCCACACTTTTGGTATGGTGACTTGTTTTTTCAGTTGTGCAATGTGGATTTTAGTGTGCTTCGGATTTCATTTTTCTACTTTACGTGGTGAGCGGATATTAGAAAAATAATTGTATATGGGAGCAGATGACTATAGAGATCCTTTGACTGCCATACTTCATTAGAAGATGATCAATCAATGAATATGTTCATTGGCAATGGTGATCATGTGCAACAAGATCCAAGTAGTAAGATCTGGACAATAGTATGTAATACAATGCAATTTTCTTTTCAGTGTTCCTATTTTGTAATTTGATGAATAATGGAAATTTCACATTGTGGGGAGAAACATGACACCAATATTCCATTTCCATTCTACGCCCAAACTAGCTAAAGTCAAGGGCAGCCTCTAGTGGCAGTGGCAATAGTCTATGTTTTTCGAGATTGAGTGGCAGCGATTAACAACAGTGGTTGCAATCAAGAACATTGTGATTCTTATAGGATGCAATGTGGAATCTCTTTCCAACATGTGTTCTGTTGTCCAATTTTGTGATAAGCGGGTTGTGATTCTTATATACTTCCATGATGTACTAGCATAGTGGTGAACAAAAGCACCAGAGTAATTCAGTTCATGGATCTTGAAAGGGTTTGTGGGAGGTGTGAAAAATCTATTATAGTTACTGATTATTAACCTCCTACCTTGTAAGATTATTTGATCAACAAATATTGGAAAATAACACAACTGTAACTTCACAAATACAAACACATAAAAAATACCCAACAAGGTGAACACAATATTTTCAGACAATTGTCCTTAGAAAAACCCCGTAGGGAAAACCAGTACTACAGATGAGAAATATATTAAACTTCAACAAATCAAGAGATACAAATACTGCTTGCCTCTTACTGGCAGAGCTCCGACAATCTCCTAATCCTCCTGCTGATGTTCCTCCACTGCTATCTCCAACGCTATCACTGCGCCCTTGCTAACACTGCAAGACTACTTGCTAACACTGCAAGTTTCTCTAAAAACTTCCTTGTTACAAATGACCCAATGACCCCCTTATATACTACTCTCGTTGAAAATCAACGACCGAGATTAATACAAATGGACGGTTGAGATTAAGACAACTCAATAACCATTAACAACCTTGGTTATGAGGTGTCACCTAAAAGGAGTCAATATTAAATAACAATTGTTTTTATCCTAACTATTTTTCAAAAACAACTAAATTCTAGGACAGAACGAACAACTGTCCAAACTACCCATAACTAATGTTGCTATATTCGGGTGAGGACAAACCGCTGTCCAAGCTACTAAGATTAACAAAGACAAGCAGAGAAAAAAGCAGGTCTTCTCAAAGAAAATGTTGTATAATGTTTTGATAAAGCCCCAGAGCAAACCGTGGTAATTATATACAGAAGCGGGGCCTTGGTTGTGCACCATATTTTTTGTGGAGTGAAATGTGTTGGCACGTGTATGCGTGTGTTTTGCTTGAGCCCCGCATGGATGATAAATGGATGGGTTATATTTTTATATGGCAGACAACGTGGGATGTCCCGGGACGCCTCGTCTGATCGTTCAGATCAAACCGGGTATTTGTCGTCAAGTGCGTGCATTGCGCATCTACGAATCGGCCCATATTTTCTATAACAACATCTAAACCGTTGTTTTCTTTTCCCTAAGTGCAATAACGTTTTTATTTTTCAAACGTCATTCCCTAATCCAATATATACAACTGGAGCAACACGTGTTGGCCTCTAACGATGTAAGTATGGAGATATTTTTTACATGATAGTATTATTTCCGTCCATTGGACGCTCTCAGGTCCACGTGCAAGCATGAACATGAATCTTTAGAGGGACATCGGAAAATGATGTAATAACTCAATCGCAAAAAATAGGAATGTTTATTACGCACATTATCGTGCTTGTGTTTTAATGCACATTATTTTCTTGGCTACAACAAAGGAAACGATCCGGGATGCCTCGTCTCACTCCTCGTTCTCTTGAGCACGCGAACTTGGAGCCAACAACAATGTGACTGAGGGGAATGGTTAAGAAACCACACGATCTAGGACGCCTCATCTGATTGTTCAGATCAAATTGAGTAATTGTCATCAAGTGTGTGCGTTTTGTATCTGCGAATCGGCCCATATTTTCTATAACAACACCTAAACCGTTGTTTGCTTTTCCCTAAGCGCAACAACTTTGTTATTTTTGAAATGTAATTCCCCAATACAATATATACAACCGGAGTGACACATGTTGGCCTCTAACGACGTAAGTATGGAGAGATTGTTTACATGATAGCATTATTTCCGTCCAATGGACGCTCTCAGGTCCACGCGCAAGTGTGAACACGAGTCTTTAGATGGGCATCGGAAAATGAGGTAATAACTCAATGGAAAAAAATAGGAATGCTTATTACGCACATTATCGTGCTTGTGTTTTAATGCACATTATTTTCTTGGCTACAACAAAAGAATATAAAATATTATTTTCGCGATGCAATAACAATTTGCGATTCCGCCACTCATTGCAAAGAAACAAACCTCCATATAAATCGACATTTTGAATCTTCTTTTAAATATCTCTATGTTGCTAGCTGTATAATTTGATTAATGTATTGACAAATACAAATTCCCATACAATTTTTTTTAACATTTTATTTTGTGTATATTTCAAAATACAAATCCACATACAAACTATACAACTATATATTTTGCATATATTTACACACATTATCGTGCCTTTCTTTTTATTTTCTCGGCATAATAAACGCTAACATCTTTCAGCATAATAATAGTTGGCAAATCCAAAAAAGTGTGAAAATGGATTTTATTAAAATAAAAAAAATTGCCATCAATGCGTAGAGCTCAAAAAAATATGCACTTTTAGAGAAAACGACACCTGAAACGGAGACATAGAATGAAAGCTATGGCACATGCAAGTTTTTGCTGCTACATCTTCCCGGACCCTTTCCAAAAATATATATATTTATTTTAATTTATTATTATTATTATTATTTAATTTAATTATTTATTTATTTAAAAAAAAAAAATCATCGGTACAAAAACAAAGGACCCTAACAACAAAAAGGGGTTAGGCTAATCCTCTAGAACCTAGAATTATAACATAATTACGCAAACCGTAAAATTTAGATTTTGTTACACCAAGAAGAGAAAGCCCGAAAAGACACTATGGGGTTCACACAATCCACGAGCAAGAAAAAAGACGGTACACGGAGGTATGATGTAAAGAAGAGATTCTAAATTGACTTCGAAACAAGGTCGAAGTCAATTATCGGTCAACAGAAGCACACACACGTTCAACGTTTAGCAATCAGGCCAACGAAGCAAGAATCAAGGTAAACATTGAACGGGGCATTGCAACATTCATGTTAACATGTTTCTTCATACAAGATCATTCAACCCACATCTAAACTAGAGTATTCCCATTCAAACACTAGTTTTCTTAAGCAATGCACATTAACATATTATACCTTACCATAGCACAATAATACATCTTAAACCCCATATCATGAATGAACACCCACAAATAGAGGTTTATGTATATTTCCTTCAAATCACATACAAGATTACATTTTTACAAGATTACTTTCTAATCTTACAAAATCTAGGGGATGACATCTCTAACTTACTCTCTCTATTTTTGGTGATTGAATCAAGAAATTAGAAGAGGTAGTCCTGTTATAAAATTAAATGGTATTAGATTCATTGGGCACGTGCAATCTATTCATAGCCTTTGCATGAGAATCCTTAACATTTATCTTTTCCACCCTTTAGCATTTCTATCATGAGGACCGAGGGAGAATGGAATCCTTCCTTCTCCAAACCTTTCTAATTTCCTTATTTCCCTTGAAAGAAACTAGAGAGTGATATGATTTGTAACAAAATAGAAAAATAACGTATGAATCTTTAAAAATAATATGTTTCTTCCAAAAAAAGAAAATTTGGTAAGTACATTTTGAACACAACTACGTAGCGTAGTCATGATATCTATATCGTAATGATTTAACAACTGGTTCTGGCCATGGGATTCTGTGGGTCATTGGGAAATACAAGGACTTGCTTCATTATGTAGAAAATGTGGACTTTATTTTCATTTTACGGTCACCCTGATCCTAGGATTCTCCAACCCATTGATATAAATGTGGCCCTTTTCCCCGTTCATTCTATAATCGACAATCAAAATGAGCTTCAAGATTGTGTCGGCTCTAACTTTTGTTTCTTGCTTCGTGAGACTACTACTCGCATTGGTGGTAACATTGGTGGTGGTGCTCACGATGGGGATTGAGTTCGGAATTGATTGGTGTTTCTTCCTCTTTTGGCATGTTGTTGTCCTGTGTTTTAGCACTGGTTCTTCTTTTATTTTTTGGGCTTCCTCTAGCTTGCGTAGTTCTTGTCGACCTTTCTCTCTTGGTTCCTTTCTTCCTTGGAGAACCTTCAATTTCCGCCTTTCTCTTCTCTTTTTGTGTTTGCCATCTCTTTTGAGTATTTTTTTTGGGTAGGGCCCCTTAACCCTCTAGTTCAAAGCTCAGGTTAAAAGTGTTTTAAAAAAAACATTGCACACCTCATGTGTGATTGCTAGTTTTACATACATAGATACAAATTTTAATAATTCTAAGAGATCAAAAGAGAAAATTGGACCTAGAGAACCAAAATAATAATTAAGGGAGTGGAGAAGCCAACGAAAAAAGGTAGAAGATTCTAGCACTTGGACCCTAGTTCACAATTTTATCATGTGCCGTTGAATGCCTCCTCAATGAAAATTCAATCCTGTTACTAATTAAATCATGGCCAACCATAGCTTCCATTGTTTTTCCACATGTAGCATGCTTATGGATGTTTTTAATGATATTGGAATTTCATCACCCCCTGGACAAGGATAACAGGAGGTGGGATGGAAGCTAATGGAATGGCATCATATGAACCTGGAGCTTCTACATAATATAGTGTTACTTGATCTGAACCTTGTCTAATGTGCAAAAATTAATTCTGCTCCTCTCAATCTGTTATTTATGATTTTCTTCCCCTTCGCAACTCTTTCAATCACCCTAGTTGGTGTGTGATCTTATTCTCAGATTGATGCTACTGATCCCTGTTCATGGAGTCATATTCTCTAATTGAGAATTATGAGCATGTTCAATCTCCGGATTTCATTTTTTTCTTTAGTGATAAGTCCTTTTGCCATGCTCGTAGGTGGGGTTGAACTCAAACATGGAACATTGTGTTTTCCTTCCTATTTGCTTTGTTCACATGCCTAACTTAAACTTTTCATGAGCACATAATTCTTTATCTCTTGGTTGGACACTCAACATTCATGCATGTTAATATCCCACTTATCCATCCATGTTTTGTTTTGTTTCATCCACATCATCTTTATTGTGTTTATCTCTTCTTGTATTGTTGCCTTTGGCTACATATCCTCCTTCGTGTTACCTATTTTTTTTTTTATGTATTTTAGGAAACAAATCATAAGAACAACTTCTATTGGGAAAATACTTGTTTCTACTAGGATTATCTCGTATGGACTTGAAGATTTGATCTTAAATGTACTTGTAATTAAGCATTTTTAGATCCTCTTCATTTTCCTCCACTTTAGAATTGACATACTGTTTGGCCAAACTTCACATTCATATAGCACCATTGGAACTATTAGTAGCCCAAAAAAGACCCTAGTTCTATTCCAATCCCACATATTAGCATCCTTGCACTTGTTTGGAAGATAAGATAGTATGATGCTCTCCACCCTCCTTGGATTTTTTTGCTATGCACGTTTCCTAGTTGAGCTTACTAGTGGAATCAAGCCCTATGTACTTGTATTTTGTGACTCTTTCGAGTGGGATTCCTTTGAATAAGAAGATAATATGCATATTTTATTTTTGATGAGAGAATATAATTATCTTAGTTTTACTAGTGTTAACTTGCATCCTGACCTCTTTACAAAAATGTTCTAAGACTTTGAGATGATCTCTTAGGCCTTGAGTTGTAGTTGCAATTAAAATAAGATTTTCTACAAGTAGGATTTTTATTGCATGTGTAGCTATGTGGAAACCACCCCCATCGTATCCATTCATTCTTCAGGTTTGTGAATATAGAGACCAGATAAGGTGGGTGAAAAATCATTATTTAACTCCGCCAATGAACTATTGCCATGTATTCTTTTAGAACTCCAAGTTCCTCCATCGATCCCCATAGCTTGCCTCTAGGGACATTGTTAAACACTTTCCTAAAGTCAAAAACTAATAGAAGACTTCTCCTTTTTCATCCCAATTTTTTTTGATAAATTGTCTAAGAGTGATGAAATGATATATTGTTGAATGCTTTGGTCTGAAATCCACTTGCCATTTTGTCCTATGTCCCATTTTTTCATCCCATTTGTTGATTTTGTGTTCCACCATGCTTTCGAACAAATTTCCCATGTAAGATTTTACCATAATATTATGTATTTGGATGTCAGTGTAGGCTATTCTACCCTTAGTGGTTTTTCTTACACATAGATTTCGTTTGCTTAGGTTGCATGGGTGTTTTTCCAACTACTAGTGTGAAAAGGGGTATTACCCAACCAGTTTGTTGTTGGGTCCTTCTCGCACTTGTTCATAAACTTATTTTGGGGTTTATTCCTCTTTTTGTCATTTTGTGAGTGGTTGGGTAGGTTTGACCTCACTCCATAGGATCATGACACTTGTCACAATCCTATTGTATCTTGGGTGAGATTGTTTCTATATATTGAATCTCATGCACCTTATTTTTTAATGGAGATGGAACTTGTATATTACATTGTCCTTTTGTGATTTCTTTATTCTTGCAACTACATAATGCATTCGTTGAGCCAGAATCCTTGCACACTCTGATATGGTATCAAAGCGAGACTAGTATATGTTTGTCCAGTTTTTGTTGTAATTTATCTATTTGAAATCTTGAAATTATTTACATGAACCCTCTATTCCCTAAGTATGCTCTTCTCTTGCATCCATGGACAATATGAAGAATAAAAAAAGAACGAGGGTAATTGCCTTTTGATTAGTGCATTTGGAGGTTACTTTTTGTATGTACATTTTAAGGAAAATGGACCTCAAAATTACATCTAGAATGTTCCAAAATCTATAAATTACCTATTAAATCATTAAAAAATGATATTTTAATCAAAATCTCAATTTTTTGGATTTTTCTCAAGCTTTATAGTCAAATTTTTATAATGTGTTTTTTTGATTTTTTTGGCATTTTTCAACTTTTTCTGAGCTACAAAGTGAATTTTTTTGCTAGAAAGATCTAAAACAGGGGAGGAGGCCAGGGGCTGCTAGGGTTTTTGCTTGCATTCTTTCGCTCGTGTTATCTTTTTCCTTAGGTCTTATCAAGCTTGTATCATGTCACTACTAGCTTTGATTTAATCTCATAGTGCTTTGGACACTTATTCCACCCGTTTTGGGCGGCACTTGCCTTTATAATGGCCTCTAACCCTCCAGTTGCAACATATGTTGCAAATGGTGGTGAAGATAGCTCCCAAATGCGTGAGGAAATTCATCCCAAAATTTTACGATGAGGTAATGATTTCGAAAATCCTCCAGATGTTTATATTGATATTGCTTTTATTGAACTTATTATTTAGTTTTATCGAAATAATTGCTTGATAGCGTATTAATATGGCCGCATCCCATCTGAGTCATATTTACAGACCTGGATTAAGAAACATTGGGGAAAATCGGCATCCAGGTTACTGGTGTTCAAAGTTTCACCAAAGTGTTTTATGTTTTTACTTTTCATGAGTCGTTGAAAGCCCAACTTAATCTTGAGCATTCTACCTGTTGGTATATCGGTAACACTTTTCTTATTTTGTCGAAATGGACCCACGATTTTAGTCCATTCAATCAGGTCTCTCTTTGAGTCCCTGTCTAGGTGGAGTTATGGGCCTTCCATTACAAATTTGGCCTTTTTTGAATGACATTATTCGACCCCCTAGTTGTGTGATTTGTCATGAACCTGATCATTTTTTATGCATGACCACATAAATGGGTTTGTGTTGAGGTTGATTTAGCTTCTAATCTGTGGGACGACATAGACATTCAAGTTAGGTCCATGCATATCTCGCAGAAAAATTTCTATTTCAACCTACCAAATATTTGCTTTTGCTATCAAGCCACTGATCATCACATTCGATATTGTCCTCTTTCTCAATGTGCTAAACCTACTAACTCTCAACCTGATTTTGGTTCGTAAAAGGTTGTTTTCGAGGAATGGAACATAATGGCTAATAAGAAGGGTGTTGGTGTTAAATCCACTTATGCAGCTCCCCCACCATTGATCCGAAAATAACCAGATTATTACTACCTGATCTCGGACCCTTGTAGGTTTTAATAATTTTCCAATCATCTACTCCTTTTAAGTAATCAATTTAAAATAAAATGCAAGACATTTAAGAAAATTGCACAAAGATTGATTACGGAGTTCGGCAATTGCCTACGTCTCCGAGTTCGTGGTCGAACCGTTCCACTAGTCAAAACTTGTAAGTTTTAATAGTACTTTCACAAGAAAACCTAATAGAATTTTACTTGCCTATCAGTACACCAGTTCTTCGGATGAAAAGGGTTAAAAATAGCACCCGACTTCCACCTTCCTAGCGTACAATCTCCTTCGGCTGTGATCGGCCTTCCCAACGCAAACAATGTGAAGCTAGCACTCCGGTCGACAATCCAGGATTTGCAAGTAATTGGTGTGTCTCAATGGGCCTATTGGGTAGTTTATAATTTACTCCCAATGACAAATATTTCATCTACTATTGCCTAAAATAATAGGCCAATAGACAATACCTGTTGAAACATCCCACAAATAAGCTTAACAAATAATAAGCTTGAGTTGTGTGTTTCCGTTGCACCGGTGTGTCCATTACAATGAACTAGGTACCCTATTATACAATTTAGGGCCCTACAAATATGCATTCCATATAATCCTTAGGCTAAAAATACCATAGCCCGTAGCATATAAATTGGGATAAAATATTCCCATTTGGGCGGATTTCATGTTTAATGGGATTAATTCCCATTTGAGCGGCATAGCATTTGATAAGATGGGATTAAAACCCAAATTTGGCGTGTAGCATGATAAAAATCCCATAAGGGGTGCATTTGGATAAGGTCCCACATGTTGGGCGGTGGGAGAAAATGTCTAAGGCTTTAAAGCCTTTCCACGCATGTAAAGTGGTAGACTTAACCGCCCCGATCTCAACCGCTTCATCCTCCTTCTCCACGTGGAAGTTTCCACGCATGGGTCTAATGCCCCCTAACAACCGCTTCACCACCTTCCACGTGGTCAAAGCATATGCATTTGATTTGGTGGTTCATACTAATGTTTTAAACATTAATATATATATATGTGGCATTTGGAAAGTGGCCTTACCAAGTAATTATAATTTCGACCCATACAATGTGGCCTAGAAATAAATTAACTCGGTAATTAGCACATATTCCACTTGTCGTCTCCCGATAGGCAAATCGAGAAAATTCGACAAGTGGTGGCAAGCCACGTGTCATAGTGCGATTAGTCCAATATTGACCAGTTGACCATAGTTTGAGTTTCTCGTTGTCTGAACTTTGACCGAACATATCTAGAGCTCTCAATGTCCATTTGTCACGTTCTCGCAGTCGTTGGAAAGATCTCAAGCTTATCTTCTACACTGACACCATTTAGGTATGTTTAGGGAACTTTCAAAAATGATCCCCTGATCACACCTCCCCGCTGAGAAAAGCTTTTTGTCCCAAAAAGCTTCCATACTGTCCTGAATCTGAAAAATCTTCTCCGATCCTGGGACCTGTGGGTTATGGGCCCACGACGCTTCCGCTACGCCACTCTGATATCCAAAGAATACCTCCACACCTCCGCTTTATGGTGCTAATTTTCTGAATGAAACCTCAACGCTCCTTTTGTGCGGTGCTAAGCTTCTTGATATCTGACAACAAGGATCTTCTTTAACTCTATAACACAGCTCCTGGTTCCAAGTTGATTCCGCAGAATCTGAACTGGTTTGAAGTAACTCCATGTTACGTAGAGCTTTGATTGATCTGATGTCGGTGATGGACAATGCCTTGTCCCTTTACAGACACCTGCAATGCATGATGCTAAGCCTCTTTCAAGACCTCGAGCCTCCGATGCACGATGCTAAGTCTGTTATAGACCTCAACACCTCCGATGCATGATGCTAAGCCTCTTTCAAGACCTCGAGCCTCCAATTCACGATGCTAAGTCTCTGTAGACCTCAACGCCTCCGATGCATGATGCTAAGCCTTTTTCAAGACCTCGAGCCTCCGATGCATGATGCTAAGTTTGTTGATCAGCTACCATTCGTATGTGTGGTCGCAATGCCTTGACACCGAATGACGTTCCGAGCTGATCCTTTTTGAGCTCCTCTTGTTGACATGCTAATAACAGGTACCATTCTGCTGCACGGTCGCAATGCCTCTACACAGAATGAAGTTTCGACCTGATGTCAATGCCAACGGTGATTCAGCTACCATTCTGCTACACGGTCACAATGCCTCTTCACAGAATGAAGTTCCGAGCTGATCTCTGCAAACTCTACTGTCTGCACAAATGGCAGATCAATCTCCAAGCTTTATATGAGTTAATTCTTGTATCCAAGCTATATCAGGTACTCACAAGCTGATTAGGAGATATGTTTGGATCATTAATCAAATTTTCAAAGTAAGAAAATCCACTAAGTATTGTAAACCTTTCTCTCAGCATTTCCTCACAATATCTGATCTCCAAACTTAATACTACATACGATCCATCAATCTGAATTATGCAATATATAATTGAAAAATTTTTGACTTACCCATTTTAAAGGATTTTCACTTTCAGGTATTACCTGGTCCTGGGTTGACTTGTCAACTGGTGGTTGAGTAAAAAATTCTTCTGCCTTTGCAATAGGCCTCCATTCCATCTTTGGCTTGCCATTACTCTGATGGCGAGATGGATGCAGTTTCCAGCAATTTTCCACCTGATACCCATTCCTCTGGCAATGAGCACAAAAATTCCTCTTAATCTCCTTCTTCTGGGATGAGGAACTCTTTCTGCCATTTCTCGACTCTGCATTACGAGATTGGTCTTTCTCCACTGCATTGCAATGTGGATTGACTTCATTTGTCTCCTCCCTGCCAGAACAATGACTAAACAAGGAAAATATACTGCATTTTATGGTGTTAAAAAAATCACCAAAATAATTGCCATCCGGGGGTCTTACTAATGCAAGTATAATAGAGCACAAACATTTCCCAGAATTGGGTCTTTAACTAATGTGCCATGTCTGGTTAGATGTATACAAACGTTGCCCTCAAAGGGGTCTTACCAATACATTCTACCTTACACATTAGTTTTCTAGTTTTATCTGCATATGAGATACAATGGATTCATCCAAATAGAAATGCGAGAAAATTACTGAGTATGTTAAACCTGTCTCTCAGTCAATCCCACCAATCTGGAAATCCAGAAGTACAAGCCAATGCCATCCCTGTCAAAGCAACCTGTACTGATTAACCTGCTCCATACTAACTTGCTTCAGAGATTAGTAAGTTTGCAGGTGTCGATTACCAGCTCTAATACCAAACTTGATCCGAAAATAACCAGATTATTACTACCTGATCTTGGACCCTTGTAGGTTTTAATAATTTTCTGATCATCTACTCCTTTTAAGTAATCAATTTAAAATAAAATGCAAGACATTTAAGACAATTACACAAAGATTGATTACGGAGTTCGGCAATTGCCTACGTCTCCGGGTTCGTGGTCGAACCGTTCCACTAGTCAAAACTTGTAAGTTACAATAGTACTTTCACAAGAAAACCTAATGGAATTTTACTTGCCTATCAGTACACTAGTTCTTCGGATGAAAAGGGTGAAAAATAGCACCCGACTTCCACCTTCCTAGCGTACAATCTCCTTCGGTTGTGATCGGCCTTCCCGACGCAAACAATGTGAAGCTAGCACTCCGGTCGACAATCCAGGATTTGCAAGTAATTGGCGTGGCTCAATGGGCCTATTGGGTAGTTTATAATTTAATCCCAATCACAAATATTTCATCTACTATTGCCTAAAATAATAGGCCAATAGACAATACCTGTTGACACATCCCACAAATAAGCTTAACAAATAATAAGCTTGAGTTGTGTGTTTCCGTTGCACCGGTGTGTCCATTACAATGAACTAGGTACCCTATTTATACAATTTTAGGGCCCTACAAATATGCATTCCATATAATCCTTAGGCTAAAAATACCATAGCCCGTAGCATAGAAATTGGGATAAAATATTCCCATTTGGGCGGATTTCATGTTTAATGGGATTAATTCCCATTTGAGCGGCATAGCATTTGATAAGATGGGATTAAAACCCAAATTTGGCGCGTAGCATGATAAAAATCCCATAAGGGCTCATTTGGATAAGGTCCCACATGTTGGGCGGTGGGAGAAAATGTCTAAGGCTTTAAAGCCTTTCCACGCATGTAAAGTGGTAGACTTAACCGCCCCCATCTCAACCGCTTCATCCTCCTTCTCCACGTGGAAGTTTCCACACATGGGTCTAATGCCCCCTAACAACCGCTTCACCACCTTCCACGTGGTCAAAGCATATGCATTTGATTTCGCAGTTCATACTAATGTTTTAAACATTAATATATATATGTGGCATTTGGAAAGTGGCCTTACCAAGTAATTATAATTTCGACCCATACAAGGTGGCCTAGAAATAAATTAACTCGGTAATTAGCATATATTCCACTTGTTGTCTCCCGATAGGAAAATCGAGCAAATTCGACGAGTGGTGGAAAGCCACGTGTCACAGTGCGATTAGTCCAATATTGACCAATTGACCATAGTTTGACTTTCCCGATGTCTGAACTTTGACCGAACATATCTAGAGCTCCCGATGTCCGTTTGTTGCGTTCTCACAGTCGTTGGAAATCTCTCGAGCTTATCTTCTGCACTGACACCATTTAGGTATGTTTAGGGAACTTTCAAAAATGATCCCCTGATCAACCATCCTCGAGGCAATAGTATGCTTTGGTTTGCTCGCCTCCCATGCCACCTCAACAAGCTCAACTAGCTCAACCTTATTTGCCTGAATAGATCCAACTAACTCTGTAAAATAGAATTTTGGGATGGTTGTTACAACATCATCCTCCCAATGTCATTCACGGAGTCCTCCTAGAGAGAACTTGGGGGAGGCAGTTGGGTCGGGTGGGCCTAGGCGCCGCACCAACTCGACGGAGCCACTCAGTTCAAACCAACTTGTTTTTCTTTCCAATAGTTTAGCATCTTAAGCTCAATAGATGTGTTGTGGGATGAGCAAGAAGAGGAGTTGTTAATGTTTGACCTTCAATGAATTGTCTCTTATGGAATGTTAGAGGTCTCACAAAATCCTCTCAAAAATATTATGTGAAACATGCTTGTCAGTTAATTGGTAGTCTTGTTATTATTTGTTTGCAAGAGGTTGAAATTATTGGTTTCCTTCTTCAGACTTCCTTAATGCGTATTGTGTCGAATTACATGCATTAATTTTCTTCTCATTTGGAAGGCAAAGGCAGTGTTTCAATTTCTATGTCTCCTAGATTTTCAGTCATGATAACAACCACGGATCACGATCTTGACAATCGGGCCTTGTGGATTATTTTGAGTCTTAATGGTTTTTCACTCGGTGTATTAAATCTTTATGCACCTAATGATGGCCTGGAAAGGTCGACATTATGGCATTGGTTAGGTGACAATTTACCCCTTGTTTATTGGATTTTCTGTGGAGATTTTAATATGGTTGAACATCCCGAGAACAAGATGGGGGCCCTTGCTATGCGTTAGTGCATTGGAGAGTGGGAAGCTTGGCTTTATTTCAAAAACATGTGGAGCATTAAAGACCCTTTTTTAATAGGTGGAAAAAATTTACTTCTCAAAATTAGTTTATTTGGTCCAATTTTTGAGAGGGACCCGCACGTGTTCTAAAAAGGCTCGATTGTGTCATGATTTTTCAGCATCAAATCTTTGAGCTGGCATCCAACGGTTATTCTTCAGTCACCACCTAGCCAGATATTCTATTTTCAGATCATTCCCCCATCTCTTTTACGATCACATGGAATGGGGCAAATCTAAAGGTGTTAAACATGTAATTTTATCTAAATGTCTCTTTGTTGAGTCATCCAGGGGTCTTAAATATTATAGAAAAGGTGTGGAATATGGCACCTCGTCCACTACTCACCGCCAGTTGGATTTCTTAGTGGAATGAAGCTATTCAGCGGATGACCAAGTTTCTTCACCATTTTGGCAAACAAGTGGCCCAAGTCCGTAAGCAAGTTGATGTGGCTCTTCAACAGGAATTTCAAAGAATTACCTTGTTGCTTCAGTCCTAACCTTTTGATGTGTCGACTCAAGATCGAGTTGCGCAGCTCAGACACCAACTCAAATTTATTGAACAACACAAAGCCAAAGGTGTGCAGATTTGTGCTCGAATCCACTAGTTGAAAACTAGTGATCACACGTCTAAAAGCTTCTTCAAATTTGTCAGATCCAAGCATGTCAGGGAACAAATCAAGGCTATTTAACTGGATCACTCCCAAGTCACTTCTCTCCCGGAGATTGCTTCAGCTTTTGTGGAGCAATACACCTTGGTCTTTCAAGTTAGGGAATATTTGATGAGGGTCATCAATCCTCACCATTAATAATGTCAATTCGGGTTGGTGTCTGAAGGTTGTATGCATTAAAAGAAGAAAATCTTGGAAAGCAACTGCTTTAAACACAAACCAAACTTGCATAAAATAAATCACACTTGTGGAAATTGAAAGGCACATTTGTAGAAATAAAGTTTGCATGAAAGAAACACACTTGCATGAATTGAAATTGTTGAATTAGAAATAAACATAATTGAACAAAACACCTGCAGGTTCACAACAAACTACATTTTCACAATACAAGGATAAAAACAATACAACAGAATTAATTAGAGACAAATGAATAAAGATAAACATAAATACACAGATCCATCTTCCTTGGAATGAGTAACCAGATCGTTACTTGGAAGAAGATTTAAATCACACTTCTGAGATCTTAAAACTACAAAATATTTGAGAGGAAAGAACAGATCTTTATTTCTTGGTAGAAAAACATTACATATCTAAGTGTGGAAGGTTGCATTTATAATTCATGCATCCAACCAATTCCTTATTTTAGGAAATACAATTTAATATTATCTTTATTCCAATCCTAACAACTAAGATCTACATCTCCACAAAATATGGAGAGAGATATATTATTGAAGTCAAATCTTATCTTACTTATTTTAGGAAGATTTGCTCCCAAATATTCTCCGTGCTTTTCGGTAACAAGAATCATAATGAGTTTATTCTTCTACATTATTAGAAGGAGGATTTTTCTCAAAATATGATTTTGACCAAATACCTTTCTCATATTTTCCATTTGACTTTGTTGTTTTTTATTGTGGAACTTTTGACGTTTGTTTGAGGAAAGTAAAACTTGTAGCAAATCTGAATGAGGTTTTTGTTAAAAATATTACTATGA
The DNA here is from genome assembly GCA_019776745.2 of Taxus chinensis. NCBI lineage: Eukaryota > Viridiplantae > Streptophyta > Pinopsida > Cupressales > Taxaceae > Taxus > Taxus chinensis. The sequence continues at coordinate 759,677,971 of CM034153.1, forward strand.
ACAAAAATCTCTCTCATATTTTCCATTTGAATTTTTTGTTTCTGTTTATGGAACTTTTAGTGCTCGTCTGATACATGTTTCCTCGGATTGCAGCTCACTAAAATTTAGATCTCTCTTCACTGGTAAAACCTGTAACAAATATGAATGGATTTTTTATTAAAAAAATTGATATGAACAAAAACCTCTCTCATATTTTTCATTTGACTTTTTTGTTTCTATTTATGGAACTTTTAGTGCTCATCTGATACACTTTTTCTCGGACTATAGCTCACTAAAAGTTAGATCTTTCTTCATTGGTAAAACTTGTAGAAAATCTGAATGAGGTATTTATTAAAAAAATTGCTATGAATAAAAGCCTCTCTCATATTTTCCATTTGAATTTTCTATTTCTATTTATGGACCTTTTAGTGCTCGTCTGATACACTTTTCTTCAGACTGCAACTCACTAAAAGTTATATCTCTCTTCATTGGTAAAACCTGTAGCAAATCTGAATGAAGTTTTTTTTTAAATACATTGCTATGAACTAAAAAAATCTCTTATATTTCCCATTGGAATCTTTGAGTTTTCACAATCCCTCAAAAACTGTCTTTCCGTTGATGCAAGTTCCGGAACTAAAGTTGTCATTCCTTTTATGCAAGTTCTGGAACTAAATTTGATTTGTCCACGAATTGAAAGTTCTGGAACTAACTGTCATTAAATTGATACAAGTTTTGGAATTAAATCTGTGAGTTCCAGAACTAAAGCTGCAAGTTCTGGAACTAAACCTACAAGTTCCGGAACTAACTCAACGAGTTCCGGAACTAACTCTACAAGTTCCACAGCTAACTTAAAACAACTATAAATTTTGCATGCGACCTCGGATTGAGATGATTCTTTTTTTGAACTTGCATAATTTTTCGAGAGGAATATGAATATGAAATGATATTTGATTTTAAATGTACTAATCATGATCAATTCCACTTTTCCCAATACTAGCATTATCTTTCCTTTATGGCCTACATACACAAGACTCTGTATCTTTTCCCAAATAATCAATAGGATTAGTCAACAAGATAGATAACAAAATATTTATAAAGAATGAACAAGATATATATCCTATACTCTATCTTAAGAAAACTATAAGTTCCTAGATTACATTTAAATCCACTTTCAAAGGTAACTTGGAAGGACAAAATAATGGTAATTTATGGTCAATTTATGGTTTCATCAATCTTTAGCTGAAAATAATGTTGCTCTTCAACAATGAATTGAGATGGTTCCTTGTAAGTTGAGTCAGCATGATATGAATCATTGTGATGATTCTCTATCTGTTGAATAGCTTCATAGTACCCTATTTTTTCTTGTTGATGACAAATATCTAGGCTTAGATGGCTTCCCATGTGAGTTCTACAAAGTTGCTTGGCATTTTATTTTTCAACATTTATTAAAATTTTATCAGGAGGCTCTTCAGAATAAATCTTTAGGTAGTATTATTAACAAAGGAAATATCAAATTCATTCCTAAATTTGGGAACCTGGAGGTTATCACTAATTGGATACCTATCACCCTTCTTAATGTTTCCTATAAGAATCTGGCTAAGGAACTTGCTCTTCGTATTGCCCCCTACTTCCTAAGATTATGCGTCCTAAGAATACTGGTTTTGTTAAAGGGAGGTACATTCTGGATAATCTTATAGCTATTTGGGAAGGAATGGAATGGGCCTGAAATTCTTTGCAATGGGTGTTGTTTCTAAAATTTGACTTTGAGAAGGCCTATGATCTTATTGAGTGGCTTTTTATTCTTCTATGCTTCAGGCTCTAGGATTTGGCACTTTTTTTCTCGATGCAGTTCATACTCTTTTTGTTGATTCTTCTTCCTATCTCACCATTAATAGATGTCAGTCATCTACTATTATGTTATATCATTCTATTCAACAGGGGTGCCCTCTTGCGCCAACACTCTTTGTTCTTGATGTTGATGCAGTTGGCTACCTTATCACCAACAGAGTGGATCAGGGTCATATTCGGGGGATTTATCTCCTTGATCATAAAACCCAGCTTTTCAATGGACACTTTGTCAATGACTCCTTCCTCACTCTTGATGAATTGGAACAAAAAATTCAGGAGACCCTTTCTTTCCTTGACATTTTCTGTCTTGGTTCAAGGTCTAAAGTTCAACTTGCTAAATCTTTGGGTTTCTGCCAAAGTTCCTGGCCCATGTCAGATTGATTGGCAATTTACACATGGAAATGGATTCAGCAAGGGGAAATATTTAGGTTTTGGGGATCCCCTTTACCTTCGACAGTGAGTCTTCCACTTTGTGGCAGTTTGTGATTGATCGTGTTGAGTAGAAAGTGCAAAAATGGGTCTCCTGACCTTTATCGTTGGCTGGGAAATTTCAACTTTTCACTAAGATTCTAGCAACTACTCAGGTTTATTATGTTTCCTGTTGGTGTTCGTCTTGGACTTTCTTTGATAAACTAGCCAAGATTTATCCATGGATCACTTAAAATGGACAAATCAAATCACATCATAGCCATCATATATCAATCATGATAATATTTCATCCACTTCTTAAGCTCAACCCCTTAAATCCTTCAATAAAGTAATCTAAAAAGGATGTGGCGAGTATAAGCTCCAAGATTCCTTCCATGTTGGTCATATTCCTACATCTCTATACATATATGGGAAACCAACCATGAGGAGTCAAAAGAACATAGTTTATCAACTTGACTCACTTACTTTTAACCACTTTAGGTTTCTATATAAGGTAAGGATTGAAGGATCAAATGACTCTAGATTGTTTGACAATGAAACTATCTCCTGTTATCAACATCTTAAATGTATAAAATCTAATCGCATGTGTCAAATAATGAAATATAAAGGAAGAGGCCTCGGTCCACGGGAGTAAGGAATATTAGATACTATGTTTTTTGAATAAAACCCACTACATTTTGGCCTAGGGTACAAACCACAAAGTGGTGAATCATAAGATGACATCATAAATACCTCCTTGATTTTTGGGAAATATTCTTCTAGTGATGAAATTAAAACAAGAGGTGTTGATAGCCTTTAAAAATATCTTTCCCCAACCAATATTTTCACTAAAAAATTCATCCTAACCATCTATTTTAACCCTATTATCCCTCCTTTTATTCATTGGGACTAGCAAGATTCACCTTTCTTCGATTCTTTGAAAATTTTGAGAATGATGGGGCAATCCTTGAATTTATGTGACTCAAAACCATATACATGTTGGCGATCATAAGAAAGGATTCGAGATAAACCTAGATACTTATGCCTAATTTGGGGAATAAGTGGATTTCCCTGGTCAAAAATAAAAAATCAAAATATCAAACCCTCAGATGAAATCCTGTATGAGACGATAATGGGTAAAACAATTAAAAATAAAAATAATAAAAATAAAAAATATAAATGTGTCTATTAGTGAAAACCTACTAGAAGCTCCAATGGATGGGGAAAACTACTTGTCCTCTGAATGTGGTGACAAAGAAACTCCAATCCCTTTTAACACGTAATAACATGACTCTCTTTCCACAAAAAAAACCAAACAACATTGATCACCTCCTTAAAGAGTTTTTGAAGGATATGCAGGAAAGGCCATCATCCTTGGTTAAAGATAGAGTTGATATTAATATCAACACTGAAACATAACCAAAATTCCTAAATATAGGGTGTATCCTGACATCTCAATAATGAGAATAATTCACCACACAACTCAAAGAATAAGATGATATATTTGTATGGTTCTATGTAGATGTTTCAAGTTTGGATCCATCTTTGGTAGTTCACCACCTTGTGGGACATCCTAAAGCTAAATATGTGAATAAATAACTAAGGAGAATGCATCTAAAAATTTCTCTCTTAGTCAAATGGGAACTACAAATTCTTTGGGATGTGAGATTCATTCCCCCTATCAACTACTCTAACTAGATCCCTAACATTGTACCTATCATCAAGCATGATAGCCACGTTCATATCTACACCAAAAAAATTAGAGATATCAATAAAATATGACCGAAGGATGAGTTTCCCCTTCCCAACATTGACATGATCATATATTCTACAGTTGGACATGAAATTCTAACAATTATGAATGGTTATTTTAGATACAATCAGAACATAATAACACCCTAGGATCAACACATGATTATATTCACCACTCCATGGGGAACATTTTAGTATCAAGTCATGGCATTTGGACTTAAAAACACATACTTCACATATCAATGAGCCATGATAGTGATTTTCCATGAAATGATGCATAACATTGTTGAAGATTATGTTGATGACATCTTCAGAAAATCTAAAACATGGATCAATAATCTTGAATTAATATGAATGATTTTTGATTGTCTAAGAGATTACAAGATTTTCCTTAATTCTAACAAGTCTGTTTTTGGGATCACAATATGCACACTAATAGGCTTAATCATATCAAAATAAGTTATATAGGTCGACCCAAAAAAGGTTCAAGCCGTCACTAAAATGCATCCTACACATAATCTAGAGATACTAAGAATTTTACAAGGTAAGATTCAATATATCCATTGATTCATCATCCATCTAGCTGATAAATGTAAATCGTTCACTCGCTTACTCAAAAAGGGGACAACATTTCACTAGAATCAAGATTGTAAACAAGATTTTGAAGCTCTGAACCAATATCTTCCACATCCAATAGTGATTGTTCCTGTACGATGGAAAAGTGACAAGCGAGCGTGGGAATCTACAAGTAACTCTTCCTCGCACCCGACCTCCCGAGGTCGTGCCGAGACAGCCGGTGGGGATGGAATATGTATGGGATGCAGACAAACTAGTTAGGCAATCTAATGTCTTCAATACGCACTAGCGGAACTTGTGAATCTAAGGCAAAGAAGGCCCTCCTAACCTGAACTGGTGTGATAGATCGATCAGCAAGGATGACTGCTCGAAGGCTCCAATCAATATCGAGCTCTGGCGTGATTCGATCTATAGGTTGTGGAATACGTGGAAAATGACCTGGGATAGTTTCGTGTATGTCTCCAGACAGGGTCATAAGATGAATGATGGATATAGTTATTTCTATGGGTGATTCTCTGGCCTAGTCCAGAATTCCCTAGCTTCGTTAGCTGTTGTGTCTAGCAAGGATAATTGTTCGATGATGATAGGTGGAAGTGGGGTAGATCTGAATACTAGTGTGCGTAGGCCAGTGTCTATGTCTGATGTACTCACGGATTCGTTAGGCTGCGGGATTTGTGGGTCACAACCGTGGACTCGTAGTTGTTGTGGTCCTGCTATGGTCATGTGTGGAATCAACCCCTAATCCCTAGTATCCAGTAATCGTATGCTTTCTCAGCTTCTATATTTAGGATCAATAACTGTGTGATTTTCTCAGAATATCTTACAGGCGTTCGTGCAACCTGGATTCTTAGGCTGGTATCTATATCTATAAGAGTGTCTCCTGCATCTGGCTGTGGGACCAAAGGATCACAACCAAAGGTTTGTTCTCTTTCAAGCCCTTCTACAGTCATATGAATGTTGCCTAGGGTAATCTGTAGTTCGGTTGATTCGACCAAAACGTGTGTGCTTGGTCGTCTTCTATGTTTAGCCCGCTCAACTGGGAATTGATTTGTTGCAAGCTTACCGTTGTTCGGAAGACTTGGATCCTAAGATTTTGATCTATATCAGTTATTGCTGTGATGAGATTGGGCTGAGGCACGATTGGCTCGAATACGTATTCCCTGGGCTCCCTAGGTCCCGTAATTGTCATACAAAAGCAACAATGTAAATTAACTGTAGCAAAATGAAATTTAACTACGTGAAGTATATCTATAGCATATATGGTTTCTCTATTTTTTTGTGTTTTCTGATGAACTATATGAATTTAAGAAAGCAACTATTTAAAATATCTAGAATTGACAGCTAAAATAACAACTTAAAACAAACAAAATAACCGAGTATAGCTATTTGTCTGTGTAATTTGTAGATCTATTCTAAACAATGAAATAACTTATCTAATCTATTTGCAAGACTCTCGATCCTACCTCAGAAGTGAGGAGTGAATCATAGTTTCTCAGAAACTATCAATCCCCACAGCTTCCCTGGCAATATCGAGAGTAGAATTAACTGAAATAAAGTGATTGGCTACTTTATTTGATATGTTTCTAACTAGAACTTTGAAAGCTAGAACCTGGATTCTGCAGAACAGTGGCGAATCCGATGGTGTGTGTGATCTTGTCCCCTCAGTGTGATCTCCTCGTTCCTTCGTGTTCACGTGGATCCAGAAAAGCGTGTAATGCTAGCATCAACAGAAGTAGATATTGGGATAAAGGCAGCTTAGGATACAGACTGAATACAATGCGAGTAGGAGAGGGATAGCGCAAGAGTACAGAGCTTGGCTTATGCAATTCCTAGCGGGATTTATTGCGAGTCATGCAACTTAAAGCATCCAGAACCTAAAACTATCCTGTTTGAAGAACAAAACCTGCAACTTTAATGGCTTCCTATTGAAAACAAGCTATTCTACTCCAATGGATTGGATGAAATATCAACAACACTTGCACAAGATGGATATGTGGCTTCTTAACAGCAAAACAACACTAACTAAGCATGCAATGAAAGAAACTAAGAACTCTAAGCAAAATGAAAACTAAATCTATTGCAAAGAGAAATTCAGAGGCAAATTTGAGGGGCCATTTGCTTGAGCACAAGCCAACTATTTATAGCATTTGCATTTACCCAAGGTAAAAACCAAATAGAACTCTTAAACTATAAACAATGGCAAAACACTATTCCAGGGAACCAGAATCATAAATGCAAGCTTATGGCGGTGAAAGAAAGCTGGTAAAACGTTGAAATTACGTGAGTCGTGTTAAAAGAGCTTTCTGGAAAATGCGTAAAGGACCGCCGCTCTGAGCAGGGCGGCGGTTACAGGACCACCGCCCTATTCAGGGCGGCGGTCACGAGACCGCCGCCCAGGCAGGGCGGCGGTTTCGTCACTGAAGAGAAAAAGGCCAAGAAAAGAGGGGAAAAGGGAAAAACAAAGCACGTGGGGGCTAAGCGGGGCATGCGGGATGTTAACGCACACTTGGAGAGCTTTTCTGGATCCCGAACACCTTGCGAGGAGACTTGTATCATCATTGGGGCACCTGTCACGTTGTTCTGGCAGTACAGTACCTTACAATTTTGGGTACGTACATATTGCCCCCTCGGAGAAGCGTTTTAGCCATGAAGAGGCGTAAAACGGTGGGTCCGAGTATGGCGGTCCCGAAATGGGAAGTTAGAAGTTATACCTGATACATCCGTGTGTTGAAATGACGCCGTCCAAAATTCCCGCTACCTGCAAAATGAAAAGAGAACTCAAGTGCAGATAGACACAATAGTTTGGAAAATAAACGCTAAAATAACAGGAAATGAGAACGTACCATTTGTGCGGGGATAAGAACTTACCTCCGTCGGCGCTCCAAACCTGTGAAAAAGGCATTTAAAACGAATCAGGGTGCTATATATATGAAAGTGGGCCCATTTTCCTATTCATTTGCGTGAGTTGATTTGATTGGTTTTGAGCTCTGGAACCCACGGTGACGGTTTCTTGCGTGAGTAGAGTCAAAACGTCCGTGACGGGATAGTGATCATGCCTCCGCGAGCGGAACATCGACCCGCGAGATCACAGGTTAGTTTTCTTCAATTTATCCTTTTTACCCCCTTAATTTTGAAATGCTAAAAACTTTGTCATGGGGGGGTAATTTTTGAAAATGTTAGTGTTAAAAGGTCCATCTAGGGGGGGCGCCTACTGGGTAGGCTTTGTTTTTAGGTAAAATGGTCCTTTTTTGCATTTTTTAGGCTTTTTAAGTTTAAAAACCCGCGTGGGTTTTTTTACCCAGGCGGTTACACGACCGCCGCCCTGTTCAGGGCGGTGGTTACACGACCGCCGCCCTTAAGGCGGCGGTTACGAAACCGCCTCCCTGCTCAGGGCGGCGGTTTTGCACAGAATGTAAAAAGAACATCCCTTTGAAATTGTTTTTGCTTTTCTAGCATTTCTACGTGTTTTCATGATTTTTCCAGTATTACTTGGATGCTAACTTGCTCTGTTTTGTGTGTTTTTGGGTGTATGCAGGCGAGAGAGGAGTATATCCGGTGGAGTAGAGAGAGGGAGTGTGATTGGCTCCCAGGGGTACTAGATGCCCTCTCACAGGATGAGGAGGACACTCTTCAGCGGGCTGGGATACTACGCATTTCACGCATGCCCCATGTTACACCATCCAGTCACATTCTTTGTGACCTGTTCTCATATTGGGATGCTGATCGGAACACCTTCCGATTACCAGGGGTCGCGGTGAGTGGACCATCACCTTAGAGGATGTTTACCGTATCCTGGGGGTCCCGATCATCGGGAGACGACTCACCCTAGAGACAGCAGGTTCACGGGCCCAGATTGCACAGTGGGCTACATACATGGGAGATGCAGTCATCTCCACGGGGTCGAAGAAGGGGGTTAGAGTTCGATCCATTCCTAGCTTGCCCATCCCCTTACTTCGCCAGGCTATCATGGGGATCCTTGCCTCGAGACTGATTGGGGACAAGGGAGGAGACACCTTGTTATACTGTTGGTCCCCCATTATTGCACAGATAGAGGGACACGGTCGGATATATGCCTGGGGAGCAGACATTCTTGGGACCACCTACCACGACTTATACAGGGTAGTCCGTTTACAGGGGCAGTCCTTGAGCCACCCGACCTTAGTCATGAGTTGGGTCTATGAGCACTTCATCCCCTACGGCAGAGGTGTAGAGGTGGCAGATCCCGGAGCTGTGAGGGCAGCTAGATGGACAGACATGTCGGTGCTCCGAGCACCTCATCAGCCAGTTGCTTCCCTGACTACTGCCGACATGGAGGCCACACCATATCAGACTATGGCAGGCATATGGGGTGAGGAGGCTCTTACTTTGATCTCCTGCTCCACCACAGGGCAGCTTATCGATAGAGTGGGGCGAGTGGAGATACACCCTTTTGGCCGAGTTCCTCAGCAGTTTGGCCTACCCTACATGGGTATGCTTCCCCCAGTAGCGCCAGTATATAGATCAGTCCGAGAGGCCAGAGGGGGGCCTAGAGGCCGGGGTTGGACAGTGGTTACTCCTGGCGTTCCTATTGCAGCCAGGAGGATAGTACGTGCCAGAGGGAGAGCCGGTGCGCCTCAGGCACCCTTGCTCCAGATTGCCGCGGGTCCTGCCCATAGCAGCGATGACCCCATTGAGGTAGACTCCGAGTCTGAGGAGTTTACAGGGGGAGAGACAGAGGAGGAGACCAAGGACAGTGATCCTGAGTGGCATGACACCCAGGATATCATGCAGGCAGAGAGGGCCGAGCAGAGTGCAGAGAGGGTGACTCTGGTTTCAGAGGAGCCACTCTCCCAGGGCCATGGGGAGGATGAGTCTGTTGCGGGGCGCTACGTTGCTCCAGTCACAGGAGCAGCCCCTCAGTCAGCGGCGGCATCCGTGGCAGGTGCTGATCCTATAGATCCATCCTGGAGGCCTGGTGATCCGAGTAAGTTACCCTCTCTCCTTTTAATGTTTGTTTTTAGTTAGGATCTCCTTAGTTATCTATCTTGTATTTCTAATTTCTTGTTTGGTTTCTAATTTGTTTTCTCCCTTGTTTGCAGAGACCGCCGATGAGTGGCGAGATTTGATTCGCAGGGTATGTACTGATACCCTGATGATCCCCATGGAGAGGACCCGCGCAGAGCTGTCCGTGGATGCTGGGGAGCCCTCAGCAGCTGGTAGACATACTGACGTCTTTGCCCCAGTCTGGCATGTGGCCAGGATGGTATCGACTCTCCGCACGGAGCTAGCGGGGTATAGGACGGCTGAGCGCTTGATGAGGAGCCATTCTCATGGTGAGACTGCGGCTGCCCCTCGGGATCCTGAGCCTTCCGTGCACTCAGAGCGCCGGCGTAGCCGGAGTCCTAGGCATGGGCGTGCGCCATCAGAGGGGTCTCGTAGGGATTGAGAAGCCTGATGGCTCTCCTAGATGTTGTATGATACATTCTTTTGTATATCCCGGGCTCTTTGAGCGTTTTGACCATGCTTAGTGCATGATGGCATTGTACAGAAACGTTGATCATTTATATATATATATATATATTCGTTCTGGATCAAACCCTTGGCATTCATGGCTTACTTTCCTTTTCTAGTTTCCTTATGTAGATTACGATGTATGTATGCATGCTCTTTTAGAATGTATGTAATGGAGAACAAATGATGCAAGTGTTTGACTTTCTTTTTATATTTCATGATGCTGATATATGATAATGTAGATATAATGTGATTTTGAATTTTAGCTTCTGTAAGCAATTTTGAACACTTCATATTTGTTTTGGCAAAGTGATGAATATAAACCGGTATGATGAACAGATAAACCTGCCCCTACCCCCAACTCCACGCAACTAGTAAGATGCGAGGGCTTATCACCGAGAGTTGGGAAGGGCGCAAGTTATGAGATGTGTTTGAAATGATATTGATGAAAGACAGACAAAGCTTTGGCGGAACCAAATTAGGATACCACAAGCCCACTCCACTCGAGTGACTTCATAGTTTTGGATGCAACTTGCTTTGCGGTTTATCCAGACTTAGATCCGTAGATGGCCACATAGTAGACAAAATCTGGGTTTTTAGGATTTTAACTCTCTTGGAATTTTGAACATCTGATTCATTTGTTTTTAACTCAAAGCTTCAAGGTTTGAATTGTTTGTGTATGACCTTTTGCATTCGTTTGTCAAGAGGACCCCCTACACTTTGCCCCATGCTACTAGTAAGAAGCGTGGGTTTATCACCGTGGGCCAAGCATAGGTGAGTAAGGGCATTTCCATCCTTTCCCAACCCTACGTCACTAGTAAGAGACGCAAGCTCATCACCGAAGGTTGGTGGGGCAAGGAAATGTGTAAAATTAAAATTTTCTGTTTGATCAATGTTTGACTTGTTTACTTGAGTAAAATGTCAGTATGTGTTTATTTCCAAAGAGATATACATATGGGATAGATGTGACACCATGAAGCTTCTAGAACAGACCATAGGCAAGACACCTATCCTAAGAAGAAACCAAAAGTGAGAATAAACTTGCAGATCTTGGCATGGTTACCGTTAAGACTTTGTCATGTCTAGCTTTATTTGATAAAATGATTCCGAGATAATTTGATGATATCATGAAAATGGAGAAGTATGATTAGAGTGTTTATGCCAACAACATCATGAGTTTGTAATGAATTTCTTTGAGAATAAATTCCTTGATCACAATTTGTGTACGAAACAAGCGGACAAAATGATCCTAATCTATATGAAGATGCAATGTAGATACAATTATAAGTAGTGCTAGCTGCTTACGCGTAGAACCGCTTGAGGTGTAGGGAATTGACTGTTTCACCAAATTCCTCACCTTCTAGCGTACATAAGAGGTATGCACCATTTCCACAGTCCTTCATGACTCGGTATGGGCCCAACCATTTAGGCCGGAACTTCCTTCCTTCGCCGGTCTTCTTGTCGATCCGGCTGTCTAGTCTTAGAACTAGATCACCTTCATATATGTCGCGTTCATAGACCTTCTTGTTATATTGCCGGCACATCCGGTCAGCATAGACTCTATGCCATTGTTCAGCATCTAACCTAGCTTCATCTAGGCTTTCTAGTTGGGAAAGACGTGCTTCTCTGTAAGCGTCTTCATCCAGAATCCCTTGTAATGAAATGCGGAGACTGGGTATTTCAACCTCAAGCGGGAGAACTGCTTCTGCCCCGAATACTAGTGAGAAAGGAGTTGCTCCCGTTGGCGTTCTTATTGAGGTTCGGTGGGCCCATAAGGCCGGATATAACTTCAAGTGCCAATCTCGTTTGTTTTCTTTCACCGTTTTAAGGAGAATGGCCTTTAGTGTTTTATTCGTCGCTTCAGCCTGTCCGTTGGCTTGAGGGTAATACAAGGAAGCCGTATGATGGCTTATTTTAAATTTATTGCACAATTCGTGAACTTCGTCATTCTTGAAAGAAGTTCCATTATCTGAGATAATGATCTGTGGGATACCATACCTGCAAATGATTTGGTTCAAAATGAACTTGGCGATCACAGAACCCGGTACAGTAGTAAGAGGCATAGCCTCTACCCACTTGGTAAAATATTCGGTGGCCGTGATTATAAAATTATGGCCATCTGTAGACGAGGGGGAGAATTTCCCTATCAAATCTAGGCCCCACGTGGAAAAGGGCCATGGAGTAGCAATCGGTTGTAGAGCTTGTGCCGGCATGTGGATCTCATGGGAGAACTCTTGGCACTTATGACACTTGCGTACAAATTCTACTGCGTCGTGTTCTAGAGTGGGCCAGAAATAGCCCATTCGATGTATCTTACGAGCGGTGGCATGGCCACCGAAGTGGCCTCCACACATTCCACTGTGAGATTCATGGAGAATCTTCTTGGATTCTTCTGTGTCGACACATCTTAGAAGCATTCCATCGAATGCTTTCCGATAGAGCACTTGCTCTATAATGACGTATTTAGCTACGATAATACGTAACCGCCTTCTTTGTTGTGGTGTAGCCCCTTCTGGATACGTATGGTCCATGATATAATTAATGATACCCGTGTACCAAGGACACTCAGAGATAGAAGGTCGGGTTTCGATGTAGTATACGCACTCGTCTGGGAAGTCCAGATCTACTAAATCGCCTCCATCTAATGGGTTATCAGCTAACCAATCTGCGATGATTTGTCCCTTAACGGACTTCTGATTTACAAATGTTAATTCGAATTCTCCCATTAAGGTTATAAAACGTCCAGCCTTCTTAGATAAGGACCCTTGCGTGAGAAAAGTTCGTAAATGGTCTGTTTTTACCATGACCCTTGTTTCTTGATTTAGCATATAATGTCTTAGGCATTTGGTTGCAAAGACTATGGCGAGGCATTCTCATTCTGCTTGTGTATAACGCGTTTCATAGTCGAGCAGTGTTCGGCTAATGAAATAAATCACACGTTCTCTCTTGTCATCGTCTTCTTGAGCCAGCATACAGGCTAGCGAGACATTGGTAGCTCGTGAGTATAAAATTAACGGGCGATCTAGCTTAGGTGGCATTAGCGTAGGTGGTGACAACAAGAAACGCTTAACTGCGTTGAAAGCTTCATTGCAATCTTCAGTCCAATCAATGCTATAATCTTTCTTGAGTAAATTGTTGATTGGATGAATGGCGAAACTTAAGTCCGGGATGAATCTCCGGATTGCACCCAGCTTTCCGAGAAATGACCTGATTCCAGATTCATCCGAAGGTGGGACCATTTCGAGGACGGCCCGAATTTTGGTTGGGTCAACATCTATCCCTCGTGACGATATGATGTAACCTAGGAGCTTCCCTCCTGTTACACCAAAGACGCATTTTTCTGGATTTAGCGTGACTCCATATTCTATCAGACGTGAAAGAATGACGCGGAGTACTTCCGGATGGTCACAACGCTTCTTGGCCTTAGCCAACAAGTCATCTACGTAGGATTCCATGATTTTATGAATTAAATCATGAAATATATATGTCATAGCTCGCTGGTATGTAGCACCAGCATTCTTGAGACCAAATGGCATAACAGCATAGCAATAAGTTCCCCAAGGAGTTATAAACGTGGTTTTAGCTTGATCTTGTTCAGATATTCTGATTTGATTGTATCCCGAGAATCCATCCATGAGAGACAAAAGTTCAAATCCAGCTGTTGCATCAACAATGACATCAATGGATGGCAACGGGAAGTCGTCTTTAGGACACGCTTTGTTAATGTCTCGGAAATCTATGCAGATGCGTATCTTCCCATTCTTCTTGAGAACGGGAACGATATTAGATACCCATTGAGAGTAATCGACTGGTTTGATAAATCCTACTTGGAGGAGTTTTATTACCTCCTCTTTCACCATGAGAGCTACTTTGGGTTTCATTGGTCTCGATTTTTGTTTAATTGGTTTTGCATCTGATTTAGTGACGAGGTTGTGTACCACAATGTGGGGTGCAACTCCTGTCATTTCCTTATAACTAAATGCGAAAGCTTTTTGATGTTCTTTGAGGATCCGAGTGTGTATTTCTACTTCTTCTGGGGTTAACGAGGATCCTAATTTCAATATCCTTGGTTCATCTTCCGTTCCGATGTTAATATCAATTGTTTCTTCGATCAAAGAGGCGTTACCTTCTTCAAACTCAGGTGGGGCTGGAGGTAAATCAAAATCGTCCCCATTTTCTACTGTGTATACGCTAGGTTCTGTTTGTGAGGGAAGTTCCATCATGGGATTTCCGAAGTAGGAAGACGAATGTGGGATTAAGGACAAATCTATCATATGATAGGAGAGATGCAATGCCGCATAGGTGTTTAAATAACTCAAAGTGGCCATATCACTATCAATGTGGTCTAGGGTAGTAGATTTGTTTTCATTTCCGTTTAAAAGAGAATTTGTCATTGTTTTTATCAATGGTTCATCACGAAGGGATATCATGAAACGGGTATCCTCTAACTTATTGCTTGGAGTAAAACGTGATGCTGAAGTTGCTATTGAATCAGCGAGAAGATTTTTCTCTCGCGGGATTGCTTCAATTGATATGAAGTCAAACTCCTTGCTTAAATCTAATACAACTTTTTTGTAAAGCTGTAAGTGCTCGGCTTTGGTTTCATATATCTCAGAGACTTGGTTTGCTACCAATTGTGAGTCTCCTAAGACTCTGATGTTATCGACACCGATTCTCTTAGCTAAGATGAGGCCAAGGAGGAGGGCTTCGTACTCAGCGCCGTTGTTTGTGCATTCGAAATTTAGTTTAAAGGCAAATGGTAGGACTTTCCCCTCGGGAGAAGTAAGGATTATTCCTGCCCCAGCTCCATAACGACATCTAGCCCCATCAAAATGGAGAGTCCAATGTTTAGCTGGGAGTATAGATGTTGGGACATTTGTTGTGTTAACATCTTCTACCTCTACCATGCAGAGATCTACCGCTGGGAGAGAACCGACACCCAGGGAATATCCCACGCCTACAGAATCAAATGGTAAGAACATTGGTAGATCTTGTTCTATTAATTCAATGATTTTTGCAGTAGTTCCTAATGATACTGTTTCTACAGTGTTAGCCTCATCTTTGGGGGTTGGGGTTGCCTTGGCTAGGCTCATAGTTTCAAGATCTGTCGTAGGTACCAACTTTTCTTTTGGTTTTGCGTCGGTAGGTTTATTAAGTTGGTTTGTTGGGAGTTCAAACTCCGAGTGCACGCCTGGTCTTTTTTTTAAGTCAGCTAGGTGTACATCGAATGGTTTTGGATCACCTTTGGCTACAAATATCTTTCCTAAGTGTAAAAACCTTACTTCTTGAAATAGCGTAGAAGGGATTGCCTTCATACGGTGTATCCATGGTCGGCCGAGGATCATATTATAGTTAGTTTCCCGATCTATAATATAAAACTCAGTCAAGATGGTTTTGGGTCCTAAGGTGACCGGTAATATTATAGTTCCAACCGAGGTGGCTTTAAGGCTATCATAGCCCCTTAGTGTGTTTCGAGTCGTGGAACAATTGGTTTCTCCATACCCTAGCTTTTGAAGGAAAGAGAAGGGGACTATGTTAACCGCTGCCCCATCGTCTATCATTGCACGCTTTACATAGTTGTTATAAACCCATACTTGCAAATGTAAGGCTGGATCACCTCGGCGTGCGATCTCAGCATCTGTCGGCATTTTGTTTATCTCGAATATGAATTCGACATCCCTATCCGCCTGCCCCGGGGGATGAACATCAAAGTCCACATGATTTACCTGTGTTTCAGGAGGTGGAGTGATGTTAATTAAATGACCTAAACCTAATGCTTCTAAAAGAGCAGCCCTGTGGGCAGGAGAGTTCTTTAGTAAGTCTAAAAATGAAATGTGCGAGAAGGTTTTTGTTAGGTCGTTAATTAAATCATAGGCACCCACAGGTTTTGCTATGATTTGTTGGATGTTATCCGCCTCTGGCAGGTGGCTTGGACTTGGCTGAGAGAAATACTCTCGCGTCCTTGTTATAGCTTCGATGGGTAGTTCAGCGTCTAACTCCACTAAACCGACTACCTTAGGTCGTGGCTGACTTCCTAGTTGTGGCGCAACTAATGGATTTAGCGAGGTCGAGGCTTCATGATCATTGTTTCCTGTCATTACACCCTTGTTTGTCCCAGTTAGATTTAGCCTGTTGTTATCGTGATTTGGGAGTGGATCATTAAAGATCTTCAGGGGTGCGTTTTGAGGGGAAACTGCCCCTGGAAAAGTATTTGATGTTGGTGACGTAGGATCTGCCAAGAACATATCCATGAAAAGTTGTCTTTGTTCATCTGGCAAGCGTTGCATGAATTTATTGTAGTCACGGCACGTTCTAGTGTCATGGCCCCAAATTTTGTGGAAACCACAATACGAATTAGGATTGTAACTCCTAGTTTGTTGGTTTGGCGTGTATTGTGGCCCAAAATTTTGATCAAACCGTTGTCTATTAAAATTTTGCGTTTGTTGTCTTTGGTTTGAATTCTGGTTTTGGTACCTAGTTGAATTTTGGCTTGGACCCTGTATGGGATTTTTCCGTTGTTGTTGTTGTTGTTGTTGTTGTTGTTGTGGATGGTTAAAATCCACTGTATTGATTGTCGGGGTAAAGTTGTTGTTTCGTTGGTTGTTTATTTGCGATGGAGTATTGACAACATTTACCTTCTTAGGCTGGTCGGTTACTCCATCTGTTGTTACACCCTGATTTTTATTAAGGATTTTAGGTCCTTGATTGACATTCATGGTAGTAGGATAAGTTGTGGTGTTCTGGTTGGAGGTGATTAACCTCCCATTTGCTCCATATGTTTTGCGACCACTGTCAATTGCTGCTTGATCTATTCGAAGAGCACTCTCAAGTACTTCATCGTAAGTTCTTAATGGGAACTTCTGGACTTCTTCCTTCACTTCTCTGCTAAGAGAATGAAGGAATAAATCACATAGTTCCATCTGATCCATGTTTGGAGCACTTGCCGAAGAATAAAGAACTGTACGCCACCTTTGGATGAAATGGGCGACAGATTCATTGTGTTCTTGCTTGATGTGTAAGAATTCCCTGATTCCTGTCCTTAATAGTTTGTTCATGTCAAAGGCCTTGATGAACTCTGACACGAGTTGTTTGAATGAATGTATGGAAGCCTCAGGTATTCTATAATACCAATCGAGAGCGATACCTTCCAAGGTTTTGGGAAATATCTTAGCAACAACCCCATCCCATGGGAGTAGTTCTCGAATGGCTGTAGCGTAAGCTTTGATATGTGCATTTGGATCTCCCTCACCTTTGTATTTGGGTAAGTCGGGAAGAGGTCTTGGAAGCATGATGCTTCGTATGGTGAAATCTAAGGGCTCTTTCAAATATTCTGAATAAGTCCCTATCGCATAGGTTTCGACCATTGATGGTACTTGCTGAGGGAGCGAAGGTGGAATGGGTTGTTGATATGGCGTAGCGTATGCATTGGTAGGGGCATAAGGGAACACCTGTGTTTGAGAAAACATGCCGGGAGAGGAGAACATATCCCCTTGTGGTGATTTGGAGTACATGTTTAAGTATGACGGGGTACTGTCCAGGAATGGATTGTTTTGTACTAGACCGGGAGGAACAGTGTTAGAGATGGTGGGTCTAGTTGGCGTTTGTTGTGAATACTGAGGAGTCATGCCTAACGTGCCTATTCCTGTGAGAAGGTCTACTTGGCTAGGATGATGTGGAGGATTGGAACTTCCTGCCTGCATAAATTGTGAATTTTGACTTGCTTGGGCAAGTTCTAACCCTCTAACCTTTTCTACTAGAGTTGAAATGACTTCATTTGGTGAAGTCACGATATTCTGCCTTGGTGGCGTTTGTTGCATATTCTGATGTTGTATAGGTCTATGATACCCCGCTATGAACTGATCATTATCTTGCCAAGTTTCTCCGAGGGTATTTCCTATATGCAGTGGCATAGAGGTATTTTCTTGAAAAGAGACCTCGGGTTGTGTTTGTAAACTTCCTATGGGTGGGTACATACTCCGAGAGCGTTGTTCATTCCTGGCATAATGTACCGAACGTTCATCATCTAAAACCTGGTATGGGTCTGATTGTCTACTAATTTGTGGTCTAAGTAGTACCTGAGGAGGTGAACCAGATTCTCCTGTGAATGTCATATTGTTTGAACCTGAAGGCTCTATTTGTTGCGTTTGAGCGAGTTGTTCCAACTCCTCTGTTTGGAAGGACGAGCTATATCTGATCCTTGGAGTTTGTGTTGACAACTGATTAGTTGAATAGTTGTCACCCCACACTGAGAGCGAGGGTGATGATTGTCTATTCTGTTGGGCGTAGTATGCCTCAAGACCCAAGAGGGGTCTGCCATATGCATCGAATCCCGACATATTCGGGGGGTATATGAATACCCGCAGAATAATGGGAAGGAGCGAAAGTGATGGTTAATGAGGTAGAAAATGACTAATGAGATGGAGAAGGTGAAAAAGTTGTTTGTTTCACATTCACGGTGAAGCACGTCGGGTTCACCAATTTTGTATGATGGAAAAGTGACAAGCGAGCGTGGGAATCTACAAGTAACTCTTCCTCGCACCCGACCTCCCGAGGTCGTGCCGAGACAGCCGGTGGGGATGGAATATGTATGGGATGCAGACAAACTAGTTAGGCAATCTAATGTCTTCAATACGCACTAGCGGAACTTGTGAATCTAAGGCAAAGAAGGCCCTCCTAACCTGAACTGGTGTGATAGATCGATCAGCAAGGATGACTGCTCGAAGGCTCCAATCAATATCGAGCTCTGGCGTGATTCGATCTATAGGTTGTGGAATACGTGGAAAATGACCTGGGATAGTTTCGTGTATGTCTCCAGACAGGGTCATAAGATGAATGATGGATATAGTTATTTCTATGGGCGATTCTCTGGCCTAGTCCAGAATTCCCTAGCTTCGTTAGCTGTTGTGTCTAGCAAGGATAATTGTTCGATGATGATAGGTGGAAGTGGGGTAGATCTGAATACTAGTGTGCGTAGGCCAGTGTCTATGTCTGATGTACTCATGGATTCGTTAGGCTGCGGGATTTGTGGGTCACAACCGTGGACTCGTAGTTGTTGTGGTCCTGCTATGGTCATGTGCGGAATCAACCCCTAATCCCTAGTATCCAGTAATCGTATGCTTTCTCAGCTTCTATATTTAGGATCAATAACTGTGTGATTTTCTCAGAATATCTTACAGGCGTTCGTGCAACCTGGATTCTTAGGCTGGTATCTATATCTATAAGAGTGTCTCCTGCATCTGGCTGTGGGACCAAAGGATCACAACCAAAGGTTTGTTCTCTTTCAAGCCCTTCTACAGTCATATGAATGTTGCCTAGGGTAATCTGTAGTTTGGTTGATTCGACCAAAATGTGTGTGCTTGGTCGTCTTCTATGTTTAGCCCGCTCAACTGGGAATTGATTTGTTGCAAGCTTACCGTTGTTCGGAAGACTTGGATCCTAAGATTTTGATCTATATCAGTTATTGCTGTGATGAGATTGGGCTGAGGCACGATTGGCTCGAATACGTATTCCCTGGGCTCCCTAGGTCCCGTAATTGTCATACAAAAGCAACAATGTAAATTAACTGTAGCAAAATGAAATTTAACTACGTGAAGTATATCTATAGCATATATGGTTTCTCTATTTTTTTGTGTTTTCTGATGAACTATATGAATTTAAGAAAGCAACTATTTAAAATATCTAGAATTGACAGCTAAAATAACAACTTAAAACAAACAAAATAACCGAGTATAGCTATTTGTCTGTGCAATTTGTAGATCTATTCTAAACAATGAAATAACTTATCTAATCTATTTGCAAGACTCTCGATCCTACCTCAGAAGTGAGGAGTGAATCATAGTTTCTCAGAAACTATCAATCCCCACAGCTTCCCTGGCAATATCGAGAGTAGAATTAACTGAAATAAAGTGATTGGCTACTTTATTTGATATGTTTCTAACTAGAACTTTGAAAGCTAGAACCTGGATTCTGCAGAACAGTGGCGAATCCGATGGTGTGTGTGATCTTGTCCCCTCAGTGTGATCTCCTCGTTCCTTCGTGTTCACGTGGATCCAGAAAAGCGTGTAATGCTAGCATCAACAGAAGTAGATATTGGGATAAAGGCAGCTTAGGATACAGACTGAATACAATGCGAGTAGGAGAGGGATAGCGCAAGAGTACAGAGCTTGGCTTATGCAATTCCTAGCGGGATTTATTGCGAGTCATGCAACTTAAAGCATCCAGAACCTGAAACTATCCTGTTTGAAGAACAAAACCTGCAACTTTAATGGCTTCCTATTGAAAACAAGCTATTCTACTCCAATGGATTGGATGAAATATCAACAGCACTTGCACAAGATGGATATGTGGCTTCTTAACAGCAAAACAACACTAACTAAGCATGCAATGAAAGAAACTAAGAACTCTAAGCAAAATGAAAACTAAATCTATTGCAAAGAGAAATTCAGAGGCAAATTTGAGGGGCCATTTGCTTGAGCACAAGCCAACTATTTATAGCATTTGCATTTACCCAAGGTAAAAACCAAATAGAACTCTTAAACTATAAACAATGGCAAAACACTATTCCAGGGAACCAGAATCATAAATGCAAGCTTATGGCGGTGAAAGAAAGCTGGTAAAACGTTGAAATTACGTGAGTCGTGTTAAAAGAGCTTTCTAGAAAATGCGTAAAGGACCGCTGCCCTGAGCAGGGTGGCGGTTACAGGACCGCCGCCCTGTTCAGGGCGGCGGTCACGAGACCGCCACCCAGGCAGGGCGGCGGTTTCGTCACTGAAGAGAAAAAGGCCAAGAAAAGAGGGGAAAAGGGAAAAACAAAGCACGCGGGGGCTAAGCGGGGCATGCGGGATGTTAACGCACACTTGGAGAGCTTTTCCAGATCCCGAACACCTTGCGAGGAGACTTGTATCATCATTGGGGCACCTGTCATAGTGAAATCCACACACGAGGATCATAACATCCCACCACACTTCCATAGCCTGGACCCTGGCTAGATTTGCGCTCGTATAGTGGGGACCACACCCCTACCCTATACGAGCCCCAAGCGAACACTGCAATGCCGACGTAGCTACCCGTGCCGGGACTCTAACCTAGGTGGTCACTCTGATACCAAATGTAACAAACCGTTACACCAAAACCTCGAGGCGTTAGTGAAATCCGCACATGAGGATCATAACAGGATCTTTCACTCATAATGGTTTGGGAGCAGGTATAATTTTTATCACACCATAAGGATACCTAGTCTCGAAAGCCTTCTCACTTGTATTCCCATACACACAATAACATCATTGAGTATGAATCTCTCCTATTGGGTCTTCAGATCGTAATCCAAAGGAACATTCAACATATACAAGTCTATGATGAGTCCCAATTGGTCATAAAATAGATTAATGATGAATAGCAAACAAAGGATAATAAGTTGATCCCCTATAAATGAGTGGTTGATATATGTAAGAATTAATTTCAAGACATCCAGTTTGAATAGGTTCCATGTGGAAGTGATGAATTAGTAGACAATATGGCTACAATTGGATCCTTATTTCAGATACCTCATAAAATGCAACAATTCTAGTTTTTAGTCGAGAAACTCGAGGCATATGATTTCCCTAAATTTGAGATGGTTTGTGAATTTTTTCCTCCCAAGTCCTCATGATATCAAGAGATATACAACTACATACACAATACCACTTTAACACCTGATTTTGACCAGATCCCAAAGGAAATCCTTCATCCAAAAATCCTCCAATTTCACCATCTTTAGAGGCACACTCTATCATAAGGGCTATGATGGAACCCTTTTAAGATGTGTTGAACATGGACAAGGCCATCCCAAAGAAAATCCTTCATGAAAAAATCCTCCAATTTTACCATCCTTAGAGGCACACTCCATCATAAGGGCTATGATGGAACCCTTTTAAGATGTTTGAACATGGACAAGACCCTCCCATAAATCAAGTAATTGCATGATTGAAATTGTGGCACACACACTAGTGGAATATCCCTAGCCTAAAATATCCTACGTTGTGGGGTATTCTTGGCCAACCATGGAGCACATTTAAACCCCACATTTTCTATAGGGTATTCAATCTCATCATAAATTTAAACCCCAAACCATTTGATGATCACAAACATATCATTATTACTACAAAATACTTCACTAAGAGGGTGGAATCCATGCTACTCACTTATGTCACGAATACACAGATATCCAAATTCATCCTTAATCACATCATTTGTCATTATGAAATCCCTTTCACCATCATTGCAAATAATTTTGAATCATTAAAAAAACAAATATTTTTAAAAACTCTACGTATATTTCCACATCCAACAGTGTTGGTCCATACCATACTATCCCTAAGGAAAATTTCAAGCAAAAAATAGTAACAAAATCACCCCTAAAATCCTAAAGAAGTTTGTATATGTAGTTTTATCCCACCTTGTGGGCCTACAACACTAACATCTGTAATCCCACAAGATTCACTCATATTACTTAGTCTTTGACACCAAATCCATCTTTCCAGTTGATATTTAATTATCATCTCTTTACATATCACTCCAATACCTCATTGATGAGGAAGAATACTAGATCACTAGACTCTAAGAGTTGGAAATCCTAGATGAAAAAATGGTCAATGCTCTTAATCATATAAAATATTACAAAAAAGGCTATACTGGGAATATTAAAAAATTTCAACTAAGAGAATTTGAAATTGGTGATCTAGTACTAAAAAAAAATCAACGTAACACTAATGTTAATCACATAAAGAATGGAATGTTTGAGACTAACTGTCTTGGACCATATGTCATCATCATCAAGTATAGATCACGATCCTAAAAGTTAGCCACTCAAGATAGTTATGAATTGGATGAATCTATAAACATCATACACTTGGACCGTTCCTACACTTGGGTGGTATTTTTGTTATCTCCAATGAATATCATCAATACATCAAAAATTCAAAAAAAATCATTCGTCCAATGGTGCCCAGTACAGGATAAAAATTGTTTTCTGATGTTACTCAAAATGATGCGTACCTAATGCAATTGAGGGAAAATCTTTACATCTTGAACTTCATCCCTTTGTTCCTATGATTTCCCTCACCCTTCCTTGAAATAGGCCAAGATTTCAATCATGTTATGCTTTGGGGAACATGTATTCAATTAACATCAAAATATATTAAACATATAAGAAATAACAATCAAGTTAAAATAAGAGTGGAAGCTTGAGGATTGGGAGTTACTAGATAGAAAGGTGCTCGGGGCAATTTGGTTATGTCTTGCATCTTCAGTTGCTTTCAACATATCGCAGGAGAAGACCACAGAAGGTCTCATGAATGTGTTGGGGAAGTTATATGAAAAACCCTCTACCTCTATTAAAATATTTTTGAAGAAAAATATATTTAATATGAAGATTTCTGAGAATGGTTTTGTTGCTAATCATTTGAATGAATTTAATACAGTTATGAGTATGTTAAACTCGATGAAAATTGAATTTGGTAATGAGGTCATGGATTTATTGATTTTGTGCTCCTTACCAGATAGCTGGGACAACTTGGTTACGACTGTAAGTAATTTGGTCTCTAATAAATCAAAGTTGAAGTTTGAAGATGTGATAGGTGTGATCTTGAGTGAGGAAATGTGAAGGGAGAGCAGAGGGAGAAAAATGAATACAGGGAAAGGTAATCGTGGGAATTCGAATGATCGTGGAAGGTCAAAGTCCAAGAGCAAGTTGGAATGTTGGAACTGTGGGAAGGTTGGTCATGTTAAGAAATATTTTTGGGCTCTTCGGGATAAGAAGAACAAGAAGGAGGAAAATAAGGAGGTAAATGTGGCAGCGGGTGCTGTTTGTCAGGATGCCTTAATTCTTTCTTTAGATAATATTATTGAGTCTTGGGTGTTAGATTCGGGGGATTCTTTCTATTCCACCCCACATAGACATTAATTTACTGAGTTTATTCAAGGTGATTTTTGACATGTATATCTTGGTGATGATGAACCATACAACATAGTATGTAAAGGTTATGTTTGGGTGAAAAATGTAGAATGGGAACACATGGCTACTTAAGGACGTCAGGCATGTGCCTAATTTGAGACAAAATTTGATATCATTGGGTTAGCTGGGTAGTGATGGTTGTACGATTAGTTTTATAGTGGATTCTTGGAAAGTTTCCAAGGGAGCTCCCATGGTTGCAAGAGGTAAGAAAACTGGTATTTTGTAATTAACTAGTGATGCTGTTTATTGCAATTTAGTTACTGCAGATGGAGATGAAAATTTTTGGCACTAGAGACTCGGTCATATGAGTCAAAAGGGAATACAAATTCTAAAGGAAAAGTTTCACATATTTAAGGAATTAGATTTGAAATTCTGAGGACTGTGTTTATGGGAAACATAAGCAAGTGAGATTCCTCAAAGTTGGACCTACCGGGAAGGAGGGTAAGTTGGAGTTGGTGCATACAAATGTATGGGGGATAGCTAAGGTAAACTGTATTGGTGCTTCATGTTATTATGTCACTTTCATTGATGACGCAAGTAGAAAATTTTGGGTATATTGCATTAGAAAGAAATATGATGTGTTTAAAACTTTCAAAAGATGGAAAGCCTTAGTTGAGAATGAAACAGGTCTCAAGTAGAAATGTCTCAAGTCAAATAATGGAGGGGAGTATTGTAGCAATGAATTTCTTGATTACTATTCGGTAAATGGGATCTGCAGGCAAAGGATGGTTCTGAAGACTCCCCAGGAAAATATAGTGTTAGAGAGAATGAACATGACAATCATGGAGTGTGCTAGGTACATGAGGTTACATGTGGGGTTTTCACTCATGTTTTGGGTGGAAGCGGTGAACACAATTATTTATTTGATTAACAGAGGACCATGTATGGCCTTGGATGGAGGTATACCTGAGGAGGCTTAGTCTGGTAAGAACATTGATTACTCATTTCTTAGAGTATTTGGATGTGAGGTTTTTTTTCACATTGATAAATATGATAGGACCAAGTTAGAGGATAAGTATGAAAAATGCACCTTTGTTGGATATGATGAGGATGACTTTGGTTTCCGTGTTTGGAGTCTTAAGGAAAACAAAATATTTCGGTCTAGAGATATTTTATTTCATGAAAAAGTCAAGTATAAAGATCAGTTGCAAGAATAGAAAGAAGAATCAAAGAAAGAATACATAGTGTTAGAGGACATTGTGGATGTAAAGGTGTCTAAGGGGCCGGTTCAAGTGCAACATTTTATGGCACAACCAGTTCATGAACCTACTCATCAGGAACTCCAAACTCATGAGGTGAGAAGGTATTCTAGGGTAAGAAGGGAACCTGAACGTTTTACTTCGTCTTTGAATTATTTATTGATCACTGACAGTGGAGAGCCAAAGTGCTTTGTGGAAGCAGTGCAAGTGGATGCTAGGAAGAAGTGGGAGTAGGCCATGGATGAAGAGCATAGATCTCTTATGGAGAACCGAACTTGGGATCTGGTGGAGATACTCAAGGGTAAGAGAGCATTACAGAACAAGTGGGTGTATAAAATTAAAGAGGAAGATGGAGGCAGAAAAAGGTACAACGCTCGATTAGTGTTCAAGGGATTTATACAGAAGAAAGGTATAGAATTTGTTGAATTTTTTTCTACTACTTTTTAAATGACTTATATTAGGAATGTTCTTGGTTTAGTAGCAGTAGAATAATTACACTTAGAGCAGTTGGATGTGAAGACTGCATTCCTTCATGGTGAGTTAGAGGAATTGTATATGCGACAACCACAAGCTTATGAGGTCAAAGGGAAGGGTGCAAATTGAACAAGAGCTTGTATGGCCTGAAACAAGCTCCACAACAGTGGTACAAGAAGTTTGATAGTTTTATGGAGAAACAGGGTTACTCCAAGTGTCACTTAGACCATTGCATGTACATTAAGGAGTTTCTTGATGGTAGTTATATTATTTTTTTCTTGTATATGGATTATATGCTTTTTGCAGGGAAGAACATGTAGGAAATACAGAACTTGAGAAACAACTAGGTTACTCCTTTACTATGAAGGATTCAGGGGCAGAAAAACAAATCCTTGGTATGAGAATAAATCAAAATAGGAAGGAGAGGAAGATGGTATTATCTCAAGAAGATTACATAAAGAAGGTCTTGGAGAGGTTTAGTAAGGAGGATGTTAAATCGATTGGTACTCCTTTGAAATGTCACTTTAAATTATCAAAGGAACAGAGTCCCAAGACTGAGGATGATAGAATCTAGATGTCCAAGGTATTGTACTAGGTTATGGTATGCACTAGGCTTGATATTTCCCATATACTGGGAGTAGTGAGAAAGTTTATGACTGATCCAAGTAGAGAGCATTGACAGGTAGTGAAGTGGATCCTTCAATATTTGAGAGGGACCATGGGAATAACATGTTGTTTCGGTGGATCAAACACTATATTGTGTGGCTATGTAGATTCAGAAAATAGGAGGAGCACATTAGGTTATGTATTTGTGGTTTTTGATATAATGGTCAGCTGGATTTCACGGTTACAAAAGGTTCTGGCTTTATCAAACACAGAGGCTGAGTATGTTACTGCCACAGAGGCAAGCAACGAGATGATTTTATTACAACAGTTGCTTGATGAGTTGGGGCATAATTAGGAAGTTGGGAGACTACACAGTGATAGTTAGAGTGATATTCATTTGGTGAAGAACTCTGCTTTCCACTCTAAGACGAAGCACATTCAATTGAGATATCATTTCACCAGGGCAACAATGGAAGAAGATAAGTTAAAGCTAGAAAATATGTATGCCAGTCAGAATCCTGCGGATATGATGACCAAGGTGGTCATAAGGGAGAAATTAAATTTGTGTTCAACTTTGGTTTGCCTTCATGGATGATATGAAGGGTTGAGAACTTTGATTAGTGGAAACAATCTCCAAGTGGGAGATTGTTAGGGTGTGAAGCATGTTTTTTAATCTTTTGGAATCAAAATTGAAGTGTTGGAGTTCGAAGGGTTAAGTATGGAGATTTCAGGAGAATTCTGAAGTCATGTGTTGTTTTCATACTACGTATTTTTTTTGTTTTTGATGTTAATTAGCGGTTGTCCCAGCGACAGTTTTTCCATCCGTGGGAAAATGAAAGGTAACAACTTTCTAACTTCTAGGGATGTTTATATAAATTCCTAGAAGGATTGTAAACATATATATAGAGGTTCTTAGGGATTCCTAATGCATCTTGAATGTATCTTGAGTGATCAAGGGGATACTGAGTCTTAGAAAATCAAGAGGTGATCAAAAGGATCAAGGTTGAGAAATTGGGTGTCAATTGTGTTTTAGATGTGATTTAACATATTTGGGAATTTTGTTGTGAGTTCATGAGTGATTGTTGTGCAATTATAACTTAGAGAAGACTGTGATATTAAAATATGAGCAATTTCTTGGTGGACGTAGCCCACATTGGGTGAAGCACATTAAAATTTGTCTTGTATTATTTTGTGCATTGTTTATATATGTTTTTATATTTTTGCAAGTACAATTATGCTAAATAGTTCCCTACAACAGTGATTTAATTAATTGTTTCACATATTTTTTCATTAATTCCTAACATAAATGATTTTTGATTTTCTGGGGGTATCGATATAGATTGGAGTTCTTCAATTATACTCATCAATGCTGAGTTGAATTTTGCACAAGCTCATAAATGGACATTTTTATAGGATCTTGACGAAGGTTTTTGATAATGGTATTTCGTAAAAAGTGGTGGATTGTGTATGTGAAGTGGAAAGGATGGATACCTTAGCCTTGGTAGGAGGTGTTGGATTACATGAATCAAGAGCGAATGTGATGGAGACTTTGGACTTGTTTTGACCATTTCGAGGAGTGGAAGATATGTGAGCACAAACTATGCATGTGTGCCCTGTAACATGTTTTCAGTTAGTAGACAAGGTGGATGGATGTAATGATTACAAGGTTCCTTCTAAGGATAAAATTCTCCATGTGAAGGATGTGATGATCAAAGATGTGGTTATCATATTTAAAGTTTTGAGAATAGTGACGGTAAATTACATGCTTTCAAATTGTTACAATGATGAAATGACGGGATAATGACAGAATAAGATATTTGATGTGACTACTGTCATAAACGGTTATTGTGTTAACAATAGAAAGGTTACAAGTGTAAGGAATTCAAAGGTTATTTTTATGTGAACCTTCAAGGGAGTCTAACAACCGGTAATCTTCCCAACCCATATTTGTGAGTGATTGACAGATGAACTGATCCAATTATGTGCAAAATTTCTACTTTACTACTCCTTCCAAAAGTAGTGAAAATTTTGATTTTAATTTGAGAATGAGATAACCTATATTAAAGCCACATTTGTCCACATTTTTTTTTATAATGGTCAATGGAGGTGATCTTGATAGACATGATGATTTTTCAGAGCTATTAGGCTGTCAGTCAATCTAACAACTCAATGGTGCTAAACATTCCTTGGACGATAATCCTCATCATGGATAAAATTTCGAGGGAATCGTGGAGTGATGAAGATTTGAACATCAAGGGTAAAAATCCTCAAATGAGCCATAGCCTAGAGAAAAGGGAATAGTAATTCTATGAGTGTTATGCTCGTTTCATAAGCCATAAGAGAAAACCGAATCTGGATATGCTAATTCCCTGCCCTGCTTGATCCCTGGTTTTTCATAAGAACTTTGTTAAGTGTTTTTGTTAGGAATCCCCCGGGGTTTGTCATTTTTCTTTTGGATAATAAGGTGCGAAAAATCTTAGTTTGATATGAATGTGTCGCATAATTTCTTAACGTCTTTATTCTTGAGGATTTCCATTATCCTTGACTAGTTTGTTAAGGGATGTCAAAATGACTATGAAATGCTGATAGATGAAATGAAAAATTTTTTGTTTAATTTTAGTATATACCACGGGAATGTCCTCTAACACCCATTTGTTGAAGTATCAATGGTTGTGATGATAGAGTGATGTCGTTGTGAAACAAGTTGTTGAGGCCAACGAGGTCCTAATCCTTTGGCGAAGGGTCTAGGATCTTGGTGGGATTTAAATCCTACCTAGAATGAAGAGTGATATTCATTTGGTGAAGAACTCTGCTTTTCCACTCTAAGACGAAGCACATTCAATTGAGATATCATTTCACCAGGGCAACAATGGAAGAAGATAAGTTAAAGCTAGAAAATATGTATGCCAGTCAGAATCCTGCGGATATGATGACCAAGGTGGTCATAAGGGAGAAATTAAATTTGTGTTCAACTTTGGTTTGCCTTCATGGATGATATGAAGGGGTTGAGAACTTTGATTAGTGGAAACAATCTCCAAGTGGGAGATTGTTAGGGTGTGAAGCATGTTTTTTAATCTTTTGGAATCAAAATTGAAGTGTTGGAGTTCGAACGGTTAAGTATGGAGATTTCAGGAGAATTCTGAAGTCATGTGTTGTTTTCATACTACGTATTTTTTTTGTTTTTGATGTTAATTAGCGGTTGTCCCAGCGACAGTTTTTTCCATCCGTGGGAAAAATGAAAGGTAACAACTTTCTAACTTCTAGGGATGTTTATATAAATTCCCTAGAAGGATTGTAAACATATATATAGAGGTTCTTAGGGCTTCCTAATGCATCTTGAATGTATCTTGAGTGATCAAGGGGATACTGAGTCTTAGAAAATCAAGAGGTGATCAAAAGGATCAAGGTTGAGAAATTGGGGTGTCAATTGTGTTTTAGATGTGATTTAACATATTTGGGAATTTTGTTGTGAGTTCATGAGTGATTGTTGTGCAATTATAACTTAGAGAAGACTGTGATATTAAAATATGAGCAATTTCTTGGTGGACGTAGCCCACATTGGGTGAAGCACATTAAAATTTGTCTTGTATTATTTTGTGCATTGTTTATATATGTTTTTATATTTTTGCAAGTACAATTAATGCTAAATAGTTCCCTACAACAGTGATTTAATTAATTGTTTCACATATTTTTTCATTAATTCCTAACATAAATGATTTTTTGATTTTCTGGGGGTATCGATATAGATTGGAGTTCTTCAATTATACTCATCAATGCTCGAGTTGAATTTTGCACAAGCTCATAAATGGACATTTTTATAGGATCTTGACGAAGGTTTTTGATAATGGTATTTTCGTAAAAAGTGGTGGATTGTGTATGTGAAGTGGAAAGGATGGATACCTTAGCCTTGGTAGGAGGTGTTGGATTACATGAATCAAGAGCGAATGTGATGGAGACTTTGGACTTGTTTTGACCAATTCGAGGAGTGGCAAGATATGTGAGCACAAACTATGCATGTGTGCCCTGTAACATGTTTTCAGTTAGTAGACAAGGTGGATGGATGTAATGATTACAAGGTTCCTTCTAAGGATAAAATTCTCCATGTGAAGGATGTGATGATCAAAGATGTGGTTATCATATTTAAAGTTTTGAGAATAGTGACGGTAAATTACATGCTTTCAAATTGTTACAATGATGAAATGACGGGATAATGACAGAATAAGATATTTGATGTGACTACTGTCATAACGGTTATTGTGTTAACAATAGAAAGGTTACAAGTGTAAGGAATTCAAAGGTTATTTTTTATGTGAACCTTCAAGGGAGGCTAAACGGTAAGCTCCCAACCCATATTTGTGAGTGATGACATATGAACTGATCCAATTAGGTGCAAAATTTCTACGTTTACTCCCTTTCCAAAGTAGTGAAATTTTGATTTTATTTGAGAATGAGATAACCTATATTAAAGCCACATTTGTCAACATGTTTTTTTATACATGCAATTGATGTGATCTTGATAGACATGATGATGTTCAAGAGCTATTAGGCGTCATTCATCTAACAACTCTAATTGTGCTAAACATTCTTGACGATAATCCTCATCATGGATAAAAATTTCCGAGGGATACGTGGAGTGATGAGATTTGAACATCAAGGGGTAAAAATTCCTCAGAGCCATAGCCTAGAGAAAAGGGAATAGTAATTCTAGGAGTGTGATGCTAGTTCAATAAGCCTAGAGAGAAAACACGATCTGGATATGCTAATTCCTGCCTGCTTGATCAATGGTTTTCATAAGAACTTTGTTAAGTGTTTTGTTAGAATCCCCGGTTTGTCCATTTTCTTTTGGATAATAAGGTGACGAAAAATCTTAGTTTGATAATGAATGTGTCGCATAATTTCTTAACGTCTTTATTCTTGAAGGATTTTCCATTATCATTGACTAGTTTGTAAGGGATGTCAAAATGACATATGAAATGCTGATAGATGAAATGAAAAAATTTGTTAGATTTAGTAGAGACCAAGGGAATGGCCTCTACCCATTTAGTGAAGTATTCAATGGTTGTGATGATAGAGTGATGTCGTTGTGAAAAACAAGGGTTGATGAGGCCAACGAGGTCTAATCCACATTGTGAGAAGGGTCATAGATCTTGAGTGGGATGTAAAGCCTACCTAGGAATGAGAGTGAGATTAGAATTTTTTTGGCATTTAGCACATTTCTTGACATACGTGCAACAATCTTGATTGAGAGTAAGCTAGTAGTAGCCCATTTTAAGGGCGTGCTTAGCGATAATCATACCGTTAAAGTGTCCTCTACATATGTTGTCTTGGACTTCTTTAATGGATTTAGTAGATTCATGAGATTTGATGCATCTTAACAAGAGGCCATCAAATCCACACTAATAGAGAACACCACATATGATGACAATTCAGGTAGTGCGTTTAAACGAAATATCCCTCAACATTTTTAGATAAGTAGGAGGGAAATTTTTTTCTGAAAGATAATCAAATGTTTGTTGAATTGTTTTCAATGAGATTAATCAAAAGGAGATAATTGTTGAGGGATGATTGATCAAGTCTGTTTATAATGACGAATAATTTAGAATTGTCGGTTGATAGAAGGATGAGGGATGCAAGAGAGGCCATGGTGTCCGTGAATTTTTTATAAGATCATAAAACGGTTTAGATGGTGTAGTGATCAAAAGCTTCTAAGAGGAATTTAACAATGGTTTTATATTTTTGTAGAATCTCATTTTTACATTGATAAATTCCTTAGATATGGTTAATGACAAGTTGTGAGTCTCCGTAGATGTCCAAGATTTGAACATCGAGCATGATGACGGTTTGGAGACCCATGATTAGAGCTTCATAATATTCCATTTTATTAGTACATTCAAAAATTAATTTGAAAGATAGAGGGATTATGGTCCCCTAGGGAGGTATGATAATAGTACTGACACCTCCCCTTGCTAACACATAGATTCATCAAAGAAAAGTGTCATTTTGATAGGAGTGTATTTGTGATCGATAGTGTTGATAGATTCATCAGGGAATTAATCGTGAGGTGGTTGATTCTCTGAAAGGGAGGCTTCAATGAGATTATCGACGATGACTTGTCCCTTGATATATTTTTACGAGATGAATTCAAGGTAGAACTAGGTCACGAGCATGAGCCATGAGTGATGCAATAATTATGATATGGCTTACAGTGCATGGTTTTGAGAGGATTGAAGTTGGTAACGACGAAACGTATTATGATTAAGTAGGTAATGACGAAGCTTAGATTTTGTGAAGTATAGGGACGAGTATCATAGTCGTAGAGAGTATGGTTTTAATAATAAATAACCTACTCATGACCCCTACTCGTCTCCATGAGTGAGCATGACACCTAAGGTGTGATTAGTAGCAGATATATAGAGGAAAAATGATTCCACTCACTGTGGATGTGTAAGAAATAGAGGGCCATAAGAGGTATTGTTTGAGGTCATTGAAGGCTTCTTGATAGTTGTGATCCCATTAGTTGTGAAATGAAATGACAAACTAAATTGAAGTTTACCATGAATTTTGTGAAGATATTTTAGGTTTGAAGGAGGAGGCATTTTGATGATGGATTTGATCTTGGTGAGGTCTAATTTGATGCCCCAATATAGAAACGATGAAACATAAAAGTTTTTCGGAGAGGACACAAAACACACACTTAGTAGGGTTGAGACAAATAAATTATGGGATAAGGAGGGTGAAAATGGAATCAAGGATGGCAAGTTGATCCCTACGTTGCTTAGATTTACCTAAGAGGTCATCAACATAGTCTTTTGCAGTTTTATCGATAAGATCGTGGAAGTATGTATGTCATTAAGAGTTAATAAGTGGCCGCAACATTATTAATTCCAAAGGGCATTACTCGATAACAAAAATTACCCCAAGGGGTGATAAAGGACCTTTTGTTTTTGTCATCAATGGAGATAAGGATTTGATTGTAGCCAGAGGGAGAGAATTTTTTGGTCGATGGTTAGATCGATGAGCTCGTTGATGTTTGGAAAGGGAAAGTTGTATTTGTGTCAAGTGAGGTTGAGGTCTTGTAAATTAGTACAAATGCATAACTTTCTTGAGGCTATGGTCATGGGCATAATATTAGAGACCCATTGTGGATAGTCAATGGGCATGATGAATTTAGTAAAGAAAAAACGTTGTAACTCTTCTTTGATGAGAAGAGCTATGCAAGGGTGAATCCTACATAGTTTTTTTTACAGCCTTAGCATTAGGGTAACGTGACGATATTGTGAAAAACAATGTTAGGGTCAATACCCAACTTACACTATAAAACTATGCAAAGGCTTGAATATGTTCAGAGTGGAAGGTGGTGAAGTTATTTAATTCTTGCGAACCTAAATATTGACCCGACTTTAACTATGTGAGGATCGTGTGGAGTACCTATATTAATGTCGATACTGGATTTGTTAAGAAGTGTCAAGGTGTTAGGTGGTAAATTTTTTTTAAGGTAATGGTCCCTCCACCCCTATATGAGATAGGATGGATTAGTCATCGTGGTATTGAATAATGTCAATGGTAGTTTAATCCTCTTCTATCATTTAAGGTAAAACAAGAGGAAGGGTCTCAATATCATGACTAGTTTGATAAGTCAGTAGTCCTAAAGTTACAATGTTGACTAATTTTTTTTTATATGGGATTGAAACGGTGTCATCTGTGTCCATAGGGTCATCGTGAGTAGATGGATAAGGTGCTTTTGGTTTTGTTATGGTTCTAGATACAATGCTTGTGGAGGGTTCAAAGGCTGGTTTTTCGAAACCTAACTCATATTTTCATGAGGTTTGCGGAAATGGTAAAGG
The DNA here is from genome assembly GCA_019776745.2 of Taxus chinensis. Taxonomy (NCBI): domain Eukaryota; kingdom Viridiplantae; phylum Streptophyta; class Pinopsida; order Cupressales; family Taxaceae; genus Taxus; species Taxus chinensis. Next base: position 759,712,137 of record CM034153.1, read on the forward strand.
ATTAAGTTGTGGATGCCTTGTTCTTAATGTTTGAGTCCGAAGCCTTTCATGATGATTTTTAAGAGATGTTAGGTGTCATTCATCTAACAACTCTAATTGTGCTAAACGTTTTTGACGATAATCCTCGTCAGGGGTAAAATCTCTGAGGGATACGTGGAGTGATGGGATTTGAAATTCAAGGTGAAAAACTACCTCAGAGCCATAGAATAGAGAAAAAGGAGTAGCACCTATAGGAGTGCAGATGCCAGTTTGATAAGCCTAGAGAGAAAACACGATATGGAGATGTTAATTCCTGCCTGCTTGATTGACAGTTTTCATAACAATTTTGTTAAGTGTTTTATTAGAATCCCTAGCTTGTCCATTTTCTTGTGGATAATAAGGTGACCAAAATCTTAGTTTGATGTTGAATGTGTCGCATAATTTCTTAACTTATTTATTCTTGAAGGATTTTCCATTATCATTGACTAGTTTGTGAGGGATGCCGAAGCAACATATGATATGTTGATAGGATGAAATCAACATTTTTTGTAGAATTAGTAGAGACTAAGGGAATGACCTCTACCCATTTAGTGAAGTATTCAATGGTTGTGATGATAGATTTATATCGTTGTGACAAACAAGGGTTGATGAGGGCAATGAGGTCTAATTCACATTGTGAGAAGAGCCACAGGTCTTGAGTGGGATGTAAAGCCTAACTATGAATGTGAGTGAGATTTAAATTTTTTAGGCAATTTAACACATTTTTTGACATCTGCGCAACAATCTTGATTAAGAGTAAGATAGTAGTACCCCATTCAAAGGACGTGTTTAGCGATAACCATACCGTTAAAGTGTCCTCCACATATTTCATCTTGGAATTCTTGAATGGATTTAGTAGATCCATGAGTTTGGATACATCTTAACAAGAGGCCATAAAAGACGTGCTAATATAAAACACCACCTATGATGATATTTCAAGTAACATTTTGAATTAAATATCCCTTAACATTTTTAGATAACTAGGAGGGAATTTTTTATTCTGAAAGATAATCGAATGTCTAAGTGTACCATAGGTCTGTTGGATTGTTTTCAATGAGATTAATGGAAGGGAGATCATTTTTGTGGGATGGTTGATCAAGTATGTGTACAAATATGTATAATTTAGAATCGTCGGTTGATAGAGGGATGAGGGATACAAGAAAGGCCGTGGTGTCTGTGAAATTTTTAGAAGATCATGGAACTGTTTGGATGGTATAGCGATCAAAATATTCTAAGAGGAATTCAAAAAAGGGTTTTATATTTTTGTAGGATCTATTTTTTTACATTGATAAATTCCTTTGATCTATTTGATGACAAGATGTGAGTCTCTGTAGATGTCCAAGATTTGAACATTGAGCTTGACAGCGGTTTGGAGACCCATGATTAGAGATTCATACTCTTCCAAGTTGTTAATACATTCAAAATTTAATTTGAAAGATAGAGGGATTGGGGTCTCCCAGGGAGGTATGGATAATAGTACCTGACACCTCCCCCCTTGCTAACACTTAGATCCATCAAATAAAATTGTCATTTTGATAGGAGTGCATTCATGATCGATAGTGTTGATAGATTCGTCAAGGAATTGTTCGTGAGGTAGTTAATTCTCTGAAAGGGAGGCTTCGGCGAGATGATTGGTGATGTCTTGTCACTTGATAGATTTTTGCGAGATGAATTTAAGGTCAAACTCAGTCATGAGCATGAGCCATCAAGTGATGCGATCACTATGATATGGCTTAGAGTGCATGGTTTTGAGAGGATTGAAATAGGTAACGATGAAAGTATTGTGATTAAGTAGGTAATGATGGAGCTTGGAAGTTGTGAAGTATAGGGATAAATTTTCGCTTTAGTCATAGAGTCTCAGTGTTCATGGAGAGTGTTTATATAATAAATGTCATGTTCACAACCTACTCATCTCAATGAGCGAGAATGACACCCAAGGCATGATTAGTAGTAGATATATAGAGGTAGACCCGATTCCCACTCATGTGGATGTGTAAGCACAAGTAGTGATAAGAGGTATTGTTTGAGGTCATTTAAGGCTTCTTGATAGTTGTGATCCCATTTAAAATGTACATCCTTTTGGAGGAGATGATGAAAAGGTTGATAATGGTATGAAATTTGTGAGATGAAATGATGAATCAATTAAAGTTTACCCTGAAGGACTGCGAAGTTGTTTTAGGTTCGATGAAGGAGTTCATTTTGATGATGGATTTGATCTTGGTGAGGTCTACTTCGATGTCCCGAATAGAAAAAATGAACCCTAAGAGTTTTCTGGTGAGAACACGAAACAACACACTTAGTAGGGTTGAGACAAATAAATTATTGGATAAGACTAGTGAAAATGGTGTCAAGGATGGTGAGATGATCCCTACATTGTTTAGATTTACCTAAGAGGTCATCAACGTAGTACTTTCACAATTTTATGGATAAGATCATGGAAAATGTATGTCATTACACGTTGATAAGTGGCCCCGACATTTTTAAGTCCAAAGGGCATTAATTGATAATAGAAATTACCCCAAGGAGTGATAAAGGACAATTTTTGTTGGTCATCGATGGTGATAAGGAATTTGATTATAGCTAGGGGAAGCCATGCCATAAGGGAGATCATTTCATGGCCGATGGTTAGATCAATGACCTAATTGATGTTTGGAAAGGGAAATTCGTATTTGGTTCAAGTGAGGTTGAGGTCTCAGAAATCGGTACAAATGTGTAACTTTCCTGAGGCTATGGTCATAGGGGCACAATATTAGAGACCCATTGTGGATAATCAATGGGTATGATGAAATTAGCAGAGATCAGACATTGTAACTCTTCTTTGATGAGAAGAGCTATGTGAGGGTACATCCTACATTGATTTTTTTGTATAACCTTAGCATTAGGATAAGTGATGATATTGTGAACAATGGTGTTAGGGTCAATACCTGACATATCGATATATGACCATGCGAAGCCCCTTGACTATGTTTATAGAGGAAGGAGGTGAAGTTTTTTAATTCTTACGAATCTAAATATTGACCGAATTTGACTATGTGAGGATTGTGTGGAATACATATATTAATGTTGATTGAATATTTTTTAAGAAGTGTTGAGGTGTTAGGTGGCAATTTTTTTTGAAGGTAATGGTCCTCCGCCCCTATATGAGAGAGGATGGATTGGTCATCATGGCATTGAATAATGTCAATGGTAGTTGAATCCTCTCATATCATTTCATGTAAAATCAAGAGGAAGGGTCTAAATACCATGGCTAGTTTGATAAATATAGTGGTCCTAAAGTGATAGTGTTGAACTAAAAAATTTTATATGGGATTGAAGCGGTGTTATCTGTGTCCATAGGGTCACCATGCATATAGATAGGGAAGGTGGTTCCGGTTCTGTTATGGATCTAGACATGATGCTTGTGGAGGGTTTGGAGGCTGATTTTTCAAAACCTAACCTCGTATTTTTCATGAGCTTTGCATGGGAAATGGTCAAGGATTAAGTCATGGATTGCTTGTTCTTAACATCCGAGTCCGAATCCTTTCCAGGCACAATGATGGAGGTACATTTTTGTGAAGACTTGGTTATATAGGAATGTGAAGTTCGATATGAATGGTTTGGTATGATGTTGATTAATAGGATGTGGAGAAGGGTGATCGATCCCTTTGTAGATGAGGTTGGTTTTAAGATGTGGTGGACTGAAGGAGATAACATCCCCAACATTATGTTCATACATGGGATATTTTTTGGGTCTTCCTTATGTCTTTGGCATAGGAAGAGAATTAAGTATGAGAAGGCAATACTCTCCCAGTGAAATTTGTTGTGTAACATCATTGAAAGAAGTGTCATCTGGAAACTTAGATGAGGTGATGGATGAACTAGTGGAGGATTTATTACAGGATCCCAAGTTTGTTTTGGGAAAAATCATGTCATTTCGATCTATATGTCATGTGACATGCTTTGAAAGGGTTTGGATCTGCGGGGGACCAGTGAAAGTTTTACCCTCATGTTCATATTTAAGACAACGATGGAGAGTAGATGGGATATAATGCATAAGGCGGATCTAGGGTCGGCCTAATAACATGTTATATTGAAACTCTCCTTCCACTTGATAGAAGAGTTTGTGGAGGGTTTTATAATGTCAAACTTGATTGGTAAGATGATTGCCTAATGTAGGCAGTGACGGTGTCATTGAAAGCTCATAGTACGATAGGTGACTTGGGAAAAATGGTGTTGGGTAGTTGAAGTTAATCAAAGGCATGTGATGATATGATGTTAATGTTGGTGTCATTATCGATCATGACCCTCTTAAAAAGAGTATCATCAATTTGGGAAGTGATAAAAAGTGGGAGGTCATGGTCCTCTGGTTGTAATGATGGGATTTATGAGCTATCAAAAGAGATGGTAGCAGACATTCTGAGTGTACCAATTAGGTTTGCAAATGGTTGTGGATCATCTGAGGGTATTCAATATAGATTGGATTTCTTCAATCATAACTTTTCAATAATGAGGTGAAGTTTGCACAAGCTCATAAAGGGAAATTTTAATAGGATCTTGATGAAGTTTTTTGATAATGGTATTTTATAAGAAGTGGTGGATTGTGTATGTGAAGTGGCAAGGATGGATACCTTAGCCTTAGTATGAGGTGTTGGATTAGATGACTCAGGAGTGAGTGGGATGGAGACCTTGGAATTTAATTTGATTGAAGTCTTAGGTCATGGGTATGTGCTCTAGTGGTGATCTGTACTGCGTCAATTTGATGAATAAGGGATTTCTTGGAAGATTCCCCGCTTTTGGTGGATATGTGGATGTGGATGATGGTTTAAACACATGTAGTTTTAGATGTTTGATGGGTTATTTTTTATGGTTATAGATCTTAGGGAGAAGGCCTTTGTTAGCAAGGTTTCTGACATTGGCATGAAGTGCTTTATAGTCCTCTGTAGAATGTCTTGGTGTGCGATGGTAATCAAAAAATGATTCAAAATTATACCAGGAGGGTTTCCACCCTTGAGAACTAGACGACTTAAGAGGAGGTAAGGTTATGATAGACTGTTGGATGATCCTTTCAAGGGTTAATGCATAATGTCATTTCAAGGTGGAGGTTAAGGGAAGTGATGATTCTTTTGATGGTACGGGTGTTGAAGGGACCATTTTTATGTGCGATACCTTTAGGTTCCTGTTGGGGAAATGATTTTTGATTCTATAACAGTGACTGATAATTTTGATGAGGGGTGCGGCCCTAAGATAGAAGGCATGTATTTTAGATTATGTGTTGAGGAGGTCAGATGATCACATGATATGATTGTTCTCTTTTTTAGAAAAAGGGATGTGCGGTCATGTAAAGGAATTTTTAAGATTACGCACATAATGTTGAGTGACATGGTCATCGTAAGATATTTTCACGTATTGTAAGATAAGTTTATTTTCAAAAGCTTGTGAAGATCTTGTAGATGGGTTTAAAGAGGATGAGATAGATGTTGATGAATTTTTAATTTTCCAACGGGATGATCAGGAGACGTACATGATTTGATAGGTGATTCTGATGTGGAAACATAGGGTGTAGTGGATGATTCATTTGTTGTTTTTGTGACAAAACCATTTGTGGATGAGTTCATATGGTGCTTCTGTGATGGGAGCACTAGACGTCTGAGGGTGTAGATGACTGATATTTGATTGTGTTGATCATGTGATGAGAATGGATGACATTATATTATGGTTGACTGGTGGATGGGGAATGGTTTAGAAAGGGTTATTTAAAAATGACCAAATTTTGATTCGGAGGTGTATTTGGGTTATCCAAAAACAACTCATCTTTGTCAATAAGATCATGAAGGACATTTCTGAATGAACAACACCTTTCGATGTCATGGCCTTTGAACCTCTGGTATTTAAAGTAATCATTCTCTCCATACCAAGAGGGTTTTGAACATAGATGTATCGATAGGGAATATGGGAGGAAGGGTGATCATACATGCGGGAAAGAGTTTATCAAATACTACAATGTAAGATTCACCGATAGGTGTATAATTGTGTTGAGGATGGGTGTGTTCGGAGGTCAAACATTATTTAAAATCATTCTTCACAATGAATACATCTTTGATTATGTTTTAGGTATTTTCTATGACTAGAGGATGGTTTGAATGAAGACTTAGACTTAGGCTTCTTTGATCTGAGTTTGACCCTACCATCTTCGAGAGCATGCGAAGTATCGAGCTTGTGAGCCATTGTGAAGGCTTTCGTAAAACATTTTAAAGGACTCTATTTGTAATGTGAGATGATATGTGCTTCAGCACAGAAGTGAGAAAATAACTCAATTAATTCATTCTGTGGGAGGGAAAAGGATAATTGATTGATAATGCCCCTCTAGCAGGTGATGAAATTTGTGATAGATTTGTCCTTGAATTGCTTGATGGCGTATACCGATCATTGATAGTGATTTTATCGGATTGATATTAATTGAGAAGTGTTACTAAGAAAATTTTGCATAAGCTGAGTCGAATGAGAAGAGTGAGTATTGAGGAATATTGTTGTACCAATCTAAGGTAGGTCTAGCTAAGGACATGGGGGAATGTTCTTAGCATAAGGTCATTGGTCATGTGTTATGAGATAACAAGCATGTCAGAAGGCCTAAATGTGTTGTTGAGGGTCTTCTTTGTCTGTAGAGTTTGAGGGAACTTAGGGATTTCCCAATGTGGAGGATATGCTTATATACTGGTATGGATGGATGGATGGGTTCATTGCATATATTTTTGTAAGATAAGGTGTTTTTGGGACCCATGGAGGGAGCTTCAAGGCTGGAGATCATCTTCATCAATACCTTGCAAGGGATCATTTTCTGATAGTTGTTGTTGGGGATTGAATGATGAAGGACCATGTTATTGTATGTAGGTGGATTTGGTTGTTGGTATGGCTGGTAAGGGAAAGGGATAATATATTGGAGAGGGCTGTTCATAATGATATTATATGCGAGGTTGTGAGGCTATGGGTTGTGAGGATTGGATGTGTTGATATTGAATAGGCATGGATGTGTTTAAGAGGGGTTGTGAGTGCTGGGGTATATGTTGAAAGGGGATTGAAGTGTGGATAAAATGTTAGGATTGTTAAGGCATATTCCGGAAAGGAATTAAAGTGTGGATGGGATTGATGAGGTATGTGTTGAGAGAAAATAGGGGTGGTTGATGACTGTTGTGAAGAGGGGTGAACACTAGAAATGGAACTTGTATTAATGAGTGGTGTCAATGTTGGGATAGACATGAATACATTTTGAATAGATGATGCAGGTTGTTGAGATGGGATAGGTTGGGAGATGCTTAATGGGATGGCTATTGAACTCACTGGAAGTGTTTGGGTAGTGGAGGAGACTAAAGGACTTGACGTGGATAAGGATGCATTGGTGTTGTTTTGGGATGAGGTTGAACCAGACGAGGGATCTAGTGAGGATGAAGATTGTTGGTGTTGCACATCATATGAGGAAACAATGTTAACGTCGAAAGAAATTATTGGTTGGATTTTTTGTCATTGAATATGCCCAATGGAAGTGCATAAACACTAAAAACATTTAGGGAACTTCACCTTTCAATAGGGTGAAGTTTCGTTTTCTTCGTGAGAGGGGTAGTTCTCTCGTATGATGTGATTTTTTGCATATTTGGTGCTTTTAAGCGGAAAGCACAAAAGGGCGGAAAAATTGGAAAAGGAAAAATACAAAGGAAGGAGGAATCAGGAGGGAAAGAATACAACAAAAGTTGGAAGGACAAGAAAGGAAAGTGCAGATTACACATGTAGAGAGCTGTTAAAAGGGGAATTTTTCTATTTGGCGAAAGAAATACAATGAGCGTGAAATATGAGAAGCACAAAGTCTCCATCTCCTTGAGAATATGATGATATGACACAAAGCCCACGTACCCTGATATCTAACAAAAAGTCTGATCATTTGAGCATCAATCAAACTACAAAGAAGGAACAACATTAACAACTCAACCACAAAAAAAATATAAATTTTTTAATTGAGAAACATTAACACAACAATTGAAAATGCATTGTATTCATAAGGGAAAATCTATGTACACAAAGTTTCAACAACATAATATATAGATAAGATAGTTCCCCGATATAACTTGGGATGAGAATGGTAAGCCCCCCGTTACAAAATACAATTGAACCTTTTATAGACATTATGTTCCCAAAAGTAGCTATAAAATTACCTTCTAAACTAACCTAGCTCTAATCTACCGCCAAATCTCAAGTTGACGCAACTTGGCTTTTGAATTACATCACAATTTACAAAATATGATATTTAAATTAATTTGGGAACAATATATGTGTGTGGTGTGTGTGTATGCATGTATGTATATATATGGTATGTATAGATCTATATAATCTGTATATAATATGTATAAACAGACATATAATAGATATATAGGATGATATATAGAGAGACATATATATAGACCATTACCATAATAGAATATATCGTATCAATAGATATATAATGCATATATTAGTATCCTATAGTATATTATATAGAAAGAATATTATGTATAACTATATATATGATATAATGTTATATATTATATAGATAATAATATTATATATATATTATATATATATAGATATATATATATTAACATACTAAAATGTATAAAAATATGTATAAATATATATGTATAGTATATATATATGGGTGTATATATATATATATATGTATATATAATATATATATACACATATATATTATTATATACTATACATATATATGTATACTATATATATAGATTATATATAACACATATATATATATATATATATATATATATACATATATGTACATTATATATGTATACATATATATAGGTATATATAAACACATATATATTATATATAAAATAATTGTTATACATAATATGTATATTATATATCATATATAAATATAGATCTTTGTTAACTTCCATTTTAAACCAAACCCCAATGTCTTGAAACAATATTGTACAGCTACGGTCGAGCACTCTGTTCATTCAAATCCGAAGAAACATGATCTCTAACCAATTTGAGTGAATCGAGGTGTTATTGGAATCGTGAAATTCTCCATTGCAACGTTCTTTCCATGGTTTCTATGGTGCAAAGGAAGTTTAAGATGATTTGAAAGGTGCATGAAAGTATCTCTCACAATAGAATTCCTTCCAACCATAACTATCAGAAGAAATCCCCATACAAAGAACACTGTGCTGAGCTCCCTTGGATCGAGATGATTTAAGAAATTTTTCTATCAGAACATGAGGGAGGTTGAGAAATTGGCAATGTGTGAAAAACAATGAAATGCGGGCATGGGTAAGCTCACGATAACTATTTAATCATTCCCTTTGTAATGCAGAGAAAGAGGGAGTGTGGGGAACAAGAAGTTTTGGGGAACGGTTCTGTTCAGGTTATCATCTTCCACATAGGTCACATGTAGCAAGGCTTGCGGGAGAAAAGGATATGTGGGGAACATGGGGATGTGGTGAACCAAGGGCCAGGAGGAATGGTTCTGTCCAATTTGACAATCTCTGCATAACTATGAAACACAAGGTTTGTGGGCTAGAGTGCAGTGTGGGGAACCAAGGCTCCGACGGAACACTTCCCCGAGTTAAAAAATTCTCTGTTTTATCTGTAGTTAAATGGAAATAAAGCAATGCAGAGAAAGTGGGTGAGTGGGGAATTGATATCCCAAAGGAACACGCTCCACAAGTTCCACGAGTTACTGAAAAATCTGTAAAAAAGTAATTTTAAATAAGTTACGAGGAATAAGTGTTGTGAGGAATAGTATGGATTGTAGAGAACATTCACCTGGGTGGAACAAGTTCCACGGAGAGTCATAAAATACACACAACACTGACAACAAATACATTGTGAGAAAATCGGGGATGCAGGGAACGTTGGAACAAGGAGAACCAAAGCTCGCAGGAAACCAATGCTTGAAAGGAACTAATTCCATGAAGAATCACAAAAGCCACACAACACTGCCAGTGTAGAGTATTGTGGGTATGTCAGGGAATTGGGGAACAAGAGGAACGAAGGAACTGTTCCTCCTATTCCTTCAAAGTTTGCAAAAGCTGCATAAATCCCAAAATGACCTAAAATACACTAATTATTGAAATTTTTTCACATCAATGAACTTCATAGAGGTAAATGCATCGGGGTAAATGATCACTTAGCCAAAAATTTTGATTTTTTTCTAAAATTGCACAATATTGGATAGGTGAGAACAATGATAAAGGGGGCCTAAGAGGTAGGATTATATGTTTTAGATTCACTGGTGGTGGTATAAGGATGAAATTTTTGGATGACTGGCTCATGGTTAGGATCAACAAGACAAGAAAAGTCATTCAAAGTGTTGGTCACATGGGGTTGTTATTCGGGTGTAGATTGTTGAAGAAGGACACCCCAAGTAGTTACGTAAGATTTAAGGGCAATGGGGTTTGAATCTAGTATCTCAGTGAAGACTGGATCCCCACTATTGAAGAAACATGGACTAGGTGGATTCGGAATTTCTGATGTGGCGGATTGATTGTTAGGAGAGTGTGGGGGCTATTGATCATCTACTGATGGTGATTGATGTTGATTCACAATACGAGGGATGTTGTCAAGGGGAGACTGGATGTTTTCCGAGGATTGTTGTAAATGTTCAACCATGTTTTTCAGAGTTTTGTTGATGGGATTTTTTTCAGGTTAATACCATGATAATAAAAAATCGTTAAAAGAGAAAAACAAATCTAAAAAATTGATTACAATCAAGCAAACAAGTCACACAAAAGAATTTTGTTATCTTGATTAAGTTAGAAAAGGTGAAATGTGGAAAATAGTTTATGAGGTCCTACGAAATGGAAATCTATGTATGGTTTCAGGTAATGTTAAATTTTGGAATCCTTAATATACCCAAAGGTATGTGAGGCCCAAATCTATGTTGGTGTCGATACGAGGTGTGGTATTGGGGCCTGCCCCCTCACTTCACAATCTCGTAATGATAAGGGTATCAGGTGCTTAGCTGATATACTGACCACTTGATTATTTATACTCAGCTAGAACATTGATTCGGCTTATCCTCTTGGTGATGAAATCCAAGTAGGTCCATCTGGGTAGGAGTGTTTTGATGCAAATTTTGTTGAATGTGCTTTGGTTGTGTATAAGGGAATTTAGGTGAATACAATTCATTAAATTCATAATTAGAATATATGAAGGGTTTGTTTTAAATCCAAAAATGAAATGTTAATTCGATGAGAAGAACACATAAATGTAATGCTAAAGAGGAAAATAACAAAGAAAATGTACTTGAGATTGATTTTGATTTATTTAAATTTTTAATTTTTTTTTTTTTTAGCTCAATTGAAACATAGAAACAAATACTCGAGAGGCAAAAACCTATGAGGGTTAGATGGAAACAAAAAGTAGAAAAGAAAGCATAATCCTAAAGGTAGACTGAATGAGTAATTAGGAACAATCCATAGAGATTGTCGACAATTGATAGGAATCATGGGTGATTCATCAAAATCGTTGGCGATTTCACATAATTGTTAACGATTAGAGAGTAGACAACCCATGAATAGAAAGGTAACATGGTCCCATTGGGTGTGTCAGGAATGTATTAGGTAGATTTTAGGTCTATGCTATCAAAATGCATAAAGTACCTAAAATCAAAATATGGTAGGATTAAGTGATACTTGTACTGACAGTCACAATGTCAGGAAGATGAGATGTGAATAGTGGATGAGTGCTCCTCCTTTCGCCAAGTGAAGAGACCTACAAGAAAAGACAACTAAAAAGAGATATTTTATAAATGGGAGGACGAGGTGCTCGATAAAGGACGATTCTAGGAATCCAAAGGGACTTCCTTGGAGAATGTCAGCTCATTTTGATACAATTAAGTGAATTGATAATAAGATAAATAATGATAATGAAAAGGATAGAAGTAAGAACTCAAGGTGAAAAGGAAGATCCTGTTCTGTTTTGTATGTGGCCCAAGACAGAGTGGAAACAATCTGAACATCCTCAAAGTATTCATACTAGTAATCCACAGTTGCTTGTTAGATTTCGTGGAGGAATTTGATCTATTCCTCAATGTCTTCCAAGATCGGTGTGAATCTGATAGTGCATAGAGTAAGATCGTGAAGGATGTTGAGTTGATTCCACACGAAGGGTTGTTGGATGATCAGGAGATCGTAGATGCTTGTGATTAGATGAGACTGACCTGAAACAATCATCTACATTAGAGACATGCTTGTAAAAAACAAGTTAAGTTTAGAGATACAAATAATAATTAGCAAAATGTAATAACTTTATAAAGGAAGCTAATTGACAGAAATCACATGCAATTTATGGGAATCGCTAGTGATTTATGGGAATTGTGGGTGATTCCTATACAAAGATTGATTTTCTTATAAACGATAAAACGATGAAAACAGAGTCTTGAATTGATTGTTTATACTTTCTTTGATGTGTAACTAAGCTATGAATAACATCGAACAAATAAGAGATTAAATTTTAATATGAAAATGGTTGCAATGACATTTATGAAGGTTGACTGAGTTGGGGGGTGTTGGCTTATTGTTTGTTTGACGATGTCGAGATGTTTCAGTTGATCCAACTAATAAGTTGTATCTCCTTAGAGTAGTAGAGTTTTTTTGCAAGGCTTGATGATAGATGAGGTGAAAAAAATTCATTGTTAATTCGAGGAAGCTCAAGAATGAAGATGCGTAGAGGTCCCAAAGTCTCCAAAGATCCCATAAACAGGAGATTGGGCTCCTATTTATAATCATGGGAAATTCTAGTAATCCAGAAAAATTTAGAAGAGGTTGTTTGGAAGTGGTTTCAATCACTTCAAAAATATGATTTTCGAGTGTGGGACAAGGGAAAAATGGTTAAGGAAGAGGTTATGCAAGGTTTGGAGGTTATGAGGTTAGGGTGAAAAGGGTTAGGATGGGTTACATATGGTTAGGAGGTTTGGATAAGTAAATATGATTTACGAGGGGGTAAAAATGATTTTAAAGGATGAGTAGGATGATTTAGATAATATTTAAAGTGTTAGGTTTTAATAAATTAATGCACGTATGCAACGAGTAGGCGAGTGATGAAAACTTGGTGTCTACAACATCTTACCATCACCTATTCACAATCTTACACTTTATCCTTTGCTTTGACTAAACACCCATCCTTGTCATTATGAGAGAAATTTAGTATGACTCTCCTATCTAACCAACCCTGGTGCATCTATGGGAACTTGGGGGAAATCAGCTACACAACACTATGCTATTGTTAAATATGACTCTCTCACATAATACAAGGATATTTATGGGAATATTGGTAAACACGTAGCTTCTTCCATTGTACATAATCATTGTTTCATCTTCTTTCCATGTAAACTATCTATCACCTGACCTCCCACCCTTTATCCTTATCAATCATATCATCCATCCTCATGTATGAGTGTTTTATTTCTTTTTTATGAGTGTGTTTTTCATTATGTTGTTTATCATTTTAGATTTATTTTTTATATTTGTTTTCATCTTTATATTTTCCAAAGGATATGAAGGTGGCGTCATCCTTCAATTATACGAGGAGGGTTCTTAGTCATTGTAGCATGCATTATGATACAAAAATCATCATGTTCCACCATATACCATGGTATATACTAACTAATGCTATGTAAAGGTTCAAAATGATGAGAAGGAGAGTGAGATTTTGGAGGAAAATGAATCTTTAAAACATAAAATTTCTAAATGTTTGAATATGAAGCTTTTGGTTCTCACTTGCACACCTTAGCTCAAGTTTGACTCAAGCAGAATTAACTAGAGTTGAATAAGGTTTGATGTGGAATTACACCCTAAAAATAGGGGATAAGAGGGATAAAGGGGAAAAAGGTGATAAAAGGGACACACAAGTGCGCTTTGCACTAGATCTGGATAAGTGTCACCTTATGGTTTCATGTGAGTGAGACACATTGGGCTATAAATTAGCACATGAGATTGTACCGTGCTTCTTCATGTGTATGAGGGATAACTTAGAGAGGAGGAGTGCACTTATGTGTAATTAATGTCACTTTGAACCTTAGAGAAAATGTGATGGGATAAAATGGGTGAAAAAAAGTGACATGGGTCTTCATCTCATGAGGGGGGTCAAGTAGTTGAGAAAACATGCAAGTTGTGACTTCCTAGGTGTAAAAGTGGTGATATGCAAGTTGTAAGGAGAAAGGACTCGTGGGGAGCACAATTTTTTGTCCACCATGTACACTTTTAATCTTGGGGAGAATTCAAGGGGACATAACAAGCTCACAAATGCGCCAAGGGGGTCATCATCATGAGAAAGTGGTCTATTTTTGCATTGTGCTCACCTAACAACTCAAGTCACAAGTTTTAAGTGAAAAAAACATAACATCCATAGGGGAGAAATTTTTTGTGTCCTGCATGTACCTTTTACACCTCAGGGATAATCCAAGGGGACACCAAGGGTGGAAAATCCCACCCACTCATTTTGAAATGTTGTTGTCATTCGCCAAGTGCAAATAAAGACATTAGGAGTACATTTTTCTGCCTCGAGAACATGTAAGGGTGTTTTGGGGTCAAACCCTAAATTATTTTGACTCAAAGTAAACTATTGAGATCATCCTAACCATTATCAAGATCCAATTATACTTGCAATTTGAATTTTTGCACCATTCACCCTTTCAGCACGAAGGAGCAACAACAATGAATTGAACTATCATAGAAAATATTGAGGACTTGAACAAGAATGACTTGCACTATCAATTTTGCATGTTAAACATTTTTCATTACAACACCACTCCATAGTGAAATTACCATCCCATAAAAGATATGTAAATTGATAAATTAACCATTGGGTGGACTTAAACAAGAGAATTTAGAAAAAGGCTAAACCATATAATAGTTTTGTCAAGTAAGAGGATACATTACTATAATTTTTTGCGCATGAAAACTAGGATAAGTGGACTTCTAGTGACTGATGTAAGCACTTTTGTAAGTGAATGAGCAGTGTAATGAAGATAAAAAATCTTGGAATAGGAATAAGGTTGGACTAGGATATGGTAATTAAGCATGAAATAGGCCCACACATCATGGTTTAAGGGATGAAGATTATGTTGACATTATGGACTAATAAATAAGAAAATTTAGGTGTCTACATTGGCTCCCCTTTTAAGTTAGGAAATGAAATTATCTTTCTTGAAGGAAAATACACTAAGTGTGTAAACACACTTTTCATTTGCTCAAGATGTTTTGTTAATCGAGTGGCAACAAGATCCTCGAAGTGAAACATGTAACATAAAGTGTAGTCAATGTCCGTACATATAAGAATTGAACTCTAACTCAAAATTGAAATTGAAATTTAAACTTGAATATTGATTTTTGAAATTGAACTAAGCATGGAGGAATTACACTTATATTCTTTTTGAATGTAGGAATTTTTTTATTGAAGCTTTGGAGAGAGGGATTGTAGTTGCACTAATAGATGATTGGGGGTGATCAATCCTAATTTTGAAGGAGTAATGTGAACTGAGAAGTTAATTGGGTTTCCCAAATTTGAAGTAGCCAAAATATATTGGGGGTTACCTAAAGCATTAAAAAATAAATAAATTTGGGAATCTCTTAGCCCAATGAGTTTCAAAAGAGAGTGAGAAGAATGGTGTGTTAAGGCTTCACTAAGCTCATATGTACCAAGGGTGTTATAGAAACCTAATTCTATCCATGCTATTTTAATACTAAAATTACACTAATTATCCTCTTTCATGTCATTTTATTATAATGAGTGGTTTTCCACTAATTATCTAACATGCTCATTTGTCTCAGTTAATTAACAACACTTCGTTAATTAACTGGCTTCGTCCCCCATCCTGGATGCCAATTAACATCGCTTCGCTAATTATAATCCTATTTTAATTAATTAATTAAGCTTTTAGTCTTATATTTAATTAATAAACCATCTTATTGGTTAAATCCCCCTTTCAAACCCTTCAAATTCTACTATTTTCCCTCTAAATGGATTCTATAAGCTTAGTTTGGCCTACTAATTAATCCTAGTTAATTAATTAAACCATGCCAAACTCCCATGAGTTTCTAATCTCTAATTAATCTCTTCGAATCATACTTATCCCTTTCTAATTCTACATCCCCTTTATCCCACATTCACTAGGTTGCAAGCTTCTCCCAATTTAATGGAAAGCTATATAAGAAACCCAGTACCTTCTTATCAATCTTATACCTCATATACACCATGTCTTTATAAGACATTACACTCGAGAAGAGCATTTTCATGTTATTGGAAAGCTTGTTCAATCCTCCTTTCTACTTGGCAAAGAGTAGTAAGAGAGTAACTAAAATGGCAATCAAGCCATATTGGTGAGATCTCTTCCTCTTCCTTGAATAAATTCTTTCATCACGCGTAGTTGCGTTTGGTTCATAAAGGAATTACCTACAATCTAAAATCACATCCAACAATCAAAGGAGGTTTACATTTTATGTTAGATTTAATGTTTTATGCAATTATTTAAGCTTTCCTTTATGCTTTATCATGATGTTTTTGCTTAGATTAGACTAAGTTAGGATCTACTTGGTGTTAGGTTCAATTTGATAGCGTAGTCTCAATTTAAAAATGCATACATATGACACACTCGATGGGACACTCTATTGTCGCATGTGTATTACTTACTTTTTCTTAGTTTGAAGCTCCATTTTACATGTTCATTATTTAAATTTGTTGAAAATATTGTGTTTTTAAGTATGTACAATGTTGTTTTGTATTTTTGAGTCTTCTTTACAGGTGTAAAGGAGGAAAATTGATGTCAAAATTTGATCTTGTTGAGAAAAATTTGAGCTTTTGGCTATTTTTGGGATGTTTTTCATTTTTTTTTGTGTAGGTAAAGGCTCCTTGTGCTAGCATCTCTCTATCTGTGTTAACGTCTCTTTGTCTACGCTAGCATCTCTTTCTATACTAGCGTCCCTCAATCAACACATTTGCGTCTCATTGTGTACATTTTCATTCCACTATGTGCATCTGCGTTAGTGTCATCCTGCATGCTTCTACGTTCATATCCATGTGCTAATGTATTTTTGTTCGTGCTACCATTCCTGTCCATGTGATAGTGTCACATTATTTTCTAGCTTCCATGCGATAATGTCTATCTATCTGCGCTAGCATCATTTTGTCTGCATTGGCGTTCATACACACATGCTAACATCATACTGTATGTGCTAGCGTACTGTGAAAAAATTCTGCTAATTTTTCTCACATTTTCCGAAAGCTTCAATTCTAATTTTTAATTTCTTGTTGTTTTATGCACGATTATGATTCTAATTGGTAGGTTATTGGTTTACGTTAGTAGTAAGTCTTTGTTTAAAAATCTACATTTTGTATAATTTGATCAAAACTGCATATGCTCTTCTCTTGCACTTTCGAGCGACCTTGAGAATCAGAAACAATTATGATTATGGATATTTTTCTAATTTAAAAATGGTGCTAATATTTGATGTCTTTATTTACAAATTCCATTTTGGTTTGATTTGATCAAACGCCACGTATGTTCTTCTCTTGAGCTTTCGAGTGATCTTGAGAATAAAAAATCGAATCTAATACCGAAAAGGGTTTGGAGAAGGTAACCATCTTGATAACTGAACATAAGAATGATATTATGTTTTTATTTTCTCTGCATCAAATTGAATCTAAAACTGGAAAGGGTTTGGAGAAGGTAGTACACTTCCCATTGAGGAAAGTTAGTGTATCTTCCCAGTAAAATGATGCGGGTGTGGAAAAATTCCACCATGGTCAGGAGAAAGGGGTCTTTGATTGATTGAGCACCAATCCCTCTTTTGGAGGTATTATTAACCTTAGCCTCAATAGAAATATTGTAATGAGACTCTAAAAAAATATTTTCTTGATTAGGTAGAATGGTTTTTGTCAATACATGCAGTGTATTTTTGATGGGGTAGCCCCACTAGATGATGAATATCTTCAGGGGTTATTCTGATGACAAATTGGTGCGATGGTAATACGACTTGGAATGAGAAATTGTAAATATTATACGTATACATTAAATTGTCTAACAAATTGGTGTTTGTGTCATATTGAGGCATGTACAATATTCCATGAAACACTGAGTTTCCAATCCAATCGGATTGATCTTTAATTTTTGGGTCTTCTAGTAGTTGTAGTGATTGTGGATACAATAGGTTTTTGTAAACAAAGACAAAGTGCTAATTGATTTTTTTCTTGGTGGCATGATTCTTGCCATTTTGAAAAAAAAAGGTGTTATCAGATACATGTATCGGTACCATGTATGTATCACCGAAGAGCCAGTTGTGTGGATAATACTAGAAATAGATTGTAGAACAAACCATTTGGAAGAGTGGCTGACGCTGTGAAAACTCTAGTCCGGAGAAACTTGAAAGTACAAATGGGAAAAAATAAATGGGGATGGGTATATATATAGGCAAGGAATGGGCCCAATGGTCGAGGTTGGGAACATGAAACTGGTAATGTTCTGTAGCATGGAATGCTACTAGGTAGAAACACAAACGAGGTACCATGCGACAACACAATAATGTGTTGTTTGGTAGCACCATTTATGCTATCGTTCGAATTCAATATTGCAGTAAAGTCTGGGATCTGGAAATGGAAACATGTTACTAGATGAAAACCTACATTTGAAGACGTCTGACAAAGTGTAGGAGATCCCGTACACCGACATTGTTAGCGAACCTGATAGGTGATAAGGATATGTTTTTGTTGACATTCGACAACGTGATGGTGTAACCAAATGTCAGCATGATGCTATTCCTAGATGGTTAAAAATTTCAAATAACGGATGGAAACACATATATGTAGATGTTTGGCAACTTGGGGAAATACTACATTCGTTGCCATTTCGAAACCCTCCTTTCTTAGATTTTCCAACAATGTGAGTACCTTTTTCGGAACATTTGCCACCCATTCTATGATAAATTTTTGGAGGGGTCTTAAAATTAAATCTGACCTTGTGTCTTGTATGGCTTGTTTGATCTATTTTCCGTTTAGGTCATTTGAGCCAATTTAACATTTGGTTGTGTGTGATGACAAGACCATTTGGCCTGCTTAGGCTATTTGGGTTTCTACGCTTGCTTCTAGGTTATTAGGCATATTTGCATCAAGCCTATTTTGACAATTTACCATGTTTAAGTTATTTACGCCATTTAGTGGTCATTTTTTCTATTTGGAGTGCTTGAGATTGAGTGAGAGGCATGCATGGTGCATAGGTCATACGACCATTTGAACCTCATTTTCTATACCACCTCAACTAGCTTGTGAAATTTGTTTGTCATTAAACAACCTTGGGATGTCATTCAAAACATTTTCCAATGTGTAGTTCATGACAATGAACATCGCTTTGCATGCTACTTTTTGTAATGCAACAATAAACTAAAATGCAACACTTAAACATCCCTTTTGAATTTGTTTGTGTATTGTTGTGATCTCTTACACTTAAACCAAAAAAATTACCATGTTTTAGCTGGTTTTATTGTGTGTATTTCTAGGGCTTGACAATTAAACACAAGGTTACATGAGGCATGATCATATGAGTCCCAAAATAACATATGTCAAACACAAGCGTACATGATACAAGGAAAATCCAATACAAATACACACAATCTATAATTATGCGGGTCTCAAACATTATAAATAAAATACATGGAATTTTAAGTCCCAAAACCTACAAAAGAAAATATATTCAACAATAAATAGATAGATAATTTTTTCAATAACATTTTTTTGATTGAAAAGTGCACTTTTATATTAATAAACAAAGATGTACAACGCTAATCATACAAAAAATCGGGTGGAAAAATTCACACCCTAGAATACGAGATAACCAATCAAATCGAGCCAAAAAGGCATGAAGAGAGGGCAAGTCACCTCAAAGTGCTAGCTATAATAAACCACATAGAGCGAACTTCAATAAACAAAGCGAACAAAAACATCAAGCAAAAATAAAAAACATGGCAATAGGATGTGGAGGAGGTGGACTATCGGGCTTATTGCCCCAGCCCGAACCAGAGGGGCGAGTCTCGTCAGAGATAGGCTCCCACCCATCCCAATTAGAATCCTTCTTCTGCTCAGCATCAATACCGCCATCATGTCTATGAGGAGAAATGGCTAAATCCAGTCTAGGGAATTTCCATTGAGAAACATCAAGCCAACTAGAATCACCAAGTGAAGTAGAGGTAGGTGAAGGTGACCTCGATCAAAGGAATATTCATCGAGGTGGAGGAGGAGGACTCTGCAGCCTATGATGAGGACCTCCCTAACCATGAGCATGAGGCGGTAAATGGTGGCACTGAGGTTGTGAGTGGTGACACAAAGACACATCCGGGAGAGCACCCAACTGACGATACAGGGTGCCAAACCCCAATGGTCAAGGATGCATTGGAGATGCTCTACCTCCAAGCACACTTTTTTAGCTCATTATTAAAAATAGTATTGTTTCTGTCTTTCCATAAATGGAACAAAATTTCATTTTAAAGATGTGCTAGATTCTTTTGTAAACTACATGTAGCAAGGCCGAATCCCCCAAAAGAACCACTTTCCAGGTGAAGAACTTGGGAGAAAAAGGCTGGAAAAAGGTGTGAATCCATCTCCAAGTCATCTAGGCATGAGGAAAAAACCAAAACATGTGTTTGATAGACTCTGACTGGTTGTAGCACAAACAGACGGGGTTAAACCCAAAATGTTTAAGATGAGAACTAGTGGGGATATCTTGGTGAAGAATACACCAAAGGAAATGAGATTTTTTAGGCTCAACAATGGCCGGCCAAACCCTCTGAAATCGATGGGAATAAGCCAAAGATGAGGAGGAGAGAGACTAATTCCTATTAAGCATGTCACTATTAATAGAATGAGGACCCAAAAGAAAATAACCAAGGGAGGGTTTGTATTTGTGAAAAGGAGTAGCAGTAGGCCAATTCCAGTCATGCCACCAAGGAACTAGAGAGGAAAGCCCTTTCTTGAGTAAATATACTTCAAGTTTACATGTAATTAATAGTCAGATATGACCAACATCAGTAGGAAGAAAGTGGAATTTTAAAGCCAGAATCTCCATGGAAATCCAGGACTGGTAGTTCTTACAAAAAAAATCCCTAACAAATTTAATCCACTTTTTGAAAAATATGAGTGCTTTAGCCCAAGGATCCAAATCTAGAGGTGAATCATGAAAGGAAAAGAAAGAGGACCACTAGAGAGAGAATGAATTGATGGAAATGACAAATCTTGAAACCATTTCCAACCCAAAGAAGGTGCAGTCTGAGAGATTCCCAGACCTTGCAAATACTTTGTAGAATAAAGTTCCCTTAATATTAACTGGCACTGGGAAGAGAAGGAGAGATTGAAATTTAAAACCCTTCTAAGCCTGTCAGCCCAAAGGAACACCCTGACAAATACAATGCCGAAGGATAATTTTCTAAGCTTCATTTCCTTCTAAACTACTCAAGATCCATTTAGCACAAAGAGCCTGCCCCTGGTGATTGACATCAATTAATCCCAGACCACTAGCTTCATTATGCATACAATAAACTTCTCAAGTAACCATGTGGAACCCCTTGTGCCCTTTAGTGTTGGCCCATAGGAAATCACGAACCAAGTTTCTCAAGTTTGGCATAAACAACATTGGAGGGAACCCAACATAAGGAATAATACACATGTGTGACCACCAGAACCTTAAAGTATATATGAAATTTCCCTGCTAGATAAAGTGGTTTGGTGATCCAAAAAGAGACTTTTTGTTTAACCCGTTGGACCATGTAAGACCAAAGTTGAGCTGAAGTAGCTTAGAAAGTGAAAGGGATCCCAAAAAATTTTAACTACACCCTAGGTTGGATCCAAATCCATTTCATATCAGCCAGCCAAGCAGGAATGAGAGTCTCAAATTGCCAACAACATTGAGTTTTCTCCCATTGAATAACATAGCTCAAAGCAAGATAAAAAATGTCAAGACAATCCAGAGCATGATGAACAGATTAATCTTCCTCTAAGAGTGTGAGAAAATAATCATCAACAAAATGACCATTAATAAGTTTCTGAGTAGTAGAAGGAAAAGAAATACCTTTTACTAGTCCTTGAGAAGCATCGTGAGAAATAAAATAGTGAAATCCTTCAGCAACCAACACATAAAGGGAAGGGGCTAGGGGAAACCTTGTCTAATAAATATGAACAAACCAAATCTAGAAGACTGGTCACCATTAATAGTAATACAATCTCTAGCATTTTGAAATAGCATTTACATAGAGTGCATGAAGCAAGAACCAAACCCTAATGCTTGGATCATAGCTAGGATGAAAGACCATTCAATTTTAGCATATGCTTTAGCAAAATCAATCTTGATAAACAAATCCAGTTGAGAGGAAAGTTGAGCCCATTCCATACCTTCCCAGACAATTATAATATTATCAAGAATATACATCTTTTTAATAAAGCCAATTTTATCATTTATAATAATTAAGGGTGGAAGATTAGAGATCATGTTAGCCAAAGCTTTAGCAATAATCTTGTATGAAATGTTAAGAAAAGTAATGGGGTGCCAATTGGAATTTTTTTTGGGATCACCTTATTTGGGAATGAATTTAATATTTCCTTGATTGATCAGATCACCCAAAGAATTAGTTTCCAAGGATTCCAAGTAGAAATTTAAGAGATTAGAACTAATAATGTCCCACAAGGCTTGATTGAATTCAAGCAGGGAATCCATACCCCAAGAGCTTTGTATGAATCCATTTAAAATTCATCCTCTTTAAGATCAGAAAGAGATAAAGACCTATCACATGCCACCCACTGGGTTTGAGAAATTTTTTAAGGAACCACTTGTAGACATTTTAAAAGGGCCACTTCCTGAGCTAGAGTGGTAGGTTAAGTATAAAATAACCCATGATAATGATGCATAAAATATTGGAGAATCTCAAGCAAGGTTGTAAGCCTAACATTACCTTGATCTTTTCAAAAGACTGTTTGGAGCGCAACATGGAAAAGAACTCCTTGGAAGCTCAGTCCCCAATTTAAAGCCAATACAAGTGAGCTCAAAGTTAGGCTCCATGGGCTTGATAAGATTCATGGAATTTAATAGTATGCCTCCAATAAGCAACCTGGGTTTTCAAAGCACAATTGAAAGATGATGTATTTAAATCTTGTGAGATTATAGAGAACTCACGATATGAGGATTCATGCACATGTTTTCTTAAAATAGAAGCCTTCTTCCAATATAGGTGGAAGAAGGTGGTGGTATGTTTGATGGCATCATTCCACCAAGTGATCTAGCCAAACCCATTAGAAGGCCGATCAACCAAATTCCATACTCATTGTATGTGTGACACAGTCTAAGAATGCTTTTTACAAGTAAAGACCACGTAATGTTCAAAAAATGAGAAGTGTTAAGGTAAAATCGTGAGGTAACCTGATGTTTTTTACAAGTAAATACCATGTAATGTTAAAAACATTGTAGAACAGTCCAACAACAAGGCAGTGTCAGCAACAACAACAAGACAAACAAGAACAGGGGAAAGATAGAAAAATATTGACTAGTCCTGAGGGAGTGTTCCAGCCACTGACTAATTCGATATTTTCCTTCTCTAAAATTATACCAAGTGTACTTGGAAGAAGGGGATTTATGGAGAAAGGGAAGATTAGGATAAAAAAGTATGAGCTTGTTCTTGAAATAAAACCAAGCCTCCCACTCTCCCACACACCAGCACATAGGAAGATGCCCCTTATATATCTTTAGGGATTTCTACCATGTTAAAGTCACCAAAAATGACCTAGAGAGCCTCTGGAAAGGAATCAGAAATCCAAGGAAAAAAAAGATCCCGCTCTCCCATATCATTCGAAGCATAGATGTTGGCTAACCCAAAACTATGTCCATCAAAATTGAAAAGGGACCACACTACTCAATGCGTGGGGTCTGAGCCCCAAGAAATCATATGCTAGGAAATTCCAGGAGCAATCAAGTTCATGACTCCACCATGGCCAGGATCATGATTAGAGGAATGAAAAATGGCATGGGGATAGATACTACGAGCTACATAGTGTAAAAAAAACCATCCAACTTGACTTCTTGCAAACACAATATTTTCATGTGATGAAAATGAAGACAAATTTCCTTGACGATATATCAATGGGTGGTTCAATACACCCACATATATTCGAAGAGTACACAATCATTAAGAATGGTTGAAGTACATGTTCCCTTCATCATCCATATCAGAATTAACAGAAAAATTATTATGAGATGAAGAAACCCTAGTAAGAACTAAAGTTAGATATCCTAAATTCCAAGGGAAACATTTATCTTGCACATACTCACCATCCTCTCTGGTGGGGAAGGGATATGAGAGCTGGATAATTAAGTCTTACATGATTGAGATGAGTTGACCATAAAAGGGGACTCAGGTAAGGCCAAAGGAACAATGGATAGAACCCAAGGAAGAGAAACAGGGGAAACAACTGAAGCGGAAAAAGGTGTGTTGGAAGCCGGAGGTTTGGGTTTAACATGATCAATTTTTTTGGCAGAAGTCATGGACAAAACAACATCGTTGTTGGCAACTTGACAATAGGTGGAGGTTGAGGGTTTTTAAGGACCCCATGAAGCACCCTTTTTGTTAGTGAGTATTTTTACATACTATATGTATATTTGTTAAGAATTATATAAAAAATTATGCGGTTTTCTAAATTTTCAGCCTGTCATTGTCTAAGATTTTTTAAAATTTTCACCTAGATTAAAATCACAAAAAACGGCCCACATCGTGTCAATTTCTAGGCCTGAGTGAGAGTGGTCCAACCATTGGAACGAGAGAGCATTTACATCTTTTCGAACTTCAAATCACGAGGAAAATAGAAGACCTCGTACAAAACGGCTATAAATATTTCTCCCGCTATTCTTTTCGTTCTTTTCAGTTCCGTAGGTATATATACTTCATTATTGAGGCGTTTTCAATAGATATACGCAAACCAATAAAGATTTAAAAACTGGCAGTACATTAACCCTACTTGAAGAATTGTGTAAACCCAAAGCAATTACAGCAGGAAAAACGTGGTAAACTATGATAAGTATTTACGCAGTTCAATTGCTATGCAGGCCTTTCCTTCTGCATTTTGTCTTTTTTTCCCCTACTTATTCATTTCAATTGCTTTGCAAGGATTTCATTTTAAATTTTATCGTTTCTTTTCTTCATACTCATTTCAATTATTTGTAGCGCATTTCTTTTTGGATTTTTTTTTTGACCTAGCTTTGAGATATGTTAACTATATAGTATATATACATTTCAATTGATTTGTAGGGTTTTATTTTCCCGAAATTAATAATTAATCTTAGTTTCAATTTATTTGCAGGGTTTTATTTTATTGGATTTTATTTTTTACCTGGCTTTGAGATCTTGTTAGACTGTATATGATTGACTTCATCTTTAATTTTAAAGCATGTTTCAGGTTTTGCATCAGAGATATCTGAAAGGAGTTTTGAACCGCAGACCGAAACACTATGAGGTAAGTGTATTTGTAGCAATAACAATATATTTATAGGATTTCTACTCTTGATGCTTAAAAATATGAGGGTATATAGAATTCTTTCAGTATGATTCATTTACTGCCGTGTTTGTATTCGGTATTAATTTTTATTTGTTTCAAAAATCCGAAGCCCCGTTCTTTAATATTTCTTCATTCTCCAATAGACTTGCTAACAGTTCTTGTTCCATGAGGAGGATAATTCTTTTCATTATTGAAGGAAGTGTATAATTTATTTTTGATTGGTAAAAAGAAGGGGTCTATTGAAAATTTGCAAGGCACAATATACGGAAAGTAAACACATGAAACAAAGACTCCATTAGGGAGAGAATAGTATGGCTCAGAACAATGTAACGAGACACAAGAAGGTGGCCATGCACAAAGGATGTGCAGGTGCCACTCCAATGCCTTCCAGGCACCATGTAAACTATTTGCTGCCGAGAGGAAGAGAACAGACCAACAACTTGCAGCCAAAAATCTGGCGCTGAACCTATAACCACATTCCTTGCAAAACTGAAGCTAAAACACAGACCAGAATACAAACACCGGGCAGGAAGCATAAAACAAACATAGATTAAAGAAACCTCAGACTCGATAGTTACCCAATGAGAAGAGATTTAAATTCCAACAAGATTTATGTACTGCCGTGTTTGTATTTAGTATTAATTTTTATTTGTTTCAAAAATTTGAAGCCCTGTTCTTCAATATTTCTTTCCAAAATCTGAAGCCCCATTCCTCAATAGAGTTGCTAGCAGTTCTTGTTCCATGAGGATGGTAATTTTTTTCATTATTGAAGCATTTTTTTTTTCTGATTGGTAAAAAAGAAAGGGTCTATTGAAAATCTGCAAGGTCAATATGCAGAAAGTAAACACATGAAAGAAAGCATCCATTGGGGAGAGAATAGTATGGCTTAAGAAAATGTAACAAGACACAAGAAGATGGCCATGCACAAAGGATGTGCAGGTGCCACCACAATGCAATTCAGGCACCATGAAAACTATTTGCTGCTGAGAGGAAGAGAACAGACCAGCAACTTGTAGCCAAAAATCTGGGGCTGAACCTGTAGCCACATTCCTTGCAAAACTGAAGCTAAAACACAGGCATGAAAACAAACACCAGGCAGGAACCATAAAACAAACCCATATTAAAGAAACAACAGACTAGACAGCCACCCAACGAGAAGAGATTTAAATGCCAGTACCCCAAACGTCACCTGGACCAGGAGTGCAGCCCTGACTGTCAAAAGCACCTTCAGCAGCCACATCATTACTTCGGAGTAGACATCTTTTTCTTGGCAGAGGGAGAGAGCTTGATAGCTGTCCAGGTTGGGCCTTTTAAATGGGTCAAGAGTTTGTCCCTTTGCAAGAAGAATTATGGCAGATTATCCTTGGAAACAAAGACAAAACTGATTTCCACCGCAAAATCTATGTGCATTCTAAGTTGCATGAGTTGTGCTATTGACAACATCGACCCAAAAAGGATTTTCTCATGACAGGGCTTCCTATTTGATCACTAACCCAATCCTAGGCAGTTAACCCAACCACTATCCTCATATGCCCACCATGTTTGTGTTCAGGGTCTGTGGGAACCTGAGTAGGGATAGGA
Organism: Taxus chinensis; assembly: GCA_019776745.2. Taxonomy (NCBI): domain Eukaryota; kingdom Viridiplantae; phylum Streptophyta; class Pinopsida; order Cupressales; family Taxaceae; genus Taxus; species Taxus chinensis. Next base: position 759,739,287 of record CM034153.1, read on the forward strand.
ATCAAGGTTCAAAACATTCAATATGTTTAAAATTTAACATTTTCATTAATCATGTCACAATATGAATACAAATAATTTAAAATATATCATCTAAATATATTAGGATCAAGGTTCAAAACATTCAATATGTTTAAAATTTAACATTTCCCCATTAATTATGTCATCAATATGTAATACAAATAATTTAAAATATATTGGATCTAGCCATTTTCCTCAAAACTGCAATAGATATTTAGATTAAGGGAATTATTTAGACAGCAGAGTGGGGTCACCAATGGGTTGGAAGGGGTGAGGGAAGGGTGGAAGGCATCTTAAACAATGTACATGACTGCTAGCAGCGGCAAGGCAGCATTGGGTCACAAAGTTTTCACTAAAAAATGGAATACACACAAAAAAGGGGAGAGGGAGGGTAACTTATGCAAAAAAAATCTTTCTGAAGATTCTCAATGAAACACTTTACTATAGCTATGTCCTCCAATGTCACCCGAGCCAAGGTTCTGTCTGACCAATTCATCACCCATACCATCCATGGAAAAATATTTATGTAGAGTTCTTGCAGGGACAAGACCTTTGATCAGTCGAGAATCAACATTCATTAACATACACAAGGACAAGGGCAGGTGATTCAAGCAGTTTTAATGAAAAATATGCAGAGTTCATAAAACAATGAGTGGAAAATTTAAGGGCCAACGATGATGAAGTCGAGGCAGGAGAGGTGCCATCAATTAATGATGATTTTGAATTAAGTCCCAACAAACAGAAGGCTCTCTAGTCTTTTTAATTTTGGAAAAGACACCCTAGATCGGGATTGAATCTGTTTTGGTCCCCTTTGGACAAAATTAATTCAAAGAGGAGGGAAGCCATCCAAGGCATCCAATGAGATGAGATCTTCAGGTCTGGCCGGTTGGTCAGAAGTGCACTTTTGATTTTAGAGAGACTGAGGTCAGCTCCCGAGTATGCAAGGAGAACAATGGGGTAATTTGCTTCTTGGAAGCAGCGAGAGACGGAAATGTTTTGGAAGCGGTTCTTCACTAAAGGATTCATTCAATTTTCTATTTTGGGGTGCTGCCTTTAGCCATTGCTGAAATCACCACCATCCAGTCACCTTTGACTTCTAGGGAGGTTGCGCCATGGGCCAAGGATGATAAGATAAGATAAGATAAATATATTAATGTCCAGCGAATGACCACAAAAGTAGGTCAATGGGACTGCAGCCCAAACAATATACAAAGTGCGAGCGGGGACAACTCAAAACGAGTTCCCAAAAACAAAAAAGAAGAGAAAAGACAACAGAAAGGAAACCCGAAGCCAATACCCCCACAGGTGGGGGCAATGGAGCAAGTGGGGGAGAAAAACGAGGGAAGCAAAGAAGGGAATGAAGGGGGGGGCAAATGAGGACCAATGGTCTAATCAGGAATGGTAGCCACACCCCTCCTAACATTAGAGGCCGACGAAAAGAAGCTCCTGATGGACTGGCAACCCGAAGAGGGGGGTGAAAACCTCCTTCCCTGCTGAGATATGAGACTGACGCGACGGCCAAGGGGACGAATGGAGCTGGATTGCCCTCTGGTACGTGTGTGCATCCGATTCTGCTGGCGGTGATCGAGGGAAGAGTGAAGGTCCAACCGGGGACGAACTGATCTATGCACTGTATTTGGGTCAGAAAGGCTCTGTCGTTTAGTTCCTCCACCAGTGGGTAGAACCGGAAAGAAGGCTGTAATTCGTCTCGTGGGGACAACTCTCGGAGGGGGATGAAGAATCTGGTCTTGTAACAGCAAAGACTCACGGATGTAGAGGGCAAGACACCGCTGGTCGATATATCTGAAGAAGGCCGGGAGAGTCTGAATCCCTCTGAAGAGACAGTGAAAACGTCCTCTGATCTCATAGTATATGGGGCAGCAGAAGATGAAATGATTCTCTGTCTCCACCTCATGAAGGCTACAGAGCCTACAAAGTCTATCCTCCCGATCAATGTGGTGATCAGTCTCGCACCGAAGTCTATGGGAGCCGACTCGAAACTGACCCAAAGGTATATGGAGGGCATGCACCCAGTGACGAGAGGTGTACTGAGGGCGGATGATGAGTCCATCTCTGATTTCAAGAAAGTGCTCTGCATAAAAGGACATCTTAGGGCGCAAACCCCCAGGAGGGTTCACCCAAGTAGTCTAAATGAAGCTCCTGTAGATATCCTCCCGGATGGACCTGTTCAACACTTGCTTGGTGGGCAAGAGATGACTGGGAGCATTCAGAGAATACTGGAAGGGGGGAAGACGATCAATCTGGATACCAACTGAGTCCAACAAGGCAGAAGTCTTGGCAAACCAACAACGGCCCATAGTCTGGGCAATACTCACAGAGGAACAATAGGCGAGATATGGATACTTGTCCTGCTCATCGGAGAGATCACCAAACCTCCTGATACGGTGAAGAAAGGATGATATGTCAAATATAGTTTCTAGACGGAATGGTCGGGCTCCGAACTCTGCCAAAATAATATGCTGGGGGACCGTCTGTTTGCATCTGATGAAACGGCGAAGGAGGTGAGTTCAAGCACTTATATCAAGGATTTTTCTTCTGCTTCGTTGTTGATGCCAAAGGGAACAAAGGTTCAGGAAGTAGTATTGAGGGAACCTTGGGGTAAGCAGAGGATGCAACCTAGTCTGCCAACACTTGGGTTTCCATGGATCAATATTCAATTCAACCTAGTGTTATTTTGGGGCAGTCATCTTACTTGTGAAAGATCAATGCGAAAACTGGATTTTCCAACAACGAGGGGGAAATTAGTGCTTAAATATGGTGTGTTTCTAGAAGCCATGTTTTGAATTGGTTTATGGTTACTATTATTGTAATTCTTGCCAAACATGGGCCCCTATTTCTCATTAGGGTCTAGCCGTTTTATTTTTAATTTGGTGAAATTTCTTTCTTGTGACTACAATTTTATTTAGAGCTGAGTTTATGTTGTTATTGGTGTTTCATCTCCAAATATGAGTCCCTATTTTTCAAGATTAAACTTTCTTTGGTTGTTTAATTTTATGGTTTTTGAAAAATCCAAGTTTCATTATTTTTTCAGTTGGTATGCTATTATGTTTTTATTTATGATCCAAATTATTTTTATGTTTCTTATTTGGAATCTTTATCTCTTTCAAAATCCCAGCCCTTGGTCTTCATTAGATTTTCTTTTTCTTTTAACATTCTCTTAGGGAAATGGAAATCGCTTCATGAGTATATAGGAGAGATGGGTTCAACATAGTTTATGTACTGCTATTTTATAGTTGGCTTTTGGTTAGTATTACCAGTCTTTCATTGAAATTATGGAGACTTGTTCTTCATCAAACCCTTGTTTGGCTGATTTGTTTTTGATTTGAGGAAATGTTTTGCGTTATCTATGGCACTGTCTAAATATTAGTTATTTCTGTTTGCATTCATTATTCATTTTCTATCATTATTATTGTAGTTGCTTTCCAAATAAGAGATATTGTTCTTCAATTGATTTGTGGGGCTCAATTTTCTAGATCTCATTTCCTAACGTAGCTATGCTCTTTCTCATAGTTAATTATATAGGATATGGGATGGATCTAAACCTTTAGTTCTTCTTTATTTTTCATTTTTGATATTAGAGAGGCCAAAATGGGGTTGCAGATGGCTAAGGGAACAATACAGGGTAATATTATTTGTAGCAATAGCAATATAAAATAGGATCTCTACACTTTGTAATTAAAATGATATATGTGTGTACATATATATATATATATATATATATATATATATGTAAGATAGATAGAAATATACATATATATTTATATCTACACACACATACATATACATAAACACACACCCGTACACATTTTTTCATGTAAAACCATATTTAACATAAGAAACTAACAAAGAGAAAACACAATACAATAAAGCCTCATATCAGACAAACACTAGAGATCAACATAGTGGTCCAATGAGTTGAATACCCCCAAAGGAAGATCACCAAACAAAGACACATGAATACAAAAAGGAACTTAGTCCTAAAACATCCCAATCCAAGTATAGGCCTTAATTTATTGACAATAGACAGACCAACCAACAACAATCACATCAATATCAAAGGAAGATGGGAAGGATGCATGCAATGTCCCTTTCTAGGGCTGGAACTGAAAAAAAGGGAAATAGCCCAAACTCAAATGAGAGTGATCTGATTTTTTTGACAGCAGATCTGGAAATATAAGAAACCCTAGAAATGAATTGTATCTGCATTTTTAGGGAATTAAACACCCTCCAAACAAGCTGAAAATGGATGTATAAATTCTCCTAAATATTATATTCAACCAATGGAATAAACAACAAGAAAAAGTACTCCAAAACATATGCAAGTTATGAAGTTCTACCCAGCTGTAATCAAATCAATGACATCAAAAATACAACTCACAACAATGGCTGGAAAAGGAGATTCCAATCCCCAAAAATATAATAAAAGTGTGACATCAACCTCTAAAATTATGAGGATGATGAATATCAATTTCAATCACCAAGATGTGCCCTAGAAGGAACCCAACTCCTCCAAACAAATCGCTACCCTAGGAGAGGGTCCAAAATTGATGTAGAAACCTTCATATCTCTTCTCCTATCAAACTGTAATGTTCCCTTTTTCAAATAAAAATTAAAAAAAGGGAAATTCGATTTGCACATATGGATTTAAAAATCAAAATATATTTTATTTGTGCAAATAAAAAATAAGAGACAGAAATCGAATTACCTTGGGATAATTAATAATTTTTGGAGGTAAAAAAATTAATAAAGGCAAGTCACATTTTTTGGAGGATGGTTTATTATTTTTTTGGGCCCATTTATCTATATTTTTGGCATGGTTCGATTCCTTTTGGGCATCAAGTTTAAATATTAAATTCTCCTTTGTGTTTTATTTCTAAATCTTGCATCTTGGGGAATTAACCTTCACATTGAAGTTTGACTTTCAGGTTATTTAAAATTAAAGGCTCTCATCTCTAGACTATGACGCCAAAATGGAGAAGGAACTTTGGAGATTGAGCAAGGAAAAACTAAAAAAAGAAAATAATGGTCACCCCTTTTCGTTAGGTTGACGGTTATTATAACTTATCTTCATGTTTAAAGAAGGATGAATGCCTACTAGTGATAAAAAAACAAAAGGTGTTCATTAACACCACCCATTGTGAAGTGTGTGTTCCTTTTTGAGCTTTGAAATGATAAGCTTTGCTTGAGTTATGTGTGAAGTCGCCATTGTTGAGAGAGTGTGAGCTTGTTTGGAGGGTTTTTGATCTATCCTTTGATCAATAAAAATATGGATATTACTGCTAGTTTTTCATGGTATATATCGACTTGTTTGGAGGAGGTTTACGGTGTTTTTGAATGTTTTTTGGCAAGGGTAAAATTTGAATTGTTCTTGCTCATTATTCTATTGCAAATACACTTTATTTCATGATATTTTGGGCTGCTAATCTTGCTGGAATTTATTCTTAGTAATACGACTGGTTTGGAGAGTTTTTCACTATTATTTGGAAGGGTTTTGTAGGGTTTCCAATCTGCTTTCATAAATTAATTATTGCAGATTTGAAAGTGGTGATTTTGAGTGTTGGGAAGTAAAAAATAAGGCTGGAATTAATTTAATGTTTCTCCCTTAACCCTAGCGACTTGTTTTGCAGATTTGAGGGTAAATTTGAGTGGGTTTCAGTGGCTTAAAAATTCAGATTGTTACTTCATTTGAAAGTTCATAATTTTATTTTCGATCTGCAATTTATTTCATACAAAAAGAGAAAATATTGAAGGAGATATTAATTTTTGAAGTTTGCAGTCATTTCCAACATATTTTAATTTATTTACTACTGCAAATTTAATTGGTTAAAGAAGTGTTAATTCTGACTAGTTAACCCATTTGAACCCTTACCTTGGCTCACTCCAACCCCATTTGGGTTGTATTGAAGCCGACACTGGGTTAGTTGAGGTGAACCTAGAAGGGTTTCTTTTCTAAGTTTGCTTCCATTGCAAGTAATTTAATAAATATTAATTAATATTCTGAAAGAGGATATTACACAAACCCTAGCTGAAAACCAACAACATCACTTTCCTTGAAGAACATAGGAACCACCAATTGAAGAGTTTCCATTCTTCAGTTTGAACAAGGGTTTCGTATGCCACACCAAAGGATTTTTGCCCCTTAGTGGAAGGAATTGAGATATCAGCCCAAAAACCATGCAAGTGTAATTTTAATGATATGATCAGATGCTTAAAATGAGTCCAAGCGACCCCTTTTATACCCTTTTGGTGGTGTCAAAACCAAGAAGGGAGTCTTCCCTCACGACCGACCTCATAAGGATGTTTGCTTTTAACTTTATCTTTGTCTTTTCACCTCTACAACCCAGATGACTTGACTTATGAGAGAAACTATGAAAGAAGCATGCAAATGCTCACAAAAATAATTGAAAAACACTTCCTTTGTTCACTCTCTTCTTGCCCACCGGAAGTGGAATGAGCTAGAAGTCTCCAAAATGAACTATCTTAAAAAATGGGACATTACAATCCTCCCTTCCCAAAATTGCTTGCCCTCAAGCAATTGCAAATTTGGGTGCTCTAATATAGTGGCACCTTCCCATGTAGCATCTTCCATTGGTAGATTCTTCCAACAAATTAAATACTCCTTAATTCTTCGGTTCCTTAGTTTCTTTTCTTGAATATCCATTATAGCTTCTGAAATCAAAATTAACTTACCTTTTTCATCCAAAGGTGGTAGCTGAATAGAGGAAGTGATGTGTTGTCTTAGTTCCCTTTTTAAGCACGAAACATGAAAGACATTATGTATCCCGCTGTGCTCTGGTAGCTCTAACTCATATACTACATTTCCAAATATTCCCTTTATAAGGTCCATAGTGGTATAAATTTTTCCGCACCACTACGTTTGAAGGAAGATTGCCTATAGGGTTGCAACCTCAAAAATACCATGTCTCCTACCTCAAATGTTCTTTCCATCCGATGTTGATCTGCATACAAATTTTGCTGATTTTGGGCACGTCAGAGGTTTACTCTGTGCTCCTTCAAGATGTCATGACTTCGCTGCACCAAATCTTTGGCCCTCGCCACCCTACTATCAATCATAGCTAAATCAACAAAAGAGAGAGCATCATAACCATATAAATCTTTGAAGGGTAACATACCAATGTACATTTGGAATGTAGTATTATAACAAAATTTAGCCATGTGTAACCGTTTTACCAAGCTAATTGTTGCCCATCAATATATTCTGTAGGTATCCCTTTACCCATTTGTTCACTATTTCCATTTGTCCATTGGTTTGGGGATGATAACTGGTGCTAGGAGTGAGCTCAGTATCTATCCAACGGAAAAATTCTTGCTAAAACATGCTAAAAAATCTTCTATCATTGTCACTTATGATATTCCTTGGCAGCCCATGAAGTCTAAACATGTAATGTCCAAACTCTGGGAACAATGGGAACTAGGCAAACAACCAACTCTCCAACACTCCAATCAAATGCAAATAGCAAAACTCAGTCAAAAACTACTTAAACCAATCAAATAGATGACTAAATAAACCCAATAAAAGGGGTTTAATAGCCTCTTCCAAATGGCTCACTCACATTGTGAAACTATACTCCTCAGAAATCAGATTTCTTTGATTGATTAACCATTAATAAGTGGTGTCCCCGAGATTTCACCCTCAAATCTGGGACTACCCATTTTAAAAAATTTCGTTCTTTTCAAAGTAAAGGTCGTTTTGTGTTTGTTTTGCCTGCAGTTGTTTGCATTGTTCTAAGGTATCCCCAGAGAATCATAAAAACCAAATTCGACAAATACCCACATGCCAAAGCTCACTCAATCCCTTCGCTAGACCTTGTCTAGGAAGTGTTTTATTTATTTATTTATTAAATAAATAAAGTTCTTTTAAAAATAGATTGAGCTAAAATTGGAGGATTTAGGTTATATAAAGCACTTCACCCCATCATTATTACCACAAAACATTCACCCGGGGGGAAGAATTTTTGCAGATCAGTTAATTGGAGAAATTTTTGGAGCAACCCTGCAACTTCTTTAGTTTTGTTTTATTTCTTTTTGTTCTGTGTTTTGAGTTTGTTTTCTCTGACAATTCCTGTAGCCTATTCATTCTTCATGCCAGATCTTTCCCTGGGCCTAGGGTTTTGACAAGCTATCCAATATTTTTAATTACTAATCTGTCTAAAAGGTGATCAAAGCTCAGGATTCTTTCAGAATATTGCAAGAAGTCACTTGGTCCAAAAAGGTGCAAAAATAAATTTTATGAAAATAAGAAAAATATTTCCATCAATCCGTAGAGCTCGAGAAAATATGCACTTTTAGAGAAAACGACACCTAAAAAGGAGCCACGGAATGAAAGTTATGGCACATGCAAGTTTTTGCTGCTACATCTTCTCGGACTCTTTCCAAAAACTGCAAATTTTATTCTTTCCTTGTGTTTTCTTCACAGAAAAAATCCAAAAAAGGAAAGAACCCATGCAAGTCTTCATTCCAGTTGCAATTTTCAAGGCTGCCTTCAGCGTCCAATTTCCAGTGGTATGCCTTCAGTGACTGAATTTTCACGCAATTTCAAATGGCAAAATTCAAAGATAACAAGTCACACTTTTGGAAAAGAGCTATCTTTCATGCAAGTCGCACTTTTTGTAAGGAAAACTTTAAGCTGCGATCTTGAGAATTTTGGCAGTGGCAGGCAAGAAAAGAATTTCTTGCCTGCATAGTAGGTTAACTTTTCTGAAATCAAGTCAAAGTCACTTAAGCTGCATTGAGAATTTCAGAGGTTCCAGACGGATGGGAATTTCTTACTTGCAATGCAGGATGAAAATTCCCATTATAAAATAAAATCACTTAAAGCACCGGTGTGAATTTCTTACCTGCAACCTTAGGGTGAAAATTTCAATTATGAAAGTCAAATCCACTTTAAGTGAAAGATGAGATTTTTGGAGCTGCAATGCAGGTTGGAAATTCCCATCACTGGTTGACTTTCTATTTATAACAAATACCCCTGCCAAAAATTGCGACCCATTCTTGGCATTAATGCACTGAACATTAATGGTATTTCTAGCTGAGTTTGGTGCCGTAAATAGGAAGAAAGTCAATGTAAGTGGATGAGCTAAAGAGAAGTCAAGGATGCATGTTAAAAACAAATAAAATAAATTCATTAAAAAACAATTAGAAGCATGCAGCAATTGGGCAGCCCAAATTGGATGAAAAGGCATGACTTTTGACATTAATTAAATTGCCAGAAATGAGGAAAGTGGCAATTATTAAAAATAGCATTTAGATGGCTACCATAAGCATGAGATTAGTGTTGGCTAGATTTTTTACATAGCACAAAACCTAGGCAGTCATGAGATAAATCTCCCTCATTTACCGGTGAGGCTCCCGTGTCAGATTTGTCAATTAAAGTATGCTAGTATCTATATGGGGTTTTACTTTAACTGTTCAACTCATGAACCATAGCTGTACAATTCTGCAGCAAGTAAGCAGTTGTTTAAGAAAGGAAATATTTATAGAAGAAGAAGGGAATTATATAAACACAGAAGAAATGGGGAAGATGTGCATCCCAATCAATAGATAACAGAGTTGATTGCATGCACATAGAAGAAACCAATAGATATAAACACAGAATTATAAGCAAAGGTAGCTCTAGATCTAGATCTGAAATAACACAAAGTTTATTTAAAAGATCTAAGATATAAAAGCTAGAAACACAATACACCGTGACACAAAGTTCTCCGGAAATCTGCTCCTGTATATTCCTTTGCTTCAAGTGGCTCTCAAGGGTTTCAGCACAAAGTTTGGAACACAAGGTTGCTGCTTACAAATTCTCATTCTTTAACCCGAAGGTTCTTCCTCTACTTATAGAATGTAGAGGGGCAATTACAAGTCGGAAGCTTTTAGTTGAACTGACACATGTGGAAGTGGGAAAGGAAACAACTGGCAATCTCCCTCCTGGAATTCCTCTTTGCATGACATGCATGATTTGCAACTGAAAATAGAACCTTCTATTTTGCACGTCTGCCACCTATCTCCAAGTAGTTGACTTCTTCAAGTAATGGCTTTTAAACCAATCACTTAAGTTGTATAATTTAATTGATCGCTCAATTACTTTGTCGGAGGCAATAAGAGAAAGAAGAAGAAAGAGGAAAGCTGTAGTCTTGTCCTTTTTCATGTTCTGCATGCAGCTGATTCTTTTGCCTTTGATTCTCACCAAACTAGACCTGGAGCCTGGGAAGCAAGCTGGATCTGGAAACAAGCTGGATCTGGAAACAAGCTGGCTGAAACTTGCTTACGGGTGTTGTCTTTGCCTTGTCTTCCTCTTATCCTTGAAGCTTTTGCAGTTCTTCTCCAATACATGCATCAGTGCAATGTTGGCGTAGAATAACTCATCATTTTTATTTTTAATTGCATATGAGCAATTAAAAATTCTAGAAAGCACTCTAGGTGAATGCAACTTCAATGAAGGCTTCAACTGGAAGATTGGGAGCACATGCACAAGATCCTGGAAGAAATTTTCCATGCACTGACTTCTACACGGGCTGCGTCAGAAACAAGAGGATGAATTTTTGTCGGAAGCTTTTGCAATTATGAGATCTGGATCTGGATCTGGGCCTGGATTTGTGTCTCAGATGTCAGCAAATCTGGAAGTAATGCATGATTCTGCTGAGCTTTCTCGTTCATCCCGCTTTGCCATGGCTGGAGCAATCTTTGTCTGAACAATTCTTTTCCTCTTTATTCGGCCGGAATTCTTCAAAACCGGTGCAGATCTGGATATTTCTTCAGATTCGGAGGATATGTTCAATGTATTGGACATTGATTTAAGCTCCCTTTCTTTTATAAAAGCACCTGTGATGAATTCCTGCAATTAATTCAGACAAAGATGGCAACCGGAACATGAACAGTGGATTTTAATCATAAAAATCTGCATAATTCAAGCTTGCTGCCCCAAATTTGATGTTTTATTTGCATGCAAAGCAAGCATGAATTTTACCAACTTCACCTGAGCACCTGTATCACTTATGCAAACAATTATCCAGACATAAATCAACCTCCTTCAACCTGTGCGCCAATTCTGGAAGCTTTTAGCATTAATTACACCTTCTTTTGAGCAAAAATCCTCTTTAAATGGGGCGCACTTTTCCTCTGGGCTGCACTTCTCTGCTTGTGAATTAATTAATTCATCCTTATGGCAGCCCCTGCTTATATAATCCTCATGATTCTATAATTAATTAATGCCTTTCCTATTCCTGGCATTTAATTAATTAATTAATAAGCTTCACTCTTCAAATGGGGCACCTATTTTGTGCATGCTTATGGCTACCATTAAATAAATTAAATTTATTTAATTTTAGACTTCTGCTTCCAGTTAACTCAAGCCTCACAGTATGCTTTGACCTTAGCCACTGAAAATAGGAATTAATTTAATCATTTAATACTTTAAAAAATATTATTTATCTCCCAAAAGGGGCGCACTTTTTGACATGAAGGGGTTGCATTAAATAAATACTATTTATTTAATTTTAGAACTGTCTATTTTCAACCTCCTTTTGTCCATTTACCTCTGTTGACTTTTCCACAAGCCTGGGCGCCAAAATTGGGTGAATAAATATTAACAAATATTTATTTAATGCATTTATTATTCACCCAAGGTGGGTCGCACTTTTTGGAATAAAGAATTTCTATTTTTAAAAGTAGATGTCAATGGGATTATTTACCCTGCAAGGCAGCCCTGGAAATCCCATGATTCACTTAAGTCGTTTGACTTTCATAATGGGATTATTTACCCTGCAAGGCAGGCAATAAAATCCCATGATTCACTTAAGTGATTTTTCTTTTATTCCACAATGGGAATTTTTACCCTGCAAGGCAGGTAAGAAATTCCCGCCTGCCTGCTGCCTCTAATTTTCCCATTGTGACTTAAGTGACGTTGCTTCCATGGGAAAAAGTACCCTGCTAGACAGGTACAAAATTCCCACCTGCTTGCTGCCTCCAAAAATCCCATGATCCACTTCAAACCTTCTTTTTCCAAAAATGCGGCTAGCCCATAAGAGGCTTTTTGGTGCACGACTTCGTCTTTTTCCAGAGAACCAGACCTCCGATGGCGAATTCCTTCTGGCACAACGTGCGTATGTGATCTCCAAATACTCCAGGCCAAGAATCAGGCCAAACCGGCAAAGGAATTGATCCAGAGAAATTTCACAGAAAACGAAACGGGAAAAACACAAAACGTTGCCAGAAGTTACAAATAAAGCCCAGGACTCATTCCTGGTTAAAACCCTACTGGTATATGGGAATAATGATATGTACGATCACAACAGGGTTAAACCGGAGCGCTAATTGCCTCAAACGGGGCTCAAAATAATTAAATACAAATTTCCCGCAGACAAATCCTGACGACAGAATATAACAATTTTAGGCATCTGGGTATTTGGCGAAAATGGCTAATATGGCTCCTTGGGAATATCTTGACACAATACAGGAACTTTATGGCAATCAAAACACAAAATGACCCATTATTTTAAAAGAACGAAATTTTTAACATGGATTAGTCTCAGATTTCAAGGTGAAATCTGGGGATACCAGGACGCCATAATTGAGAAGCAGTTAATTCTTTTTGATGAAGTTTGAAGCCCGGACAGGTTTTGGCGCCAAAGGAAGGAGGATTTTGCATTAAAGAGTGTTTTCCATTATCGGGAAGCTTCCAGTTTTGGCGCATTGGGTTGGAATAGCCTGATTTTTGTTATTCTGATTGTCTGCATGTTGGTATAAGTGCCTAGGCAAATTAAATAATATTTTTGCTTGCTTTGCATGCAAACAAAGTCTCAAATTTTAGGGCAGCAGACTTTATATGCAGATTTTGGTGATAAAATCAAGTATTCATGCCATGGATTCCGTCTTTGTCTGAATTAATTGCAGGTATTCATTAGAGGTGCTCATATTAGTGAAAGGAAGTTCAAATCAATGTCAGATACATTGAATATCTCTTTCGAATCAGAAGAAATTGTCAGATCTACACAAATTGATCCAATTACAAGGGATTCCGACAGAAATAAAAGTAAAAGAGCTCAAACAAATATTGTTCCTGCCATGTTGAAGCATTATGAAAGAGAAGGATCAGCTTAATCATGCATAGCTTCCAGATTAGCTGAAGTCAATGATACAAACATAGGCCCTGAACCTATCACCGATTTAATTGACAGATCCAAATCTCATAATTGCAAAGGCTTCCGGAAAAAATTCATCCTCTTGTTTCTAACGCAGCCCGTGTAGAAGTCAGTGCATGGGAAATTCCTTCCAGGATCTTGTGCATGTGCTCTCAGTCTTCCAGTTGAAGCCTTCATTGAATTTACTTGTATTTGCATTCATCCAGAGTGATTTTCGGAATTTAAAATTGCTCATATGGAATTAAAAAGAAAAATGATGAGTTTTGTCTGAATTATTTATGGCAAACATTACATTGGTGCATGTACTGGAGAAGAACTGCAAAAGCTTCAAGGATAAGAGGGAAGACAAGTCAAAGGAAATACCCGCAAGCAAATCACAGCCAGCTGCTTCCAGATCCAGTTTGGTGAGAATCAAAGGCAAAAGAGTCAACCGCGTGCATAATATGGAAAAAGAACAAGACTAGAAGTGTTGCAGCTTTCTTCTAATTTATTTTCCTCTTTTTTCTTCTTTCTCGTATTTTCTTCGACAAAGTAATTGAGCAATCTTAAGTGATTGGTTTAAAAGTTGTTACTTGAAGAAGTCAATTACTTGGGAATAGGTGGTAGACATGCAAAACTTTGATTTAGTCTTCAGATGCATGTCATGAGGAGAGAAATTTCAGGGAAAGATTGTTGGTTGTTTTCTTTATAGCTTCTGCATGTGTCAGTTCAGTTATTGCCTTTCTATTTGTAATTTCCCTCTATACACTAAAAATAGAGGAAGAACCTACGGGTTAAAGGATCAGAATTCTTAATCAGCATTCTTGTGTTTCAGACTTTGAGTTGAAACCCTTGATAGCTTTCTGAAAGCTGAGGAATAGAGAGGAGGCAGATTTCCGGAGAACTTTGTGTCAACGGTGCATTTGTTTCTTATTTCTTTTTAGATCTTTGCATAAACTGTGTTATCTTAAATCTGGATCAAAAACTTTCTTTTGCTTCAAATTCTGCACTTCAAGTTCTATTTGTTTCGTCTATGTGCATGTGATCAACTCTGTCAACTATTGGTTAGGTTGCACATCTCCTTTCCTTTCTTCTCATATTTAATTATTTTCCTTTCCTGCACATATTGCTTATAGCTACTTACTTGCTGCAAAATTGTCTAGCTATGGTTCATGAGCTATGTAGTTAAAGTAAAACCAACAGATAGATATTAGAAAATATAATTGACAAAATCTTACACGGGAGCTGTACGTACCCAAAATTGTAAGGTACTGTACTGCCGGAACAATGTAACAAGTGCCCCAATGATGATACAGGTCTCCTCGTAAGGTGTTCGGGATCCGGAAAAGCTCTCCGAGTGTGCGTTAACATCCCGCATGCCCTGCTTAGCCCCCGCGTCCTTTGTTTTTCCTTTTTCCCCTCTTTTCTTGGCCTTTTGCTCTTCAGTGACGAAACCGCCGCCCTGCATGGGCGGCGGTCTCGTGACCGCCGCCCTGATCAGGGTGGCGGTCCTGTAACCGCCGCCCTACTCAGAGCGGCGGTCCTTTACGCATTTTCCAGAAAGCGTTTTAACGCGACTCACGTAAAAATCAACGTTTCACCAGCTTTCCTTGCCGACTTGGGCTTGCATTTATGTTTTTGGTCCCCTAGAATAGTGTTTGGCCATTGTTTATAGTTTTAGAGTTCAGTTTGGTTTTGATCTTTGGGTGAATGAAAAGCTATAAATAAATGGCTTGTGCTCAAACAAATGGTCTGCCCCTCATTCAATTTTCATGCTTTCATTTTCATAGTTCAGTCTATTATTTTGCTTAGAAGCCATAGTTTCATTCCTTTGTATGTTTAGTTAGCATTGTTCAGCTGTTGGTAAGCCACATATCTATCTTGTGCAGGCAGTACTGTTATTTCACCCAATCCCTTGGAGTAGAATAGCTTAGGAAGCCATTAAAGTTGTAGGTTTTGCTCCTCAAACAGGATCGTTTCAGGTTCTGGACGCTTTATGTTGCATGACCCGCAATAAATCCCGCTAGGAATTGCATAAGCCAAGCTCTGTACTCTTGCGCTATCCCTCTCCTACTCGCATTATATTTAGTCTACATTCTGAGCTGACTTTGTCTCAAAATCTACTTCTGTTGATGCTAGCATTACACGCTTTTCTGGATTCACGTGAACACAAAGGAACGAGGAGATCACACTGAGGGGACAAGATCACACACACCATTGGATTCACCACTGTTCTGCAGAATCTAGGTTCTAGCTTTCAAAGTTCTAAAGTTAGAAATATATCAAATAGAGTAGATAATCACTTCTTTTCAGTTAAGTTTACTTTCGATATTGCCAGGGAAGCTGTGGGGATTGATAGTTTCTAAGAAACTATGATTCATTCCTCACTTCTGAGGTAGGATCGAGAGTCTGGCAAATAGATTAAGCAAGTTATTTCATTATTTAGAATAGATCTACAAATTGCACAGACAAATAACTACACTCGGTTATTTTGTTTGTTTTAAGTTTTATCTTAGTTGTCAAATTCTAGATACGTTTAAATAGCTGCTTTCTTAAATTCTTAAAAGTTTCTCAGAAAATACAAAAATAGAAGTTATATATGTTCTAGATATATTTCACGTAGTTAAATTCACTTTGTTACAGTTAGATTTACATTATTGCTTTTGTACACCAATCACGGGACCTAGAGAGCCCAGGGATCACATATTCCACAACCCATAGATCGAATCACGCTAGAGCTCGATATTGATTGGAGCCTTCGAGAAGTCATCCTTGCTGACCGATCTATCACACCAGTTCAGGTTAGGAGGGCCTTCTTTGCCTTAGATTCGCAAATTTCACTAGTGCGTATTGAAGACATTAGATTGCCTAACTAGTTTGTCTGCATCCCACACATATTCCATCCCCACTGGCTGTCTCGGCACGACCTCGGGAGGTCGGGTACGCGGAAGAGTTACTTGTAGATTCCCACGCTCACTTGTCGCTTTTCCGGCGTACAGGAGCCTCACTGGTAAATGAGGGAGATTTATCTCATGATTGCCTAGGTTTTCAGCTGTGCAGAAAATCTAGCTAACAATAAGCTCATGCAAACATGCTCTAAAATCAGCCCTCACAGATATGCAACTATATCAGCCACAAGAGCTATGTAAATCAACTATAAATCACTGCCAAAATGATGAGGAAATCATACTTCAAAATCAGCTACATGAAGATCAATCATAACTGCAAACAACTATCATTCAAATCTCTCAACTGCTGCTACACTGTTTGCTACTTCTGAAGCTCCAAAATACTATTAACTAAGCACTAAACAGATCACCAAACCAACCACAAGAGATCAATAAAAGTCTCTGCCCCCAAAGCATAGATTTTCATGTAATTATAAACCTCAGACAAGTTGCCAATGCACTGGAATGTTTTCAGTCACAAAGGAGCTATAATTTGCTGCCAAATATAGTTAAAATACCCCCTTAAATCATGCTAAAAACAGATCGCTATACATAGTATAAATCTGCCATCATTTGGTATATAATTCATTACAAGTCGCTGTCAAGATGAAGGTTAAAACATGCATTCAACCCAGATTATTTTACTTCTACAGTTCACTGATCTGTATATCTCTAAACATGCAACAAATTACTCCATATTCTTCCTCAAAGAAGTCACTGTTTAGATATAAAATAGCAGCTTTGTAATAAGCCAAACGAGACCTTTTATTTATAAGATTTTAATTGTCAAAATGCCCAAAACAGGTCGCTGAATATATATGGTCTAAACATGCAACAAACCCATGATATTCAAGTCGCTGGCACAGGGGAAAACCACAAACTTAATTTGCTAACAATCAGATCCTTGATCACACAAATCAATTGCTAAACCTTCCTTACACAGATCGCTACCAAGAGGACACAATGACCATGCAATAACAAGTCAATTCACATTAAATAACACTTCAACAATCCACAAAACACCCCAAGAAGGAGTCGCTGCAATATAAGAGCTATAAACCACTATCACACGGAATATAAAATCAGCCAAATCGATATGCAAGGAGAAAGAGATCACACCCAAAACCCAGCTGCTACAGTGAATCGCTACAGTAAAAGCATGCAAATTTCTGCTTGCAAATTCAACCAAAATATTTGCCAAGGCCAAACATGGATCTCACAAATAACCTCTTCAATTTGATATTCAAAGATCAACTACAAGATCTCCCAAGCATGAGAGAGAGAGAAGGAAAATATCAAGGAGCATGCATCCCAACTCCAAGCATGGAGTATCAAATAATTTTCATCATAACATAAGTCTCATAATGATCCTAACACTCCTTTTATAAGCAAGGAGGCACAAAATTCGAAATCCCTAGGAGAGGGAAATCATTACATAAAAGCAGTTTATTTTTCCTAGGCGTGGCGTCCCCTTTTTAAAGGGTGATTTTAATATTAAAATCTACCTAAATATTATTTAATTAATTCCTCTTTTTAATTTGCATTTTGGTAATTTAATTAAATAATTAAATACATTACTTGCTTCATAAATATTAAATAATTAAATAAATATTGTTTTATAATGTCAAATGATTAAAGTCACTCTCTAAGCAATATTATCTAATTATTTAATATAATTTTCCCCTGGCAACATTCCAAAAGCCCACGGGGAATGCTAGGCTAAGGGTCTTCAAAAATGGGGACATTACAAAACACCTTAAAAAATATATCAGCCACTATAGGTGCATTATACTTGGCTGGAAGCGGACAAAAAGGGGCATATTTTGTGAGTATATTAGCCACAATATACAAACAATTTTTACCTTGAACCATGGGCAACCTTGTGATAAAATCCATGGAAATACTTTTCCATTTTTGAGTGGGAATAGGAAGGGGCTGGAATAGTTCAGCTGAAAATTCATGTTCCGCCTTGTTTTGTAGGCAACCCAAATATTCCCGTATGTATTGAAGCACCTCCTTTTAAGACCTTTCCAAAAGAACCTTTCTCTAACATGTTTTCATGTTTTGAAATAGTCCGGATGACCAGCCAATGGGGCATTATGAACATCCCTCAATATCTTATTATTTACCTTTTATTTGGGAACCAAATAGACCCTATTCTTGTAGAGAATGAGCCCATCCATTATCTTATACCTTTCCTCCACAATTTCTCCTTCAAAAACAACATTAACAAACTTAGTCTTGGCATACTCAGCCGTAATTAAGGACTTCCAATCTGCTGTTATCTTAGATAGAGAGCAAAGATATGATTCTTTTGACACGACGTCTTTTACCAAATAATTGATTTGAGGGATTTCCGGAATAATACCTTTAGTATCACTTTTTTGCCTTTATCCATGAAGCTTAGCTTACTACTTTGGTAGTTGAACTTGAGAGCGAGTTCTCCCAATGAATGTAACCATTGCACTCCAAACAAGATTTATATTAGCTATGCCAATTACATAAAAATCATCACATACTTCATGCTTTTCCAATCTGAAAAGGTGTTGTGGACTTCTCTTTGTGCATGGCTTGGAATAGTTTAATGTCCCATTTTGGGACTGAAACTGAAAAAGGAGGAAACCACACAAACCCTAATAGATTAAATTCAGATTTTTAAATCAGCAAATAGATTTTTATAACAATTGGAAATCAGTAGTCTGATTTTTATAATAGTCCAAAATGAGAGGAAAATAACTCAAATATCATCAAATAACTCATCCACGATAAATCTGATCTGGAAACGCCTTCAAGTACACACCACAATTTGAAAGTTGCTAAAAATAACTTAGAATGATTAACCAATTTAAAATCAACTGTCTCCTAGGGCAGCAAATTGCCAATGAGATTTGAGTCCACTTTTCACTATGCAAATCAATGTAGAATGCCACAAAATAATTTATCTAGCCACAAAAATATTTATACATCACAAATACATCATAAGATTGAAGAAATATCTAATCAGCACAGTAGAAATTAATTATTTATAACAACAGTCCCACCAAACCAAGCGCTAGGAAAAATAGTAAATCTCCACCAAAAATCACAAAAATATATATTCCCACCTTATAAAATATGGAGATTTAGAATATAAAATCAGATTTGAAATTTGTGCCATAGAAAGCACCAAATCAATTTCAAACCCTAGTCGCTCCCCTAGGGAAGAGCTCCAAAAATGATGTAAAGCCTTTGCAATCCTTATTCTTGATGTCTCCAACTCAAAATGTGTAATGTCCCCTTTTTCCAGGACATTTACGAAGACGAAGAATGGAAAACATTCAACCCATTTCTCTCCCCACGGGTTCGAGGATGAAGCTAGGGGATTGTTTTGAGATGTTTGGTGTTTGTTATTTGCATTGTAACCCGTCGGCATGCCTAGCGCTACAAGTGAGAGTCTTAGTTAGTTTTAAAATGTGCACATAAGTTAGTTGCTTTTTATTATTTAATTAGAAAATAATAAAGTGCACATAAAGTTAGTTTTTTAATATTTTAATTAAGTTTTATTAGTTTTCCCTCCAAAAGGGAAAAGGTTGGCCATTTGAATGTTGCACCCCTTATTTTATAAAAGGAGGTTGCATGGCCATCTTTTGGGGATGTTGATTTGATCATTTTATGTCTCTCCATGCTTGGAGAAATGGGATGCATGCCGTAGCTTTTCATTGTGCTCTCTCTCATTTGATTTGAAATTGAAGATCTGATTTTGAAGACTCATTGAAGGATTTTTGTGCTTTATGCTGGTGTATGTCTCTTTCTAACCCTAGCGCTTGGTTTGGGAGCTGGTTGGTGAATATTATGCATGCTTGAAACTTCCATATTATGGCGATTTGCATTGGAATGCCATTCTAACCTTTAACGCCTCATTTTGGGGTGTGTTCTTGTTGGTTTGGCTTCGTTTTGGAGTGTTTTCTTGCTGGTTTAATCTCACTTATATCTGCTGTTTTATACCAACCCTAGCGACTTGGAAAAAGGGGGGTTTATACATGATTTGATGCCCAAAAATATATTTATGTTGCAGATCTGATTTAACATATTTTTGTGAGTATGTGTGACTAGATTAGGGGTTTTTAGGAGTGATGCAAGTGCCAGAACTAATTTATGTGCAAAACAACAATTTATTTTGCCCTAGGCAACTTGCTCTTTTGGCTATTTTGGGGGTTTGGTAAATGCTGTTCTAATTTGGTTTGGATCATCTTGTTCCTTGTATTTTTCTGAGTTTGGGCATATCTCATTTGCCCAAATCAAAGTGGTTTTGAGGAAGATATGAATTTTTGAAAATTGCAGCAGACTGGGGTTTGATTATTAATTGTTTTTAGCTGTTATAAAAATCAGAATTAAGAAGAATAGAAATCTGATTGTCTCCACGAACCTAGCTCACCACCTTGACCACTTCCAACCCCATTTGGGTTGTAATTGGTTGACATTGGGCTATTTTAGGTTGATTCAAAAGGATCTAATCCTTTTTGAGTTGATATTTTAATTATTTGTTGCAAATTCCCAATCGTCCTGAAAGGGGACATCACAAAATGGAGGGTTTCCGTCCTCGACCAAGCCACAAGGAAGGTTTTTCGTCTTCCTTGGAATGCCACACAAGAGGGTTTTCGTCCTCAAGTGGACAATTAATGAGCACTTTGCCCAAAAAACCAAGTATAGATAAAATGTGCCAAAAGATGATTGCAAATGAATTCCTTAAGTCCCTTTTATATCCTTCCCTTGATACCAAAGGCCAATTAGAAGAGGACCGACCTCTTAAGCCTTACTTTATCTTCTATTTGCTTCTTTATTTTCTCCAAACCCACTGCCGACCTGACTTCGAAAGGAAAAACAATGAAATAAATCATTAAATCAAATAAAAGAAAACTGAAATGAAATGCAATTCCTTTCCTTGTTCAATAATTCTTTTTTGCCATAAAAAGGGAATGACAAGAAGTCCATATTTAAGCCTCAATTCAAAAAAGGGGACATTACAAATAGCCATCCACTACTTTAACCGTGAAGCCTTTGAAGTATCTCACATTCAAGTCTATCCTTGCAACCAAGGTCTAATCAATGAAATTGTGAGTAGCTCTAAAATCAATCAAGGCCATGACTCTTTGCCCTTGCAGGTCTCCTCTCACCCAGAATGGATGGTATCTAGGAGCACGAAACAAAGTGGCAAGAGTGCTATCCAACATTTCCTGGATCTTCTTTCAGGTCATGATTTTGCTTTGCCTCATCAATACAAGCTACTTCTTCACAATATGAAAATACCATCAATTTAACGTTCATTACCCTTACCTAGGCAACAATGACGAGGAGACCATGGATCCTTGCAAGAGGACAAATTCTTCCTTCTTAGCTCATTCCTTGTTTCTTCTTCTTTGATGGCTTTGGATAACTCATTGTGAATGATTAGTGCTCACTGAAATGGCCTCTCTAGCTGGTCCAAAGGTGTGGTTCTTGGGCCTTGGCTGTCCCAAATGTCCCTTTGGCTGTCCACCATTCCAATATGTCCCTTGGCTGCCCACTAACTTCTGCTGTCGTTGGAGCAGCACATTCAAGATCTAATGATTTCTTAATCGCCTCTTGGAGAGACAAAGGGCCAAATGCCCTCACCAAACCCTTGAGCGGTTCCGCCAAACCCTCAATGAACAAAACAATGAGTCTCTTCTCTGTCACATCCGTAATCATCACTGAAAGCCTCTGAAATTTAGCAACATAGTTTTCTACCGTGCCTTGTTTCAATAGTGCTAACTCTCGAAAGTGAATTTTTGGATCCACTCTATCAAATCTCCCAACGAGTCTTGTACAAAACTCATCATATGAGTGGATGAGATTGTCCTTGTGTGACCAATCCATGAAACCTCCACTCATGTGCAATTCCTTCAAGATGAAGGGTTGCAAATTTTATTGCATCATCCTCTGTCATAGGCCTCAATGATAGATAGGTGTCCAACTTTTGTACCCAAGCCTGGGCTGTCCCCTTGTTTGAACCATCAAATGCGGAGAGTGCCATTTTTCCCAAGGTATTTTGAAGGTTCCTCTGTGGCGCATTAGGTCTAGGTTTTGCCCTTGGCCTTCTCTTGCTTACCCCTATGAATTTGGCAAGAAAAATAGCATCACAGATCTCATTCGGAAGGGCCCTGTACTCATCATAGTTGGCCGTAATATTTTTCTGTACTGAATGCCTAGTATCCATCTTCGGAATGGCTTCTTCCCTAGGAAGGAAAATATTTTTAGTGGCTGATCCACAAATTGATCTTTGGGGCTGCCATGAATTGTTAACTCCGGATGAGCTGCCCTGCAAGCGATTTTGAAGCCTTGGTTCATGAAGTTTCTATAGGGTTAGGGCAAGCAAGTCCATGATATCCGCTAACCTTTCTTGCCCTTCAATGAGTCTATCAATCTTGGCTTCTTGGGAGCTTTGATGGGCCATTTTAGACTCTTCAATAACTGATATGATTTCTTCTTTTCTCTCCTTTGATAACAAATATACCCTTTATTATCTTCTTGCATAAAAACCTTCAAGCTAGGAAGATCGATTCTCTGGCACCACTGTAATGTCCCATTCTAGGGCTGAAACTGAAAAACAAGGATCTAACACAAACCCAAATGAAAATAATCTGAGTGTTATGATAGCAGATCTGGAAATATAAGAAACCTTAGCAACAAACTGTATTTGCACTTTTAGGGCATCAAACACCCTCTAAACAAGCTGAAAATGGATGTATAAATTTTCCTAAATATTATATTCAACCAATGGAATAAACATCAAGAAAAAGTACTCCAAAACATGTGCAAATTATGAAGTTCTACCCAGCTGTAATTAAATTAATGACAACAGAAATACAACTCACAATAATGGCTGGAAAAGGAGATTCCAATCCCCAAAAGTGTGAAATCAACCACTAAAATTCTGAGGAAGATCAATATTAATTCCAATTGTCAAGATGTTCCCTAGTGTAGACACAAAATTGGTTGCACTTGGGTACATTTCTAGGTCCATAAACACACACTAGCATTCATATGATTCCTAAGCAAGAAAACTAGTACTTGACGATTGTCTTTGGCCTTTTGTCTTTCTTTCTTGTTGTTTATTTGGTCTTGCACATCCTATAGCCTAGTCGTACTTTACTTGTTTATCTTTTATGACTTCGGACACCAAGGCCCAGCCAGGACGCCAGCACCCATGCACCCTCGTACCCTTTGGGCGCCCCCGACCTCTTTCCACCTTATTTGCTTTTTTCACCTTATTTGCTCTTTTTGGGCCTCTTTTATCTTTTGGGCATCTTTTCTACTTATAGGTCGGCCTTCCAGTTGTCAATTATGAAATTCAAACAAGGGAATCATATAAATACATAGCTATGTGACCAAAATAAAGGACCAAGTTCTAAGCATCATTACTATCACATAAGCTTGCATTCAAAAGGCACCTAAAGCGCTTCAAAGCATCCATTTGGCATCCCATTAAGGGACAAGGGACTGCATTTTCTGCATACACAACATAGGAAGGGAAAGTTCATTTTGTCATCCACGCATTTTATTTACATTGCTACATCTAGCTAGCCCGTTATCAAGTGCACTTGCACAAGGGCATCCTAGGGCACGATTTCTACACACACTCGCCAGAACTACATGGAGTATGAGATATAGTGCAGTGCTTAGGTTGTAAGTTCACTCTCGGTGTGACTGTTGGGGTCAGTCCGACTCCCCATATTGCATCTTTTTTTTGGATTGATGTCGTATTGTGGGTTTTGCAAGTGAATCTCTATTTTGCAGGTTACCGGTACCTCGACAATCATATTATGACACACAAATGAACACAGAATATTTGTGACACTTGTGCGACACACTGAAGATTAGGTCATGACCATTTTCGCAGTCACAAGAGCCCAGTAGAGGTTGTTAACGCCCACTTGTTAGCGCCCCTGTCCCGCCGTGGGCGCCTGTGTCTGAGGGAGAATGCGAAAATGCGAAGCACGAGGATCATGTGGGATGGCGTAAACATTGGCCGTTGTACAAACTGGAAGCGTGACGATATCTCATGAAGAGCGAGCATCAATCGAAAGTGCATACAAGATTCGAAAAACGGGCAGAACCTCTTTAACCCAAAACTCTCCACAATAATCTCATAGATCTGAAGGGGTGTACATATAGATGGTGCAGTGTAACTCCCAGTGCCGTGATCATGAACTCTCAACTGGAGAGGGGGAGTTACATTCCCGGAATAGTAACTCCTAATGACACATATGACGCACTGACGTGTAAGGGAATGCCATGATGACCCCTAAATGACACCTAGATCTATGACCTCACCTAAGTGAGATGACTCGCCTGATGATGTGGAAAATGACTCACACCAACAGCTCCCCTTCATCATAAGTTAGGATGAGGTGACAAGTCAGAAAAGAGAAATGGGTCCCGACACAAAATCCTAATGAGGTACCCATACACAACAAGGGTCCCAAGCAATGGAGGAAAACCCAGTGGGAAAAACATCCACCACAAGAGAAAAACACACTCTCTAATCTAAGAAAGATGCCAAAAATGGGTCCGGGCCACTGAAAAGCCTGATAAGGTACCCATGTACAAAATGACAATCTCTCGAAAAGAAGAAGAGAGAAGAAGAGGGAGACGAGAGGAATGCAGAAGATGTCATTGATGGATCTGAACTCCGCAACTCTAGGAAGTCTCCCAGAAGAGTGTTGATGAGGTGGTTCTCTACCTTTGGATTGAAGAAGAGCCAACCACACTGAACTGAATGCCTGCCTTTAAGAAGGACAGAAATGGTGTGTTGGAAGTCTGCCCACTCTGCAAAGGAAACTGAAGGCATCAACACGAAGAACTCTGAGTCTGGTCCAAGTGTGACATAGGTCTAGCAAGAACGTGCCAAGGAACCTTGGGTAATGCCGAGTGCGTAGAACTGTCAGAGTTAAGAAGAGGAACACCCTCAGAAAGGATGTCCAAGTGACTTGTTGGCTAGATTTTCTGCATAGCATAAAACCTAGGCAGTCATGAGATAAATCTCCCTCATTTACCGGTGAGGCTCCCGTGTCAGATTTGTCAATTAAAATATGCTAGTATCTATATGGGGTTTTACTTTAACTGTTCAGCTCATGAACCATAGCTGTACAGTTTTGCAGCAAGTAAGCAACTGTTTAAGAAAGGAAATATTTATAGAAGAAGGGAATTATATAAACACAAGAAGAAATGGGGAAGATGTGCATCCCAATCAATAGATAACAGAGTTGATTGCATGCACATAGAAGAAACCAATAGATATAAACACAAAATTATAAGCAAAGGCAGCTCTAGATCTAGATCTAAAATAACACAAAGTTTATTCAAAGATCTAAGATAGAAAGCTAGAAACAAAATACACCGTGACACAAAGTTCACGGAAATCTGCTCCTGTATATTCCTTTGCTTCAAGTGGCTCTTAGGGGTTTCAGCACAAAGTCTGGAACACAAGAATGCTGCTTACAAATTCTCCTCATTTAACCTGAAGGTTCTTCCTCTACTTATAGAATGTAGAGGGGCAATTACAAGTCGGAAGCTTTTAGTTGAACTGGCACATGTGGAAGTGGGAAAGGAAACAACTGGCAATCTCCCTCCTGGAATTCCTCTTTGCATGACATGCATGATTTGCAACTGAAAATAGAACCTTCTATTTTGCATGTCTGCCACCTATCTCCAAGTAGTTGACTTCTTCAAGTAATGGCTTTTAAACCAATCACTTAAGTTTTATAATTTAATTGATCGCTCAATTACTTTGTCGGAGAAAATAAGAGAAAGAAGAAGAAAGAGGAAAGTTGCAGTCTTGTCCTTTTTCATATTCTGCATGCAGCTGATTCAAACTGGATCTGGAAGCAGCTGGATTTGGAAGTGACTGGAAGCAGCAGGATCTGGAAGCGGCAGGATCTGGATGCGGCTGGATCTAGAAGTGACTGGATCTGGAAGCAGGTGACTGTGATTTGCTTGCGGGTATTGCCTTTGACATGTCTTCCTTCTTATCCTTGAAGCTTTTGCAGTTCTTCTCCAGTACATGCATTAGTGCAATGTTCGCCGTAAATAACTCATCATTTTTATTTTTAATTGCATATGAGCAATTAAAAATTCTGGAAAGCACTCCGGGTGAATGCAACTTCAATGAAGGCTTCAACTGGAAGATTGGAAGCACATGCACAAGATCCTGGAAGGAATTTTCCACGCACTGACTTCTTCACGGGCTGTGTTCGAAACAAGAGGATGAAGCCTTTGTGCCGGAAGCTTTTGCAATTATGAGATCTGGATCTGGATCTGGGCCTATTGACTTCAACAAATCTAGAAGCTATGCATGATTCTACTGAGCTTTCTCTTTCATCCCACTTTGCCATGGCTGGAGCAATCTTTGTCTGAACAATTCTTTTCCTCTTTATTCGGCCGGAATTCTTCACAACCGGTGCAGATTTGGATAATTCTTCAGATTCGGAGGATATGTTCAATGTATTGGACATTGATTTAAGCTCCCTTTCTCTTATAAAAGCACCTGTAATGAATTCCTGCAATTAATTCAGACAAAGATGGCAACCGGAACATGAACAGTGGATTTTAATCATAAAAATCTGCATTATTCAAGCCTGCTGCCCCAAATTTGATGTTTTATTTGCATGCAAAGCAAACATGAATTTTACCAACTTCACCTGAGCACCTGTATCACTTATGCAAACAATTATCTAGACACAAATCAACTTCCTTCAACCTGTGCGCCAATTCTGGAAGCTTTTAGCATTAATTACACCTTCTAAGCAAAAATCCTCTCCAAATGGGGCGCACTTTTTGTCTGGGCTGCACTTCTCTGCTTGTGAATTAATTAATTCATCATTATGGCAGCCCCTGCTTATATAATCCTCATGATTCTATAATTAATTAATGCCTTTCCTATTCCTGGCAATTAATTAATTAATTAATAAGCTTTACTCTTCAAATGGGGTGCCTATTTTGTGCATGCTCATGGCTGCCATTAAATAAATTAAATTTATTTAATTTTAGACTTCTGCTTCCAGTTAACTCAAGCCTCACAGTATGCTTTGACCTTAGCCACTGAAAATAGGAATTAATTAATTCATTTAATACTTAAAAAAGTATTATTTCTCTCCCAAATGGGTGCGCACTTTTTGACATGAAGGGGCTGCATTAAATAAATAATATTTATTTAATTTTAGAACTGTCTATTTCCAACTTCCTTTTGTCCACTTCCCTTTGTTGACTTTTCCACAAGCCTGGGTGCCAAAATTGGGTGAATAAATATTAGCAAATATTTATTTAATGCATTATTATTCACCCAAGGTGGGTCGCACTTTTTGGAATAAGGAATTTCTATTTTTAAAAGTCAATGACAATGGGATTATTTACCCTGCAAGGCAGCCCTGAAAATCCCATGATTCACTTAAGCTGTTTGACTTTCATAATGGGATTATTTACCCTGCAAGGAAGCCCTGAAAATCCCATGATTCACTTAAACTGTGATTTTCATAATGGGATTATTTACCCTGCAAGGTAGGTAATAAAACCCCATTCATGCCTTAAGTGACTTTTCTTTTATTTCACAATGGGAATTTTTACCCTGCAAGGCAGGTAAGAAATTCCCGCCTGCCTGTTGCCTCTAATTTTTCCATTGTGACTTAAGTGACGTTGCTTCCATGGGAAAAAGTACCCTGCTAGGCAGGTACATAATTCCCACCTGCCTGCTGCTTCCAAAAATCCCATGACCCACTTCAAACCCCCTTTTTCCAAAAATGCGGCCAGCCCAGAAGAAGTTTTTTGGTGCACGACTTCGTCTTTTCCAAGAGAACTAGACCTCCAATGGTGAATTCCTTCTGGCACAACGTGCATATGTGATCTCCAGATACTCCAGGCCAAGAATCAGGCCAAACCGGCAAAGGAATTGATCCAGAGAAATTTCACAGAAAACGAAACGGGAAAACACAAAAAACACAAAACGTTGCCAGAAGTCACAAATAAAGCCCAGGATTCATTCCTGGTTAAAACCTACTGGTATATGGGAATAATGACATGTACGATCACAACAGGGTTAAACCGGAGCACAATTTGCCTCAAACGGGGCTCAAAATAATTAAATACAAATTTCCCGTAGGCAAACCCCAACGACAGAATAAAACAATTTTGGGCATCTGGGTATTTGGCGAAATTGGCTAATATGACTCTCTGGGAATATCTTGACACAATACAGACACTTTCTGGCAATTAACACACAAAACGACCCATTATTTTAAAAGTACGAATTTTTTTTAACATGGGGTAGTCTCAAATTTCAAGGTGAAATTTGGAGACACCAGTCGGCTCCGTCTGTGGACATCTTTTCCTCTGTCAGAATGACAAGAAAAAAGATGAGATCCCAACATCTCTGGTTTCGTATCTTGTCTTTTGGGCACGGGGTCAGGCAAATAAAAACAACACAACACGAAAAAAAAAAAGGAAAAACAATCAAAGTTTTATTTATATACATACAGGTTTTAACCTGCTTTTTCAGTTTCTGAACAACTTCAGATGCTGCCCATTGAAAGGCAATGGTAACTCAATTCCATCCCGGTAGGCAAGGAAGAAAGTATCCATTCTTGCAGCTCTTTTGATCACGAAGGGCCCTTTCCAGAGTGAATCAAATTTGTCGTGCATGCCCTTCGGTCCATAGCTCTTGTCCCACCAGAGTACCCAATCTCCGATCTCGAATTTCCTTTCTCTGGCCTTCTTGTCAAGTACTCTGGGCAAGTCTTTATCGACTTCATTTGGTGGTGGCTCATCCTTTCTTCTCTTCGTGGCGGGTAAGTCTGCATCAACTTGCTCCGTTCCCAGATTTATTTGCTGCATTTCTAAGGAAGAACTATCACCATATTCTTTGTTCTTCTTCAGATACTGATCATGCTTGTTGAAAGTCTCCACTAAGGAAACTAAACCCTTGGGGATTTTGTTACCTTTTGGTTGGATTGCTCCACTATTGTCATCATAACATGGATCGGCTTTTTCTGTGACTGTTTGTCGTGGTGGTGATTTACTCCCTTCAACATGCAGACATGCAGATGTTTGTTTAGGGACTTTGGGGTGGTAGATCATCTCCACTTTATAGTTTCCTTGTCTGAATATGGACGGTGGTCTATCTGGATTCAATAGTGCAGCCGTGACTGCCAAAGAATCTGCCTTGGAGTTTTGATTGGTTGGAATGAAGTTGATAGAGAACGCTGCAAAATCCAGTGTGGCAGAAAGCACTTTATCTCTGTAATGCTTTAGCTTATCTCTTTTGACTTGACTTTGCCCTCGAACCTGCTTTTCCTTGGGCTTTGAGGAGTTTTACTCCTTTCTTTTTAGCTTGCTCCATTCCTAGCAGCAAGGCTTCATACTCTGCCGTATTATTGGTGTTCTCGAACATCAGCTTGTGGGAGTATGGAAATATCTCATGATCTGAAGATATTAGTAGAGCGCCAGCTCCTAATCCAAAAGAACAACATGTGCTTTTGAACTCACAATTAATGGCCTCTATCCAGCAGCTCACACAATTAATTAAAAATCAGATCTAAGCTTCTTTTCCCAATCAATGCAAACCACTGCTATGTAGCATCAAACAAAACAATGGCACTACTGCAATGAACACTTGAAATTATTCTCAAAGACCCTTATATAAACTTCAGCCAAATATGTTCATTTGGAGTGTACAAGCCCAAATTTAGTCCTCTAATACCAGTTGCTGTAATAAGTAAATATTCTTTTATATACCATGAATCACATCACAATTTGAATGCAAACCAGTATAGATCGCTGTCAGCATATGCAAGAATGAAATCACTGAGATGGGACTTGTAAAGCATCAAACCATTAGATAATGTCGCTGCTCATAAATACTTAGAAATGTGCATGAAATTTATCAATCTGGACCTTCTTGCTATGGATTGCTGTAACAGACTTTACCCTCAATTTGTTGGATCATAAAATGTATTGCAAGGACTTTTAATATACTACCCAACCTCCACCAACAAGTTGCTGCTAATTTAGAGACTCAATCATGCCTTAGAATACTCAAAAGATTTCCTTGTGAAGTCGATGGCCATAGGAGAAAACAACAGTTTAAACCAGACTAATTTATTACCAGCTCTGTCATGAACCAATCGTTGGAAAGAAGACTGAAATACTATGCAAAAACCTCAATCGAACTATATGCTCAGACATCAAAATATAATTACCAGACAAGCCACATGTGGATTGCTGCCAATAAGACTTCAATTCATCCTTAAATCATGTGTCAAACCCAATCGCCATTTTTAGATATCAGAGATACAAACAAACATGGAAATCAATGCCAAAAGCACAATAAGGAGTTCGCTAAGCATATGCAACACATACTACCAATTTGCTGGACACATGGAGCTCAAATATGCATTAATAACCTTCAACATTTACTCCCAAGTAAGTCACTGGCTCTCAGGAAAGATCAACAGCCTATTACAAACCCAGATCAGATCCTAACACATCACATGAAGTGGCTGAGGCTAACAAATCAGCATTACCAAGTTCGCTGGGCAGATAACTCACTAGACATGCATTAAAATACTCACAGATTGATCAAAAGGAGTCGCTGCACATTAGAATATTTTAGACATGCATTAAACTCTCCAATAATTACCCAAAGTAGTCGCTGTATGTTGGGATACAATAACACCAAACCAGATGATCGATTCCACAAAAGATTGCATGCAAAACAGCCCATAAACATTAATAAGGAGTCGCCAAAGCTAGGAATGAAGCATACCAACAAGTCGATTTGCATAGCACAAGGAAATACTTCAATAGAATATTAAAACCAGCTCAATAAAACCTCCCATGCAAGAGAGAAAATATCAGGGGTGGGCATACATTCCAACTCCAAACATGGAGTTTCAAATTAATTTCACCATAGCATAAGTCTCATAATGATCCCAAGCTCTCCTTTTATAAACAAGGAGCACAAAATCCGAAATCCCTAGAAGAGAGAAATCATTAAATAAAAATAGTTTATCCTTCCTAGGTGTGGCGTCCCCTTTTCTAAGGGTGTTTTTAACATTAAAAGCCACCCAAATGTTATTTAATTACTTCCCCTTTTAATTTTGCATTTTGGGAATTAAATTAAATAAATTACATAATTAAATAATTATTGCTTTATAATGTCAAATGATAAAAATCACTCTCTGGGAAATATTATTTAATTATTTAATATAGTTTTCCCCTTGCAACATCCCAAAGCCCACGGGGAAAGATAGGCTAAGGGTCTTCAAAAATGGGGACATTACATCTCGCGGCGCAAAAAAGAAGGCTCTTTTGTTGTAAGGCTCTTGTGGACGTGTCCATCAGCCGTAGGTGAAGAACAACAGTACAATGCACGAGCCAAAAAAAGTGGCCCGGTAAGCCCAATAACCCTATATGCAGAGCTTGGAAAAAAATGCCCCTTATGTACAATGAATTTTTTAATTAATTTTCAACTTATATTGTTGTACAATGTGTAGGAAAGGAGAAAAAAGCGAAAAAATCAAAACAGGGAGAAAGGGGGTGTCAGGAGGTCTGGAGTGCGAGCTCAGTAGGGTGGTGCAGAGGGGCCAACTTGGTGAGTTGGCGAAGTGGCTCGGAGACCCGAGTTAGGCAGATGGCGCGGCGAGTCAGGAGGAGCTCGTGTGAGTCGAGGACGACACCTGCAGGGCGAGTTGGCGGGGAGTGCGCCGAGTTAGGTCGCTGGGAGGTGCGGCTCGACCAAGTTGGAGCTGCTGACGCCACGTGGAGAGCCGGTTGGTGAAGCGTCAAGCCAGGGAGTGTAGGCGAGTTGTGTTAAGCAAGAGTGAAAGATCCCAAACCCATTTTGCGTGAATACTTTTTTTTTTTTTATAGATTGCTCAAGCTTGGAAATGTACTGATAATTTTAGAGGAAACCATGGAACAACACTCATACTGCATAGACAAATTCAATAATACAAACCCTGCAAACCGGGTGGATATAGAAAATGCGCCTAGGGTTTAAACAGGCAGATTTCTTCATAAATAATTCAGCCGTGAATTTAATATTGATTTATGATGACAACTATTTACGGCAAAACAATATGAAATCTGCAAATGGAACGATAACAAAAGATTGTCCAAAACCCAACTGTAATTGATTCAAACCAAATCGATTTGATATATAAATGAGACTGGAAGGTACAATAATAATCTAGCATGAAGAATACCTCAGATACTACATAAAACAACCGGGAGTGATTTGTGGCTCTGCACCTTACACAGAACACATCTTTCGACTGTATTTCCCTTCATTTCGTGAATGCCCTTCATGGAATTCCTTCTGAATGGGCTTCCACGAATGTGATTGGCTCAGTTGTGAGTGGGTGTTTGGCTCGGTTGCAATTTCGACTGTCCCTTGTCCTCATCCAGTTTTGCTGGGTCTGAGTTTTTGGTGTATAGGTACTCAGCCAGTTTTGCGAATGAATTGGGGGATTCCCCCAGCTCTCCCCTCGTCTTGACACCATTACAAGCTGTTCATCCTTCACTGATGTCTCCTTCCACTTCCGTTGTTGCAGTAACCCCCTTAGCTGGGAAAAACAAAATAGGGCAGCAAAATTTACCCAACATCATTGAGGAATTACTACACAGGCTTGAGGTAGTGGAATCATCTAACAAAATGCTACAAACTGCGGTATTTGAACTGACATCCTGAATGGATAGAGCTGAAGCGAACAACATCAAAGTGCGCATGCAACTTTCAGATTTCATGAACCAGGCCATTCCTATAGGTACCAACAACCAA
The DNA here is from genome assembly GCA_019776745.2 of Taxus chinensis. Classification (NCBI taxonomy): domain Eukaryota; kingdom Viridiplantae; phylum Streptophyta; class Pinopsida; order Cupressales; family Taxaceae; genus Taxus; species Taxus chinensis. The sequence goes on from CM034153.1 coordinate 759,772,232, forward strand.
TTGCATGCAGAAATTTCAGACTTGAAGCTCAAACAAGAAGAGATTCAAACCCAACATGAAAATCTCAAGAAATAATTGGATTCACGAGCACAAATAGTGAAAGATAGAGACCAAAACACCTCTCCTCTTATCGTGGTGGAGGAAGTTGTGCAGGAAAAAACTTGTGGAAGAAAGAAATAGACAAGCAAGAGAGCTCAATCTCAAGGTAAGAGGGCTGCCCACAACCTCCTCCTTCTGATCCTTTCACCATTGCTTCTGATTTCATCACAAATAAGTTGGGGTTGTCGGAAGTGTAAATTGATATGGCATGTCTTGGTCTTGATTCTACCCTCTTCCTTCGCTTCAAATCAGCAGATGACAGGCTTCGGGCTCTTAGGGCTAAACGAAGACTATTCTCACCCTCGGATAAAATCTTCCTTGATAAAGATCTCACTAGAGCCCAGTGGGCTGAACTCAAACAGTCCAGGGAGTTAGTCATGGAATCCAGGAAGGCTGGTAAAATGGGCGGCGATTTGGAACCTCAAACCAGTGATTTGAGACACTTTCCCTCCTTGTTGGGCTCCCGGTTGATGGTCCCAGTGGGAGTGGCGTTATAACAGGGGCATTTCCATGTCATGTTGGATTGGAAAATAGGTCTTACTGGTCCTAACCTGGTCTTCTAAAGGATGCAGTGGGTTTTTCAGACTCTTAGTTACTGGGCATCGGGGCTTCGCGAGTTACTTTTAGCCAGCCTAGTTTGTGTAGCGATGGTGTTGGGGGTGTTGCTCCGCTCACACCCCCCCACCGTTATCTTCTTCTCCCTTTCTGGGTTCTCCGCACTTGTTGCTTCCTTTTCTTCTCCTCTTCTCCATCTCTTTTTTGTATTTCGGGCGACCCATTTGGGTCCTCTCGCTGGGTTCTTTTTACTTTGTACTCTACAGTCCCATTGATCTATTGTTTGTGGTCATTTGTCAGACATTAATAATATTATCTTATCTAAAAGATGTCTGAATGCGCACTGCTGCAATTTTATTTCTCTTTTTGAACTGCTGAAATGATAAATAACCTGTGAATACAATGAAATTCCTTGAATAGGAACTCTCATTGCTCCTGGGGTTTCCGTCCACAAGAGGAATAATCCAGAGGGTTTCCGTCCTTGGATTTTGTCTACAAAGCTTCAGAGCTAACTGCCGGGAAGAAAAATAATAATAATCTGCATAGTGCCGGCACAAGTTGCACTTTTCTCTTGTAGCCAAAAAAACCCTTCCAAAATGCAAGTCGCACTTTTTCCAAAGGAGTATAATTTAATTTTAATTAATTTTTCCCATCTCCAAAGCAAGTCGCATTTTTTGGCTTATTTAATTACTTCCCAACGCAAGTCACACTTTTTGCCTAGGAAAGCACATTAAATAATTTATTAATTAATTTCCATGTACTTTCCTAAGTCGAAGTCACTTATTAAGTCTATTAATTCATTATATGTGCTTTTAGTGATAATTTATTTTATTTTAAGCACGATACAATAAAACTAATAAACCGAAGTCACCCTTGAAATCACCCTTTAGCCGTCGGGTAGACAAAAAGGGCCAAAGGTCATCGATCAAACTATTTGAGAACGAGGGACATTACAAAGAGGCCGATGAGTTGGAAGCGCGTCAAGTTGGCAGCAGTGGAGACCGGTTAGACGTTGAGTTGACGTGCAATGCACCAGGAGGTTCCCAAGGTAACCGTGAAGAGTGCTGGGTCGGAGGTAGGTGGGTGAATGGTCCGAGCTAGGAGCGGATGCCATGGAGCGAGGTCAAGTTGGAAGGCATGCTGGGGAGTTAGAGTTGGTCAGGAGGGTGTTGGGCGTTGGAGACTGCATCAGTTAGGGCCGTGGACGGCGAGTTGGGTAGAGAGCCTGAGGCGAGGAGCAAAGAGAACCAGGCCTGAGCGACGGGCACACGAACGAGAGCCGAATAGAGCACTGGAATGCCATAAGCATGATGCCAACGAATTAAGGAGCTGAATGATGACGAGCCGGACGAAGACCTGACAAACAAGAAGGATCTGGGAGCAGCTCGGGGGCAAATAGACAGCTTGAGGGCCGAGCACGAACAGCCAGGAGCCGGACCAACACAATGACAAAGCGGATGTACAGGTAGAGGAGTCGAGGTTGCAGCATAGAGCTAAAGGTGATCGATCAGCAAAGTAGCCGAGCCAGAAGCCAAAGCGGGCACAGAGCCAACGAGCTAATGGAGGAGCTGGAGTCGAGCGGTCGAAGACTGATAAAACAAATTGAAGCAATGCATCCAAAAACGTAGGTCTAGAACGGTCGAACAAACTTGAGCAGGTGAGTTAAAATGATGCACAACTGAGTGGAGAGGTGAATGGGAAAGATGGGGGAGTTGGCTCGGTTCTAGCTCGGCGAGTTGGGGCCGAGTTAGGCCTGGAACACTTCAACAACCCTAAAAAAACCTCAAAACCAGCAAGAACAACACCTAAACCAGCACCTGCAAGGACTGAAACCTCTGGAAAACACCTCCAAACATGCATGCAAAGGTTTGGAAGGTAAACCCACAAACACGAACACTCGAAAACACAAACCACGAACACAAACAAGATTTTAAAACCCAAAATCAATTCAATGAAGGCACGAATGTAATAACTGTTATGACGAATGCATGCAAGACCTGTTTATCAAGAACGGAAAGTCGAAAAACACGAAAAACAAAGAGTTTCACGGATCCACACAATGTGCGCTCTGATACCCTGAGGGAGAATGCGAAAGCGCGAAGCACAAGGATCATGCAAGATGGCATGAACATCAACCGTGGCACAAACTGGTAGCGTGATGAGATCTCATGAAGAGCGAGCATCAACCGAAAGTTCATGCAAGATTCAAAAAATGGGAAGAACCTTGTTAATCCAAAATCTCCACACTCTCATAGATCTGAAGGGGTGTACATATAAAGGGTGTTGTGTAACCCCCAATGTGGTAATCATGACCTTTCAAGTGGAGAGGGGGAGTTACGTTCCCGGAATAGAAAGTAACTCCCACGACACATATGACGCATTGACGCACTAACACGCAAGGGAATCCAATGATGACCCTAAATAACACCTAGACCTATGACCTCACCTAAGTGAGATGACTCGCCTGATGATGTGGAATATGACTCACACTAACGGTGTCCAACCTATTTTGTGACCTACAAAATTTATTCTGAGCATTGACGACACAGATCACCTTTTGTTCAACAGTTTTCCCAGCTCAGATCAGTCCCAAAGAGCGTGTAAATCAGCAAAGTCCATTCCTCTCTTTCTTTCTCTTAGGGTTTTATATTTTATTAGCCTATTGCTTGTGTCAAATTTGTATTTTAACATTTATTATTCATATGTGACTCTGCAATTAGGGTTTTACAAAAAATACTATTTTTTGTTAAATCATTTGATGAACCCCACTCGAAATTGGTCTTTCGGATCCTTATTTTGCACATTTCATTTTCTTTATGGCTCCTAAGGTTTCTTAAATCTCTTTGCATGACTTACTTCAAATGTATCCACCTTGCAAAGCTGTTCTCAAAAAACCCTAGACACTATGTACCTCCCTAGCGATATGCCACCTTCACAAGTGAGCGCCATTTTCGATCGTCTATCTGATGACTCTATCGGTCCTGATCCACCATCCAATCAATCCATTTTAGAGTTAATTCAAGCTTTACATTCTTTATTTCAAGACAAAATCCAAGCTATGGAAACCACAATCACATCTCTTAAATCTGAAATCCAACATCTGAAGGACGCTTCTTAGGCCCATTCTCATTCTTCTTCTACATCTAATTCTACGTCTTTGTCCTCTACATGTGCTCATATAAGTGAACCTCAAGACATGGTGCTACCCACGCCTCTCAAGTTTGATTTCAATGCTAAGCCACATGATATTCTTCCTCAGCTCCTCACTCGCCAATTGATCAACTTACAATTCACTAATTGCTACCCTCCTTATTGGCTTGCTAAATAACAAGGTCTCCCATTTTGTAATTATCATCGAATTAATGGACATAATGACAATGATTGCTATGTTCTAAAACGACAAATTGGCCACCTTAAGCATCATGGTTTCATTTCATTTGCCAAGCAAAATGTTGTTACATGCTCATCTCCAATTGCTAAAACCCAATGGCCGCCTAAATCTGATTCATTTATGTCTAGTGAGCATCATTTTATAATTGCTAATGTTCCTACTCCAGTAAGTCAAGAGCCGCATGTTCAACCCATTCGGTCTCAACAACTTCCTCTTAAACTTAGTCCAACCCCTCCTCTCAATTCTTCTACCGCGTCACCAAGTCCAACTAAGCAACTTCCTCTCAAAATCAGTCCAACCCCTCCCCTCAAGTCTTCTACAGCGTTACCAATCCTATATAAGCTACCCCCATTCAAGATCCCTCCCCATCCTACTCCACTTCTGCATCCAATGCATTTTGTCAAGCAAACTATTCCTTATATTGATGGCCAATACACATTTCAAGCTCCGTCACCATAGCATGGTCCTTCTCACATCACTGCATAGCTCTCCATCATTGGCACATTTGGGGGGCATCGTACTCCCCCCTTCTTAACATCATAAGTTGAGTATAACACCTACTATCACGCTCCGTGCTTCACACTTAATCTTTTTCACTATTCTTACGCATCTTGATACACACCTTGTATCGTCATTACCCTATGACGTAATCTAGTTCCACGGTCCACACTCGACTGCTGAGGGTCTAAATCTGAAATGATCCTCACCCAATTCACTCTTCACGCTCTACACTTCATATTCTATTCTATCTAGTGCACAGTTTCAACCCATTTCTTGATGACACACTTTTTTTCTATGGTTCATTCTTGATTGTTGAGGGGTCTTTTATAAACGAACCTCATCTCATGCACATCTCACACACATTTGTTGGGGGGCACGCTGCTCCTATCACATTCACATTGCATACCATTCCATTCCATTCATACACAACATATTGCATATATTGGTTGCATTTACTCTTGCTAGCTCATACTTACATGTATGCTTGTTTCCCATGCTAGACGGATATTTAGTATGTCATGATCTTTTCTATATACACATGAACGTTAACTTGTTCTCTATTTGTGAATGCAGACTTTTTATAGATATTTACACGCTGCAATGATGCTTGGCACTGTACCTCTTATAGTCCCACCGAGGATCCTGAGGGCATCTACTTTCTCACACATTATAGGTGCTATTATTTCATTATTTAGTACTTCTACTTCCTAGCACACTGCTTTCTACTGGCACATACATGCTTTGACATACTTATCTTTCTAACATGCTAATGGGTGCTTCATGTGCAACATTTGCCTTGCAGGAACTATTTTCCACCATGGTTGTCTGATACTTTGCTTGACACTGTTTGCCATTGCTTCCTACTTGTATGCTATTGTTTGTGGGCTTTTCCCTATGTCTTGTTTGATCACTGTTTGTATGCTTTTGGACGCTTCGGCCCTAATTGTCTTGTGACATTGTGAGCGATGTCCCATGTTTGTAACCGGCTTTTCGCGGTCCATCTTGTATGCTTACTTGCTTGTTAAACTACTTTTTTATGACATGTTTGCTACTTTTGCTACTAACATAAGATTACTAGCCATATTGTTTGCACATGCCTTGGTTTCTACCATGCACATTCCCTCCTCCTTGCAGGGATACTTTTCAGATCAGCATCAGGTCCTCTCTTTGGGTTGCATTCTCCTATTGACGTCGCATGGACCCCAAATGAGGGGGGCATACATTGGGTGAATCAGCCACCCCATACAACAGCTCAAAGCTACAGTACATGCCTACACTGTACAGGAATAGAGCAGTCATATAGTCACACAATGACCCAAAACCTGATTTGGGTCCTTAACAAATCACAGACACCAGCGCCTAGGCTCAGACAAGAGCGCCCGGGCGCCAGTGTCATCCCTTGGGGGCTTATGTCCTAGGGGCACACACAACAATCTTCTCAGATCAACACAATTCACAATGGTTCACAGAGCAGTTTTCACAGTACAAACACAATCCTCCAGTAAGCTGAATGCATTCTATCTCCATTTCAATTGGAACAAACATTACATTTGGAACAAATCAGGGACAATAGAAACAAAACATGATCACACCATTTGCAGTGGTGTATAATCAGGGCAGAGTCATGGAAGGAGAGTAACACTAGACCTCTGTCCCCAACACTTGCTCTTTGGCATGAGATCGCCCAAAAACTCGCTTTTGGCGTGAGATAACCCAAAAAAAGCGCTCTTGGCGTGAGATCACCCAAAAAAGTGCTCTTGGCGTGAGATTGCCCAAAAAAATCGCTCTTCTACAACATTTCAGGACATTTTCTATCCTTTTCACTCTTTGCAAATTAGGTGCACACTTTCCATTTACTACTTTTACATACTTTCACATGCTTTACATACAGAAATTTTTCATATACACATATTTGACTATTTCACTCTTCTTTTGCAGGTTCGTCCTTAATACGCAATAAGAAGCAACCTTCAACAAGCACAACAACAGGTATAACATGGTACAACGCAATGCACGCACTTCATCCCTAGGGTCACTTTCCTTTCCTATTTTCCACTCTTCATTTTGGCACTCATTCCATGCTTCACTTGTCCACTTGGCACGCTTCTCACCGCACGCTTTATAGGAACACAAAGTACGCAACTTCTAACTACTTTATGTTATCGAGTATTCACTCAACAACATAAAGTGGGGGCAAATGTAGACACAAAATTATGTAGTTTGGTACATTTCTAGGTCCATAAACACATACTAACATTCATATGATTCCTAAGCAAGAAAACTAGTAATTGACGATTGTCTTTGGCCTTTTGTCTTTGTTTCTTGTTGTCTATTTGGTCTTGCACATCCTACAGCCTAGTTGGTACTTTAATTGTTTATCTTTTATGACTTCGGACACCAACGCCTAGCCAGGACGCCAGTGCCCAGGCACCCTCGTCCCCTCTGGGCGCCCCCGACCTCTTTCCACCTTATTCGCTCTTTTTGGGCCTCTTTTATCTTTTGGGCATCTTTTAGCTTGAAAAAGGGGATATTACAATGCATTAAGTCCTTATCTTGTGTATTATGATGCTCCCCATGCCGCTTCTCTTTCTTCTCAGCTATGATAGCCTTTAGAGCTTTTCTCGCACGAGACACCTAGTGATGAACATGTTTTCCCAAGTTGCTAAGATCTTGGCTTACCTCCATGAGAAAATTGTTGATGTTGTCAATATGTTACAATTGCCTCGAATCACATCAATCATTTCAGTTTGAATTTATAGGTACATTTTGCAAATAGAAGGGAATTTTGAGCTACAAAAACCACTCGATCGGACCCCCTACCCCTACTCTCTATAGGGATAGGGCCCTTTCTATTCCCATATCTAGACTATAGATAGAGAGGGGGGTCGTCGGCCCACCCATTCATTATAGAGAGGAGAGCCCTGCATGCCTGTCTTGATCAACGGTTTCTATTCGGGGTCGAAGTGCCAACTTACAACCTACAAGTGCTTGAGAGAGAGTACCACTCTACCATGTATATAGTAGGTCGAGTGCTATCCTCATGGCTCACTCGATTATATTATATACGTGATACAAAGCCCTATATCTACTCTCTCCATACAGACTAAATACAGGTTGGCACCTTTCCCTCTGAATAATGGACTTGCATGTCTCTCCCAGTGGTCTAGATCTCTTGGCAATTAGAATTCAAATGATCATTCACCTTGTCCAAATTGAAATTTTGAGCTTGAAATACCTGCCTACCTTGAGTCAATGTAATGTCCCTTTTTCCCACTTAGGAGATGATATTTGGTCTTCTTGCCATTCCTTCTCCGTGGAAAAGAAGCAAAAATGGAGGAGAACCTTGAGCACCTTTATGATATATTTTTATCTAATATTTTATATTTTTTTTAGTGTTTTATTTGCTTATATAGGTCGGCCTTTTCTATTTTTACATTGGCGCCAAAAGGAGAATATAAAAAGAGGGTTATAGGCACCATTTGCTATCTAGAGTTGGTGCAATTTATCTTATTGGAGCAAAGTAAGCTTGGAGTTGTTTGTTCTAGCATTTGGGGACGAAAACCTTCTTATGGGACTTGCCTAGAAGGATGAAAACCCTTTTAGAGGTTAAGGGAAGGAAGAAAACCCTTCTCCTTGGCTTGGGATCGATTTTAGGAGCTGATTTGGAGAGTTACTTGCCATTTCCAGCTTGTATTTTATTTATTAAGGGTGGAGCAACCTAACATGGGTACGGTTTGGAGCATTTGGTGAAGTATTTGAGAAATTTGGTTTGATAATCTGATTTTTAATATTTTATAAGGCCGGAATCTGAATTTTGGTGAATTTTGAGGGATTCTATGCCCTAGTTTCATAATTTTCTTGTGCCTACGATTTCTAGTTCATGATTAATTTCCAGCAGTGAGGTCTTCAAAATTTCTTTGTGTTTTTGGCTCATAATATAAGATAAAAAATATACATAATTGTGGCGAGTTGATTTATGGCGTTTTGTGGTATTTTTTGGCATATTTGGTGATAGATAAAGTCGTTGATTTTGTACTTACAGTATGCTGCAAATTAAAAATCAGATGTGCTTTTTGTGTGTTTGGTTAAAACCCTTGAAAGATAGTTGCAAGCTTAGTTTGTTCAATGAGAGTTGCGATGCAAAACAGTCATACGGGACAAATTGAAAACAACTTTTCCAAGGTCTTTTCTTTCTTTGATATTGATGCCTTAGTATATAAAAGGTTTATAGACTATGAGCGAGATTATGCTTGCCAAACATGGTCAACTTTAGAACTGCATGCATGCGATGGATGAGGAGGAAGATCTAGGAATAGGACCAATTTTCATATGATAGAAGCAAGAACAACACAAGATAAGGGGCAAGGCCTTCATATTGTAGTTGTCACACATAACTCCTTGCTATATAGGGTTCTTCGACCCATCTATATAGAGGGGGATCGAAGCATTGGGTCCATCAATGGCATTTTCTCAATGACAGGGGCAGAGGGGACTGTTAGGTGAAGGCAAAGGGAGGGTTTTAACATGCTAGGCAAGGCATGATAAACAACTCAACCTGTGCAATTTTCAGAGCACATAATACAAATATTTGAACATTGAGAAAGGGAGGATAAAGGACTGGATGAGTTGCACTATCTGAATGTGGAGATAGAGGAAGATGAACAAAGTGCTCGAGAGAAAAATGATTCTTCTTTGCAAGACTACATACTACATCCCTTGAAGGAAAGGGAGGTTAACATTGATACTGAGGAGTCAAAGATCACAAAGGTTGGAGACTATTTGTCATATCTTGAATTCACTAAAATGGTAGATCTTCTCGAGGAATATGCATATCCTATCAACAGGGGATATCATGAAATAAAGAGACTACATCCTTATTTGGGAAAAAGAAGACCGATTGAATCCAGGAGTGATGTCAATAAAGAAGTTGCGTTATAGATTCAACCCAATTTTTTTGCCAAAGGTCAAAGAAGAGATTGATTAGATGTTAACAAAGGGGTAATATTTCCTATAGATGCATCATAATGAATAAGGCTCGGGTTTATCTCTATCAAGAAGGATGGCGACATTCTTATCCATGTAGATTTCATGGCATTGAATGTTACTTGCATAAAATGCCCATTTTCTATCTCTTTTGTTGAAGAAATATTGGATGGTATTGTACGTTACGAAGCATACAATTTCACATAAGGGTTTTCCCGGGTGTTAACTACAAATTGAAGAGATAAGACCAAAACCACCTTTGCTACAAAATGAATTCCTTTGTATACTAAGTGATGTCCTTTGCTTTGAAAAACAAGTCTTGTATTTTCAAGGATTTTGATAATTATTGATGAGTTACATTTAAACAATTGTATAGCATATGACACATTGCACGACCACGTGCAAACAATGCCCCTAATGATTGAGAAAATTCATCAAATGTAGCTTGCTTCAACTTGAAGAAGCATGCTTTTATGATACCGTTTAAAAAACTTTTGAAAATATTATGTATTATGTTGGAGGAAAGATAGCATGTTGGTGTATCTAGAAAATATTGTAGTCATTTCAGTTAGATATACTTGAAATGCTTGAGGAAATTTGTATGTTCCTAGGGCATACAATGTACTACAATACTTTTATCAAGAACTATGCTAAGATAACTTCACCCCTGAAAAGATTGCTAAGAAAGGAATTAGTCATTTTATTAGGGGAATGAGAAGTAAATAATATTTGACAAATTAAAGGATAGACTTGCCTCTACTCCAATATTACAATTTACAGATTGGGGAAAGCCATCTCGTGTTCGTGTGGATGCATCATCTACGGCCAATGAAACCATATTGTCGCAGCTTGGTAAGGTAATATAAATCACCCCTTCATTGACATCTACAAAGCACAACTAAACTACTGCAAAGTTTAAGGCGTTAGGGATGGTGTATGCATTACAAAAATTCACACATTATTTATTAGTTACCCAGTTCACCTTTTTCATAGATCATCAAACAATATAATACTTGGTCAATAAACTAGTGTTGCATGGTAAGGTATGCAGGTGATTGATTCTTTTTCATGACTATGAGTTCAAGGTTATGATAAGACTATGAAAGCACCATGTATAGTCTCAACATGTTAAAAAATAACACAAATGAGGCCACACGAAGGGCTATTGAAGATGGCTTATTGATGCTAAATTATTCTTGATAGAAATGGTTTCTATAGAGCTTGAAGAGATTATTGCATTTCTTACATGAATGAAAGCGTCATGCATGTGTCACCCTTTCAATCGATAAATGGTCATGAAGTATTGCATCGATGAGTTTTAAAGCATGAACGATAAGTTGCATTTTCAATCGATAAATGGGCACAAAGTATTGCATCGATGAGTTTTAAAGCATGAACAAGAAGTTGCATAACAAGTATGTCACAAAGCCATCGTGAAAAATCACAATTGGTTCAAAACTCATTGTGGCAAAGACTAGTGCTCATTCACAACAAAAACGTTAACCATATGGCATCCAACCATGGTCGGGCCCTTCCTTACGTGGCATCCATGCTCAATCCCCCTTGCAACCTAGTCATTCTACCTCAAATAAAAGGGTAAAAAATGAGGGACTCTGAAGAGGGTCATGTCTATACTCGTTGAAGTCATTCTAGATATCGTTCCCCAATTTTTCTCTCTTAATCACAAAGACTTGCATGTTGCATGTGTTGTGATGTATCATGGCAAATATCCAAGTAATGCTTCCCTAGGTCAAAAATCAAATATGTTGTTAAACTCAACTTTTCCCTTGGTGTTTAGAGATCCAACGTTGGAGAATCGTTGGGGAACTCTTCATCAATGGTGCATTAGCTCGATATCCTTGCTAAGTCCATAGCCAACGACCTTGTGCTTGTCTCATCCGTAGATGTTAAGATTGTCAACTCAACTATTCATCCCATCAACATGCAATCTTTAATAATCCTTCATTCAAATTTCCCAAAATCATTGATGATTTTGGCCACATGTGCCTCCCTTTGGGGTTGCTAGAAATATTTGCAAAACTATCGTGTTAAAGTAGTTTTTGTGTAAATCAATAAGCCTTAGTTGAATCGGGAATGTCTAAATTTATGGCTCCAACCATGGATCAGGGGTTTATCTAATCCACTAAGGCTCTTACCTTGGGTGTGTTAAAGGAGGGTTTAGAGGTTGGAAAAACTTATGAAGGAATCAAAGAAGATAAACCCTCAAGATGAAAGGTTTCAAGCTCCCCCTTAGCTATCAGCTCATATTTCCCATAGTCAGGTGCCTAAACAACAAGACTTTAATTTCTTCCTTGCACACAATCAATATTACTTTGAGCCTGGTCACGTGTAGTTGGAATCAAGGGGATTTATCCTTCATTTTTTACCTAGCATGCCTGATCAGACCTTTAACCAGTTGTTTGCATTGAACTGGGAGGCCTAAGGGATCTCATTAAATCCAGATTAGGGTTTGGGATCCAAATATGTTTGCTTTTTGTATAACACAAAGATCACAACCAACCATGTTTTACAATTTGGAACATGGAACATTGCTAGCAATTTGGCTTATGTCCAATTATGGAGGGCAAATGTCAACCACGAGGCTCGTGGCCAAGCTCATTATCCACTCTGGATGGAAATCTGAAATTTTCTTGTTGATCTACACCCTTTGTAGATGTTTTCACTTCATGGTCTGGTAAGCTACTCATCCCAAGTGGTCTGGAACTCATTTCATCCAAACCCTTGAGTGTGATAGAGGTTGACCTAAAGCAGAAGCTTCCCCCTTACATTTTTGTTTGCGCTTTACATGGCGTCTAATAGAAAAAAGATAGATATCTTAATCTTTGGAATATCTACACTTCGTATGCCAAGTTCATCACCATTCAATTAGAGATTGTCAGCATCGCAAGCCCAAATAGAGTGAAGTGGCCAATGAAGAGCCTTATTCACAAAAGAATCGAGGGACTGTGGATTTTACTTCACATTCAGACTTCAACATCAAGAATTTCAGTTGGTCTTTATTGGTAATTCTAATTATGGCATGTCGGTACCTACATGCATCATCTTGCCTTCTAATGGTTCAAGTTTTGGCATAGAAGGTTATTGACTTCCCTCCAATGCAATAGGAGTGGAGCGAGCTATATGATCACCGCTACTAAATATTTGGCCCATTGGTATGAAGTTGTGTCTACACAGGACATCTTTTCTGGCTCCAGTTTATGGTTAATCCCCTTGATAGGAATATGAGCGCAAGACCAATCCATCTTTACTTCTCCTCCCAACTCTTTGTAGAAGTTTCTGCTCAGCAACATCTCGTAGGAGATAGGAATATCTGAAATTAGAATTGTCATCTTTAATATTTTGTAAGGAAAATCTACCAGAACAGCTTGTGCATCTTTGATTTTTCCAGTTAAAGGGACTTGTCTCTCCATGGAATAACACATTTTTATGGTCTTTGTCAAGGTAAGCCCAAGAGCATCTACAACTTTAGCTAGCATGACATTGTTAGAATGCACTTGAATCTAAAATACAGTTTCTTAACTTGAAACCATTAAGCAATAGGGAAACATAGAACAGTTCCACTCTTTCAAAAGATGGTGAGGATTTGCTAAACTGCAGTGTTGTTCTAGGGAGGAGTATCCTTGGGCTTAGGCAACAGGCCTTTTGATGTATTGGATTGTCCTAGTGATTGTACATATTTGACTAGCCTATTTAACTACTCAGGAAAAGCTCTTAGGTATTCGGCTTCTAACATTTGAACTTTAGTTTGCTTGGCATGATCAATAATGTCAAAAGAAGAAATAGATTTAGATACCTGAGCTGATTTCTATGGTTGAGATGAAGAACTCGCATGCTTACTTCCAGGAGCTAAGAAAGAAGGAAAAGGGATGCCCCTTCTTTTCTCATCTGCTAATGCTTTAGCTTAGTGAGTTTGTGATCTTGTAAGTATTGCATATGTATGACCATGATTATCTTCATGAAGTTTCTCATCGTCATGTTCAAATTTGTAGTTCAGATAATTAATGTTGGAGTCGCCAGCAGGTCCTATAAAATCATCATCCTCGAGCTAATCAGTGTCAGCTTCTTGGTCTTCTTCATTCATCTCCACGTTGTTTCTGGGAGCAGCTTCAATTACTAATCTTTGGGAACCAGCAATGCGGTTCCGATTGTTATTGAAATTCCGAGCACGGGAAATAGTGTCGCCTTGAGCCATTTGAGCCATTTGTTTCTTCATCTGCACCATCTCATTTGCTAAATTTTGTAGTAGTGAATCAAAAGTAGTAGCAAAGGATGAACTTTCAGCTCTAGAAGTGTGCTCTTTATCTTTCCAGCCATGATGAGGTTGTCTTCAATTTCAACCACCATGTTTTGAGCTACTAACAAATCAACAGGACATGCTCTTCGCAATTGATATCTTACTTCAGGAAGCAAAGAATTGATGAAGAACACCTTTTGATTCTCATCATTCAGAGAAGCAGAAGTTAGAATTTTGTATAGTAATCTTTGGAATTTTGCAATAAAATCCCGCATGTGCTCATGTGGCTCCTTCTTCAACTGAGTGAGTTGAGTAATCAATGTACTGTAATCTTCAGCCGGTTTGAATATTTTCAGGAACGCATCCCACATAGTAGCCCAGTTGGTTATGGTACCAGGAACTACACGATAGAACCATTCTCCAGCCAAGTCATGCAGAGTCTCTATGAAGAGTCTGACAGATACATCTTCATGTTCGACTACGAGCACTCCACAGGATATGAAAAACGCAGCCAAGTGGTCCTCTAGATTCTGATTTCCATCTCCAAAGAATTTCAAAAAATTCTTTCTCATCCCTTTAGGTAGATCATGCATAGGAGGAGTCAGATTCAGTGGCCCAAAAGCTGCTCCCCATGGGAAAGGTACTATCTAGTTCTGATTCGCCATGATGAATGGGGCACGTCTTCTCCTTGTGTAGACTTGATGAGATAATTCCAGCCCCTAGACTGTGCTGAAGATGTTACGGATCTGGATGAGCGTGCACTCTTCTTCCTGGTGAGAGACTATATCTACGGCTTCTAACTTGAGGAGGATGATTGAAATTGAATTTCTCCTGCAGTTCGAAGAAATGATCAGTCCTTCCTTGTGCCTTCATGGATCAGGTGAATGGACGTTGAACTAGGTTGAGATTTGTATGGGAAAACACTCTGATCTTCAAAAGATAATATTTGATCTGCAAAGATAGTTGTTCCCCAGCGGAGTCGCCAAAAACTGTTGGCTAGATTTTCTACATAGCAAAAAACCTAGGCAGTCATGAGATAAATCTCCCTCATTTACCGGTGAGGCTCCCGTGTAAGATTTGTCAATTAAATATGCTAGTATCTATTTAGGGGTTTTACTTTAACCATGCAGCTCATGAACCATAGCTGTATAGTTTTGCAGCAAGTAAGCAACTGTTAAAGAAAGGAAATATCTGAAAGAAGAAGGAAGTAATAAAACACATGAAAGAAAGAGGGAAGATGTGCAACCCAAACAATAGATTACAGAGTTGATTACATGCACATAGATAGAACCAATAGATATTAAACACAGAATTATAAGCAAAGGCAACTTTTAGATCTAGATCTAGAATAACACAAAGTTTATGAAGTAGATCTAAGACAAAAAGCTAGAAGCAAAATGCACCGTTGACACAAAGTTCACCGGAAATCTACTCCTTTCTATTCCTCTGCTTCAAATAGCTATCAGGGGTTTCAACACAAAGTCTGGAACACAAGAATGTTGCTTACAAATTCTGATCCTTAACCCGTAGGTTCTTCCTCTACTTATAGCATGTAGAGGGGAAATTACAAATAGGAAGCTTTTAGTTGAATTGGCACATGTGGAAGTCGAAAAGGAAACAACTGGCAATCTCCCTCCTGGAATTCCTCTTTGCATGACATGCATGATTTGCAACTGAAAATAGAACCTTCTATTTTGCATGTCTGCCACCTATTTCTAAGTAGTTGACTTCTTCAAGTAATGGCTTTTAAACCAATCACTTAAGTTTTATAATTTAATTGATCGCTCAATTACTTTGTCGGAGGAAATAAAAGAAAGAAGAAGAAAGAGAAACCCTTGCAGTCTTTTCCTTTTTCATATTCTGCATGCAGTTGATTCATTTGTCTTTGATTCTCACCAAACTGGATCTGGAAGCAAGTGACTGTGATTTGCTTGCGGGTATTTCCTTTGACATGTCTTCCCTCTTATCCTTGAAGCTTTTGCAGTTCTTCTCCAGTACATGCATCAGTGCAATGTTTGCCGTAAATAACTCATCATTTTTATTTTTAATTGCATATGAGCAATTAAAAATTCTGGAAAGCACTCCTGGGTGGGTGAATGCAGGTAAATTCAATGAAGGCTTCAACTGGAAGATTGGGAGCACATGCACAAGATCCTGGAAGGAATTTTCCATGCACTGACTTCTACATGGGCTGCATTAGAAACAAGAGGATGAATTTTTGCCGGAAGCCTTTGCAATTATGCAGATCTGGATTAAATCGGTGATAGGTTCATGACCTATGTCTGTATCATTGACTTCAACAAATCTGGAATCTATGCATGATTTTGTTGATCTTTCTCTTTCATCCCGCTTTGCCATGGCTTGAGCAATCTTTGTCTAAGAAATTCTTTTTCTTTTTGTTCAGCCGGAATTCTTTCCAACCAGTGCAGATCTGGAGATTTCTTCAGATTCAGAGGATATATTCAATGTATTGGACATTGATTTAAGCTCTCTTTCTCTTATAAAAGCACTTGTAATGAATTCCTGCAGTTAATTCAGACAAAGATGGCAACCGGAACATGAACACTTGATTTTAATCATAAAAATCTGCATATATCAAGCCTGCTGCCCCAAAATTTGATGTTTTGTTTGCATGCAAAGCAAGCATGAATTTTGTCAACTTCACCTGAGCACCTGTACCACTATGCAGACAATTATCACAGACATAAAATCAAGCTCCTTCAACCTAGGCGCCAAACTTTGAAGCTTTCCAGCAATGAAAAACACCTTCTTCTGAGCAAAAATCCTCCTTCCTTTGGGCGCCAAATTTGTCTGGGCTGCACTTCTTTGCTAAAGAATTAATTATTCATCATTATGGCAGCCCATGCTTATATAACCTTCACCATTCTATAATTAATAATTGTCTCTCCTATTCCTGGCAATTAATTAATAAATAAACATGCTTTTCTCTTTCAATTTAGGCGCCTAATTTTGCATGCTTCATGGCTGCCTTTAAATAAATTAAATTTAATTTAATTTTAGCATGCTTCCTTCAGTTCACTTTGGCTTGTCTTCATGCATTGACTTTCCTTCTATTTATGGCACCAAAATTGGGTGAATAAACATTAATAAATATTATTAAATGCATTGATTATTTACCCAAGATGGGTCACACTTTTTGGCAAGGGTGAATTCTAAAAATAAGAAATCAACTTCTAATGGGAATTTTCACCCTGCACTGCAGCTCTAAAAATCCCTTCTTCCACTTAAGTGATTTGACTTTCATCATGGGAATTTTTACCCTGGTCAATGCAAGTAAGAAATTCCCGACGGTGCTTTAAGTGATTTTCTTTTATAATGAAAATTTTTACCTTGCAAGGCAGGTAAGAAATTTCCGTCTGCTTGCCACATTTAATATTCTCATTACAGCTTAAGTGACTTTGACTTCATGGGAAAAACTACCCTACAAGGCAGGTAAGAAATTCCAACCTCCCTGCCACTGCCAAGTGAATTCCCACTGGCAGTGTTGGCTAGATTTTCTGCATAGCATCAAACCTAGGCAGTCATGAGATAAATCTCCCTCATTTAACCGGTGAGGCTCCCGTGTCAGTCAATAAAAATGTGTTATTATCTATCAGGGGTTTTACTTTAACCACTTAGTTCATGAACCATAACTAAGAAGTTCTGCAGCAAGTAAGCAGTTGTTTAAGAAAGGAAATTTTATAGAAGAAGGAAGTAAAGGAATTACAGAGAAGAAATGGGGAAGATGTGCATCCCAATTAGTAGATAGCAGAGCTAATTGCATGCACATAGAAGAAACTTAATAGATATGAACACACAGAATTATAAAACAAAGGCAGCTCTAGATCTAGATCTATAATAACACAAAGTTTACTTAAGAGATCTAAGATTAAAAGCAAGAAACAAAGTACACCGTGACACAAAGTTCTCCGGAAACCTGCTCCTTTGTATTCCTTTGCTCCAAGTTGCTCTCAGGGGTTCAACACAAAGTCTAGAACACAAGATTGCTGCTTACAAATTCTGATCGATCATTAACCCGGAGGTTCTTCTCCTACTTATAGAATGTAGGAGGGAAAGTACAAATGGAAAACTCAAACTGAACTAAAGCATGAACAACAAGTAAAGATGACATTTGGCAATCATCCTCAACTAACTTCTTCTTAAGTGACACATGTATCACTTAACTAATAGAATGGTTCCACATGACTTCAAGTAATGGTTGCAAAACCAATAACTTAGAAGTTTTACAATTTCATCCGGGAACATAGAAAATAGAAGAAGAAAGAATAGAAGAAGTCATGCCAGCTGTAACATTTATGTCTTCTTCTTGTTCTGATATCGGATATACTTGTCGAACATGTAATTCAGCATCCTTCCATCTGTTTTAGCCACTGCTTCCTTCTCTGTCCTGAATTGCAGCAACCCTTCATTCAACACTTTGATGCACGCTTCCACATCTTCCAAACTCGGCCCAAACCTCGCAATGTCTGCCTGCAGCGCCACCAGTCTACTGATAGAATTCATCGTGAAAGGCTTGGTAGCTTTATCAATTCTCTTTTGTACCATCAGAAGAGACCCTTCCAGGGAATTAGGCACCTCGTTAGAAACAATCCGCACGTATGAAGTAACGCCTCCGACCACATCCTCCTCAGTGAAAGAAATGATACTGTCGGGTAAGGATGACGTCCTACTTTCAAGTGCCTGCATCCTTTTCAGCAAAACTCTGCAGATTTCCAAACGGAAAGATACTGCAAATTCTAGCTGCTTCCCCTTCTCGACTGATCCATCCGGTACAATTTGTTCCGCAATCAATACATCTCCGGCAGCTTGTTGATCTCGGCCAAAATACTCAGGTTACTCTCTGCAACTGTATTCATGCCTTCTATGTTTGCCATCAGTTGCTTTAGTTGATTTGCTGCATCATTCATAACCTTTAGGCGGGCTGGCACTTCCCCAAGTTGTACAGAAGCTTGACGAATAATCAAATCCTTCCATTCGTCAATAGCCTTTACTTGATTGCTTGCATCCTCCATTTCCTGCATAAGATGATCACTCACCTGCTCTGAAATGGGCTGAATGGAAGGTTTAGCAACCTTGGCTATGATCTCACATAATTGAGATACTTGCTTCTGCAACTCTTCTTTCTCCGCCTTCTCACTGTCAAGCCTAAGGAATAAAGCATCTATCAATGTCTGCGTGTCCTGCTTCAATCCTTCAGTGGTGGCTTGACCGAGTGGTACTTTGGTCACTGTCACATCTTCCGCCGTGAGCTCCTCTTCTATCTTTCCTTCTGCCGGAATTGATATCTCAGCAAACTTCTCTCCCGAATCCTCGATGATCAACCTAGAAGTTGCTTTAGCAACTTTAGGCCTTCTGTCTCTTCTGCTCAGATCCTGGAGTAGCTGCAAGTCGTGCTCCTCTAAGTTCATCTCCATTCTCGCTTCTGGAACCAACTGCAAAGCCAACCATTCCGAGAAATTACTTCTCGGAGAGTGAGAAGTCGCTGAGTGCACTACCATCTCCCGCTCTGCATCCTCTCCGTCAGAAAGTGCCACAGTGTTATGGCTGCCATCCTCTGAATCATCCAAGGACAAAGCTCTTTCAAACTCTGCCATCTGCAGCTTCAACGTATCTCCTCTGGAACGGGTGATGAACGAAGTGGCTGAGGAGAGAAGACGAATGTCGCCGGATTCAATGGAAGGCATGGAAGCGTCCTGCTGCTGCGGTGCAATAGTTGGTGAAGTACTGGGTACTGGAGAAGCCGGAGTCAAAGCTATGGTCGTAGAAGTGATCCTCTCCTTGGATTGAGATCTTCTATGCACTTTCAACTTCTCGGACCTTCTGCTGCTTTCTCCTCCATGCTTTCGCTTGAGGGAATCTCCTGCGCCAAAGTTGCCCGTGACTTGATTCATCAATGCTTCATCAAGGCAATATCCCTTCGTCAGCAACCAGTTTGAAGTATTCACCAACACAGCTCTCGAACCTTTCTTCAATTGTGTTGCAGCCTCCTATGTTATTCTGCAGTATGGCTTTATCTCCTCCCATTTGATGGTAAGTGTCAAGTACCACATTCCCATCATCTTTAAGATCCGCAGGTATCCGCGCTAGTCCAAAGTCGAACACTTGCTTTGCTGACAGCCTGCTGAAATCTCTCTTTCTAACCTCGTACTCACTTCCGCACTTCATCCAGAAATCTTCTAATGAAGGCACATGTGCGTACTGCTGGGAGATTGTCTTCCTGGCTACTCCAAATGGATCGAAGTTCAGCCGTGCAGGGAAGAACTCTTGCTCATACTCGGATAACATTTGCGCTTCCATCCCTCGAGCTCTGTGAATGCTAATGCAGCTGTAATATCCCACAGTGATTGGGAAGAAGCCCGTAGACTTGTGCCGCTTTGACTGAAGGTCGTGTAACTCCACAAGTTGCCTGCTCAGCTCCATGGCGATCAATCTATCATTCGGATACCTGGGCATCTTTATTGGTTCTCCAGAAAAGCCCGTAACCCTGAGGTATGTGAAATCTGCAAATTGAATGAATAGACTTCCAATCTTGGACACAGCTTCCCACGCTTCCTTGCTTACCCTGTTGGCCTTCAAGTCTTTGTCTAGCCTGCAGATGAAATCGTAGAAGAAGTCATCGTTGATCACTTTGAAGTCTTTCTCGCCTGTAGGTGCAGTAAGCTGTGGGTAGCACTCGAAAATGGGGTCCTTGGAAAGAACACCACATCTATCCAGCTTGGAAAAGATGCCTTGTGAAGCTGCAGCATACACCAAGTATGAAGTCATCTTGAAGCTGAAAGTACGCTTCACGTTCCGGAGTTGCTCACCGATGTTGTTGCTAATAATTTCCGACCAATTGATTATAGAATCAACCTTGTTGATTTCAATGGTCCTGATGAAAGCATACATCCATGTACGGAAAGTGTAAGCATTCGCTTCGCCATTCATCCTGCATAGCAATTTGACGACATCATCTGCCTCCTGCACCAAATTGGACCGTGGAAGAGTTCTCGGGAACTTTGAAGGAGATCTAGGCTTCTTCATGTATCGGCTATTCATGATGCTCACACAATCAGCTCTATGCTTCTCCCATCTACTGTCAGCATCCTGAATGCTAATAGAAGTCACCACCTTTCGTACTGGAATCTTCAAACAATAATTGATGAACTCTGCGTCCAAACGAATTATTGTCTTTCCCGAAGCATCACGTACTGATCTGGATGAAGGATGATAAGATCTAGCACACTCCATCACGAACTCTGGCAATTGGGCTGTACATGGAAAAGTTGCAGCTCGGATAATTCCACTGCTTTTGACCGCACGCATGAGTGAAGTCTTTCCCGCTCTGGATCTATCAATCAAATCGGCAAGAGGTTCCGGGCCTAGATCTGTGTCTCTATGTCTGCAAGTTTGGAAGCAATGCATGACTCCATCGTGCTTTCTTTTTCATCTCTTTTCGCCATGGCTTTGTCTATCTTCGTCTGAATAATTCTTTTTCTTCTTACTTGGCCGGATTTCTTCAATACTGGTGCAGATCTGGACAATTCTTCAGATTCGGAGGATATTTGCAATGTGTTGGACATTGATAAAAACTCCTTTTCTTTTGTAAAGCACCTGTAATGAATTCCTGCAATTTATTCAGACAAAAATGGCCACCGGAGCATGAATAGTGAATTTAAATTGTAAAAATCTGCACTTTTCAAGCCTGCTGCCCCAAAAAATGGTGTTTAATTTGCACATAAAGAGAGCATAAATCCTTTCAATCAACACCTGAGCTCCTGTAACACCTGTGGAAACAATTATGCAGACAAAGATCAACCTCCTCTAAAGCATGCGCCAAATCTGGAAGCTTTTAACCTTGTTGTCACCTTGTCTGAGCAAAATCCTTCCTCTAATGGGGGCGCACTTTTCCACTTGGCTGCAATTCTTTACCTGTGATTTGAATAATTCACCCATATGGCTGCCCATGCTTATATAACCTTCACAATTCTATAATTAATAATTGCCCTAACAATTAAAGGCAATTAATTAATTAAAAATCATGCTTTTCTCTTTTAAAAATAGCATGTTTAAGGACAACCATCCAATAAATTAAATTAATCCAATTTAATCCTTCACACATCACTTCACTTAAGCTTCACAGTGTGCTTTGACCATAGCCACTGAAAATAGAAATTAATTTAATGTTTTAATGCCTTAAAAAACATTAAATAATACCCAAATGGGGCGCACTTTTTGAGAGGAAGAGGGCAGCCATTAAATAAATTAAATTTAATGCTTTTAAATCCTTTCTTTTATTTCAACTTTGACTTGTTGACTTCCTCCAAGCTTGGGCGCACTTTTTGAGAGAATAGATTAATTAAAATAATCAATTTAAGGCTGCCATTCTCTCACCAAAGGGGGCGCACTTTTTTGCACATGTAATTCTATTTTTAAGAATTTTTTCACAATGGGATTCTTTACCCTGCAAGGCAGGCACCAAAATCCCGTGATCCACTTAAGTGATTTGACTTTGACAATGGGATTATTTACCCTGCAAGGCAGGCACTAAAATCCCATGATTTCACTTAAGTCACTTTCCTTTTATTTTATCATGGGAATTTTTACCCTGCAAGGCAGGCAATAAATTCCCACCTGCCTGCAGCCTCTATTTTTCCCACTGCAGCTTAAGTGACTTTTATAACACGGGAAAAAGTACCCTGCTAGGCAGGTATAAAATTCCCACCCTGCCTGCGGCTTATATTTTTCCCATCGCAGCTTAAATCCTTTGTTTTCCAAAAATGCGCCCATCCCCGCAGGGGCTTTTCTGTGCACGACTTCGCTTTTTCCCAGTGATCCAGACCTCCGATGGCGACTTCCTCCGGGCATAATGTGCGTATATGTTTTCCAGCTGCTCCAGGCCAAAAATCGGGCTTACCCGGCAAAGGAATTGCTCCAGAGAAATTTCACAGAAAACGAAACGGGACACCACAAAAACACGAAAAATTGCCAAAAGTTACAAATAAAGCCCAAAACTTAAAACAAGTTAAAACCCTTCTGGCACATAGGAATAATAACATATTCGCTCATAATAGAGTTAAAACAGAGCGCAAATAGCCTCATACGGGGCTCAAAATAATTAAATACAAATTTTCCGCAGACAAATCCCGACGACAGAATAAAACAATTTTGGGCATCTGGGTATTTGGCGAAAAAGGCTAATATGGCTCTTTGGGATTATCTTGACGCAATACAAGAACTTTCAGGCAATAAAAACACAAAACGACCCATTATTTTAAAAGTACGAAAAAATTTCGGATAGGGTAGTCGCAGATTTCAGGGTGAAATCTGAGTGACACCAGTTGGCTCCGTCTGTGGACATCTTTTTCTCTGTCAGAATGACAAAGGGAAAAGATGAGATCCCAGCATCTCTGGTTTCGTATCTTGTCCTTTGGGCACGGGGTCAGGCAAACGAAACACAACACAACACAACACCAAAACAAGACAAAACAAGGAAAAAACAAACAAAGATTTATTTATGTACATACAGGTTTTACCCTGCTTATCATGTCCGGAACAGCTTCAAGTGTTGCCCATTGAAAGGCAACGGCAATTCAACTCCATCCTGATGAGCAAGAATGAAGCTATCTGCTCCGACGATCCTTTTAATCACAAAAGGCCCTTTCCATAGTGAATCAAACTTTCCATGCATGCCTTTTGTTTCTCTTCTTTTGTCCCATAAAAGGACCCAGTCATTGACTTCAAACTTTCTTTCCCTAGCCTTTTTGTCGAAAATGATTTTCACCTTTCTTTGATGCTCTGTCAACCTATCTGCAACTTGAGTTTGTACTTCCCTCAATTCAGTCAGGTACATAATTCTTTTATCAATAGCATCCGTGAAAGTGGAATCCTCCAGGGCCTTAGAAAGTTGCAGGGCAGGCAGTTCCAAGGTAAGAGGCAGCTCTGTGTCTCTACCATATAACAGCTGAAATGGGGACATGCCTATCGCCCTCTTTGGTGTGATCCTATCGGCCCATAATGCATCAAACAACTTTTTATGCCAAGTCCTTTGATTTTCTGTTACCAGCTTGCGCACGATAGTTACCAAGTTTTTATTACTAGATTCAGCTTGACCATTCCCTTGTGGATAGTAGTTTGAAGAATGAACCAGCTGGATCCCATAAGTGTAGGAATTCCACCAACTCCTCAGAAGAAAGATTCGGAGCGCTACAATTTTGCTGGGCACGCCAAACCTGACAATAATATTTTCTTTTATAAAATTGCACACTTCGGCGGAAGTGGCATTCTTTCACAGGAATAGCTTCTACCCACTTACTGAAATAATCAGTAGCTGTTAGAATGTAATGATGACTGGCACTGGAAGCCGGGTTAAGCATTCCAATAAAATCCATTCCCCACTGTTGGAAAGGTTCTTCAATCACAATGGGTTTTAGAGGTAATGCAGGCAATTTCACACGCCCAACAAAATGTTGGCATGCTTGACACTTAGCTACCCATTCTGCAGTATCTTGAAAAAGGGTGGGCCAGTAATACCTTGCTCTGAGGATCTTGTGTGCAGTGACTCGGGCTGAGAAATGACCACCGCAAGCCATGTCATGAAACTGCTGAAGTAGCTGATCCTGTTGAGCCTTGTCCACGCATCTGAGAAATACACCATCAATTCCCCTTTTGTACAAACCATTATCCCAAAGAACAAAATCTTTGGATTTAAGTTTGATTGTTCGTTTCTCTTTTCGGGAAAGTTGATCTGGGCATTCTCCATACGTCAGAAAGTAAGCAATGTTACTGTACCACTCCTCTACCAGATCTATAAAAAGTACTGCAGGAAAATCTCCATCTATCCATCCTGATCTGCTTCTGTCTTTGATGTCTTCATCTCCGTCATTAATTCACACAGACCTCTTCCTCGAACCAGCTTTGTTGGTTTAATATCCAGGTCGTATTCTTGAAATTTTGTCACCCATGTGCCTCTCAATAATCCCAACTCTTGCTGAGTAAGAATGGATTTAACTGCAGTATCTGGAACCAAAACCACAGTGTGAGGAAAGAATATAATACCTGAATGCCTAACACGCCTTCACTACTGCATATGCGTGCTTTTCCATGGGAGTGTATTTCAACTCATAGGCTTTAAGAGGCGTACTCATGAAAGCAATAGGAGTTTCTGCGTCCTCTTGATTTTTCTGCATCAGTATTGCTGACATGGTGTGTTCAGAGGAGTAACAGTAAAGAATAAATTCTTTACTGAAGTTGGGTGAAACCAAGACTGGAGCTTTCGACAGGGCCTCTTTAATTTTCTCGAAAGCTTCCTTCCCTTCGCTGCTCCATTTAAAATCTTGTGTCTTCTTCATCATATTCGAAATATGACGGGTTAGCTCAGCAAAGTCAGGAATGAATCTCCTGAGAAAATTAACTTTTCCAAAGAAAGAGTGAACTCCTTTTTTGGATGTGGGCAAAGGCAATGTCTGAATGGATTTGACACGCTCTGGATCTATCTTTGTTCCTTCCTTGGAAACAATGTGCCCTAGTAGTTTCCCTTCCGTTACAGCAAAGATGGATTTCTTGGGATTCAAAGAAATACCATGCTTGCGGCACTGTATGAAAACCTCTTCCAAGTTTGAAATGTGTGCGCTTCTATCTTTGGAAAAGACTGTCAGATCATCCAGATACACCACTATGCTTATATCTTTGAGGTGAGCAAAGGCTAGATCCATAGCTCTTTGAAATGTAGCACCAGCATTAATCAGGCCGAACGACATTTTCTGGTATGCGAAGGTTCCCCAAGGTGTGATGAACGCCGTTTTGTATTGATCTTCCTCGGCCACCTTGACTTGATTGTAGCCTGAGAAGCCATCAAGCATGGAAAGCATCTCAGATCCAGTGACCACCTGTAGAGTGTGATCCATGATGGGGATGGGGTAGTTGTCTTTCAGTGAAGCTTGATTAAGGTTGCGGAAATCTACGCACAGCCTAATCTCACCGCTCTTCTTTCTTACAGGGACTATGTTGGCCAACCACTCTGAATGATGTATGGGATAGATGATCTTTGCGTCTAACAACTTCCGGATTTCTGCAAAGATGGTTCCCGAAATGGTAGGGTTGTGCCGCCGCAGCTTCTGCTTGAAAGGCTTTTGTTCTGGTTTAAGTGGGATGTAGTGTTGAACTTCCGCAGGCTGATATGTTTTTAGATCCTGGTAAGACCAGGCAAAAACATCCATGTATTTCCTAAGAAGCTTAGTAAAAGCTTCTCTTTCGGCCTCTGAGCAACACTTACCCAGATTTACTAATTTGGGATCATTGCCAGCTCCCAAATTTAGTAATTGTGTGTCGGAGGAATAACCTTCCCCACTTTCTTCATTTTTCTTAAGCATTTGATCATGCTTATCAAACATTTCCTCAAGAGATACCAAACCTTTGGGAATTTTATTCCCTTTTAGTTGGATAATCTCCTGACTTCCTGAGACGTCCATATCCATTTCTCCGACAGTAGTCTGCCTAGGAGGTGAATTGCTTCCCTCATAGTAGATTCCTTCAAAGTTGTCTTTCTGTTGGAGAAACGCAACAATCTGCGTGTCATCATTGAAAACCTGCCATTGCTGAACGTTGTCAGGAACCTTTGGGCGAAAGACCATCTCCACCTTGTAGTCCCCCTGTCTAAAGAACGCAGGAGGCTGATCCGGATTCAACAAGGCTGCAGTTACTGCAAGCGAATCAGCTCTTGAATTTTGTTCTCTCGGAATGTAAGATACCGAGAAAGCTGAAAAATCTAGGATAGCAGAGTAGACCCGATCTCTATAGTGCCGCAGTTTGTCTTTTTTGACTTGGTAGAGGCCTCTTATCTGCTTCACAATCAGCTCAGCATCTCCCCTTGCGTGTAATAGTTTGATTCCCATTGTTCTTGCCTGCTCCATGCCTAACAACAATGCTTCATACTCAGCCGTATTGTTAGTATTTTCGAACATCAATTTGAAGGAGTGCGCATGCACCTTCCCTTCAGGAGAGATAAGAACAACGCCTGCGCCGGATCCAAATGAACAGCAGCTGCCATCAAATTCCAGAGTCCAAATCTTGTTATCAATTTGATGTGATTCTTGAATCACCGGTTGAATTTCTTCTTTATCCATTTCTAGATAATAGACTCCGTGATCCGATTCCTGAAACAAGATCTGAGATCTAGGATCTTCAGATTTTGATACTGTGTACTTAGATTTCTTCTCAGGTTCTAGCTTCTGATTTACTCCTTTGATTGGTATGTGCGCACAAGACCAATCCATCTTGACTTCTCCACCCAGCTCTTTGCAGAAATTTCTACTCAACAGCATGCCATAAGAGACTGGAATGTCTGCTACAAGGATAGTCATTTTCAGTCTTTTATCTGGAAAAGAAGCAAGTACTGCCTGCGCATCTTTGATTTGCCCCACAAGAGGGACTTGCCTTTCCATTGAATAACACCTTCCGATGGTTTTTGTCAACGTGAGACCCAAGGCATCAGCAACTTTGGCAGGCATTACATTATCAGAAGCTCCAGAATCCAAAATGCAATTGCTCAGTTTGTATCCGTTGATAAGCAAAGATACATAGAATGGCTCGATCCTTTCTGATGTAGCAGGAGAAGGGGTAGAAGGAGAAGAACTTGCCGCCGCATTATTTGTAGGAGTATTCTTTGGATTTGACAAGATACCCCGTGAAGTATTGTTTGTTGGGCTGGGACCATTACTTTGCACATATTTGACCAATCTATTCAGCTGATCAGGAAATGCCCTCAAATACTCAGCTTCTGACATTTGGACCTTGTTCCTCTTGATGTGATCAATTATGTCAAAAATTTGACTTGCTTCAGCAGGATGTGCGTTGGCTCTTTGTTGCGAATTGAAAGAATTTGAATATTTATCCTTAGGTGCTAAAGAAGAAGGAAGAGTGCTACCTCTTTTCAAGATAGTAACATCCGGGCCAGGATCTTCTCTCTCTTTCCGGCTGCTTGTGGATGCTTCGGCATTTTGGCGCGTCTGAGACCTTGTAAACACCGCAAAAGTGTGGCCATCAGAATCTTCAAAAGATTCATAATAGCCATCATCAGATTCGTAGTCCAGGTAACCAATATTGGAGTCGCCAGCGGGATCTATAAAGTCTTCATCATCGAATGATTCATCAATGCCGAGATCCTCTTCATTAGTTTCCAAGTTATTCCTTGGAGCAGCTTCTATTGCCAACCGCTGTGGTGCAGCAGCAAGTCTGTTTTGATTTTGATTTTGATTTTGACCATTAAAGGTCCGGGTAGGAGCTATTCTTGAGGGGGTTACATTCCCTGCTTGAGAGATCTGCTTCTTGATCTGCAGCATGTCATTAGCCAATTTCTGCAACAAAGGATCTGAAGTACTAGAAGAAGCGCCATCACCTTTGTGAGATGGTTGTTTGAGTTTTCCAGCCATGATCAAGTCGTCCTCAACCTCCACGGTAGCATTTTGTGCTTCCAGCAGATTTACCGGTCTTTCCCTTCTTAGCTGATATCCAACTTTAGGCAATAGAGCGTTTATAAAAAACGTCTTTTGATTTTCATCGCTCAATGCGGCAGAAGTGGGGATTTTATACAAAGTCCTTTGGAACCTTGCAATAAAGTCCCGCATGTTCTCGCTTGGCTCTTTTTTCAACTGCGTCAGTTGGGTGATTAACGTGCTAGCGTCCTCTGCAGGCTTGAATCTTTTCAGAAATTGCTCACACATAGTCGCCCAATTGGTTATGGTGCCAGGAGCCAGCCGATAGAACCATTCTCCAGCCAAGTCGTGTAGAGTCTCAATGAAGAGCCTGACTGAGACATCTTCATGCTCTACTGCAAGCACACCACAAGATATGAAGAAGGCCGCCAAATGATCATCCGGGTTTTGCTTTCCATCTCCAAAGAATTTTGGAAAATTCTTTCTGGATCCCTTTGGCAGCTCGTGCATAGGTGGAGCCAAGTTGAGAGGTCCAAAAGCTGCTCCGCATGGAACAGGTACAATTTGGTGCGCCATGTTAACTTGAGCACGTCTCCTCCTTGTGTAGACTTGATAGACTTGATGAATAATTCCAGCCGCCGGATTATGCTGAATACGATCCGGATCTGGATGGATGTGCACTCTCCTTCCTGGTGAGAGACTAGATCTTCGGCTTCTAACTTGAGGAGGATGATTGAAATTGAATTGCTCCTGCAGTCGGAAGAAATGATCAGTCCTTCCTTGCGCCTTCACGGATCGGGTGAATGGACGTTCAGCCAGGTTGAGATTTGTATGGAAAACACTCTGATCTTCAATAGAAAAGCTTTGATCTGCAAAGATAGTTGTTCCCCAGCGGAGTCGCAAAAAACTGGTGGCTAGATTTTTTGCATAGCATCAAACCTAGGCAGTCATGAGATAAATCTCCCTCATTTAACCGGTGAGGCTCCCGTGTCAGATTTGTCAATAAAAATGTGTTATTATCTATCAGGGGTTTTACTTTAACCACTTAGTTCATGAACCATAACTAAGAAGTTTTGCAGCAAGTACGTAGCTGTTTAAGAAAGGAAAGTTATAGAAGAAAGAAGTAAAGGAAATACAGAGAAGAAATGGGGAAGATGTGCATCCCAATTAGTAGATAGCAGAGCTAATTACATGCACATAGAAGAAACTTAATAGATCTTGCTCATTGCTCTCATTAAATTCTGATTCGCCTTCGAATGTCTACTCTCTTGATCCTTCCATGTATTTATAGGCCTTCCCATGTTCTCCCATGCACTGGATGATGTGAAGGGGCATGGAAGTGAAGAGACACGGCTGGGCGCTTCAAATTTGCGTCCATTCATGCTCTGTTCTTCTTTTCTATTCAAAAGTGCTAGGACCGCTGCCCTGAGCAAACCGACGGTCACAGGACCGCTGCCTTGGTTGGGCGGCGGTTTTAGGACCGCCGCCCTGCAGGGCGGTGGTTCTGAAATTACCGCTCTTCACAGAGCGGCAGTTCCTTCCAGAACCTCCGTATTCCTCAATTTATTTATTTTTCCTTCTTCTTCTTCTTGGTGCTGATGAAACTGATGAAGTGGTGTGTTTTTCTGGATCCCTATGGATCATTCCTTCAGTTGTCTTTGACTTCTTATGCATTGACTTTTCTTCATTCCTGGGCACCAAAATTAGGAAGAAAAACTATTAATAAATCACATTAAAGTTATTATTTAATGCCCAAAGGGGTCGCACTTTTTGAATAAGGCTGATTTCTATATTTAAAAGTCATCTTTGATGGGATTATTCACCCTGCATGGCAGCTCCAAAAATCCCTTCATCCACTTAAGCTGTTTGACTTCCATAATGGGAATTTTTACCCTGCAAGGCAAATAAGAAATTCCCATCAATGTGTGAAGTGATTTTTCTTTATTTTATAATGAGAATTTTCACCCTCCAAGGCAGGGAAGAAATTCCCGCCTGTTTGTTGCCTCTAATTTTCCCATCGTAACTTAAGTGATTTTGCCTTCATGGGAAAAAGGACCCGGCAAGGCAGGTACAAAAATCCCACTGCAATTTAAATCCATCCATTCCCAAAAATGCGTCTTGTGCAGAAGAGGCTTTTTTGTGCACGACTTCGTCTTTTTAAAGAGAAGTTGACTTCCTGAGGCTGATTCCTTCTGACATGGTGGCTGTAGATGATCTCCTGATACTCTAGGCAATAAAATAGACTGTACTGGCGAAGGAATTGACCTAGGAGAATTTTACAGAGAAAAATACGCAAAAAATAATAAAAATGAAAAACATTGGCAGAAGTCACAGACAAAGCCCAAGATCCATTCTTGGTGAAAACCCTACTGGTATATGTGAATATTGACGCACAAAACTTCAACAAGGATAAACTGGAGCGCAATTTACTTCAAACGGGGCTTTAAATAATTAAATATAATTTTCCCTCAGACAAAACTTGGCGAAAGGATAAAACGAGTTTCGGCATCTGGGTATTTGTCGAAATTGGCTCATGTGATTCACTGGGAATATTTTAATGTAATACAAGCATCTTCTAGCAATAAAAGCACAAAACGACCCGCTATTTTAAAAGTACGATTTTTTTTAACATGGGGTAGTCTCAGATTTTAGAGTGAAATTTGGGGACACCAAAAGAGAAATGGGGAAGACACACGACACACTTTGAGTGAGATGTGTGTGGTTCTCTAATTTATTAAGTTGAAAGAGGTTACAGTATAATTGGTGAAGTTCATAACCAAACATTAATTAGTTGATAACTAGTAGTTCATTAAAGATTAACTAATATACTTTAATAGTTCGGTATTATTTCTTTCTCGCCATAACATTGGTGAATTACATTTGCGTAAATCATAAACACCTTATAAAGGAGACAAGTGAACCATACTTCTTTCATATTGGATCATACCGAAATGCTTATTCTTTATCTTATTCTATCATACCCCATGCAGTTTAGTAGGCTGTTTAATTGTTTACAAGAAGATAAAATCATCTTCACAGCGGAAAGATATTTGTTGTCCTAACTGTATTTGTCAAGACTTTATAACCATAAACAGTTCATGCAAGAAGCAATAAAGGAAATTAATTTAAATACAAAATGATCTCATATGTGTTGTTTGTAGATGGATTTCTGAAAGTACCACAATTTGGTTACAAAATTGTTTTATCTACTCTTTTATTATTAATATGCCATTATTTATTGCAAAGCCCTCTGCATATCTATTGATAATAAAATTATAAAGATATAAGTACAAGTGCTGGTTTACCATAAAGAGGTGACCGGGAGATAAGATTCCATATTAGGTGCACATTGCACAACTAACATCAAAGAAACATTTTTTACGATTGAAATGTTGCATCCAATTAAACAATTTTTTTTTTCCAAAGTCATATAGAGAAACACAAATAAAAATTCATGAAGCTTGCAAAAAATATTTGATATTGTTTTCTACAAACTTAATAAATGACTAATGCAATAATATCGATTGCTTATATACATATGTATTAGGATATCCCATTCCATTATTTTGGCCTCTTAATGTTGTGCTATTTCAAGAATCACTTATGGTTGCATTCAAGACGTTTCATTGATCTCTGACATTTCTATGTCTCTGGCAGTTGACCTTTCCTCGTCTGCTTTAATCTTTTTCTTGAGCCTCTTTTGACCCTTCTTACGCCATACCAGAATGTTTTCAGCAATACTATCTGAAAATATAGTCTTTTTGTATTTGCTTCCCATCTGAGTGCAAGAAACAAATTTTTTTATGAAATCCTCAATCACCTAAAAGGAAGTTGAAATTAGCAACAGAAATTCTAAGACTAAAGTAATTAACAAATAGACATTGGACTGCTTATCACCTGAGAAATAAGGGCATAGAGTGGCAAGGTACTATAGCTACAAAGTACTTGGACAATTACTCTGTACAAAACCATAGTTCGATAATTAATTTTATTTTGTATCCAAATAATTTCTCATAATAAAAGTAATTTAGACTGGGAATAAATGAAGCAAAAGATAAAAATATTTGTTGATGAGTTCATGGTAACCTTAGATCATGTAGGAGCTCTAAATTACCATTTCTTGAATTTTGCAAGTAAACACACTATTCATGTAAATGAGCTTAGGATGCATTACTTTATGTCTTCTGATTATGGATCCAAAGTTGTTGTCAAACATGGTTGTTATTGCAGGAGAAGAAAAACGAAAAAGGAAAAAGTAACCAATGAACTGATTGACTTTCATTTAACATAAATAGTGTACAGATTACTAGTTATTGAATGGCAATGAAGATACAAAGACTAACTTGACAAAAACAATGGAATTAAAAAATGCTAGGGAGATGTCAATTTCATCAAATCTGTCATGATACTTTGGTATAGTACATACCAATGATGTCATTTTTGAAGAAGTGCAGAGACCAAAACAAAATTCTATTCTCTATATACTAAATAAAGAACAACATTGTTGTTCAAGACAAAGAAATAATGTCAGGCATACCCAATTACAAGTCTGGGAATTATGTAGCCGACTTTTCCCATTATGCATGATCGAAAACCATAGGTTGTCTGCATATTGAATCCATTACATTAATAATAAAAGTTAAACTTCTATAATAAGATTTCTTTGTGCAAGCATAATGCCCTCAATATATACATTAACTAGAAGAAAGTAAAGCGGAACATACTTCTTTGAATGGCTAACCTGCATTACTATAAAACCCGACTAATAAAATCCTATTGTGGTAGCATTTTTTTGTTATGAACTACTTCCAGGAAAGCCTTCACATTTAATAAGTAATTCTCAAATCATAGTAGCGCTATTTACAAACTAGTATAAACTACACTCTATCTTAAATATTGTCCTGTGCAAAGAAACCTGGATTGAACATTACGCATTGGAAATGGAGTATTGTCAAGTTTGGATTAACATGGTCCATCCTTGAAGTGGAAAAAGAGTTTCTTGACTAAAAATGACTTATAAATATGTGGAAAGCATTACGTGTTCACATTTCTTAGGTTAGGATAAATACTATAAGCTCAGAAATTCTTTTTTTAAGGAACTTTTAAAATCTTGAATGACATATATTCTGACTTATACAAGTAAAAATTAACAAATTATGTGTTTTTGCATACTTACCAATATCCAGAAGAAAAAAACTACTTCAAAAGCATTCTGCCAACAATTTGACCAATATTGTTATTTCAATTTATGCACATTCTAAAGGAGGCTACAAAATAAAAGCATGCATTGGCATAAAAATAAAATCATTCAAGGCATGTCTTGATATTTGTCCTATTATCTCAAGGTATTTACTTTTAATATATTCCATGATAAATCACAACTCTAGGGTGTATCGTTAGTCCGTATTTACCTGAAACAGAATGAAGTGTATTAAATCAAGTACTAGATCAGGTCGACTAAACCAAAAGTGATCATTTGAAGGGACGAATAACTATTTCGTCACCTTGCATTGCACTATGCTTCTCTGCAACTTCTTGGGCTAGCTGAACCATAATATGCTCTAGTTTTGCACCCAAAGCAAGTAGAATCTGTTCATAAAATTCAGCCATCTGATTTCAGTTGAATTATATAATGCATAGGTGTTATAAAATTCTAAAATCAAGGCATTAAAAATCCTGAATGAAATAGGCTAAATTTTCAAAACTTGATAGTGAGAAAAAAATCCCCAATACAAAGCAATTAGAATATCATATTTGTAAATTAAGAGTGTACGAGTCAAAAGTGTTAACATGAAAAAGAAATGGCTTGCCTAAGCAGGGAATATTCCAGTTAGTTAAAACTTGTCTACAAGCAGCTTCAATTTTGAAAAAGGAAAAATATCATATTAACATAAGAGAGGAATAAAATGAAAGGGGCGTGAAGGACTGAAGCCTAAAGCACAGATTTAGTTACAAAAAGATGACATGAACCAGCATGTGGATAGATACAGAGGAAGAGAAAACATCAAGAGCATCTTATATGAGGGTTGTTCTGAACTAGTGATCATGTGGCATAGTGAAGAGGAAACTATCTTCAGAGAGGGTTATGGTAGCCAGGATTGTGTTTAGGACGAAGCGTGAACACTGAAGTATGCTGAAAATGGTGGTAACAGTGTCTTTGAAGTGATATTGACAAATATCATGGCGCTTCAAAGGAGGGCTAGACAGCTCCGGGTAGTTGAGGAGAGGGTGGATTCCTTGACTACCATCTAGAAGATGCCTGTAGTTGGCTGATTTGCATGTGGGGGTAGGATTTGGTACTGCTCGTGTGAGTGGAGAGAACTGATATTTTTCGAGAAGAATGAAATACCATTGCATACCTTGACTTTGGTGGTGGTCTCAAAACTGATTTCATTGGAAAATCCTTATTAAAAAGGAGCAATTGTTTTTTATATTTAGCCCCCCTTTCTTCTTTTCATTGATAATCAATTCCATAAAACCATAGGGTATTTGAATTTATCTTGCTGTCCCTGTGAGAGAAAATAGTGGAAATGTTAATTGTCTGATGTGCTTCAAAGACTGGGAGAGGGAGTAAAGTTATCAGATAAATGGGAGCAACTGTAACATCGCCTTTATCATATGAATTCTATTAGCAAAACTTAGCCACTGATTGGTCCGTTTTCAAAATTTAGGACGGAATTTTGGTGAGTGTGTGGTCCCATAACCCATTATTCTGTTTAACGTGGAAAGGGAATCCAAATATGTAGTAAGGAATTGACTCTTTGTGAAGGGTATGATCTGCAAAAATTCCCTTTTTTTTGTGGAGAGATGTCGAGGAAGAGAATGTTAGATTTTTCTGTGTTTATTACCTGGCCTGAAGCTGTTTGAAATCCCCATATTAGACGTTGAAGATGTTAGAGCTTGATGGTAACAATGGTAAAAAACAAGAAAATGTCATTTAGCAAAATGGAATTTGAGTACCTGATTCCATTCTGAGTGGCTGCAAGTCTGCGGATATGAGAATCATTAGAAGCCTAATGAACCACTCTTAAGAGAATTTCACTCATGAGCTATGTTGCCAGGATATGGGTACGGGTTCAATACATGGATAAGTCAATTTTAAAAAACCCTTGTGTATGATATGTCTTGGATACGTACGTACACATATATTAAGAAAAAAAAAATATATATTATATTCATATACTCATTTTACTCATTTTTTAGTCCATAAGAAATACAAAACTTGAAAAATATAGTACGATCAATGTTCAAAACATTTAATATACTTAAGATTTTACAGTTTCTATGATATATGAATATTATATTCCTTTATATTTCATCCATTTCCTTTGAGATTAATTTTTGTGTTGCGATAGTGGCCATAAAAGATGTATATAGGGATGTAATGTCCCCATTTTTGAAGACCCTTAGCCTATCATTCCCCGTGGGCTTTTGGGATGTTGCAAGGGGAAATTTATATTAAATAATTAGATAATATTGCCTGGAGAGTGATTTTAATCATTTGACATTATAAAACAATATTTATTTAATTATTTAATATTTATGGAGCAAGTAATGTGTTTAATTAAATTCCCAAAATGCAAATTAAAAAAGGGGAATTAATTAAATAATATTTAGGTGGTTTTTAAATATTCAAATCACCTTTTGAAAAGGAGACGTCACACCTAGCGAAAATAAACTGCTTTTATTTAATAATTTCCCTCTGCTAGGGATTTCAAATTTTGTGTCTCCTTGCTTATAAAAGGAGTGCTAGGATCATTGTTAGACTTATGTTATGATGAGATTTATTTGATACTCCATGCTTGGAGTTGGGATGCATGCCCATTAATGCTCTCTCTCTCTCTCTTGCGTGGGAAGTTAGTGAGCTGGTTTTGATCAATTGAAGTATTCTCTCTTGTTCCATTTGTTGAGTTCTCTTGTGTTGAAGTATATTCTTTGCATGATTCATACTTGCTAACATTGATGACTTGCTTTGGGATGTGGCACATTTGTTTGATGAGGATATTTGAATGATTAGTGGTGATTTTTGATGTCTTTATGGTCTGGCTTTAATGCTGTAATTATTCCAACAATGGTGACTTGATATGGGTCTTATTTTGACATGTTTTAAGGGTAGATCATCTATATTCAAGATCTGATCTGTGTTGGCTTATTTTTGCTAAGTTTGGGCAGCTATTTTGAGTGTATTAAAGGGTTATTAAGTGCCGGAAATTATTTATGCAATTTTTTCTAACCTTAGCGACTGGTTGGGAGATTTTGGGGGCTGCTTTGGAGGGGTTTTAGTTATCATAAAATTCAGATCTTTAGTTATTTGGAAAGATCTTAATTTATAGAATTATCTGCATTTTATTTGAAGGGAAAATATGGAATATTGACGGAGTTATGAATTTTAGAAGATTTCAGCTGTTTGTCGGCTATTTGGTTGCTAACAATTAAATATTAATTTCAGATCTGCAGTTTGGGATCAATTTAATATTGAATGTGATTGTAGCAATTAGGAGAAATAAGGAGAAGGTGATTATATAATCTTTGGAGTAGATTTGGTGCCCTAAATGCGTTGGGCGACCTACTTTTTAGGGAAAAATTAGGGTTTCGTGTTGGTTGTGTGAAATATGATTTTTGCATATCATTCTTCATATTTTGTGGTCCAATATCCAAAATTTCAGCTCATTTGGACTTCTCTAGCCAAAGATATGAATTTTTGAAAATTGCAGCAATTGGGGTTTGAAAATTAATTTTTTTCCAGTAGTGTGTGATCAGATTTATATTATTTCCTAACTTGTCTTAGACAGAGACATTACAAGGGAGTTCTTGAAGGACCTATTTAATTAGGTTGACTCTTAACCTTCCAATTATAAGTAAAGAATTCAGTCTAATGGTTGGTTCTTGCATTCATATTATCCAAAATAACGTTCTAATCCTCCTTATTAAGGATGCGGGAAGGATTCAATGTTGTGCCTTAATAGTTTCTAGGAAAGGATGCTCTTTGAAACTTTAAGCTGTGCAATTTGCGGTTCTAAATTTTTCTATTAGTATTGAAGATCATCTGAGATTTGGTCTCATAAATAACTTGTACGGAAGCTCAGATATATGTCCAAATTTCTATGAATAGCTTCTTTCCTTGGCCAATTGTGTTGATACCAAATAATTGCCTCAAATGTTCTCGATATCCTTTGAATATTTTCTCTTTAATAAACTAGAGGGATTTTAAACAATCTCCAAGTTTCCTTGTGGTTGACATGCCCTCCTATGAAGTTTGTTTGAGTCAAAATAAAATAAATTTAGAGCCCCCCCCACTGCCCAACGGTACTGATACGTCTCGGGTACGTCAAAATATACCCGGGACGTATCCAAACGCACCAAGGACGTATCAGTATTGTACTCGGGACGTATTCATACTGGGTATGTATCCAGGGGGTATGAGAGGGTGGGGGGCGAACCTTGTTAACATAGCTCATGAGGATAAAACATCTCGAACTAATTGGATCCCCTTGGCTGAATCCTCTGGTGGAGGGAAAAGTCCTGTCAGTTTCATTATTGATCATCGCATTGAATAATGGTGGGCTAATGCAGCTTACTAACTCGTTTTGAAAACCAAATTTGGAGAGTGTGTGGAAAAGGAATTGTAAGTCACATTGATCAAAATATCTGGAGATGTTTGATCATGATTCTCGACCTTTTTTGAGTTTGTAGAGAGTGAATTTTCTCTTGAACAACTATGATATTATCTGTGATTTGACATCCTAGAACAAACACCGATTGTGAAATAGAAATCAATTGGGATAGCAGATGAAAGATCCCAAATCCGTTTCTGTCTGAATTTTTTTTGTATTTATAAAATGCTCGGGCTCAGATCTGAACCGATAATATCAAAGGAATTCATGAAACATCACACTGAAACTGCATAGATAATTTAAATACAGCAAACCCCGCAAATCGGGCGAATACAGAATAGGCGCCTAGGGTTTAACTGGCATATTTCTTTATAAATATTTCAGTTGTGTATTTAGTAATGATTTATGAAGCTAAATATTACAGCAATACAGATATAAAACTGCAGAAAGATTTAATAACAGAGATTGTCCAAAAACCCACAGTAAATGAATCAAAACCCTAGCCGATTTGATATATTTGCTGCTGGGAATTACACTAAATATCTAGCAAGACAAATACCTTTGATACAACAATAAATAATTGTAGAAGAAGCCGCCCCACTCAGATATATGTGCAAATGCTCACTGCTGCAATTTATTCTTTTCTTTGAAACTGCTGAAATGCTGAATAACTGTGTAAACAATGAAGATTCCTGGATGGAAGCTTCTCTCACTGCTCTTGGGGTTTCCGTCCGCAAGAGGAATAATGTTCTGAATCCAATGAAGACCCTGTGTGAATCTTCCTCCTTCGAATTGGGTTTCCGTCCAATCCGTAATCTCCAAGGGTTTCAGTCCTTCGAGAGTAATTAGCAAGAGCTGCTCTGAATTTGTTTTTTTGTTCAAAATGATAAGTGTGTAGCAAATGGGCCAAACCCTCCTTTTTTTTATAACCTTTTCCGAGAATTTTCATTAAAAGGAAATATAATTAATAAATCACTTTATTAATTAATTGCACCTTATAACTCCAGAAAGTGATTTATTTAATTAATTAATCATTCCTGGCGCCCAAGGTCCCTTAATTAGCATCTCATCATTTAGAACATCACATTCTCTTTTCGATGAGCTATAACACTGAGGTGCTCACCAAGTAATTCGTACAAATATAAGCAACCTGGGTAAAATAATTAAAATAAGCCATTAATGCTCCCAAAGTGCGGAAATCGTCAGAAAGCACCGGAATCGGAAACTAACTGAGCAGAAGCGGCGCCGATGACGAATAATGAGAAATGAAGTTAGTTGGGTGACTTACTATAAATGGAAACTCTCTCCAAGAATCTTGGAGAACACACCAGAAGCCGGAAATAACCTCAGAAAGTGCCAAGTGAGTCCTTAAGACCAACTGAACTCATTGCTAACATCAAATAATCCACCAGATCGTCGATAAAACCCTTACCTGCTATGCACATCGTCTCCTAACAACGGGACTAGCTTACGAAGATGACAAATAAGCTACCCACCAAGTGCCCAAGCGTCATGCTAGAAAGAGGGACATTACAATACTCCCTTCCCGAGATTGCTTGTCCACAAGCAATATCAGATCTGCATACCAATCAAGTCTCGGATACCACTGAAAGATCCCAAATCAACCGAAACCTTTTGAATGGCTTCAAATGCACTGTGCTAAACTGCTTAAAGTCTGCAAAATAGAACTTGTGCAACTTACTCATAAAAAGTGCCATAACACCTGAAGCCAAAATAGAAAATCAACTACACCCGTCCACCAACCACCTGGATCCCAAATGATCCTGGAACATGTGCAATCCCATAACCTCAGTATGCAATTGAAACCCAAGAGGCTGTCAAACTCTGTCAACCAATGAAACCAACCAGCCAACAATGGAATTCCTAGATCCCAATCTTGTAAATCAACCCCATAATGCCAACTCGAAGTACTATGTTGATCCACCTCAAATATCATAACTGGATAAACTGGAAGTCCCTCAACGCCAACAGACTTTCGCTGTGCCACTCTGATACCCCCTAGAGTCTGATCAAGCCAAACCTCAATCTTCAGCTTCTGTGAGCAACTGTCTGGCGAGAACAACTTCGACTCATCATTTGAAATCTGAAGCATGTCATACCAGAGTGAATCCGAACATCCCTTATTCAACCCACCTCTCTGTGTCATCAATGTCATCATCAAATATTGTACATGTGGGCTAAACGAAAAATGATAGGCACACCTCATAATGCAATCGAGGTGAAATTCTCCTGACTGTGCTAATGGAATACTCGAATAGTCAGGTGTATTCCATCCCATGCTGCCATCACCAGAAGAAGACTCACAACTCACAATAGGATGAGTTGATCTTGCAACAACCTCATGAAGACCTCTCCCAAAAAGTAATTGCAAGTGCCCTGTCTCTCTTTCAGGAGTGAGAAGAATATCATCATGAATGCCATCTACTATTTGAAAAGAAACTGGATCAATACCAAAGTCCAACGTGCAAGTCCTAGAAAAACCCAACTCCTTCTGATAAAACTGTCCAAGGTCAGTCTCCAAAGTTCCGAAGTAGAGCCTGGTGCTCATATCTCCAATGATGCCTGAACTTACAGCTATGACTGATGTGTCTATGTCATCCACAAACCAATCCACACTGAATGGTCCCCTGCAGATGTGAAAGATGCCTAATGAAGGTGCATAAACGCATATACTAACATCTGACAAGCTGCTGGCATAAATCAAAACAGCACCCTGTAACCTGTATATCATGTCCATGATGGAGCAAAAAGTATCTCTACTGCCCAAAGATAAGAAGAAATCATCATTACTCCATCCTCTAATTCCAAAGTGACCATCCCAATCACTCCTCTCCATACGAACAGCTGCTGCCCTCAAAGTGTCACCTGACAGAACTCCAACCAGCAAAGGAGGACAGCCATCAATCAATGAAGTAGGAGGTAAAACCCAAGAGGATGATATTGGAAAATTGTTGCCAACATGTCTATCTCCAACCCATAGACTGAAACTAATCGAAAACTCAATCATGTACCTCTCTCTAACTGACTCCTCATGCCTTTCCAACGCGCAAGGCACTGCACCTGTACCTTGAATGTGAATGCTAGAAGAACTCATGCTACTATCCTCAACATGTGCCTTGGCTGCCATAGATGACTGAGTCTCTGATATACATAATGAATATCGAGCTAAACTCAACTCTAAGCAAAGCTCATCAACATGACTCTCGGAATCTTGAATTGCCAACTGAGTGCTCACCAAAGAATCCCTTGGAGCTTCATCATTCTCTAACTCCATAATGCCTTGGCTTCCCTGCATCAAATTCTGAGTATTCTGGTTCATGATGGGTTTAATGTCATCATGATAATACTGCTGCAACAACAAAGATGGTGTATCTCTTACCACCCAATCTGCATTTTGTGAAGTCTGCTCCTCTTGGATTGAATTTTCCATACTCCAATACCTACCAAAAGCTGATGTAAATCCTGCAAAAGTGGAAAATGACATGGAATTCCATGTAGGAAAGCTATTAATTCCTGACAAATCAATGAAGATGAAGTCACCAATCAACAAATAGGGAGCTGCCATATCATAGTAAATCGATGACATAACAAAAGATGAGATATGGATGTCTTCAACACCCATCAAAGACAACTCATGAGTGGCTGGTCCACTATGAATGTCATCAACAAAATCATCAACTCCATCAACTGAAAATTCTGAATTTTCCTCCTTCATGCTTTCATTGCAATCATCACCCAACAAATCCATGGCATTGTTATCCAAAACACTCACATGCTCTATGCTAGCCTCTAAAGTAAAAGCTTCTAGAGACACCTCTTGTAAGGATGGTGTAAAGA
The DNA here is from genome assembly GCA_019776745.2 of Taxus chinensis. Classification (NCBI taxonomy): domain Eukaryota; kingdom Viridiplantae; phylum Streptophyta; class Pinopsida; order Cupressales; family Taxaceae; genus Taxus; species Taxus chinensis. Next base: position 759,813,920 of record CM034153.1, read on the forward strand.
CATCAGCATGTCTATCAAATTCATCATATAAATTTTTGCATACCTCATTAGAACTTAAAGACACTAAAGCACTCTCATGGAGAGTTGTACCATCCATATGTGAAGACTCTTTATTCCTTCCATGTATCAACCATTTAGAAGCTATAGTGTGAGATTCCTTCCTTGCCTGCTCAGTCTTGTAGCCAATACTTGGGTGCATGTCCATGTAGTCCATGAAAGGAAAATTCTCCTTAACATCTTGAGGAAGAATGCTATACTCCTCAAATATGTTAATCACTTCCGCTTCTTTGTCCTGTGGTGTTGGACCTTTGTAAATAGAAAGTGATGATGATCTAGGCCTCCGATCCTGTCTGGCCCTCATGTTGTCTCTCCTCTGAGCACAATATTGTGGGAGGGGAAATGCATCCCTCACATGCTGCGGCAAACTCCTCCACTCATCATTGACTGCCATGATAGTATCTGAGAAAGTTGCTTCTTCCGACCGTCCCTCAATCTCTGGTGGGTCACCTCTAGGCAAGAAGTTAGGCTGCATAGGCCTATTTGCAGTCCGTGTAGGTCTCCTCTCGTCTGTATGAGTATGCCTCCGCTCACGGCATGGCAATCCCCTAACACTCCCAAGCTCTGAAGGTGATCTGCTATGACCCCTATAGTTGCTGGCAACTGATACGGATTTGTCCCTCCTGCCGTGCCTATCCCACGGCCCATCTAGTGCCAACCTGTCCAAAGTAGTGCCCATTCGCTCCATGGTCTGCAATAACTGCCTCTGCATGGCTGCCATATCCCGAATAAAGTTCCTATCTGGATCTGCATGTTCCTCTCAAGGAGGACTCTCAGGCCTCTCGCCCAAATATTCCATTTTGTCACCTCCTGCAATACTAGCCTCGAGTCGTGCTCGTCTGTGGGTGTAGTATCTATGTGGACCGTCCTCTCTGTGATGCATTCAAAGATGATTTCTGTTGTAATACCCTATTTGTTTCTTCCCACACAGGCTGGGAGGATACACTGCTCTGATACCACTGAAAGATCCCAAATCCATTTTTGTCTGATTTTTTTTTGTATTTATAAAATGCTCGGGCTCAGATCTGAACCGATAATATCAAAGGAATTCATGAAACATCACACTGAAATTGCATAGATAATTTAAATACAGCAAACCCCGCAAATCGGGCGAATACAGAATAGGCGCCTAGGGTTTAACTGGCATATTTCTTTATAAATATTTCAGTTGTGTATTTAGTAATGATTTATGAAGCTAAATATTACAGCAATACAGATATAAAACTGCAGAAAGATTTAATAACAGAGATTTTCCAAAAACCCACAGTAAATGAATCAAAACCCTAGCCGATTTGATATATTTGCTGCTGGGAATTACACTAAATATCTAGCAAGACAAATACCTTTGATACAACAACAAATAACTGTAGAAGAAGCCGCCCCACTCAGATATATGTGCAAATGCTCACTGCTGCAATTTATTCTTTTCTTTGAAACTGCTGAAATGCTGAATAACTGTGTAAACAATGAAGATTCCTGGATGGAAGCTTCTCTCACTGCTCTTGGGGTTTCCGTCCGCAAGAGGAATAATGTTCTGAATCCAATGAAGACCCTGTGTGAATCTTCCTCCTTCGAATTGGGTTTCCATCCAATCCGTAATCTCCAAGGGTTTCAGTCCTTCGAGAGTAATTAGCAAGAGCTGCTTTGAATTTGTTTTTTTGTTCAAAATGATAAGTGTGTAGCAAATGGGCCAAACCCTCCTTTTATAACCTTTTCCGAGAATTTTCATTAAAAGGAAATATAATTAATAAATCACTTTATTAATTAATTACACCTTATAACTCCGGAAAGTGATTTATTTAATTGATTAATCATTCCTGGCGCCCAAGGTCACTGAATTAGCATCTCATCATTTAGAACTTCACATTCTCTTTTCGATGAGCTATAACACTGAGGTGCTCACCAAGTAATTCGTACAAATATAAGCAACCTGGGTAAAATAATTAAAATAAGCCATTAATGCTCCCAAAGTGCGGAAATCGTCAGAAAGCACCGGAATCGGAAACTAACTGAGCAGAAGCGGTGCCGATGACGAATAACGAGAAATGAAGTCTGTTGGGTGACTTACTATAAATGGAAACTCTCTCCAAGAATCTTGGAGAACACACCAGAAGCCGGAAATAACCTCAGAAAGTGCCAAGTGAGTCTTTAAGACCAACTGAACTCATTGCTAACATCAAATAATCCACCAAATCGTCGATAAAACCCTTACCTGCTATGCACATCATCTCCTAACAACGGGACTAGCTTACGAAGATGACAAATAAGCTACCCACCAAGTGCCCAAGTGTCATGCTGGAAAGAGGGACATTACAACAGAGGCCTTCATTGGTTGGCAAAGAACTTAGAGAGGATTTTGTATATCATATTGCATAAAGCAATAGGTCTATAATGTTCAATCTGATGGGCAATACTGACCTTAGGAATCAGGACAAGACGCGTGCAATTCATTTGTTTTTAGCAATTGTTTATCATGTCCTGATTCTTCAACCAGATCCGATAGTTTATGTTAAACCATGTCGTAGTATGTTTGAAAAAAGGGCTTGTGAAACCATCAAGTCCTGGAAATTTTCCTGGATCGAAGGAGAAGAAACCTGCACGAAGTTCCTTTTTGGATATGGCTTGCAGCAGATTGTCGTCATCCAATTAATTTAATATTTGTGGTATGTGTTGTAGAAGATATGTTTGGGATCCATTTTCCTCCTCTGCATTTGGAGGTGCTTTGAGAAGTTCTTGGGTAGATGACGTTGCACGAGATAACATTGGTGGTTGAGATGTGCTATAGTGGCCATCCATGTGTTGCCTAGGGTTTCAATGGAAGAAAGCAACAAAGCTTTTCTATACTACTAAAGAAGAAGGAAAGTGGATCAGCCAAGGGAAGAAGACAATATGGCTAATCAAGATCCTCAAGAAGCCAAATTTGATAAATTGATTGTAGGTCAAGATAGATTAGTGGATACAATGGACTTGCCATATCTCTTCAAGGGATGGTTGAACCTAGGGTTCATAACGGTGATGGTAGCTCATTTGGAGCTAATAATGTACGACGACCAACGGGATCAGCCCACGGATCAGCCAGAAGGCCCATTTTTCTTCCAAGGGAAGAATCTATTCTGGATGTTGGATCCAGACCCTCGACAGAGAAAAACATTGCCTCAATCTATGAAGAATATATGGCTCTTCAAGAGAGATTCATGAAGCCATTACACTTGCTGAATTCATTGGTGTGAATAAAGGAAGACCTAAGCCCAAGCCTAGACATCATATGCCACATAAGGAGGTATAGAATGTGTTGGCGAAAATGACCTTTTCCACATTTGATTGATCAACCAAAGGGACAGCTAGGGCTTGGATTTAGAAGTTGGATACATATTTGTCTTTGAAGCCCGTGATAGAGGAGGATGCTATCAAGTTTTCTACCATGCATCTTGAAGAATTTTCTCATGAATGGTGGTGTCATGGGTTAGTGACACAAGGGCATAATGAGATTCATTCCTATGATGATTTTTGTCAAAGACTGTAATGTCCCCATTTTGAAGACCCTTAGCCTATCTTTCCCTGTGGGCTTTTGGGATGTTTCAAGGGGAAAATTATATTAAATAATTAAATAGTATTGCTTGGAGAGTGATTTTTATCATTTGACATTATAAAGCAATAATTATTTAATTATGTAATTTATTTAATTTAATTCCCAAAATGCAAAATTAAAAGGGGAATTAATTAAATAACATTTGGGTGGCTTTTAATGTTAAAAACACCCTTAGAAAGGGGACGCCACACCTAGACAGGATAAACTATTTTTATTAAATGATTTCCCTCTTCTAGGGACTTCAAATTTTGTGCTCCTTGTTTATAAAAAGAGAGCTTGGGATCATTATGAGACTTATGCTATGATGAAATTAATTTGATACTCCATGCTTGTAGTTGGGATGCATGTCCATTGATGCTCTTTTCTCTCATCCATTTGAAAAGATCTTGTAGCTGGTTTGTTTGGATATCAAATTGAAGAGTTTATCATACTCTGGCAAATCGATTTGCTTGTAGTGAAGTCTCTCTTGACCAGTGACTTGCATTATGCTTTTATGTTGACTGTAGTGCACCGTTGAAGCAATGTTTTGTACTCTAACCCCAGCAAATTCCTTCATGGTTGTCTAATGCATTGTTAGAGTGGTACGACTTGGGTGTGTGCATGATATTGTGAGGTTTATAGCTCCTATATTGCAGAGACTTCTTCTATTATGTATGTGGACTGATTTTAGAGTATTATTTGTATGAATACACTGAGCTGGTTGTCTGGTGTGTCTCCTTTATTACAGCAATTTGATTGGGCAGATTTGGTATGAGATCCATGTGTTTAGAAAACTGAATATTATCTAGTTTGACTGCTGTTCTTCCCTTGTCCAGCGATCTCTTCTAGAGATTTATATTTGTTAATAAATAGATCTGACTTCCTTCCTAACAGCGACTCCATTTGGGAGTGAAGATTGAATATTTATTCCATGTCTGGAATATGTATGCCCAGCGAATTGATAGCTGTTAGTTTAAATAGCCACAGCGACTTTATTTGGAGTACTATGGTCTGATTTTGGAGTATGAAGGCTGCTGTTCTCAGCGATCTGAGTGGGGGTTGTCTGGGGTCTAATATTGATTCCTTTTGGCATTGATTTCCATGCATATTGAGAAACTCTAATTGCCTGAATGTAGCGTTTGGACTTACTACATGATTCAATAATGGTTTGAAGTCAACTAGCAGCGATCTACATTGTAGCATGTTAGATACAATATTTGGATGTCTGATTATGGTGTATGGACTCGGATCAATTGGGTTTGGGCATATGTCTGTGATAATTCTGAGTCTCCAATTCCAGCACAGATTTGGTAATGAAACATATGATAAATAGGCTGATCCTTCATACATTTAGTGATTCATGTGAATGCAAATGAGCATAGAAGTTGGATCTAGTTTGTACGTTCTTTAGTTTCAGCTGAGAATTCATGGTATGTACTGTATGATAGAGGCCATTAAACCCCTATCCTTGTGTTTATTGAGTCATCTATTTGATTGGTTCAAATATTTCTGACTGAATTTGTCTATTTGCATTTGATTGGAGTATTGAAGTGTTGGTTAATTGTCTTTTTCCCATTGATCGTGGGATATTACAAAGACTCATTGATCAATTTGATAGAATTGATCTGGAAGTTCACTTTCGTGAGCTTTCTTATTCGAGACAACAAGGCACGGTTGGGGAATACGTGACATAATTTAAGAGGCTTTCTGTTGTGATCACGGATGTTTTAGAAAGAAGGCTTGCAGTGCTTTTCATTGAAGTTTTGATTGAGCCCCTCGAGGGTTTGGTTCTATCCTTTGATCCCTTGTCTCTTCAAGAGGAAATCAAGAAGGCTTTAGATCTTGAAGGTGCTGCTCCAAAAACAGCAGCAAACAACAGTCTTTCCAAGGGAAATTCGAGTGGAATACATTCCACTAGACAACCTAGAAACCCTCCCTTGGACCAGCCAAGAAGGCCACCCCAAAAGACGCCTAGCACTCACATGGAGCTGCCCCTACCCATAACCAGCAATGAAAAATAATCTAGAAACGAGCTTCAAAGGAAGAATTTGTGCTTCTCATGCAAGGATCCATGGACACCAGGGTATTGTTGTTTGGGCAAAGGTAAAGTGCATTACATTGAAGTATTTTCTGATTCTGATGATGATGAAAACAATGTTGATGAAGCTAAGCATGATAGTATGCATGAAGAGGATCCGGAAAGGGTTGATAGCACTTTTGCTACCTTGAAGGGAGCACCTAGTTACAATTCATTTCATATGAAGGGTAATCTACAAGGGCACGAAGTACCATTTTGATTGACGGGGGAGCCACTCACAACTTCATAGATGCATGCTTGGTGGCCAACTTGAAATTGAAGGTTGAAGACTTCAAAGGGTTCACTGTAAAGACTATGCCATGTATCGAGAGGTGTTCTCAACTCCATGTTTCATTAGAGCAATATGAGGTATATGCTGATTTCCATTTAATTAACATGGCCGATATGGGCATCGTGCTTGGAGTCCAATGGTTGCATTCATTGGGAAACTCACTTTCAATTATCAAAGGATGGAAATAAGTTTCATGGACAAAGGTAAAAATATTACTCTGCAAGGTATGCTTTTGGAAACACCCCAAGTTAATTATTTGGTAGAAGATGTTTTGTCATGGGAGTCATATTTTTTCTCTTTATCTAATATTACAACAGATTGGAATTCATTAATTACAACTGAGTATGTTAAGAACAATTTTGCTAATGTTGTTTTTAAAGGAGAAATAAGAGATGAAAGATACAAGGTGATGTATGGGCTTATTCTTTACAAAAATTGAGTCTATTTGGTGCTCGAATCGAAGGTGAAGAATAAAATTTTGAGGGCTGTTCATGATGACCCATGAGCTGGTCATACATATGTTACTTTAGGACATATAAGCAGGCGAGGGAAAGATTGATTCTATTGGAAGGGTCTTAAAGGGGAAGTGCTCCAATACATTCAGGAATGCCTTACATGCCAACAAAACAAGACAAAACACGCATTTCTAGCAGGTCTCCTACAACCTCTTCCCATTCCCACTCAAATATAGGATAGCATCTCTATGGACATATGAAGGGGCTGCCTATGGTTCAAGGTAAGGATTGCTTATATGTAGTGGTTGATAGACTCACTAAGTATGATCATTTTTTGCCCGTTTCCAGCTAAATATAATGCTCCTATAGTGGCTGATGTGTTTTTCAAAGAAATATTCAAACTTCATGGGCTTCCCAAGGATATAGTAAGTGATAGGGACAACAGGTTCATGAGCATGTTTTGGCAAGAGTTTTTTCAATTGGTGGGCACCCAACTCACTCCTGACACTAGCTACCATCCCCAAATGGATGGGAAAACTGAAATAGTGAATAAATGGGTGGAAGGATACCTACGGAACTACATTGATGGACAACGATTAGCATGGATGAAGTGGCTATACATGGCTGAGTTTTGTTACAACACCACCTTCCAAACATCCATTGGTATGTCTCCTTTTAAAGCTTTGTATGGGTATGATGCTTCTTCTTTTGTTGATTCGATTATGACAGATAGTAGAGAGCCTCAGGATCAAGATTTAATTCAGCGAAGTCACGATATCGTAAAAGATCTCAAGGAAAACCTTCTACGTGCCCAAAATCAGCAGAAGTTATATGCAGATCAACATATGAAAGAGATTTGAATTTGGGCTTGGAATTCTTCATTCCCAGACATATTTGTAATGGGTATTTGTTGTTGTTGATAATCAATTTCCAGATGATATTAAATGTATAAAAAAATCTATATTCTCTGGTACTTTTTCTTTCCAAATAATTCCCGCTTTGAAGAATAATATTTTGAAGGGTTTCTATAAGTTTTTGGGCTGATTGCTAGCATAAAAATATATTTACAGCTTGCTGGTAAGGTTTGAGAATTTAATTTTAATTTTGTTTCAGTTTACTATTTGGTTCTGTGCAAGTTCCTTTGGTGTTCAGATTCAGCCCGAAAAGGGAATTACAATTTTTCATCCCCAAATCTAATTGCAATGGAGGGTTTTCGTCCTTAAATGTAGAAGTTGAAGCAGCAACTCAAACTCTCAATGTAAAAATAGATAATGGCCAAAAGATCCTTCCAAATGACTCCCCAAACACCTTTTTATAAGTTCACTTGACACTTTTCCCAAGGAAAAGCTGCGAAAATAACTATCTTCTAATTTGATATTGACTTGCTTAATTTGGAAAGTCAGCTTTATTTTTTATTTATAGTAATAAAATAATATTAAGTTGTCACCTTCTAATAAAAAGTGAGTTGCTTGACAACTTAAGTTAACTTTATTATTTTTATTTTATTTGAAAAGGGGTCATGACACAAAACAACACAAAGGGTCACATCACTTTGTTATTTGTTAATAAACGGAACCGTGATAAAGTAGTATTACAATTTATGTTGATCCATGCTTGTTGGACATCGTTATTTACCCATCATAAGCTGTAGAATTGATGACAGAGTTGTGCATGCAAATTGAATGGATAGAACAAACTCTTTGACATGAGATTATTCATTCTTTCATCATTAATAATGCAGTAGTCCAACCTATTAGTATTCTTCCCTTTGTGCAAATTCAAGACATCTCTAATCCAGTTCTTTTGAAAATAGCATCATCTCGAATGAAACTAAAGATTCTTTCTTTTCCCTTGATGTAATAGAAAATATTGTACTATTTTTACTTGTATTCTCTTTTAACATCAATAGTACATGAAAAGGAAGGATGTATAAAGTGATCATTTATGCAGAGAAAGGGAAAAAGCATGTGAAGGAACTACTAATTACAATCATAAGTCTTCTATACATAACATAGACAAGAGAATCATCGATGGTGTGTCAAGGATTTAGTATTTACTTACAATCAAAGGAATAATAGATATCCAAAGATATGCATTCCAACCTGCATAAAATCAGAAATTTCCAGAATATCCTTAGATCTAAGTTTTAACATGGATTTTTATGCAAGGGGAAAGAGTTAGGTGTATTTCAATTAATAAAAAACTGTCCCTAATTTAAATTTTCATGTTTTCACTCGTTATGGATTTTAGAAATAACAGAAGTCATTGCCACTCCTTCAAATCAATTGCTTCATATTTCTTTTGTATAAAATTAACTTTTTAAAGAACACATGCATCTGATTTTATATAGAGAGCATTTTTTTATATTTTGGAAATGAAAGGAGTTCTATTTAGAACATGAGAGGTCATATTTACATTGAATGGAAACAATCAATGCTTATCTTAGGGTTCAATCTAGCTATGCTTGTTAACATCACCTACCACACACCAATAAGCATACAAACATGCACATAGGAGAAGGGAAATAGACAATGGTTATCTTATGTAATGTCCCCATTTCTAAAGATCCTTAGCCTATACGTCCCCGTGGGCTTCGGGATGTGCAAGGGGAACATTTTTATTAAATAATTAAATATTATTGCCTGGAGCAATAATTATTTAATTATGAAGATTATTTAATTTAATTCCCAAAAATATAAAAATTAAATGGGGAATTAATTAAATAAATATTTATGTGGCTTTTATTGTTAAAATCACCCTTTGAAAAGGGGACGGCACATCTAAGGAAAACAAACTGTTTTTATTTAATATTTTCCTTCTCCTAGGGTTTTCGAATTTTGTGCCTCCTTCCTTATAAAAGGAGTGCTAGGTCATTATTATTATTATGTTATGATGAACTTATTCTGATACTCCATGCTTGGAGTTGGGATGCATGCCTATTAATGCTCTCTCTCTCTCTCTCTCTCTTGCGTGGGAGGCGGTATTGAGCTGGTTTTAAGATTTAATTGAAGTATCTTTGGCAAGCATTTGATTAGATTGGCAAGTGAAAATCTGCCTTTTACTACTGTAGCGAATTACTGTAGCGACGTCACCGTAGCAGCTGGGTTTTTGTGATCAAATCAAAGTGTTATTGATATGTGTGAGCTATTTTGCATGTGATAACTAAGGTAGAATTGACCAGCTGGAGTTAGGTTATTCCTTGAATTGAAGTAACTGAGATCTATGCATATTTTGTGTATTTGATGTGTGAAATTCATTCCAGTTGCAGCGATTTGCATTATGGTGATTTAGGGACTGATTTAAATACAGTTTTCTATGTGATTCGATTGGCTGGCTGTATGATTGTGATCTCTTGTTTAAATGCATTGTGAAGTGGTACGACTTGGATTTATGGCTTCTATATAACAGCGACTTCTCTTATCAGTATGTGGACTGATTTAGATGTATTTTGTCTAGTTGGCTGTTGGGTATTGTTTCTTCCACCGCAACAATTGGTTTTGGCAGGTTTGACTCCATGTGTTCAGCGAACTGAACTTCGTCTAAATTGATTGCTGATCCATCCTTTATACCAGCTACTTATTTGGAGTGAATATTTGATATTTTAATGTATATTTGGAGGTCTATATGCCCAGCGAACTAGTTAATCCTCATTTGTTAGCTACAGCGATTTCAGTTAGAGTGAAATGGTGATCTAGATGACTGTTGTTGCTGATTTGTGGTAACTTGTATGAAGCCTGGTTTAAATGGTATTTTCGACCTCTATAACAGCGAACTGTGGGAGTAAAAGCAATCTGTGTAGAAGGGTCCGGATCCATATATTTAATGCATATTTTTAAGTGTTTATAAACAGTGACTTCATCCTTTGTTGTGGTGCTTGGGAACAATGATCTTTGCATGTTTTAATGGTGCTTGGAAGGTCCTGTGACAGCGATTGTAATATCCCTCTTATGGGATCAATGGGAAATGACAATCAAACAAGTAGAATCAACTCCAAAGAACTATCAAACTCAGTCAACAAGGATTATGGAATAGATATTGCAATAATCAGTGATCAAATTTTCATATTCCCTTCACATAGTATCAATGAAATCTTCCTACAAGCTGCTGCTATAAATTCAAACACTGCTGTCACAACATAGAAATGCTTCACTAGATCAACTAGAAATACCAATCAGCAAGAATAACTCAGTATATTGCACAAGACCGCTGCTCTAATCCAAATATAGACTGCTGCCCTAAATACTGAATCACCCTCCAAAATCAATCCTGATCACTGCTCCTGGGAGTTATCTACTGGCCACTTATAGTTTACTAACAGTTCGCTGATCCTAAAGGAGCCCAAACATGCATCGAATATTCCATATTTAATGTCAAATTAAGTCGCTGGAATCAGCATATCAGTCCCTTCCAGATCGCTGCATATTCAGAGCGTTAACACGCATAAAAATGTCTATATACTGTCCAATGGTGATCGCTGTATATTGGAACACAACAAATTCAAAACTTGCTGGTCGACCTTACTATGATTGCATATATAATAATCCACAAACCCAGGTGTAAAAATCAGTATAAACTTGCTGAGGTTATGAGTGGTGTTTAAAATACTGCAACTAACATGTAGCTACAGCCGTTCCTAAGGCACAAGAGGAATTCACCAACCCTAAACCATGGAAAGCAACCGTATCCTAAGCAAATATTTTGTATATCAGGTTGATTAGCTTCAGCTGGGCAGGGTGACCACCAAACATCACAGATTCTTCTAAAAACAGTCACAACATTAATTAGAAATCACACCAATAGTTAGCATCAATATGCCCTAGATGAATCGCTGTTACCAAGAGCTCGGGATCATGTCACTAGCTCAGTCGATCCACACAAACAATGCACTAAATCTGATCACAACATTGTTAAAGCAAGTCGTTATAAAATAGGACATGAAAGCATGCAAAAGGCTGACTGTATCATACTCGAAAATGCATATAAACAGCCCACAAATATGATGAAAAGGGATCGCTGGAATAGAAACCCCATACACCAAAGTCGGCTTGCAAAAGATTCCAAAGAAACACTTATTTTTTGATCACCATTCAGCTGCTACAGTGGCGTCGCTACAGTAAAAGGGCAGATTTTCACTTGCAAATTAAATCAAATGCTTGCCAAAGCCAAAGACATGGATCTCACAAATAAATACTTCAAATAAATCTCAAAACCAGCTCGATCCAACCTCCCACGCAAGAGAGATAGAACATCAAAGGGCATACATCCCAACTCCAAGCATGGAGTATCAAAATAAGTTCATCATAGCATAATAATAATAATGACCTAGCACTCCTTTTATAAGCAAGGAGGCACAAAATTCGAAAACCCTAGGAGAGGGAAAATATTAAATAAAAACAGTTTGTTTTCCCTAGGTGTGGTGTCCCCTTTGCAAAGGGTGATTTTATCAATGAAAGCCACCTAACTTTTTATTTAATTAATTCCCCATTTAATTTTATATCTTTTGGGAATTAAATTAAATAACTTTTATAAAATAATTAAATAATTAAATAATTATTGCTCCAGGCAATAATATTTAATTATTTAATAAAAATGTTCCCCTTGCACATCCCGAAGCCCACGGGGGTGTATAGGCTAAGGGTCTTCAGAAATGGGGACATTACAACGATCTGGTTTGGGTGAAGTATTAATGACCACAAAAATTTATATTCCATTTCCTCTCTAAGTCTGCCATACTTATCTGCCCTGGCGATTCCCTCTGGGACTTATAAATGGTATGGTTGGTTACATGATTCTAATGCACCAATATCAGCGAGCTATATCAATGGTGTGACTTAAAGTGCAGTCTATGTTGGGTTGGTTAGGAATAGATTGTTGCCTTTCGAATCAACTGAGTTTGTTCACTATTTTCATGAGCTCATTGAGTGATTTATTGAAAGATAAGGTACTATTGGCTGGGTTTTATCATTTCTAATCACTGGTGGTGTTGTTTTCTATCCGAGTGTTGCATTTTTCCATTGATCCCATGAAGTGGGATATTACAGTGGTATCAGATTGCTTCCTGCCTATAAGACATCTGAATTTCAACAATGTGTATGTAATGTTTGTCATCCGATAGTGTAGACATTAGGGATACATGGAGTTCATGAGTAATGGTGAATTGAAGGAACAGATCTAGCATTATGTTGACTCCTATTGCCAGGAGTCCTCTACATTTTGTCATGTCACACTAAGCCCTCTTGACCCTCGATTGCTTCTGCTGGTAACATGATGCTGAAAAGAAGTGGTTCAAAGTATTAGAAAGACTCTAGTGTTGATGCATATAGAGGCTGTATGCTCATCAAAGATATTGGCAATGTGCCATATAGATTTACACTTACCTTCCATAAGCAAGAAGATGAAGAATGGAAGGAAGAACAAGGTATAAATTCTTTGGTGTTTGGTGATAAGGTTTTGATATCTAATGCTTGTGTGGGACTTGGTACTTGCACAGAGAAATCGGATTTGATTGAAAGGGTTCCTTTACAATTTGTTGATTACATGCATGGTGATAAAGTAATCATGGAGGAATATAAGGGTACTACATGGCACAAAGGTATGATGGGCAACCCCAAGCCTTTTGTTTCATTTTTGTTGCTTCCTTACATAAGGAAAAACCATGAGCTCATCCAAGAAGCTAATGGCAAGGTGGAGTCACCCTCATTTCCTCCCACAAGAACCTTCCATGCCAAACCCTTAGGGCAGGAAGAAGAGGAAGTGAAGGAAGAAGAACCACTGGATGGGAATAAGAAAGGTAAAGGTTCTTTGTTGATTGGAAAATCGTTTCTTTGTCATCTAATGTTTGCATGCATAGTGAAGTAATAGAAAAAGGAATCATGGAGGAAGAACTAAGGGTAGAAAAATGATTCCTTTCCTCCTTTAGTTCTTCCTCCAAAAAGGGTAGAACTAAGGGTAGAAAAAAGGGCTCCTTTGAGATCTACCCTAGTCTGTCATTTCCAAAGACCCTTAATTTTTGCTCTGTGTATTTGGAGAGATACGAACCTCTGAAGTTTTTCAGCTGTCTAGGGCACGTTGTGCTTTTTTTGGCAGCATTTAAATTTTTTAAAACTCCAAAAACAGTGTTATTATGTCCTTTATAATAATATCAAGCTCTCTTTAAATTTTCATGTAATTCGAGTGGATATTTTAGGAGATATTGATTTTATTTAGTTCGTTGTCCTTACAGTAAAAATCTGCATGAATCAATATTTTATTTGGCTGCAAACTTTCAATATTTTGTGCATTTTTAAGTAGTATCCCGTAAGGGATATTACAGTGGTATTAGAGCTATTGTTCCTCCAGCCTGTGTGGGTTAAATATGGTAGTTTGGAAAGATCTCAATGTGGGTTTTATGAAGGAAATGGTCACCAACATGGTGAAACAACAGGAAGCCACTAACATTTTATTTGAGCCAGCTCACTCAGAATGTGAATCAAAGCAGATATAGGGACAATAAGGAATATGGTGAGAACAGTGATAAAGGGCGGCCAATAGAGGTGATTGATGAGGATTCTTGTTGAAGGAAATACCAATCTTTGTGTAGGGGTTTCAGAGATAATATGTCATTTCCAGATTATTGCATGATGAAGATTGGTAGCAAGCCCAAGCGAGATCATCATAAGCCGGTACCTAAATTACAAAAGAAATAATTTGAAGAAGAAGAAGCTTCTAGAGAAAAAGGTATGATTTCCATTGAGAAAAATAATTACATTAGTGAAACTTTGCTTGTTAGAGAAATTATTCCAGCTCAGGAAAATAAATTTGTATATGCAAGCAAGGAGGATGTAATGGAAACTTTAAAACGGGTGTGAGGAATGGAATAATAGAGCTAGAGTTGCTACATTGAAAGCCGCTCAAGAAAGACAACACTTCCTAAGAGTTCAAGGAAAAGATGTGGGCAAATGATGTAAGGAAATCTACAATCATGAAAAAAGTCTTTATAGAGCAACTTGCACATTAGGAGGAGCCTCACATGGACGCTTCTGTGAAATTGCAGCTTGCTATAATTTCCAAACCAACAACTTTTGACCAGCTTTCAGATACTTACAACGGGCACTCAAGAAACTATGTTGGGGGCAACTCAACACACGTCTATCTTGAACACATGGAGGACATTGATGGCATTGAAAAGTGTGAAGAGCACAGTAATGTGTCTTATTTATTGTTGCCTATTCCAATTTATTTCCATCATGAGATGCATGGTATGGTAGATGATGAAGTCTTCATTATGGAGTTTGTTGAACCATTGCTCCAACTGATGTGTATACAAGCATCTTGTGGATGATATAAGGTGGCAAGTTTTAGCTCACTTAATAGATACAAGGGTTCATGGGCATTATAAGGTATGGGATCCTGGTAATATGTGGCAATCATCCAAAACTATCGATTCTGATTTTAAAAACTTTGTGACTGATTTCATAAGCCGAAGAAGGAATTCAAATGTGCCTTGTGGAGATTACAAGTGTTGGAAAGCATGATTTCTTCATTGGAGACTCTGGTGCAAGAAGGGAGAGTACCTCTCAAGGTACTAGCAGTTGGTTCTATGATTGCTAAAAAGGGTAAGAGAATATTTTTTAATCATCTTCAGCCTGCTGGACTTTGTATAACAGCCGTCATAATGAGAAGAGAAAATAGCAATATGGAACAACAGGGTCAAAGAGGTGATTTGCATTGGACAATTTAGGGCAGCGATATGCCGCCCCATTCTTCTGCCAGGCCTTTGGGGCTTCACGAACATTCTGAGTCTTGAAGGATCTAGAAGTTTCAAGGTGCAACAGCCGGTAGATATTTTGGATGAGGAGTCTTGACATGGGGAGAGGAACCAGACCTTGAGTGAGGGCTTTCGTAACAACATGCCATTCCAGGAATATTGCAAAATGAAGATTGGCAGTAGACGAATGTTTAGAGTTGATCATCAGAAATTGGAACCAGAGTTATCTAGGAGATTGGGACAACATCTCTATTCCACACTTGGATGGTTCTAAGAAGTGTATTGCACCGTCTTGGGTGGCTAGAAGTTGAAGACATACTCCGACTTGAATCTTATGCGTGAGGAAGATGCAATTAAGTTTGCAAGCTTGCATCTTAAGGGAGACACTCATGATTGGTGGCATCATGGGTTGATTACACAAGGACACATACACATTACTACTTATGCAGAGTTTGCGCAGAGGCTGGTGAGCAGATTGGATAGGAGGGACCCTGACAGGTATTTCAGGGAGTGGACTCATTTGAGACAACTGGTCCCCTGGATCAGTACAATCGCAGATTTTCAGAGATTATTAATCATTGTACCTGATGTCACGGAGATGAGGTTGATTTCGTTGCATAGCAGGTTTGACAGATGCTTTCGTTGGGTTTGTGAAGGCATTTGAACCTTCTTCTTTGCATGAGGCTGTTAGGAAATCTCGGGACTTGGAGTTATCCACTCTAAAGTTGAGGGTTCCACCTCGCATTCAGCTAAGGGAACC
Organism: Taxus chinensis; assembly: GCA_019776745.2. NCBI lineage: Eukaryota > Viridiplantae > Streptophyta > Pinopsida > Cupressales > Taxaceae > Taxus > Taxus chinensis. Next base: position 759,829,875 of record CM034153.1, read on the forward strand.
TCCATTTGGATCACCCTGACGAACGTCAGCAGAGGGAGCCTCCACTGAGGCAGGAGGTGGTTAAAAAGCCAATCATTTCCCGTGAAGACAGATATGAGTTGAGGCGAAAGAAACTATGTTTCGATTGCCACACACCTTAGATTCCAGGACATGATTGCAGAGGTAGAGGGAAGACCCAATTCATTGATGATTCTTCGAGGAGAGCAAGGGTGACAGAGGTGAGGAGTTAGAGACTCGCGAGATGGATGATGGAGATGGGTTTGCATTGGATAGTGCTGATGTAGGTACAGGAGGAGGGCTTTTCCTCGGGTTAATATAGCCACATTGTCTATTACTCTGATGTACAAGGCATTTAGGATTAGAGGAGTTATGAAGGGTCAACGAGTTGGGGTACTCATTGATAGTGGGGCAACCCACAACTTTATTGATGCCTCATTGTTTGAGAGGCGAGGATTACAGACAGGATTTTGAGGTCATCAATGGGGTTGTAGCCAATGGAGAGTCTTTGAGGTGCACACGGCGGGTTCCAGCAAGTGACCATCACGATGGGTAACTATACAGTTACCAATGATTTCCACATTGTTGGTATGGGAGTGACCAACATAGCGCTGAGAGTGCAGTGGCTTCACTCTCTTGGTGAGTCTCGGACTAACTTTCAGATGATAGAGCTGAAGTTTAAGTCCAAGGGCAGGAATGTGTTTTTGAGGGGAGTATCTGCAGGAGCACCAAGGGTGGTACAGCTGAGGGGATGGAGAGGACGATCCGGCATGATGAGGAGTTTTATTATTGCGGATCGATGTGGAGTATGATGGATGTGGGTGTGACCAGTAGTGTTGCACATGAGACTAGTTACAGAGATTGGGATTACAGGTTCAGATCATCCGAGTTTATCATTATGTTGGTTATCTGAGGTTTCGGTAGACTGGAGATCTCATTTGCTTGTTGAGTACTCCAAGAACCGACACACTTGTGAGATTCTGGATGGTCACATACAGGATGACAACTACAGATTGGAGGATGAGATGATCTTCTATCAGGGAAGATTGTACCTTGTGTTAGATTCATGGTTGAGGATGGAGATATTGCGACATGTGCATTGTTCTTCCGTGACTGGGCACTTGAGCTTCGATGAGACCTACAGGTTCATGTCAGAGAGGTTCATATGGCATAGGTTGAGGGAGGATATCCTCAACTTTATACAGACATGTACGGTTTGTTCATTATGACAAATCAAAGCTTACGGGTTCATCATTTTTTGAGTCGACATGGGATAACACTCCTATGTATTTTACTGCTTCTATGCCCGGTGAGCACTTCACCCACGTGTTAGTCAGTGGAGAGACGAAATTGACTCATGGTTATTCAGTAGGTTCACATTCAGCACAGGAGGTGGACTATGTGGAGCCGATATTGCCGGTTGATTGTCTACTGGAGTCTTGGGACTTTTCCCCCACGGGACACATTGAGATACATTATGAGGAGCCTTGCTCTCACACGAGTGCAGGGTCATGTGGGAGAGTTAGCACCATTTGTGCGTATATAGGTTGTTTCACAGGTTGATTCAGGGGATTCTACAGGATTCAGAGTGGACTTTCATACCCAGGAGTTGATTGGAGAGGTAGTGAGTGATCACATGATGATAGCCTTGCATTGGCAGGGATTGGAAAGATTGGCAATTTCGGTGTGGGTACTAGTGGAGAGTCGGTGTGGGCATCATACTACTTTAGGAGCAACATTGTTCTCTACACGGCATGGAGAGCATGATGACTACATGGGGTGTCTTGGTTACTTCGCATCACACCGATCATTAGTTGACTGCAGGGTGAGGTGGAGAAACTTACGGCGTGGTATTCAGCTTCTGCAGCATGATAGGATAATGCTTGGGGTCAAGCATTTCTTGGGAAGGGAGGACTGTAATGTCCCCTTTCCTACGCCAAAGGCCTAAGGGTCAATTCAAGTCCAAGCCTTGGTCATACCCAAGGGGCTATGGACGCTGGGAACTATTGGGAAGGGGCCACGTGGTTCCAATATTCTAATTTTGCGTTGACAGGGTCGTGATTTTGGACCATGGCGACTTAAAGGGGAAAAGAAACTTTAGTTATTTTTATTTTATTGACCCCTTGTGGACTGAAACATTTATTGGTCTATTGGGGCTCTTTTGCCTTGGAAGGTATATAAGGAGCTGGGAGAGAAAGGAGAGGGACCTTTTGTTATATACATTTTTAGCCTCTTGCACGTGCAGCTGCTGCTCATTGTGCATCTACAACTTGTGGAGTCAAATCCCACAGGGACCCTAGCTTCGGTGGTGAGAGATCCATCCCTAGCTAGCAGGGCATTCTTCAGTAGTGAGAGATCTACCCTAGTCTGATCATTTTGGAGCCGTTTTCAGGGCTGTGTTACAGAGATAATAACAGAGGTTTCAGAGGAAGGATTTCAAGGGTTTTGGGGGCATTTGGGGAATATAATCAGAGGAGCTCCAGATCAGATTCACGACAGCCATTTGGGCTAGGCGTGGCAGCACGTTGAAGGCGCCTCCATCATTTTCTGACCCCATTCCAAGGGAGGCGACTTGCAGCCCTTATTTGGGGGTTTTCCAGTTGGCCGTTCTCAGATCTGAAGGTGGAAATATTATTTCCTATATCTGTCAATGTTATTTCCAAAGACCCTTAATTTTTTCTCTTGTATTTATGAGAAGTTACGAACCTTGAAGTTTTCTAGCTGTCTAGGGCACACTGTGCTTTTCTGGCAGCATTTTATTTCTGATAAAATTCCAAAAACAGTGTTATCATAGTGTTCAATTTATAATGTTATCAAGCTCTCTTTAAATTTTCATGTAATTTGAGGATATTTTGGGAGATATTGATTTTATTCTAGTTCGCTGTCCTTACAGTAATTTTCTGCAAAAGTCAGTATTTTATTTGGCTGCAAACTTTCAATATTTTGTGCATTTTAAGTAGTATCCCATAAGGGATATTAGCAGTTCCATCTAGCTATGGCTTGTTATGCATCAGCCTACCACACACTAACAAGCGTCACAAACATGCAATAGATTAGAAGGGAGTAGACTAAGCAAGATATAGTCTGTAGTGAATTCAGAAATACACTGATATTTCAGCAGATTCTCTCAGGAAACGCCAAAAGTATAGAGCACCACGATACACATCTCACATCCATGAGTTCCAGGTGCATGATAAGGTCTATGTTGCATCTTCAAACAAGGAATGTTTCAAGGGTTTACATTGAAATATAAAAGCCTTTGTGCTTTGATTCATATCAATCCTATGAACTTGGTACTTTGTTTGGTGGATCTGGATTTGATTCCACATCGTTAAGGTTTTGGCAAAAATTTGTCAAGACTCTTCGAGTCTAGAAAATCCTTTTAGATTCTGACTAGAATTGCGAGTCCTACTCTTGGAATCGTCGCTGCTTGCCATTTTTCCCATGTATTTAAAATGAAAAAACACACTACAGTAAAGTTATAAAAAACACACTAACCGTCAACTGAAAAGACACTCCAACACTGGGAAATCTCGGATTCACTAATTCAGAGTCTATTTTCATGAGCCAAGAAAGTCATGATCCAAATTTTCATTTTCCTCTCATTCTAGTAACCAATTTTGCTTTGTTGGAGAGAGTGCATTATTTTCTTAAGTGATTGCAACTATATATGGTGGAGCTGATAAGAGGGATTGACTATTTGCAAGTACCCTTTACAAAGTCCAAGTGAATAAAAACACTTTAGGATTTTCAGTACTTCAACTATTTTAATTGTGTGTACAACATGTTTACCTAAAACAAGATATAGAGTCACACAAGCCTGCTTTGTCTGCAACTCTACAGCCTTAAATTTAAAATGAGGTTATCATTCTTAGAATTATAACTCCTTATCATTGCAATACCCACCAATCTTGAAGGCTTACATACAGCTGGAAATAAGATAGTCTACAAATAATGATAGTATGACCCAAATTACACTGTAGCTTTCTTTATGTTAAGATTGATCTGAAAATAATTTTTTGCAAGTATATTGGGATTGAACTTCAATTTAGCCTCAAATAACAGTAGTGTTAAATCTGTTGAAAAATAAGCAAGAAATTAAACATTCTATTTTTAGGTTATTCGAAATTTCTAAAAGACTCTTTCCGATATACGAACCTACATAGGTACTTTGTGACAACCATCCATAGTGCTATGAATTGTTTGCATGACCCATTGTGAGGGTGTAGTTACACATAGGAATCTTCTAAACCCTCAAACAAATGGTTTCATCCTAATCAAAGTTATAATGTTCGTAAATTTTAAGACAATTGATGAAATAAATTGATCCATAAGTGACTTTATTAGGATCCATAGTGTTTTCGTGCATAATTAAAAAATCGTCGGGTTAAATTCGATTAATAATAAGTGTAACAATTTATTTTATAAGAAGCAATGAATTTCCAGTACACAACCATTTATGAATTGTCTGTTTATTTCCATTTAATTTGATCATTTAAAATTATAAACCTCATTTATTAGTAACTAATACAAAATGACTTTGAACTTTGTAAAAGTTAAAAGTGAATTTCTGGCACGTAATATTGGAAAACAAAGTTAATATGCCCTAACTAATAAATTTGACCTTCTTTCCCATGAACAAGTTATCACTATTGTTAAATTACCAAATAAGAAATGTGAATTCCAACTAACTAGCCATGATTGTACAAGTCGCTTAATAACTAAGCGTAAGCCTCAAAACTCTAAACTTATGTTCCTCTAGTCGACCTAAATTAACAAATTGCGATCATGCCATAGAAGGTAACCTTAAATAAGTTCATTCAATGATCAGGTCCTCTGCTATGCCCAAAATAAGGTTTTATTAATGGTCAACTCACAAGTGCTTTGTTCATTCGTATGCTTCAAAATTTGTTAACTAGTGGTAGCAACAATATTTACTGTGCTTCCAACTCCAAAAACTACATACATTGGTGAAGCCCCTCGCAAGAAAGTCGAAAACCCTACATTGCAATGGATACAATTACAAAATCTTTATCGTATGAGTATTAATTTGTTGCATGAATAACATGCCTAACTATCCTCTCATGCAATAGCTATAAATTGATCACTCTAACTTTGCAATACCTAAATTACTATCAACGAAATTGTGACAACTATTTTACAACTATTTTGACAGGGTTGAAGCGACCTTACATACCCATGGGGTTTGCAATCCTTCTGGAGGGTTTGAGGAGCATGAATCCTAAACAGTGCAAGCTTTGATACCAATGATCAATACTTGAAAGGTGAGGTTACATGAACTAGATTTGTACTCCTTTGCTGAGCTTATTTGAACCAGTCATTTTATAATGCAATAAAGTTACAAAATGGTTGTACATGGCAGTTACCAAACTTACATTGGATGAGGTAACATACTGAATAACTTTATAAGTAAAGACTAGCAGCCATTATGAAGCTTTATTGACTTTTTTTAGACCCCAAGGGTTTGGCTAAAATGGTTAGAACATCTCCTTGATCGTACATGAAAACGTCTCAGGCACCTACGTGAAGCCATATCTATGTTGGCTCAAGTGATTTAGGTTCAAGATTTTCACCTTATTGGTACCTTATGTTTTTTGAGGTTGATTAACTCTGATCAAGGTTTAAATCCACTTGGCCTACTAGAGCTCATTGGGAAGACACATTTTCTGACTGTTAAGGAGTTGACTCTCATTCAGTAACACCTCTAAAGACTAGACAAGTAATAATCAATTGAAACATTTCATATGTATTTACCTCATTTGAGTGATGGTGGACTGAAATTGACATAATTTCAAATGTATTTATAAGTTCCCCCATTGGCTGCTCCACTATCTTCAATAAAATTCTCTAGCAATGGCATATCTTGCAAATCTGACTTAACCTTTTTGTATAGGCTCATGATCTCCTTTTATGTTCTCTCAATTGCTATAGCCGTTGTTGGGAGTTTGTGCTTCCTTTTCTCCCAATTTCCCAGTGTAGCCCTAGAAAGGTACATTTTGAGTGGCTATCAACTTAGCTTACCTCCAACTAGGTGTTTGCAACCCGATTCCCCTTCCTTCTCGACTGACCCTTAGTATTGACAGAAATAAGGGCTTATGACCATTCTTCCAATGCAAGAATTCAGGTTCTGTTTCTGCATCAATGATTAAACATCCTCAGCATCCACTAGAAATCACATTCTTCTTAGGGCATCAAATAACTAGCTTGGAAAATTAATAAATACTTCCTCTAGGGAAAGTGTGAGCTGTACCAACACTTAGTTATACCAATACTTACGCAAAATCCTAAGGGCCTTAGTTGAGTATAGTTTTTCCAAATAATTTGATAAAGGTGTAGATTTTTTGACCAGGGCAATATAATCCAAAATGTCCGCTAGTCTGAAGTGCCAAATTCAGCATTCTGTCCATTTTAAACTCACCTCAACAAAAGAAGCCCACAAAGATTAGGAATAAAATAGGAAAACTCACTAGTAATGTCCCTTTCTAGGGATGAAATTACATAAACAAGGAATTCACACAAACCCCAAGTGAAGCCTTAAACTCAAATTTTTATGCCAGGCAAATTAAAATTAGGAACAACATGGGGTACAACAGTCTGATTTTTAGTACAGAAACTTGCAAAGTAGTGAAAATTCAACCAAATATCCTCATAGAAAGCATCCACAAATAGATAAACACTTTAAGAATATTTTAGGCTTACTTTTCACCATGAAACTCAACCAAATACCCAGGTGGAAAATTGTTTACTAACAACAAAAGTACAACCAATAGAAGTGACGTCAAAAATGAGGTCTCCATGACCCCAACAATTGCAAAATATGGAAGATATCCAGCCTTATAAATCCTATGATAGATTTTCGCAATATCAACCTAAAAATGAAGATTCGTGCCTTAGAAGGCACCCAAATGCTCTCTAACCCTAGTCGCTCCCTAAGAGAGGGGCTCCAAACAATGCCAACACTCCTTTATACTGACTTCTTCAGGATGCCCATGGTTGCAGTTCACAAAATATGGCATTCACCCATCAGATACCTTCAAGCCACCAATCTTGTAGAGTTTTCATTCTCTAGATTGAGGATAACCAATCTAGGGTTTCGTCCTCACTTGGATCCCACACTTATGACAATTTCAAACGCATATTGGAGAGTGAATTAGAGCAATAGGCCCTCGAATTACAACTAGATAAAGTATATATGCAAAACTGACTATGGCAACCTGAAAATGAGTTTTATGCATACTCCTGTGGTAAATACCCTTATGGTAGTGCCAAAAATAATCCCGGAAAAAGATGACCTTGGATTAAGAAACTCCTATCAGAGTAGCTTAAAACAATTTTCAATAAATTATAGTTTATAAAATTTGAGTTGAGGGCTCCCAACCTAGCCTACCGGCTAACCTGGGAAAATTACAAAGCTAAAAGTATATACTATGAAAAAAAGCAATTTCCACCCACATGTATTTTTAAGGAACTCCCTTGTTACATGAATTCTTAAATTATTCACGGGAATAAGACATGTGCAAGTAGCCTTCAATGTGTGAATTTATTAGAAAAAGTGGACATTATTACAGGAAACAATCAATTGAAAGATTTGGATTTACATTCACTAAGTAAAATCATTCTTTAATTGTTTTAGTGAAATATTCCTTTTGTTGAAACCAAATGCTCCGATTGAAGATAGTCATTGGAAATTATGAATACAAAACACGTTAGGAACATGTACGTGCTAAAGAAGATGAGAAATAATTAAAAGTGTACTTATCACGAACCTTCGTGTACTCTTCAAGTAGAGTTATGATGTAACACCTCTTATGTTAAAACTATTAGCTAGGGAAATGTTTTGCCATTATGTCACATAGTTCATCAGTTTTAGGGTTACAAAAATGTCTATTATTGGCCTAGATTTTCTACACAACTGAAAACCTAGGCAGTCCTGAGATAAATCTCCCTCATTTACCGGTGAGGCTCCCGTGTAAGATATTGTCAGTTTATATGTCCTAATATCCATTTGTTAGTATTACTTTAACTATTTAGCTCACGAACCATAGCTAGACAGTTCTGCAGCAAGTAAGTAACTGTAAAAGAAAGGAAAAATCTGCAAAAGAGGAAAATAATAGGAAACGAGAAGAAAGTAGAGAGGATGTGCAACCCAAACAATAGTTTACATATTTGATTGCATGCACATAGATTAAAACAAATAGATCATTAAACACATAATTCAAAGCAAAGGGAAACTTTCAGATCTAGATCTATAATAACACAAAGTTTATGGACATATATCTAGAAAGAAAGTAAGAAGCAAAATGCATCGTTGACACAAAATTCTGCGGAAATCTCTTCTATATTCCTCTGCTTGCAGAAATCAAGGGTTTCAGCTCAAAGTCTGGAACACAAGAATGCTGATTACAAATTCCGATTCTTTAACCCGTAGGTTCTTCCTCTACTTATAAACACGTAGAGGGGAATTACAAATTGGAGACTATAACTGAACTAGATCATAAACAAGAAGCAAAGAGAACATCTGACAATCATCTTCCTTTAATTCCTCTTTTAGTGACATGCATCAGAAGTTCAAGCCAAAATTGTGCACATCTGTCACTTAACTCAAAGAGTCATTCCAAATAACTTAAAGTAATGGTTTTTAAACCAATAACTTTTAAGTTTACAATTACATCTGGGGACATAAGAAATAAGAGAAGAAAGAAAAGAAGAAGGAAGATCTGCCAGCTGTAAGTCCTACACTTTCTTTTTGTTTTTGAAAGATCCCCAAATGCATCTCTCTTATACCCCAACAGAGTTTTAAAATCAATTACAAAACGACCAAATACAGATTTATCGTACTGATTATGGCAAAAATCAAATTTTTCAACGGCTGGAAAATGCAGATCTAAATTTGAATGCCGTAACTAGCTGCAATCTTAAAGATAGCAGAACTTTCTCTACACAACTCCGATCTAGGCAAATGACACATGCCCGAACTTGGTAATATTTCTTAGGAACTATATGATCGTAAACCCAGGTATTATAAGAGCAACTGAATTATACAAGGAGATCTGACCCTCCTACTAATTCGGCCCACAGCATTTAGGGCATCACATGAGCCCTAAAAATTATGATGTCTATCCCGGATGATTGTTTATATTTTTAAGAACAGGCATGGAATATTAATATCAGAAATTTGCAGATGTTAAATCAACTCAGAACAACAGATATGAAACCTGATCCCATAAAACTAGTACAGAAAACACTTCATTTGATCCATATTATGAAATTAATTGGCTTATTTCACACAACAATATGTAGATTGTTGGAGCAATGAAAATCAGATCTAAATACCTCCAAAATACAAAGCCAAATCTGCCAAAAGATGGGTCGCTTCATTGGATCAGAAGATGGCACAACTGCAATGTACAACCTTTATTCTTCACATGCCTAGTCATAAGATCCATCGACTGGAAGTGACTGAAAATAACTACTGAAAATACTCATGCTAGCATCAATGGGAATTTCCTGTGTGGAAATCCCTCTCAATCCCTTGGGGTTTTCGTCCACAAGAGGAAATAAACTAAGGGTTTTCGTCCTTAGAATATTTTAATACAAAAGCACTAGGCTTAAGATCAAGTTCAACAATTGATAAAATGATTATAATGGTATCCTACCCAAGCCGCCCCCTCTCCTTTTATAGGAAAAATATTACAAAATCGACCTTTTCATCTTCCAATAAGAAAAGAGCCAACAACCAACCTCCAAACCAGCCAAAACTACCCTAATGCAAACATTTAATATTTTCCCATATTAAATGTTTTTCCCAACAATATTTCCCTCCTAGTGCAAGTCGCACTTTCTCTTGGGAAGGTGTAATAACTTTTATCTTTCCTAAACTCTCATTTCCCTCTTTGTCCAAGTCGCCATTATCTTACCTAGGGATGACACAAAATATGGCATGGGTCTTTTTTCTACTTTCCCTATAAAGGATACAACATCGATATTAGACCCAATGCACCCCTTTAGAGATTACAAATTTATTATTAAGCTCAAATAAATTAATACAAGTGCTTTATTAATATTTTTTTTTTTGCACTTTGTAATAACTTATTGTAACTTAAGTCACCCTTATATTTTTCCTTTGGCCGTCGGGTTGACAAAATGGGCCAAAGGTCTTCGATTGGAAAAGGGGACATTACAGTCCTCCCTTCCCGAAATTGCTTGCCCTCAAGCAATTCTGATCTTGTTTTGTCCAAGTGTCATGCACAAGAGACAAAACATGCTGAAATGTTCTACCAACCTGGCTCCTGTACCTGTCAAGTGAGCTATAACTTGCCACCATATTCCATCAACAAGTTGCTCATATATTTGGACCAATGGTTCAACAAACTCCAAAATGAAGACTTCATCTTCTACCATATCATGCATCCCATGATGAAAATAGATTGGACTAGGCAGCAATAAATAAGATGCATTATTATGTTCATCATACCTTGGAGTATCGCCAACATCCACGTCAATCTTGGACTTCATCAATGGCTTGACTTTGTTGCTTCATTCTTGTCTGGAATGGAATGAATATGAACCAGCTGCTGCGATAAATGAGACCTTATCTTCTTCCACGCATTCATCAATCCTTTTTTGTGCTATGTTGATGAGGATCTTTTCTTTGACTCCTTGAAGATGTTGTCTTGTTGCTCACTAATCTAGCCTCTTTGGCTTTGTGACCACATGTCAGACAAAAGTTGTGTCTTTGTCATCATTCTCCCCAGTCTTTGATATAAAAATTCAAAGTTCTTATGACTTGAATTGTCACTCAAAACCCTTGAGCGGCTACCCAATCTTGGCATGGCACCAATGGAAGACCCCATGGCATTGTCATTCACGTAAAATTCCTCTCATGATGGGGTAAAGAAACATGAGTGCTGTCATTCAACATACCTATCATACTCTTTTGTCATGTCTTCAATCACAAGTGCATCTTCCCATTTTCTCCAACACATGTACTTTGAATGCCAACACTTCTAGACTCTTCTTCTTCTTCCACGTGTAAGGGCTGCCATCTCATGAGAGTATAAATTAATGCATGTCCCAAATTGACTCTTGGGATCCAAATTCAAATCAGCAAGTATCAAATTCATCATATAAATTTTTCAGAACATACCTCATTGAATGTGTTGAAGACACCAATCAGCACTCTCATGAATAAGTTGTATCATCCTCTTTGTGAAGATTCTCTGTTCCTTCCAGTTGTATCAACCATTCGTGAAGCTATAGTGTGATATTCCTCTTTTGCCTGCTCAGTCTTGTAGCCAATCTTGGGTGCATGTCCATGTAGTCCATGAAAGGAAGATTCTCCTTAACATCTTGAGGAAGAATGCTATACTCCTCAAATATGCTAATCACTTCCGCTTCTTTGTCCTGTGGTGTTGGACCTCTGTGAATAGAAAGTGATGATGATCTAGGCCTCCGATCCTGTCTGGCTCTCAAACTGTCTCTTCTATCTCTTGACCTATCCACGTCCATTCTCTGCATAATCTGTTGCATGGTCCATATCATCTGTTGATGGGTAGTAATCATAGTCCTAAGAAGATCGCTATCCATATTCCATGGAAAGCTTTTCTGTCTAACTTCCATGATTCAGCTCTATCACCAACTCTCGTGGCTACATCAAATCAAAAACCCTCCAGGTGGGAGGAACATTGCTCTGATACCACTGAAAGATCCCCAGATGGATCTCGGTTGTTCTCCAACAATTTTTAAATCAATTAAAAATACCCAAAAGCTGATTTTTTATATTATGGAAATCACACTAAAATGCAGATTTGATTTTATGTGAAGAAGTGCGACTAGGGTTTAAATAGAGAAATCAATAAAAATAAACCCACCCCACAAGATTTGAAGACTGTGCAACAGTAAATATGGATGTTTAGAGCAAATGTCTATGCCCGAACTAGTCTAAATGATACAACCCAGAAAATCAGATTTGAACTACTGATAAAAACCAGGATTACCCATTATAAACATGTCATAACTGAAGTTCAAATTGGAACAGTTTATTATAATGAATAAAAATTATAAACTCTATCCCGGTATTTTTGAACTATGTCAAACAGGCAATGGGATTTGGACACAAAAATCTGCAGATCTGAAATCTGAGACTAAAACTGGTAATATAAACTTCAGATCAAAATATGCAAATAATTACAAATTTCCCTTCAGCTGTAAAGTATGCAAGAATACAACAGGCAGCAAGTACAGATCAGACCTAAATACCTCAAAACACCAAACTGCCACAATGAGTTTTCGCTCCTGCTGAGAGAAAATCAATAAGCACTGCTGCAACACTACCTTCAAAATACTTCAAAAACACTTCAACTGGCTGCCTAAAAATACTTGAAAATCTGATTATCTGTGGAAATTTCTGAGTGAAATTCCCCTCTCAATCTCCAAGAGGGTTTTCGTCCTCAAGAGGTATAAACTAAGGGTTTTCGTCCTTAGAATATTTTGGTAAAAAGCTCAAAGCTCAAAACAAGAGCAGAAATATCAAATAAAAATGCCTTATAGAAGAGGCAAGTCGACTTCTCCTTTTAAAGGAAAAGAGCCCAACCCCAACCTCCAAGACCATGATTTTTCCAATGCAAACTCGTAATGATTCTTCCCATATTAAATGTTTTTCCCAACAATTTTCCACTCCTAGTGTAATCCATTTCTCTTAAGGAGAAATACATAAATTAATTATGTTTTTATCTTCCCTAGGCTTCATTTCTCTTCCTTTGGCCCAAGTCGCATTATCCTTTCCCTAGGAGGAATACACAATAGAAATGTTTTATCCCTTTCTAAGTTGACATTTTGCCCCTTAAGGCAAATCGCCATTTTCCCTAAAAAATACAAATTAAATAAGTGTTTTTCTTTTAACTTTTCTAAATATTTTAATTAAGTTTATTAATTTATTATATGTGCTATTTTTTAATTTTTTGCACTTTATAATAAATTATTATAACTTAAGTCACCCTTATATTTTTCCTTTGGCCGTCGGGTTGACAAAATGGGCCAAAGGTCTTCGATTGGAAAAGGGGACATTACAGTCCTCCCTTCCCAAAATTGCTTGCCCTCAAGCAATTCTGATCTTGTTTTGTCCAAGTGTCATGCACAAGAGACAAAACATGCTGAAATGTTCTACCAACCTGGCCCCTGTTCCTGTCAAGTGAGCTATAACTTGCCACCATATTCCATCAACAAGTTGCTCATATATTTGGACCAATGGTTCAACAAACTCCAAAATGAAGACTTCATCTTCTACCATATCATGCATCTCATGATGAAAATAGATTGGACTAGGCAGCAATAAATAAGAACCATTATTATGTTCATCATACCTTATGATTTCATCCTGGTTCATAAAGAGTTGAAATTCTTCATCAATCAGCTTGTCTTGAGCTGCTGGTTTGGAGATTGCAACAACCTGCAATTCCAAACAAGTGTCCATGTGAGGCTTCTCCTCATGTGCCAGTTGCTCCATTGAGCCTTCCTTTGTGGGTGTAGACTCCCTTGCATCATTCGTCCCCATCTTTGTTTTGAACTCTTGTAGGTGTTGTCTCGCTTGAGCGGCTATCAATCTGGCAGCTCTAACTCTAGTATTCCATTCGTCACACCTTTTCAGAGTTTCCATGTACATCTTCATTGGCTTCATATACAAATTTCCTTTCCTGCACTTTCTCTCTAGGCTCTTCTTCTTCTTTCCTTGGCTGCAACTCTGATTTATCTTCATGTGTAGATGATATGACCAAATTCAAATCAGCACTATCAAATTCATCATATAAATTTTTGCATACTTCATTAAAACTTGAAGACACCAAAGCGCTCTCATGAAGAGTTGTATCATCCATCTGTGAAGATTCTCTATTCCTTCCACGTATCAACCATTCTTGTGGTGTTGGAAGCTATAGTGTGATATTCCTCTTTTGCCTGCTCAGTCTTGTAGCCAATCTTCAGGTGCATATCCATGTAGTCCATGAAAGGAAGATTCTCCTTAACATCTTGAGGAAGAATGCTATACTCCTCAAATATGCTAATCACTTATCCGCTTCCTTGTCTTGTGGTGTTGGAACTCTGTGAATAGAAAATGTGATGATGATCTAGGCCTCTGATCTTGTTTGAGATCTCAAAATGTCTCTTCTACCTCTTGTCCTATCCAACATCCATCCTCTGCATAATCTGTTGCATGGTCTGTATCATCTGTTGATGGGTAGTAATACGATAGTCCCTAAGAAGATCTCTATCCATATCCCATGGAAAGTTTTTTCTGTCTAACTTCCCATGATTTCAGCTCTATCACCAACTCTCGTGGCTACATCAAATCAAAAAACCCTCCAGGTGGGAGGAACATTGCTCTGATACCATTGAAAGATCCCCAGATGGATCTTACGGTTAAATTCTCCAATGAATTTTAAATTCAAATAGAAAATACCCAAAAGCTGATTTACATGATTATTATGGCAATTTCCCTAAAAAGATCTGATTTTATGTGAAAAGTGCGACTAGGGTTTAGTGGAGATAGCCAATATACCCATAACAGCCCAAGACTGGCAAAATTAAGGAACAATGAATGATGTAAACCAAATTATGTAACAGATTGAACCCAAAGATGCAGATCTGAGACTACTAGTCGCCTAGGATTCGGCCCACACATTCTTGCATGTTTGAAAAGTTCAAATTATTTTATTATCCCTAAGAAGATGCTTCCTATATTTTTGAGGAACTCTTCAGATGGGAAGTTTCATAAAATTGCAGATACCCTAAATCAGACTCAGAAACTCAACTAAATCAGATTATCCAAATGATGAAAATACAACCCTTTATTGTAAAAAATGAATTAGAGGTATTTGTCAAAATCATGCATGATAGACCTGTGGCAATAAAATAGATCAAAATACGCTGTCATGACAAAGCCACAATGGTAATCGCTCCATTAGAGAAAATCACCACTGAAAATAAACTGCTGTAATTTTACTTCTTCAAATGCACTTCAAATTCACTACTGGAAATGACTGAAAAAACACTGAAAATCTGATTACAATCGACCCTATGGAAATTTCTAAGTGAAAAACCCTCTCAATCCCTTGAGGTTTTCGTCATCCTCTAGGGTTTTATAAACTAAGGGTTTTCGTCCTTAGAATATAATTTGATAAAAAGCTCAAAGCTCAAATGCAAGAGAAATATCAATAAAAATCTGGATTATAGAAGAGGCAAGTCGACTTTCCTTTTAAAGGAAAAGAGCTAACAACCAACCTCCAAACCAGCCAATGAGCTCACATGATTTTTCCTATGCAAACATTTAATATTTTCCCATATTAAATGTTTTTCCCAACAATATTTCCCTCCTAGTGCAAGTCGCATTTCTCTAGGGAAAATACATAAATTAATTATGTTTTTATCTTCCCTAGGCTTCATTACTCCCCTTTGGCCCAAGTCGCCATTATCCTTTCTAGGAGGATTAAAATATAATAAATCCCTTTACAATGACTTTGCCCCTTAAGGCAAATCGTATTTTCCATAGGGATTACAATTTATTTTTATTAAGCTAAATAAATTAATATAAGTGCTTTAATTATTATTATTTTATTTTTTATAGCACTTTATAATAATTTATTATAACTTAAGTCACCCTTATATTTTTCCTTTGGCCGTCGGGTTGACAAAATGGGCCAAAGGTCTTCGATTGGAAAAGGGGACATTACAGTCCTCCCTTCCCGAAATTGCTTGCCCTCAAGCAATTCTGATCTTGTTTTGTCCAAGTGTCATGCACAAGAGACAAAACATGCTGAAGTGATCTGCAAGCCTGGCACCTGTTCCTGTCAAGTGAGCTAAAACTTGCCACCATATATCATCCACAATGTTGCTCATATATTTGGAGCAATGGTTCAACAAACTCCAAAATGAAGACTTCATCTTCTACCATATCATGCATCTCATGATGAAAATAGATTGGACTAGGCAGCAATAAACAAGATACATTATTATGTTCATCATACCTTATGATTTCATCCTGGTTCCATAAATCTTGAAATTCTTCATCAATCAGCTTGTCTTGAGCTGCTGGTTTGGAGATTGCAACAACCTGCAATTCCAAACAAGTGTCCATGTGAGGCTTCTCCTCATGTGCCAGTTGCTCCATCGAGCCTTCCTTTGTGGGTGTAGACTCCCTTGCATCATTCGTCCCCATCTTTGTTTTGAAACTCTTGTAGGTGTTGTCTATGCTTGAGCGGCTATCAATTTGGCAGCTCTAGCTTTGGTATTCCATTCTTCACACCTTTTCAGAGTTTCCATTACATCTTCATTGGTTGCATATACAAATTTCCTTTCTTGCACTTTCTCTCTAGGCTCTTCTTCTTCTTCCCTTGGCTGCAACTCTGATTTATTTTCATGTGTAGATGATATGACCAAATTCAAATCAGCACTATCAAATTCATCATATAAATTTTTGCATACCTCATTGGAACTTGAAGACACCAAAGCACTCTCATGAAGAGTTGTATCATCCATCTGTGAAGATTCTCTGTTCCTTCCACGTATCAACCATTCGGAAGCTATAGTGTGATATTCCTCTTTTGCCTGCTCAGTCTTGTAGCCAATCTTCGGGTGCATGTCCATGTAGTCCATGAAAGGAAGATTCTCCTTAACATCTTGAGGAAGAATGCTATACTCCTCAAATATGCTAATCACTTCTGCTTCCTTGTCTTGCGGTGTTAGAACTTTGTGAATAGAAAATGATGATGATGATCTAGGCCTCCGATCTTGTCTGGCTCTCAAAATGTCTCTCTATCTCTTGACCTAACCAAATCCATCCTCTGCATCAACTGTTGCATGGTCTACTGTATCATCTGCTGATGGGTGTCTACCATTTCCCTAAGAAGATCGCTATCCAGATTCCATGGAAAGTTTTTCTGTCTAACTCCCATGATTCAGCTCTATCACCAACTCTCGTGGTTACATCAAATCAAAAACCCTCCAGGTGGGAGGAACATTGCTCTGATACCACTGAAAGATCCCCAAATGGATCTCTACTTGTTCTCCAATGAATTTTTAGATCAATTAAAAACAGCAAAAACTGATTTATGACATATTATTATGGCAGATTTTTCCCTGGAATGCATAATTGATATTTAAAACCCTAACTGCTGCAATCTTCAAATAGCATAACTTTTCTACCAACTCCGATTAACTAATCCATATACCCAAATTGGAAAAATAACAAGCCCATTTAAATAATTATAACAGCAAAATCGTACATGCATTGACCCTGATAATTTGCCCAGGACATTTAGGGCATCAAATGAAGTTTGAAAAATTATTTTCTCTCTCCCAGATTTGCCTATACAGCCGATACAACAATCATTCAAATTGAAAATCAAATTTGCAGATGTTGAAATCAACAGTGAATTCATTAAAATCAGCCTGAAAACCCTGAAACTCAAAAATTATTGTCTAAAAAACTCAATACTATGATGCATGAAACAAATGCAAATAAAGTGGTTATTTCACAGCTTTCCAAAATAACAGACTGAATGATTTGAGCAGTATTTAGAAATGGATTTAAATACCTCTGAAATGCTGTCAAATCTGTCCCATGGATCAATAGAATAATCAACTGCTAACAAGTTTTATTCTTGAAAATACCCTCAAATCTGTCACTACTGGAAATGACTGAAAATGAACTCTGAAAATATCTGATTTATCAACAATGGAATTTCTGAGTGAAAAACCCTCACAATCTCTTGGGGTTTTCGTCCACAAGAGGTAGAATTCACAAGGGTTTTTCGTCCCACTGGAATTTTTTAGATCGCTAGGGTTAGAAAAAATATTAGAGCTCTTTCAATGCAATAGAAATGATCAATAAAAATCTGGATTATAGAAGAGGCAAGTCGACTTCCCTTTTAAAGGAAAAGAGCATAAACAACCAACATTCCAAATCAGCCAATGAGCTCACATGATTTTTCCTATGCAAACATTTAATATTTTCCCATATTAAATGTTTTTCCCAACAATATTTTCCTCCTAGTGCAAGTTGCATTTTCTAGGGGAAATACATAAATTTTATGTTTTTATCTTCCCTAGGCTTCATTACTCTCCTTTGGCCCAAGTCGCCATTATCCTTTCTAGGAGGAATAAAATATAATAAATCCCTTTAGGAATGACTTTTGCCCCTTAAGAACTAAATCGTATTTTCCATAGGGATTACAATTTATTTTTTAAGCTAAATAAATTAATATTTAAGTGCTAATAATGTGACCTTTATTTATTTTTTATAGCACTTTATAATAATTTATTATAACTTAAGTCACCTTTATATTTCCCACCTTTGGCCGTCGGGTTGACAAAATGGGCCAAAGATATTAATCGTCCTTGAAAAAGGGGACATTACACGTTGTCTTGGAGATAGTTGATCAACTTCTTCACTTCTTCGTTCAGTCTTCCCACTATCCTTGTCTTTTACACCCTTCTTGTATGGAGTTCTCTTTTATAGGCTATTTAGTC
Organism: Taxus chinensis; assembly: GCA_019776745.2. NCBI lineage: Eukaryota > Viridiplantae > Streptophyta > Pinopsida > Cupressales > Taxaceae > Taxus > Taxus chinensis. The sequence continues at coordinate 759,848,412 of CM034153.1, forward strand.
TTAGCTAATGCGTTTATCATCTTGGACGCTTTATGGGTTCCATTACCTCTTAGGAATGTTCCTTCAATGTCCATGAAAGAAACGTTCCTGACATCACTTCACATTGGTGAAAACCATGATTCCATTGTCTGGTAGCAATGATGATGTACTCAGCATGACAGGTTCACGTGCAATCAAGTGCATCACATCCACTTCAGCATGATTATGAAGATCTCAAAGAGGAAAGATACTGCAAACTCAAGCTGCTTCTCCTTCTCAATTGATCCATCGGGCACAATTCGTTCCGCAGTCAACACCTCCCTCGGCAACTTATTTATTTCGACCAAAGTACTCAAGTTACTTTCACTACTGTGTTCATGTCCATCGTGTAGGTCACCTATTGTTTCACGCTGAAGCGATACATATTTCATAACCTTTAGACGGGCCAGCACCTCCTTGAGTTGTACAGATTCTTGGCGAATGATTAGACTCTTCCATTCGTCGATAACTTTAACCTGGTTACCTGCATCTTCCACTTCCTGCATCAGATGATCATTCACTTGCTTATGTGCTGAAATTGGCTGAGTGGAAGATTTGACAACTTTGGCAATAATCTCGCACAACACAAGACATCTGCTTCTGAAGTTCAACTTTCTCCGCCTTTTCTTTGTCAAGCCTAAGGAATAAAACATTTATCAATGTTTGCGTGTCTTGCTTCAATCCTTTAGTAGTGGCTTGACCTATGGGTACTTTGGTCACTGTTATATCTGCTGTCGTGAGCTCATCCTTATTTCCTTCTGTGGGAACTGACACCTCAGTGAACTTCTGCCATCAACTCCTCAATATCAACCTTGAAGTCACCTTAACAACTTTAGGTTTTCTGTCTTTTCCGCCCAAACTCAAGAGCAGCTGCAAGTCATGTTCCTCCAAGTTGATCTCCTCTCTAGCCTCTGGGACCAATTGTGAAGCCAACCATTTGCTTTGAGGGGAAATTACTTCTCAGAGAATGAGAAGTTGTCGAGTGTACCACCATCTCGTGCTCTGATTCCTCAAGACATCTGAAACTGCTACAATGTCATAGCTACCATCCTCTGTATTGTCCAAAGACTGAAGCTCTTTCAAATTCTACCATCTGCAACTTAAGTTCTTCTTCAGAAGAGGTGCTGATCGGAGTGGCTGAGAAGAAAATACAAATGTTGCCGGATTCAACGGAGGAACAACAGTATCTTGTTGAGGTGCAACAGTTGGTGAAGTACTTGATGCTGGAGAAGTCGGAACTAGCACCATAGCCGTAGAAGTGATCTTTTCCCTTGAATGAGACTTTTTGTGGACTTTAATTTTTTAGGCCTTCTGCTGCTTTCTCCCTAAGGTGCTTCCTTTTGAGGGAATCTCCTGTGCTGAGGTTGCCTGTGATCTGATTCATCATAAGCTTCATCAAAGCAGTATCCCTTTATCAACAACCAGTTCGAAGTATTGACCAGAACGGCGGCAAACCTTTCCTCGATCGTGTGGCAGCCACCTATGTTCTCCTAAAGTACAACTCTATCTCCTCCCATCTGATGGTATTCGTCAAGTAACACAGGTCCATCATTTTTAAGATCTGCAGGTATCCATGTTGATCCAAAGTCAAACACTAATGTATGCGCTGATAACCTACTGAAGTCTTTCTTCCTAACTTCGTACTTGCTTCTGCACTTCATCTAGAAATTTTCTAACGAAGGCACATGCGTGTACTCCTAGGAGATTGTCTTCTTTGCCACCCCATATGGATCGAAGTTCAGCCATGCTGGGAAGAACTCTTGTTCGTACTCAAAGAACATCTCCGCTTCAATTCCTTTGGCTTTATGAATGCTCTGGCAACTATAATAGCCCACTGTGATCAAGAAGAACCTATAGACTTGTGTCGTTTCGACTGTAGGTCACACATCTCCACAAGTTGTCTGCTCAATCCATGATGACCAGATCTTGTGCTTGGATATCTGGGCAACTTGACTGGTTCTCCCGAAAAGCCGGTGACCCTGAGGTATGTAAAGTCCGCAAACTGGATGAAGATACTATTGCCAATTTGGGACACCTTTCCAAGCTTCCCTGCTTACCATGTTGGCCTTCAGATCACCGTTCAGCCTCATGCCTACAAATGAACCAGTAGAAGAATCCATCGTTGACCACTTTATAATCTTTATTGCATGCAGGCACATAGAAGAATATAAGTTTACGGATAGCACTCAAAAATAGGATCCTTGGAGAGCACACCACGTCTATCCAGCTTGGAGAAGATACCCTGCGAAGCAACTGCATATACCAAATATGAAGTCATCTTGAAGTTGTAAGTCCACCTCACATAATATGGAGCTGCTCACCAATGTTGTCACTAATGATTTTCGACCAATTGATTATAGAATCTAGCTTTGTTGATTTCAATGGTCCTGATGAAGGCATACATCCATGAGGATTAGCGTAGTGACCAGGTGTATCATGCATAGGAATTTGGTAATGTCCATCCACCTCCTTGCACCAGATTGCGATCGTGGAAGAGTCCTCGAGAACTTGGATGGAGATCTGGGCTTCTTCATATACCTGCTATTCATTATGCCCACATAGTCGACTTTATGCTTCTCCCATCCTGTTGTTGGTGTCTAGTATGCTGATAGTAGTCACCACCTGTCGTGCTGGAATCTTCAGACAATAATTGACGAGCTGTGCGTCCAGTCGGATTATTGTCTTCCAATGTTCACGGGGCTATCGCCCCTTTGCTCTGAATGGTGCAGCTCCCAGTACGACCTTGCACACTGTAACTAATCTAATCCTGGCAACTGGGCTGTGAATGGGAATGTTGAAGCTCAAATAGGTCCACTACTTTTGATCGCACATGAGACAAGTCTTTCCAGCTCTAGACTCTGTGGCAAATGCAATTAAGAAAGGAGAGTGTCTGGACCTGAAGATCTGTGTCTCCGATGTCAGCGAACCTAGAAGTAATGCATGATGTCTCCACCAATGTTCATGGGGCTACGCCCCTCTGCTTTGAATGGTGTAGCTCCCATTATTGAATGTAACTAATCGAATCCTAAACTAAATGTTGTGGGTTGGCCAAATAGGTCAGGGATCGCACATGGACACTCCACTGAACTTGTGGCAAAGTGCTTGTATGGGGTGCACGGGAGGAAATCAAAAACGATGAGGGGAAAGGAGGAGAGAAATTAGGAAAGGAGGTTACTGCCGTGAGTAGGCCAATTGTAGATAAGATAAGATAAATATATTAATGTCTAACGAATGACCACAGAATTAGTTCAATGGGATTGCAGTCCTAAACAATATACAAAGTGCAAGCGAGGATAGACTCAAAATGAGCTCCCGAGAATAAAAGAGAGAATAAGATAAGAACAAGTAGAAACCCACCCCAGAAGCCAAAACCCCCCTATAGACGGGGGTAACGAGAGCAAGATGGGGAGAAAAACCAGGAAAGCGGAGAAGAGAATGAAGGAGGGGACTGATAAGGACCAATGGTCTACTCACGAAATGGTAGTCATACCCCTCCTAACATTCAGAAGCTGATGAAGAAGTCATATCCCTCCTAACATTGATGGAATGACAACCTCGATGAGGGGGGTGAGAAGCCCCCTCCCTCCCCTGTAGAGATCTGAGATTAGTACATGACGGCTAGGGAGGACAAGTAGATATGGATTGCCCTCTCGTACATGTATGCATGCTGAGTTGGTTGCTGGCGGTGATCGAGAGAAGTGTGATCGGGAGAAGTGTCAAGGTCCAGCCGAGGAACGAACTGATCTATGCCCTATATCAGGATCAGAAGTGGCTTTGTCGTTTGGTACCACCACCACTGTGGGTAGAACTGGAAATAAAGATGTAATCCATCTTGTGGAAATGAATCTCGAAGGGGGGATGAAGAATATGGTCTTGTAACAATAAATAATCACGTATGTAGAGGGCAAGGCACCACTGGTCAATATATCTGAAGAAAACTGGGAGGGTCAAAACCCCTTTGAAGAGGCAATAAAAATCGTCCCCTAATCTCATAGTATATGGGGCAGGGGAAGATGAAATGAGTCCTCTATCTCAACCTCCTGAAGGCTACAGAGCCTACAAATTCTGTCATCGTGGTCAATATGATGATCCGTCTCACAACGCAATTCTATGGGAGCCAACTTGAAAATGACCTAGAAGTATACAAAGGGCATGCACCCAATGATGGCGAAAGGTGTACTGGGGGTGAATGATGAGTCCGTCGTCTGATCTTAGGGAAAATTCTCTGCATAAAAAGCCATCATTAAGGCACAAGCCGCAATGGGGGTTCACCCAAGTATTCTAAATAAAGCACCTGTAAATATCATCCTCTTTGATGGACCTATTCAACACCTGTTTTGGTGGGCAAGAGATGGTGAGCATTCAGGGAATAATAAAAGGGGGGGAAGATGATCCATTTGAATAAAAACTGAATCCAATAAAGTAGAAGTCTCGGTAAACCAACAACACCCCCACATCCTGGGCAATACTCACAGAGGAACAATAGGCGAGATATGGATACCTATCCTGCTCATCGGAGATATCACCAAACCTCCTGATACGGTGAAGAAAGGATGATATGTCAAATATAGTCTCCAGCACGGAAAGGTCGGGCTCGGAACTCGTGCCAAAATAATAACTGGGGACCGTCTGTTTGCATCTGATGAAACGAAAAGGAGGAGAGTCTGAATCTCTCAGCTGGATGCCCAATCCGTGTCCAAAAGGGAGGGCCCCCAAGACAACAGACCCATAGAGAACAGTGGGGTGGATGAGGGAGTTCATAAGAAACATCTTAGAGGAGATGTCTTGGAAGTGGTGTCGAAAACACTGTCTCTCAAGAATGGCAAGAGACCCATACCCTTTATTCACCCTGGCTGAAGAGCATGCCTCATACTGAATCTAGGCCCTGAGAACTGGACTCCCAAGTAAGTGTATGTATTAGTAATTTCAACCTCTTTCCCCTTGAAGAAGAAATGGAGGTGTGAAGTTCACAACCCGTTGAAGACCATGACCTTGGTCTTACCCAGATTGACCGTCAAATGCCGAAGATCACAGAATAAAGCAAGTGCATCAAGTTGTCTCTGAAGCCCCTCCAGGAGAAGAGGCAAGTAAAACAATATTTTCGGTAAATAGGAGAATGGAAATCAAGACATGGTGAAGAAGGCAACCATCCCCTTCCTGAATGTGATCCTGAAGGAAAGATTCCAGCTCATCAATGTAAATGCCAAAGAGGGTAGGAGATAAGGGGCACCCCTGTTTAACCCCAATGGTGCTCCTGATGAGATCATACAATCTGTGTGTAGTATGAAGACGACCAACCATGGACTCATAGAGGCGCATGATGAAAATAACAAGAGTCTCAGAAATATAGATGTCTCGGAGTCGCTGGAACAGGGCCATGCAAGGTACGGAGTCAAAATATTTTCGAAAGTCTACAAAACAATAATACACTTTTGAAGAGTGGTGATGAGCCTCCTCAATAATATCCCAAAGGGTGAAGATGTTGTCGATGGTGTGGTAACCAGGGTTGAAAACCAGCCTGACCTCTAGCTCTGAGCTGCTTCTGCTCCAAAATCTTGGACAACAACCGGTGGAGGATTGTAGCATAGAGTTTGGAGAAAGAATGGACCACCATGATAGTCATGTAGCTGTTTAGATCATAAATTTACCCAACTTTGTGGATTGGGTGAATGATATGATGAGACCAGGTAGGAGGAAAGCCCACTGCTAACCACATGATTGAAAATATCTACTAAATAGGTACCAAAAACCTCAAAACCCTGCTTGAAGAACTCGACCTGGAAACTGTCCACATCAGCTGCCTTGCTACAATTCAAAATCCGTATTGCCTCTTTGATATTACGGTGAGTGAAGGGATTACCAGGGCGGCAGGATGCCAATCTAGGTAGACTGCTGCCCCAGAACGTCGTAGAGGTGTGGGAAGAGGTGTGGTAATACTAGAGGGAAGAGGGAAGATTTAGTAATACTAGTGGCCGAGGGATGGGTGGTGGAGCTGGGAAAGTATCTCAGGGAAGCATCCCACATGGTAGAGGAAAGGCATGAGTACTTGGCCTCCACACTAGGCATGTTAAAGAATAGGGGCTCAAAGGGGAGAAGGTCGCAGATGTGGGACGAGTAAGATCCGTAATCCCCTTTATCAAAATGAAAGGAGATGCGAGGTGGGTAGTGGGGAGGGGGGGGAAGGGGAAGGAGGGGAGGTGGTGAAACAAAGGAGCAGAAGAGGGGTGATATTTCCAGGCTGGAAAGGATATAGTCCACCACACTAGTGCCCCCGCCATGGGGACGAAATGTGTAGAAGTGTAAATCTAGGAAGCGCTCGATCCCGTTGAAGATCACCGACGCCTGTAACTCCCTAAGCTGGAGGAGGAACTGACCATAAGCTATGAAAGGGCCATCTGTATCCTCAAAAGTCCTATGCAGACCAACTGACACAGGGTTTGTCCTCTGTGTGCAAAGCATATCCTCTGACCTGTCATGGAGGGGGACCTGAAAGTGTCTAGTATGGGCATTAAAGTCACCTAAAATGATAACCTCCCCTGCGATAAAGTATTGACCAATACTGTCGTATAAGTCAAAGAAAGGATCACCATCTGGGCCATTGTGGATGGCGTAAGGGGAAGCAGCCGGAGGAAAGTAACAAACTGCTATATATAAATCCCTAGAGAATCGAGCGGCCCTACTGATGCGAATCCACATGTACCTAGAAAACTCATCAAAACTGACCATCGAGATCCTATTCTGGAGAGAATCTCTATAGAGACAGAAAACCCCACCAGAGCCTTTAACACTACCCGAAGCTCCGAGTCTCTTGTCTGTAAGATGATAACCAAAGAAATCCAGTAATTCCTAGGAGAGGACGAATCGGGCTCTCGTGTGTCTCTGTGATGAAGAGAATGTTGGCACCCCCGAGAGCATCAAACATAAGGCCCAGGGAAGACCAAAAGGGAACCATTTCCATTCCAGCAACTGATAGATAAGCCTCTGGTATGACCCCTCTCCCACTTGGCCCGTCATTGGGGAGCCCCCTTGGCGGGGCTCCCAACCAAGAGGAGGAGAGTCTTTAATAACAGCCCGGAGATTCCTGATAACAGCCCATTTACCTGCTTTCCTTGCTGCTATAACTTGCTCCCTAGAGCGTTTGAGCTCCCCAACTTGTGTCCTGGTGAGATCTTCATCAAGGAAGACCTTGTCTGGGCTTGAAAACAGAACCCTCTTAGCCCTGAGAGCTCGCAAGTTGTCAAAAGTTGTCCTGAAACGGATGAAGAGTGTGGAATCATAGCCAACCCAAGCTCATTCTAGTGTAAAGTCAGGGATCCCCAAAGTATCTGTGATGGAGTTACCAACCGTTAATGGGTCTTGTGTCGGAGGTGGGGAGGTGAGAGACCCCTCACCTTGAGGTTTAGTTCCCTGTCACGCCTCGTACGTTCCTCAATTAACTTGGCTTTCATAACGGCCTCAACCACAACCAGAGGTAGGGGGACACTGCCTTTCCCACTAACAACCTTGGACCATGATTCTGTTTCTAGTTTTAAGGAGGCCTGGTTATTTTTGATTTCCTCCTGTTGAGATTGGAGGTCTACAATTTTTGCGTGTAGGGCATCTTTAGGAGAACTAGTATTATCCGTGTTGGTGGCTAGTTTTTCTCTCAAGATGACATTCTCAGATTCAACAACTATGACCCTGCCAATAAGTGTACAGACCTCAGTTTGGAGTTGCTGATTGACAATTTCGACCATCTGGATTCGATTAAGGAGTTCTAATAAGATGTCCACTATGCTGTTAGAGGTGTTCCCCAGGGGATTCCTGACCATGCCGCTGCTAATAGGAGTTTTCGGGGCCATGATTGAAGCTAAACTTGTAGGGGTAAACCACCTGGAAGAGGGGAAAGGTTGAGAGGAAAATTAGGGAGCATACTAGGACAACAAAGATGACCCCACAATTAAACCAGCGATAATTAATCTCCCGTTTCAGCGACTAAAAACAAAAGCCCCTGAAAAGTGGGCCAAAACTGTGTATGCACGAGCAGGCAGTCCCATAAATTCAAGCAGTCAAAAGTTTGGAAGAAAAATCGAGCAATGGTTTGCGAGCAAAAAATGTGACTCACGACAATGCAGGCACAACAAAGAGGAATGTATCCTGTGACAGACCACGAGCAGAACCCAGGCCATGAAACTTGACTGTGATTCGTGCCCACTCGGGACTGTAACAAGGAGGAGAGTGCAACAGTCATGAGAAAACAAGGCTTGAGAAAATGAGTCACGATTAGGAGACTCGTGCCCACTCGTGAGAAGTTCACACAGTCGTGAGGAATCACACAGTCGTGAAAACATGCGCTATCTTTCAAAGATAACCACAAATTGCGAAACATGTTGTAGAAGGATGTTGTCGGTATCATGAAAACGTCTCCTCGAATCACGAAAAAAATGAAGCACGAGGCCTTGGATGCCATAACCACAGTCGTGAAGCAAATAGATCCCAATAACACGTGAAAACATGCCCTCGATTCACACAGTCGTGCCCTCGTGTAGAGTGCAGAGAGAATGGAAGTTTCCCTCGATTCACACAGTCGTGCAGAGAGAATTTACACAGTCGTGCCCTCAATTCACACAGTCGTGCCCTCCAATAGAAGGAAGATAAGAGCATGAACACTTGATTTTTATCACAAAAATCTGCATATAGAGCCCGCTGCCCTAAAATTTGAGGCTTTGCTTGCAAGCAAAGCAAGCATAAATATTTTTAACTTCACCTAGGAACTTATACCAACATGTAGATAATTATCAAGGCTTAAATCAAGCTCCTCCAACCCTAGGCGCCAAACTTTGAAGCTTTCCGGCAATGAAAAACACTTTTTGATGCAAAAATCCTCCTTCCTTGGGCGCCAAAACTGTTCGGGCTGCAATCCTTTGCAAAAAGAATTAATTACATCTTCACTATGGCAGCCCATGCTTATATAACCCTCAGCATTCTATTTCTAATAATTGTCCACCCTATTCCTGACAATTAATTAATAAACAATGATGTTTATTCACCCAAATTGGGCGCCTATTTTTGCATGCTGCTGGCTGCCATTAAATAAATTTTATTTATTTATTTTTAGCATGCTACCTTCAGTTCTCTTTGACTAGCCTTCATGCATTGACTTTCTATTCATCCATGGCGCCAAAATTAGGCAGAAAAGCTATTAATAAATGTCATTAATATCATTGTTTAATCACCAAATGGGTCACACTTTTTGGCATGGGTGAATTCTAAATTTAAGAAGTCAACTTCTGATGGGAATTTTCACCCTGCACCGCAGCTCTAAAAATCCCTTCTTCCACTTAAGTGATTTGACTTTCATCATGGGAATTTTTACCCTGCAAGGCAGGTAATAAATTCCCACCTGCCTGCCACTTCTAATTTTCCCACTGCAGCTTAAGTGACTTTCTAAAAAGTGCGACTTGCATTAAAATTAGCCCCCTTTGAAAAAGTGCGACTTGTTTGGGTGAATAAAACCTTTCTGATGGGAAAAGTTAGTCTGCTAGGCAGGCAGAAAATTCCCATCGGTGCTTTAAGTGATTTTTTCTTTATTTTATAATGGGAATTTTCACCCTGCAAGGCAGGTAAGAAATTCCCGCCTGCCTGCCGCCTCTAATTTTTCCACTGCAGCTTAAGTGACTTTGACTTCATGGGAAAAAGTACCATGCAAGGCAGGTAATAAATTCCCACCTGCCTGCTGCTACCAAAAATCCCACTGTAGCTTAACTCCTATTCATTCCCAAAAAATGCGACTTGCCTGGGAGAGGCTTTTTGTGCATGACTTCATCATTTTTGGTTAGCAGTTTGTATTTTGAGGCTGAATCCTTCTGGTGCTGTGTTGGTAGATGATCTCCAGATGCTTCGGGCAATTAAACAGACTATACTGGTGAAAGAATTGACCTAGGGGAATTTCACAGAGAAATTGAGGAGAAAACCGAAGAAAAACGCAAAAGAAATAAATAAAAGCGAAAAACGTTGCCAGAAGTTGCAGACAATGCCCTGAACTCATTCCTGGTGAAAACCCTAATGAGACGAGTGTATACTGGTATGCAAAATCACAACAGGATTCAACCGGAGCACAATTTACTTCAAACGGGGCATTATTTATTTAATAAATAATTAAATAAAAATTTCCCGCAGACAAAACTTGGCGGAGGGATAAAACGAGTTTGGGCATTTGGGTATTTGTCGAAGTTGGATCATATGATACACTAGGAATATCCTAACATAATACAGACATCTTCTGGCAATAAAAACACAAAAAGACCTGTTATTTTAAAAGAACAATTTTTTTTTTAAATGGGTGGTCCCAAATTTTAGGGTGAATTCTAGGGACATTACTTTTGAGTAAAGGTTGTACCTTTCTTTTCTCGTCAAGGATGAATACCCTTTGTTTGAGACCATTTAAGGGCGAAAACCTTCTCGATAGTGGAACTTATCTTGGGGACAAAAAACCATCAAGCAAGGATATTTGGAACTATTGAATATCTCAAGGAATTTGGAGCTGATATCTTTCTATTCTAGCCCTAGGCGACTTGCATCATGAGCATTTTGGATGTGTTTTGATGGATGTATGGTATGATTCTTGCATGGATGGACTTGTACTAATTATTAAAGGTGAAAGCAATCATTTCCTTGCATGTTTAAGCCACTAATTCATTATTTCCAAGAGGGGTGAATTGCTTGTAATTCAGGTTTGTCATGTTTGGGTGGATGTTTGGGCAAGCTGATTTGATATTTGCATTCTTCATATTTTTAAACCCCAAGATCCCAAGTTTCGTGAATTTTGGAGCTTCCTAGGTAAAGTTATGAATTTTTAAAGTAATTCTGTAGATAGAGGGTTTATAGAAAATTCATATCTTCATTTCTGGGGCACTAAAAATCAGTTTTCCTTCATATTTTGATTACTGGTAATTAATCAGATTTTTTTGAGCTTGATTGGGCACATTTTCAGCGAGTTTAGGGCATCCAAAAGTGAGTGGGAGTTCTCAAAACAGGTCGCTGCCCTAGGAAGGGAAAAATTGCAGTTTCAGTGTGCATTTTCAGTCATATCCAGCCCCCAAAAGTTTGATTACAGCCATCTAAAAATTAATTTCAGTCATCTCTCATTCAGCCCTAGCTATTTTTCGGAAGTCCCCAAAAAGGGACATTACAGTGGTATGAGCATCATCCTCCCATCTTGTGAAGCATGGAAAACAAGTTAGAAAGGATCGTGAGAACACAAGGAAGTGGATGCACTGGATAGGCTTTCCCTAGCCATCCAAAATATGCAGGGTAATGGCTCGACCAAGGGAGAAGAGGATTCCTACAACCCTCATGATGTAAGGAAGGAATGGGTTTCATTTTCAAAGCCCTATAAACCCAAGTTTGTGCCAAAAGAGGTGGTCGCTCCACATGGGATCCCTAGACAGGCCAATGACTATGCTATGAGGTTTGAAGAATACCAGGCCTTACCGGAGGAATTTTGTGAAGCCATGTCTCTCACGGATTTCATTAGATTAAGCAGGGAAGGAATGCAAAATGGGCAAAGAACCCTAGCGCCAAAGGAAGAAGTACAACATGCCAAGAAGAAGAATGTTTCAGCCCTAGGGAGAAGAGGTCCTTCCATCGGGATGAAGGAGATTAAGGAGCATGCAACCCAAGGTAAAAATCCTTTTGTGTTTAATGATGAATTGTTGGCATCTAATGGTTGTATAAAACTAACAGTAGTCAATGAAGAGCCCTTGATAGAAAAGGGTATACTTTTGAAGGAACCAAATGTTGAAATTAGACAAGGAGAAGGAATTCATATATGCAAGTGCGGAGGATGTGATGGAAACTCAAAAGAATTGTGAGGAGTGGCGAAGAAGAGCTAGGGCTGCTAGATTGATAGCCGCTCAAGGGAAACAACACTTACAAGAGTATAGGGAAAAGAACTCTTCATTATTGATAAGGAAAAAGGAAGTAACCATGAAGCATGAGGCAAGGGAAAAGGAAGGGTCTGTTGAGGAAAAGAAATTGAGAGTTGAATTCAAATTTCAAGGTGAAATTAATAAAATTCAGCTTGCTGGACTGTCCCAAACAGCCGTCACCAAGGAGCCAATCAATGGGGATATCAACAAAGAACAATCCCAATTTTGTCATCATCCAAAGAAAGGTAAAAGTCCTTTGATGTTCTATGATAATTTATTGGATTCTAATGGTTACACAGGACAGTCACATAATGGAGTCAAATCAGATTTACTAAGGGCCTATGAGGATGATATTATGCATGAGATAAGGGCACCATTAGATTATTTTCTGAGTACTGTTCCTAACTCAGAAATTCTGAGTCAAAAGAGGGTTATAGGCAGCTCATGGTATAAGAATATTTCAGTTTTGTTGTTTGCCAATATGTCGTTTCAGATTTGTTGTCACTGTGGACAGCTGGTTTCATGCATGTTGTGTCCTCCTATGTCACCGCTGATTGGATATTGTCATACACATCATACTTCACAGGATGATGAGGTAAGGAGTTACTTCTTGTAGTAAAGAGCATATGGATACTTGGGCTCAATCTCAAGATTGTTTCCGCATGTGGAATATGGGAGAGTTAGAAAGAATATGGGGGAAGGGCAGCGCTCTTACTATAATGTGTGGCACCCATACTTATCACCCATTCCGGGTGAAGGGTCTTCTTCATGACCAAAGGGTCACCATGCTTGTGGGGAGTGGTGATACGCATCAATTTATCGAAGAAGGATTGGCAAGAAGGATGGGGCCAAGTAAGGTTGGTTTCAAAGGCTAGGTGGTCACCATAGCCTATGGAATATCTCTCCTTTGCACAAGAAAGAGACCCTAGCTCACCATCTCCATGGGAAGGTATGAACTTTGTATTGACTTCTTTGTTTTAAGTTCAGCTGAAAGTGAGATTCCAATGGTTAGGATGGTAGACACTCAGCCCCACTTTCCTAAAGAGGTATGCCCAGCTCTCTTAAAATTTATTTCAGTCATCATTGGTTCAATTATGAGGGGGGAAATACATAGCTACAATTGTGTTTGGGTTATTGTTGGAATCCTCCACCAAAGTGGGAGGTATGAAGATGTAATTATGAGGATGGGAAGATTTGTGGTGCTTGACTCTCTTGAACAAGGAGAGTACTCTTTCCTTGGGGCCATTTGGGGTCCATCTTGTATTAAGAGAAAATTTACTTGCTTGATTTGGCACAAAGTCCCCATCCTCCATAAGACTGTCATGGACATATCCAGACCTTATGTGGCAGCCGGTTCTACTTGGCACCCATTGTTGAGTTTCTCTTCATCCCCCACATGGCCTACACCATTGCAAACAATGATAAGAAATCAGAATTGTCCCTGTCAAGTTCTTCTCAAAGTGCTGGTCCACTTACTAGCACTTATATGCAGCTGCAAGAGAATTAAATGTTGGGTGATGTTTGGGATAGAGGAAGAAGAAAAAAGATCTCAGCAAAAGGTTATTTCTAATTCCAATAGTCATTGCATTTTTTCAGTCCTCACACTTTCTCGGAAGGAGGCAACTCACCACCATGATTGATACCAATGAAGCTCAAGCTACGGAGGCAGCTGTTGGGACTTTTTGGGATGGTTTAGCTGCTGATTACTTAACTTCAGAGTGACATTCCAGCAGTGTGGTGGAGGGACATTCAGTCCACTTTGGATAGTGACTTGTCCTCAGCTCCTACAGGGAGGATTTCAGTCATCATTCGTCCCTTCTTGAAGAGAAAAAGGTCTAGTTGCAGCTGTCATCTTGATAGCATGGACACATATCACCGAGCAAGGGGCAGAAAAGAGAAAATGGGAGTGAGAAGGAGCTAGCCAACATGCTAATATGGCATGAAGAAGGGTGGATGGAAGGTCATGTTTTCTTTAACCCATTTGTTTCATGTGCAGGGACATGTATAAAGAAAGAGCAGTTGAGACTTATTTGGGATCTTGGTTCACCCTTGCTTGAGGACAACCAATCTTGGGAAGGGGGGACTGTCATGTCCCTTTTTGGAGACTAGCGGATTTGAAGACCTTAACCCATTCTTCCTCCCCGTGGGTTTAAGGAAGGAAGCAAGGGGAAGACTTGGATGACATTTTCTAAGTAGATATTTTCATTATTATCATGTATTCCTATTGGGAAGCCAAGCGCTCCAATAGAAGAACTTATTTAATTAGAATATAAAGTATTTTGAGCATGTAGGCTCTAAAAAAAATTAGATAATTAAAAGGTACTTATTATAAGGTCAGCCATAAGTTATGATGTAGCACCCCTTATGTTATAAAAGGAGGATGCTTGGCCATTATGTCATATGTTGAATCTTATTATTTCTTCTGGGTAAAGGTTGTACCTTTCCTTTCTCATCAAGGACGAAAACCCTTGTTTGAGACCACTTCAAGGACGAAAAACCCTTGATAGTGGAACTTGTCTTGGGGACGAAAACCCTCAAGCAAGGATATTTGGAACTATTGAATATCTCAAGGAATTTGGAGCTGATATCTTTCTATCTAGCCCTAGGCGACTTGCATCATGAGCATTTTGGATGTGTTTTGATGGATGTATGGTATGATTCTTGCATGGATGGACTTGTACTAATTATTAAAGGTGAAAGCAATCATTTCCTTGCATGTTTGAGCCACTAATTCATTATTTCCAAGAGGGGCGAATTGCTTGTAAGTCAGGTTTGACATGTTTGGGTGGATGTTTGGGCAAGTTGATTTGATATTTGCATTCTTCATATTTTTAAACCCCAAGATCCCAAGTTTCATGAATTTTGGAGCTTCCTAGGTAAAGTTATGAATTTTTAAAGTAATTCTGCAGACAGAGGGTTTATAGAAAATTCATATCTTCATTTCTGGGGCACTAAAAATCAGTTTTCCTTCATATTTTGATTGCTGGTAATTAATCAGAATTTTTGAGCTTGATTGGGCACATTTTCAGCGAGTTTAGGGCATCCAAAAGTGAGTGGGAAGTTCTCAAAACAGGTCGCTGCCCTAGGAAGGGAAAAATTGCAGGTTTCAGTATGCATTTTCAGTCATATCCAGCCACTTGGAAGTCTGATTACAGCCATCTAAAAATTAATTTCAGTCATCTCTCAATCAACCTAGCTATTTGTCGGAAGTCCCCTAGAATGGGACATTACACCACCCTAGGATATTTTCCACGCTAGTCACTATTAAGGTCTTGGGCCCATTCCACCATCCGTGGTCTTCGAGAAAGGAAGAAGGGAGGTGAACATTGCCATTATTGCAAGTAATTTCCTTATTTATTTATTTACTAATTATGGCTTTTAGTGATTCGATTGTGTGAATGGAAAAGTGAAAAAAGAACTTCTATCTTCACTGTCATTATGGTCGGTCTTCTTGAGAACTACAAAGAGATAGATAAGAAAAGATAAGATAAGATAGTTATATTAAATGTCCAACAAGTGACCACAAAGATAGGTCAATGGGACTGTACAATACAAAGCAAAGCAAAAGGGAGAACCCAAGAAGGTCTCTGAAGACAACAGAAGAAGAAGAAGAAGAAGAAAGCACAAGGGATGAGAGGAAGGTGGAGGCAAAGGCCTCGACACCAACCCTCACGACTGTCGCCCAAGGTCAGTTGAAAAGAAATTGGTGATGTGCTGCTGTCTGGTGTCAGGGACTGGAAACTATTGGAGACGCCCATGTTTCGTGGAATGTCGAGCTCTCTGGGTGGACCTAGTGGTCTGTTGTCTAAAAGAGGGGGCTCTTGGCTGTGCACAAATCCGGAAATCTTTGGTCAAGGAAGAAGCTCCTCTAATCCTGACAGATCTAGTCAGGAGATCTCCACAAGGGTCATGCCCCCACTTAGTGCCCCTCACACCCGGTAGCAAATCAAAGAAAGATGTGATTTGTCGAGTAGTAGCCTCCTTGGAAGGAGGATGGAGGGTCTTGTCACGGAGCTTAATGGCTTCCTGTAAATAGAGAGTGACACACCTTTGATCATAAAACCTGAAGAAGGTCGTGAACGTAGGATGTTCACGGAAGAGACAATGAAACCTCCCTCTGATCTCATAATAGACGGAGCATCAGAAGATGAAATGTTCCTCTGTCTCAACCTTCTGGAGGGAGCAAAGCTGGCAGATCCTTTCAAAATGAACCAAATGGTGATCACTCTCGACCCGGAGCCTATGGGATTTGACTCTGAACTGACCCAAAGAAATGCGAAGAGCATGCATCCAATGACGGGAGATATAGGTGGGCCGAATGATGAGTCCATTGCTGACTTCCAGGAAATGATTGGTGTAGAAGGCCATCTTCGGGCGTAGCTCCTCTTGGGAGTTGGTCCATGTAACCTGGGAGAATAGTCTGTATATGTTGTCTCTGATAATTTTGTGCAAATCCTGCGTGCTCGGAAGGAGGTGAGCAGGAGCATCCATGGAGTACCTAAGAGGGGGGAGACGGTCCATGTTGATCCGAAGACATCCAAGACGACGAGAGGTCTCGGCATACCAGCACCGAACATGACCACTACAGCCGGAGAGAGCAATGGCCTTAGAAGAACAGTAAGCAAAGTAGATGTATCTATCCCTGCCAGTGGAGGAGTCTGAAATTCCCTGGATGCGGTGCAAGAGTGAGATGAGACCAAAGATGAACTCTAGTCTAAAAGGGCGAGCCCCAAACTCGGCAAGGATGATATGATGGGAAATAGTCTCTTTGCATCTAATGATCCGTCTGAGCAAAACGATCTGAACCTGCTCAATAGAGGCCCAATCCGAATCGAGAAGGGAGGGGCCCCAAACCTCATAGCCATAAAGAACAGTGGGTCTCACAAGAGAGTCCGAGAGAGACATCTTGGACAATGTGTGCTGAAAGTGATGGCGGAAGCACTGTCTCTCCAAGATCGCGAGGGAACCATACCCCTTGTTGATGCTGGTTGAATAGCCGGACATAAACTCAACCGAGGTCCAGAGAAGAGACCCCTCGGATAGGTGTAGGAGTTGGTGATCTCCAACTCCTCCCCCCGTAGAAGAAATGGAAATCAGAGGTCTTCAACACATTAAAGACCATAACCTTGGTTTTACCCATGTTGACTGTAAGCTACCTATGATCGCAGAAGAGGGCTAAAGCATCAAGTTGTCTTTGTAACCCCTCCACCAAAGAAGCCAAAAGGACCACATCATCTGTGAAGAGAAGAATGTAGATCAGAACATGGTGGAGAAGACAGCCGTCTCTGTCTTGTATGTGGTCTCTAAGAAAATCCTCCAGCTCATCAATGTAGATACCAAACAAAGTAGGAGAGAGAGGGAAGCCTTGTTTGACCCCGATGGTGCTCATAATGAAATCGGAAAGCCCAACAACAGTGCGAAGGCGACCCAAAACCTCCTCATACAGCTGCGTAATGGCAACAAGAAGGGTTTCGGAAATACCAATGTCTCTAAGTCTGCAGAAAAGGGCTTCCCGCAAAACAGAGTCAAAGGCTTTGCGAAAGTCCACAAAGCAACAGAAGACCCTGTACGCACGGTGACGTGCCTCCTTGATGATAGCACGGAGGATAAGAATGTGATCAGTAGTCTGGTATCCTATCCTGAAGCCAGCCTGTCCTCTGGCTCTGCACTGGTGCTACTCAAGAAATGCCGAAAGCTGCAAATGAAGAACAGTGGCATACAAATTAGAGAAGGTGTGACCCAGCATAATTGTCCTGTAATTATTAGGATCAGAAGTAGGGCCGGATAAATAAATACTCTTTTATGAGGTTGGTCTTCTTAAGTGAAGATTAAAAAGTGCATTAAGAGGTCATCCATGAGGATTGGGATTCTAATTCGTCTTTGGCGCCAAAGAAGGGGTACTTAAGGAGGTTCGAATGGAGGAACATCATCATCATTTATCTATTTGGACATTTACTTGGATTTGGAGATAGTGTAGCTTCTCTTCTTTCCATTGAAGGAAGAAAACCCTTCCTTGGACACCTATTGACGACGAAAACCTTCAATAGGATCACACTTGGGGATGGAAACCCTCTTGTGTGCTTTGGTGGCTTCACCTGAAAGTCTCAAGTGAGCTTTAAGGAGGATTTTATATTTATTTCTTCCCTTCTAACCCTAGGCGAATTGCTTGGGTGAAGGGTTTTATGTCTTCTAGGGAACTTTCAGACAATTTGAGGTGAGATTATTGTTCTTCATATTTTATAAAGTTGAAATCTACATTTTGGTGATTTTTGGAGGAGTTAATCTATCATTTCCAGCCCTTGCTTTTGGTTGTTCTTCTGCTGTCATATAATTAATTGCAACTGGGTGTAATCACTAATTATCTCCATTCTTTCAATGTAATTTGGATTCATAAATATTGCCATGGTTGAATTAATTATTTATAACCATTTTTTGCTGTTATTGCATGGTTAAATGTTGATGTGAAGTCCCTAGAGAGTTCGCTGCTATAGAGGACTGTTTATTGAGTATTTTAATAAGGTTGAAGCATATTTTCAGTCATTTTCAAATTGATGCTTGTTGGCTGATGGTGTATTTTCAGATTTGGTTCATAAGGGTTTAGGCTAAACCCTTACTCTTGGTTTCAATCCTTGAAAGGGACATTACAAGAGGGTGCCAAATTGATGAAGGAACCTTGATAACTCCTCTTCTTCAACTCCCTAGTACCATCAAGATAGTTTTCTTTCAAGGCCTTGGAACCACCAAATTGGAGAGTTTTCGTTCTCCAACCTTCAACAAGGAAGAGTTTCGTCTTCCTTGCTTGCCACACCAAAGGATTTTCGCTTCTTAGTGGAATGGGATAGAGAAACCAACCCTAAAACCAATATAAAGTTATAATAGCCAAACACATGCACAAAAACAAGCCTATGCGACCCCTTATATATCCATATGGTGGTGCCAAAATTCTCTAAGAATTCCTCAAGACCAACCTCAATAAGAAGCTTTATTTTATTTTTTAGCTTGTCGTAAAGCTCTCCAACCCAACCAACCTGCTTTATAGGAAAAATACAAAAGAAAAAAAATATTAATTAAAGAAAGACTAAAATATAACCCAAGGTCCTCCCCTGTTCATCTACTTCTTGCCCACATGAAGTAGAATGGGCAAGAATCCTTCGAATGGATTAGTTCGAAAAAGGGGACGTTACATCTTCTTAGCCACTCATCGCACCTTTGTTGGGTCTTCATTACATCCTCTACACTTGAAAATTTGCATTTTTTTTGTCTTTAACCCCAACATTTTGTTCATTCGAATCAATACCTTTTTCTCTTTAACCCCAACATTTTGTTCATTCGAATCCATACCTTTTTCTTTGAAGGATTCTTCCTCTTTAACTTGCATGGTGGATTCCTCTATGGGTTATTCCTTCTCAATCTTTAGCAGCTCTAATTGTTATTTTTCTTCTTCCTTCCTCAAGACATGCCCCAAGTCTCCTTGTGTAGCTCATGGTTTAGGTCTTGGTCCAATTCTAACTCGATCTTTTTTCAATGCCATGAATTTGGCAAGTGGTAGCTCTTTTCGGATCTCAACTGGAAGGGCTCTATATTCAGTGTAGCTGGCAGCAATGTCATCCATTACGGAGGGCTGAGCTTCTCTCATTGGGATGGTTTCTTCTTTTGGAAGGAAAGTACGCTGGAATGGCCTAGATGGAGAATCACTCACGCTTCTCGGTGGCTAGACTTTATTGTTTTCCTTGAAGAGATTCCTTCACCATTCAGATGTTGCATGGTATGGATCAGTTGTGCCATCATATTAGCCAATTTCTCTTGCCCTTGGGAAAACCTCTCAAACCTAACATCATCAAAAATTACGTCCGCCATTTTATCTTCTCCGTTTGAATCACAGGCTGGTAAGATCAAGTGCTCAGATACCACTGAAATATACTTTTTAAGGCAAATTAACACAATTTTGGAATTCAATTGAAACCCTTATTTAAAATATAACAATTTGATTTTTATGAAAATTTGCAAGACAAAATACAAAAATCTTAAATCTTCCTTTATTTATCAAATAATCACAATACAAAAACACCTAGAAGGCCCAAAGCATCTAGATACCCTCTTGCTACAATACTTAAGAGCAAGGATGATTTGGTACAAATTGTGAATATATAGTCTCAGCTCATTCATCACAAGAAACAAGAGAAATATTATACTTATCAGAATCATAAGTGGGCTTTTGAAGACAGAGAATATGAAAAAAAAAACATGTGTATAATACACAAAGGAAATCTGAAACTTGTTTTGAAAACAAAGTAGAAAAAGGAGAAGTGAATCAAGCAAGTAATGAATTATACAGTCCTACGACAACACCACCAATATGGTCACCCGAACTCTACGTCAATGAATTAATGAACATGAAACGAAGACTCAAAGACTTGGAAAGGAGCAAACATCATGAGGACAACAAGTTGAAAGAGGCTGTAGAATCTAATTGGCAGTTAGTAAGAGAGAATCAAATGCTAAGAGAACAAGTAAACAACTTACAGAACAATATGGACAACAAATTGAAAGAGGCTATAGAATCTCATTGGCAGTTAGTAAGAGAGAATAAAATGCTCAAGGAATGTTGGCTAGATTTTCTGCACAACTGAAAACGTAGGCAGTCATGAGATAAATCTCCCTCATTTACCGGTGAGGCTCCCATGTAAGATTTTGTCAATTATATTTCCTAATATCTATCTGTTGGTTTTACTTTAACTGCGTAGCTCATGAACCATAGCTAGGCAATTTTGCAGCAAATAAGCAGTTGTAAGAAATATGTGCAGGAAAGGGAAATAATTAAATACAAGAAGAAAGGAAAGGAGATGTGCAACCTAACCAATAGTTGAAAAATTTGATCACATTCACATAGACGAAACAAATAGATCTTAAAATGTAGAATTTGAAGCAAAGAAAATTTTTAGATCTAGATCTAAGACAACACAAAGTTTTAGATCTAGATCTAAGACAACACAAAGTTTATGCAGAGATCTAAAAAGGAATAAGAAACTAATACACCGTTGACACAAAGTTCTCTAGAAATCTGCCTCTTCTTTATTCCTCCGCTTTCAGAAATCAAGGGTTTCAGCTCAAAGTTTGGAACACAAGAATGTTGATTACCAATTCCGATTCTTTAACCTGTAGGTTCTTCCTCTATTTATAGTGTATAAAGGGTAATTACAAATAGGAAGCTTTAAATGAATTCCCGCATGCGGAAGCTATGAAAAGGTAAACAAATGGCAATCTTCCTCCTGGAATTCCTCTTTGCATGACATGCATGATTTATAACTGAAAAATAGAACCTTCTATTTTGCATGTCTGCCACCTATTTCCAAGTAATTGACTTCTTCAAGTAACAACTTTTAAACTAATCACTTAAGTTTTATAATTTAATTGATTGCTCAATTAATTTGTCAGAGAAAAGAAAATAAAGAGGAAAAAGAAATAAGAAGAAAGTTGCAACTCTCCCAATCTTGTTCTTCTTCCATATTCTGCATGCGGTTGACTCTTTTTCCTTTGATTCTCACCAAACTAGATCTGGAAGCTATGCATGACTATGATTTGCTTGTGGGTATTGCCTTTGTCCTGTCTTCCCTTCTATCCTTGAAGCTTTTGCAATTATGAGATCTAGATCTGTCAATTAAATCGGTGATAGGTTTAGGGCCTATGTCTGTATCATTGACTTTAGCAAATATGGAAACTATGCATGATTCTGCTGATCTTTCTCTTTCATTATGCTTCAACATGGCTGTAACAATATTTGTCTGAACTCTTTTTCTTTTAATTCTACTGGAATCCCTTGCAATTAGATCCATTTGTGCAGATGTGACAACTTGTTCAGATTCAGAAGATATATTCAATGTACCTGACATTGATTTGAGCACCTGTGATGAATACCTACAATTTTATTCAGACAAAGATGAAGTCCATGGCACGAATACTCGATTTTTATCACCAAAATCTGCATATAAAGCTTGCTACCCTAAAATTTTATGTTTTGCTTACATGCAAAGCAAACAAAAATATTATTTAATTCACCCGGGCACATATACCAACATGTAGATGCTCAGAATGACCAAAATTAGGCTATTCCAACCCTAGGCACCAAAAATGGAAGCTTTTCGACAGTGGAAAATAAACTTTAATGCAAAATCCTCCTTTTGGCGCCAAAACCTGTCTGGGCTGCAATCCTCATAAAAAAGAATTAACCATCTCTCCCTTATGACGTCCCATGCTTATATAACCTCTAGCATGCTATTTTTAATAATTCTCTCTTCCTATTTCTGGCAATTTAAATAATTAATAGCCATGTTTATTCATCCAATTTGGGCGCCCAAGTCTGCATGTTGTTGGTTGCTTTTTAAATAATTTATTTTATTTATTTTTAGCATGCATCCTTGACTTCTCCTTTGCTCTTCCACTTGCATTGACTTTCCTTCTATTTATGGCGCCAAATTTGGGTGAATAAACCATTAATAAATATTATTAAATGCATTGTTATTCACCCAAGGTGGGTCGCACTTTTTGGCAAGAGGGATTGCTAAAAATAAGAAGTAAACTTGATGGGAATTTCCACCCTGCACTGCAGCTCCAAAAATCCCCTCTTCCACTTAAGTTATTTGACTTCCATAATGGAAATTTTTACCTTGCAAGGTAGGTAAGAAATTCCCGCTTGCCTGCCACTGCCAAAATTCCCACTGACAAATTAAAGCATCTCCAAAAAAGTGCGACTTGTATTAAAAATAGCTTCCTTTGATAAAGTGCGACTTGCATGGGTGAATAAACCTCTTTGGTGGGAAAAGCTAGCCTGCTAGGCAGGCAAAAAATTCCCATCCGTGCTTTAAGTGATTTTTCTTTATTTTATAATGGAAATTTTTACCCTGTAAGGCTGGTAAGAAATTCCTGCCTGCCTGCCGCTTCTAATATTACCTTTGCAGGTTAATTGACTTTGACTTCATGGGAAAAAATTCCCCGTAAGGCAGATAAAAAATTCCCGTCTGCCTGCCACTACCAATATTCCCATTGCAACTTAAACCCATTCATTCCAAAAAGTGCGACTTGCCTAGGAGAGACTTTTTGTGCTTGACTTCATCTTTTTTGGTTAGAAGTTTGCTTTCTGACGCTGATTCCTTCTAGTGCAGCGGCCTTAAATGATCTCCAGATGCTCCAGAAAAATAAATAGACTATACAAGACAAAAAAGGGACCCAAGGGAATTAAACAGAAAGACCATGGGGAAAATCGGAAAAAAACGCAAAAGGAATAAATAAAAACGAAAAATGTTGCCAGAAGTCACAAACAAAGCTCTAAATTCATTCCTGGTGAAAACCTTATTGAGATGTGTGAATGATGGCATGTAAAACTTCAACAGGATTCAACCGGAGCACAATTTACTTCAAACGAGGCATTATTTATTTAATAAATAATTAAATAAAAATTTCCCACAGACAAAACTTGGCGGAGGGATAAAATGAGTTTTGGCATCTGGGTATATGTCGAAATTCGCTAATATGATTCACTGGGAATATCTTAACGTAAGAAAGACATCTTCTGGCAATAAAAACACAAAAAGACCTGTTATTGTAAAAGAACGAAATTTTTTAAACATGGGGTAGTCTCAGATTTCAAGGTAAAATCTGGAGACACCAAGGAACAAGTAAACAACTTACAAAATAATATGGAACAGAGGCAACAAGAGTTCGTGGTAATAAAAAAGCTTTAAATGAGTTGAAAACAACAACAGAAAATAAAACAAAAGTGAGTGAAGGAAGGAATGACCAAATGAAAGAGCCACAAAATGCAAATGCAAAAATATATGGGGGTCACTCACGAAGCTAACTCGAAGGGAAAAAGTCTTGGGTTCAAAGAGTAAATGATCCATCAGAGGAATAGAGGGTTATAAGAGAAAAAAATGTTCGAATGGAAATAAGAGAGGAACATGATAGGAAAGAGAGGGCTGCAAACATCATTATCAAGGGATTAAAAGATAACGGTGAAAATGAGAACACGAACAAATTAGCAAGAGACTTTCTAGCAGATTAGCTACTTTGGACATGCCCTATTCTTCATGCAAATAGAATAGGAAAATGGTTAAGTGGAGGAAATGACAGACACGTAAGAATTATCATGAAAAATATGGAAGACAAAAAAAGATATTAAGGAACAGAGGATCTCTTAGAGGACACACGTCTATCTAGATGAATATTTAACTCCCAAACAACAACAAGAAAGGAGGAAAGAATGGGAAAAAGTGAAAGCAACAAGGGATAAAGGGAAATGGGCATGGATACAGAATGGAAGAGCTCATATCAAAAACAAAATGACACACAAGAAATAGGGACTCGGGCCCCCCCAGGAGCACTTAACCTTGGTAAGCTGGAATTGTAGAGGTTACCCTTGGAGAAGAGGTCCTGGGTTGGGGCCCATAACAGAGGGAAATGACATTATTCTTACAAAAACCCATGAACACGAAGGTTGTAAAGTTCCAGATTTTGAAGGCTATAAGAAAGTTTCAGTTTGTAATGAAAGAACCGAAAGTGGCAAAGGTCATGGAGGGGTTACAGTGCTAATCAAAGAATCATGGTGTGGAACTATAACAATGGAGAAAGAGGACCCGAATAAAAAATATATATGGCCGAAAATAATAGAAAATGAGTTAATCATTATGCTCGTTGCCTGTTATTTTTCTCCGAGAGGCTCAAAAACATATAAAAATAAAGAAGTTAGATTGTGAAGATCCTTATGTATCTTTAAAAAGCGACATTTCAATTTTCAGCACCTCAAGGGAAGTCTTGATCATAGGAGACTTTAATGTGCGGACAACAAACTGTCAGGCTCTCAATTTGCGAAATGAAGAAGAAATAAGAAATAATCCTTTATGGTTCGAAGAAGAAGATTAGTGTTGGGCAAGAAACTCACAAGATGGGAAGGGGACCGTCACATGTATGGAGTAGAACTTTTGAGCTTATGTATCTTATATGACATGGTTATTTGCAATGGAATGAGGGCATGACCGAACTCAGGGAACATCACTTGTAAAACCTACAGTGGTCAAAGTGTAGTAGACTATGTTGTTTGTTCACAAATCTTTATTCCGAAATTGGTGAGACTCAAAGTAGGGGACTGCCTTATGGAGATGAGATGAGATCACAATCCAATATATGTAAAAATAAATATGCAAATAAACCATCGGAATAGAGGGCAATATCACCACAAGAAAGGGAAGAAACCTCTTCAAGGTATAATCCTCACGACTCAAGAGAATCGAGAACTCTTCAAAATAACGCTTGAGCATCATTTTTAGCAACATTCCCAAGAACCAAAGAGTACTTCAGTTGTGAACAACTGTCCAAAAAATAATAATATGCTGATTTTTATAATTCAAAAGGCTTTAAATGCATGTAAAAGAAGAAAACCTAAAAATGGAAGTGCAAGTAGTTTTCCAAAAAATTCATGGTATGATAACGAATGCAAGGTAGCAAAGAGAACTTTGAGAAAACTTGGAATGACCAAAGAAAACAAAAAGGTTTATGAAAACATTATTCGTCTAAAAAGGAAAGTTATGTGAACACAAGAAGAAAAGAATTAATTTACCTCGGAAAGCCTAACCCCAAAGGTTTTTGGAGGGAGCTACAAAAAAAAAGAAAGCAAATAGAGAACAATATTATTGACACACAGTGGTTAGATTACGCCATACTACTATATGAAAGAGTTCAAGATAAACCTCCGGTAATCAACACAACTGAGCTTTTTTCTACGAAGGACATCATTCAGAGCATCAAGAATCTTGCAGGAGGTGAGGCATAGGACATTGACGGGCTACAAGATGAATATTTAAAGTGGGGCTTGGAAACTCTCACACCAATTATTGAACACACATTTAATGGTATCATTCAAGAAGGTTTTTCAGCAGATTGGACGACTAGTGCCATTATACCTCTTTATAAAAGTGGGGACATCAATAGTCCATCCAATTATCGGACCATCATGGTGAATCCCTTTCTTGGAAAACTATTTAATAGCATGGCAGAGCGCAAAATCAGCAGCTCGGCAGAAAAAGAGGGTAAAAGAGCAAAAGGACAAGTAGGTTTTAGGCCGAAACACTCCACTATTGATCATTGCATTAATCTTAGACACTTGGTGGGAAAAATATGGGATAATTAGGGAGAGGAAGCTTTTTGTTGCTTTGTTGACTTCAAGAAAGCATTTGACACGGTCCCTAGAGGTAAACTTTGGAGCAAAATGGAGGAGCTTGGTGTTCCAGATGAGTATAGAGCAACAATGCATAGGCTTTATGAACAAGTCAAGGCCAAAATCAAAACAAGTGATGGTATGTCAGAATGCTTTGGAGGTGACATTGAAGTCAAACAAGGCTGCCCTTTATCTCCAACCTTGTTTGGTCTCTACATTGATAAACTAGAGGAGTGGATTGATAATATTGGTGGAGAGGGAATCCATCTAGCTAGCTATGTTGTAAAGCTACTTCTATACGTAGATGATCTTATTCTAATTGTAAAAACAACCCAAAGTTTGAGAGAACATTTAAAATCTCTAGATATTTTTTGCTAAGAAGTGGGAGTGCAGGTGAATACTAGAAAGAAAAAAATCATTATCTTTTTTCTATGGAGAAAAAAGAGGCAATATGAGTTTCTTTTGGAAGGAAACGTGTTAGAAATAGTGGAACAATACAAATATGTAGGACTTGACTTTCACAACAAGCTTAGTTGCGAGACATGCAGGGCAAAAAGATTCTAAGGGCAGTGGAGGGCCTTATACTCATTGCTAAATAGGTGTAGGAAAGCAGAATTGTGGGATTGGAAAACCAAAAATACCATGTTTGGCCTGCTAGTCACACCAGTGATTCTATATGGGTGTGAAGTTTGAGGCAGCAATGTTTCTGACTTAAATTGGAGATAGATAAATAGGGTCCAAAAGAACTTAATAACTAGTAGCCTCGGTTCCATATGAGATTCTTTTGACGAAATCTGGTACCTTTCTGCTGGAAGCATTGACAATGATCCGAGCTCAAGTTATTTCAACAAGGTGCAGGGAATGGAGAATCATCGATGGCCCAAAATAGTAGCTGAAGAAAAACTAAGAAGAAGGAAAAACATGTGGATGAAGCAAAACAACAAGTGAATGAGTAAATAGGACATCAACATGCAAGAATGCCCAAATACCAATGAGGAAATAAAAAAGTATGTGAAGGAGAAATTTAGGACAACCATGTAGGCAAGGTAGATAGGACGAAAGAAAGCAGACTACATCAATCATTTTAACCCCACTTGGGAGCACAAAGAAAAGACATACATAGGAACGGAAATTCAATGGAAAGTAAAGATGTTAATTTTCCAATTAAGAACCAGCTCACACCATCTTAGATGTGAAACCAATATGTAATATCCCCTTTTGGGATATTGGTTAATATTTATTAAACTACTTGCAATGGAAGCAAACTTAGAAGAGAAACCCTTCTAGGTTCACCTCAACTAACCCAGTGTTGGATTCAATACAACTCAAATGGGGTTGGAGTGAGCCAAGGTAAGGGTTCAAATGGGTTAACTAGTCGGAATTAACACTTCTTTAACCAATTAAATTTGCAGTAGTAGTAAATAAATAAATATGCACTGAAATCAACTGAAAACTTAAAAAATTAATAACTCATGCAATAGTCAAATTTTTTGCATGAAACAAAGTGCATTGTAAAGTAGAAATTAAGAGCTTTAAGATGATGTATCCAACTGAATTTTTTGAGCATAACATCCCACTCAAAACTGCCCCCAAAACTGCCAAACAAGTCGCTAGGGTTAAGGAAAAAATATTTAAATATTTCCAGCCTTATCCTTAACCTACGAACACTCAAAAACATCAGTTTCAGATCTGCAATTAATGATTCATGACAACAGTTCATAAACTATTAGAAAACCCTTCCAATGTTTGCCAAAATTCCCCCACACAAATTGATTTAGCAATGGTAATTACAGTCACATATATAAGCATTAAAATGGTCAAATCATGGCCATATCATTTAAATAAACATGTTGGAAATTATCAGATTTAAACTTGCTTCAAATACCATCAATTTGTATCATAAATACTTCGCAAACACATCGAATTTATGCACAGAAATTAACAGCTAAAATCAGATTGCAATCTTCATACCAAACTTACAAATTCCTTCACAAAATAAACTCAACACTCTCCCAAAAATGGTGACTCACATTGGCAATAAAATTTAAGCAAAACTTATCATTTTATAGCTCAAGAAGGAACACACACTTCATAATGGGTGGTGTTGATGAACACCTTTTGTTTTTTGATCACTAGTGGGCATTTATTTCTCTTCAAGCATGAAGATAAGTTATAATAACCATCAACATGCGAAAATGGGTGCCCTTCATCTTCTTTTATAAATATTCCTTTCTTATTCTCCAAAGCTTTCTTTCTTTTGGCGCTACCTTTTAGAAGAGAATATTTTGAAAATTGCTTGGAAGTCACACTCAAAAGCAAATATTAAATGCATGGGAAATTGAAATATATCAAATGATGCCCACATGAATCGACCCATGCCAAGATAAGTCGATTTATAATAATACTTAAATAATCCCAAAGAATTCGACTTGCCTCTATTTAATTAATTTACCTCCAAAGATCATTAATTGGCCCAAGGTAAATTGATTTTTTTTTTAATTTTAATTTTTGACTTGCACAATAAAAGAAATATATTTTAATTTTTAAATCCACATGTGCAAATCAAATTTCCCCTATTTTAATTTCCTTTAATCCAAGGGGAATGGATTAAAGGATACCAACCATTATCAATTAATTTTTGTTTGAAAAAGAGGACATTACACAGTAGGTGGACAATACCCAAAGAAGAATGAGAAACAAGAACTTGTTTATTTTATGCCAAGGGGGTAGTGGAGACAGAATGACACTTCATTATGGAGTGTGCAAGTTATAATGACATTCAGAGCAGCTACAGGGACAATTTAAGTGTTGACAAGTTAACGGACCTGTTTCAAGAGGAAAGGTTAATATAAATATCAAGTTTTTTAATCAAGATACATAGTAGAAGAGTTGACATCAAGAAATGAGTTAAAATTTTTGCAATCTAAGCAGGCAATCTTTGTGACCTAATGTTTTGTTTTCGATCTGGACAATTGTTTTTGCAGTTCTTCGTCCCATAGACTGTTTGGGCTCATGGACGTTATTAAAATCTTTCATTCATTCATTCATACAAGTAGATGATGAAAAATATTTTTCAAACCAAAGTCTCAATTTATTTTCACACTATCAAACAAGAAAAATATTTGCATAAGATTACATCAATTTTATCACAAAAGATGCTCTAGATGACAAGATGAAACCCAAAGGAGACGCTGCAAACTAAAACCGACTAATTTTTTCCATTACTGATGCCCTAAACGCTGGTCTAAAAGCCAAAGGGGTATAGATTGCCCTAGAAATGGCTGCAAATCATGCCCTAGCTGTGATGATCTGAAATTACGCTCCAATGTGACCTTTGAGTGAAGCCACCAAAAAGATATTGATGATTTTTGTCCTCAAATGTGATGACAGTAAGAGTTTTCATCCTCAAGTGAGGGATGCTAAGAGGGTTTCCATCCTCATTCACTGAAAGTAGAAGCACGAGTAATCAACTTCATAAAATTAAGGTGATAGATAGATGATAGATGCCCCAAATGAACCCCTTCATCCTCCTTTTAGAGCTTATCTTTCCTCCTTCCAGTTTTGGTGGTCGACTTTATTTAAAAGTCACTTTTATTTTAATAATAAAACATAAGTTGCCTTATAATATAACATAAAATTACATTTGACCAACTTAGTTAAATCATTGATTTTACTTTAAGTCTTTAAAAATACTTTATATTTTAATAATAATAATAGTATTAAGTTGTCCAAAGATTAGAAATGACCATGCCCAACTTAAATAATATTATTAATTATTTTAATCTAGAAAAAGGGACATTACACGTGTAATGAGTGGCAAGGAGCTGGTTGATGGCCAACTTTTGTGATGTGCCTCACCCATCCAAGTATGTGTCACCTTACATCCGCCAAGCACCTGAACAATTCCATGTGTCTGCATAAGGCTGGATGATAATGTTAGGTTGACAATTAGAACAATGCAATCGACAAGAAGGTGAAGAGCCACGAAGAAGAGTTGACATGTATCATGCATGAAAGTTGTAGCGGTTCTTTGCACTAATGTTTTGTCTGAAATATCCCCTTTTTGGGATAAATCCTAAAAATAGCTGTAGACTGAAATTCTGATTTTTAAAACAACAGTGAACAAAATTTGAAAACACCCAAACCCCAACGCCTAGGGAAAAATTAAGATCTATCACTTTCAGCTACTCAAATTTGATGAAACTAATATCCAAGATGGCTAAAAATATATATAAAAAGAATATCCGATTAGATTTTTGAAATTCTAATTATTGAACTTTTAATGATGAAAATATAGTCGAAACTTACAAAATTAATAACTCTAGAAATACTTGGGATCTAATTACAAATGATAGCTCAAAAGATAGATAAATCCAATATCTATCCAATGCATATTCGAGCAAAATTTTTTCCATTGGGTGGAAGGCACCTGAAATTGCTCCTCAAATCTGGAACCGAGTAGACAAAACGCTAGAAAATAGTTGTTCCAAATCTGAATGTAGAAGACTGGAAATATGAAATAGCCCCAAATACAGACAACAAGCTAGGGACATGGATCTGAAACCCTCACCGAAGAATGCTCTACCAGTTAGGAATGGGTCTCTCACCACTGAAGCTAAGGATCCTGCAGAATCTGATCTCCACAAGCAAAAGAACTCCCAAAACATGCAGCTATAGGGTTTTTACAAGAAAAATATGAAAATAAAAGTAGATGACTACCCCTCAAACAACCTCAAGGGGAAATACATAATCATCTTCCAAAAAGATGTTATAATCTCCATCGTAGATCTAATCCAAATTAGGGTAAATCTAACACTCACCATAAAAGAAGCCTTTCTTAACTCTAAAAACGATAAAAAAGTGTTAAACACACACTTATACTAAGAGGGGGGTGAATCAATATAAGATAAAATTTTAGTTATTAAAAATTACATCCAGAATTAAAATATGCAAAACCATTCAAAACAACATAACACAAAGAAACAACAGATTTACATTTAAAACCCTCTCTCAGGGAAAACCACAAAATAAGACTTCTTGGATCCACCATCCAAATCCATCCCAACTTAAATGTTTTACACTTGTTTTTAGGAACCAATCTACTGGAGGCACCAATCACCAAAGCCGAGCACCAACTCAGCAAATTTTTTGTGAGCTCCAACTCACTGGAGACACCAATCTCCAAATTGTGTGAGGCACCAACCTCAGCAATATGATCTTCCACCTTCTGTAGTTGCTTCTTCAACTGGATGAAGGAAATTATGCTTCTTCTTTGTTGCTATTCCGAAAGTCTAAGATATATATATATATCTTTCAACAAATCATTCTCCCTTCTTTGCTCTATTGCATATTTTTCAGCTGTCTATTCTGAATAATCTTTTCTTATTTCTTCTTCTATAGCATCACTCTTTTAACAGGGATGTCAGCCTTCCTTTCTATGTATCTCCTTTTGAAGACAAATTAACTTATTTTTATATACTCCACTCCCCCGCTCTGTTGTCTTTTCAACTTCAACAATGTTTAGATCTTATGTGACTCTTCATTTTCCTGGGTGCGAAAAGCAACTTGAAAGGACTAGAATTTGAATATAAAATGCCAAGGTAAAATAACCACCAACACTCTGTAATGCCCCCTTTTTCAAGACATTAATTAAATAAAATATTGGAGACTTTTAATCCACCCTTCCCATGGATTAAAGGATAAAAATTGGGAAAATGTTATTACTTTTTTTCTTTTTAAATTAAATAATTAATTTTCCTCTTATGTTCTTATTTAAATATTAAAAATAAGAAGTTAATGTTTTAATTGGAGTGTAACTTTTCAGGAAAAATGGACCATTTTAAAAGTGACCCTCTTACATGAAGAAATGCGCTATAAAGTGGAGGGAAACTTGGAGATTTGAAATGTAAAATCTATATAAGGAGATGTGGTGACCCCTTGGGGGCATGTTGAATTTTTTATTAAAATATCTTCATGCTTGAAGAGGGACGTATGCCCATGTGATCACATAACAAAGGTGTTTATTCAACACCACCATACTTTGGAGAGTTTGAATCCTTCTATGCTATTTTTGGGTGAATGTTGCATGATATATTCGTTCTAAGATCGACGACTTGGCTTTTATATTGGCGTATTTATTTGTGGGGTTAAATCTGCATGTTGTTGTTCATTGTTAAGTGATTTTGGAAGGGTTTGAGGTGTTTTTATTACTACTGTTCACTGCTGCTATCTTTCCAGCTATGGCGACTTGCATTAGGGAATATTTTAGTATGTTTTAAAGGTGAATAAGCTAGATCTGCAATTCGATTTGAATCAGCTTCCATTTTAGATCAAGGGTTGATATTTTGAGTGTTTTGGAAGGTTAGAAAGAGCTGGAAATAATTTATATAATATTCTCTAACCCTAGCGATTTGATATCAGATTTTTGGGGCTGTTTTGAGGTGGTTTTATTGATTAGAAAAATTTAGTTTCATAGTGCATTGGAAAGGCTTCAATTTCTAGTTTATTGTGCATTTTATTTCATGCAAAAATATCAAGTATTGAAGGAGTTATTAATTTTTGAAGTTTCAGCTGTTCTGGGTGCTATTTTTATCTATTAACTGCTGTTATAAAATCAGATCTAGAAAATGTTAATTTTCTGATTGGTTCTCCCATCTAGCCCACTGCCTTGACTAATTCCAACTCTATTTGGGTTGTATTAATGCTGACATTGGATTATTTGAGGTCGAACTAAAAAAATCTAATCCTTCTAGGGTCGATTTGAGTTAATAAAGTGTGAATTTATATTTATCCCAAAAGAGGATATTACACACTCCTTAATGATTATAATTTGTCATATCTTAATGACCTTTGGCCTTCCATGGTTAGATAAAAAGGTTGCAATTAAAGACCATTGGCTTTCTCTCACCACTTCACACATGCTGCATATGTGTTGTGTATTTGCTGCACATTGGATGCATATTTACCACACATTCATTGTTCTCACATTATCCACTCAGCAGTTCATTGTTCCTTCTCTCTAATGCATCCTCTAACACATCTTTCTCTACCTTTCAGATTTCCTCCTTTTTCACAATAGCTCGCTATCTCTCCTTGCCTTCACATTCTATCACATCATACTCACTTATAAAAATTGAGCAATTTATCTTCATGGTCAACCTCATTCTCTACTTCTCCATATTATCCATGTAGGCACACTCCCTTCACAGTTTCACTCTTTACATATTACTTTCTTTCTACTCAATTTCCATAAGTTATTTTATCTCTTTTTATACTTGTGCACTCTCTTAACTTTGGCATCCAAACAAGATAAAGGATGGAAAAACATGATCATAAAAATGATTCAACAATCTTCATAAATGTATTACAACCGTCGACCAAGATTGTTGGTCCAAACCAAGACCAACCACAAACATTGGAAAAACTCCGAAGCATTCGGGTCAAACTCTGAAGCAATAGAACAGACTTCAGAAATACTCTGAAGAAATCTAATCAGATTTTGAAGCTTTCTAGTTAGACTCTAAAGTTTTTTGGTTAGACTCCAAATCTTTTGGTAAGACTCTGAAGCAATCTGGTTAGACTTTGAAGCTTTTTAGTTCGACTTTGAAGCAATCTACTCAGACTCCGAAGCTTTCTGGTTAGAGTCCAAAGCTTTCTGGTTAGACTCCGAAGCAACCTTTGACATCAATGAAAATTATTCTAACAATCTCCCCTTTAGTCATTGATGGCAACCAACAATGTAGCTTTCTCCCCTTTTCTACAACATTCTCCTTTTTTTGAAACGTTGTTGAACTACTCCCCCTTGCTTTATCTCTCCCCCTTTGACATCAATGGCAAACGAGTAAAATTCTCAAAATTCTCTGTCTATGAGTGTGCACCTACTAATCTTTTCTGTCTTGAATTCATCTATGGGGCTAAAAATGATAAAAGAATGATTAGCTCCCCCTGAGATTATGCTTCCTTTTAGTGATTGTATGAGAATGATATCACTCCTAGCTTTTTTCTGAGATATTCAAACGTTTCTTTTTGAAGAGGATTAATAAAAATATCAACAATTTGTTCTTTTGTAGTAATTTATTCTAACTTAACCTGTTTTTATACAACTTCCTCTCTCAAGAAATAATATTTGATGGGGATGTTCTTTTTCCTAGAGTGCATAACCGGATTCTTTGATATGTTTATTGCACTAGTGTTATCACAAAAAATGGAAATTGGAAAATCAAACTCTACCTTTATGTCCATCAATGTTTGCTTCATCCATAGAACTTGTGTGCAACATGACACATATGCAATGTACTCTGCTTCTGTTATAGATAAGGAAATAGAAGTCGACTTCTTACTTAACCAAGATACCAAGCTATTGCCAAGATGGAATCCACCACAACTGGTGCTTTTTCTATCATCAACACTTCCTGCCCAATTTGCATCTGCATACGTTATTAGAGTGAAATCCTTTTCTCTTGAATACCATAAGCCATAATCCAATGTTCCTTTCAGATATTTGAATATTCTCTTGACAGCTTGGACATGAGTCTCTTTTGGAGCAATTTGAAAATGTGCCACCAAGCTTACTGCTTGCATCACATCAGGTCTTGATGTTGTCACATATAATAGACTTCCAATCATAGATCTATAAAGAGTGATTTTCTTCAGGAGACTCATCATTCTTGCTTAACTTACATCCTGTAACCATGGGAGTAATGACTGGGTTGCATTCTTCCATTTTGAACATCTTCAACATTTCTTTAACATATTTAGCTTGTGAAATAAATATACTTTTGTTCGATTGAGAATTTTGTAAATCAAGAAAGAAAGATAATTTACCAAGCATGGACATTTCAAATTCCTTTTGCATGTCATCAGAAAAATCTTGACATATCTTGTCATTACTTCCTCCAAAAATGATATCATCAAGATAAACAACAACGATTAACTGATTCTCACCTTCATTTTTTATGTAAAGATTGCTATCCACAATGCCCTTCTTAAAACCTTGTTGTAAATAATTGTCCAATCTCGAGTACCTTGCTCTGGGGGCTTGTTTCAATCCATAAAGAGCTTTCTTCAGCTTACACACAACCCTTATTATCTGATAAAATAAATCCTTTTGGTTGTTCAATATAGACTTCTTCTTCAGAAATGCTGATTTGACATCCATCTGATATACTTAAAAAAATTTATAATACGCAAATGCCATGTAATGTCCCACTTATGGGATCAACGGAAAAAGCACACTCAAATACTACCAGTGATTAGAAATCAGATCCAAATGATTAATCCAGCCAATAGATGAATCAATAAACCCAAAGGTAGGGGTTTAATGGCCTCTATCAACAACTCACACAGGTAATCCTCAACTGAACTTAAAAATCAGACCTAATCTTCTAATGCAACCACTGTATTGAGCATCAAACAAGCAATGGTACAGCTGTAAAGAATACTGGCATTACTCTCAATATCTTTACACCACACCCAGCCAATCATGATCATTCAGAGCGTACAAATCTGGAGTTAATCCTCTAATACAAGTTGTTTAAGTATTGATCTAATATTTCATATATAGATCAATATAAAGAACATCAAACCCAATCGGTTCCATTGCCCAGCTGATATCAAACTAATCCTACAAGGTGTGCTGCAATTAGAAGCTACAAACCCCCATACATCATGCACTAACCCAGTTGCTTTTATGGGAGTAATATTATAAAAATGTTATATCATTAAATCTGCCATGAAAAGACCCCACAATGCCCCCAAAGACATGCAGCTGTGGTGTCCCTAGATTTCACCCTGAAATCTAGGACTACCCATTTAAATTTTTTTGTTCTTTTTAAAATAATAGGTTTTTTGTGTTTTTATTGCTAGAAGATGTCTCTATTACATTAAGATATTCCTAGTGAATCATATGAGCCAATTTCGACAAATACCCAGATGTTGAAACTCATTTTATTGCTCCGCCAAGTTTTGTCTGCGGAAATTTTTTATTTAATTATTTATTAAATAAATAAAGCCCCGTTTGAAGTAAATTGTGCTCCGGTTGAATTCTGTTGAAGTTTTGCATGCCAGTATTCACACATCTCAATAGGATTTTCACCAGGAATGAATTCAAAGCATTATCTGCTACTTTTGGCAATGTTTTTCATTTCTATTTATTTCTTGTGTTTGTTTTTGGTTTTCTCCGCAGTTTGTCTATTAAATTCCCCTCGATCCGATCTTTGTTTTGTATAGTCTATTTAATTGCCTGGAACATCTGGAAGTCATCCGCATCCTTAAAAGTGGAAGAAATAAATCTCGGAGTGCAGACTTCTGACCAAAAAAGATGAATTTAAGCAGAAAAACCTCTCCTAGGCAAGTCACACTTTTTGGATGAATAGATCTAAGTTGTAATGGAAATTTTTGCAGTAGTAGGAAGGTGGGAATTTCTTGCTTGCATAGTAGGTTACTTTTTCCCATCAAGTCAAAATCACTTAAGTTGCAATGGGAATTTTCGAGGAGGTTGGAAGATGAGAATTTCTTACCTTCAACGCAGGGTGAAAGTTCCCATTATAAAGAAAAATCACTTAAAGCACCGATGGGAATTTCTTGTTTGCCTAGCAGGCTAACTTTTTCCATCAAAGAGTTTTTAGTCACCCATGCAAGTCGCACTTTTTCAAAGGAGGTTTTTTTCCATACAAGCCACACTTTTTGGGAGATGACTTAAGTTGTTGATGGGAATTTCCACAGTGGTAGGAAGATGGGAATTTCTTATCTGCAACGCAGGGTGAAAATTCCCATGATGAAATCAAAGTCACTTAAGTGGAAGAGGGGATTTTTGGAGCTGCAGTGCAAGGTGGAAATTCCCATCAAGTTGACTTCTTATTTTTAGCACTCACCTCTGCCAAAAAGTGCGACCCA
The DNA here is from genome assembly GCA_019776745.2 of Taxus chinensis. NCBI lineage: Eukaryota > Viridiplantae > Streptophyta > Pinopsida > Cupressales > Taxaceae > Taxus > Taxus chinensis. The sequence continues at coordinate 759,885,438 of CM034153.1, forward strand.
TCTTGGCATTAAACAATGCTTTTAATAATATTTATTAATGGCTTCTCTACCTAATTTTTGCGCCATGAATGAAAGTCAATGCAAAAGGGTGAGCTAAAGATAAGTCATGGATGCATGCTAAAATAAATAAAATAAATTCATAAAAAAACCACCAGAAGCATGCATACTTGGGTGCCCAAATTGGTTGAATAGACTTGGCTTTTAATTAATTAAATTTCTAGAAATAGAGAAGACAATTATTAAAAATAGCAAGCACAAAGCTATATAAGCATGGGATGCCATAAAGGAGAAGCACTTATTTCTTTTTGATGAAGATTGCAGCCCGGACATGTTTTGGCACCAAAAGGAGGATGTTGCATTAATAAATATTTTTCACTGCTGGGAAGCTTCCAGTTTTGGCACCTAGGGTTAGAATAGCCTAATTTTTGTCATTCTGAGTGTTTGCATGTTGGTATATGTGCCCAGGTATTCATCACAGGTGCTCATATTAGTGAAAGGAAGTTCTAATCAATGTCAGATACATTGAATATCTCTTCCGAATAAGAAGAAATTGCCAGATCTACACAAGTTGATCCGATTACAAAGGATTCTAGCAGAACTAAGAGAAAAAAAGCTCAGACAGATTATTCCAGGCATAATGAAGCATGATGAAAGAGAAGGATCAGTAGAATCATGCATAGCTTCCAGATTTGCTGAAGTCGATGATACAGACATAGGCCCTGAACCTATCACCTATTTAATTGATAAATCCATATCTCATAATTGCTAAGGCTTCCAACAAAAAATCATCCTCTTGTTTCTAACGCATCCCATGTGGAAGTCAGTGCATGGAAAATCCCTTCCAGGATCTTATGCATGTGCTTCCAATCTTCCAATTGAAGCCTTCAATGAATATACTTGTATTTTCCTTCACCCAGAGTGCTTTCCAGAATTTAAAATTGCTCATATATAATTAAAAATAAAAGATGACGAGTTTTTTCTGAATTATTTACGACAAACATTGCACTGGTGCATATACTGGAGAAGAATTGCAAAAAGTTCAAGGATGAAAAAGGAAGACAAGTCAGAGGTAGCACCCGCAGGCAAATCACAGTCAGCTACTTTTAGATCTAGTTTGGTGAGAATCAAAGGCAAAAGAGTCAACCGCATGCAGAATATGGGAAAAGAACAAGACTGGGAGTGTAACAACTTTCTTCCAATTTTTTTTTTTTTTTATCTCTTATTTTCTCTGACAAAGTAATTGAGAAATCGATTAAATTGTAAAACTTAAGTGTTTGAGCCATTACTTCAAGTTATTGGAAGAAGTCAATTACTTGGAAATAGGTGGCAGACATGTAAAATAGAAGGTTCTATTTTCAGTTATAAATTATGCATGTCATGCAAAGAGGATTTCCAGGAGGAAGATTGTCAGTTGCTTCCCTTTTTCATAGCTTTAACATGTGGCAATTCATTAAAAAAACTTCCTATTTGTAATTTCCCTCTATACACAATAAATAGAGGAAGAACCTACGGGGTAAGGGATGAGAATTTGTAATCAACATTCTTGTGTTCCAAACTTTGAGATGAAACCCTTGATAGCTTTTTGAAAGCTGAGGAATAGAGAGGAGGCAGATATCCAGAGAACTTTGTGTCAACGGTGCATTTGTTTCTTATTTCTTTTTAGATCTTTGCATAAACTGTGTTATCTTAGATCTGGATCTGAAACTTTCCTTTGCTTTAAATTTTGCATTTCAAGATCTATTTGTTTTCGTCTATGTGCATGTGACCAACTCTATCAACTATTGGTTAGGTTGCACGTCTCCTTTCCTTCTTCTCGTATTTAATTATTTCCCTTTCCTGCACATATTGCTTACAACTGCTTATTTGCTGCAAAATTGCCTAGCTATGGTTCATGAGCTACGCAGTTAAAGTAAAACCAAAAGATAAATATTAGGAAATATAATTGAAAAAATCTTACATGGGAGCCTCACCAGTAAATGAGGGAGATTTATCTCATGACTGCCTAGGTTTTTCCGCTGTGCAGAAAATCTAGCCAACAAGTTATCAAACGCCAATGTTAGAATATAACAGCTGCAAAAGACATACAATCAAGCTATGAATCGCTGCCAAAATGATGATGAAAACATACTTCAAACTCAGATCAATTCACTGCTAAAAAGATGCCCAAAACACCATTGAAACATGCACTAGATCAGATTGCCATTCCCAGAATTAATTCAACCATAGAGGTTATTAAATGGATGCAAGTCGCTGCCCATAGTTTGGTTATATATCATGCAAAAAATGAGGTCATTGGTATAAGAGGAAAACAACGGACTTTAATCATGGATTTCACTATCAAAAGACATGCAATATTTTATCCAATAAATAAACCCAGGTCGCTGCCTTAAGAAGTCCCAAAACCACTAACGAATCATGCAATTACAAGTCGCTTGGGCTTGATAAAAATGCACTAACAGTTCTCTTCTTATGTAAGGGTCAAAACATGTAACAAATAACTAACATTCACCCATAATGGAGTCGCTGTTTGATGGAAGAAATGGCGGATTTCATTAATAAAAAACCAAACCTTATTTATAAGATTTACCTTGCCAATTATTGCCCAAAAGAAATCGCTGCTAGAGGAAATAATATCATGCAATAAACTTGATCAATCCACCCTAAATGGAGCATGCAAAACAGTCCACAATCACCATGGGAGAAATCTCTAGGGCTTAGAGAACCATCCACACAAGATCGATTTGTAAGCATTCAAATGTCTTCAATTTTGATATTCAAAAGATCAGCTACAAAGGATCTCATGGGTCACACTTTTTGGCAAGAGGAATTGTTAAAAATAAGAAGTCAACTTGATGGGAATTTCCACCCTGCATTGTAGCTCCAAAAATCCCCTCTTTCACTTAAGTTATTTGACTTTCATAATGAGAATTTTTACCCTGCAAGGCAGGTAAGAAATTCCCGCCGGTGCTTTAAGTGATTTTCTTTTATAATGATAAATTTTTACCATGCAAGGCAGGTAAGAAAATTCCCACCTTCCTGCCGACTCTAATTTTTCCATCGCAGCTTAAGTTACCTTGACTTCATGAGAAAAATTACCCTGCAAGTCAGATAAGAAATTATCGCCTACCTGTCATTACCAAAAATCCCACTGCAGCTTAAACCCACTTATTCCAAAAAGTGCGACTTGCCTGGAAGAGGCCTTTTGTGCATGACTTCATCTTTTTTGGTCAGAAGTTTACATTCTGAGGCTGATTCCTTCTGGTGTTGGGTCGGTAGATGATCTCCAGATGCTTTAGGCAATTGAACAGACTATACAGGACAAAGAACGGACCTAGGGGAATTAAATAGAAAGACCATGGGGAAAACCGGAGAAAAACTCAAAAAATAAAAATAAAAACGAAAAACGTTGCCAGAAGTCACAGACAAAGCTTTGAATTCATTCCTAGTGAAAACCCAATTGAGATGTGTGAATACTGACATGCAAAAATTCAACAAGATTCAAGCGGAGCACAATTTACTTCAAAAGGGGCTTTATTTATATAATAAATAATTAAATAAAAAATTTCCGCAGACAAAACTTGGCGAAGGGATAAAATGAGTTTCAGCATCTGGATATTTGTCGAAATTGTCTCATATGATTCACTGGGAATATCTTAATGTAATACAGACATCTTCTGGCAATAAAAACATGAAAATACCCGTTATTTTAAAAAGAACGGATTTTTTTCAAATGGGTAGTCCTAGATTTTAGCGTGAAATTTGGGGACACCACAACGTTTTTTGTTTTTATTTATTTCTTTTTGCTTTTGTTTTCAATTTTCTCCGTGTTCTGTCTGTTAAATTTCCCTTGATCCATTCTTTGTTCTGTATAGCCTGTTTAATTGCCTAGAACATCTGGAAGTCATTTATGACCTTAGCAATAGAAGAAATTAATCAATGAGTGCTGACTTCTGACCAAAAAAGAAGAATTTAAGCAGAAAAAGCCTCTCCTAGGAAAGTCGCACTTTTTGGGATAATAGCATAGTTACCATGTTCGAAAAGTTCGGGTTGTTCGGATAGGGAAAAAAGTTTGGAAGTTCGGAATTTTGTAAAAATTCGGTTCGGTTCAGTTTGGGTCGAAAAAATTATAAATTTAAAAAAAATATAAAATATGAATAATTATCAAAAAAATTATAAAAACTAAAATACTTATTAATAATACACTAAAAGTTAAACCTAAAATAATTAAATTTATGTAACTAGTTACTAAAGTAACTTTAAACATTCGGTAATAAATTCAAGTATTACTATTATTAAGTATTAATCTCTACATATTGCTATTAAATTATTAATGCCTCTAAATAATAAGAAGTTGCTTGGTCCAAAAAGGTACAAAAATGGATTTTATGAAAATAAGAAAAATATTGCCATCAATGCGTAGAGCTCGAGAAAATATACACTTTTAGAGAAAACGGCACCGGAAACTGAGCCATAGAATGAAAGTTATGGCACATGCAAGTTTTTGCTGCTACATCTTCCTAGACCCTTTCCAAAAATGACAATTTTTTTTCTTTCCTTGTGAAACAAATCCAATTTTTTTTTTTGCCAAAAAAGAAATTTGATAATAGATCTAAGCTACCAGTGGGAATTTTGGCAGTGGCAGGCAGGTGGGAATTTCTTTCCTGCCTAGCAGGTTACTTTTTCCCATCAAATCAAAATCACTTAAGCTGAAATGGGAATTTTAGAGGTGGCAGGAAGGCGGGAATTTCTTACCTACAATGCAGGGTGAAAATTTTCATTATAAAGAAAAATCACTTAAAGCACCGGTGGGAATTTCTTACTTACCTAGCAGGGTAACTTTTCCCATCAAAGAAGTTTATTCACCCATGCAAGTCACATTTTTTCAGAAGAAGGCTATTTTCCATGCAAGTCGCACTTTTTGGAAGGAAGGATTTAAGCTGCTAATGGGAATTTTGGTAATGGCAGGATAGGCAGAAATTTCTTACCTGCAGTGCAGGGTGAAAATTCCCATTATGAAAGTCAAATCACTTAAGTGGAAGATGGGATTTTTGGAGCTGCAATGCAGGGTGGAAATTCCCATTGCTTTGACTTCCTATTTTTAGAAACTTCCCTTGCCAAAAAGTGTGACCCACCTTGGCATTAATACATGTAATTAATGATATTTATTAATGGTATTTCTAGCTAAGTTTGGCACCATAAATAGAAAGAAATTCAATGCAAGTGGATGAGCTAAAGAGAATTCAAGGATGCATGCTAAAAATAAATAAAATAAATTCATAAAAAACAATCAGAAGCATGCAGACTTGGGCACCCAAATTGGATGAAGAGGCATGGCTTTTAATTAATTAAATTGCCAGAAATAGGGAAGGGCAATTATTAAAAATAGCATGCAGATGGCTATATAAGCATGGGACGCCATAATGGAGAAGCAATTAATTATTTTTGATGAAGTTTGCAGCTTGAATAGGTTTTGGTGCCAAGGGAAGGAGGATTTTGCATTAAAGATTGTTTTCCATTGCCGGGAAGCTTCCAGTTTTGGTGCATAGGGTTGGAATAGCTTGATTTTTGTTATTCTGATTGTCTGCATGTTGGTATAAGTGCCTAGGTGAATTAAATAATATTTTTCTTGCTTTGCATGTAATCAAAAGTCTCAAATTTTAGGGCAAGTGGCTTTATATGCAGATTTTGGTGATAAAAATCAAGTATTCATGCCATGGACTCCATCTTTGTCTGAATTAATTACAGGTATTCATCACAGGTGCTCATATTAGTGAAAGGAAGTTCAAATCAATGTCAGATACATTGAATATATCTTATGAATTAGAAGAAATTTCTAGATCTACACAAATTGATCCAATTACAAGGGATTCCAGCAGAATTAAAAGAAAAAGAGCTCAGACAAAGATTGTTCCAGGCATGATGAAAAGATGAAAGAGAGGAATCAAATTCATGCATATCTGTCCAGATTTGCTAACATCAATGATACATACATAGAGCCCTGAACCCATTACTGATTTAATTGACAGATCCAGAGCCAGAAGGACATCTTTCATGCAAAGGCAATTAAAAGTTGGGATTATTCAATCTCAGCAATTCCAGTCAAACTCAAGCTGATGAAGCTATCCTCTGCACGACTAATGGTTTGGATGAGATGACAGTGATAGCTTGCTCAGTTACAGTCTTGGGAAAATGTTGAATTACATGTTCGACAAGTATATTCAATATCTGAACAAAAAGAAATGTAGGGTTTTGGTTAGCTGGAATAACTTCTTTCTTCTCTTCTTTCTTTTCTTATTTCTTATGTTCCCGGATGAAATCGGTGAGATTAAAGTTATTGGTTTAAAATAGCCAATACTTTAAGTTATTTGAAAAGGTTCTCTAAGATAAGTGGCAGATGTGCACAACTTTGACTTAAACTTAGATGCATGTCACTTAGAGAGGAATTCTAGGAGAAAGATTGCCAGATGTTTCCTTGACAACTTCCACATGTTATAGTTTAGTTCAAGTTTCCTATTTGTAATTTCCCTCTATACACTATAAATAAAGGAAGAACCTGTGGAGTTAAAAGGATTAGAATTAATTAATCAGCATTCTTGTGTTCCAGACTTTGAGCTGAAACCCTTGATATCTTTTTGAAAGCTAAGGAATTGAAAGGAGGCATCATATTTCTGGAGAACTTTGTGTCAACGGTGCATTTCCAACATTAATTGTGTAGATCTTTGTATAAACTTTGTGTTATCTCAGATCTATATTTGAAACTTTCCTTTTCTTTAAATTCTGTATTTGAGATCTATTTGTTTCATCTATGTGCATGAGACCAACTGTGCGAACTATTGGTTAGATTGCACATTTTCTTTTTTTCTTCCCATAAATTCAATTATTTCCCTCTTCTGCAAATATATTTCTTACAGACTTGCTTACTTGCTGCAAAATTGCCTAGCTATGGTGCATGACTTGTTGGTTAAAGTAAAACCAACAGATACATATTCAAAAATATAATTGACAAAATACCTACATGGGAGCCTCACCGGTAAATGAGGGAGATTTATCTCATGACTGCCTAGGTTTTCTAAGCTGTGCAAAAAATCTAGCCAACAGTTTTTGTGACTCCACTGGGGAACAACACAAATTAGCAGAAGCTTTCTCTTGCTAGTTCCTTTTATATTATATTGGCAGAACATCCATTGGTCTAGTCAGAGCTTAGGAAGGATCGATCATTTTTATAGATTGTAGGAGTAGTTTAATTTCAGTCATCCTCCTCAAGTTAGAAGCTCGGGATCCAGTCTTTCACCAGGAAGAAGAGTGTAAACTCCTCCAGATCCGGATCGTGTCCAGCAACATAATCCAACAGCTGGGATTATTCACAAGTCTATTCTCAAAGAAGACGTTTTCCTTTCATGATATGAATCAGCCACTTGCCACTGCAACACCTGTTCCATGGGGTGCAGCCTTTGGACCTCTGAATCTGACTCCTCCTATGCATGATCTACCTAAAGGGACAAGAAAGAATTTTCCAAAATTCTTTGGAGATGGCAAAGTAGAATCCAGATGACCACTTGGCTGCATTTTTTATATCCTGTGGAGTGCTTGCAGTAGAACATGAAGATGTGTCTTTTCTGGATTTTCATAGAGACTCTGCATGACTTGGCTAGAGAATGGTTCTACCGGTTAGCTCCTTGCACCATAACCAACTGGGCTACTATGCGAGATGCATTCCTGAAAAGATTCAAACCAGCTGAAGATTCCAGTACATTGATAACTCAATTGACTCAACTGAAGAAGGAGCCACAAGAGCACATGCGGGATTTTATTGCAAAATTCCAAAGATTACTTTACAAAATTCTGGCTTCTGCTTCTTTGAATGATGAGAATCAAAAGGTATTCTTCATCAATGCTTTACTTCCTGAAGTAAGCTATCAACTGTGAAGAGCACGTCCTGCTGACTTGTTAGCAGCTCAAAACATGGCGGTTGAAATTGAAGACGACCTCATCATGGCTGGAAAGATAAAGAGCAACACTTCTAGAGCTGAAAGTTCATCCTCTGCTACTACTTCTGATTCACTATTGCAAAAGTTAGCAAATGAGATGGGGCAAATGAAGAAACAAATGGCTCAAATGGCTCAAGGCAACAACACTGCCCCTGCTCAGAATTTCAACAACAACTAACTGGAACCACATTGTTGGTTCCCAAAGATTAGCAATTGAAGCTGCTCCCAGAAACAACGTGGAGATGAATGAAGAAGACCAGGAAGCTATCACTGATCAGCTCGAGAATGATGATTTTGTAGGTCCTGCTGGTGACTCCAACATTAATTACCTAAACTAAAAATTTGAACATGACTATGAGGAATCTTCTTGAAGATGATCATGGTTGTACATATGTAGTATTTACACAATCACAAACTCACCAAGCTGAGGCATTAGTTTTGATGAACAAAGAAGGGGCAGCCCTTTACCTTCTTCCTTAGCTCCCAGAAATAAGAGTGTGAGTTCTTCATCTCAACCACAAAAAGTAGCTCAGGTATCTGAATCTATACCTTCCTTTGACATTGTTGATCATGTCAAGAAAACTAGGATTCAAATGTCAAAAGTTGAATACTTGAGAGCCTTTCCTGAGCAGTTAAATAGGCTAGTTAAATATGTACAATCACCAGGACAATCCAATACATCAAAAGGCCTTTTGCCTAAGTTTTAGATACTCCTCCCAGAACAACACTACAGTTGTTAAACCCTCATTATCTTCTGAAAGAGTAGAACCTTTCTATGTCTCCCTATTGCTTAATGGTTTCAAGTTAAGCAATTGCATTCTAGATTCGGGTGCTTCTGACAATGTCATGCCAGCTAAAGTTGCTAGATGCTCTTGGGCTTACCTTGACAAAGACCATAAAAAGGTGCTACTCCATGGAGAGACAAGTCCCTTTAATCAGACAAATCAAAGATGCACAACTGTTCTGGCAACTTTTCCTGACAAAAGATTAAAGATGACAATCCTTGTAGCAGATATTCAGTATCTTATGGCATGTTATTAAGCAGGAACTTCTGTAAAGAACTGGGAGGAGAAGTAAAGATGGATTGGTCCTGTGCTCATATTCCTATCAAAGGAATTAACCATAAGCTGGAGCCAGAAAAGAAGTCTAAGTACACTATGACAAAATTGAAGATCCTAGATCTCATATTCTTTTTCAGGAATTTGACCTTGGGGTCTATTTCTTGGAAATGGATAAAAATGTACCAGAGCCTGAACTTCAACCAGAGCCAGAGCCATCAAAAGAAGAAGAAAAAGTTTGGACTCTGGAGTTTAAAGGCACCTGTTGTTCTTTTGGATCAGGAGCCGACGTTCTACTAATATCTCTAGATCATGAGATATTCCCATACTCCCACAAGTTGATGTTCGAGAACACCAATCAATGGAGGAGTATGAAGCATTGCTGCTAGGAATGGAGCAAGCTAAAAAGAAAGGAGTAAAACTCCTCAAAGCCCAAGGAGATGTTGAACTTCTAGTAAAGCAGTTTGAGGAAAAATCAAGTCAAAAGAGATAGGATGAAGCATTACAAAGATAGAGTGCTTTTTGCCACACTCGATTTTGCAGCCTTCTCTATCGACTTCATTCCAATAAATCAGAATTCCAAGGTAGACTCTTTGGCAGTCACACTGCACTATTGAATCCGGATAGACCACCGTCCATATTCAGACAAGGAAACTATAAAGTGGAGATGGTCTACCGCCCTAAAGTCCCTGATAGTGTTGAACAGTGGCAAGACTTTCTATGACGACAAACAAACATCTGCATGTCTGGAACAAGACAACTTTGACAGGTTGTATGTTGAAGGGAGTAAATCACCACCATGACAAATAGTCACAGGAAAAAATGATCCAGGTTATGATGACAGTAGTGGAATAATCCAACCAAAAGGTAACAAAATCCCCAAGGGTTTAGTTTCCTTAGTGGAGACTTTCAACAAGCATGATCAGTACCTGAAGAAGAACAAAGAATATGGTGATAGTTCTTCCTCAGAATGCAGCCGGTAAATCTGGGAACAGAGGAAGTTGATGAAGACTTATTCACCACAGAGAGAAGAAAGGATGAGCCACCACAAGATGAAGTTGATGAGGACTTTCCCAAGGTATTTGACAAGAAGGTCAGAGAAAGGAAGTTCGAGATCAGAGACTGGGTACTCTGGTGGGACAAGAGACATGAACCGAAGGGCATGCATAGACAAATCTGATTCACTTTGGAAAGGGCCCTTCATGATCAAGAGAGTTACTGGAATGGATACTTTCTTCCTTGCCTACCAGGATGGAATTGAGTTACCACTGCCTTTCAATGGGTAACATCTGAGGTTGTTCAGAAACTGAGATACAAGGGTAAAACCTATTTGTATATAAATAAAACTTTTATTGTTTTCTTTTCTTTTCTTTTTCTTTTTGTTTTGTTTTTGTGGCCTGACCCTGAACCCAATGGACAAGACACGAAACCAAAGATGCTGGGATCTCATCTTTACTCCTGTCATTTTGACAGAGGAAAAGATGTCCACAGATAGAGCTGACTGGTGTCCCAGATTTCACCCTGAAATATGGGATTACCCCATTTAAAAAAATTCGTTCTTTTTAAAATAATGGGTCTTTTTGTGTTTTTATTGCCTGAAGTTGTCTCTATTACGTTAAGATATTCCTAGTGAATCATATGAGCCAATTTCGACAAATACCCAGATGCTAAAACTCATTTTATCCCTCTATCCAGGTTTTTGTCTACGGGAATTTTATTTAATTATTTATTAAATAAATAAAGTTTCGTTTAAAGTGAATTGTGTTGCAGTTGAATCCTGTTGAAGTTTTTCATGCCAGTATTCTCACATCTCAATAGGGTTTTCACCAGGAATGAATTCATAGCAATTGTCTGCAACTTCTGGCAACATTTTTCATTTTTATTTATTTCTTTTTGCTTTTGTTTTTAGTTTTCTTTGTGGTTTCTGTCTGTTAAATTCCCCTTGATCCGGTCTTTGTTCTGTATAGCCTGTTTAATTACCTGGAACATCTGGAAGTCATTTATGGCCTCAACAATGGAAGAAATTAATCATGGAGTGCTGACTTCTGACCAAAAAAGAATGAATTTAAGTAGAAAAAATCCTCTCCTAGGCAAGTCACACTTTTTGGGATAATAGATCTAAGCTGCCAGTGGGAATTTTGGCAGTGGCAGGCAAGTGGGAATTTCTTGCCTGCCTAGCAGGTTACTTTTTCCCATCAATTCAAAATCACTTAAGCTGCAATGGGAATTTTAGAGGTGGCAGGAAGGTGGGAATTTCTTACCTGTAATGCAGGGTGAAAATTCCCATTATAAAGAAAAATCACTTAAAGCACCGGTAGGAATTTCTTGCCTACCTAGCAGGCTGAATTTTCCCATCAAAGAAGTTTATTCACCCATGCAAGTCACATTTTTCAGAAGAAGGCTATTTTCCATGCAAGTCGCACTTTTTGGAAGGAAGGATTTAAGTTGCTAATGGGAATTTTGGCAGTGGCAGGCAAGGCGAGAATTTCTTACCTACAGTGCAGGGTGAAAATTCCCATTATGAAATTCAAATCACTTAAGTGAAAGATGGGATTTTTGGAGCTGCAATGCAGGGTGGAAATTCCCATTACTTTGACTTTCTATTTTTAACAATTCCCTTGCCAAAAAGTGTGACCCACCTTGGCATTAATACATGTAATTAATGATATTTATTAATGGTATTCCTAGCTAAGTTTGGTGCCATAAATAGGAAGGAAAGTCAATGCAAGTGGATGAGCTAAAGAGAAGTCAAGGATGCATGCTAAAAATAAATAAAATAAATTCATAAAAAATAATCAGAAGCATGCAAACTTGGGTGCCCAAATTGGATGAAGAGGCATGGCTTTTAATTAATTAAATTTCCAGAAATAGGGAAAGGTGCAATTATTAAAAATAGCATGCAGATGGCTATATAAGCATGGGACGCCATAAGGGAGAAGTAGTTAATTCTTTTTGATGAATTTTGCAGCTCGGATAGGTTTTAGCACCAAGGGAAGGAGGATTTTGCATTAAAGAGTATTTTCCATTGTCGGGAAGCTTCCAGTTTTGGCACCTAGGGTTGGAATAGCCTGATTTTTGTTATTCTAAGTGTCTACATGTTGGTATAAGTGCCCAAGTGAATTAAATAATATTTTTTCTTGCTTTGCATGCAAGAAAAGTCTCAAATTTTAGGGTAGTAGGTTTTATATGCAGATTTTGGTGATAAAAATCAAGTATTCATGTCATGGACTCCATCTTTGTCTGAATTAATTGCAGGTATTCATCACAGGTGCTCATATTAGTGAAAGGAAGTTCAAATCAATGTCAGATACATTGAATATATCTTCTGAATCAGAAGAAGTTATCAGATCTACAGAAATTGATCCAATTACAAGGGATTCTGATATAATTAAAAGAAAAAGAGCTCAGACAAAGATTGATCTAGGCATGATGAAGCATGATGAAAGAGAAGGGATCAACAGATTCATGCATATCTTCCAGATTTGCTAACATCAACCTCTTGGAAAATAGAGACAAAAAAATATAAAAGGAGGTGTGGGGGTTCATTTACAGTCATGTTTTGCATACATTATATTTTGTCAATGAGATTATGGACTGCCGATCTAACTTCCATCTGCAAGGAGGAAGAAAACCCTTCATTGCTGTAAGGTTAGAGGACAAAAACCCTCGATTCCTTTTAAGTAACTCCATCACAAGGGTTGCAATTGAGCTACAAACAAGAATTTTCAGTTTATTTTTGTCCATGAGGATTTGAAGAATATTCAGATAATTACATGTTTGTCATAAGGGTTTTCTAGGAAATCCTAATTGCTCTTAAGGGTACATTATAGGAAGGATGGGGTATCAAAATCAAATTTGGAAGATCAATGGCTAGTCTTAGACAATACATTGAGAATTTGTTATAATCTCCTATGTCTTGTAAAAAGGTAGCAAAATTGTCTAATTTGTCAAGCATTTTTGTGTATAAGAACACTTTGCTTTCAGTTGGAGAAATTGGTTAAATTTGGCCAAATAGTGAAATAATTTCTTGAAAGGATGTCCAGTTATGGACTTAATGTTTGTGAAGAGATCTTGAAATATCACAACAAGCTCAAGTTTTATAGAAAAATCAAGGATTTAGTGAAAAACTTGTGGGCTGAAAACATGTCGTGGGAGAATATGCATCTAGACGTCATTCAAACGTCAAAGATCATTCCCGAAAAACTTGCAGTTGAAAAATTAATCTCTTTTCTTAATGGGGTTTTGTTTTATGAGTGGAATAACAAAGTTGAGATGAGGATTGAGGAATTGAGAAAGGTATGTGATAGTGGCAAGAAGAGAAAATCCCTCTTCTAGAGTTTTTCCCACATTACTTTTCGCTAGTGTACTGTAAATAATGTCGCGTTCTTATTGTTTTGCTGTAGTTTTACTCTCAACTTTCATGTACAATTGTTTTCTATCAATTTACACCACTTAACAATTTTATTATATGCACATTGTTGACAGTTTTATGCAAATACATATTTTAATAATATGTTTGTGTGTGTATAAAAGAAAACAATAAAGTTAGTCTATCAAGCATTGTTGGGAACAATTGAGATACATGTTGAATTAAGTAATGGAACATCCACACTAAGCACAAATAAAAAAAATAGACCGCTTTGACAAGGTTAGCCAAATCCTGTTCGAGAGCATAGCCAAGTCTTATTCAAGAACCTCAACTCACCTAATGTGGCTGGGAAAGTGTCCTTGTAATAAGAGGTATCTTGATACAAAATGACTCCTAACTACCTCCAAATATGCTTAAGCTCATTGAGTGATACCTCAAAATATGCTTAATCTCATCATGTAACACCATGCACTATTTCAATTTGTCAAATTATATAGCAACTACCTTGCATGGACCGGTTTTGATGTTAACTTGGTGAAACTCTCTAGAACAGCGTACCATTATACATTGTTGCTTTAATTATTGAAGAGCTACAAAGTTGTTTTCTCCGCTATATCCCTCAAAACGATGATAAAATGCAGCCACACATTTGTCTGAACTGGCAAGTTTTGGTTCATCCTCGTTGCACTTGCATTGAATCATTTCAAACATTCAACAGTGACCACGCTTTTATCACACTTTAGTATATTTTAATAATAATATATTTCTTAGGTGGTTTACGCAATATACAGTAATTGTAAATCAACAATAATTAACTTTCAAATACCACACAATATTCATTTCAACTAAGAATAATAAGAATAATAAGGGTCGAGCTCTCTTACCACGAGTGTTACAGTCGTGAATGGTCTACACACAGTTGCGATTGGTCTTCACACAGTCGTGAATGGTCTACCTGGCGTGAATGGTCTCCATTTGTGATTACAGTCGGGAATGGATTCGTGAACGGTGGAGAGTGAGATTCGGTTGTTTCTCTCTATGCCTGGCTGATTTGCACACAACTACCTCGATCGCTAGTGCATTTCCGTGAATCTTTTGTTCACGTTTTTTACCAACAGTTTCACTGGTTTAGTGGCTCCTTTGAACACGCTTTTCGTCGGTTTTCTGGCCACGGTTTCACAGGTTTCGTGGCTCCTTTGATCACATTTTTCGTGATTCTTCTTGCCACGGTTTCACTGATTTTCGTGGCTCGTGTTCGTGAGGTCTGATTCGCAGGATTTGTTGCTAGGGATTTGTGGTTTTTCATGGTTGCGTGTGGTCACGTTTCACTGGTTTTGTAGCTCGTGTTTCAGGTTTTTCCTGATCGCGTTTTCCACAGGCTCGGTGGCTCAAGCTCTCGTAATCCCTACCGTGCCATTTTCGTGGGTTTTTGTCCTACAATTTCGTGGCTCCTATCTCTGCAACCTCGTGGCTCTCCTCCTACATTTTCGTAGCCTCTGCTCCTACAATTTCGTGGCTCTTCTCCTGCAATTTGTGATTCTCTTCCTGTAATCTCTTGGCTCCTTCACAATCTACTGCGATCATTTCCGGTTTCCTTTTCCTGTTCGCTGCTTGTGTTTTCTATTTGCGGTTTGATTTCAGGGCCACTCTGTTTGGGGGACTCGGAGAGTCACCTCTTATCACCTCTTCAAACAGTCTACCCCCCCCACAATGTCTCTCTCCACCCCCACAGCACAGTCGGTTTCTAACCTCGGATCGAATAGGCAGGGTCAACAGGACAGCAGCATCCCAAACATTTTGGCTGAGCTGATCAGCAAGATTGAGAGATTGGAATCCTCCAACAGAACCCTTCGAACTGAGGTTTTTAAATTAACCTCTCGTGTTGAAAAGGTTGAAGCGGACAACATTTCTCTTCACAGACAACTTACAGATATCACGACCCAGGCTACCCCTACAGGTACTAATGACCAATTACAGGCAGAAATTTCAAATCTGAAGCACAAACAGGAACAGTTTCAAACCCAACATGAAAGCCTCAGGAAACAATCTGATTCATGGGCACATATTGTGAAAGATAAGGGCCAAAACACCTCTCCTATTGCAGTTGTGGAAGAAGTTGTACAAGCCAAACTTGTAGAAGAAAGAAACAGACAGACAAGAGAGCTCAATCTCAAAGTTAGAGGTCTGCCCACACCTCCTCCTGATACCCTAGCCATTGCTTCTGACTCATCACAAACAAGTTGGCGCTGTCGGAGGTACAAATTGACAGAGCATGGCTTGGTCTGGATTCTACCCTTTTCCTTCGCTTCAAATCAGCTGAAGACAGACTTCGGGGTTCTCAGGGCTAAACAGAAACTTTTCTCACTTCCGGATAAGATTTTCCTTGATGAAGATCTCACTAGAGCACAGGTGGCAGAACTCAAACAGTCCCGAGAGATGGTCATGACAGCCAGGAAGGTAGGAAAATGGGCAGTGATTCGGAACCTCAAACCAGTGATTCGAGTCACTTTTCCTCCTGGTTGGGCTCTTGGGTCCAAATGACGGTCCCGCCGGGTGAGGCAGCGTAACAGGGGCATTGCCATTTCATGTTGGAATGGTAATAGGTCATACTGGTCTTCACCAGGTCTCCTACAGGATGCATTGGGTCACGCTGATCTCCTTTTTGTTACGGAAACCCATGAGAGCCCCGTTCGTCCTCTCCCGGACCTTAGGGGGTACTATTGGCTCTCTGTTTGCAGGCAAGAGACTAGGAGTTCCGGTGGAGTTAGGGGTTCTGGCGGTGTTGTTTGTTTGGTTAGGGACACTCTTCGGGGCAGGATCTTTGTGGCAGCCAAAGAGGAGTTTGCACGTTTTCTATGGATCAAGTTTAGGCGGACCCCGCACCTTACCCAAGACATTTATATTGCAGTTTGTTACTTCCCCCCTACCTCTTCTCTTTTTGCCATTGAGCATGGCCTGGTTGGGGATCCTTACTTTGATCTTTCTGCTGGCATTTCTCGGTTCTCAGCAGTTGGTGAGGTCATCCTTTTGGGTGATTTCAATGCTCGAACCAAAAACATCCAAGTTTCATGCTATGACAAGATTGTAGATGCTCTTTGTACTTCGGAGGTGGACCCAATTTCTCTTGGTCTTCAGAGGGAGTCAGATGATGTGGCAAGGCCCTTGACGACATACGGCCGACACCTTTTACAGTTGGGGGAAGCTCATGACCTACTGATCCTTAATGGCATATCATGTTTCCCAGATTCTCAATTCTTCACCTACAGACCTCACGGTGGTGGCGCCAGTGTTGTTGATTACGTCGTGACTACCCCCGACCTTCTTCCCTTTATTCACCACCTTTCCATCTCCCCCATTCCCCTCGCCGATCATGTAGCCCTTTCATTCTCCTTGGAAACTACTCCCCCCAGACCCCTAGCCCTTCTCACTGCCCTCCACACACCACTCTGAGACTTACTAAGGGTGACCCCATAACCTTCTCATTTCATCTTCGCCAACTTCTTCCCCCCTTGCCCCAATTCACTGTGTACCCCACTGACAGGATGTACAACCTTCTTACCACTGCTATCCATGAGGTTGCCATGCTTTCTTAGCCCCATTCCACTTCTAAGCCTTGTAGTACAAGGACATGCCCCATCAAGCAATGGTATGATGACGACTGCAAAAACCTCCACCGTCAGCTCTGCATGGCCTTTACCCATGACCTCCCATCCTTTCCCCCCCCTTAAAATTGCCTATCGAAATCTTCTCCGCCACAAGAAATGCACCTTTATCGCCCACAAAAGAAGGGTTCTCCGCATCTCACTTTTGCATTCCCCCAAACACTTTTGGCGTACCATCATTCCCCGACGCTCTCCCTTACCCCTTGACTTTGACCCCCATACTATGTTCACTCACACATCCACCCTTTATGACATCCCCGGTCATCCCGAGACCCAAGTTATATCCCCACCACCCACCTGCCACATTTTCACCCACTCAAACGTCAAGAAGGCCATATCAGTGATGAATTGCAGCAAAGCAGCAAATGAGGAAGGCTTCTAGGCAGAATTTTTCAAGCATGGGATCGACACCATCATTAGTTATTTAGTAGACCTCTTCAATCAGGTGGTGTGTACTGGCTTCCCGCAATCTTGGTCCCACAACATTATCCACCCTATTCACAAATCCAGTCCTACTTCTGATCGTAATAATTACAGGACAATTATGGTGGGTCACACCTTCTCTAAGTTGTACGCCATTGTTCTTCATTTGCAGCTTTCGGCATTTCTTGAGCAGTACCAATGCAGAGCCAGAGGACAGGCTGGCTTCAGGATAGGATACCAAACTACTGATCACATTCTTACCCTCTGTGTTATCATCGAGGAAGCACGTCACCGTTCGTGCAAGGCCTTCTGTTGCTTTGTGGACTTTCGGAAAGCCTTTGACTCTGTTCCGCGGGAAGCCCTTTTCTGAGACTTAAAGACATTGGTATTTCTGAAACCCTTCTTGTTGTCATTACCCAGCTGTATGAGGAGGTTTTGGGTCACCTTCGCATTGCCGCTGGGCTTTCCGATTTCATTAGGAGCACCATCGGGGCAAACAAGGCTGCCCTCTCTCTCCTACTTTGTTTGGTATCTATATTGATGAGCTGGAGGATTTTCTTATAGACCACATACAGGACGGGGACAACTGTCTTCTCCACCATATTCTAATCTACATTCTTCTCTTCGCAAATGATGTGGTCCTTTTGGCTTCTTCGGCGGAGGGGTTACAGAGACAGCTTGATGCTTTAGCCCTCTTCTGCGATCATAGGCAGCTTACAGTCAACATGGGTAAAACCAAGGTTATGGTCTTCAATGTGTTAAAGACCTCTGATTTCCATTTCTTCTACAGGGGGAAGGAGTTGGAGATCACCAACTCCTACACCTATCTGGGGGTTCTCTTCTCTGGACCTCGGTTCAGTTTACGTCCGACTATTCAACCCCGCATCAAGGGGTATGGTTCCCTCGCGATCTTGGAGAGACAGTGCTTCCGCCATCACTTTCAGGACACATTGTCCAAGATGTCTCTCTCGGACTCTCTTGTGAGACCCACTGTTCTTTATGGTTCTGAGGTTTGGGGCCCCTCCCTGCTCAAGTCAAATTGGGCCTCTATTGAGCGGGTTCAGATCCTTTTGCTCAGATGGATCATCAGATGCAAAGAGACTGTTTCTCATCATATCATCCTTGCCGAGTTTGGGGCTCACCCTTTCAGACTAAAGGTCATCTTTGGTCTCATCTCACTCTTGCACCGCATCCAGGGACTTTCAAACTCCTCCACTGGCAGGGATAGATACATCTATCATGCTTACTGTTCTTCTGAGGCCATTACTCTCTCCGACTGTAGTGGTCGTGTTCGATGCTGGTATGCTGAGACCTCTCGTCTTCTTGGATCTCTTCGGATCAACATGGACCGTCTCCCCCCTTTTAGGTACTCCATGGATGCTCTTGCTCACCTCCTTCCGAGCACGCAGAATTTGCACAGAATTATCAAAGACGACATATACAGACTATTCACCCAAGTTACGTGGACCAACTCCCAAGAGGAGCTACGCCCGAAAATGGCCTTCTACGCCAATCACTTCCTGGAAGTCAGCAATGGACTCATCATTTGGCCCACCTATATCTCCCGTCATTGGATGCATGCTCTTCGCATATCTTTGGGTCAGTTCAAAGTCGGATCCCACAAGCTCGGGTCGAGAGTGATCACCATTTGGTTCGTTCTGAGAGGATCTGCCAGCTTTGCTCCCTCCAGGAGGTTGAGACAAAGGAACATTTCATCTTCCGATGCTCCATCTATTATGAGATCATAGGGAGGTTTCATTGTCTCTTCCGTGAACATCCTACGTTCACAACCTTCTTCAGGTTTTATGATCAAAGGTGTCTCGCTCTCTATTTACAGGAAGCCATTAAGCTCCGTGACAGGGCCCTCCATCCTCCTTCCAGGGAGGCTACTACTCGACAGATCACATCTTTCTTTGATTTGCTCCCGGGTGTGAGGGGCACTAAGCGGGAGCATGACCCTTGTGGAGATCTCCTGGCTAGATCTGTCAGGATTAAAGGAGCTTCTTCCTTGACCAGAGATTTCCGGATTCGTGCACAGCCAAGAGCCCCCTCTTTTAGACAACAGACCGCTAGGTCCACCCAGAGAGCTCGACATTCCACGAAACATGGGCGTCTCCAACAGTTTCCAATCCCTGACACCAAACAGCAGCACATCACCAATTTCTTTTCAGCTGACCTTGGGCGACAGTCATGAGGGTTGGTGTCGAGGCCTTTCCCTCCACCTTCCTCTCATCCGTTGTGCTCTCTTCTTCTTCTTCTTCTTCTTTTGTTGTTTTCGGAGACCCTCTTGGGTCTTCCCTGTTGTTTTTGCTTTGCTTTGTATTGTACAGTCCCATTGACCTATCTTTGTGGTCACTTGTTGGACATTTAATATAATTATCTTATCTTACTATTGAACATAGTCTTGTCATTTCAAACATAGTGAAACTAAGGATAAATTAAATTTTCAAAATAGAGCATGGCCTCATATGTTGTCTATAAAGTCGTTCATTATCTGGCATTAGTATTTAATAGATAACATTTGTTCTTTTGCTTTAAAAATATTTAGAATAAAACCATTAAGTTTGAAGGGAAGAAAAAGAATTTGAATTGCATTTCCTTACAATTATTTTAATCTAATTTATCACTCTTACAGTTTTATTGAGTTCTTTTGCATGAAAAGATAACAATAGGAGAATAAAAATTATTCTATGCATAGAATTTGACTCACCGTGATTGTTTAATAGCAAGAAGATAACCACAAAAATCCACAAGTACCATCTGCAGTCATTTGCACCAATACAAAAGTAGATAATAATTACATAAATTGTTATGTTTGGATCGAGCCCATCTGTTCACTTGATGAATATCATCAAAGACTATTTGCTTTCTTTTGAATTAGTGAAAGCAAGGATATAGTCTTATGTTCATAATAGTAAGCCATACAAACCTTATGCCAACAATTTTCTTAAAATCATCTTCTAGGGTCCGTGTCATGTACTTGAAAAAGTTGTAATATTCGATTTTATTCAAATGAGTCTACATACAACAAAGAGGCTTATCATTGACATGGAATATACAATATCCTGCATAATGACTTTAGGCATTCCCATTAGACAAGAAGTAAATTATACATCAAGATAATGTAGAAAACTCCTCGAGTGACAGAATACAGGTTCACTTTTTTGGTATGATGGAGTGTTCTAAAAGTTACAACCACATTTTTAGTGTACCTTAATGAACCCCAATCGCATGGTTGTATAATCTGACTTGGTCACTGAGCCATAGAATTGCTTGAAAAAGGAAACCTAAAGATGAAGATAACATTATCAGTAGCAGCTTTGGTAATTTTATCATAATATTTTGCTGATAGTTGCTTCATTTACCTATTTGTCTATGTAATATGTACAAGTCTGAATCATAAATTAGAAAACATTGTTTAGAATATCATGTGTATTGTTGACAGAAAATCTCCAAAGGAAGATATCCAGAATTTTGTTATTTATTGGCCTTTATCCAACTCACCCCCTCACCCTTTCCCTTCCACTGGCTGCCTTTTTTCTACCCCTATGATTTATGCACTCTCAATAGATTCCCAATCTACACGACAAAGCCTCAATCCCAAAATCTCTTTGCACAAATAACTGTAGGATAAATAAGAGCATTTTACGTATTGATATTGGTTAGGAATAGAACATGCAATTAGAACTATTGCATTACAAACACCGGAGCAAGACATAATTTAGTTATCACTAAAATATCAAATGAACATTGGGTGGGAAAATAATTCTATGATACAGTAATTTAGACCTCTTGCAATTCTTGTGGAACTAGAGAGTCCTCCTCAACATTGAAGGTTCATTTCCAAGTATACTGAAGAGCATATATAATTTTTGCAATCCCTCTTATTGGTGACCAGTCCAATAATCACATGGAGGATGATAAACAAGTAAGAGATGCGTCTATTTAATTGAGCTGCGAATTATATTGAACATGCAGTCTAAAATGCTTGAACAACTGTTGAAACAACTATTACACATGCAACAGAAACAGGGTTAGCAAAATATAGCTATTCTACTCATCATGAAAAGAAATGCAGATGTGTATTGCTGGAATTAGAATCCAAAACTGTGTTATCCTGTGGGCTGAAACTAGAGAAGGATTGTGTGGCATTGAGAATGCATACAAATGATGGAGTTCAGTGTGTTATCCAACAAGCATCTCACATCCTTCGTTCTATCTCAGATCGATGAGATGAGAAAGATTTAATGTTACAAGCAGTTAGAAGAAAGGATGGTTAAAAGACAGTTCATATTCCAACTGTTTCAACTTCATTGGTTGCTTCTGGATTGGGAAATTGAAGTGTTGTTGGATGATCTGGTTTTTTTCGTGTTGTTTCCATGAATCTCATCACGTTGATGATGTGATTTCCATATTTTTAGGAGCTGCGAATTTCGCAGGCTGCAAGGCTTCTTGTTGAGTGAGTTGTGAAATTGGCTGCAAAGAATGCAGATTTACTGTATTGTCCCTTTCCGGGATCTAACTATAAACAACGGAAATAGAACAAACCCCAGTAGACGGAAAACTGAATTTTATGACAGCTAACTGAAAATTAGGAAAGCAAGGTACATCAGTCTGAATTTTTATAACAGCAACAAGAAATATGCAATATCTCTTCAAACATGCATCATTCACACCATCCAAAGCATCTAGGGAAAGTTAAAAATATTTTAGAAGCAATATAGACCAATAAATCAGCCTTCAAACCTCAGCTAGAATTTATTGAATTAAATAAAGTAGCAGCAGTGAACACCCTTACGAAAGTGGCCGGAAATGAAGGATTCCAAGCCTAAAACTGAAGTACAAATAAAGATTTCGGCTGCTAAAAATATGAAGGATTCAATGATGGCTGAGTTGGATGTCGCTGTGCCCTAGAAACCCCCTAATTCCTTCACAAGGTGGGTCGCTCCCCTAGAAGAGGGGCTGAAAATCACTGTAGAATCAAAACCTAGCTGAAAATCTGCAAAATCAATCTTCTTGAAGCTCTTTGAAAAGCACGGGATGGAGTGTAATGTCCCCTTAGGACATAAAATAAAGAAATCTGGATTGCCTAGAGAACCCTTATATTAAAAAAATGACAGCAGTTTGATTTTTATTTAAAACCCTTACCAAAAAATACAGCAATCTGAAGTTTGACTTTATTTATCAAAATACCCACAACCCACAATACCCAGAAGGCTTAAAACATCTAGGAGACCTCTAGTATCATCAACATGGAAGAAAATAATTTTCTAACAAAAATATGAATTTATTTTAATTTATTTCAGACCTGGAAATAGTTGAAACTTCAAAATTTCATATCTCCCAGAATACTTGGAGTGACAATGCAAAGGATAGCTCAAAATGATCACAAAAATAATAGCTATCAATTAAAGCAAACCTTAAATATTTCCACCCATGGAAGACCCCTAAAAATGATCCTGAAATCTCCAAATGTGTAGATCAAGCTAGAAATGGATGTGAAAGCTATAAAAATGGTTGCCAAATATAGCCCAAAACTGTCACAAGTGACTCTCAACTAATTGTTGGCTGACCCAACCAAAAAAAAACCTAAAAATCGAACCTGCAGATGATGCCCTAGCTATAATAAATCTGAAAACAACCTTAAAATGTGCCCTAGATATGAAAAACAACCTTCCAATAACTGAAATTTTGAACTGTAGCACAATAATGAATCCCAGGTGGATCCACCTCACAAAATTGAGAATTTTTTATTCCTCAATCTTCAAACCTTGGAGGGTTTCGTCCCTAAAGCTCCTTCTCCTTAAGGGTTTTCATCCTTAGAAGATTTGATGCAAGCAAATATCTTAACATGCAATGATAGTGGTGTCCCCAGATTTCACCCTAAAATTTGGGACAACCCTATGTAAATTTGTTTGTACTTTTAAAGTAATGGGTCGTTTTGTGTTTTTATTGCCAGAAAGTGTCTGTATTGTGTCAAGATATTCCCAGAGAGTCATATTAGCCAATTTTGCTAAATACCCAGATGCCCAAAATCGTTATATTCTATCACTCGGGTTTGCCTGCGGGAAATTTTTATTTAATTATTTTGAGCCCCGTTTGAGGTAAATTGTGTTCTGGTTTAACCCTGTTGAGGTCTTACATGTCAATGTTCCCATATACCAGTAGGGTTTTAACCAGGAATGAATCCTGGGCTTTATCTGTGACTTCTGACAACGTTTTGTGTTTTTGGTGTTTTCCTGTTTTGTTTTATGTGAAATTTCTCTAGGTCAATTCCTTTGCCGGTTTAGTTTGATTTTTTGCCTGGAGTATTTGGAGATCATCTATGGACGTTATGCCAGAAGGACTTTGCCACAAGAGGTCTGGTTTTCTTTGAAAAAACGAAGTCATGCACGAAAAAACTTCTTTTGGGCAGGTCGCATTTTTGGGAAAAGAAGGTTTTTAGCTACAATGGGATTTTTTGGTAGCAGCAGACAGGTGGGAATTTTGTATCTGCCTAGCAGGGTACTTTTTCCTATGGGGGCAAAGCCACTTAAGTCATGATGGGATTATTAGAGGCAGTAGGCAGGTGGGAATTTCTTACCTGCCTTACAGGGTGAAAATTCCCATTGTGAAATAAAAGAAAACCACTTAAGGCATTGATGGGAATTTCTTACCTGCCTTGCAATGTAAAAAAATCCCATTATGAAAGTCAAACAACTTAAGTGGATCATGGAATTTTTGGAGCTGCGGTGCAAAGGGAATAATCCCATTCGAAATTGACTTTTAAAAATAGAATTCACCCTTGCCAAAAAGTGCGACCCACCTTGGGTGAATAATAATGCATTTAATAATAATTATTAATATTTATTCACCCAAGTTTGGTGCCCAAACATGAGGAAAAGTCAACGCATGATGAAAGGATAAAAAAGATTGAAAATAGAATTCTAAAATTAAATAAATTTAATTTATTTAATGCAGCCCCCTCTCATGCAAAAAAGTGCGACCCATATTGAGGAGAAATAATACTTTTTAAAGTATTAATTAATGGAATTAATTCCTATTTTTGGTGCATAAGGTCAAAGCACACTGTGAAGTCAATGTGGATTGGAAGTAGAAAGCTAAAATTAAATAAATTTAATTTATTTAATGGCAGCCATGAGTATGCACAAAATAGGCGCCCAAATTGAAGAGAAAAACATGTTAATTAATTAATTAATTTCCAGGAATAGAAGAGACAATTATTAATTATAGAATGGTGAAGGTTATATAAGAATAGGTTGCCATAATGATGAATTAATTAATTCTTCAACAAGGAAGTGCAGTCCAGGCAATTTTGACGCCCAATTAAGGAGGAATTTTGCACAGAAAAGGGTGTTTTCACTGCTGGAAAGCTTGAAAGTTTGGCGCCTAGGTTTGAAGGAGCTTGAATTAAGTTTGATTAATTGTCTGCATAGTGGTACAGGTGCTTAGGTGAAGTTGACAAAATTCATGCTTGTTTTGCATGCAAACAAAACATCAAATTTTGGGGTAGCAGGCTTGATATATGCAGATTTTTATAATTAAAATCAAGTGTTTATGTTCCGGTTGCCATCTTTGTCTGAATTATTTGCAGGAATTTATTACAGGTGCTTTATAAGAGAAAGGGAGCTTAAATCAATGTCCAATACATTAAACATATCCTCCGAATTTGAAGAAATCTCCAGATCTACACCGATTGTAAAGAATTTTGGTTGAATAAAAAAGAAAAAGGGTTGCTCAGACAAAGATTGCTCTGGCCATGGTGAAGCATGATGAAAGAAGATCAGCAAAATCATGCATAACATCCAGATTCAGATCCATAATTGCAAAGGCTTCATCCTCTTGTTTCGAATGCAACCCATGAAGAAGTCAGTGCATGGAGAATTCCTTCCGGGACCTTGTGCATGTTCTCCCAATCTTCCAGTTGAATCCTTCATTGAATTTGCATTCATCCGGAGTGCTTTCTAGAATTTTCAATTACTCATATGCAATTAGAAATAAAAATGATGAGTTATTTACGACAAACATTGCACTGATGCATGTACTGGAGAAGAACTGCAAAAGCTTCAAGGATAAGAGGGAAGACATGTCCAAGGCAATAGCCGCAGGCAAATCACAGTCACTTGCTTTCAGATCCAACAACTTCCAGATCTAGCCGCTTCCAGATCCAGTTTGGTGAGAATCAAAGGCAAAATAATCAGCTGCATGCAGAATATGAAAAAGAACAAAACTACAGCTTTTCTCTTTCTTCTTCTTTCTCTTATTTCCTCCAACAAAGTAATTGAGCGATCAATTAAATTATAAAACCTAAGTGATTGGTTTAAAAGTCACTACTTGAAGAAGTCAACTACTTGGAAATAGGTGGCAGACATACAAAATAGAAGGTTCTATTTTCAGTTGCAAATCATGCATGTCATGCAAAGAGGAATTCGAGGAGAGAGATTGCCAATTGTTTCCTTTCTGACTTCCACATGTGTCAGTTCACTAAAAGCTTCATATTTGTAATTTCCCCTCTACATGCTATAAGTAGAGAAAGAACCTATAGGTTAGATGATCGGAATTTGTAAGCAGCATTCTTGTCTTTCAGACTTTGTGTTGAAGCCCCTGATAGCTATTTGAAGCAAAGGAATAGAAAGGAGCAAATTTCCGGCGAACTTTGTGTCACGGTGCATTTTGTTTCTAGTTTTTCTGTCTTAGATCTACTTGTAAACTGTGTTATTTTAAATTTAGATCTGAAAGCTGCCTTTGCTTATAATTTTGTGTGTTAATATCTATTGGTTCTATCTATGCGCATGCAATCAACTCTGTAATCTATTGATTGGGTTGCACATCTTCCCTCTTTCTTTCCTTTTTTTTCCTTCTTCATCAGATATTTCCTTTTCTTTAATAGCTGCTTACTTGCTGCAAAACTATACAGTTATGGTTCATGAGCTGCATGGTTAAAGTAAAACCCAAAAATAGATACTAGCATACTTTATTGACAAATCTTACACGGGAACCTCACCGGTGAATGAGGGAGATTTATCTCATGACTGCCTAGGTTTTCAGCTATGCAAGAAATCCAGCCAACAGATAGAAAATAGATTGGCAAAAGATGATCTCACATGAATACTCAAACCTCCTTTTATAACCTTTCGTTGCCTTTTACCAAGTTGGGTGCTCCATGTGGGACTAAATTCATTTATAAAGTGACTTCGTTATTTCTATTTTATCTTTATGAATACACTTTATCGTAAAGTAACTTTAATAATAGAAAACCCCCTTCTAATTAATCATTATAACTTAAAGTAGTTTTTTCTATAAATATTACAAGGCTTAATAAAGAAACTTAAAAATATAACAGTAAACTACTTCCCTTGTATTTCCATTTAAGCCCCCGAGAAATCTTCTAGGGAAGAAAGGGTCTCATGGTGAGCTCGTGTTAAAGAGGGGACATTACAATCCTCCCTTCCCAAAAATTGTTTGTCCTCAAACAATGCTGACCTTGTATGTCAATACCAGAATCCCAATTAAACTTGAAGAATGCTCCACCATGTTTTTGTTGCACCACTCTGATATCACTAAAATCTGCAAACCTATCATTCTTTGTTATTCTGTGAAGCAATCCATCCATCAAAGAGAATCTTGGATCCCAATCTTTTTGTAAAATTACAGATGTATAAAACTTAACCATAACTCACACTTTGATTGTCCCAAAAGCAGCAATCGTAAATTGGATAGCAGCTGTAATAATGAAATCATCTCATCAAAATAGAGAAGGAAAGTGCTCAAATGACATCTATAGATTCAAAAATTTCTTCCCTTTCAATCACCCACTGAAATTTTATTCCTTCCCTACCTGAAAAACACTTGCCAACTTACTTGAAAATAATCTTTATCATGAGGGTGCAGTGCTTCCTTGTTATTCTTATGCATGGTTATAACTTCTTCAAGATGAGATGTTGAATTGAAAATTTCAGCCAGCTGGAAATCAAGTTTATTGATTGATAAAACAATTGTTTCATGTCTAAGCACTTCACCTGGATCCCACACCTTGTGATTTTTTGGAAATAAGGTAAAAGTGGGGGTTTTGAAAGGACCCTCATCCTTGTACAAAAAAGCTCTCAAGGTAAGATAAAAAATGAAGCATGAAGAGAAAAATCCCTAAGGCAACAAGAAACAAAAAGTCAAAAATCCCAAATCGAGTATAGGTCATTACATAACATGAATATTCTTGAGAGTAGTTGATGCCTCTCTAGTTGCAGCAATAGAGCTTTTGTCCACCAACAGATCCACTAAATTAATGAGCTCCAAGCAATCATTGTTGATGTTCTTCTAAATCGTGTCAGTGAAGATTTTCCATTCGTTGATAGCATAAAAGACCCTATTGAGCTTTCCCATAATACTGAGCACGATATTTGCTTCATTAGGATCCTTTGGGTAGGGGGATATTCTCCAAATGCTACTCTGAAGCTGCAGCAAGTTCAACATCCGCATCAGAGTTGCTGGGAGAGCCCAATTTCTCAGTCGGGGGGATTCAAGATAAGTTGAAGAGAGCCCAAAAGGACATCAGGAAGATCCATATCAATGCTAATATCTATGGGAACAGAGGGGGGCATCTTCAGGGGAAGGTGAGGATAAGAGATCAGAATTAGAAGGAGCCAAGGAGAAATCTGGGGAGACAAGAGGTGAAGCTAGAGAAGTGTTGACAAGAGTCAGAGAGGAAGGGGAAGCTGGGACAGACAACGGAACAATGTCAGCTGGAGAGAGCTCCGACGGGTTAAAAGTGATAAGAGGCATCAGGGAGGATGAGGGGGAGACTTGAGTGGAAGCAGTGAGGGAAACAACCAGACCACTCTGGTCAATGATCATGACGTTCGAACCAGATTCGGAAGGGAGATCAAGCTGACGACGACTACGGCAGGAAGAATCAACAGAAGTAGGAGGAATTGAAAAGAGAGGGCTGACAAGGAGCAAGGGTGATATGACGCTACTTACCAAGCTTCAGAGGGAAGCGTGAGAGGTCCTTTTGGGAAGCCTCCACTTTAAAAAGAATATATAGAAGGCCCTGATGAAGGAATGACCATTCCTCTTCTCTGGTTAATCTGAGGGATTGTTCTAGTGATTGAAAGAGGAAGGCCAGTTAACCTTCCTATCATGCCGAAGATGAGCAAGAAGGAAGAGTTGATGGACCATAGATTAATTTATATCTTCCCTCTAGAGTGAAATATCTCATTAATTGCTTTGCGACCCTATTCCATGGCGGGGGCAAAGATTCCCTTTCGTAGCCCGATTGGTATTTCCTCAGTCTTTCTCCTTGGCATAAGAAATCGTCCAGCTCTGAATCGCAAAGAGCATTTGTGGTAACCATGTCTCCCTTCCGTAAGGAGCCCCGTAGCAGCCGCTATGGCCTCCGAACGAGATAAGGAATTTAGTTCTTGCCAACTTTAACCCTTCCTTTTTTCCAGGAAGCCAAAATGCTACTGGTCACTCTGATAGAGTGGCCAGAAAGTTTTTCCATGAACGACGTAATCCCTTCAGCCTGCAAGATATTCCAAACTTCAACATATGCTTTTACCTCTTTGCAGGAAGAAGGTTCAATATCTTTTGATAGGGCCACCCATGGCTAATTGATAGAAAGTGATAAGAAGTGTCAATAGGCCTGATGTAAACGTAGGTTATATAGCAATGGCGATCACCTTCGAGCCCGAATATCCACACGTGTCTGCTAGGTTTTCAAATTTAAAGGTGTGCTTTATTAATAAGTATAGCCGCACGTGGGTAACATCATTCTGCGATCTTTTCCCTTGCACGAGCGCGATCTATCATAGATATAAATGGTAATAAATGCCACACATGTCCAGTATCCTTGTCACCTCCGCCGCCAATTGAAGGTGATAACCCATCTTCAACATGCCGTCACTAGATGAAGCTATATCACAAAGGTTGGAGATAACAGATCAACAACCTCAAGAAACTATTGATTTTGTGTGAAGGTCATTGACAACATGGGTAAGACATGATCCTTTGGAAAATTACCTATCCAATTCTTGTGACTCACCTGAGAAAACATCCCAAGATTAGCCAAGAAGTCCGCAACCTTGTTGCCTTCCCAATAAATATGCTGAAATTTGATGACCTGGAAGCGAGCTTGTAGTGATCTAATATCCTCAATTATACTCCTTATAGACCACTTGAGGGGGATCATTTGAGTTGAGTATTGTAACCAGATTAAGAGAATCACTTTCCACTATAAGTTGGCCAGATAGCCCATAGTGAGAGCTAGCTCAATTCCTTTAAGAATAACAAGAGCTTCAACTCTATGATCAGTACCAGTCCCGAAGCAGGCAGTAACTAAGACAGCCAGGGGATTGCCAGCTTCATCTCTGATTATAGACACCTCCACCAGAGGTATCCGGGTTACCCTTGACTGCACTATCAGAGTTGAGCTTCAGCTAGCCCAAAGAAGGTGGAGACCAGGCAAGGTGTTTGCATGAACTGCTAGCTGAAGGAGTGTCCAAAGGAATGTGGAGTTGTCTAGGCCAAGGATCCGTAAGGCATTTAAAGTCACTTTCTAGCCATGCTTCTTTCGTATGCAGCAGTTCAAATTTTCTTGCATACTAGATACCACCACATTGAATATCTACCACAAACTATAAGTTTGTTCCTTAAATGTACGTCTGTTGCTTCATATCCAAATGCCCCAAAGAACATGGGGAAGGAGCAAGTTCCAAGCAAGAGAAGCAACAAAGTGTGTAAATGAAGATCTCCATTGTGTAAAAGCTTCAACTATAGAAAAGGGGAAAACCCAAGCAATCTCAAATCTTTCCAAAAGGAGACTCCAAAGTGAGTGAGAGAAAGGACAGTGTAAGAAAAGGTGGGTTGAGCTTTTCAGAGCATTAAGGCAGAGGACATAGCGACTTGGGAGTGAAAAACCCCTTCTTTTAAGGTTTTTCCCCTAACAGGATAACATCCCTGAAAGAAAGCCAGGAGAAGAAACCAATTTTAGGAGTAACATGAGAAATCCAAATTTGACGGAGAGGCGGGCCACAAGAGGGATGAAGATACGAGAGATAGGCTGCTTTGACCGAGAAGCAACCAATGGGAGAGCTTGGCCAGATCCACATATCCTGAGACGGAGAAGATTGAAGATATCGGGAGGAGAGAAATGATTTAAGTTTGTCAAGTTGCTAGAACTGGTACACGTTTCATCCTTCCCAAGAGGGAATGTGCCAACAAGGCTTACCACTATCTTTGTCAATGTAGTTCACAGATCCTTCTTGCCACATAAAGCCGATAAAGCTGGTTAATGGATCCGGTCCTAGAAGGGATCTTCCACTAAGGGCTTATCACCAATCCACTAATCATTCCAAAAGTCAACGATCATACCATTGCCCAAGCACCATTTAGTACCAGCTTTCAACAGATGTTGACTGCTGATGATAGAATTCCAAATTGCTAGAACATCCTCGAGATATTTAGAAGATAAAAAAATCTTCCAAAGAAGGGAGATATTTAGAAACGAGACAGTTGCACCCACGGGGAGTGCATTCCTTTAGTAGCAATCGCCCAACCTAGCTTTACCAACATAGCTTCATTCATCTCCGACCACCCTTCTAAGACCAAGGCCCCCCGAAGCCAGAGGTTTGTCAAGCTACATTCCATGAAACTAGATGAAATATTTTACATTCTTCCGAACCAAACCAAAGGAAATGCTTTTGAATTTGCTCCAATGTGGGAGGCAACCGCCGAGAGGCATTTTCTAGGAGAGACATGAAATAGAGGGGGAGACTTTGCAGGGTAGTTTTAACAAGCTGCAACTTACTAGCTTGGCTTAGGAGTGCGCCCTTCCATCCCGCCAAATTCTTTTAGAATGTATCAATCACCACAACCCAGAGGTTCTTTAGTTGTCTGCCTTTGAAAGAGAGGGAAGTCCTAAATAGGAGGAACGGTAGATCAATGATGCTACATCCAAAAATGGCCGCAATCTTTCTTTACTTGTTAGGGGGAGTATTAATGAAAGCAATGCTACTTTTTGCAAAATTGATGAGCTAATGCAACACAAATTGATAACAGTTCGAGAATCTTTTTAATAGTTATTGCTTCAACAACAAAGGCTACATCCCAGTAGAAGAGTATCATCAACAAATTGACTATGAGTAGCCTCTGGGACTCTGGATGTAGATTTTCAAACCTGATAATGCCTGCAGTATTTTTCGCAGCACCTCAGGGCCCTACTTTAATGTATTCAACCATAAGAATGAAAAGAAAGGGCGAGAGAGGGTCACCTTGTGTTAATACCCCTGTTGTTAGAAAAGTAACTAAGCCGGAAGGCCATTCACCAAAACAGAGAATTGAGGGAGAAGAGATGCAGGTGTGAATCCATTTGCACCATTTCTCACAGAAGCCAAATTTGCTAAGAACTTTACTAAGAAAGGACCAGCTGACTCTATCAAAGGCTTTCTGCATATCTAAGCTTAATTATCATCCCCGCAGATTTAAAATGTTGAGTCATGTACAAATGGCTTCATGAACATAAATCACACAGCCTTAGATGAGGCGACCACCAATAAACCCATTATGTTGTTCAGAGATGAGACTATCCATATAATGGTTTTAACCTAGTAGCCAACATCTTGGTAATGATTTTGTATGAAGTATTGCGATATGCTAATAGGCCGAAAATTAGAGACAAACTTAGACCCAAAGGATTTAGGAGCCAAAGCAATAAAAGTATTATTCCATTCTTTAAGAAGGGAGTCATTACCTTGAAATTCGCTCACCGCCTCTAAAAGATCAGTTTTAATAATGTTCCAGAAGGCCTTGAAAAAAAGCTGCAGGAAAGCCATCAGGGCTTGGAGATTTGTCACCTTTCATAGCAAAAACCGCTCTATGAACTTCTTCGATTGAAAAAGGCTTCGTAAGATTTGCATTAATTTCATCTATGATCAGCTTCGGGATGTGCTGCAACATTTCCATAACATCCTCTTCATTCAGGGGGACCTCCTCCTTGAGCAGGTTGGTATAGAAATTAACCAATTCCGCTGAAATGGCCTCCTCCTTGAACAGGTTGGTATAGAAATTAACCAATTCCGCCGAAATAGCCTCCTCAGTGTTCAAATGATTCCCATCCACTGTTAAAAGTTCTTTGATCTTATCTCCGCTCTTATGTTTACTGGTCAGTGGCATGAAAAAAATTTGTATTGCGATCTCCTTGTTGTAGCCAAAGAGCCATAGATCGTTGCCTCCAATAGATTTCCTCTTCGGAAAGAGTGTTATAAAAGACACTCAAAAGCTTTAACTCTTCTTGATGCAATTGAGAAGTTCTACTAACTGATTTCAATAAGAGCCGAGACTTCAACTAGCTTTGCAAAGAAAGCTGTTGCTTCCTTTCCCTTATGTCTCTAAAAGATTTAGATTTCCAAATTTTAAGCTGCTTCTTGATGAAGCTGAGTTTTTTTGCATGAATCTATACATGGCTGAACCTTGTATATCCATCCTCCACCAATCCTTTGATTAAGGGGCTCCAGATTGTGATTTTGTAACTGGGCCAACTCAAATCTGAAAGGAGGATTCTTGGTGTTATTGGAATTTGGCTGCATCTCAAAAGCAAGGGACATATGATTGGAAGCAACCTTGGGGAGAGCCATCAAATAGAAATCGCTATAAGTGCGACAACCAATCCAGAGAATCCAAGAAACTTGTCTAGCCGTATTTGAATATGATTGACACCTAATCTTCTGTTTGACCAAGTAAAGGAAGCTCCATGAAGGTCGAAATCAAAGAATTCAGCCTGTCTGATAAAAGTTAGAAAGAGATTCCATACCGTTGCAGCTAGCTTGAAGCACCACCAAGCTTTTCCGAGGAGAAAGAGAGGGGTATTAAAGTCCCCAGCAATGAGCCAAGGAAGATGTTTGCAGCTATTTCTGAAATCTAGTAGAGATTTCCAGATATTATCCCTACAAGCTTCCAGATTTGGGGCATAAAGATTGACTGTAATCCATCCCAAGCTTGAACCAATTTCTTGAAAGAAGATACCCAAGAAATGAGGGGTATTGATAATGCATTCACCAAAAAGAACAATAGGATTCCAGAAGGTACAAAGCCCCCCGAGAATTACCTGCCGAGGAGTGGGAAGCCAAAGGAGGCATTAGGCCAAATCCTAGGAAGGATATTATTCCTCTTTGAGTTTAGTCTCTTGCAACGTTATGATATCTGGAGAATGCTTCAGTCTGATATATCTTCGAGGACTCTTCTTTTCCGGGGAGCATTTAACCCCCTAATGTTCCAAGAGAGAATCTTCATTTTTTAGATTTATGATTTCCCCCCACCCGCAATAGAGAGAACTACCCTGAGTTCCTTGAGCAATGTTTTGAGCTATTTCAAGCTGAAGCTTGTCAATCTTGGTAGGTCTGCCAGTCTTTTTGTTGATACCTAGATCCCATTTTTTTTAATGTTACTTTTGGTAATTCTTAGCGGGCTGCAGTCTTCAACCATCAAGGTATGAAGGAGAGGTTAAAGAGGAATTTTCTTCCAAACAAAGAATAGGAGCAAGGGATACTGGATTACAGAGGAGACCCCATCCTCATAAGGTTGGGAAAGGAGAAGAGGGGATTCTGTGAATTGGAGAAAGATCAGAAGGGAGTATGAAAAGGAGGGGGAAGAGGGGGCTGCAGGGGGATCCAACTGAGCTGCTGGGGCAGAGGGCGCTGCAAGGGGAACCACCTGAGTCGATAAAGGGGCTGCAGGGGTATCCATCTGAGTTGATGGAGCTGGAGGGGGAACCTTCGAGGATGGGGTCTCTCCATCTTCCA
Source organism: Taxus chinensis (assembly GCA_019776745.2). Classification (NCBI taxonomy): domain Eukaryota; kingdom Viridiplantae; phylum Streptophyta; class Pinopsida; order Cupressales; family Taxaceae; genus Taxus; species Taxus chinensis. The sequence goes on from CM034153.1 coordinate 759,919,731, forward strand.
GAGAGGGCGGCAAAGGGATTAGAGGTATTCACCTCATGAATACTTTTGGGAATATATTTACCTTTCACCTTTGGTGAAAACATATGTTTCTTTAGGTTTAGGAGCAGGCTTTGACGGACAAGCAGGGGTTTTGTATCTGATGCTTTTACAAATAGAACAGGCTTGTGGGACATATTCGTACTCAATAGGCTGAGTCTAAATACCAAAATCCGAATGGAGATCAATAGATTTGGGCAAAGGATTACTAACATCAGCATTAGCACATAATCGAGCATGAAGAAGCCTAGATTATGTAGCTTGGTCAACAACAATAAGGGAGCCCAAGGAAAGTGCAATACCTTCAATAACCGTAGCATCCCAGAACTCAAGCGGAAGGCTTAGCAGACATACCCAAATCGGAGCCCGTGTCATTGTTTCAATGCGTGGGTTGAAACCAGGGCTTCATTTCTTAAGATAGAAGCCACAACTTCTAAAGAACCAAGGACCCCCAAGGACTCTGGCAAAGTCCTTTTTATGCCCGAAGGGAAATAGGATGAAACCATTCAACATAGCTATAATCTCAAGGGCACCATAGAGGGCCCATTTTATGTGGACCCATTTTTTGGTGTCTTTCAGAGGGGGCCTAGGGCCCATCAGTTTACCTATTAACGACAAATCCCTCGACACTAGAGCAGCTTTCGTTATTTGAGAGGGAATTTGCAACGAAAGTGTCCCATCCTGCAACTTGGGCTGCAATTTTATGGATTGAGCCACCTTAGGGGACCCGGCAACCACATCTTTCCACGAACCAGTAGAGACATGTGATGGGGCGTCACCAGAGTTGTTAGAAGGGGGATCAAAAACCAAACCAGGAGGATCTGGCATAGCTGCTGGAAATCTTGCGCAAAAAAATTCAAAAAAACCTAGCACGGAGAGGAAAGAAGCCTTCTATGAAATCCTCGAAACCAAAATCAGCGTAACCGATCCCATACCTTGTGATTGTCACAAACTTTGGTACTAGAATTAGAAGATGTATCAACATTCATCACCAATCTCAGATTATCAAAAGGTAATTCAGCATCCAAAGTAGGAAAACTAGCCCCAAGAGATTACACTCTTTATGTTCATCCCAAGTGGTATCAACATGTTGGATCTCGATGGTACTAGGACTGCTGAAATCACTGTGTGGTATTTCATCACTCCTAATTCCTTCTTCATCTTCTAGAAACTCAACAACTCCCTCAATTATCTGCTTGACTTCCTCTACTCTTGCTTTGTATTTCAACTTATTAGGTATGGTTGCAACATCCATCTGATTTTCAGCTTGATAGAGTGAGAAGTGAGCTAGGCTAAGTTCAAGGCTGAGTTCATCAATCTCATCCTCTTTCTGTTTGTATGCATCCAACGTCTCCCCTGCAAACTTGATGGCAAGATCCCTGTCAGAAAGCAATTCATCTTTTGTCAATTATTTTTTTAATCTTTGAATATTCTGTTTTATCAATCTCTTTGACAACTCATGTGCCGCTGGTGAATCAACCTCCTCCTCCCTCCAAACAGCCAACAAGTTAGCTAACAAGAGCTTAGAAATATCATCATTCTCATCCATAATCAGAGACATAATAGTTTGCATGAAAGTTATGACATTCTTTGTATGAGCCTCATAAAAAACGGTCCAAAATATGTGAAACATTTCAAAAATAATTCCGCGATTCCGCTGGGGAACGAATATCTTTGCAGATCAAAGCTTATCTATTGAAGATCAGAGTGTTTTCCATACAAATCTCAACTTGGCTGAACGTCCATTCACCCGATCCGTGAAGGCGCAAGGAAGGACTGATCATTTCTTTAGATTGCAGGAGCAATTCAATTTCAATCATCCTCCTCAAGTTAGAAGCCGTAGATCTAGTCTCTCACCAGGAAGGAGAGTGCACACCCATCCAGATCCTGATTGTTTTCAGCATAATCCGGCGGCTAGAATTATTCACCAAGTCTACACAAGGAGATGACGTGCTCCGTTTGTCATGGCAAATTAGAACCAGATTGTACCTGTTCCATGGGGAGCAGCTTTTGGGCCACTAAACTTGGCTCCACCTATGTACAATCTGCCAAAGGATCCAAAATGAATTTTCCAAAATTCTTTGGAGATGGAAAGCAAAACCCAGATGATCATTTGGCAGCCTTCTTCATATCTTGTGGTGTGCTTGCAGTAGAGCATGAAGATGTCTCAGTCAGTCTCTTCATTGAGACTCTACACGACTTGGCTGGTGAATGGTTCTATCGATTAGCTCCTGGCACCATAACCAACTGGGCGACTATGCGTGAGCAATTTCTGAAAAAATTCAAGCCTGCAGAGGACGTTAGCACACTGATCACTCAACTGACGCAGTTGAAGAAAGAACCAAGTGAGAACATGCGGGACTTTATTGCAAGGTTCCAAAGGATTTTATATAAAATCCCCACTTTTGCCGCATTGAGCGACGAAAATCAAAAGACGTTTTTTATAAATGCTCTATTGCCCGAAGTTGGATATCAGCTAAGAAGGGCGAGACCTGTGAATTTACTTGAAGAACAAAATGCTGCCGTGGAAGTTGAAGATGACTTGATCATGGTTGGAAAATTCAAACAACCATCTAACAAAGGTGATGGCGCTTCTGCAAGTACTTCAGATCCTTTGCTGTAGAGGTTGGCTAATGACATGCTACAAATCAAGAAGCAAATCTCTCAAGCAGGGAATGCGACCCCTTCAAGATTAGCTCCTGCTCGGACCTTTAATGGTCAAAATCAAAATCAAAACCGAAACAGACTTGCTGCTGCACCACAGCGGTTGGCAATTGAAGCTGCTCCAAGGAATAACTTGGAAACTAATGAAGAAAATCTCGGCATTGACGAATCATTTGATGATGAAGACTTTGTAGATCTCGCTGGCGACTCATATATTGGTTACTTGGACTACGAATCTGACGATGGCTATTATGAATCTTTTGAAGATTCTGATGGTCACACATTTGCGGTGTTCACAAGGTCCCAAACACGCCAAAATGCCTAAGCATCCAAAAGCGGCCAAAGAAGAGAAAGAGAAGATCCTGGCCCAAATGTTACTATCTTGAAAAGAGGTAGCCCTCTTCCTTCTTCATTAGCGCCCAAGGATAAATATTCAAATTCTTTCAATTCGCAGCAGAGGGCCAACGCACATCCGACTGAAGCAAGTCAAGCTTTCGACATCATTGACCAGATCAAGAAGACCAAGGTTCAAATGTCAGAAGCTGAGTATTCGAGGGCATTTCCTGATCAGCTAAATAGATTAGTCAAGTATGTGCAAAGTAACGGTCCCAACCCAACAAATAATACTTCACGGGGTATCTTGTCATGTCCAAAGATTACTCCTTCAAATAATGCAGCTACAAGTTCTTCTCCTTCTACCTCTTCTCCTGCTACATCGGAAAGGATCGAGCCATTTTATGTATCTTTACTTATCAACGGATACAAATTGAGCAATTGCATTTTGGACTCTGGAGCTTCTGACAACGTCATGCCTGCCAAAGTTGCTGATGCCTTGGGTCTCACATTGACAAAAACCATCGGAAGATGCTATTCAATGGAAAGGCAAGTTCCTCTTGTTGGACAAATCAAAGATGCGCAGGCAATACTTGCTTCTTTTCCAAACAAGAGATTAAAAATGACTATCCTTGTAGCAGACATCCCAGTCTCTTATGACATGCTGTTGAGTAGAAATTTCTGTAAAGAGCTGGGCGGAGAAGTCAAGATGGATTGGTCTTGTGCACACATACCAATCAAAGGAGTTAATCAGAAGTTAGAACCTGAGAAAAAATCCAAGTACACAGTATCAAAGTTTGAGGATCCTAGATCTCAGATCTTGTTTCAGGAATCTGATCACGGAGTCTATTATCTAGAAATGGATAAAGAGGAAATTCAGCCTGTGATTCAAGAACCGCATCAACTTGATAACAAGGTTTGGTCTCTAGAGTTTGATGGCAGATGTTGTTCATTTGGATCCGGTGCAGGCATTGTTCTTATCTCTCCTGAAGGGAAGGTGCATGCACACTCCTAATTGATGTTCAAAAATACTAACAACACAGCGGAGTATGAAGCGCTGTTGTTAGGCATGGAGCAGGCAAGAACAATGGGAATCAAACTCTTACACGCAAAGGGAGATGTTGAGCTAATCGTTAAGCAGATAAGAGGTCTCTATCAAGTAAAAAATGGACAAACTTCGGTACTATAGAGATCGAGTCTACTCTGCTATCCTGGATTTTTCAGCTTTCTTGGTATCTTACATTCCGAGAGGACAAAATTCAAGAGCTGATTCACTTGCAGTGACTGCAGCTTTGTTAAATCTAGATCAACCTCCCACATGTTTTTCAGATAGGGGGATTACAAAGTTGAGATGGTTTTCCGCCCGAAAGTTCCTGACAACGTCCAACAATGGCAAGTATTTAACGATGATAAGAAGATTGCTGCATTTCTCCAACAAAAGGACAACTTTGAAGAGGTCTACTATGAGGGAAGCAATTCACCTCCGAAGACAAACTATTGTGGGAGAAATGGACGCAGACGTCTTAGGAAGTCAGGAGGTTATCCAGCTAAAGGGAAATAAAATTCCGAAAGGCTTGGTATCTCTTGAGGAAATGTTTGACAAACATGATCAAATGCTTAAGAAAAATGAAGAAAGTGGGGAAAGTTCTTCCTCCGACTACACAGTTACTAAATTTGGGAGCCGGACAATGATCCCAAATTAGTAAATTTGGGAAAGTGTTGTTCGGAAGTAGAAAGAGAAGCTTTTACAAAGCTTTTTAAGAAATATATAGATGTTTTTGCCTGGACTTACCAGGATCTGAAAGACATATCAGCCTGCGGAAGTTCACCATTACATCCCATTAAAACCAGAACAAAAACCTTTCAAGTAGAAGCTGCGGTGGCATAACCCTTCCATCTCCGGAACTATCTTTGCAGAAATCCAGAAGTTGCTAGATGCAAAGATTATTTATCCCATACATCATTCCAAATGGTTAGCCAACATAGTCCCTGTAAGAAAGAAGAGTGGCGAGATTAGGTTGTGCATGGATTTCCGCAACCTTCAATCAAGCTTCATTGAAAGACAACTACCCCATCCCCATCATGGATCACACTCTGCAGGTGGTCACTGGATCTGAGATGCTTTCCATGCTTGATGGCTTCTCAGGCTACAATCAAGTTAAGGTAGTTGAAGAAGATCAATACAAAACGACATTCATTACACCTTGGGGAACCTTCGCTTACCAGAAAATGCTGTTTGATTTGATCAATGTTGAAGCTACATTTCAAAGAGCTATGGATTTAGCTTTTGCTCATCTCAAGGATATAAGCATAGTAGTGTACCTTAGATGATCTGGCAGTCTTTTCCAAAGATAGAAGCGCACACATTTCAAACTCTGGAAGAGGTTTTCATACAATGCCGAAAATATGGTATTTCTTTAAACCCTAAAAAATCCATCTTTACTGTAACAGGAGGGAAAGCTACTAGGGCACATTGTCTCAAAAGAAGGAACCAAGATAGATCCGGAATGCCTGTCAGATCCATTCAGACATTGCCATTGCCCACATCCAAAAAAGGAGTTCACTCTTTCTTTGGAAAAGTTAATTTTCTCAGGAGATTCATTCCTGACTTCGCTGAGCTAACCCGTCATATCTTGAATATGATGAAGAAGGCACAAGATTTTAAATGGAGCAACGAAGGGAAGAAAGATTTTGAGAAGATTAAGGAGGCCTTGTCAAAAGCTCCGGTCTTGGTTTCACCCTATTTTAGTAAAGAATTTATTCTTTACTGTTATTCCTCCGAACACACCATGTCAGCAATATTGATGCAGAAAAATCAAGAAGACGCAGAAGCCCCGATTGCTTTCATGAGCATGCCCCTTAAAGCTTATGAGTTGAAATATACTCCCATGGAAAAACACGCATATGCAGTGGTGAAGGCGTGTAAAGCATTCAAGTATTATATTCTTTCCTCACACACTATGGTCTTGGTTTTAGATACTGCAGTGAAATCTATCCTCACTCAACAAGAGTTATGATTGTTAAGAGGCATGTGGGTGACAAAGATTCAAGAATATGACCTGGATATTAAACCTACAAAGCTGGTTCGAAGAAGAGGTCTGTGCGAACTAATGACAAAGATGAAAGCAACAGTGCCAAAAGTAGATCAAGAAGAGATAGATGAAGATCTGCCTATGCGGTACTTTTTATAGATCTGGTGGAGTGGTACAACAACATTGCCTACTTTCTGACGTATGGAGAATGCCCAGAATCAACTTTCTCAGAAAAGAGAAATGAACTATTAAACTGAAAGTCCAAAGATTTTGTTCTTTGGGATAATGGTTTGTACAAAAGAGGGATTGATGGTGTATTTCTCAGATGCGTGGATAAAGCTCAACAGGATCAGCTGTTACAATAGTTTCATGACATGGCTTGCAGTGGTCATTTCTCAGCCCGAGTCACTGAACACAAGATCCTCAAAGCAAGGTATTACTGGCCCTCACTCTTTCAAGGTACTGTAGAGTGGGTAGCTAAGTGCAAAGCATGCCAACATTTTGTTGGGCGTGTGAAATTGCCTGCATTACCTCTAAAACCCATTGTAATTGAAAGAACCTTTCCAACAGTGGGGAATGGATTTTATTGGTATGCTTAACCCGGCTTCTAGTGCCGGTCATCATTACATTCTAACAGCTACTGATTATTTCAGTAAGTGAGTAGAAGCCATTCCTTTGAAGAACGCCACTTCCGCCGAGGTGTGCAGTTTTATAAAAGAAAATATTATTGTCAGGTTTTGCGTGCCCAGTAAAATAGTAGCAGATAACACTCCGAATCCTATCTTCTGAGGAGTTGGTTGATTTTTGCTACACTCATAGGATTCAGTTGGTACATTCCTCAAACTAATATCCCCAAGGGAATGGCCAAGTTGAATCAAGTAACAAGAACTTGGTGACTATCGTGCGTAAGCTGGTAACGGAAAATCAAAGGACTTGGCATAAAAAGTTGTTTGATGCATTATGGGCCGATGGAATTACACCAAAGAGGGCGATAGGCATGTCCCCATTTCAGCTGTTATATGGTAGAGACACGGAGCTGCCTCTTACCTTGGAACTGCCTGCCCTACGACTTTCTAGAGCCCTGGAAGATTCTACATTCACGGATGCTATTGATAAAAGAATTATGTACCTGACTGAATTGAGGGAAGTACAAACTCAAGTTGCAGATAGGTTGACAGAGCATCGAAGGAAGGTGAAAGTCATTTTCGACAAAAAAGCCAGGGAAAGAAAGTTTGAAGTCAATGACTGGGTCCTTTTATGGGACAAAAGAAGAGAAGCAAAAGGCATGCATGAAAAATTCGATTCACTATGGAAAGGGCCTTTTGTGATTAAGAAGATCACCGGAGCAGATAGCTTCATTCTTGCTCATCAAGATGGAGTTGAATTGCCGTTGCCTTTCAATGGGCAACACTTGAAGCTGTTCCGGACATGAGAAGCAAGGTAAAACCTGTATGTACATAAATAAAACTTTATTTGTTTTTCTTTGATTTTGTTTTTGTTGTTGTGTTGTGTTTGTTTGTCTGACCCTGTGCCCAAAAGACAAGATACGAAACCAGAGATGTTGGGATCTCATCTTTTCCCTTGTCATTCTGACAGAGAAAAAGATGTCCACAGACGGAGCCAACTGGTGTACCCAGATTTCATCCTGAAATCTGTGATTACCCTATCCGAAAAAATTCCGTACTTTTAAAATAATGGGTCGTTTTGTGTTTTTATTGCCAGAAAGTTTTTGTATTGTGTCAAGATATTCCCAAAGAGCCATATTAGCCATTTTCGCCAAATACCCAGATGCCCAAAATTGTTATATTCTGTCGTCGGGATTTGTCTGCGGGAAATTTGTATTTAATTATTTTGAGCCCCGTTTGAGGCAATTAGTGCACTTCGATTTAACCCTGTTGTGATCAAACATATCATTATTCCTATATACTAGAAGGATTTTAACTAGGAATGAGTTCTGCACTTTATTTGTGACTTTTAGCAACTTTTTGTGTTTTTGTGTTTTCCTGTTTCGTTTTCTGTGAAATTTCTCTAGATCAATTCCTTTGCTGGTTTGGCCTGATTCTTGGCCTGGAGTAACTGGGGAACATATACACACGTTATGCCAGAAGGAAGTCGCTATCGGAGGTCTGGTTCATTGGGAAAAGGATGAAGTCATGCACCAAAAAGCCTCTTCTGGGCTGGCCGCATTTTTGGAAAAAGAAGAATTGAAGTGGATCATGGGAAAATTAGAAGCAACAGGTAGGTGGGAATTTTGTACTTGCCTGACAGGGTACTTTTTCCCATGGAAGCAACGCCACTTAAGTGACAATGGGAAAATTAGAGGCAGCAGGCAGGCGGGAATTTATTACCTGCCTTGCAGGGTAAAAATTCCCATTGTGGAATAAAAGAAATATCACTTAAGTGAATCAAGGGATTTTATTGCCTGCTCTTGTAGGGTAAATAATCCCATTATGAAAGTCAAGTGACTTAAGTGAATCATGGGATTTTCAGGGCTGCCTTACAGGGCAAAAAATCCCATTGTCATGTGTTTCTTAAAAATTGAATTCTTTATATCAAAAAGTGCGCCCCCTTTGGAGAAGTAAAAACAACCTTTAAATTGATTAATTTAATTAATTATTCACCCAAAATAGGCGCCCAGGCTTGTGGAAAAGTCAACAAAGGTTAAAGGACAAAAGGTGGTTGAAAATAAATTGTTCTAAAATTAAATAAATTAATTTATTTAACGGCAGCCCCTTCATGTCAAAAAGTCTACGGGCTTCTTCCTGATCATTGTGGCACATTATAGCTACCAGAGCATTCATAAGGCTCGAGGATTGGAAGCGGAAATGATTATCCGAGTATGAGCAAGAGTTCCTATTCTGGAATGACTCCCAGGAGTCAACGCACACTGTGACGCTTCATTTGAGGATTTTTGGATGAAGTGCAAAAGTGAGTACGAGGTTAGATAAATTTAATTTATTTCAATGGCAGGCTATCAGCACGCACAAAGTAGGTTCGACATTTGGACTAACACGTGATACCTGCAGATCTTAATTAGATTGATGGGAATTGTTAGTAATAGCAAAGACGCTTACCATCAATTATGGGAGGAGATAGCAAGCCGTACTATCATAACTAGTTGCTAACGATAAGGATGAATTAATTGCCTTGATGAAGTAACTAAGTGCAGCCCAGAGATCACGGGCACCCCATTCGGCACAGGAGATTCCCTCAAGAGGAAGCACGGAGGAGAAAGCAATGCTAGAAGCTTCCAAGAAGTAGATTCCCTCACAGATGTTCGACAAGTATATCTAGTATTAGTGTCAAAAAGAAGATATAAATATTACAGTGGGCGTGACTTCTAGTGATCCACGTTCCCCGATGAAATTGTAAAACTTTAAAGCTTATTGGTTTTGAAACCATTACTTAAAGTCATGTGGAACATTTCTATTAGTTAAGTGCATACATGCTGTCACTTAAGGAGATTTTTAGTGGAGGATAATTGCCACTATGTTATGTTTTACTTGCCATCTTATGTTTCAGTTCAGTTGCAGGTTTTCCATTTGTACAGGTCCCTTCTACATTCTATAAGTAGAAGAAGAACCTCTGGGATCAATGATCCAGATACATTGTAAGCAGCATCCTCCAAATCTCCAGACTTATGTAGATCTGAAACCAGTTTTGAAGAATTCCGGCCGACTAAGAAGCAAAGGAATTATTCAGACAAAGATAGCAAATTTCCATGGCAAAGAGGGACGAAAGTGAAAGCACAACGTGTATTGTGTTTCTTGCTTTTCATCTTCCAGATCTTGCAGACATAGTCTGTGTTATTTCAGATCTAGATCTAGAGCTACCTTTGCTTATCCGAATTGATGTGTTTATATCCAGAGAAGGAAAGACTTTTTTTGTGCATGCAATCAACTCTGCTATGGAATTGATTCAAGATGCGGCATTTTCCCCATACACTTCTCTATGTTTATATAATTCCCTTCTTCTATAAATATTTTCTAGGTCTTAAACAGCTGCTTACTTGCTGCAGAACTGTACAACTATGGTTCATGAGCTGAACAGTTAAAGTAATAATCCCATCTAGATACTAGAGTTCATACAATTAATTGACAAATTTGACACGTAAGCCTCACCGGCTTGAAATGAGTGGAGACTTATCTCATGACTGCATTCAGGTTTTGTGCTATGCAAAAAATGGGAGAAGCATATAGTTGACTGCGCGAACATCAACTGGGGAATAACAGATACTTTGCAGATCAAAGCCCTTATCTCCTTCTAAGATTCCCAAGAAGTGTTTTCGCAGTACAAATCTGGTGCAGGACTTGGCTGATACGTGCCAAATTCACCCGATGCAGGATGAATGGCGCAAGGCAAGGACTGATCATTTCTTTCCGATTGCATGGATGCAATTCAATTTCAATCATCCTCCTCAAGTTATCGGAAACGCCGTAGATCTAGTCTCTCGGGACCAGGTAAGGAGAGCGGCGAGGGACCCATCCAGATCCTGATCGTTTTCAGCATAATCCTGTTTTGGCTAGAATTATTCACCAAGTCTACACAAGGAGATGACAGTGCTCCGTTTGTCATGGCAAATTAGAACCATTTTTGTACCTGTTCCATGGAAGATGTAGCAGCAAAAACTTGGATGGGCCACTAACTTTCATTTTGTGGCTCCACCTATGCAAGTGATCGTTTGCTCTAAAAGGATGTATCATTTTGGCGAGCCTTCTTCATATCATTGATGGTGATATTTTGCAGTATTTTCATGAAGATGTCATCAGTGCAGTCTCTTCATTGAGACTCTACAGCGACTTGGCTGGTGCAATGGTTCTGATCGATTAGCTCCTGACACCATAATTTTACTCGTTTTGTACTATGCGTGTAGCAATTATCTGAAAAGATTCATAGCCTAATAGTAGGACTTGTCTTTTAGCACGCTGATCATATACATACTGACGCAGTTGATAGATTAAGATTCCAAGTGAGAACATGCGGGACTTTATTGCATAGGTTCCAAAGGATTTTATATAAAATCCCCACTTTTGCCGCATCCTGACGCCGTATCCGAAAATCAAAACACGTTTTTTATAATTTGCTCTATTGCCTGAAGTATCGGATACCCCGCTCCCGCTCCCGAAGGGCGAGACCTGTCGAATTTACTTGAAGCATCAAAATGCTGACCGTGGAAGTTGAACAAGGTTGATTCCTTGATCAATTGGTTGGAAAACTCATTAGCGACAACCATTGGTGAACAACTCCGGAATGATGAAGCGTACTTCTGCAAGTACTTCAAGATGACTTTGCTGCAGAGGTTGGCTACGCTGACATGCTACAAATCAAGAAGCAAATCTTCTCCAAGCAGGATAGATGCGACGTTCCTTCTAAAGACCCCATTAGCTCGAGTGCTACGGACAGCTTACTGTGCCTGCGTGCGAGAATCAAATTTCAAAACCGTCAATGACAGACTTGCTGCTAGCACCATTCAGCGGTTGGCTAATGACTTGCTGACCTATACTTGTCGAACATCTTGAGCAAGGAAGTGTGGGAAGCTGTATCCAAAATCGGTAGTCTATTCATTCAGTTTGCAGATTTCACATACCTCAGGGTTACTGACTTTTCTGGAGAACCGGTTAAGCTGCCCAGATATCCGTATGATAGATTGATCACCATGGAGCTGAGAAGACAACTTGTGGAGATACACGACCTTCAGTTGAAACGGCACAAGTCTACGGGCTTCTTCCCGATCATTGTGTGACATTATAGCTGCCAGAGCATTCATAAGAGCCCAAGGGATTGGAAGACGGAAATGTTATCCGAGTATGAGCAAGAGTTCTTTCTGGCACGACTGAACTTCGATCCATTTGGAGTAGCCAGGAAGACTGATCTCCCAGGAGTACGCACATGTGCCTTCATTAGAGGATTTTTGGATGAAGTGCAAAAGTGAGTACGAGGTTAGAAAGAAGGATTTCAACAGGCTATCAGCACGGCAAGTGTTCAACTTTGGACTAGCATGGATACCTGCGGATCTTAAAGATGATGGGAATTTGTTACTTGATGCTTACCATCAAATGGGAGGAGATAGAGCCGTACTTCAGGATAACGTAGGGGGCTGCCATACGATTGAAGAAAGGTCTGGCGCTGTTCCGGTGAATACTTCAAATTGATTGCTGACGAAAGGATACTACTTTGATGAAGCATTGATGAATCAAATCATGAGCAACTTCGGTGCAGGAGATTCCCTCAAGCGGAAGCACAGAGGAGAAAGCAGCAGAAAGTCCGAGAAGTTGAAAATACACAGAAGATTTCAATCAAAGGAGAAGATCACTTCCACGGCTATGACTTTAGTTCCGGCTTCTCCAACATCCAATACTTCACCAATTGTTGCACCTCAGCAGGACAATTCCATGCCTCCACTGAATCCGGCAACATTCATCTTCTCTCCTTAGCCACTTCGTTCAGCAGCTGTTCCAGAAGAGACGTTGAAGCTGCAGATGGTAGAGTTCGAAAGAGCTTTGTCCTTGGATGATTCAGAAGATGGCAGCCATAACACGTTAGCACTTTCTGATGGAGAGGAAACAGAGTGGGAGATAGTAGTGCACTCAGCAACTTCTCATTCTCCGAGAAGTAACTTCTCATTATGGTTGGCTTCGCAGTTGGTTCCAGAAACTAGAGTGGAAATGAACTTGGAGGAACACGACTTACAGTTACTCTAGAGTCTAGGCGGAAAAGACAGAAGACCTAAAGTTGCTAAGGTAACTTCAAGGTTTATCATCGAGGAGTTGAGGCAGAAGTTTGCTGAGATGTCAGTTCCGGCGGAAGGAAAGAAGGAAGATGAGCTCACGGCAGAAGATGTAACAGTAACCAGAGTACCCATCGGTCAAGCCACCACAGAAGGATTGAAGTAGTATACACAGACATTGATAGATGCTCTATTCCTTAGGCTTGACAGAGAAAAAGCGGAGAAAGACGAGCTTTAGAAGCAAGTATCTCAGTTGTGCGAAATCATAGCCAAGGGGTGCTAAACCTTCCACTCAGCCCATTTCAGAGCAGGTGAGTGATCATCTTATGCAGGAGATGGAGGATGCAAGCAATCAGGTGAAAGCTTTTGATGAATGGAAGAACCTGATTATTCGTCAAGCTTCTGTATAACTTGGAGAGGTGTCAGCCCGCTTGAAGGTTATGAATGATGCAGCAAATCATCTGAAGCAACTGGTGACGAGCATAGTAGATATGAAAACAATTGCTGAGAGTAACCTGAGTACTTTGGCTGAAATCAACAAGTTGTCGGGAGATGTATTGGTTGCAGAGTAGATTGTACCGGACAGATCAGTTGAGAAGGGGAAGCAGCTGGAGTTTGCAGTATCTTTCCGTTTGGAGATTTGCAGAGTTTTGCTGAAGAGGATGCAGGCACTTGAGAGTAAGACATCGTCCTTACAGACAATATTATTTCTTTCACCGAGGAAGAAGTGGTCGGAGATGTTACTTCATACGTACGGATCATTCCTAGCAGAGTGCTTAATTCCCTGGAAGGGTCTCTTCTGATGGTACAAAAGAGAATTGGTGGAGCTACTAAACCTTTCACGATGAATTCCATTAGCAGATTGGTGGCACTGCAAGCGGATATTGCGAGGTTCGGGCCGAGCTTGGAGGATTTGGAAGTGTGTATCAAGGTGTTGAACGAAGGATTGCTGCAGTTTAGGACAAAAAAAGAAGCAGTGGCTAAAACAGATGGGAAGATGCTGAATCACATGTTCGACAAGTATATCCAGTATCAGAACAAAAAGAAGACATAAAAGTTACAGCTGGCTTGACTTCTTCTATTTTCCATGTTCCCGGATGAAATTGTAAGACTTTAAAGTTATTGGTTTTGAAACCATTACTTAAAGTCATGTGGAACAATTCTATTAGTTAAGTGATACATGTGTCACTTAAGGAGAAGTTAGTGGAGGATGATTGCCAAATGTCATCTTTACTTGTTTGTGTTTCAGTTCAGTTGAGTTTCCCATTTGTACTTTCCCTCTTACATTCTATAAGTAGGGGAAGAACCTCCGGGTTAATGATCAGAATTTGTAAACAGCAACCTTGTGTTCCAGACTTTGTGCTGAAACCCTTGAGAGCCACTTGAAGCAAAGGAATACACAGGAGCAGATTTCCGAAGAACTTTGTGTCACGGTATATTGTGTTTCTTGCTTTTATATCTTAGATCTTTTTGATAAACTGTGTTATTTCAGATCTAGATGAAATGTCCCTCTTTCCGGAATAACAATTTGAAGACCCTTGGCCTATTCGTCTACCGACGGCTAAGGGACATCAACAAGGTAGACTTAAGTCATCTATAAATTATTATTAAGTGCCAATATTAAAATAAAATATTTTAAGCACTTAAGGTAATTTATAGGACTTAATAAAATATTAATAGTGGTCAATATGTTTTTATTTCCCCTAGGAATTTTTGGGCGACTTGTTTTGGGATGTCATGGGAGCCTTAGAAAGGATAAACAATGATGGCATAAATTTTGTATTTCCTCTAAGGAAAAATACGACTAGGGTAGGATTGTCTTTGGGTGCTTTGTGCATAGATTGAATAACCAATTTTCATTGGTCTATATCATAGGTAGCTTTTAGGGCCATTTCTTTTATATATTAAAGCAAGTCGACTTGGAGAAGTCATTCATGCTATCATCTTTCATACTTGATATTTTTGGCTTGGAGCTGAAGTGTATGCTACAGCAGTTTTTTTCTAAGGACGAAAACCCTCAGGGAAAAGCACCTGGAAGAACGAAAACTCTTCCTCTCTCATGAAGTGGAACATGTTCAGATTTAAATCTGCACTTTATATGATATCTTCTACTGCCCTGGAGCGACCCAGTTTTGGGTAGTATTTTCATCTAATTTAGAGCTGGAATAACTTGTAAAATTTCATTAACTGTTGTTACAAGGGATACTTCTTCAGGAATTAATGCAATATTTTCCAATACTATTTCCAAGGAATTTCAGTCCCTCTTTTCCACTGCTGCACAATACAGGTCAGATCTGGGCAGTATCCTTCACCATTCAGGTAAAATCTTGGTTTTTACTTCAGTTGTGAATGTTGGCACTGCCTAATATCTATCAAATTATTATATCATTCCAAACAAATCAGAAATTATCAGATTTTATGCGTTATGTTCTTTGAAGTTGTTTTCTCTTCCATTGTTGCAAATCGCATTTTCCAGAAAATTCAGATCTGCAGTGGCTAATGCTCAGATTAGTCAGTAATTATGTTTAGTTGTGTTTACTTCGATTGTTATCATATGAAAGCTTTCAATTAGATTATAGTGGGGGACATTACAGTGGTATCAGAGCTAGTATTCCTCCCATCCTGTGAATGAATCAGCAGTGATAAACTTGAATGCAATCAGCCAAGGATCATATAGTTTATCATAGAAGGAACACTCCAAAAAAAGGTACAATGGATGAACATGGTCAGCGACCCCCTCCCAATGATGCTCTTAGCTATATGAACGAGACTATAAGCAGGGTTCAAAGAGAGTTACAACAGGCAATGAGGGAAAATCAAAGGGAAATGCGTGATGCTTTTACTAGTTCAATTTGTGACTTGGCTATGGCTTTACAGGGTAATACTACAGCTCCTAGCCATGCGAATACTAATGCTGGAGAGGGCAGCTCTATGGGGGCAAACATGAATGCTTCCAACACTTCGCATACGACCTTCAAAGCCAAATTTCTCCATAGAGAGGAACCAATTGAGGAAGTGGTACAAAGTGACGTGGACGATGTGGAGGCCTATGGAGATGAATATATGCAACTCAGCCTTAGGGTAAGGGATATGTTACCTTTCAGAGATTTCTGTCAGCTTAAGAATAATAAAAATACAGGAAGAAACAGGAGGGTCCAACAAGAAACACCAAGGAGAGATATCCAGCATAAGTTAGGGAAGGTAACTTTACCTTCTTTTGATGGCACTGAGAAATGTTCAGCTAGAGCTTGGGTCCAGAAACTTGATACATATTTTTCCTTAAATCCTATGTATGAAGAGGAAGCCCTCAAATTTGCAACTCTTCATCTAGAGGGGATAGCTCATGAATGGTGGTACCATGGGTTGGTAACCCAAGGTCACGGTTCCATTACCACTATGGAAGACTTTAGTTCATGTTTAATTGAGAGGTTTGATAGGACAGACCCGGATATATACTTCAGAGAGCTAGCTCAACTTAAACAAGAAGGATCATTGGAAAAATATATTTCTGAATTCGAAAGGATTTCAATTATGGTTCCGGATATCAGCGAAAAGAGGTTAGTATTGTTGTTTTTAGAAGGGTTAGAAGAGCAACTAAAGGGGCTTGTGAAAGCATTTAATCCCCCATCTCTACAAGGAGCTATTAGAAAAGCTTTTGACTTAGAAAAAGCAGTCCCAAAAAATAAAAATCTGCAGCAAAAATCAACAGCATATGGGCAGCCAAAGGGGATGTTTGGACAGCCAAAATCATCTTCATCTAGTGGGCAAAAGGCACCAAACTATGGACAGCAAGGTAAACCTTTTCAAGGAAAAATAGATTGGAACAAAAACAACAAGGAGATTGAGTCCTGAAACGAGCTTAGAAGGAAAAAGTTATGCTTCCATTGTAGGGATCCATGGACTCCCAATCATCATTGTCTCCCAAAGGGGGCAGCCCACTACATAGAGATTATTTCAGATGATGAGGAAGAAGAAGGGGCTGATCATGAAGAAGTGGGAGAACAAACAAAAGAAGAAAAAGAAGAATCCAATGATGGAACATTGGCCACCATATCCGGAGCTCCTAGATATCATGCCTTTCGTATTAAGGGTGTTCTTCAGGGACAAAGGATCATAACTTTGATTGATAGTGGAGCTACACATAATTTCATTGATGAAGGTCTAGTGACAAGAATGGGGTTAAAAGTGGAAGACTTTCAAGGATTCAATGTGACTTGCGGATGGATACACTCTTGCATGTTCCAAGAAAATTCCTCAACTCGAATTTACTTTGGGACGGTACAAGGTATGTGATGATTTTTATGTCATCGGGATTGGTGAAACGGATGTTGTTTTAGGGGTTCAATGGCTGCAATCTTTGGGTGAGTTTACTCAAAACTACAAGACCATGGAGCTGAAATTTAAGTCCCAAGGCAAGGAAGTTATATTGCAAGGATTGAGAGATGGAATTCCTCAAGTAGTAACCGCCAAAAGCATGGAGAGAGCTTTTACTAGAGGGCAGATTTCTTGGGCTGCTCATTGCCTGGTAAGTGTCAATTCTGAATTTTCATCACAGCCATCATTTCATGTGGATATCCAGTCCATATTGGATAGATATAGCAATGTTTTTGCAGATTTACCTCATGGCTTGCCACCGGATAGAGGATTTCAGCATATAATTGAATTGGAACCCGGTTCAACTCCGGTCATATCCTCTCCCTACCGTCATCCAAGAGCCTTCAAAGAAGAAATAGAAAGGGTGATAAAAGAATTGTTGGAGATGGGCCACATAAGGCCAAGTTCTAGCCCATTTGCCTCTTCGGTTGTTTTGGTTAAAAAGAAAGATGGGACATTAAGAATGTGTGTGGATTACAGGTTGCTAAATAAGAAGACCGTCAAAAATAGTTACCCTATACCAAGGATAGATGAATTGCTTGATGAATTGCACGGGGTTGTTTTCTTCTCCAAGATTGATCTAAGATCCGGCTACCATCAAATCAAGGTAAGAGATGAGGATGTACACAAGACAGCTTTTAGGTGTCACTTTGGTCATTTTGAATTTTTGGTGATGCCATTTGGGTTGACCAATGCTCCTGCCACTTTCCAATCCTGTATGAATCATATTTTTAGGGAGCATTTGAGGAAATTTGTGTTGGTATTCTTTGATGATATCTTGGTGTATAGTAAATCATGGGAAGAGCATTTGAAACATCTTGATATGGTTCTAAACATTTTGGAGCAGCAATCTCTCTTTGCCAAATTATCCAAATGTGAGTTTGGAATGGAAGAAATTTTGTATTTGGGACATGTCATCAATGCTAAAGGAGTTCATGTGGACCAACAAAAGATCCAAGCCATTTTGGATTGGCCGACTCCTACTACCTTGACTCAACTAAGAGGTTTCTTGGGTCTTTGTAGTTATTATCGCAGATTTGTGAAGGGATTCTCACAACTTTCAACTCCTCTAACAAATTTGACAAAGCAAGGAGCTTTCACGTGGTCACCATCAGCCCAACAAGCATTTGAGCATCTCAAAAAGGTAATGAGTTCTTGTCCCGTACTTGCTGTTCCAGATTTTTCAAAGCCCTTTGTGGTAGAATGTGATGCATCCGGAGATGGAATTGGGGCTGTTTTGATGCAAAACAAACATCCTATAGCATTTGAAAGTAGAAAGCTTAAAGATATAGAGAAGGGATACTCTATCTATGATAAGGAGATGTTAGCTATCATGCATGCTCTTGTGAAGTTCAGGCAATATCTTGTTTGTGGCAAATTTGTTGTCAAAACGGATCATAATAGTTTGAGATATTTCCTTAATCAAACTGATTTGAATGACAGGCAACAAAAATGGGTGAGTAAAGTGCAATCCTTTGACTTTGAAATTGAATTTTTGAAGGGAAAAAAGAACATAATGGCTGATGCTTTTGCAACGAGGAAACCTACATTGTTGTTCTATGAGTGAAATCACAGCAGATTGGAAGGCTGATATAGCAGCAGAATACGCCAAAAATCAGTTTGCTTGTGACATATTTGATGGGAAAAATAATGATGATAATTATCCAAGTGGTGATGATCTCATTCTTTACAAAAACAGAGTTCTTTTAGTGAAACCTGAATCTAAAGTTAAACGCAGAATTTTTCAGCCATCCATGATTCACCACTAGCACGGACACCAAGGGTATTTTAAAACATATAAACAGGTGAGGGAGAAATTTGTATGGAAGGGGTTAAAGAAGGAAGTATTACAATACATTAGGGAGTGCCTTATTTGCCAACAAAGCAAGGCACAACATGAATTTCCAGCAGGTTTTTTGCAGCCCCTAACCCATTCCAAATCAGAAATCTCTAGAGTATTTCGAATGGACTTCATTGTTGGAAACTTCCTCCGGTCCAAGGTCTAACTGTTATCTATGTGGTAGTAGATCGTTTAACCAAGTATGCTCAAAATTTTTTTCCTCTCCCTACAAATTTGATGGACCTTTGGTGGCTCACCGATATTTTTTAAAGATGGTTTTTTAAGACTTCATGGGCTACCCAAGAATATTGTGAGTGACAGGGACAACCATATGTTCATGAGTTCTTTAGAATGTGGCAAGAGCTCTTTCATCTAGCAGCACGGAACTCACTCTAAGCACAGTTACCATCCACAAACAGATGGGCAATTGATGAAATGCCTGTTAATAAGTGGATAGAGGGGTATTTGAGATGTTTTGTTACCTAAGGGCATCAATCAGATGGATTAAGTGGCTTTATTTGGGTGAATTTTGTGGAAAACACCACTCATCACATGTCCATCGGTAATGTCTGCCATTTAAAGCACTAATTATGGTTATGTTTGCAAACTCATTTGTTGATATTGTTCTTCCTGACATGTAGAGTACCAGGTGCTAAAGACTATTACAACAAAGTCAAGATATCATGAAAGCACTCAAGGATAACCTTGCACATGCCCAAAATCAGCAGAAACTTTATGCAGATCAGCGAAGAATAGAGAGGTCTTTTGAGGTGGGAGACATGGTTTTTTTAAGGTTGCAACCTTACAGGCAATCCTCCCTCAAAGGGAAAGGCTTAAGGAAAAATTAAAACCAAGGTTTTATGAACCCTACACAGTTCATACGAAAGGTGGAAAGGTTGCATATGAGCTTGAACTTCCATCCTCAAAGTAAAATACATAATGTGTTCCATGTTTCTTGTTTCAAGAAGGCTTTGGGACAGCATATTGTTCCCTCCATTGAAGTTGCCTCCTCTGGATGATGAAGGCAAACTTGTCTTAGAACCGGAAATCATTTTGGAGATACGTGAAAGGAGGTTCAAGGAATAGAGTTATCCGTGAATATTTGATTCAGTGGAAAGGACTACCTATAGAGGATGCTACGTGGGAAGGTGCAAGAAATGTTGGAACATGTTAATCTAAAATTGCTTGTGGGCAAGCAATTTGAGGAATTGGGAGGACTGAAATGTCCCTCTTTCCAGAATAACAATTTGAAACCCTTGGCCTATTTGTCTACTGACAGGTGCTAAGGGACATCAACAAGGTAGACTTAAGTCATTCTAGAAATTATTATTAAGTGCCAATATTAAAATAAAATATTTTAAGCACTTAAGGTAATTTATAGGACTTAATAAAATATTAATAGTGGTCAATATGTTTTTATTTCCCCTAGGAATTTTTGAGGCGACTTGTTTTGGGATGTCATGGGAGCCTTAGAAAGGATAAACATTGATGGCATAAATTTTGTATTTCCTCTAAAAAAATGCGACTAGGGTAGGATGTCTTTGGGTGCTTTGTGCATAGATTGAATAACCAATTTTCATTGGTTATATCATAGGTAGCTTTAAGGATGCCATTTGTATTACTGTAACATCATCCCATACCTATCTGAATTTATAGTATATTTTCATGTATCTTTCCTCTTCTTTCTAACATAAATTCCCCACTACAATAGCATGATTCTTCATCAAATATTTCATCTGCTTCAAAAGGGATATTTGCCCTTGCTGGAAAGTGTCATTGTGGTAAGCTAGGACAGTTTATCCTAGCTTTTATCCTTTCACACTGCAGGCATTCTTCTTGATGCATGCTTTCATTATTTTACTGAAACTTATATGACTTCTTTTGAATATTAAAAGCATAAACTGCTCATTCAGATGGATAATTCTTCTACCAATTTAGCAGCTACCTTTGGGACATTTTGCCTTGACTGTGTAGTCCCAGATCTGAATAATTGTCGTCTGAATTGATGGTTGAATTGGAAATAAATGTCCTTGTCGCTACTCTTTTCTTCTGCTTCAACTTGTCTCCTTTTTACTTCAGGTCCTCTGACCGCTTCATTGCCTTAAGGTCCTGGAAGCAGCCTTTGGGGTTCAAGCACTGAACAAACGTGTTAGCTATGTGATGTCTGTTACTATCTATGTGATGTCTGACATTTACAAGCTATTTACTCTAATGACATCCTTATTATGGGATTTTGTCTACATTAATACTCTTCTCTTTTATTCTAGTACTTGTCAATGGTGTAGTGCTAGAAATTTGGCTGATGGTCTTGATTTCCTCTTTATTTTCTCACTATCTGATGGCTCCATATCAGCACTTTGCATCCTTTTCTTCTTATTCCAAGATTTCTGTTTTGGACTGCCTCCTCATTGTCAGACTAACCTTTGCAGATAGAAAAATAGAAAAGTCCATCTGTAGCTATTGGAGACATAATTAACTAAGTCTCAAGGATGGGGGGACAGGTAAATGGGGGGACGGCGTTTCCGGAACAGTAAAAAAAAATTCAAATATTTTGGAGACAGTAAGGAGACAGCTATTGAAATGGTCTATGAAATTTAATATTTAAATATTTTAAATTTATTCAATGAAATTTAGGGGGTTTAAACTTTATTAGCGATTTTTAGGGTACTTCCAGGGTTAGGGTCCAATGTTTTTGGTATAAATAATTGCCTTTTCAAAATCAGAGCGTTCAAAAAATAGATTTTTTTTTTTGGGTCATCCCTCCAAGCCCTTGAAATGTGTGGTACATCCGAAACACCACGAAAATCTGGGGGACGAATGCCTATCGCGTAACAATGATTGAATATGAGTTCCTTTTGATGATAGTTCAACAAAATTCTGCATGCAAATAGTTCAAGAAAATTCTGTATGAGTCACTGTTAGATATTCATATAATTAGTCCTCCTGGTATAGTCTCTTCCCTAGCCACTAACATTTTGGAACACATTCCATTTTTCTCTAAACCTACTCTTCATTCTTGAAAATTCTCCAGGAAATACAGGGCGAAAATCTGCCCTACTTTTTCCCATCACTACTCTTCATTTTTGAAATTTTCCAGAAAATTCAGGGGGAAAAGCTTCCACAATTTCGTAAATCACTGTCCATCCTGAGTTTGGATTTCCGACTCTAATGCAGCCTGAGAATGAGGTGTTAAATGGAAGCATATTTCGCCTTAGGCTGCACATGCTTGTCAAATAATAATGATCCTATTGATTTATCTATCATGGGATGGGTAGGAGGAGGGTAAGTGATGGGGGCATTTGTCATAGTTAGTATGCTAACTACAGTTATTTATCAGTCATATCACTATGCAAGTGGGTGAGGAGAGTTATTCAAAAGGCAGATAAAAATAAATTAAAGAAGCAGACAATTGGAAGTTGGTGGGTGGCAGTTGACAACATTTAATGTCTTTAAAATATTTTTAGCCTATACATATAGGATTCACTTATGTAAATAAGCAATTCAAAATATGAATAAAAATCATAATGTTTACTTTAATGTCAAACCCTAACAATCTGACCTCTTTTCTGTAATGTCACTTTCCGGGATGAACTGAAAGCAAAGGGAAATAGCACAAACCCCGATACACAGTAAACTGAATTCTACGACAGCTAACTGAAAATTATAACAACAGTAAACAATGGTCTGATTTTTATAACAGCAGCAAGGAAAAAGCAATAACTCTTCAAAATTGCAACATTCACACCATCCAAAACATCTAGGGAAACTTAGAAGTATTTTAGAACCAATATTAACCAAGAAATCAGCCTTCAAACCTCCAGCTAAAATTTAAATAAATGCAAACAAAGAACACCCTTACAAAGTGGCTGGAAATGAATGATTCCAAGCAAAAAATTGAAGTCCAAATGTAGATTCCGGCTGCTGAAAATATGAAGAATGCAATGTTGGCTGAGTGGGAAGTCATTGTGCCCTATAAACCACCTAACTCTTCCCTAAGGTGGGTTGCTCCCCTAGGAGAGGGGCTGAAAATCACTATAGACTCAAACCCTAGCTGAAAATCTGCAATATCAATCTTCTTGACGCACTTTGGAAACCCTAGGATGGAAAATCCTCAATAAATTGAAGAGTTTTCATTCTTCAATCAAGGAAGGAAGGTTTTTCATCCTCCTTGTTGGCCACACCAAAGGATTTTCGCCCTTGAGTGGAAGTAATTGAGCCATCAACCCAAAAACGATGCAAAGCTAATTTTTAGACAAGATGATGATGCACAAATGAGCAAAGTGACCCCTTTTATACCTTGTTGTGATGCTAAACCCAATTAGAAAGCTTCCAATTAGGACTGACCTCATAATGGTTTCTTTTTCTTTTATTTTTCCTTTGGGCTTTTCACCTTCTTAATCTAGCCAACCTGACTTATGTAGAAAACTATTAAAGAAGAATGCAATGCTCAAGAAAATAATTGAAAAACATGACAAGTACTTTACTTGCTCATTTCCTTCTTGCCCACGGAAGTGGAATGGGCTCAAATTCTTCCAATCGAACTAGTTTGGAAAAGGGGACATTACAGTCCCCCCAAATTGCTTGCCCACAAGCAATTGCAAGTTCTCATGCTCAAGTACTGTTGGCTAGATTTTCTGCATAGCTGAAAACCTAGGCAGTCATGAGATAAATCTCCCTCATTTACTGGTGAGGCTCCCGTGTAAGATTTTTCAGTTAAATATGTTAGTATCTATTTGTGGGTATTACTTTAACCATGCAGCTCATGAACCATAGCTGTGTGGTTTTACAGCAAGTAAGTAGCTATTAAAGAAAGGAAATATCTGATGAAGAGGAAAATAGCAGAAAACAAGAAAGAAAGAGGGAAGATGTGCAACCCAATCAATAGATTACACAGTTGATTGCATGCACATAGATAGAACAGATAGATATTAACGTACAAAATTATAAGCAAAGGGAACTTTCATATCTAGATCTAGAATAACCAAAGTTTATGAATAGATCTAAGATAGAAAGTTAGAAACAAAATGCACCGTTGCCACATAGTTCTCAAATAACTATCAATAGAAGATGTGCAACCCAATCAATAGATTACAAAGTTGATTGCATGCACATAGATAGAACAGATATATATTAACATACAAAATTATAAGCAAAGGGAACTTTCAGATCTAGATCTAGAATAATGCAAAGTTTATGAATAGATCTAAGATAGAAAGTAAGAAACAAAATGCACCGTTGCCACAAAGTTCTCAAAATGCTCCTTTCTATTCCTTTGCTTCAAATAGCTATCAGGGGTTTTAGCACAAAATCGGGAACACAAAAATGCTGCTTACAAATTCTGATCCTTTAACCTGTAGGTTCTTCCTCTACTTATAGCATGTACAGGGGAAATTACAAATAGGAAGCCTTTAATGAACTGACACATGTGGAAGTCGGAAAGGAAACAACTGACAATCTCCCTCAAATTCCTCTTTGCATGACATGCATGATTTATAACTGAAAATAGAACCTTCTATTTTGCATGTATGCCACCTATTTCCATGTAATTGACTTCTTCAAGTAATGGATTTTAAACCGATCACTTAAGTTTTATAATTTAATTGATCGCTCAATTACTTTGTCGGAGGAAATAAGAGAAAGAAGAAGAAAGAGGAAAACTGCAGTCTTGTTCTTTTTTCATATTCTGCATGCAATTGATTCTTTTGCCCTTGATTCTCACCAAACTGGATCTAGACGCAACTAGATATGGAAGTGGCTAGATTTGGAAACAAGTGACTGTGATCTGCTTGCGGGTATTGCCTTTGACTTGTCTTCCTTCTCATCCTTGAAGTTTTTGCAGTACTTCTCATAACTTATCATTTTTATTTTTAATTGCATATGAGCAATTAAAAATTCTGGAAAGCACTCCGGGTGAATGCAAATTCAATGAAGGCTTCAACTAGAAGATTGGGAGCACATGCACAAGATCCTAAAAGGAATTTTTCATGCACTGACTTCTATACGGGCTGCATTAGAAACAAAAGGATGAATTTTTGCCAGAAGCCTTTGCAATTGGATCGATTTGTGCAGATCTGACAATTAAATCGGTGATAGGTGCATTGCCTGTGTCTGTATTATCGACTTCAGCAAATATGGAAGCAATGCATGATTCCGCAAAGCTTACCCTTTCATCCCGCTTTGCCATGGCTTGAGCAATCTTTGTCTGAGCAACTCTTTTTCTTTTAAGTATGCCGGAATTCTTTGCAATTGGTGCAGATCTGACAATTTCTTCAGATTCGGAGGACATATTCAATGTCCCTGACATTGATTTGCACTCTCTTTCACTTATATGAGCACCTGTAATGAATACTTGTAATTAATTCAGACAAAGACGGATTCCAGAGCATGAACACTTGATTTTTATCACAAAAATCTGCATATTAAGCCGGCTGCCCTAAAATTTGAGGCTTTGCTTGTATGCATAGCAAGCGTAAATATTTTTAAGTTCATTTGGGCACCTATAATAATATGCAGACAATTAATCAGACTTAAATCAAGCTCCTTCAAACCTAGACGCCAAACTTTGAAGCTTCCCAGCAGTGGAAAATAAACTTCAATGCAAAAATCCTCCTTCCTTGGGTGTCAAAACTGTCGGGGCTGCACTCCTTTACTAGAAGAATTAATTAATTCATCATTATGGCAGCCCATGCTTATATAACCTTCATCATTCTATAATTAATAATTGCCTCTCCTATTCCTGACAATTAATTAATTAATAAACATGTTTTTATCTCCAAATTGGGAGCCTATTTTGTGCATGCTCATGGCTGCCATTAAATAAATTAATTTAATTTATTTTTAGCCCTCTACTTTCACTTAACATCATGCTTTGACCTCATGCGCCAAAATTAGGGATTAAATCCATTTATAAATACTTCAAAAAGTATTATTTCTCCTCCAAATGAGTCGCACTTTTTAGCATGCTTTGGGGCTGCATTAAATAAATTAAATTTAATTATTTTTAGCTTTCTTCTTCCAGTCTTCCTTGACTTCTATTCATGCGTTGACTTTTCCTCATCCTTGGGCGCCAAAATTAGGAATAAAAAAATTAATAAATGCAATTAAAGTTATTCTTCAATGCCCAAAGGGGTCGCGCTTTTTGACATAGCTGATTTCTATATTTAAAAATTCAATTTTGATGGGATTATTCACCCTGCACTGCAGCTCCAAAAATCCCTTCAACCACTTAAGTTGTTTGACTTCCATAATAGGATTTTTTTACCCTGCAAGGCAGATAAGAAATTCCCATCAATTCCTTAAGTGCTTTTCCTTTATTTTGTCGCTTGGGCAGATCTATGGATAAACGAGCCAACAGTGTGCAGGGCATAGCCCCTCTTTGAGTCAGCAAAGCGAAACTGGTTTATTGCTATTCTACCAGCAGGAATCTGTGCAAGTCTCACAATATTCCGCCTTCGGGGGTTTGGGATCTCATCCCAGTAGGGTGTTTCCGACTGCGAAAAGAAAGGAATGAAAGAGAGGATGAAGAAAGAGCAGGTCCGAAGGGAGAAAAGAAATGAATTCCAAAGCAGAAAGGTCAGAGGGTTTATGTTTTGGGATTGGTAGTAAACAGAGCCAAACCTACTTGCATAAACGAGCAAAGCAATACTGATGAATAAATGACAATAAAACAGAAGTAGATTCAACAGAATAAACACACAGATCTGACATAAGAAAGATCCAATGCAAATAACACATGTATTCAGCACAAAGTCTAAATATTGTATTAATAATTATTTCTGTTACAAAAAGCTCAAAGTCTTTTCTCCTCACTTCTATTTTTCATCTGAAAGATATTCACTCATGCCACAATACAACAAGTATTGGGGTATTTATAGAAGAAGGAGAGAAAAGAAGGCAAAAAGGAGCCAACCACCTATTTACAAAGATATTTACAAAATATCTACAAGGATATACAAAATATCTCAAAGTCATGTTGACTTTTGACAACTTGATGGATGACATCATCCCATGGTGCAACATGGATGATGTCATCATTTGTGCCAACATACTTCAGATATTTACAAAAAGAAAGTCGAAGAAGAGAGAGAAGAAGAAGAAGCCACCATCATGAATTCATTGTTAACGGCGCTGACTGGGATTCCCCCAGCAAAGTGCAGGGCACTGCCTATTAGCTTGTCCATGAACTTGGACTTCTTGTGACCTTCTGAGTCCTGACCCAGAATTCCTCCAAATCAATATGACCCAACTCTGAAGTCTCTGATGTCCAGGTCACACTCGGCCTGGGAGTCGGGCATTCTGACCCTCTGATATTTATACTTCATTTCTTCCTCTGTAAGCTTGGCCTTGCCTTTGGATTTGGTGGGTCTCTTGCTTGATGTTGACATATGTTCTTCTGAGCTTAATTGCTGATCTGCAAGAATAAGACGTGAAACCCAATCGAAGAAAGCCGTGTCAGCTGCTTGATTTTCCATTGAAATGCTGACAGAAGAAAGAGTTAGCAATTTAAAGGCCTCGGGGCGCATGGCGCATGGATATTGCAGTTTGCAGAGCTAAATAGGTAAGGCGCACAGGAAAAGGGTGTTGCAAGGGATAAATCAGCGCCAAAGGGCGCATGGCGCATAGACACTGCAGGATGCATTTTGTGTTGCTGTAAGGACAAGTGCGCCTGCGCCATATGGATGTATTTTGTAAAAGGCGCATGAAAATGCGCTTTGTGTTGCACGGAACATCGGTGCGCCAAAGGCGCATATAGGGTTTGTGTAACATGTGCTTTTGGCGCGCTTAAGGGAACTTGGCGCGGCGCATGGAGGGTCTGCACAACATGATGTTGCTGCGATGAGGAACGCGCCTGCGCCTTTATAGCTTTGCACTTGGCGCATATGAAAGGGCTGTTACATGGATGCTGGGTGCGCCAAAAGGGCGCAGGAATTCTTTATGTTGCATCCAAGTTTGATGCGCCAAGGGGCGCATGGGAAGCATTTGCAGCATGCGAGGGAAGTGCGCGCCTTTTTATGATGAAGCAGGCAGGGCGCCATTGGCGCGGCTGCTCTTTGTGTAACAGGGGCGACAGGTGCGCCAAGGGCGCGACTGTTTTTGATGTTGCATGGAATGCCAATGCGCCAAAGGAAAATACAGTTTTCCTTTTTCTTTTAGGTTGATTTTTCTCAGAGGGGTTTCCACATATGGCTAAGCTCTCTTTGCAAGTTTCATTGTGGGATATGAAGAGGTTTATACCAAAAGGGTTTTCAAGCTATTATTTTTTAGGACAGAGCTTCCTCTACCAGCAGATCTGGAAAGAGGAGGAGGAAATGTGGAAAGACAGCAGGGGGGGGAAGCAAATTCATGAATTTTATCTTTCTTTTCAATCCAAAACACACCCACAAACAGCCAAAAACCACAAAACAAAACGCACGAAGGGCAGAAGGCCACTTACCCGGATATAAACGATGAAAAAGCGTGAGAACGGGTCCACAACGCAATCGAAAGCGACAAGGCAGGTGCGCTGACAGGGTCAGAGAAAATAATGAAAATAGTCACGTGATTGCTCGGTGACAATGACAGCGCAGACGCGCCTATATATAGGCGAGGCAGCAATAAATGCGCCACCAACTTTTTAAAGGGGCGCACCAAATGAGCTGTCGACATGAGAAAACATGCGCCCTTTGGCGCACCGAAAGACTTGTCAACATGAAGATATGTGCGCCTATGGCGCACCGGAAGTGGTGTTGACAGAGGAAAATGTGCGCCTTTGGCGCACCAAAAAGAGGCGCAACAAAAGATCTGTTGACAGGAAGGCGCATGCGCCTTGGCGCACGCAGGGAAGCCTCAACATAGAGAGGCGCACCAAAATGCCTGCTGACACAAGAAAACATGCGCCAAAGGCTTTAAAGGGGGCGCATCAAAAGTTGATGTTGCATAGTCATTCTATGCGCCCGGCCAAAAAGACCAAAAACGACTAAGTTCGGAAAACCAGATTTCCCGGAAAGGGATTTTGCAACGTTCCGAACGCAAGGGATCCCCGACGAGGGATCGGAACAAAATTTCGGTATGGTTATCTGTAAAATTGCCCTTGTCAATTTTACGGGATAACAGCTGGCTCTTTCTGGGGACTATCCCTGAGCAAACTCGGGGGTAGAGAATCCCAGATCTCATGTGCCTATCCATTGGGTAACAGAGTCAAAAACAAGGGCGACCGGAGGGAGAACAAAGGAAACACACAACAAACAGAAAGCAAACACACGACAAAAACAAACACACAACTAAAGCAAACTGTACAAAGAAGAGAGCAAGCTCTACTTCCTGAAAATTTTCAGATGCTGCCCGCTGTAGGGAAGCGGGAGTTCGGTTCCATCCAGATATGAGAGATAGAAACTATTCTCTCCGTTGAGCTGCTTGATCTTGAAAGGTCCTCTCCATAGGGAATCAAACTTTCCGTGCATGCCTTTTGGCTCTCTTCGCTTGTCCCACAGAAGGACGAGGTCTCCCACCTGGAAATTTCTTTGCTTAGCTTTTTTATCGAACAGTCTCTTGACTTGATTCTGATGTTCGGTGATCCTGTCGACCACTCTTACTCTCTTTTCTTCGAGCTCTGTCAGATACATGATCCTCTTTTCAAGAGAATTTTGGAAAGTTTCATCTTCAATAGCTCGTGCCAAGCGCAGAGCAGGGAGTTCAGCAGAAATGGGAAGCTCGGCATCAGTGCCATATAACACTTGAAAAGGTGACATACCGAGGGACCTCTTGGGAGTAATGCGATCTGCCCACAAAGCGTCGTATAAGGACTTGTGCCACATTCGTTGATTCTCATCCACCAGTTTTCGTATGATGGTCACCAAGTTCTTGTTACTGGATTCTGCCTGACCATTTCCCTGAGGGTAATAATCTGAGGCGTGAGCCAAAGTTATCCCATATTCATAGCAAAAACTAATAACTTCTCGTGAGGAGAAGTTAGAAGCATTATCAGCAACAATTTTGTTTGGAACGCCAAACCTGACAATGATATTTTCTTTGATGAAACTGCAAACAACCTCAGAAGTGGCATGTTTGACAGGTATGGCTTCCACCCACTTGGTGAAGTAATCTGTTGCTGTAAGGACATAACTATGTCCGGCACTCGATTGGGGATTGAGTGCACCGATAAAATCAATTCCCCACTGCCTGAATGGTTCGTTGACAACAACCGGCCTGAGGGGAAAAGCAGCCAACTTGGGCTTGCCGACGAACTGCTGGCAAGGTTCACATTTTGCTACCCAGGTGGCTGTATCTTGGAAAAGCGTCGGCCAATAGTACCTGGCTCGGATGATCTTGTGTGCCGTCACGGAAGAGGAGAAATGGCCTCCACAGGCTGAATTATGAAAACTTTCAAGTAACTTCACCTGCTGTGGCTTGTCGACACATCGCAAGAAGACACCATCTATCCCGCGTTTGTATAAACCGTCATCCCAGATGACATATTTCGCTGCTCTGAGCTTTATAGTGCGCTTCTCCTTTGCAGTTAGGTGAGCTGGACATTCGCCGTAGGTGAGGAAGAAAGCAATATCGGAATACCACTCATCGCTGGTCGCAACAAATAGGACCAGAGGCAGAGAATGGGCTTTCTCCAGCTGGCTTTGTGCTTCATTGGTACAATCATCCTTTTCCTCAGGACTTTCTGAATCTTTGTTTTCAGCCATAAGCTGACATAGGCCCTTGCCTCTTACCAGCTTGGTTGGTTTTATATCCAGGTCGTACTCCTGGACCTTTGCAATCCAATTTCCTCGCAAGCTTCCTAACTCCTGTTGAGTTAGAATTGATTTGACTGCCGTGTCAGGAACCAGCACCACCGTATGAGAGTTTAAAATGTAATACCTGAAGTTTTTGACTGCTTTGACAACGGCGAAGGCATGCTTTTCCAGTTGAGACATTTTTAGTTCGTGAGGCTTGAGGGGAGAGCTCATGAACGCAATCGGAGATTCAACATCCTCCGAATTCTTTTGCATCAAGATGGCAGACACAGTATGCTCAGATGCATAACTATACATGATAAAGTCCTTGGAGAAATCGGGACATACCAGGACTGGTGCGTGAGCAACGGAAGCTTTTATTTCTTCAAACGACCTTTTCCTTCCTCGCTCCACCGGAAAGTTGGTGACCCCTTCATCATGTCCAATATATGACGAGTCTTCTCAGCAAAGTCGGGAACAAAACGCCTGAGAAAGTTCACCTTTCCGAAGAAAGAATGAACGCCAGTCTTACTTGTAGGCAGAGTAAGGCTCTGAATAGCCTTGACTCTTTCGGTATCTATCTTCGTTCCTTCTTTGCTAACAACATGCCCTAGCAACTTTCCTTCCGTGACTCCAAAAACGGACTTTTTCGGGTTCAGGGAAATCCCATGTTCTCGGCATCTGGCCAATACTTGCTCTAGGTGATCACAATGATTACTTCGTTGTTTAGAGAACACAGTCAAGTCATCCAGATAAACGACAATGACCTTCCCCATCATACCTTTGAATGCCAGGTCCATGGCCCGCTGAAAAGTGGCGCCAGCATTGGTTAGGCCAAAAGGCATCCTGCTGTAGGCAAATGTACCCCAGGGAGTAGTGAATGTTGTTTTAAATTGATCTTCAGGTGAAACTTCAATCTGATTGTAGCCTGAAAAACCATCAAGCATGGACAGCATCTCTGATCCAGTTACTGCTTGCAGAACTTGATCCATTATAGGAAGTGGGTAGTTGTCTTTCAAGGAAGCCTGATTCAAATTTCGAAAATCTACGCATATGCGTATTTCCCCGTTCTTCTTGCGCACTGGCACAATATTTGCTACCCAAGTACTGTGATGGATAGGAAAAATGATTCTCGCATCCAGCATTTTCTGAATTTCAGCCTGGATAGTACCTGAGATCTTAGGATTATAATGCCTCTGCTTCTGGCGAAAGGCTTTGACGTCTTCTTTCAACGGGATGTCATGCTGGACGTCCTTTGGCTTAAAAGACTTTAGATCGGCGTAGGACCATGCCAATACATCCATGTATTTCTTCAGCAGTTTGACAAACTTCCGCTTCTCTTCTGGCGTGCAACATTTTCCAATGTTCACAAACTGCGGGTGTTCTACCGAACCTAAATTGACCGGTTCGGTTTCTGGGGATGAGTCAGGATCATCTCGCCTCTTCTTTTTCACAAAACGATCATGCCTGTCGAACAACCGCTCCAGAGAAACCAGGCCCTTTGGAATTTTATTTCCTTTGAGCTGACATATGCCGTCGTTCCCTTCGGATTCATCGTCTTGATCGGTGACTGATTCACGGCAAGTGGAAGTGGATCCTTCAAAGTGCAATTCTTTAAAATTTTCCGCCTTCTCTAGAAAGGCAATGAGTTGATTGTCATCGTTGAATACTTGCCAATGCTGAGAATTGTCTGGCACGCTCGGGCGGAAAACCACCTCAATGGTGTATTTGTTTGTTTTCAAACCTGGGTGAGGGAGCATGAGGGATGCTGAAACAGCCAATGAATCAGCCATGTCATTTTGAGCTCTTGGAATGGATTCAATTGAAAAAGCATCAAACTCTTCAATGCTGTCCCATACTGCATTACGGTAATGCCTGAGCCTTTCATTCTTCACTTGATAAATCCTTTTAACTTGATTCACAACTAGCTCTGCATCACCTTGCACTTTCAGATTTTTGATCCCTCTTTCCTTTGCGGCTTGCATGCCAAGTAGCAAAGATTCATACTCAGCAGTATTATTCGTGTTGAAAAACTGCAACTTGAAAGAGAGAGGAATAATCTCCTCTTCGGGAGATATTAGCACGGCTCCGGCGCCACATCCACTGGTTGCGCAGCTGCCATCGAACTGCAAAGTCCAGATCTTATTAAGATCTTCTTCTTGAACGAGAACAACCATTTTGTCAGACTCGGTAGACAAGAAATAGTTCCCCATCCCTGATGATTCAAAAAGAATTTGAGCTTTGGGGTCCTCAGAGTTAGTAACCAAGTACTTCTTTTGTGATTCTGGCTCCAATGTCTGCATTACACCTTTGACGGGGATTCTAGCCTTAGACCAGTCCATATGAATTTCCCCACCAACTTCGCTGCAAAAACTTCTTCCCAGCAAAATTCCGTAGGCTGCTGGAATGTCGGCAACGAGGACGGTCATCTTTACTCTTTTCTCTGGGAACGCCGCAAATGCAAATTGCGCGTCTTTGATTTGACCAATCAACGGAACCTGCTTGGTTTCCAAGGAATAACATCTGCCAAAAGGCTTGGTAAGGGTGAGGCCCAAAGCATGGGTGACTTTTGCCGGCATGACGTTATCAGAAGCTCCGGAATCAATTATGCAGTTACTCAACTTGTGACCATTGATTAGGAGGGAGAGATAGAAAGGTTCTATCTTGCCTGATGCAGATGTTGAAGCAACATTTATGTGGGATTCAGGAGGAGTGGAAAGGATTCCTTTTGGGGAAACCTGATTAGATATAACAGCTTGACTTTGAATATACTTAGTCAATCTTACAAGCTGTTCGGGATTTGACTGAAGGTACTCGGCTTCAGACATTTGGATCTTGGTCTTTTTAGCATGATCTATGATATCAAATGCGGCCAAGGGTTGCGCTGGTGAAGGAATGAGTCCCTCACTTCGTGATGGTGGAGTAGGATTACTGGTCTTGATAGGAATATGAGAGGGCTGATTTGGAGGAGAGATGGGGGGAAAAGATTTCCTTGTAAAAGACTTAACAGGGAGCTGAGTAGGAAGAGGATTACCTCTTTTAGCAATGGTTGGAGGCGCGTTTGACACGACCTTCTCCTTCTGCACATGGGCAGCGACCTCTGCTTCTTTTCCTTGCGAGCGGGTAAAAACAACATATGATTGTCCGCTTGCATAGCCCTGGGTACCCTCTTCTTCATCAGATTCTTCCTCATCAAATTCCATATACCCGATAGTAGAGTCGCCAGTCGGCTCACCGACGTCTTGATCATCTTCGCCTGAGACGAAGGTTCTTCATAATCTTGTTCCTCTTCTTCGATTTCGGCTAGAGCGTTGACCGGAGGAGCCTCAAGCGCCAACCGCGGAGCAGTTGCGGGTAAGCGCGGCCTTTGAGGAACATTGTTGGAAACGAAGTTCCTCCGTGGAATATCCCGGTATGAGGAACTGGGAGAAGCTTGGGCCAACTGCTTCTTTAATGCAAGCAAGTCGTTCGCCATCTTTTGAAAGGCCGGATCAGACGAAGTAGTGGGAGAAGGGCCCGAAGATTTAGGCTTGGAGGATTCCCTTTTCAATTCGCCAGATATTATCAAATTATCTTCAATTCGAATGGCAGCGGCCTGGGCGAGAATCAAGGTAGCCACTTGCTCTTGCAGGAGCAAGAAACTTACTTTCGAGCTCATAGCGTTCACGAAGAAACACTTCTGATTTTCTGGTGTTGGAAGCATGGCAACAGGGACACGGTTGATTAATGCATTGAACCTGGCGATAAAATCGCGCATGGTCTCATTGGCCTCCTTCTTCAGGTGAGTGATCTGTGATAATAATGCAAATGCATCTTCTGAAGGCTTGTACCTGTCTTCAAAAGCATCCCGCAAGGTGGCCCAACTGGTAATAGATCCGGCCGGCAAATGCTGAAACCATTCAGCTGCAGGTCCTTGTAGAGTTTCCAGAAAAAGGTGAACCGACACATCCTCATGAGTTACATCCAAGATACTGCACGACATGATGAATGCAGATATGTGTGAATCCGTGCTTTGGTTTCCGCTCCCGTCGAATTTGGGAAAATTCTTTCGGTTTCCGTGAGGGAGCGCGTGAACAGGATGTGGTAATGCGAGAGGACCCATAGCATTTCCCCATGGCACCGCCATCTGGACAGCTGGAAAAAGAACGCGGGCTGGGAGTGCGGTTCCACTGAGCAATAAAGCACTGCAAAGGGATGTAGAGGCTCCTTGTGAAAACCGGCTCTTCCGTGGGGGTGAGGCGCTTCTGGTTGACCGATCAGCTGAACTTAGTGATGAAAAGCGCGTCGGTGCTACACTGAAATTGTGCCTTTGAAGCCGATCGAAAGTAGGATCGACTTCTCCACGAGCTCGCCTGCCACGCGTAAATGGCTCACCTGCCAGCGTACCTTCCAGATCTGGAACGCTGTGGTGCAGATTTAAAATTTATTTTTGGTTGTACTTGCTGATTTTCTGGTTTTTCTGACAAAAACCAGCAGCATGTACTTTTCTAAATATTTAAAAACTATCCTCTTTTGAAAACCGATTGCGGTTAATGACAAATAACAGCGAGGATAAAATGACAGTGAAGATTAGCAAGCTGATTTTCGGATCTAAATTTGACTTTTTTCAAAGAGTTTCAAAACTTTTGGTAAACAGTCAAAAACTCAGATCTACGGCAAAATACGGACTTTTATAAAAACTCAGCGAACTAAAGATCTCCAACTAGGCCAGATCTATGGATCTCAGAAGAAAATTTTCAATTTGGAGCACTTTTGCAAAATTTTGGATTTTTAACAAAAAGTTCAAGTTTGCAAACAGGCAGTGATTTTTCTGATTTTTTCCAGATTTTCTATCCTACCACCATCATAGATCTGATAGATCTGTTCGATCCCCAGCGGAGTCGCCAAAAACTGTTGGTCCGAAAATCTGTCGCTTGGGCAGATCTATGGATAAACGAGCCAACAGTGTGCAGGGCATAGCCCCTCTTTGAGTCAGCAAAGCGAAACTGGTTTATTGCTATTCTACCAGCAGGAATCTGTGCAAGTCTCACAATATTCTGCCTTCGGGGGTTTGGGATCTCATCCCAGTAGGGTGTTTCCGACTGCGAAAAGAAAGGAATGAAAGAGAGGATGAAGAAAGAGCAGGTCCGAAGGAAGAAAAGAAATGAATTCCAAAGCAGAAAGGTCAGAAGGTTTATGTTTTGGGATTGGTAGTAAACAGAGCCAAACCTACTTGCATAAACGAGCAAAGCAATACTGATGAATAAATGACAATAAAACAGAAGTAGATTCAACAGAATAAACACACAGATCTGACATAAGAAAGATCCAATGCAAATAACACATGTATTCAGCACAAAGTCTAAATATTGTATTAATAATTATTTCTGTTACAAAAAGCTCAAAGTCTTTTCTCCTCACTTCTATTTTTCATCTGAAAGATATTCACTCATGCACAATACAACAAGTATTGGGGTATTTATAGAAGAAGGAGAGAAAAGAAGGCAAAAAGGAGCCAACCACCTATTTACAAAGATATTTACAAAATATCTACAAATATACAAAATATCTCAAAGTCATGTTGACTTTTGACAACTTGATGGATGACATCATCCCATGGTGCAACATGGATGATGTCATCATTTGTGCCAACATACTTCAGATATTTACAAAAAGAAAGTCGAAGAAGAGAGAGAAGAAGAAGAAGCCACCATCATGAATTCATTGTTAACGGCGCTGACTGGGATTCCCCCAGCAAAGTGCAGGGCACTGCCTATTAGCTTGTCCATCCACGGACTTCTTGTGACCTTCTGAGTCCTGACCCAGAATTCCTCTAAATCAATATGACCCAACTCTGAGTCTCTGATGTCCAGGTCACACTCGGCCTGGGAGTCGGGCATTCTGACCCTCTGATATTTATACTTCATTTCTTCCTCTGTGAGCTTGGCCTTGCCTTTGGATTTGGTAGGTCTCTTGCTTGATGTTGACATATGTTCTTCTGAGCTTAATTGCTGATCTGCAAGAATAAGACGTGAAACCCAATCGAAGAAAGCCGTGTCAGCTGCTTGATTTTCCATTGAAATGCTGACAGAAGAAAGAGTTAGCAATTTTGAGGCCTCGGGGCGCATGGCGCACAGATATTGCAGATTGCAGAGCTAAATAGGTAAGGCGCACAGGAAAAGGGTGTTGCAAGGGATAAATCAGCGCCAAAGGGCGCATGGCGCATAGACACTGCAGGATGCATTTTGTGTTGCTGTAAGGACAAGTGCGCCTGCGCCATGTGGATGTATTTTGTAAAAGGCGCATGAAAACTTTGTATCTTTCATGTTGCATGGAACATCGGTGCGCCAAAGGCGCATATAGGGTTTGTGTAACATGTGCTTTTGGCGCGCTTAAGGGAACTTGGCGCGGCGCATGGAGGGTCTGCACAACATGATGTTGCTGCGATGAGGAACGCGCCTGCGCCTTTATAGCTTTGCACTTGGCGCATATGAAAGAGCTGTTACATGGATGCTGGGTGCGCCAAAAGGGCGCAGGAATTCTTTATGTTGCATCCAAGTTTGATGCGCCAAGGGGCGCATGGGAAGCATTTGCAGCATGCGAGGGAAGTGCGCCATGAGGGCGCACCTTTTTATGATGAAGCAGGCAGGGAAATGCCATTGGCGCGGCTGCTCATTGTGTAACAGGGGCGACAGGTGCGCCAAGGGCGCGAATGTTGCATGGAATGCCAATGCGCCAAAGGAAAATACAGTTTTCCTTTTTTTTTAGGTTTGATTTTTCTCAGAGGGGTTTCCACATATGGCTAAGCTCTCTTTGCAAGTTTCATTGTGGGATATGAAGAGGTGCTATACCAAAAGGGGTTTCAAGCTATTATTTTTTAGGACAGAGCTTCCTCTACCAGCAGATCTGGAAAGAGGAGGAGGAAATGTGGAAAGACAGCAGGGGGGAAGGAAGCAAATTCATGAATTTTATCTTTCTTTTCAATCCAAAACACACCCACAAACAGCCAAAAACCACAAAAACAAAACGCACAAAAGGGCAGAAGGCCACTTACCCGGATATAAACGATGAAAAAGCGTGAGAACGGGTCCACAACGCAATTCGAAAGCGACAAGGCAGGTGCGCTGACAGGGTCAGAGAAAATAATGAAAATAGTCACGTGATTGCTCCGGTGACAATGACAGCGCAGACGCGCCTATATATAGGCGAGGCAGCAATAAATGCGCCACCAACTTTTTAAAGGGGCGCACCAAATGAGCTGTCGACATGAGAAAACATGCGCCCTTTGGCGCACCGAAAGACTTGTCAACATGAAGATATGTGCGCCTATGGCGCACCGGAAGTGGTGTTGACAGAGGAAAATGTGCGCCTTTGGCGCACCAAAAAGAGGCGCAACAAAAGATATGTTGACAGGAAGGCGCATGCGCCTTGGCGCACGCAGGGAAGCCTCAACATAGAGAGGCGCACCAAAATGACTGCTGACACAAGAAACATGCGCCAAAGGCTTTAAAGGGGGCGCATCAAAAGTTGATGTTGCATAGTCATTCTATGCGCCCGGCCAAAAAGACCAAAAACGACTAAGTTCGGAAAACCAGATTTCCCGGGAAGGGATTTTGCAACGTTCCGAACGCAAGGGATCCCTAACGAGGGATCGGAACAAAATTTCGGTATGGTTATCTGTAAAATTGCCCTTGCCAATTTTACGGGACAAAAAACGTTGCCAGAAGTCACAGAAAAAGCCCAGGATTCATTCTTGGTGGAAATCCTACTGGTATATGGGAATATTGACATGTAAAACCTCAATAGGGTTAAACCGGAGCACAATTTACCTCAAAAGGGGCTTAAAATAATTAAATAAAATTTCCCACTGGCAAACCCAAACGACAAAATATAACGAGTTTGGGCATCTAGGTATTTGTTGAAATTGGCTTATATGACTCTCTGGGAATATCTTGGCGCAATACAGACATTTTCTGGCAATAAAAACACAAAACGACCCATTATTTTAAAAGTACAAAATTTTTTAACATGGGGTAGTCTCAGATTTAAGAGTGAAATCTGGGGACACCAAGTACCATCATGCCAAAGTGAATAAATATGCTGTAATGTTCCAATAATCAAGATCTTGTACCTGTCAAATGAAAGAAATCTTTCCAAAAAAAGCTTATATATCTGTTTTCCCTCTTCTTAATGATGTACTTTGGCAGCCCCGTGAATTTTAACTTCGTTGAAAAAAAAAATCAGTTGCTGCCTCAATTCTGGCTTCTTAACTTTCACCTTTCAAGGTAGCATTGGCAATTTTTCTCTTTGCATACTCAATTGTACAAAAAGCCTTCCAATTTGTTGTAATCTTAGTCATAGAGCGAAAAATTGAGGAATACTCAGCAACTTGACAAGCTAGAACACTTTCCAATGTGGCATTTTCACTTTCCGTTTCAACCTTGTCATCTATGGTGGAAGAGTATCCTCTAACCATACACATGAATGCAACTGAAAGAATGTGGGGGCTACTAAAAATGATGACAGCAGCATTAAAGGTGGCAATTTGATGCATGGTTGTCTTGGAAACATTTCTTTTGACATTTGGTGGTAGCATCACATCACCCCGCATCACCTCCATGCTTTGTTGGAGATCTTTTGCAATCAAAAATTTGTTATCCTTCATTATGTCATTTTCATCTTCAGCTGCAACCTCATATGCTCCATCATTTACTTAGGGGAAAGCAAACTCAGCTACTCTTTCTTTTTAATACATGTACCCTGCACATGGAACAAACTCATTCAAGAAAACAAGAGTTACCCTCATCATTACTTCTTCCAATGAAGCTTTTTAACCTTTGCACCATACAATGAACAAGGAGTTGGCTTCCTAGATAGAGCATCCCCAACCGCGTTACTTTTCCCAATCACATCCTGGCATATACGTACAACTCTACCATTCATTACCATCTTTATGAAGTTTGCTATGACTGTTTTAACATTCAATTGGATACCCTTAGAAATTGTTGGATTCATAATTGAGTCAATG
The DNA here is from genome assembly GCA_019776745.2 of Taxus chinensis. Lineage (NCBI taxonomy): Eukaryota > Viridiplantae > Streptophyta > Pinopsida > Cupressales > Taxaceae > Taxus > Taxus chinensis. The sequence continues at coordinate 759,959,446 of CM034153.1, forward strand.
TTTTCATGCTAACTAAATTGACTATATAATGCCAAGTGAGCTCCAATCTTGACAACCTTTGGCTGAATTTCGAAACCTTTTATTACATGCAACAAATTCAAAGCCTTTTTCAGGCTGCCCAAAGCATAGATGAAGCATTTTCATTTCTTACTAAAATTCAAAATTGCAGTGGCCAACAAATATCTTGTGATAGATACACATACCTTATCAATGTCACTAGGAGAAGAACACCTCTTCCTTATGATCAAAATCCACTTGGTGCCTTCAAATAGAATCTGGAACAAGTTAGACACTTTGGTCATAATAGCCACACGTTTTGGGACAACTCCCAAAATAATTCGGGGGTCATGATTCACATTGCCCAAGCTCATCTCAGCCGTGTTAGAAGGATGACTTACACCACCAAAATCCCGTTGAATCCATGTTTCATTAGGCATTCTTGCTAAGTGTGTTTTAGAGAAACAATCCTTCATAGAACAAACAAAAGCATGATACGTTACTTCACCTCAGTTCATGAAAACTGAATTACGTAATGTACCTTTTTGGGCTGAAAATAAAAAACAAAGGAAATAACAAAAGACCCAATTGGAAGTAAATTGAATTTTACAGCCAACTGAAAATTCTTTGTTAAGAACCTAGGTTTCTGTACGTACCCAAAATTGTATGTACTGTACTGTCGAAAAGAGGTTACGGAAACCCCAATGATGATTCAGATCTCTTCGCAAGGTGTTTGGAATCCAGAAAAAACTTGCCAAGTATACATTTGCATCCCAAAATGCCTTATCCGACCTTTGCATGTTTTGTTCTAACCCCTACCCCCTATTTCCTTGCATTTTGGTCTTTAAGTTACAGGACCGCTGCCCTGCACAGGGTGGCGGTCCTGCCCGCATTTTCCAGAACCTTCCGGCGCACTTAACAACGCGAAATATCAAGTTGCACTTTCAACTCTCAGCCGCTTTTGCTTTGTTTAGAGTTTCCAGCCACTTTGTAATAGTAGTCCTCCATTTTTAATGATAAAGCATGGCAATTTGGACTTGCCTTCTGGTAAGTAAGAATGCTATAAACACTGAGCTTGTTTACAAGCAAACGGCCCCTCTCTCTCTATGTTTTATTATTTAGTGTATTTGGAAGTTCCTCAATAAGTCTCAACAGGTTTAGACTTAGAATAAGTTCTCAGCCTCTCAGTTCAAGGCTCCTCATTTTTTTGGTTTAGAGATCACTTGATCTCTCTAGTTTCATTTTGTTCCATTGTTGTTCTCCAAACAACTGGCTTAGCATAATACAACATCAGTTTTAGATTAAGTTCATTTGAAATTTGGTTCTGCTTAGAGTTATAGGTTTTGTTTCGTCACAGGAAGAATAGGTCCTAGAATTTTAGGTGTGTCTTGTTGTATCCCTGCAACAATCCTGATAGGAATCACATAGCCAAGCTCTGTTCTCTTGCGTTATCTCTCTCCTACTTGCATTATGTTCGGTTTACCTCCAAGTTGCCACTGTTCAAAGATCTTCTCTTGTTGCCGCTGTCACATTCTCACCTTTCTGGATTCACGAGAACACGAAGGAACGAAGAGATCACACTGAGGGGACAAGCTACGATACAACTGGATTTGCCTCTGTTCTGCAGACTCCAGGTTTGAATTGTCAAAATTATAGTTACAATATATCAAATAGAGTAGTGAATCATTTCATTTCAGCTAAAGCTTGCTTTCAATATTGCCGGGGAAGCTGTGGGGAATGATAGCTTCTAAGAAGCTATGATTTGTTTCTCACTACTGAGGTAAGATTGGAGGTCTTTCAATCAAATTAGTTAGATATTTATATTTGTATCAACTCACAAGTGCACAGGCAAATAGCTACATCTGGCTACCTTGCTTGTTTTAAGCTTTATTCTTAGATTAGTTCCTTGTTATCTGAGTTTATTAGATTAGTTGCTCTTTAAAATCATTCAAGTTTATATCTCTAAAAATACAAAAAGAACAAGCATAGTGTAGATTCATTTTCATAATTAGTTTACTTCATTTATTTAAGTTTGGTTATTTCTTGCATGACTATTACAGGACCAAGAGAGCCCAGGGATTACATATTCGAACCAATGATACCCCAGCCGAATCTCTGCATGGCATTAGCGGATATAGATCAAGATCTTAGGATCCACGTCTTCTAGACAACAACAAATCCACAAGCAATTAGTGAACAATTGAGAAAGTTAAATATCAAAGACGATAAAGCATATGAATTCTGGTCAAATCAATCCAATTATAGATTGCCTTGATAGGATGTCCATATGACAATACAAGAACTCGAAAGAGAGCAAACATTTGTTTGTGATCCATTAGTTACTCAACCAGATGCAGGAGACCTTCTCGTTGACATAGACATAGGCTTACGTATACAAGTTGCTAGGACACCCGTGAGGTATTCCGAGAAGATCACACAACTGATATTAAACATAGAGGCTCGAAAAAGCTTATGACTACTAGATAGTCGGAAGAAGAGATTGATTCTTCACATGACCATAAAAGGTCCCCAGCAGCCACGAACTCATGGTTCTGATCCCCAGGTCCCACAACCTGACGAGCTTGCTAATCAGTCAAGCATTGACACCAGTTTGCGTACATTGGTATTTAGATCCTCGCCACTCCCGCCGGATATCATCACACAACTTTCTGTGTTGAATGTAGAAACCGATCAAGCCAATATTTTCTGGGTCAGACTAGAAAACCGTCCATAATTTCCTGTAAATCCATTACATCTCTCGCTACCACCTTCATGACCCTGTTTGGAAATGTATACGAAGCACCCACAGGTCACTTTCCATGAATCCAACAACCAACAGATAGGATCTCGGCAGAGCTCGACATCGATTGGAGCCTCCGAACAGTTATAGTATTAAACCGATCCATAACACCAATTCAGGTTAGAAGAGCCTTCTTTGCTTTAGATTCGCGGATCCTGTTATTGCGTATCGAGGATATATGATTGCCTAACTAATTTGTCCACATCTGCATATATTTCATTTCCACCGGCTGTCTCGGCACGACCTCGGGAGGTCGGGTACGGAGAAAGACTGCTTGATGATTCTCATGCTCACCTGTCACTTTTCTATCGTATAGTTTCCAATCCATGTATGCATTCTTTGTCACCGTCTTGCACGATTACCTGTAGGCTGGGAAGATTGATGTTGTGATACCACTTTAATGTCCCTTGCTAGGGCTGAAACTGAAAATAAGGGTTTGGCAAACCCAAATGAAAGAAATCTGATTTTTGTAACAACTTGGAAACCCTAGCAACAAACTGAAACCACTCTTTTAGGGCATCACACAACCTTCAAAACCAAATAGAATTGTGTGTATAAATCCTCCTATGGCAGCGAACTGTAATGGCACTTAATGGCATCAATTTCCATGCAACAAGCTAAAAATGTCATAGAATTCTTCCAAATATTTTATCCAACCATGAAGATATTTATCCAACCAATATACTTCAAAATAATAAGAAATAAGAGATAAATCACAACTGTAATTAATTAAATCTAAACTGCCCTGAAATGTCCCTTCCACCTCTCGTACCAGGCCTGATATGTACCTGGGCATGGATATGGTACAAGTACATTGTGGGTACGTACTCACAGGTCCTGGGAACATTTCGGGTACGAATTTTCATACCCGGGACTTGTGGGTACATAACCGCAGTGTACCCTTTTAAAAAACTTTTTTAACTTAAATCTTCAAAAAACTAATAGCTCCTAACTTAAAACTAATGTAACCTAAACCTAATTTAACCCTAAAAGACCCCCAAAAACCTATTTATACACCCAACCCTCTTGGTAATTCACACACTCATATTTTGGTAGTTTGCTAATTTTTCGATTTGAAGGAGAGAAAGAGAGCTTGAAGGAAAGAGAGAGAGAGTTTGAATGAGAGAGAGAGAGAGAAGGAGAAGGGTCAACTAGAAGCCAACAAACAACAAGGAGGATTAGTTTCAAGTATTTTTCATGCATCCATTTAAAAAAAACTTTTGATCAATGTTTTTTATGTAATAATCAAAATAGTATGTGATCAATGATCATCATCTATTTATTTTACATTTTTTAAAATATTAATTATTTTTTTCGTATTTAAAGTTTAGTATTTAAGTTCTATTTTATTAAACGTCTACCCTTTGTGTATGCTTTCACCTCACACCATTTATCGCGAACTTGGTGATTTAGAATCAGAGATTGACATGTAGGGTTTAACTGTTTAATTTTTTTAATTAGTTGTGTTGGTTTTTTAAACTTTAGAGCTTTAAATTGAATTCATTACAAACTTAAATGTCTACCCACTGTGTATGCTCTCACCTCGCACCATTTATGGCGAACTTAGTGATTAGAATCATAGATTAACGTGTAGGCCCTAGGGTTTACCTAGTTTTTTAATTAGTAATGTGTTCATTTTTTTATTTTAAAGTTTTAAATTGAATTCATTAAAGACTTAAACATCCACCCTCTGTGTATGCTCTCACCTCACACCATTTATGGCGTCCTTGGTGATCAAAATCAGATATTGATGTGTAGGACCTAGTATTTAACTGATATTTTTTAATTAGTAATGTGTTTGTTTTTTTATTTTAAAGTTTTAAATTGAATCCATTAAAAAATTAAACATCTACCCTCTGTGTATGCTTTCACCTTGCACCATTTATGGAAAACTTGGTGACCAAAATAAGAGATTGATGTGTAGGGTTTAACAAATTAATTGTATAATTTGTATTTGATGTTTTTAATTGTTTATTAAATTATTTAACAATGTTATAAAAATATCTCTTATTGTAGGTTAAAACAAATTAAACAGTTGTAGTCATGGCATCCAGTTCAACTTGAGGGGGACATGTTTGGGGCAGCAAGTAATGAGGGAGGAACACAAGGAAGTGTTTCAAATGGCCTGATAGTGAAAATAGATCTTCATTCTCCTTTATGAAGGAATGTGGAAATGCTAGAGCTCATTTGTGGTGATGGTGTTCGTGTTTAGACGTGCCCACATTGTGACACCACATTTAAGTCCTTGTATACCCATTTGAAAGCTCATTTTACTGCGGTATCAAGGACATGAATTAGAGCATGTAAGAAGGTGGAGAAAAATAAAATAACTATGTACTTAACAGAGCAAGATGAGGCAAACTTTGAAATTTCAAAAAGAAGCTCTAAAACCATTTCTTTGCAGCAGAGAACTATGGGAAAACCACCAACACCACCACAATCATTCCATCATTTCATTGATAGTTTAATGTTGAAACTGTTCCAATTGAAACTCCTTTCGATGAAGATACCCGATCAAGAAAAAGAACAAAAGGGCCTCTAGAAAAAGCATTCAACATAGAGAATAGAGAAATTGCAAATGAATTGGTGGCTTGGTGTGTTTATGCATGTGGGATACCATTCAATGTGTTGAGGTCACCATATTGAGAGCAGATGGTGAGAGGCATTAATGAGGCACCACATGGGTATACAAGCCCTAAATATAATAAGGTTCGCACATCTCTTTTGGAAAAAGAAGTGCAACACATGCAGACATCTTTACAGCCGATTAGAGATTCCTGGAAGGATTCAATAGTTTATATTATCTCAGATGGATGGAAAGACTCCTGAAACAAACCTCTTATCAACATTATTGCAGTAAGCCCTAAAGGGGAAATGTTTCTGAATGTTGTTGATTGTGAGGGAGAAATAAAAGATACCCAATTCATTGCAAACATTCTAAGCGAGGCTATTGAGTCAGTGGGCCCTCAGAACGTTGTCCAAGTCATCACAGACAATGCAAAAAACAAGGTTGATAGTAGAGAGTAGGTATGAGCACATATTTTGGACATCATGTGCAATACACTCCCTGAATCTAATGCTACAAAAGTGTAATATCCCTTTTGGGGACAAAACTGAAAATTAAGGAAATTAGCTCAAACCTCCAAAATAAACAAGTCTGATTTTTATGACAACAATTAATAAAGGACCAAAAAACGCTCTCAAACCCTAGCGACTAGGAGAGAGAGAAATCCACCGAAGAAACACTCAAAAATTATGAGAAGTGATTCCTTGGATTACCCTTGATTTTAGTGTTGAGCACAAGATAATACTGAGAGGAGGGGGGTGAATCAGTATTATGATATTATTTCAAACTTCAATACTTAAACTTAGATCTATAATCACGAGCAATGTGAATATATCAAATCAATCAAAGAACACAAAACTTAATGCAAGTAGACACAAATATACGTGGAAACCCTTTCGGGAGAAAACCACGGAGAAACTTCTTTCTTTATATATATTTCTCAAAAATTTGTAGGCACCAACGTACTAGAGACACCAATCCCCAAATTACAGTTTTGTAGGCACCAACCTACAGGAGCACCCACCCCTTTTGCTAAGCACCAACTCAGCAACAGACACCGATCTCTTTGAATATGAAGGCACCAACCTTCCTTACAAAATTTGCTTTCCACTTTTGAACTTGTTGCTTCCTCAACGAATAATGGAAAATTCTTCTTCTTACTTTCAAATTTGCTGTTCTAAAATTCTGCCCTTACGCTTCCTCTTCTTCTTCATTTTCCTTAAGATATTTAACTTGAATCCATGCTTAATAAGTCTCATATGAATCTTCTTATATAGCCTTTCGTACCTTTTTGAAAAGACACATCGTTCCAACCGACACAACCTTTCCATTAACACAACTTAATTAATGCATTAGTCGGCTAAAACCAAAAAATAATTAATGCAGCCCATAATTATTAAATGCACATTAATCAATGCAATTAACCACTTGATAGGAGCACTGCCCCTCCTTAGACAAATCATTGTTATCATTAAATCGCTGCCAGCCATCATTAAATCTTCTTTTTCACCATAAAACATTGCATATGAACACCTTAAAATGCGGATATCTCTCTCTTATGTATAGCTGTGTATATCTCGCTTATACCATGATAATCCTCATGCAAAAACGCTTATTTTTATGTATTTAAACTTTTGTTTTCTACCCTTCTATACTGCTGGTTATTTCCGTGACTTTCTACCATTTCCGTCAATAATTCCATTACTTTCTGACAGATTTCCATTTACCAGTTCAGCACCTCTTTTGACATCAATGACAATATTTCCAACAATCTCCCCCTTTGTCATTGATGGCAACCCCAAAAAATAATCTCCTCTTCTGCAGCTTCCTCTTGCCGTAGCTCCCCCTTACTACCATTCTCCCCCTTTGACATCAATGGCAAAGGGTCATCCTAAGAGTTGAAAAATTTGCAAAGTTTTAGCTCCCGTTAACCAGTGCTACCCTTGACTCTACAATGTAAAGGTGTAAAAGAAATTACTCCCAGCTTATGCCGTAGATATTCAAATGTCTCCTTTGGAAGTGGCTTAGTGAAAATATTTGCTATCTGTTCGGATGTAGCGACATACTCCAACTTTACTTGTTTCTCTGCCACCTGCTCTCTTAAGAAGTGATATCTTATGGGAATGTGCTTTGTTCTGGAATGCATAACCGGATTCTTTGAAATACTTATTGCACTGGTATTATCATATAATATGGAGATGGGATGATCATACTCTACTTTGATATCCTTCAAGGTCTGCTTCATCCATAAAATTTGCGTGCAACATGGTACCGCTGCTATATACTCTGCTTCTGCTGTGGATAGGGATACAAAATTTTGCTTCTTACTTAGCCAAGATACCAGGCTATTTCCAAGAAAAAATGCTCCTTCGCTTGTACTTTTTCTGTCATCTACACATCCTGCCCAATCTGAATCTGTATAAGCTGTCAATGTGAAATCTTTTCCTTTTGGATACCACAACCCATATTCCATAGTTCCCTTTAGATATCTGAATATGCGTTTTACAACTTGCACATGTGTTTCTTTCGGCCCTACTTGAAAACGTGCCACCATATCCACTGCTTGCATAATATCTGGTTTGGATGCTGTCACATATAATAAACTCCCAATCATTGATCTATAGAGAGATTGATCAGCATCTGGAGATTCGTCATCTTTGCTTAACTTGGTTCCGGTGATCATTGGTGTGCTGATAGGTGCACACTCCTCCATACCAAACTTTTTCAACATTTCCTTCACATACTTGGTTTGGGATATAAATATTCCTTTATTAGATTGAGAAATTTGCAATCCAAGGAAAAAGGATAACTCACCCAACATAGACATTTCAAATTCCTTTTGCATGTCTTCTGCAAATTTTCTAGACATTTCTTCATTGTCTCCTCCAAAGATTATGTCATCCACATATACAACCACAATTAACTGGTGTTCATCTTCAGTTTTGATGTAAAGATTACTGTCAGCATGTCCTCTCTTGAATCCTTGGTCCTGTAGATGTTGATCAAGCCTTGAGTACCATGCTCTGGGGGCTTGTTTTAATCCATACAATGCCTTTTTCAACCTACACGCATAATCTTCATTTTCTGATAATAGGAACCCTTCAGGCTGTTCTATGTAAACCTCCTCTTCTAAATTCCCATTTAAAAAGGCTGATTTGACATCCATTTGGTAGACTTTGAAATTTTTAAACACTACGAAAGCAAGGAACATTCTGATTGCTTCTAGTCTGGCAACCGGAGCAAAAGTCTCCTCAAAATCAACACTTTCCACTTGAGCAGACCCTTTGCATACCAATCTTGACTTATTTCGAGTGACTTGACCATCTTCATTTAGTTTGTTCCGAAATACCCACTTAGTGCCAATCACATTCCGACTCTTTGGTCTGGGAACCAGTTCCCAAGTTTCATTTTTCTCAATTTGATCTAATTCTTCTTCCATCGCCTTCAACCAATGTTTATCATGTCTTGCTTCTAAAAAGTTCTTAGGTTCTACCTTAGATAGCAGAGAAAAATACCCTTGCTTAGAAGCATTTGCAATTCTTCTTCTGGTTTGAACCCCGGTATCAAGTTCTCCAATAATCTGACTTTTATCATGATTTTTCTGAACGAAGCGAGATGGCGTCTTGGTATCCTGCCTTTCTGATTTACTCCACTCTTTAATATCTTCTTCTTCCTCTTGTTCTTCTTTCACAAGACTTGGTATTTCTAAAGACTCTTCTGAATTTTCTTTTGTCTTTAGATCCAGACCCTCATCCACTCTGACACTTGCACTTTCTATGATAGTCCGCAACCTCTTGTTATAACATCTGAAGGCTTTACTTTTAGTGGAGTACCCAAGAAAAATCCCTTCATCGGATCTTGAATCAAATTTGCCTAAGTCCTCTTCGGTTCTTTTAATGAAACATCTGCTCCCAAATACCTTAAAATATTTGACTGAGGCTGGTCTTCCTTTCCATAATTCATATGGAGTTTTGTCATGGTTAACTCTGATTTGCACTCTATCCAAAATATAAACAGCAGTACTTACCGCTTCTTTCCAGAATCTATCTGATAGCTTAGATTCATTCAGCATTGTTCGGGTCATCTCTTGAACGGTTCTGTTCTTCCTTTCTACTACTCCATTTTGTTGTGGAGTTCTTGCAGCTGAGTATTGTCTTTTAATTCCATGGTCTTCACAATATTCAATAAATTCATTTGACATGAATTCACCTCCACGATCTGACCTTAGACATTTTATCTTCAGCCCTGTTTCATTTTCTACTAATGCCTTGAAAGCTTTGAACTTTCTAAATGCTTCATATTTTTCTTTCAAAAATGCTACCCATGTCATTCTAGTGTAGTCATCAATGAGTAACATAAAATAACTCTCACCTTGAATACTTTTCGTTCTGGTAGGTCCACACAAATCCGTGTGAATTAGCTCCAATGGTTTGGTGGATGAATACTCCTTTGTTTTGAATCTTGTTCTGGTCTGCTTCCCAAGCTGGCACTGCATGCATAGAGTACTCGAAGGCTTTGTTATTTTAGGCATGTCCCGTACGGCCTGCTTATTGCTTATAGTCACAAGATTATCAAAATTTATATGTCCTATCCTTCTATGTCATAGCCAACTCTCCTCAACTTGACTTAGGCAACATTTTTCTTCTTTTATTTCTCCGAGCATATATAGATTATTTGTAGTTCGGTGGCAATCTGCAATTAGTTCTCCTGTATCTGCTTTCCTTATTTCACATCCTTCGGCATAGAACTTAAGAGTGTCCCTGATCACACATTTGACTCACACTCAAGAGGTTATGTTTTAATCCTTCAACATACAAAACATTCTCTGTTTTTGTTTTTCCATTATCCAGACTCAACGTACCTTTGCCAACGATCTTCGCTGTAGCATTATCACCAAATTTTACTGTACCTTCATTTACTTTCTTTAAGGAGAGAAACTTACTTTTATCACCAGTCATATGTCTTGAACATCCGCTATCAATGTACCACTGTTGTCCTTCATCTCGAGCACGAAAAGCTATTTGAACGAGCATGGATTTTTCTTTGTCTAGCCCATCTTTCTCCTGCTTCCTTGTCCAGGATTTCATAGCCTCCCTTTTCTTTGTATCTAAAGGCTTTGTCTTTTGATCTTGTCTCGAGTCAAACACACTTCTACAAAAGCGTGCTATATGTCCATAATTATTGCACTTGTAGCAGATAATGGCTTCCTCGTTATAATAGGATAGTGGAGCAAACGAATTATAGTTCATATTCAACACTCTATGAGCAGATTTTGGTTTGTTCCAGGCTTCATTATCTCTCATTCGCTTTCTACACTCTATCTTTCTATGCCCATATATATTGCAATAAAAACAATAACCATGAAAGAAACTTTCGAACCTGTTCATATTCCTATGTCATGGAGTAAATGGTCTTTTGATGTCGTTCTCTTTAACACCTTCCTTGTGGATGGAACTAGTCTTCGTAGTTTCCTCTTCCTTTCTAGTTTTATTCTTCGTAGGTGCATTTAGAATTTCTGCATAACTTTTTGCCTTTTCTAAACCTTTCTTCTCCGGAATCTCAATGGAATTTGAAACTTTCTCTAGTTTTTCTTCGTATCCGAGTCCTGATTTGTTGGATGGTGATCTTTGATTTTCTAGAATCTCATCTAGAACCTTAGTACTCTTTTCAAATTTCAAGTTGTTCATTAGTTTGGTATTTACCTTTTCTAAGTCTTTTCTCATCACAACAATCTCTGACTCACGCTTTTCACATTCTTCTTGTTTCACCTTGAGCTGACTTCTCAACCCTTCCTCAATTCTCTTTGCTTCTTCAATCTGGGTCTTCAGGTCAATGATTAGATTCTTTGATTCTTCAAGACTCTGTGCTAACTTAGCTTCGAAAGATTGATTTTGTTCTTCATATTTCTGGAGCTGAAGTCTTTGCTTCTGATTCCTCTTTTTGAGTGCTTTTATTTCACTCAACGCACAAATGAGTTCTTCTTCGAGGTTTACCTCACCTTCTTCTATGTCCTCGATTCCTTCCAAATCAACTTTGCTAGTTGATGAACCTTCTTCTATAGCCATAAACAATGTTTCTTCATCATCATTATCTGAATCACTTATTCCGCTTTCTTCGGATGAGCTGCTACCTCTTTTTGAATATAGACTCATCTTTTGCTTTTCAAATCTTTTCTTGCCTCTGCTTTGCTTGAATTCTCTTTTGAACTTGGGCTTGCTTTCTTCATCTTCGCTATCTTCCTTCTCTGGGCATTTAGTTGCAAAATGACCAATTTTACCACAGTTAAAACATTTAAATGGTAACTTACCTTTGTATCTCCCAGATCCTTTCTTTAGTTTTCGAATGAATAAAGCTTCCTTTTCATCTTCTTCGTTGTTTGATTCAACATTCGCTTCAGATTCCTTGATTGCCTTTTTCTTCGAGACTTTGAATGCAGCTTCCTTCTTTGCGGGTTTATTAGACTCGGTCCTCATTTCATAAGCCGTCAGTATTCCATGTAGTTCGTCCATGTTAGCTTGTCAAGATCCTTCATTTCTTCAATGGCAGACACCTTAGCATCAAATCTTAATGGTAAAGATCTTAAGACCTTCTGGATGATCACAAGTTTCTCAATCTTTTCTCCAAGCCCTCTTATGGCGTTGACAACTTCATCCACCCACAGAAGATAAGCTGCAACATCTTCCTCATCCTTCATTTTTAGGCTCTCAAATTTTCTCCTATGGGTTTGAAGCTTAGCTTTTCTGACCTTATCATCACCTTCATATATTGTTCGAAGTTTATCCCATATTTCCTTTGCCGTGTCACATTGCATTACTTTGACAAATTCGGACTCTGACAGACCACACAAGATTACATTCATCGCCTTGGCATTGTTTTCAAAAGCCTTCTTACCAGCTTGGTCTGTTGGCGGAGTTGATGGAATGATATATCCGACCGCTACTGATTGCCAAATATCAAACCCTAGTGCCATCAAATAGGTTCTCATTCTTATGCTCCAAAATGCATAGTTTGTTCCGTCAAACAATGGAGCCTTGTTCGAGGAAAAACCTTCTTGTACTTGACTAGCCATATGTGCTCCCGAGATCTACCTTCCAACTGTTAGATTGTTCCTGAAGGAACCTACTCTGATACCAATTGTTGAGCACAAGATAATACTGAGAGGGGGGGTGAATTAGTATTATGATATTATTTCAAACTTCAATACTTAAACTTAGATCTATAATCACGAGCAATGTGAATATATCAAATCAATCAAAGAACACAAAACTTAATGCAAGTAGACACAGATATACGTGGAAACCCTTTCGGGAGAAAACCACGGAGAAACTTCTTTCTTTATATATATTTCTCAAAAATTTGTAGGCACCAACCTATTGGAGACACCAATCCCCAAATTACAGTTTTGTAGGCACCAACCTACAGGAGCACCCACCCCTTTTGCTAAGCACCAACTCAGCAACAGTCACCGATCTCTTCGAATATGAAGGCACCAACCTTCCTTACAAAATTTGCTTTCCACTTTTGAACTTGTTGCTTCCTCAACGAATAATGGAAAATTCTTCTTCTTACTTTCAGATTTGCTGTTCTAAAATTCTGCCCTTACGCTTCCTCTTCTTCTTCTTTTTCCTTAAGATATTCAACTTGAATCCATGCTTAATAAGTCTCATATGAATCTTCTTATATAGCCTTTCATACCTTTTCGAAAAGACACATCGTTCCAACCGACACAACCTTTCCATTAACACAACTTAATTAAGTGCATTAGTCGGCTAAAACCAAAAAATAATTAATGCAGCCCATAATTATTAAATGCACATTAATCAATGCAATTAACCACTTGATAGGAGCGCTGCCCCTCCTTAGACAAATCACTGTTATCATTAAATCGCTACCAGCCATCATTAAATCTTCTTTTTCACCATAAAACATTGTATATGAACACCTTAAAATGTGGATATCTCTCTCTTATGTATAGCTGTGTATATCTCGCTTATACCATGATAATCCTCATGCAAAAACGCTTCTTTTCATGTATTTAAACTTTCGTTTTCTACCCTTCTATATTGCTGGTTATTTCCATTACTTTCTACCATTTCCGTCAATAATTCCGTTACTTTCTGACAGATTTCCGTTTACCAGTTCAGCCCCTCTTTTGACATCAATGACAATATTTCCAACATTTAGAAGCCAGAAAATATGATCAAAACACCAAACTCAAAATTCTAGAAATTATTATGGCACAAAAACAGCTGAAACTTGTAAATTCAATAACTCTTAGAATACAAGGAATCTCCACAAATGAATACTCAAAATGATCATAAAAATACCAGCAACCAAATGAGACCAATATCATAATTTTCCAACCATTGAAACCCTCTCAAAATTGATCCCGAAATATGTGAATGAGTAGATAAGTTGAAAACTATTCCGAAAATCACCAAAACTTATTGAGCATTTAATGTAAATGAGCATTTGTCACAACAAATTCACGGTACATTGCCAATTCATGCAAACTCTTTCTTTTCAATGTGGTCATTGACCAGTCTCAATCGGTGGTTTGGCATGACAAATCCTTTGGCATAAATATTGTGCAATGACTTTGGTGTGACCTTCAAGTTTTGTGCCATAAACTTGATACAAGGTCTCTTAATGATGCAATACACCTTTTTGTGAACATATTTAATGTAATGATTGGATATTTTTCGAGTCTAGTAATATATAATTTGACAAGGTTGATCCCATAAAGATCCATATATACAAATCGTGTGGAATATTTTAGAAGACATGACAGGTGGCTGAAAGAACCCCTATAAGGATCCATATATACAAATTTTGTGGGGAAAAGTAAGAAGATATGAGAGGTTGTTAAGAGAAAAAATTTCATTGGAAGACATTGTCTAGATGCAAATTATAACTCCACTATCATGTTTATAACTGAAATACAAACGGATTCTTATAATTATAATTTGAAAACTAGCAATGCATTCAAATTTGTAGATAAAGATGAAGTCATACAATAGAAGATGGTAGCATACATACCACCCAACTCTTTACGGAAGGCATATCCCATGGAGCATGCGTCTTGACGAAATCATGTTGCTTAACATGTGTATATTTTCGTTTTGGTTCTGTATCCACAAACAATAGTAGTCTTTTTCATTCTATTTTGAACTTAATTTTATGCCAACTGTAAAAATTGAATATAATTCTTTTAATGTGATGCAATGATACTATTTGACATAAAAGTTCATTTGAGTGTGAGAAAAATCTTCCAAAGTAATTAAACTTTACCTCCTTAAGCTAGATTTCTTTTATTAGAAGAGAATTATGCTGATTTAGTTATCCTAAACCATTATTACTCAGAGTAGGAACAGGATCAAAGATACCCTTAAATTTTCTCATCATCTATATCAGGAATAAAGAAGAATGTGAATTTTGACCTACCCCCATCTCGTTGGTCTTTGATCTTCTGTTCCCAACTCTTCCATGTGTAAATCTGTTGTCAGAGGTAGCTTGTGAACTGCTTATATTTATCCATAGACTCATTCAAGGTATAAAGACACAACATCATATTGCAACCAAATCTATCAAAACTAAGGTATATCAACTAACCTTTACACCTGCTAAAAGCATTGTTAAAACACAAAATACCATGTGGGCAATGGCCAACACAAAAACGAAGATATCCAACTGATGCATCCCTTCTATTGATAGGATAGGTGCCATTCCCTGCAGTGTATTCAAAATTTACATGTCAAATTTACCTGCATATATTTCTAAAATGAAATATATTTGCTAATCGATTTTTTCTTTAATTTTTTATAAATAAACATCCCTAAATAACTAATGCTAATTTTGTATTTCTCAACCTCGTTATGTTTTTCTTTCCCATCTTAGGTGGTTTACATCATGTTAGAATCTGTGAAGAGAATGAAGAAAATTCAAATGCACACATCATTCATTGTTTGTCCATCATTTTACTATGCGAGAGATGGTTACAAAATGGTTTGAAGTGGTTAAACCTGTTTATTAGTTAATACTTAACCAATATTGACTTAATGCTGAATTATAAGCCTTATATTCTAATACATCATATCTTAATATCAATAAACATAAATGACTTGAATATGAATTAATTCTTATAGACTAGTTTTTTATCACCATCACTAGAAAACTCCTAAGGTGAAAGGAATTAAATCTTTCTAGCCATCTTTCCATGAATGGGATTGCATGATTTAAGTTCATTAAACAGTGTTTCTGCCTTAAGCATCACACTTTTCCTAAATTCTATAAATTTCCTAAAAAAAATTCATCTCCATTGACTGCTTGTAGTTATGTTTCTGTTGTGCTACTACATTTTAGTCGTTCAAGTTAGCACATGCTTTTTCACTTTCTGCCTTGTCTGTGAATCCTTTGGTATCCATACACTTTATTAAATTACCCTCTATCCAAACAGTGTGTCAGTCCTAATCCATATTTATTATGGAATTTCATACTCCCATGTCTTCTTTTGGCAATGACTGAAGAACAGGTCATAATATTTAATGCACGCTTGGCAACAATCCTTGCCTTCAAGAAAATCTTAGAAGAAAAAATAAACAATTAAGCAATGGTGTAAAGTCAAACGGAAAGTGAGCTCCCGCCTATCCACCCCCATATCCATATGCCCTTTCTTGCATAAATAAATCTTCACATTCATCCCACCCCACCATTTTCATTTCTAATTTATGTTCCAATCTGATCAGCATTAGAAGATGAGAGAGAGAGAGAGAGAGAGAGAGAGAGAATGAAGAGAAATCGTAAGGCACATGGCACACATTGGAATGTGTGTTGGTCATACATATTATGTTGAAAGTGGTTGCATAAGTTGTAGATGGCTGATAACCAACCATTAGTTAACACTTGACTAATAGTTAATTGATAACTTTAACACCTTCCCTTAATGACCAAACCAGAGACTCCTCCATGCTTTTCCCGAAAATTTACAAACAAAGTGGGACCAAAATGTTTATACATTACATTTGGAGGATGTTCTTTAGGTATGAATTTAAAATCTGTAGTCTTGTGACATTTTACTGTTGTCTAGTGTGGAAGATTTTCTGTAGACAGAAAACCAAATAGAGGAACCAGCAACAATAATTTGTTTGGAGAGCTTAATGGATGGATCACGATTAAATTCTAGGACCCCTAGCCATATTTTCTTTGACACACTTTTAAAAATCAACGTGATTGCCTTGATAGTCCTCATATTACTTTTCGCATTGAATAAAGGATATTACTTTTTCATAAAAAAAATCATCCAACTCATATACAAGTTCCAATTCCTCATTCATTTTTTTTGTTGATTTGACCATTGACCATAAATTTTTCATTCCACAATTCAATTTTTAATTTCCGTCTATTAATGCTGCAGAGCAATATTCAAAGAGGCCCTCATGAAAGGAATAATTGGGAAGAGAGCAAAAAATGCTCTGCTAGGGTTTTATGAATGTCATATTGTGGCCTCTTCGGGTGCTACGGGATTTGTACCTTTCCTGGTAAGCTCTAGGGTTTTTCTTCCTTTGCGCATCCCTATCTAATGTCTCCTTCCACCTCAAGCCCAGCTATTGGTGTCGTGGCTGGAGCTTGTGGAAATTCTAACAATGGTGCCGCTGCAGAAACGCCCCGGGAACTTCGTTCCAAAGGTCTTTCACGAGGTAATGACTCTCCTCCTGATGTTATTTTACCTATTCCTGAATTTAATGCTACACGCCAATGGTTAGAACAATTTTGTCTTATTGGATATTTTGTGGGCCGCATCCCCTTTGAAAGTATGCTTAAGTCTTAGGTCAACTCAGCCTGGGCTGCTAATGGCATCCAGCTCGAAAGTGTGCAAAACATGACCAAAGGGTTCTTCCATTTTAGTTTTTCTGACCCATCGCATGCCCCGGCCATTTTGAAGCGTTCAGCCACTTGATATGTGCATAACTCACATCTGGTCCTTTCTCCTTGGACCACAGATTTTGTCGTTTCTGAGTATGCTGCCCTTAAAGGTCTTGTGCGGGTGGAGTTCCCTAGTTTGCCACTGTCGTGTGTTCATTTCCTGCACCAAATTGCCTCCTCCATAGGGAGCGTGGTCTGCATGGAACCCTAACACTTTTACAACGCTAGGCATCATAAACGTGTTTGTGTTGAAGTCGACCTCTCCCAAGAGCTGAAGGAGTTCATGGAAATTCAAATGGGAGATACTCGCTTTTCCCAACGCATGTTATACATTAATTTGCCTAACACTTATTTTCACTGCTAGGCCTCTGATCATAAGATCAAGGACTGTCCGCTATATGTGTTGTGCAATCGTCCTGCATCTAAGGAGGCCTCTGAATCTGCCAAACCTCCCTAGGAAGAAGGGTAGAAAACTATTGGAGGGCGAAAAAATAAGACTAAATCAACTCAAAGTAAGGCAGTCGGGAACATTGGCTCAACTGAGTTGTTAAGAACAACCCGTTGACCAGATACGCTCCAAGGAGCCGGTTTCCAACGACTCGTTAGTCCCCTTGCCTAAGTTCTCTAGCACACCCAAGGAGGCCTCGGTTCTTTTGCAACTGTCAAAATCCATCCAAAACTCTTCGACTCTTCCTTCGTCTCTTCCGCCTTTGCAATTGTTATTAACATTGGATTCACATGGCCCATCCAAAAGGGCCCGAAGTCCTTCCTGCCACCCCCATGGCCAGCCGCGATCACAGCTTGGCGCACAATGTGGAATCTGCAGAGGAGGAGTATAATATTAAGTATGTTGGATGAAGGAAATTTGAGTTGCAGGAATTTCTAAAGCATAACATTGCTCAATTTTTGTAAAATCAATTTGATGCCTTAGATGGCTTGGAGGAACGTCGTATTGCCCTTGACCACCGTTTCTCATGAATTGCATGTCATGGAATGTGAGGGGTCTTACAAACTCCAATTGTAAGTATATCGTTCGTGATGCTTGTAAAAAATTGCCAATTTAGATATGTCATGTCTGCAAGAAGTGAAAAGTTACAAGTTTTTCAGTTGGAGATGGTTTGTAAATCCGTTTGTCCTGACATCCTGGCACTCATCAATAATCATGAGCAAGGGCATGGGGGTTTGATCTCCCTTTTTGCCCCAAAATGGCGTCCCTTCTTTATGGTCCATGGTGTCGACCCCACCAATCATACCATATGGGCCTTATTTAATATTGAAATCCGCCCTTTCAGCTTCATCAATATTTATCCCTCTAATGATGGGGCTGAAAGAGCCAACCTTTGGTGGTGGATAGCTAATGAAATTCCCGATGCTTATTGGGTCATATGCGGCGACTTTAATATGGTGGAGCTGCCCTCTGATAAGTACGGGCACCTGCCTATGCGATGGATAGCTAGCAAAAGAGAAGTGTGGTTCTATATGTGTAATAAATTCGGTTTTAATGACCCCATCGCCTCTCGCACACCCACCTCTGAAACTTGGTTTACTTGGTCTAACCTCCAAGGCGGATCGGATCGGGTTCTCAAACGGCTCGACAGAGCCATCTGTCAACTCAAGATTTTTTTGATTTTGAAAACACCTTTTCCTTTCCTGTGGAAGTGATGTTAAATTTCTTCCTTTTAGACCATTTTCCTATCCAATTTCGCATCACTTGGCAAGATAGGCGACCCTTTTGTCTTAAAGGTCATTTTTTTCTCAATAATGCCTTGATGGAACACGGGCCTGCACTCAATCATATCAAGCGTCTATGGAATTTAATGCCTCGGCCTAGTCACCTGCAACATTATCATCAACCTCTTAATTCCAGGTGGACTCAATGGTGGGAGGACGTGATGACTAGGACGACCAAATTCCTTAGGATCTACAGTCGACAGTTGGCCAAAATTTGGCACAGATCATACTCCGCTACCTCCTCCGTTCTTAATCGGGAAGTGGTGGTGCTTAAAGGAAACCCTTTTTCCGAAACTCTGCAACTCCAGGTGGCAGAGCTTCGCCAGAAGATTCAAATAGAGGATAATTTTAATGTTCGAGGCGCTCAAATTCATGCCCGTTTGAATTGGCTTAAAGTGGGGGATCAGATATCAAAGGAATTTTTTCTTTCCCTCAAATCCAAGCGTTCTTTCTAGCAAATTTGGGTCCTCAATGATGGCAAAACTCAGCTCACAAACCCCTAGCATATGTTTTAGGTCTTTGTCAACCATTACAAGCTGGTTTTTCAGGATCAATCTCCTTTGGATGAGCGATGTGCTACTTTGGATGAATGTCTAGCCACGGTGCCCTACAAGTTATCTCAGGCACAAAAGATCTCCTACGATCGCATGCTCACCCTTGATGACATTCATGAAGCGGTCATGCAAATGGCTAATGACAAGTATCTCGAGTGTGATGGGTTTCCATGTGAGTTCTACAAATCGCTTTGGAATAATGTTGTTCCGGCTCTCTTTCAAGTTTATCTCGAAGGTTTCTAGAATCTGTCGCTGGACATGCATATTAAAAAAGAGAATATCAAGTTCATACCCAAGCTTAGGGACCCTGAGCTGATCACCAATTGGCGTCCTATCACCCTGCTCAATGTTTCCTATAAGATTTTTTCCAAAGCTCTTGCCATTCGACTATGAAACATTTTTCCAGCCATTATTCATCCTGAACATAATGGATTTATCCAGGCTGATACATTTTGGACAACATCATAGTTGTATGGGAAGGCATGGAATGGGCCCGTAAGTCCAGTCAGCAACCCTTTTCATTAAAATTGATTGCGAGAAGGCCTACGACAGGATAGAATGACCTTTTATCTTGGCCATGCTCTTCAATCTGTCAAGATGCTCTTCGTTGATGCCTCAACCCAAATCACCATTAACGAGCATAGCTCGGCCTCGTTTGGCCTCTTCCATTCCATACGGAAGGGTTTCCCCTTGGCGCCGGCTCTTTATGTGCTCGCACCGGAAGGTTTTGGATATCTTCTTGCTAAAGCCAAAGCTGAAGGGCTAGTCAGAGGAATTTCCTTGCCTTCCTCTGGTAGTGCCCAACTGCTCAATGACCACTTTGTAGATGATTCCTTTCTTACAATCATTAAGGATGAGAATAACGTTTGCAATGCCATGTAGTGCCTCAATACATTTTGTTTAGCATCTGGATCATCCATTCAGTGGCGAAAAACACAGTGTTACAAGAAATCCTTCATTCCAGCCCCCCCTGGATGGCTTCGTATGATTGGAAAATGATTGCTCATGGTGAGATGTTCAAATTTCTTGGCATCCCTTTTTCCTTTCAAGCGTCTCCTGCCAATCTTTGGCAATATGTTGTTCAACAGGTAGCTAAAAAATTGGAGTATTTGATAACCAAATCGTTGTCTTTAGTGGGTAAATTCCATATTTTCTCCAAAGTGCTCGAAGCCGCTTATGTTTATTACTCCTGCTAGGTCCATCCAAAAAATTTGTGCAGAAATTAGAAAGGCTTCTCAAAGATTTTCTTTGGTCCAATGTTGTTTTTGGCAAACGATTTCACAAAGTTGCATGCAAGACCTATTGCTTTTCCAGGGAGTCTGGAGGAATGGGCCTTATCGACATCTTGTGGCAAGGTCAGGTGCTTTGTGCCAAATGTATAATTTGGAGCATTGAAGGACAAGAAGCTTGGAAAGTGTTGTTGCGCCATGGTGTAGAGGAGGGCTCTCCTTATGGCCGGTTAGCTTGGAAGGTGGTGTCCCCAGATTTCACCCTAAAATCTGAGACTACCCCATGTAAAAAAAATTCATACTTTTAAAATAATGGTTCGTTTTGTGTTTTTATTGCCAGAAAATGTCTGTATTGTGTCAAGATATTTCCTAAAGAGTCATATAAGGTCAATTTCACCAAATACCCAGATGCCCAAACTCGTTATATTCTGTTGTTGGGGTTTAC
Organism: Taxus chinensis; assembly: GCA_019776745.2. Taxonomy (NCBI): domain Eukaryota; kingdom Viridiplantae; phylum Streptophyta; class Pinopsida; order Cupressales; family Taxaceae; genus Taxus; species Taxus chinensis. The sequence continues at coordinate 759,980,690 of CM034153.1, forward strand.
TTGCAGGACATTTTTATTTAATTATTTGAAGCCCTGATTGAGGTAAATTGTGCTTCGGTTTAACCATGTTGAGGTTTTACATGTCAATATTCCTGTATACCCGTATGCGTTTTCATCAGGAATGGATCATGGGCCTTGTTTGTGACTTCTGGCAACGTTTTTCATTTTTGTGTTTTTTGGTGTGTTTTTCTCTGTGAAATTTCTCTAGGTCAATTCCTTTGCCAATTTAGTCTGTTTTCTTACCTAGAGTATCTGGAGATCATCTACGGACATCATGCTAGAAGGAATTTGTCCACAGGAGGTCTGGTTCTCTCTAGAAAGACGAATTCGTGCACAAAAAATGCCTCTTCCAGGCAAGTCGCATTTTTGGGAATGGATGGTTTTAAGCTACAATGGGATTTTTGGTAGTAGAAGACAGGTGGGAATTTTGTACATGCCTGGCAGGGTACTTTTTCCCATGGAAGTCACTTAAGTCATGATGGGAAAATTAGAGGCAGCAGGCAGGTGGGAATTTCTTACCTGCCTTACAGGGTGAAAATTCCCATTGTGAAATAAAAGAAAATCACTTAAGGCATTGATGGGAATTTCTTACCTACCTTGCAGGGTAGAAAATCCCATTATGAAATTCAAACAACTTAAGTGAATCATGGGATTTTTGGAGCTGCGGTGCAGGGTGAATAATCCCATTAGAAATTGACTTTTAAAAATAGAAATCGGCTATGGCAAAAAGTGCGACCCACCTATAGGAGAAATAATACTTTTTTAAAGTATTTATCGATGGAATTAATTCCTATTTTTGGCGCATGAGGTCAAAGCATAGTGTGAAGTCAAAAGTAGACTGGAAGTAGAATGCTAAAAATAAATTAAATTTATTTATTTAATGCAGCCCCAAAGCATGCACAAAATAGGCACCCAAATTGAAGAGAAAAGCATGATTATTAATTAATTAATTGCCAGGAATAGGAGAGGGCAATTATTAATTATAGAATGATGAAGGTTATATAAACATGGGCTGCCATAATGATGAAGGTGTAATTAATTCTTCTAGCAAAGGAGTGCAGCCCTAGACAGTTTTGGCGCCCTAGGAAGGAGGATTTTTGCTCAAAGAAGTGTATTTTCCATTGCTGGAAAGCTTCAAAGTTTGGCGCCTAGGTTTTAAGGAGCTTGATTTAAGTCTGATTAATTGTCTCCATATTATTACAGGTGCCCAGGTGAAGTTGAAAATAGTCATTCTTGCTTTGCATGTAAACAAAGCCTCAAATTATAAGGCAACGGGCTTTATATGTGGATTTTAATGATTAAAATCAAGTGTTCATGCTCCGGATTCCGTCTTTGTCTGAATTAATTGTAGGTATTCATTACAAGCTGCTCATTTAATTGAAAGGGAGCTTAAATAAAAATCAAACACATTGAATATATACTCTGAATCTGAAGAAGTTCCCAGATCTGCACCAATTGTAAAGAATTATGGTTGAATAAAGAGAAAAAGAGTTTCTCAGACAAAGACTGCTATGCCCATGACGAAGCATGATGAAATAAAAGGATCAGCAGAATCATGCATAGCTTCCAAATTCAGATCTAGATCCATATCCAGATCCATAATTGCAAAGGCTTCCGGCAAAAATTCATCCTCTTGTTTCTGAATGCACAGCCCGTGAAGAAGTCAGTGCATGGAGAATTCCTTCCAGGACCTTGTGCATGTTCTCCCAATCTTCCAGTTGAAGCCTTCATTGAATTTGCATTCACTCGGAGTGCTTTCCAAAAATTTTAATTGCTCATATGTAATTAAAAATAAAAATGATGAGTTATTTACAACAAACATTGCAATGATGCATGTACTGGAGAATAACTGCAAAAGCTTCAAGGATAAGAAGGAAGACAAGTTGAAGGAAATACCTGCAAGCAAAATCATAGTCACTTGCTTCTATATCCATTCGCTTCTAGATCTAGCTGCTTCTAGATCCAGTTTGGTGAGAATCAAAGACAAAAGAATCAGGTGCATGCAGAATATGGAAAAAGAACAAAAGTGTTGCAACTTTCCTCTAATTCATTTTCTTCTTTCTTCTTATTTCCTTCGACAAAGTAATTGAGCCATCAATTAAATTATACAACTTAAGTGATTGGTTTAAAAGTCATTACTTGAAGAAGTCAACTACTTGGAGATAGGTGGCAGACGTGCAAAATAGAAATTTATATTTTCAGTTGCAAATAATGCATGTCGTGTAAAGAGGAATTCCAGGAGGGAGATTGTCAGTTGTTTCCTTTACAACTTCCACATGTGTTAGTTCACTAAAAGCTTCCTATTTGTAATTTCCTCTCTACATGTTATAAGTAGAGGAAGAACCTACAGGTTAAATGATCAGAATTTGTAAGAAGTATTCTTGCGTTCCAGAATTTGTGTTGAAACCCCTGATAGCTATTTAAAGCAAAGGAATAGAAAAGAGCATATTTCCAGAGAACTTTGTGTCGACAGTACATTTTGTTTCTAACTTTTTGTCTTAGATCTACTTCATAAACTTTGTGTTATTCTAGATTTAGATATGAAAGTTCCCTTTGGTTATAATTCTATGTATGTTAATATCTATTTGTTCTTTCTATGTGCATGCAATCAACTCTATAATCTATTGATTTGGTTGCACATCTTTCCTCTTTCTTTCCTGTGTTTTTATTATTTTCTTCTTCATCAAATATTTCCTTTTCTTTAACAGTTGCTTACTTGCTGCAAAACTATATAGCTATGGTTCATGAGCTGCATGGTTAAAGTAATACTCAAACATAGATACTAGCATATTTAATTGACAAATCTTACACGGGAGCCTAACCAGTAAATGAGGGAGATTTATCTCATGACTACCCAGGTTTTCAACTATGCAGAAAATCTAGCCAACAGAAGGGTTTAGGTTTAGTCAATCTTCTCATTGCCCCTGTGCCTATCAAAGTGGTCGGCACATTTGTTTTCAAAAATATCTTGAAAGCATGGGAGCAGATCAAACCATGGCTCCAATGCAAAGGTGACAACTTTTGTAATGGCCTATCTATTAACCATCACTCCTTCTAGTGGTCGTCAGTCATCCAGTTCCAGGATCGGTGTCTTGCAGAGGTCCCCGGGATCCCTACACTCAAGCTTTTCAAACGCAAAATTCATACCATCCAAGATCTCTTTTGCTAACAGCTTCAAACTTGGTGTACCTAGAATGAGGTCAGAGCCAAGTTCCACTTTGCTTCCCAAGATCAGACCAACATTGCTGACATTATTGCCTTTGTACGGGATCATATGATCCACAAAATTGTTGTGATCTCCTCCCGTCCATGGTGGACAGATTGGAAATGGCTCGTGGATGCTCCTTTCTGAAATTACTCTGCCAACAAAGGCTATTCGGCTATCTCCCCATCTTCCCATGGTTGATAAACTTAACAATCGATGGGGGCTTCATTCTTCCCCATCCATTTGGAGAAGGAGATTCGATACTGTTTTTTCACCTTGCGTGGAACCTAAAATTGCTCATTTTTTATGGTGTCTACTCCACCAAGGTTTGCTGATTGGTGCTCATCTAGTTCAAATTGGTGTTCCGGCTCCCAAATGTCCGTTCTGTGGGCACTTGGAAACCCTATCCCACCTCTTCTGGTTTTGCATTAAAGCCCAAAAGGCTTGGAATTGGATCCATTCTTTCTTTCTCCCCTTCAAACCAGAATGTTTCACCTGGCAGCACATTCTGTTAGGCGACAATCCTAGGATGCCTCACATGTTTGGCCAAATTTGGCATGCTTTTAGAGGGGAAATTCTTTTTTGGCTTTGGAAAGAAAGGAACTCTTGTTTATTTTCTCATGTTGAAGTTGATCAACATTTTTTAATTTATAATAAGTCGATGGTTATCTCCAATGTGTTGATGCAGATCCAAGTGCAAGTGAATAAAGTGGCCCTCGAAGTGGAGCACCTCTAGACTCTCCTCTATCATTAGAGCGATGCTCCATGTAATGTGGCTCAAGAGCCACTGTCTCCTACCCGGTGCTCTCCGCCCCATGGCGGTCATCCTCGAGGTGGTTGTCAAAGTTTCTCTCAACATCGCTCATTCAACTGGGCTCCCCGCTCCCCTTGCAGTCATCCTCCAAGGCAAAGCTTTTCTCCCCCGCCACCATCTCATCAACATGGTTGGGGATCCCCCCGCCATCTCGCCATCTTGGTTGGGGCTCTTCGGCTCCCCCCGAGCTGCACACTCATGACGGGTGGAGTCTTCCGCCCCCACCGGATAAATTTCCGCATATGGCCTTAGCCCTCTCTCTTACTCACGGCACTGCAGAAGACAACGAAGAGGAGGGTCGTGTTGGCTCTAGTTGGGAGGTGCCCGATAGTGGCCAAGACCTTCTTGGCTCTAGCTGGCTTGATGACCACGATCCACCTGCAACTGGTCAACTCTTTGCAGCAGCTGCTTAATTTATTTCTTGTTGTGACTATGTATTAGTTATTTTGTCCTAGGCTTGGCCTAGTTTGTTCATGGCTTTGGGGCATTCTCTCGTACCACCCATTTTTTTGTTGAATTATTTTGTATCATTATACTTGTTATTATAATATAAGATCTTATTCATAAAAAAAATTCAATCATTCTATACATTCTTAGCTTCAAACAAACTCAACTTTGCCTCTATATCACCCAAAACAACTTACTTGTCAAGCTTGAACATGCAAAAACTAGATCTTCACCATACATCCACTATACAAACAAGTGTCCCTTGCTTAGATACCTCAAAGGAGGGTTGTGATATCATCCAACATGATCATTACTAAGATTAAGTACAGGTATTCTTACCTTGGTTGAAAATTGATTATCACTGCCTCTTAGGGAACTAAGCTCTAGTAATCACAAATTGGATCTCTTTAAGGACAATCTATTAATATTGAACACCTTCTTGACAACAAATTCTTCTTTAAGGTCCTTGACACCTACTCTATGTTCCTCCACACCCAAGTATCACAATAACTCTGTTCTCACTCTCAGCTGAACCAATATGGCTTCAGCTAGGCTCCTTCCTTCCCAAGGGAATGACTTCAAACCAGGTAGCAATCTGAATTTCTGACCTCTTTGGGTTATACCAACTTCTTCCACCTATTCCTAAACCCTCCCTCAAACTAATTCATCCATCAAGTTGACCTCAAACCAACAAAAGTTCCAATTTCACCTTCTTCACTAAAACTGTCCTTACTATGCACAAGAACAATGCACTTTGCTCATTCCATGAATAGAAAGATATAGAAAGCCTCCATGCAAACTGAAAGCATCTCCTAATACCCTTTTCCTTTGTTATGGTGAGGGCCAAACTTAGTGACCTAATTCTCAAACCTCCTCCTTCTATCACCAATTCTTTCTTCTCGTCCACAAAGGCCTAACTAGCCCTGCCATCAAACAAATCTAAGCATAACTTTCTTAATAGGGGTTTTCAAGACTCAACTCCACCATTTTAAAATACCCATTTCCTAGTTACATCGTTCCCCTAAATCCTCACAATCAATCTCCAAACAAAAATAGCACTTCCTTTGTTATTTGACCTTTCCAACTAGGTCTTACACTCTACATATTGTCCTTGAGGAGGACTGTCACCATTATCTTGAGATTATACCAACATTTTTCAATTATTCTTCTTGAATCAGGTTTAGGGTTGAGTTTAGGTGATGTTGCTCAAAATTTCAAGTTTCAACACCCCCTACAAAGCCCTCAAACATGATTTTTCATATATTGTTTGTAATGAGACTGCAACATTATCATTTTGTAACAATATAAAATTCACTGAGTTTCCAAACCCTCGCTAGGGTTTCCTAGAAGCCCGGCGAGGAAGAAAAATCACCATAAGTTGAGCAATACTTCTTTTCAAGAGCTAAAAAACATACCTAAGGTCTGTTTCAACCTCTTCTTCGTGCACGTTTTACCAGTGAGGCATACAAATGTTTCCTTCCTCGAAGCTGTACACAAAAATCCCTTCCTCTGTCCTAAGAAACAGGGTGGTTGAACTTGTATCAATTTTCTTCTAGTAGATGAATCTTCACCAAACTTTCTATGATCCTTGATGGATTGGGGATGGCCTGTAGGTAAACATGTCACCTTTCTTGACAATGCCTCGTTCTTCTAAACGAGCTTCTCACTGTACAAATAACAAATTTCCCTTATTGAACCCTCCAATGGACTGTTACAGTTTTATACTGCTATCCCAAGCTTGCTTTACACTCAAACAATGGGAATCTCTCAAAATCTGTTGCACCCACACAGTACCAGTCTTTTTACTCACCATAAACTCCATTTTAGATCACATTCTTCCTTTGATGCACACGTTCCTTCACTTTCTAGCAAAGTTGGATTTGTTAGTAATCACCAAACTAACTTGTTACAGTTTTGTACAAATGCCCAAGAAAATACTCATGCACAATCAATTAAACAACACAAGAATCAAAGCAAATATACATGAAAAGTCATTCTTACTGTTCATACTCTCAGTCTTACATGCATGCACATGCTTCAATTTCTCTCCACCATGCATAAAAATGCTAGAGACTGTCACAAACTGAGTTTCTTATTCAATATTCTTCTTGGAACTTTACACTTTTGATTCTCATCTGGATGGAATGAGGAAAAAAGTTACATTTGAGCAATTTATAGTCCTTTCATCAACTTCTAACTGAATGAGACATCTAGACCTCTTGGTCACATGAGTAGTTCTAGGCTTAACATCAAGTCTCTTAGTTATAAGCTCGAAACTTTGCTTTCTGTAATGTCCCTTTTCTCCCATTTGATAGCATAATTGGGTTTTCTAGTCATTCCTCCTCCATGATCCGGAAAAGGAAATCAAGGAGAAGAGCAACATTGTAATATTTAATAATTTTTATATGTTTTTTTAAGAATATATGGGTCGGCCAAGTTAAGGACAAAATAAATAATTATAAGGGAATAATGAATGGTCATAAGGGAGCGGCCATGTTTTTTCAAAAGTATAAATAGGGGACTAAGGGTAGCCATTTGGATATATGAACTATCATTTGTAAAAACCGATTTTGAGAGTGTTCTCTCATTATTCCACCACTTGGGACGAAAACCCCATGCGAGATCCATATGAAGGACAAAAACCCTTCATATTGACTTTAAACTATTTGTACTTAAACTATATTATCAGATTTGAAGACATTATTGAGCATTTCCAGATTTCATTCTATTATTCCTAGAAGTGCGACTTGCATGAAGTTGGATTTTGATTTATTAACAAATAATTTCATCAAATCAACTTTGTAATCTGATTTGCCTTGTTTCTAAAGGCTGAAATCTCGAAGTTCATGATTTTTGGTGCTTTAGTTCATGGGATATTAAAAATTATATGCTGCTGCGATTTCCATTTCAGAACTTCATTTCCAGCAAAGTTAATTTGCATTTCCTTATTCGATTTGGGCTCCAAAATTAAAAAACTTAATATATAAATCATTGATAAATATTTGATAATGTTTGGTGATAATTTTTGGGCAAATTTATGTGAAGTAGAAGTCGCTGCAATTAATTTCAGTCTACTGCAATAATTTCCATAATTCTGTAAAATTCATATAAACCATCAAAAAGGGTTATTACACTTTCAAACTCTTATTATGATTCCTAGAACCTAAAGAGGACCTAAGACACACAATTTGACCTCTTTTTATATTTTTGCAAGTTTACAAGCCCCAAGAATACTTCGAAACCACCACAACAAGCCCAAAATGGCCAAAATATTCAAATATTTGAATTTGTAGGGAAAATGCTCCATTTGAATTTTGAAAGGCCTAGACCAAAACTAGTAACATATTTAGACTGCTAATGACCTCTAAGACTCATAACCATACTTTCAAGTCAAAATTGGATGTTGACATCCTTATATACACTCTAGAGTTAATGCTCATGCATCAATTAAAAAGATCAATGTTGCTAAATACATTTGGAAAAATTTCTGACATTGTGACTACGTCTGGAAGAATCCTTTCTTGTAACATGGTGTTTGTACACAAATTCTTGTATGGCTCTCATATTTCCATTAGAATTTTAGATTTTATTACACCATATGACAATTTCTTCAAGAACATTCAACTAAATTAATAGAAATCCGTTCAACCAATTATTTAGCTTCTTGTTTGTATTGACCAATATCATGAACCTGAGGAAGAGTTTCCTTATCCATGAAGATACTTGATAGATTTAGAGTATTAATATCCTTTTTTGAGGTAACAAATATCAAATGGTACACAATGTACTAGGTTTTTTTGGACAACAAGTAAAGTTATACTATATATTAAAAAGAGGAGTTACAACAATAAATGAAAAGGAAATTACTATTCACCTCGATCAGATCAAGAGGGGATAATTAGAGAATAGGTCAAGACCAAAACTACCAGTGAGAAGTCTTCACAAGATGCATATTTACATGACCAAAATCCACAAAATCATAGAAGCAAAAAGAAACCAGTTATCATGAGTGATATTAAACAAGAAACTTTCCTTCTGGGAAGGGCGAGCAGCCCAAGCTTGGCTTGAAGAAGAGACATGCTGTGTGAGATAAGTAGTTTTCTTATTCTTGTCTTCATTCTAGAACCCTGTTGTAGTGGCTTGCCGCTTTGAAGGATTGGGATGTGCTGACTCAACCATGATTGAGTCAGTTATGCATTTTTTAGTTTTAGTGAGCATTATAGTGTTGACATCACCCATAGTTTTTTCTTGTTTTCCACAATTATGTTCAGATGTTCCACATAGGTTTGGAGATTGTCAATCCTTTCATGTTGTTCAAGGATGATTTGTGTCAAGCTAGAGAGGGCAGTTTCCATTACAGGATTATGCACTCCTTTTAGCCTCTTTAGTCATCCCAAGGTTTTTTACCATTTCCAAAAAAATCAGCAAACTTTTAGAAGATTCTTATCATGAGATTTAGGAGTAAATGGAAACAACGCATGTATGTTAGTACGCAAAATTGCAATGGGTTTTTTTGGGCACGAATAGGGGTAGTTTTGAAAGCGGAGCCTTCTTGAATTAAGTGGGTGTAATGCCCCTTTTCCGGGCTGAAACTGGAAAACAAAGAACTTGCAGAATCCAAATAGTAAACTGAAGCAAATAGAACTTAAATTCCAAACCCTAGTAGTAGGCTGTAAATATATTTATTTTATAATAGAAATCAGCCACAAACTTGTTGGAAATGATTTAGAAATCCTTCAAAATAATATTCTTAAAATCTGGAAATGATTGCAAGAGAAAAGCACCGGAAAATATATCTTTTTACCAATTTAATATCAGCTGGAAATTAATTATTTAACAGAAATGCATACCCTTACAGATATGGCTGGAAATGAAGGTTTCCAAGCCCCAAAATAAAGTACAAATGAAGATCCCAACTACTAAAAATAGGAGAAACACGATGATGGCTGAATTTGAAGTTGCCATACCCTATAAGACCCCAAACTTCACCTTAGGGCAAGTCGCCACCCTTGGGAAGGGCTGGAAATGCCTTCAAAACTGAATATAAACTCCTTATGTGATCACCCTTTTGCAAGCTTGAGGGTTTTTCCTCCTCAAACCAGCCCACTATTGAGAAGTTTCGTTCTCAATAGGTCTTCCAAGAGGGTTTTCATCCTCAATGGATGAGAGAGAAAAACATCCTCCAACTCTAAGAGAATAAATTCAAAAGCATGCATAGCCTCTTCCAAGCCAAGTGGCCCCTTTAAATAGCTAGAGGTGGCACCAACTACCAAATAGAATCCTCTAAAGATGACCGACCTCCTTGGGGACATAATAGTTTTTGATATAGTTATCTAAATTGTGTGTGTTTTTAAAAGATTTGAGGCCAATACAAGCTTTTGTCTACCTTGTAGTTTGACAGGATTCTCTATTCAAGATCTCTTAATTATCTCATGTTCATATTTAATTGCATGTTACATAAATCTATAGATACTATCATATACAATTTCATTTTTTAAGTAAAAACGTGTATTTATGTTGAGAAATGTCACTCATATAACGAAAAATTAATGCACTTCACCCTTCTTTCACAATGTCCAGCCTCCAAAGGAAATCTCTCTATAGCACCAGATTCTTCTGGATTCTTAACACATGGCAGCAATATTTTGGTAGTGTGTTTGGGAACACAAATATGATTGATGGGCCCTTGCAAAACAGTAATGAATAGGGAAATAAATCCTAGAAGCATCAACTCTGCACACAATCAAACATTGCCAATTCCATAAGTAAACAATCTAAAACTTCTCATATTGACATAAGTGAATATAATGTAAACTTACAAGAAAAATGCAAATCATGAAGAGAACGTTGTATATATCTCAAGAAAATGCGAGGGCACATTTGCACAACTTCTTATTACTTCACAACATAAACAATGAAATGTAGAAATTGGATTTTGAATGGCATCGTAATTGTTAGTTCTTTTATACACATGGGATAACACCAAAGACTATGTCTAATACCCACAGGGTTGTTGAGAGAAACATCACTCGCACGAAAATGTCAGTCCTAGTTAGTTATATGAAGAAGGCCTTTGACATTCCAAAAAACTTGACGAACTATCATATCTTCATCTCACGTGCATGTAATGCTAGATTACAAGACGATGCATCAAGGATCATATTGAACTAAATTTATGAAGAAAATCAAGTTTCACAATCTGTACTTTTTCAAATGATAGGTTTCCATTTGAATCCAACCTTGTTACTTTTTAAACTATTGCTACAACCTTCACAATTCTGTAAATGGACTTTATTTTCAACAGATCTAATTTCTAGACCCTATTTACATACGAATCAAAAAGAACATAGTTTCAATATTGATCTTTTCCCATCACACTCACTATCTTGAAATGAAACTTGTCTTCTATTTCACAGTAACTCATGATTATAGTGAAGCAATTTATTTTATAACAAATGTTGGAAGTAAATCACATTTTTCTCATGAATCAAAATTCTATTATGGAAATGGAGAAGGTTCCCAATGAATAATAAAATAAATTATTACTTAATATTAAGGCTACATGAGTGTGTCAGTGTAGAGCTATGCATGGTGTGTGTATACTTCACAATGTGCAAAGTCAAACCACCAAAACTAGGGTACATGGTGCAAGGGTACTCCCACAAAATTGGTTACACAAGGTAACCTTTAAATTTAAAATAACAAACATAAAATTGAAATTAATGATGCATATTTCAGTCCTAATTTAACGTTAGGGGTTTGTACTCTCCAATTCAATAAAACTGGTCACCTCATTTGCAAATATTATATTAAATTCACAAACAAAATTAATTTGAAAGGAATTGTGAACTGAAATTTTGAATGCTAAAATTTAAACGCTTGTAAAAATAAAAACTTAAAACCAAATATTATGTGTTTGTTATACAACATGATATCGATCTAAATATGTATAGCCAAGGACCTCCAAAGAAATAATCACGCATAATTTATTCCTAAATAATAACTGTAAGTGAATACAATGATATAATCCAATTCATTCCATTAAATTGAAGGGAAAAAAATTCTCTACACTTTTATAGAAGAGGATTAATGGGCTCTAAGATAACAAAAAAACCATCTCTACACTTTCAAATCAAAGGAATGATGGGCTCTTAGATAACAAAAAAATCCTTTGAAACTCTATCTCCAACTTTAAGATAATGTATGTGGGCTTGTAGTTGAGCACCATGAGTTTGGTAAGATTCCACCCTTTTATTTTATGATGAAGAGAAGAAGCGTTCATTTGAAGGGTTTCATTGAAAGAGAATTTCTCGAGTTCTTGGGAAATCCTCTTTTAACTCCTTAAGGGTGCCATCACAGGGACAAGGAACTAAGTTTCAAACCAAATAGATGTTCATATGCTGAAATCATGATGAAGATCACCTTTTTTAAAATAAAAATAGTTCCAGAAAATTTGTAATGTCCCTTTTTCCCAAATTTGAAGGCATAATTGGATCTTCCGGATATCCCGCCTCGGTCGAATTGAAGAAGATAAAGAGGAAGCTGATAATATGTCTTTTATTATTTTATGAATATTTTAAAATGTATTAGTGAAGACTATATGGGTCGGCCTTGTTTTTAAGGCATAATGAATGGTCATAAGGGAGCGGCCATGTCTTATCTATTTTGGCGCCAAGAAGGAAAAATATAAATAGGGGACTAAGGGCAGCCATTTGAATATGAACTATCATTTGTAAAAACTGATTTTGAGAGTGTTCTTTCATTATTCCACCACTTGGGACGAAAACCCTTCATATTGACTTAAAATTATTTGTACATAAACTATATTATCAGATTTGAAGGCATTATTGGGCATTTTCAGATTTATTATATTTCTTTCTAGAAGTACGACTTGCATATGACTGATTTCTGATTTATTGGCAAAAGATATTATAAAATTGACTTGGTATTCTAATCCGCCTTGTCCTAAAAGACCTAAATCTCGAAGTTTGTAAATTTTAATGCCAAATTTCATGTGAAATCGAATTTCCCAAGTGGCTGCGATTTTCAGAAAGAAGTATATTTCCAGCAGTGTTATTTTTGTATTTTCTCATTGGATTTGGCTCATAAAATTCATAAAATAATATATATGTCATTGAGCAATTTGATGATGAAGTTTATGGTATGTTTGCAATAATTTTTTTGAGGTGATATAAATCTCTGCAGTCAAATTACAGTCTGCTGGATGTAAATTTCCAGAACTGTAAAATTTGATTCAAACCCTCAAAAGGGATATTACAAAATCTTGGTAGGAGGAGCTGACCACCCAATGCAGAACTTAATGGATAAGTGATAAGCGAGGATAGTTTCAAAAATAACACTCACCATATGTCAAAACATGCAAAAAAGAAAAATACATTCTGCTCTACAAGCATGTCTCTATCTAGCCCTTTGAGAACCAATTCCATTCTTCGGTGAAGGTAAGACCATTCTACCCTATAAGCATGTCCTTGTTTATCCCTTTGAGAAACCATTCCATTCTTTGGTGAAGGTTGGACCAAGTGAACCAAGTGATGGTTGGATAATTTCTCCTCTAGTGATTATACGGTCAAAAAGCCTTAACTTATTTTGCATGTAAAGCTAAGCCTCCCTTTTGTCAACACATTAGTGCATCGAAAAGAGGCTTTTGTCTTACATTGATTCAACCATGTTCAAATTTTAAAAAAAACTAGTTGGAAATGAAAATTACATCCATATATCAATGCCATAGTGCTAATTTTTCCATAACATCATTGGAAGTAGGTTGACAAGGACAAGAGATTGTCGATAAAAATCAAAGGCTCAACCCAGATGACTTGATTAGTCAAGTCCACTCCCCAATATGTCAAAAAGGGCGCGCACAGTGGTGATACCAAAGTGATGACACCATGAAAAATATTGTAAGGCCAAAATTCTTCACTACCATCTATGAGAAATCATTGATTTTTACTTCCTAAAGACACAATACATGCGAAAGTGCAAATTGCAGACAACTAACCCTAACCATGTATTTGTGATTGGGGAATTTTAATTCCAAAACATCCTATTGGCTAGATTTTATGCATAGCATTAAACCTAGGCAGTCATGAGATAAATCTCCCTCATTTAATGGTGAGGCTCCCGTGTAAGATGTTTATTTATTGTGCAAGGGTGAAACCTAATATCTATTTTTAGGGGTTTTACTTTAATTCCCTTAGCTCGTGAACCATAGCTGGGCAATTTTGCAGCTAGTAAGCAGTTGTGATGGGTTATTTGCAGAAGGGGAAAAACATAAGTAAGGAAAAAAGGAGGATGTGCTGAATCAACCAATAGTTAACAGATTTGGTCTCATCCACACAAATTAAATAAACAGATAAATCACAACATTCAACAGAACGGGAAAGAAATGACTTCTAACCTAGATCTGAAATAACACAAAGTTTATCTAAAACCTCTGAAAAGAAAAGCTCAGCAAAACACTATAGACACAAAGTTCTCCATAAATCCGTTTTTATTCAATCCTAAGCCTTTGTAGAAATCACATCAAGGGTTCCAACATAGTCTGAAAACTCAAGAATGCTCTAATTACAAAAGCTCTTGCTAAAACAAGTTCTGATAAAAACAGTTGTGATGGTTTAACCCTTAGGCTCTTCCTCTGTTTATAGTGCATAAAAGACAATTACAAATAGGAAGCTTTCAATGAATTGCCGCATGTGGAAGCCGTAAAGGAAACATTTGGTTGTATTTCCCCTAGAATTCCTCTTTGCATGACATGCATGCCTTACAACTGAAAATTGAACCTTCTATTTTGCATGTCTGCCACCTATTTCCAAGTAATTGACTTCTTCCAGTAACTTGAAGTAACAGTTTTTAAACCAATCACTTAAGTTTTACAATTTAATTGATTACTCAATTACTTTGTCGGAGAAAATAAGAGAAAGAAGAAGAAAGAGGAGAATAAATTAGAAGAAAGTTGGGGCAACACACCCAATCTTGTTCTTCTTCCATACTCTGAATGCTGATCCAACCTGTATTGCACTTCCGCCTCATGAATGATATGAATGATACCCCTGCCTTGAATCTGAGAATCTCTTTCTTCCATATGTTGTTGAATCTTTGCCTTTGATTCTCACCAAACTGGATCTGGAAACATTTGACTGTGATTTGCTTGTGGGTGTTGCCTATGACCTGTCTTCTCCTCTTATGCTTGAAGCTTTTGCAATTCTTCTCGAGCATGTGCACCAGTGCAATGTTTTCCGTAAACAATTCAGACAAAACTCATCACCCTTCAACGTTCCTGAATCACCTTTCATTTGAGATCTTCTTTTTTTATTTCCACCAGAAGCCTTTGCAATTATGAGAGGTCAATCTATTTGTGCAGAAGTTGCAATTGCTCCTCCTAATTCTGAAGATATATTCAATGTATCAAACATTGACTTTTCTTTCTTCTCACCAATATGGGCACAAGTGAAGTGTTCCTACAAATAATTCAGACAAACATGGAGTCCACGGTATGAATGTCCAATTTCTTCTATACTGAATTAAAAGGCCTGTCAGGTGGAGGAGTTGAGAGAGTTCTGTTTGGTGGAGATGGAGACCTTTGAATCCTTCTTCCTCTTTGCCTTCTTCTTGGAGATAACTGTAGGTATTCAAACAGCACTTCTTCTTCTCCAACTCTTGACCTTGTGGTGATTCTTCTCATGAGTTTTTAGGCCTGCACTGCTGAAACCAGTTGATTCTTCCCCTTGGAGTCGCCAGATATGCAGATAATAGCTCTTATAAGAAAGAAAACTGCAGCAGATGCATATCAACTTTGCTGCAATAAAAATGAGACCTCTAGTGTCCCACCGGGCGTGCCAAAACTGTTGTTGCAGACTCACAGCACCCTTGGATGCAAATCAGGCTTCTAGGTTGATGTTCAGGCATCCAGTGTGATTGCACAACATGGAATCCTTTCTCCAAGCGTGGGACTTGTAAAGATGAGAAAAGATTCTCCAGAGAAGGCTGGTTCCTATTCCTCTGTTCAGATGCACACAAAAAAAAATGCAGAGGGTTTGCTAAAACCTAATCTAACTTGCCAAGGAGACAGGGTAAGAAAATGCATAGAATAAAACCTAAACTACAAAGGTGATGCACCAAGGAATGTTAGACATTCGTTTTGCAAATTTAACACAGACCACATAGATGCAATACAACCACCATGCACAGGTAACCAAACTGCAATAAGAGATCAAAATGACAGCAATAAATACATGAGAGGGTTGAGAGTCAATCACAACACATATATTATTGCTCAAGAGTCGATACAGTACATTGCAGTGGCCAAGAGGCAAAAAGACTGGCATTACAACCCATATGGGAGGTTTGAAAGCTCCACAATTTCTCTTGCAAGCGAGGGAAGAAGGGAGGATGCAAAACAAGAATGTCCGACCTCTTAAAGGAGCTCTTCTTTACAATATATATCAAAAAAATGAGAGAGGGAAGAGAGAGGAAATCCAGAATCTGCCCCAACCACTTCTTGGTAGCATTTAAAATCATCTCATTATGACAGAAGCGGCAGATCCTAGCAAAACGGCGGGCTGTCTAACAGGAGCGGCGAGCTGTCTGCTGCATTAAAGTTGGTTGTTGAAGCATTACTTCTGTCTATCACCACGCGTCAAAGACGTTTTCTTAATTTTCTCCCTCCAAACTGCACCAAAATACGAGATTGATCCCAGAATCATGTAGAGAACTTCAACAGCTTTCCGTTGATATAAAGAACGTGCAAATCCGAGCTCTGGATCGAAAGATACGAAGGTCTGAAGATTTAGGGCACTAAACAGGCAAGAACAGGTTTTAAAATCTTTTCCCGCGCTCTGCCATCTGGACGAAACGTGGCAGGCCCTGATTCGCTGAGTAATTCCCTCTCTCCACCTTTTCACGGGCTTTTCTTGTGGGCCCCATAAACTTGGACACGTGGCACTATTTCATTGGTTCGGATCAGTGCTCGAAAACTCGCCCCTTTGACTTTTTGGACCTTTTTCCTTAGCGACACGTGTCATGCTGTGATTTGTCTACGGGCCTGCCGGATTTTCGCATCCACCGCATCTTTTTGTCTCAGATGTCCCAGTGCTTCACGGGACAGAATCCTCCGATCCGCCCGAAATGGGCTTCCTCGTCCCTTTTCTGCCGGTGACACATGGCGTGATCTGATTGGCTTTCGGCTCCTTCGGCTATCCGCGTCCCGCGCGCCCCTTTGTCCCACTTGTCCTTGTGCTAAAGTTTCCTGTTTCGGCCGATCTGGCCAGTTCGCGTCCTTCGCGTCCATTTGTCCCAAATGTCCCAGTGCTGTCTGGGACAAATTCTTCCGGTTCGCGTCCTCCGCGCACTCTTGTCCCGCTTGCTCCCGGTAAAGGACTTGGACAAATTTTCTTTCTTTCGGCCGATTCGGGCATTTCGCGTCCATTTGTCCCAGATGTCCCTTTTCTGTTTGGGCCGCCTGGAGGCTTTTCGGCCGATCCGCGCCTTCCGCGTATAATTGTTCCAACTGTCCCAAAGGTGGCCTTGAGCAGGACTTAGCCATTTTTACGATTTTCCCCTGAATCAATCTACTTGCTTGGAACTAAAAACTCTGATGCATGTTATCAAATTAACTCTGGGGGGGGAAATTTGGATAACAGTTTCAATAGTACAGCTAGAAATTTGTGTTCCATCTTGTTTTGTTGACAAACCAAGGATTACCAGATGTATTAGAGTACCTCCTCTTTGAGACCTTTCCAAAAGAACCTTTCTCTAACCTATTTGTATGTTTTGAAATAGCCCGGATGACCAGCCAATGGGCCATCATGAACAACCCTTAATATCTTATTCTTCACCTTTGATTCGGGAACCAAATAGACTTGGTTCTTATAGAGAATGAGCCCATCATCTTATACCTTTCATCCACAATTTTTCCCTCAAAAACATCATTAGCAAACTTATTCTTGGCATACTCAGCTGCAATTACAGATTGCGAATCTATTGTTATCTTAGATAAAGAGCAAAGATATGATTCTCTTGACAAGACATCTTCTACCACATACTTGATTTGAATGGTTTCCAGAATCATATCTTGAAGTATCACCTTCTTGCCTTAATCAATAAAGCTTAACTCCATACTTTGGTAGTTGAGAGTGAGCTCTCCTAAGGAATGTAATCTTTGGACTCCAAGCACAAGATTTGTATCAGCTATACCAATTATATAAAAATTATCACATACCTCATTCTCTCCCAATGTGAAAAGGAGTTGAGGACACATCCTTGTGCATGGCATGGAGTAGCCATCCACTACCTTAACATTGAACCCCTTGAAATTTTCAGTCTTCAATTTTAATCCTTTCACCAACCTCTCATCAATGAAATTATGAGTAGCTCCACTATCAATCAAAAGTGTGACTGCTTGCCCTTGTAGGTCAGCTTTCACCCAAAATGGATGATATCTAGGGGCACCTAACAAGGTAGCAAGAGTGTTGTCCAACCTTTCTGTATCTTCTTCCGGTTCATGAACTTGCTTTGCCTCATCAACACAAATTTCTTCTTCGCAATATGAAAATACTTCAATATAATGCACATTACCCTTACCTAGGCAATGATGACCAGGAGACCATGGATCCTTGTAAGAGAAGCACAAATTCTTCCTCCTTAGCTTGTTCCTTGTCTCACCTTCTTTACTAGTTTTGGACAGCGCCTTGTGAACAATTGGCGCTCGTTGAAAGGGCTTCTTTGGTTGGTCCAAAGATGGGGTTCTAGGATGTCGCAATGGTCTTTTTGGCTGTCCTCCACTTGAAAATACCCTTGAATTCCCATTGATTGATGTTGTTCTAGGAGCTTACACCCTCAAGATCCAATAATTTCTTGATTGCCTCTTGGAGAGACAATGGGTCAAAGGTTCTTACCAAACCCTTGAGTGATTCGGTCAACCCTCAATGAATATAACAATGAGTCTCCTTTTTGTCACATTTGTAATCATTATAGAAATCCTTTGAAATTCAGCCACATAGTCTTCTACCATGCCTTGTTGTTTCAACTGTGCAAGTTCCTGAAAGTGAACTTTAGGGTCAACTCTATCAAATCTTCCAATGAGTCTTGGTGTCACTCAGATTTCACCCTGAAATCTGCGACTACCCTATCTGAAATCTTCCAATGTGTTTTTATTCACTGAAAGTTCTTGTATTGCGTCAAGATAATCCTAAAGAGTCATATTAGCCTTTTTCGCCAAATACCCAGATGCCCAAAATTGTTTTATTCTGTCGTCGGGATTTGTCTGCGGGAAATCTGTATTTAATTATTTTGAGCCCCGTATGAGGCTATTTGCGCTCTGTTTTAACTCTATTATGAGCGAATATGTTATTATTCCTATGTGCCAGAAGGGTTTTTACTTATTTTAAGTTTTGGGCTTTATTTGCAACTTTTGGCAATTTTTCGTGTTTTTGTGGTGTCCCGTTTCGTTTTCTGTGAAATTTCTCTGGAGCAATTCCTTTGCCAGGTAAGCCCGATTTTTGGCCTGGAGCAGCTGGAAAACATATACGCACATTATGCCCGGAGGAAGTCGTCATCGGAGGTCTGGATCACTGGGAAAAAGCAAAGTCGTGCACAGAAAAGCCCCTGCGGGGATGGGCGCATTTTTGGAAAACAAAGGATTTAAGCTGCGATGGGAAAAATATAAGCCGCAGGCAGGGTGGGAATTTTATACCTTCCTGGCAGGGTACTTTTTCCCGTGTTATAAAAGTCACTTAAGCTGCAGTGGGAAAAATAGAGGCTGCAGGCAGGTGGGAATTTATTGCCTGCCTTGCAGGGTAAAAATTCCCATGATATAATAAAAGGAAAGTGACTTAAGTGAAATCATGGGATTTTAGTGCCTGCCTTGCAGGGTAAATAATCCCATTGTCAAAGTCAAATCACTTAAGTGGATCACGGGATTTTGGTGCCTGCCTTGCAGGGTAAAGAATCCCATTATGAAAAAATTCTTAAAAATAGAATTACATGTGCAAAAAAGTGCGCCCCCTTTGGTGAGAGAATAAAAGGATTAAATTGATTATTTTAATTAATCTTTCCTCTCAAAAAGTGCGCCCAAGCTTGGAGGAGGTCAACAAGTCAAAGATGGAATAAAAGAAAGGAATTAAATGCATTAAATTTAATTTATTTAGTGGCTGCCCTCTTCCTCTCAAAAAGTGCGCCCCATTTGGGAATTGTTTAATGTTTTTTAAGGCATTAAAACATTAAATTAATTTCTATTTTCAGTGGCTATGGTCAAAGCACACTGTGAAGCTTAAGTGAAGTGCTGTGTGAAGGATTAAATTGGATTAATTTAATTTATTGGATGGCTGTCCTTAAACATGCTATTTTTAAAAGAGAAAAACATGATTTTTAATTAATTAATTGCCTTTAATTGTTAGGGCAATTATTAATTATAGAATTATGAAGGTTATATAAGCATGGGCAGCCATATGGGTGAATTATTTAATTCACAGGTAAAGAATTGCAGCCAAGAGGAAAAGTGTGCCCCCATTAAAGGAAGGATTTTGTTCAGACAAAGTGCTAACAAGGCTAAAAGCTTCCAGATTTGGCGCATGCTTTGGAGGAGGTTGATCTTTGTCTGCATAATTGTTTTCACAGGTGTTACAGGAGCTCAGGTGTTGATTGAAAGGATTCATGCTCTCTTTATGTGCAAATTAAACACCAATTTTTGGGGCAGCAGGCTTGAAAAGTGCAGATTTTTATAATTTAAATTCACTATTCATGCTCCGGTGGCCATTTTTGTCTGAATAAATTGCAGGAATTCATTACAGGTGCTTTACAAAAGAAAAGGAGTTTTTATCAATGTCCAATACATTGCAAATATCCTCCGAATCTGAAGAATTGTCCAGATCTGCACCAGTATTGAAGAAATCCGGCCAAGTTAGAAGAAAAAGAATTATTCAGACGAAGATAGACAAAGCCATGGCGAAAGGAGATGAAAAAGAAAGCACGATGGAGTCATGCATTGCTTCCAAACTTGCAGACATAGGAGACACAGATCTAGGCCCGGAACCTCTTGCCGATTTGATTGATAGATCCAGAGCGGGAAAGACTTCACTCATGTGTGCGGTCAAAAGCAGTGGAATTATCCGAGCTGCAGCTTTTCCCATGTACAGCCCAATTGCCAGAGTTCGTGATGGAGTGTGCTAGATCTTATCATCCTTCATCCAGATCAGTGCGTGATGCTTCGGGAAAGACAATAATTCGTTTGGACGCAGAGTTCATCAATTATTGTTTGAAGATTCCAGTGCGAAAGGTGGTGACTTCTATTAGCATTCAGGATGCTGACAGTAGATGGGAGAAGCATAGAGCTGATTGTGTGAGCATCATGAATAGCCGGTTCATGAAGAAGCCTAGATCCCCTTCAAAGTTCCCGAGAACTCTTCCACGGTCCAATTTGGTGCAGGAGGCAGATGATGTCGTCAAATTGCTATGCAGGATGAATGGCGAAGCGAATGCCTACACTTTCCGTACATGGATGTATGCTTTCATCAGGACCATTGAAATCAACAAGGTTGATTCTATAATCAATTGGTCGGAAATTATTAGCAGCAACATCGGTGAGCAACTTCGGAACGTGAAGCGTACTTTCAGCTTCAAGATGACTTCATACTTGGTGTATGCTGTAGCTTCACAAGGTGTCTTTTCCAAGCTGGATAGATGTGGTGTTCTTTCCAAGGACCCCATTTTCGAGTGCTACCCGCAGCTTACTGCACCTACAGGCGAGAAAGACTTCAAAGTGATCAACGATGACTTCTTCTACGATTTCATCTGCAGGCTAGACAAAGACTTGAAGGCCAACAGGGTAAGCAAGGAAGCGTGGGAAGCCGTGTCCAAGATTGGCAGTCTATTCATTCAATTTGCAGATTTCACATACCTCAGGGTTACGGGCTTTTCTGGAGAACCAATAAAGATGCCCAGGTATCCGAATGATAGATTGATCGCCATGGAGCTGAGCAGGCAACTTGTGGAGTTACACGACCTTCAGTCAAAGCGGCACAAGTCTACGGGCTTCTTCCCAATCACTGTGGGATATTACAGCTGCATTAGCATTCACAGAGCTCGAGGGATGGAAGCGCAAATGTTATCCGAGTATGAGCAAGAGTTCTTCCCTGCACGGCTGAACTTCGATCCATTTGGAGTAGCCAGGAAGACAATCTCCCAGCAGTACGCACATGTGCCTTCGTTAGAAGATTTCTGGATGAAGTGCGGAAGTGAGTACGAGGTCAGAAAGAGAGATTTCAGCAGGCTGTCAGCAAAGCAAGTGTTCGACTTTGGACTAGCGCGGATACCTGCGGATCTTAAAGATGATGGGAATGTGGTACTTGACACTTACCATCAAATGGGAGGAGATAAAGCCATACTGCAGAATAACATGGGAGGCTGCAACACAATTGAAGAAAGGTCGAGAGCTGTGTTGGTGAATACTTCAAACTGGTTGCTGACGAAGGGATATTGCCTTGATGAAGCATTGATGAATCAAATCACGGGCAACTTCGGCACAGGAGATTCCCTCAAGCGAAAGCATGAAGGAGAAAGCAGCAGAAGGTCCGAGAAGTTGAAAGTACACAGAAGATCTCAAGAGAAAGAGAAGATCACTTCTACGACCATAGCTTTGACTCCGGCTTCTCCAGTACCCAGTACTTCACCAACTATTGCACCGCAGCAGCAGGACGTTTCCATGCCTTCATTGAATCCGGCGACGTTCGTCTTCTCTCCTCAGCCACTTCGTTCATCACCCGTTCCAGAGGAGATGTTGAAGCTGCAGATGGCAGAGTTCGAAAGAGCTTTGTCCTTGGATGATTCAGAGGATGGCAGTCATAACACTGTGGCACTTTCTGACGGAGAGGATGCAGAGCGGGAGATGGTAGTGCACTCAGCGACTTCTCACTCTCCGAGAAGTAATTTCTCGGAATGGTTGGCTTTGCAGTTGGTTCCAGAAGCGAGAATGGAGATGAACTTAGAGGAGCACGACTTGCAGCTACTCCAGGATCTGAGCAGAAGAGACAGAAGGCCTAAAGTTGCTAAAGCAACTTCTAGGTTGATCATTGAGAATTCGGGAGAGAAGTTTGCTGAGATATCAATTCCGGCAGAAGGAAAGATAGAGGAGGAGCTCACGGCGGAAGATGTGACAGTGACCAAAGTACCACTCGGTCAAGCCACCACTGAAGGATTGAAGCAGGACACGCAGACATTGATAGACGCTTTATTCCTTAGGCTTGACAGTGAAAAGGCGGAGAAAGAAGAGCTGCAGAAGCAAGTATCTCAATTATGTGAGATCATAGCCAAGGTTGCTAAACCTTCCATTCAGCCCATTTCAGAGCAGGTGAGTGATCATCTTATGCAGGAAATGGAGGACGCAAGCAATCAAGTAAAGGCTATTGACGAATGGAAGGATCTGATTATTCGTCAAGCTTCTGTACAACTTGGGGAAGTGCCAGCCCGCCTAAAGGTTATGAACGATGCAGCAAATCAACTAAAGCAACTGATGGAAAGCATAGAAGGCATGAATACAGTTGCAGAGAGTAACCTGAGTATTTTGGCCGAGATCAACAAGCTGCCGAGAGATGTATTGATTGCGGAACAGATTGTACCAGACGGATCAGTCGAGAAGGGGAAGCAACTAGAGTTTGCAGTATCTTTCCGCTTGGAAATCTGCAGAGTTTTGCTGAAAAGGATGCAGGCACTTGAGAGTAGAACATCAGATTTACCAGACAGTATCATTTCTTTCACTGAGGAAAGAGTGGACGGAGGTGTTACTTCATACGTGCGGATTGTTTCTAACGAAGTGCCTAATTCCCTGGAAGGTTCTCTTCTGATGGTACAAAAGAGAATTGATAAAGCTACCAAGCCTTTCACGATGAATTCTATCAGTAGACTGGTGGCGCTACAGGCAGACATTGCGAGGTTTGGGCCGAGTTTGGAAGAGGTGGAAGCGTGCAGCAAAGTGTTGAATGAAGGGTTGCTGCAATTCAGGACAGAGAAGGAAGCAGTGGCTAAAACAGATGGAAAGATGTTGAATTACATGTTCGACAAGTATATCCGATATCAGAACAAGAAGAAGACATAAATGATACAGCTGGCATGACTTCTTCTATTCTTTCTTCTTCTATTTTCTATGTTCCCGGATGAAATTGTAAAACTTCTAAGTTATTGGTTTTACAACCATTACTTGAAGTCATGTGGAACCATTCTATTAGTTAAGTGATACATGTGTCACTTAAGAAGAAGTTAGTTGAGGATGATTGCCAAATGTCATCTTTACTTGTTGTTCATGCTTTAGTTCAGTTTGAGTCTTCTATTTGTACTTTCCCTCCTACATTCTATAAGTAGGAGAAGAACCTCCGGGTTAAGGATCGATCAGAATTTGTAAGCAGCAATCTTGTGTTCTAGACTTTGTGCTGAACCCCTGAGAGCAACTTGGAGCAAAGGAATACAAAGGAGCAGTTTCCGGAGAACTTTGTGTCACGGTGTACTTTGTTTCTTGCTTTTAATCTTAGATCTCTTAAGTAAACTTTGTGTTATTTTAGATCTGGATCTAGAGCTGCCTTTGTTTTATAATTCTGTGTGTTCATATCTATTAAGTTTCTTCTATGTGCATGTAATTAGCTCTGCTATCTACTAATTGGGATGCACATCTTCCCCATTTCTTCTCTGTATTTCCTTTACTTCTTTCTTCTATAACTTCCCTTTCTTAAACAGCTGCTTACTTGCTGCAAAACTACTTAGTTATGGTTCATGAACTAAGTGGTTAAAGTAAAACCCCTGATAGATAATAACACATTTTTATTGACAAATCTGACACGGGAGCCTCACCGGTTAAATGAGGGAGATTTATCTCATGACTGCCTAGGTTTGATGCTATGCAGAAAATCTAGCCAACAAGTCTTCTACAAAACTCATCATATGTGTGGATAAGATTGTACCCTTGTGTAACTAACCCATGAAACCAGTGCTCATGTGAAATCCCCTTTAGATGAAGGGTTGCAAATTTAATTGCATCATCCTCCATCATAGGCCTCAATGATAGATATGTGTCCAACTTTTGAATCCATGCCCGGTCACCCCCTTATTAGAACCATCAAATGTAGAGAATGACATCTTACCCAAAGTACTTTGAACATCCTTTTGTGGCGCATTTGGTTTAGTCTCCATCCTTGACCTTCCTTTGCTCACACCAATGACTTCGGAAAGTGAAATAGCTTCCCGGATCTCTCTTGAAAGGACCATATATTCTTCATAGCTTGCCGCAATAATCGGCCCAACTGAATGCCTTATTCCCCCCTCCGGAATGGTTTCTTCCCTCGGAAGGAAAATAGGCTTAGTGGCTAATCCATGAGCTGATCCTTGGGGCTTCTGTGAAGTATTAGCTCCGGATGAGCTACCTTCACCATTATGAACCCTTGGTTCATGAAATTTTTGTAGGGTTAGTGGCAACAAGTCCATGGTGTCCACCAATCTAAATTTCCCTTCAATGAGCTAATCAATTTTGGCTTCTTATGCATCTTGGTGGGCCATGCTAACCTCTTCAACTGGCTGGTTTGGTTTCTTCTTCTCTCTCCTTTGATAACTAATGTATCCTTTATCACCCTCTTGCATGAAACTCCAGGACTAGGAAGACCAAAGCTCTAATACCACTATAAAGTCCCTTTCTAGGGCTGAACTGAAAAACAATGAAATAACACAAAGCCAAATGCAAGAAATCAGATTTTGGGAACAACAATCATCAAACCCTAGCAGTGAACTGAAATCACACCCTTAGGGCATCAAAAATCAGCTAGAAATTAGTAAATAAACCCTCTAGGACAGAGAACTGTAACACCACTTAAGGGCAGCGATTCTCATGCAACAACAAGATGAAAATGACAAAGAATGATTCCAAATACTTTAACCAATCATGAAGATATTATTCCAACCAATATACTTCATAATTCATAAATAAAGGAAAAACAAGTGATAAACCACAATTGGAATTAATTAAATAACCAGAGGAAGCACAACTCGCAATAAGAGCTGAAAATGATGTTTCCAAACCCTAACAAAAATCAGCCTTATAAATTAGGAGAAATCTGAATATCAACACAAAATGTCAATTGGTGCCCTAGAAGGCACTCAAACCCTTCTCATAATTTTAACCAACCCTTCTCATAATTTTAATCAATAACATGTTTATGGAAGGTTGTTTTGATGATAAGATCTGTTTGTCATAGAGAAAAGATGAAGTTGTGGTGTCATTCATGATTGACACTAATTATTT
Source organism: Taxus chinensis (assembly GCA_019776745.2). Lineage (NCBI taxonomy): Eukaryota > Viridiplantae > Streptophyta > Pinopsida > Cupressales > Taxaceae > Taxus > Taxus chinensis. The sequence goes on from CM034153.1 coordinate 760,006,445, forward strand.
TAAGTTATTTGATATTCTTAACCAAATCTAGACCTGACAGTGTTAATACAGTTTGTAGCAATTGCATTTTACTTGAATATGCTCTCACGTTAAGAGTTGGCTTTGAAAGAACACATGCAAGGCTTTCAATTAACAGTGAGTTACTAACTGAAATGAAGTTAGCGATAATAAAGGAAACAATACAAGCTACAATGGTTTTTTTAACTTTAAGAAACCTGTTACTAAATTTAGATTCTCAAGTATTTTTTCTTTTTTATTTTTCATTTTACTAAAACTTGTAGCTTTGCATGTATTTCGCTTGAGTTTATGGTTAAAAATCAGCTCAGATATTTAGATCCACAAGTTTTATATCTCTTGTTTTACACATGAGTTATGTTAATGAGTAAGAAAGATATAATCATAATCACAAACCAAATAGACCACAACTCAATATTTGACATAATAATTTACAACCAATTTTTTTTAACTAGAAATGCCTTGAGAAGGTTTCTTGTTGAAGATCCATTATAATTACAGAATGATAAGTTAGAGATGTCTGTACTTCCATATTATGTTTATTATTTCCATTATATATCAAGCAAGCTTTGAGAGAATTAGTATTCAGAAGAAATCAGCACAAAAGTTTTATCGTTGACTTGATTGGCACCACTAAACGAGTTGTGGGAAAACGTTTACAGTTCTTTAGTGCCGTGTTTATTGTATCTGCATGTTTATTTTAATGGAATTTTATTTATTAGACAAAAAGGAAAGTTATTTCTTAGAGTGAATGCTTTATATACGTTCCTAGTGTTAAAAGTGTTCTTTTGATAATTGTTCTATGAAAGGTTAGGAATAAAGAACTACTATACAACAAAATAGGATGTCCGATTAAAAAGCTGTAGAAGATTCAGGACAATAAGGGCAGCAAGACTCGTGGCATATTTGGGGCTGTACCCAACCAATGGACAATATCAAATTGTACTTTAATTACTCTTGACATTTCGATGGCTCTTATAAAATTATTGTGTGGAGTGAAATTTCATTGAATAAAAATGTAAGATGACAGTAAAATAAATCACATTTTGATTAGTGATAAAGAAGGATGAATCTTATAGGCACAATCTATTTCATCTAAATGAATCAATTGTACAATACAACTTATTGCTTTCCATGTTTATTATGTTTAAGAAGTGGTTTAAATTTGCATACCTTCTTTCATCTTTTCTAAGGTTTCATGCAGTGCTTTTAATTCCTTCCTCTTCAAAATCTGCAAATAATATTATAGAAAAAAATTATTAAATCCTTTATAAATGCCAATTAACTACTCAATTAAAAGGAATCAACTAACCTATCCTTATTGAAATACCTCAAATAGACAATAAAGGAGCCACTTGAACATAAATATGCACATCTTGGTGACCTATCTTTAAAGTTAAAAAACAAACTATGCCAAATGTACTCCATACTCATTAGACCACATTCTCACTACATCTTGGATTCATTTCTGGGCTACCTTATTATTGAGGGGAATTTGTACTTGGAACACACTATTACCATTACAGAGCAACCTTTTGCATGTGTTTATGAAATAATACTATAGTTTTTCTATAAAATAATAATAATGACAAGATTTAATGTTCCATTTTATTACACATACATATGTAAATTGTAATTTACAAACATTCAAATTCGGAGAAAAAAAGACAGTTGAGATTATAATTAATCTCATCATCATTGACAATGGATTAAGACCACAACTTATTTAGTCAAAATATTGATTTTAGATGTGAAAGGGAAGTATTAAATAGTTAAATCTTTACAATTTCATTCGTTTTTTCCAGGGTTCATCCCTACAATTACTTGGATATGATTCACAGTTGTAAATAGAACTACAACTGCAATGTTTATGAGAAAATGCTAATCTGGGTTGCAATGCTTATGACCTTAAGAACAAATGCAGAAACACCAAATGTTGGGATTGCTGAAGGAAAAATTAAAAAAACTCCCGATACTTAGTCATCCAATAAATTTCTGTGACTACAGTGGTTACTTAACCTTGCAATTTATCTATGAAACTGAAATTCGTGACTCATTTTGCAATGAAATAATAACTTCTTAAAAGCAAGTGGCTCAGAAAACTTCCCTTTATCATCTCACAATGCAATGTGTGATTGAACATACCTTTCCAAGGCTGTGAAATGCTCTGGCAATTGTCAGGGATATAATCACCAACGCTAAACATACAATTGCAAGCCTCCATGTGGATGTGTACTTCAATGACTGCTCATCATCTTCACCTTCTGCCATTGTACAAGTTTTTCTTCTAATTTCTAACACAGATCAAAATCTTTATCTCCTCTAGACTGCCTTAACAATCTGGTGTTTGTCTTGAAATTTCCATAATGGAAATGGAGTACAATAAAACTGATACGAAGTCTATGAAAACGTCAAGATTTCTGGGTACAAAAACAGAATAAACTCCCGACCAAGATGTTCTTTAGTGGTGGGCATGCTTTCTTTTCCCATTTTTAAATTGGTTTTAATTTCCCAAATCTAAAGTGAATTACATGGTATAAATGCTGCATATACAATGCCTCATGAGTATACAACTACATGATGCAGAGATTAACCAGTGCATACTTCGGTAACGGCTTGTTAAGTACAAAAGGTGGTGGTCTACCTGGTCTGCTGTATATGCCTCAACACCAAAAGAAAGTGTATGTACATATAAGTTGTATATATTGCATTTGCTCTGGATTTTATTCTGCGGGCCTTCAATTTACCCACACAAAAAATTTGTAGAAAAGAAGTTATCGAATATTATTTTGCTTTCGAATGGGTATTGTCGTCAAATGTTGCTTTTCTTTTGGAGTGTGAAGTTAGCTCATCGTATATCTTTTTTTTTTAACTTTTTATGCGGAGTTTCCTTAAGAATATTGTACTGTAGGGCATCGTAATGCGAAAAAACTTGTGGATACATCCCAACTCGGTAGGAAGCCCATATTATTGCGTAGGCAGGGCAAGCCTAACAGGGAGGTAATTTTGACTATGATTCCTATATGTTGTTATTCCATCACTGTAGTCTATGTGGCCGAATTTTGTCAAAATTTAATTAATAAATTCCGTCAATTTCATAATCAATGTGAAGGCACGAGGTCATTACAATATTTACTTATATTTAGTAAACAGGTAAGGACCTTAGTATTTGGTAACCAGGCTGAAGATATACAATACCTGCAAACAGAGACAGACCGCTGTTAAAAAGAGCCAGAAGTAAACAGAAGAAGGCGCTCTTAGTGAATTTAAAGAAAATTCAGCATGTCCAAAAAAACCATTCGAAAAAACAGCAGTTAAAAATGTTAGGAATTAGTATTCACATGGTTAGTTTAATATATATATTGTTATAACAAATGTGTAACAATATATTAATACGGGCTGTATATTGTTTATACTTCCTACTTTATAGGAAGTTGGTTTTCCTATTTGGATGGCTATTTAATAGCTCTCCATACTTTGTAATTCAGATAGAGAATTAAATAATTATTCTGTGTTCGTACTGTGTAAATCTGCTGCTATACCAATATTTGGTATCAGAGCGATTCATGGATGAGTGAATTGATAGGGGAAATTGCAGTGTTTGCAATTTTCTTGAGATATGTAGAAAATTATTATGTCAATTTAGCATAATGATTTTTTAGAATAAGTTTAGTTCATTTTTTATTCTGTGTGTTGGAGACTCGATATAGTGCAGATCGACAGAGGAGTGGTCTTTAATTTCTTCAGTGAAGTTTAAGCATTTGATTTGAGATAGCATTTATCTCAAAGATTCGAATTCCCAGCTGTGCGTTTGATTTGTTTTATTGCGTGCAAGAAAGCTCGATGGTTTGGCATTAGAGGTGCCTTGATTGACAGTACATTTAGGATCTGACAGATTCAGATCTGTATATCCTTTACATCGGTCTTATTCTCATTCCTTCTAAGAATTTCAAACATTGTTAGTCCCGTCCTCTACACGTGGATTTGAACGAGGTGCTTGTAGAACTAAAATTTAGTGTTGACAACAGAGTATTGGAACACTGCGAGAACATGTTAATCTCAGCGCTATTAAAGCCTGCAGAGACTTGATTCGAAATTCTACGTATATCTGTTGTGTACCATGTCGTCCACCGTCCACACATCCACTTCAATCACTTCTCAAAACCGTTATCTGATCCATGCATGATTTTGGAGGCGATATTCTTTGTATCAACACGTCTTCCTTGATTTTGGTACAGTCCTGATCTGTGCACCATCGTTCTGATCAATTGTGATCTCCTCTACATCAGAGGCATATCATGTTTTGATAGAGAGATTGCTCAATCCTCTCAAATCTCGCTAATCCTACCAGACACGGATCCTCCATTATTCTGCCATGGCCGTGTGGAGACATGTTATTAGAGGGGATAAGAGTCTTTGATAGACTCGTATAGTTACGTGGATCGTGGTATTCCTTCTTTGATTCTGCCTTCAAGTGCGTCAGCTATATATTTATGCCCATCAAGACAAGGTTTATTTGCATATATCTCAATCACCGTTGTCAGTCCAATCTAGTCGTGTCAAGAAAACATAGTCTAAATTTGTTAGGTCTTTCTCAAGTTCAAAGTCTTGCAGTCTTATTTTATATAGTCTAAATTATATTGTCTTTGTACCACGGTGAAGTTTTACTATATGGTGGACCATTATTCGTCAATAGAATTTTTTGTTTTGTGTGTTAAATTAAAAATTTATAGTCAAAATTATTGTCAAGTTTATATATTGTATTTCCAGTCAAGTCCTCTAGTCTTAGTCAAAAAGTTGTATTGTCAACATTGTTAAAATTGTGTTAGGTGAATATAGGTAGTCAATGTCAAATAGGTGATTTTAGGAATTTTTGCATTAGTCATTGTGTCATTGTATTAAGTCCGAAAAATAAAATAAAAATTTGCCCGCATTTCAATTTTGGACGCATTTTCGCTTGTACGCGACGTCCAAATTATTGAAGGTATTTTTGAGCTCCATGATCAAATCCAGCTGAGTTAGCAGCATGAAAATGGAGGATGGAGGCATCGGAGGCTGGAGGTCAGACAGCGACCTCTCGTCAGTCACCAACGACGGGGCCGCACAGAATGATTTGGTGGCACAAGTGTGCAATGTGAGTATATGATTTTCAGTGTGGTTTCCATTTTCTCAGAGTGCTTCTATTTGCAGTGTTCCTGTTTTGTTTGGTATTTGATGGATGTTGGAAAGAAAGTTGTGTTAGAGCGCAGATGACTGTCAGTGATCCTCTGACTGACTTGGTCCTCTGACTGCCGTACTTCGTTGGAAGATGGTCAGCTAGAAGAATACGTTCACTAGCATCAGTGACCATGTGCAGCAAGACCTAACTAGCAAGATCCATTCAGGAGTATGTTCTTCGATGCAGTTTGCTTCTCAGTATCTATGTGTGGAATTTCACATTGTGGGGGGGAATTCATACCAATGTTCCATTCCCATTCTGCACCCAAAACGACTTAGTCAAGGAAAGCTTCCAGTGGCAGTGGCAGTTTTCTATGTTGTTCGAGATCGAGTGGCAACGATCAAAGACAGAGACTACAATTAAGAACTCAAAAACAATTATATATAAAGGGTTAATACTCGACAACAACCAAGGCAAATTATTACACAGCCCCGTTTGGACGTTTTCGCACTATTCGGCTATTTTTAACATTGCTTTTTAGTGGCTATTTTTTAAACAGTTGCTTTTCGTTTTTTCTGTGTTTAGATTTGGTTTTCCCTGCATGCTGAATCGTCTTTGGAATAGCCTTTAAATACTCGACAACAACCAAGGCAAATTATTACACATCCAGCTCGAGCTCTGTTTCGTTCTGCATTGAGCATTATTTTCGCTACATCAAGGTCTTGTGTTCGAGTCCGGGAAAGAACAGTTCCTATCACCCAACTCAAGGTGGCAGAGGCTTAAGAGGATGTATTGAGATACATCTACAGAGAAGAATCATCAGTGTCAGGTTTCACCCTTAACCTCATTCAATATTGTATCTCTGGGTATGTATTTGGTTTCAACAATGTTTGTCTATGAACTGTTAAAATAAGATTAGGTATAAGGTTGATACCTACAAGAGTGGCAACATGAGGAAGCAAAGCCCTCCTCTCCAGCATATGTTGTCTGATTGTGAAGCTCAACAAAGGTTTGTATGTCATAGGTCCCCACATAAGCTCTTCAAAGGAGTCTGTCAAAATTTCTAATGTGTCCTCCATATGCTCCCTGCCCATAGGTTTAACCACCAAACAACATTTAACCATTTCTCCCGAATACCCCCAATTTAATAAATTCATGAAAAAATACTTTATTGAAAAAGCAGAATGTTGTGAGCACCTTTGTGAGGATATCTATGTGTGAATCTGGTTTCATTCCCTATTTCTCTTGTCTAGAAACCTCCTTCAAAAAATTTGTAAATGAAATTTCATGGATTATTCATTCATTTTGAAGCAATAGAAGTCTGTGAGCGTTTGAATTTAAAGAGTAAATACTAATACTAATAACGATATCATATGTAGAGCCAACACCCTGGCAGCAGACAAAGAATTCCAAGGGTTCCTTCATAGTTATTTCACCAATGTATATATCATGTTCACTAATGTAAGTTGATGTCCTCTGAGGGACGAACTCCTTCCATGCAATGTCCGTTCTACGTTACTGATCCTTCAACCTGAGCCAGTAAGTGTCAAACTCAATTACTTGGTGAAGCCTGTGCAGGCTTGCAACTTTGACAAGCCTATCCAAAAATTGTTGTCGAGCCTCTAGCTTTGTATTCCTCACATCAATTGTTTATGTACATTGTATTTAGCATATCCATTATCACATATGCATTTTGACATACACAAACTTGTCCCTCCTTTATCATATGTTCAGCAGGCACTGCCACCAAATCAATCTATATGCATCATTGTCATCTTCAAAGTATATACACATTTAAAAAATTACTTTTCCTTGGTCAAAGAAGGGGTTTGAATCCCTGAGCATATGTATTGCAACGGTGTATGGCTTCCCGTTTTAGAAATCCAATTCCTTGTTCCCAAAAAAAATGAATTGCACACCATGTCCTCTCATCTCCCTCTTCCTGTTGGAGAGGACACTGACATGGCTGTATTCATAGTGTGAGTATTTCATGCATAGTTTTCCTATTCAGCGAGTACTCGTTGAGTTGGCGAATAGTCGTCATGTTTTCTCCATGTTGAATATTTGTCCATAAAACTCTCGACCCCAAGATCGCAAATATTCCCCAAGACTCGCCATGAATATTCACCAAAACTTGGTGAGTTCTAGCCCACAACTCACCCTATGGAGAAGGGACGCATAACAATCCAAAAAAACATGTATTTTGTGTTGCAAAAATGCTACTTTTTGTCTTATAAATGCTTCACACTCCCTCACTTGTAATCACACAACTATTTCTCCCAAATATTTCTTTAGAACGGGGAAGAGGAAAATGTAAATTATTGTAAACTGTAACTTGCATAGATATGCAATTTATGATGATAATTTTCAATGATAGTCATCATTAATTCATAACACTTACCAGATGGCTCTTGTATTCGCACGATGATGCAATTTTGTATTGTATTGGTATTCAAATCTAATAGAAAACACTTCCCCAACATTTTATGGACTCATTTGATACATTTTATAGCGATATTTTACATCATTTATGTTTTTAAAATAAATTTGCACATTTTTTAAGTGGCTGAATTTGGTTTTCTTGGCCATGTTGTGGCATGAATTCAGGAGATGACAATATTCACGAAAGTGATGGATCATATTCTTCATTGAGTTGTTTTATCTTTTCATAGGAGGGAGCTATGGTGTTCATGCTAATGCATATGATAAATAGTCAATATGTTCCTTGTTTGGATTAGACTACGAGTTGCTTCGATAAATTTTCTAGAAACAATTCCATTTGATTAGAATTTTTCCTCCTGTCAAAACCTGTTGGTATCTCTTTTGTGAGTTGAAGCCTGTATGCCACCACTACATGAAGATTAACTAGAGAGATCTTAAGTGATTTGTTTACAAATTTATGATAGAATGTATTTGTTTCAATCTCTATTGAAATGGATTTTGGCTGTAGTTTATAAGTTAAGTAATGTAGAGTCTGAAATTATGGCTTGAATCTTCATGTTAGAGTAATTAATAGATATTATTTCTGTCATGGTTATTAGACGAATAACTGGCTTTAGCTTTCATATTTTTTGTCGCAGTAACTTATGGTGACTTAGAGGATTAGTCCCAAGCTTCAAGAAGTATAACTCAAGGAAAATGATGTATGGCTACAATATCTTATTTTAAGAACTGAGAAGATCATTGTACAATGAAAACAAAAATGCCACATGGGCAGAGAAAAGCCTTAGAATCTTCACAAATGACACCACCTACTAGAAAGAAAGTAGAGTATGCATACTAATGCGAATTGCCTAATATGATGGTGACATCTACAATTTTACCTAATAAAGTACTCATGATAGAGGAATTGATCGAGACAAGGTTGATAGAACAAAATCGTCTACCTTGGCCACAAGATCCTTAATTGAATTATCATCTATCTTTTCTCTCCTATATTCTAATACTACACACAATCTATGGTTCGATAAATTGCTCAAATTTACCTCTTAATTTAGATAGGTCATAAAGGTATTTAGATAGGTCATACACAATTACAGGTGCACTTTTTTTAATTTGAGAGCTTATTTGCTTCAAGGTATTTAGACTTTCAGTAAGAACATGTTATTTAAACTTTGATTTTCATATGTTGACATTGGTTTCTATACTTATCTGGTTCTAATGAAATATTGAATAAATTATGCTGATCTTAAGCATTTATAAAGGTGCAAATATATGACTGCAATATACAGAGACAATTATGTGGAATCTCGATAAAGGACGGAAGTGCTAATGTAAAATTTATGAATGATGTGACCCACATAATCCATGCTCTAAGATCAAATTTGTTAAATGGTCAATATTGTCATGCATACAAAGCATATAGTTTTCTATCTCACAATTATTATGCACTAAATGATAAAGATTATTGCTTGTATATGTTAGAATTTAAATTTAAGTTCATCTTACTATTAAATTTGGTCTACATCTCTATTTCCTTGAGTTTTTTTAGGTTAACTAATGAGGACATACATTTAGCTTCTTTCACTTTTTTGCAGGATAAGCTGCAACAATTTGATATTTTTCATTTTCTTTCTCTTGTAGTAAAGAAGAGAGTGTTGTCTCTAAACAAACTTCAGGTGGGGTTTCAATATTGATTGAAGTATTTATTCATTTGTTCTGTTTACTGCATGTTATCTAGCTGCTTGGCCTAAATTTACCTGATTTGTAGATAATGACTATGATGCTAGAAATCTCAATGTCCTATCCAGCATGATTCCAGATCACATATTACTTGATTATTTAGGACTCTATGAATATTTTCTTGTATAATCTTCCCTTTAGCAAGGGTATTTTTTTCGTGGAGTTAATACATTAAATTTTGTATCCTTGGTTGGCTCTTTGTATGGTCACTGGACATCCTTAAATCCGTGTAGCAATTCTATATTTAGCAGGAGTGTGAGAGTAGTCTTCTAATGTGTGAAAAATAGAAGTAAAAAAGCATACTAGAAGGGGTGATAACAGTTCTCCACAATCTAGAAAATACATTCACAACAATATTTCATACATGCACAATAATAATGAGTCCTTGTGAGAGCATAAAAATAGACACAATATTCTTGTAATGAAGGTTGAAAGGGAAAGAAGAGTGCAAACAAACACAGCAGGGGAAGATGCATCCACAAACTTGTATTTTATTGCTTCATGATATGCATAGTTCAATCTGTTATAAGATAAGGGCTTGGATCACCATGCAAGGAGTCCAGTACAAGGACCTACAACACACTGGATTCACAAAGAAATTTTGACAGATCTTTGCTACAACAAAACTACCTCGCTTAACAATGAGCCCAACACTCCAATTTATAGAAAAAATAGAAGAGAGAGAGAGAGAGAGAGGGAAAATGGAAATCCCAAAATTTGTCCTTCAACTACTTGTATGAGGTATTAAATGGAGTGAAATGATGATCTGTTGCTTGCAAAAGGCTCCCCATACTATCCCATGACTTGCAACATTGAAATATGGCAGCCCATGCTTCATTTAATGCGTCCAACTACCAAGTAAAACACTATTCTAAACTTGGCCGCATTTTCTAAAAAATATCTATCTATCTTTCATCAAATCTAGAATTTCTTGACTACTCTGCATTAGGCTTAGAGCCATGATTCCAATGGTACTAATTTTGTGTTATTTCATTGAGAAATGTAAAAGTTATAACCTCTTGAGTGCGAGCAACTATTTTGGGTCTGCAGGCATTTTCTGTCATTTGACAGGAATGAGAATTAATTTACTGGAGCTGAATATGTTTATTTTATTTAAATATATCTACCCTCATCAAAATTATGATGAAAAGGATGTCATGCTCATTCCAAGAAAGTCAAATTTTATGAAAATCGGAGCTCGGAGTCAAAAATTATGGCCGTTTGAAGTTCGGGGGGGTTAAACATTGAATTTTTCTCTTTATGAGGCTATTTCAGCAAAATCAGGTCCGCATGTCCCTATTATCCCAAACAAAAATCTCTACATCACCTAATTTAGAATTCCTTATCCCTGCATGTCTGCTATTGACTAGGCCATGAGGGCCGTTGAATTCTACATTCGCCGCAAAGTCCGGTTCCTCATGCGACGATTTCACCTTTTCGCGTCCCGATGTCCCGATCATCCCATACAAATTTCTCCATGTCACCCGCAATGCACTGACTTGCAGAAAAATCAGATTTTCATGTCTTTTGCGTACTATTGTCCTGACTGTCCCAAACACATTTCTCCGCACCACCCGCAATGCACTAAGTGGAAAAATCAGCTTTTCACATCACGCACGTACTTTTGTCCCAAACTATCCCATAGACTGTGCGGACCAAAAACTTCCAACTTCACCTATTTCCCTTTGACTTCAGAATTTTCAGCAATGTCTGTCTCGTGCGTCCCTGTTGAACTTGTGCGGTCTAGGACACAAAGAGCCAATTTAGCTGATTCCTTTATATTTTGGCTCCAAACCTGGTTCGACGAACCTTGGTAAGATCCGCATTGGTACGACCGGAAATGCATTAAAACAAGCTTGCAACTTCCATTTTTGGGTTTTTTCTAATTTTCTCTAACTTCTTAGGCTTTTTCCTAGATGGGGAAGTTAGAGAGAAGCCAAGGGGAGCCCCAAAACATGATTTTTAGCCTTGATTCAATTCTACTGGCCCATGACTAAATAATCTGATGCATGTTATCAAAATTACCTTGAGGGGTGAATTTTGGATAACAGGAACTAGGAATTACATTTTTTGTGTGTAAGAAAATGGTGACAAGAACACTATATGTGATCTGATAAATAAATGAAGTAATAAACTTTGTTTTCTAAGCATGGTGCTTGTTATTTAAATCTTTAGTAAGCTAATAAAATTTGTAAAATACGTATACTTTGTGGAACATTGTTATTTCTCATTTGGAATGAAGACGATTAATTGTATTTATGAATATTATCATGCTTAGAACCTAGTGAAGCAGGTAAGAATGGGAAACCTTCTTGGAATTTGGTGATATTGTATTGAGATAACTTTATTTTCCAATCAGTCAACAAATGCTCTATTTCAGTTATGCGCATGGGTGAAGAAGGGGTTAGTTTGATGTAATTTTTTGTATAAATCTATGGATGTGATGTTTTAGTTATTAAAATCCTTAGCATGATATGTGAATACTAATTCCAGAGAGTAAAGGAGTCAATATTTGTTTGAAACAATTGGTTGTGTTCATAAACCTTACATGCACATGTTAAGTGAGAGAGACACCTTAATAATGGAGAGTTTCATATTTCCTAATGCTCTATTGGTAAGGAAACTATCTTCATAATGTTGGCATAGGCCTTCTTAAAAAATATTGGGTCTTGAAACAAATTATTTTGAAAGTTATTCCAAAATTACCCTTCTCAGTCTCACAGAGAGGATTTACACACTCAAACCTAGGGTTTAGCTTTTTTCATATCAAATAACATCCATTTTCTCTGAGATATTCAAGATAGTATTCTAGGTAAGTATGAAGGAATTTTTAAAAACTAATGGTTCAAGATCCATATTTTTATGATAGTTTGGGCAATAGTGTTCAAAACATAGTCAAGAGGCTATTATTGGTGTCTACTAGGTTGTATGAGGAAGTATAAAATTTACAATACTAATGAAATCAACCTGAACATTTATAGGAAAGGTTCTTAGGTATATATAAAATTGGGTTTTTAATGGTTTTTTTTAAAGTGAATAATTTTTGAGATATAGGTGACAGAATTTGTGCAGGTTGTTTGAAGACAATTTATAGAGGTAATAGTGAGTTTTAGATTTTAATCATTGAGAATCATTCTAGAATTTTCATTTCTTGATATTGAATCTTTATTAAAAGGGTTACATTGATAGATTATACAGTTGTCATGATAAATTCTTATGGGTAGTGCTGTAAGTTGATTTTCAATAATGAAGCAACACACTTGGCTTGAGAACCAAACAGGGCAATCAAGAGGAAATTAGTTCAAATCTGATGAGTGGAAAATTTTGGATCAATTTAGTAGTTGATTTATCACTTGGTGAAAGTTGTGAAATAAGGCATAAGAAGATGAAACATTTGTGAAGGCTTATTAGGTCTAAAATTTACTTATTGTGCTAAGCAGCCAGTGTATTAAAGGGAAGATGTGGAGAAAGTATAATTGGAAATGACATGACAAGGATTCAATGTGATGATGATTTTGAAATAATATGAGGTACATTTTAAATATGGGATAGTGAATATATACACTAGATTTGGGTGAATGTGTTAGATATAACAAGAATTGAACATTTTTGGCATAGGTAAGAGTGCTTCTTCGTAGAGTTTTGTACAAGTGATTGTTGTATCCTCTTAATTGAATGAAATAATTTCTAATGACATCCATTCACTACACAATTTTTAGTATCATAGAGTGGAATCTTATTGAAGTTTCTTTAATAATTGAAATTTGATTATTTTGTGGCTAACAAGTAGAATTGTGTGTCTGAATGAAGAGATGGGTTAAGAGAAGAATAATAAGAGTGAAAAAAATGCACAGAATAAAGTGAGAAGACACTAATAAAACATGCTGCAATCCTTGGTGAGGTGTAGAGAGAGAAGCAAGAAGGAATTGCTTGAGAATAGAGATAAAAATTGAATGGGAAGAAGAAAAGAGAAGATATGGATAGAGAGGAGTTAATGGTAGAGTTAGTCAAGAAAATTAGCTGCAGGAAAAGAGAACAAGAAGAGAGAGAGAGAGAGAGAGAGAGAGAGAGAGAGAGAGAGAGGAAAAGGAAAGAATAAAATATGAAGAAAGGAAAGGAAATTAAATAAAATATATATATAATAGAGAGAAATATCAATGAACGAGGATTCCACAAGAAGAAGATAAAGTTGCGAAGAAAAATTTTATAGTGAAAAGTGTCAAAAAAACATATAAAACCCAAACATGGAAAGGGAAAAGTTGAGCAACACAAGGAACAAACAATAAAATTATTCTAACTTGGACCACTAATCAACAAGGACATAAATAAACTAGCACCATTCTTGACCTCTAGTGGACCTTCATAAAGCTATCAAGGTTTTCAGCTCAAAGTCTAGAACAGAAGAATGTTGATTACAAATTCCGATCCTTTAACCCATAGGTTCTTCCTCTATTTATAGTGTATAGAGAGCAATTTACAAATAGGAAACTATAACTAAATTGACACGTGTGAAAGTTGTAAAGGAAACAACTGGCAATCTCCCTTCTAGAATTCCTCTTTGCATGACATGCATGATTTATAACTGAAAATAGAACCTTCTATTTTGCATGTCTGCCACCTATTTCCAAGTAATTGACTTCTTTAAGTAACGGATTTTAAACCAATCACTTAAAATTTCTCAATTACTTTGTCAAAGAAAATAAGAGAAAGAAGAAGAAATAGAAAAAGAAATTAGAAGAAAGTTTATATACTCCCAGTCTTGTTCTTTTTCCATTGTTTGTATGCGGTTGACTTTTTTACCTTTGATTCTCACCAAACTAAATCTGGAAGCAACTTGTTGGCTAGATTTTTTGCACAGCTGAAAAACCTACGCAGTCATGAGATAATTCTCCCACATTTTCCGATGAAGCTCTTAGTGTAATATTTTGTCAGTTATATGTCCTTAGTATCTATTTGTTGGTATTACTTTAACTATGCGTAGATCAAGGAACCATAGCTAGACATTTTTTGTAACAAGGAAGCAGCTGTAAGAGAAAATAAATATCTATAGAAGAGGAAAATAATATAAAGAAGAGAAGAAATGAGAGAGAGATGTGCAACCCAATAAATAGCTCACAAATTTGATCGCATGCACATAGATGAAACAAATAGACCTTAAAACACATAATTTGAAGTAAGGGAAAGTTTCATATCTAGATATAAGACAACACAAAGTTTATGGATATATCTAAAAAGGAATAAGAGATGAATACACCGTTGACACAAAGTTCTCCAGAAATCTATCTCATCTCTACTCCTCTCCTTGCAGAAAGCTATCAAGGGTTTTAGCTCAAATTCTAGAACAAAATAACGCTGATTAAAATTTTTTATCATATAACTCGTAGGTTCTTCCTCTACTTATAGTGTGTAGAATGGCAATTACAAATAGGAATCTTTACAACTTAATTCCTAGAACATGAAGAAGCTATGAGAAGGGTAACATACTGAAAATCATCTTCTCCTAAAATTCCTTTCTTAGTAACATGACATGCATGAGTTTATAATTGAAAAATAGAATTTGCTATTTTGCATATCTGTCCACCTATCTTAAAGTAATCCTTCCAAGTAACTTAAAGTAACATATTGTAAACCAATCACTTAACTTTGATAATTTACATTGATTTCTCAATTAATTTTTTGGATATAATAA
Source organism: Taxus chinensis (assembly GCA_019776745.2). Lineage (NCBI taxonomy): Eukaryota > Viridiplantae > Streptophyta > Pinopsida > Cupressales > Taxaceae > Taxus > Taxus chinensis. The sequence continues at coordinate 760,021,489 of CM034153.1, forward strand.
ATAGAAAGAGGAAAAAAGAGAAGAAAAAGCTGTAACCCTGCTAGTATTGTGCTTCTTCCATATTCTGCATGTGGTTGACTCTTTTGCCTTCTGATATCTGACCATATACTTGGATCTAGACATGCTACAAATGAATGTTATTTTCTTGTGGGTATTTCCTTTGACATGTCTTCCTTTCCATCCTTGTTTTTTTTGTAATAGTCTCTCTCTCAGTACATGCACCAGTGTAATATCTCTCTCTCATAAATCTCTCTCAAACAAAACTCATCATCTCTTTATTTAAAATTCATATGAGCAATTTTAAATTCTGAAAAGCAATTTGGGTGAATGCAAGACACAAGTAAATTCAATGATTAGGCTTTAAACTTCTCTAAATTGGGATCACATAAAGAAGAGGAAAATAATATCCTAGAAGGAAGAAATGAGTCTGCCAATGTGTAACCCAATAAATAGCTCACCGATTTGATCGCATGCACATAGAGTGAAACAAATAGACCTTAAAATGCATAATCTTGAACCAAGCAGAAAGTTTCAGAAATAAATCTAAGACAACAAAAAGTTTATGGATAGATAGGTAATTCATAAATAAGAGATGAATGCACCATTGGCATAAAGTTCTCTGGATCCTATCTTCTCTATTCAACTGCATACTTGCTAGCATAAGCTATCAGGGGTTTCAGCTCAACGGTCTAGAAGGAAACTAATAATGTTGATTACAAACTTCCTCCTTTCCTCTCACTCCATCAGGTTCTTTCTACTATGTGATATAGCACATCCTTTGGGCAATTACAAATAGGAATCTTAGCTAAAGAATTCCCACATGCGGAAGTATGAGAACAACTACAACTGGCTCATCTTCTATCTATGTCATCAATTCCTGCAGCTGACATGCACTGCCCTGTGCATAATTCTCCAAATCAGAATGGTATCTATTTTGCACTGCTCTTCCACCTATGGTTCCAAGTATTTGAATCTCTTTCCACTGAGTAACAAATTTTAAACCTAATCACCTGCATAAGTTCTGCCTATAATATAATTAGATTTCTCAATTACTTTTTTGGAGAATCATGTAAAAGAAAGAGGAAAAAAATAAGAAGAAAGGTTTGGCAACCCTCCCAATGATTTTTCTTCTTACATATTCTGCATGTGGTTGAAACTCTGGTTTTGAAGCTTTGGCTTTCTCACCAAACTTCTCTCTGTGAAGCTACAAATGAATGTAAAGCATTCATATAGTGTCTTTGTATTTCCGGTTTAATCATGTCTGTCCCTAGTCTGATCCTATAGGAATTTTAGTCATTCTGCTTAGTATCAGTTGTCACGAGCTGCAATCCCTTGTGTCCATTCCTAATCTGCTGGAACGGATAACTCAGTGAACTTATATCTTGATTCTAAAATTAATCAATATGAGCAATTTTAAATTCTGGAAAGCACTCTGGGTGAAGGAAAACACAAATAAATTCAATGAAGGCTTCAAATGGAAGATTGGGAGCACATGCACAAGCTTCTGAAAGGAATTATCCATGCAATGACTTCCACATGGGTTGCGTTAGAAACAAGAGGATGATTTTTTTCCAAAATCCTTTGCAATTATGAGAGTTGGATCTGTCAATCAAATTGGAGATAAGTTCATGGCTCTATGTCTGTATCATTGACTTCAAAAAATCTAGAAGCTATGCATGATTATGATGATCATTTTATTTCATCATGTTTCATCATGGCTGGAAAAATCTTTTTCTGAGCTCTTTTTCTTTTAATTCCACCGGAATCCCTTGCAATTGGATTAATTTGTATAGATATGACAATTTCTTCTGATTTGGAAGATATATTCAATGTACCTGACATTGATTTGAGCTACTTGTGATGAATACCTGAAATTTATTCAGACAAAGATGGATTCTATGGCATGAATACTTGATTTTTATCACCAAAATCTACATATAAAGCTTGCTGCCCTAAAATTTGAGGTTTTGTTTGCATGCAAAGCAAGAAAAATTATTATTTAATTCATCGGGGCACATATACCAACATGCAGATGCTTAGAATGACCAAAATTAGGTTATTCCAACCCTAGGATGCCAAAACTGGAAGCTTCCCGACAATGGAAAATAAACTTTAATGAAAAATCTTCCTTCTTTTGGCACCAAAACCTATCTGGGCTATAATCCTCACCAAAAATAATTAATTGCTTATTTATTATGACAACCCATGCTTATATAATCCTCAACATACTATTTTTAATAGTTGTCCTTCCTATTTCTTGAAATTTAATTAATAAACAATCATGTTTATTCACCCAAATTGGGCACCCAATTATGCATGTTGCTGATTGCTTTTAAATAAATTTGTTTTATTTACTTTTAGCATGCATCCTTGACTTCTCCTTAGCTCTTCCACTGGAATTGACTTTCCTTCTATTTATGGCACCAAAATTGGGTGAATAAACCATTAATAATTATTATTGAATGCATTATTATTCACCCAAGGTGGGTCACATTTTTTAGCAAGGGTAATTTCCTAAAATAAGAAGTCAACTTTGATGGAAATTTCTACCCTGCACTGCAGCTCCAAAAATCCCCTCTTTCACTTAAGTTGTTTGACTTTCATAATGGGAATTTTTACCTTGCAAGGCAAGTAAGAAATTCTCGATGGTGCTTTAAGTGATTTTCTTTTATAATGGGAATTTTTACCCTGGAAGGCAGGTAAGAAATTCCCACCTGCTCTGTCACCTCTAATATTCCCATTGAAACTTAAGTGACTTTGACTTCATGGGAAAAATTACCATGCAAGGTAGGTAAGAATTTCTTACCTGCCTTCTGCCTCTAATTTTCCCATTGCAGCTTAAGTGACTTTGACTTCATGGGAAAAATAACCCTACAAGGAAAGTAAGAAATTCTCGTCTGCTTGTCGCCTCTGATTTTCTCATCGTAGCTTAAGTGATATACTTGACTTCATGGAAAAAGTATCCTACAAGGTAGGTAAGAAATTCCCATCTATCTACCACTATCAAAAATCCCATTGCAGCTTACACTCATTAATTCCAAAAAATGTGACTTGCATGAGAGAGGCTTTTTGTGCACGACTTCATCTTTTTCGATCAGAAGCTTGCATTTTGAGGTTGATTCCTTCGGATGCTATGTTGGTAGATGATCTCTAGATGCTTCAGGAAATTAAATAGACTATACTAGACAAAGAATAGACCTAGGGGAATTTTACAAAGAAACTGTAGAGAAAACCGGAGAAAAATGCAAAAGAAATAAATAAAAGTGAAAAACATTACCAGAAGTTGCAGATAATGCCCTGAATTCATTCCTGATGAAAACCCTATTGAGATGAGTGAATACTGGCATGCAAAACTTCAACAGGATTCAACTAGAGCACAATTTACTTCAAACAGGGCATTATTTATTCAATAAATATTTAAATAAAAAATTTCCCACAGACAAAACTTGGCTGAGGGATACAATGAGTTTGGGCATCTGGGTATTTTTCAAAATTGGCTCATATGATTCACTGGGAATATCCTAACATAATAAAGACATCTTCTAGCAATAAAAACACAAAAATACTCATTATTTTAAAAAAGAATGATTTTTTTTCAAATGGTTAGTCCCAGATTTTAGGGTGAAATCTGGGGACACCATAGCTCAAAAAAACATGTTTGAAAATAATCTTTTAAACCCAAACTACACAGGATCCAAATCCCTACCTACTACCCTATATACATGGAAACAATTGAAGTTGAGAGAACCCAAAACTAATTAAGTGGGTTCAATAGGAATCTACTTTTTTGGAGAAACCAATCATAATTGTGTTGATATGGCCTTATCGCCCAATGACTAGAGGCGTATAAAACCTTCTTGGAAGAATATTTTGAAAAAAAAATTCCTCAAAAATAAAGGTTAGTATTTATTTTCACATACATAAACAAGAGGTATGCGGAGGCTGAATTGCATTTCTCTAACCAAGGCCTAGATGGAGGGTCAAAACCAAATTACATGTTTAACTGACAACAATTTTCCAAACCTGTGAAATGGTTCACTGGCCTCCTAATGCTTGTAGAAAAAGGGGTCAAATAAAACATTCGAGGGAAAACCATTGTTTGAAGTAACATTCCACATGACAAGTAACAAGTTCAATGCCATATTTGCTTATTTCAAGGTTTATAAATATGTTTTGCACCTCATTAAAACTAGGTTTAATTAATATTTCACAAATTCACCAAGGAGTAGTTTATCCTAACTATAGATTTTGATTTTCCACTCATGTGACTTCCATATCCAAAAGTGATAAAAAGGGATTTTCCAACATCTCACAAGATAGATTGAAAGTAAAGTTAATATTGTGGGTTACTTTTCTAGTCACATACAAAATAGAGGTAAATACACTATAAGCTATTATGTCTCATTAATTCACCGATAAGTTATTCCTCTTTAATATGATCTTATACAAAAATAAAACAAGAAAGCTAAAATTGTGCAAATTGTGCAACGAGAGAAAATAAGATGACCATGCATGATTATTCGAACTAGCGAGGTGATTTAAAAAAAAAATAGAATTTCTTATTAAACCCTAATTATAGTGTAACTGATGTAAACTATGATATACATCTACTAATAATAATATGAAACAAGAAAATAAGCAAGTAAGGATGAAACCCTACACAAGAGATATAGAAAGAATGACTTAGTTGATTTATGCTTGATTTGGAAGTGTTCTAGACCAGGAAAATTATTGAACATGAAGTGGACAGTTTTGTAAATGATTAGGATAAATTTTGAACTATATGAATAAGGTCGGACATGGGTTCCCATGACAAGACAGGGGCACCTAGGTGCTGACGAACTCTTCTGGGTGCTTGTGACTATGTAGGATCTCCAGATATGATCTCTGATGTTTCAAAGGTATGTCACAATTACTATGTGTTGATATCTTGTTACTCAAAATATGATCAATGAGAAACTTGTGACCTGCAAACAAATATTCACCTAAAAAACCAAAAAACCGCATCAAACCTAAAAAAATAAAGATGTAATATGGGGAGTTTGACTAACCTCGGAGGTCATCTTGAGAGTGCACTATGTCTCAGACTCCATGTAGTTCTTGTGAGTGTGTGTAAGATTCATGCCCTAGGATTCCCTTGTGGAAGTGCACTTGATATCGGGTTATAGCTAAATGTAGTAATGTAGTAGAATGTGTGGATGGAAAAATGAAATTCCCCTTCCTATGCAGTGTATGTAGAATTATTGCAACCCTTGTCCCTTGAATTAATGTTATATACATGCTTTTGAGTGCTTTAAGTTCCTTATGGATGTAAGCATAGGTGATGGTAGTAATTCTTAGTGTTTGGTCCTTTATTTTGAATACATAATTATGCATTTATATGATTCCCTTGTTTGAATTTTGTAATTGAAAACTAGAATGCCAACCCATAAGTGAAAAAGATGTCTAAAATATATAAGATCCCCAAAAGAAGTGAGTAAGATAATAAATGGTCTGGGGTGCCCAGAGGGGACAGGGGCACTTAAGGGCTCCCGTCCTAGATGGGCCCTAATGTCTGGAGCCATAAAATATAAATAATTAAAATTCTCTCAGACAAAACCTGGCGAAAGAATAGAGTGAGTTTTAGCATGTGGGTATTTGGCGAATCTTAATTTTATGACTCTCTGGGGTTACCTTAGAGCGATGCAAAAAACTACAGGAAAAACAAACACAAAATGATCCGTTACTTTAAAAAGAATGAATTTTTTTAAAAAGGGGCAATCCCAGATTTCACGGTGAAATCTCGGGGACACTAAGTAATTTGCAAGGTTTCAAAACAAAAACCCTACAGAAATCAATAATAATGTCTAAAAGATTGCCGATACAAATTGTACTAATATTAGGTTGACTTATGTTACTGTAACTATATTTAAAGTTCCTTATGCACATCTTTAGGCTTATAATAGAATGTGTGTAGTTAATGCCACAATCATTAATTTCTACTAACCTTAATGAATATGACCTCTAAGTGGGCCACTCGTGCATACTTAATAAGTAGGCAATAAGGACATGGGGATTTTATACCCCTTTATCTCTTTGTATATTGCATGGTGTATCACAATATTGCATACACAATTATTATTTCCTCATTTATAGAGTGTTTAAGCTAAGAATGAGTATTAACTATGGAGATATAATCTTGAAGGTTTTTACCAATATTACGAGTATAAAAATTGTTGACAGGAAACACCAATCATTGATTTAAGTATGGCTCATTGGGTTCCATTGTGATATTCACCATGTGCTCAATAGTTTGTTAACAACTCTATATTTTGTCATGTCATTCGATGTGTTAGACATCCCAAGGAAAACAATAAGAATGTCATAAATTGAGGGTATGCTAGAAATTACAATATGAAATATGGGTGTTAGTATGAACCATTTCAAGATAAACTTTCTACAAATCTAGCCCCACATTATCCCACAACTTTCAATAGAATCATAAGGTAAACCATTAATCCCATATGCTTTATCAATGACCATTTGCATGCGGCCTCATCAATCTCTTTGATGAATAATAGGGGATCACAAAGCCAAGTGTTTGTACGTACCCAAAATTGTAGGGTACTGCACCACCGGAACAACGTTACACATGCCCCAATGATGATACAGGTCTCCTCGCAAGGTGTTCGAGATCCAGAAAAGCTCTCCAAGTATGCATTAACATCCCGCATGCCTTGTTTAGCCCTGTGTGCTTTGCTTTTTCCTTCCCTCTCTTTTACTTTGCCTTTCGGTCTTCAGTAACAAAACCGCCGCCCTGCTCAAGGTAGCGGTCCTACACGCATTTTCTAGAACGTTTCTTTTATCGCGACTCGCGTAAAAATCAACGTTTACCAGTTTTTTTTCACTGCCTTTGCTTGTATTTATGACTCTGGTTCCCTAGAATAGTGTTTTGGCATTGTTTATGGTTTAAGAGGTCAAATTGGTTTTCACCTTTGGGTAAATGGGATTCTATAAATAGCTGGCTTGTGCTCAAGCAAATGGCCCCCCCTCAAATTTGCCTCTGAATTTCTCATTTCAATAGTTTAGCGTTTCAATTTTTCTTAGAATTCATAGTTTCATTTGTTGTATGCATGGTTAGTATTGTTTAGCTATTAGGAAGCCACATATTCTCCTTGTGCAAGTGCTTTTATTATTTCATCCAATCAATTGGAATAGGATAGTTTGATTTTCAGTAGGAAGCCATTAAAGTTGCAGGTTTTGTTCGTCAAAAAGAATAAGTTTAGGTTCTGGATGTTTTGTGTTGCATGACTCGCAATAGATCCCGCTAGGAATTGCATAACCCAAGCTTTGTTCTCTTGTGCTATCCCTCTCCTACTCCCATTGTATTCGGTCTGTATCCTAAGCTGCCATTATTCCAATATCTACTTCTGTTGATGCTGGCATTACATGCTTTTATGGATCCACGTGAGCACAAAGGAATGAGGAGATCACACTGAGGGGACAAAGCCATACACAACCGGATTCGCCATTGTTCTGCAAAATCCAGGTTCAAGCTTTCAAAGTTCTAGTTAAAACATATCAAATAAAGTAGTCAATCATTTCATTTCAGTTAATCTGACTTTCGATATTTCCGGGGAAGCTGTGGGGATTGATAGTTTCTGAGAAACTATGATTCACTCCTCACTTATGAGGTAGGATTGAGAGTCTTTCAAATAGATTAGATCAGTTATCTGGTTATTTAGAATAGATTCACAACTGCACAGACAAGTAGCTATACTCGGTTGATTTGTTTGTTTTAATTTCGTTATTAGTTTAGTTTTCAATTTCTAGATATATTAGATAATTTCTCTTTTAAATTATGTTCAATAATTTATCAAAAATATTAGATTTAGGAATATACATAGATATATCTTGCGTAGTCAATTTATTCTGTCATTAGTTAGCTTTATATCATTTCCTTTTGCATGATAATCACGGGACTTAGGGAGCCCAGAGAATACGTATTCGAGCCTATCATGTCTCAACCCAACCTTGTTACAGCAATAACCAATATAGACTAGAATCTTAGAATCCAAGTCTTCAAAACAACAACAGACTTACAACAGATCGATTCACAATTAAGAGGGTTAAACATTGAAGACGACCAAGCACATACTTTTTGGTCAAATCAACCAAACTACAGGTTACCCTAGATAAACATCTGCATAACTATAGAAGGGCTTGAAAGAGAGCAAACATTTGGTTGTGATCCTTTGGTCCCACAGCCAGACGCAGGAGACATTCTCACTGATATAGACACTAGCTTAAGAATTCAGGTTGTCAGAATGCCTGTAAGGTACTCTGAGAAGATTTCACAGCTTGTAGTTCTAAACATAGAGGCCGAAAGGGCATACAACTATTGGGTACTAGGGATTAGGGACTAATTCCGCACATGGCCATAGCAGGTCGACAACAACCACGAATCTACGATTGTGATCCACAAATCCCACAACCCAACGAGTCCACAGGTCAATCTGACGTTGAAGCTAGCTTACGCACATTAGTATTCAGATCCACTCCACTTCCGCCTATCATCATCACACAGTTATCCTTGTTGGATATAGCAGCTAACGAAGCTAAGGATTTCTGGACTAGAACGGAGAATTGCTTGTAGAATCCACAAAATATCAATCATCCATCCTATGACCCTATCTGGAGATATACACGAAACAATCCCAGGTAATTTTCCCCGTATACCACAACCTATAGACCGGATTACGCCAGAGCTCGATATTGATTGGAGCCTTCAAGAAGTCATCCTTGCCGACCGATCTATCACGCTAGTTCAGGTTAGGAGGGCCTTCTTTTCCTTAGATTCGCAGATTCCATTAGTGCATGTCAAAGATATAAGATTGCCTAACTAGTTTACCCATACCCCACGCATATTCCATCCCCACCGGCTGTCTCGGCACGACCTCGGGAGGAAGGAATTCAAGGAGAGCAACAGTCAGGGGACAGAAGTCCCTCCTCTTTAATGGGAGAGGTTCCCTTATTCAGAAACGAACCTATTTACACATATACAAAGCATGATTTTCTTGTGGAACTTGGATATTATGAAAGTGTTTTCTATAAGGATCATCAATTACAAAAGGACTGAGGAATGAGAATGCGAGAACGAGCAGAAAGGCACCATTCAGAATTATAGATGACAGAGTAATTCCTTATGCATGCGAGGGTACAGTGAATTGGAACAAGATCATTTGTATCATATTAATAAGATGAAATTTGAAAAGACACAAAGTTCTGTAAATAACATCTGCAAGAATACAAAGCTTCTCAACATAATACAGACAAATGATCTAACAAGATTAAATGAATAGCTTAGGGAATAAAGGAAATCAGATAGACAAAGAATGAAAAGTCCTTCTGTATTGATTTCTTCAAGATTTATTTACACTTTCAGAAATAAGCCAAGTTCTTCCTCCTTCAAAATGGCGAGGAGAGGCCATTATATAGTTTACAAATCAGTTACTCTTGGTAACTACTTTTAACTAATGATTAGTTAAAGGGTTGCTAATCGCAATACCCCAACTAATTACAACAAATCTGAGAGAAAGAAGGGGAAGAGAAGAGAAGAATTAGGAGAAGAAGACAGGTGCTTATGACTGGGAGGGACCCACCGACTTTAAGATCCGCTGTCTGAATCTCTTCAACGCCTCGGCTATGTCTCTGCCACGTGGGACTGATGTGTTGGCGGTAGACTGAGTCCAAAATCCGAGGCACTTCTCCATTTCCTTATCGAACTCGACATGAGTATGATAATCTTTATTTGCTTCTTCAATGGCAGATTGAAGAGAACAGATCTCCTTCATTTTTTCCTTGGAAATGGAGAGCTTTCCTTGAATAGATCACCCTTTGACAAAAGCTCTGAATTGAGCTTTGATTTCTTGTAAGGAGAGAGGCACACCAGAAGTCTCATCCTGAAGATGGCAATGTATATCTTTGAAAGCAGATACAACTAGTGTTTTGAAGGCCTCACCCTTCTGCCAGCTATTCCTTAATTCTCCCAAAGCCTCCTCCAGGACCTTGATCTTCCATTCCACGTTGTAGACCCAGGACTTTGAAAAATTATCCTTTGTATCCTCGAAGAATTTTCTTGCCATCAAAATATTTTCATCTGTTTGTCCCATGAGGCGGAGGTCTACTATGCAACTGCTCCAAAGTTTAAGTTCTTTATCAATGCTCCCAATAGTGGAGGAGAGCTTCTGTTGCAAATTACTCACCTTCCCGTGGAGTTTGAAGGCTTCATCAATAAAGTTTAATCCTGCAACCAGCATATCATCCACCATGGCCTCCATAGCTCTTCCATATACGAATACTTGTGCATATCTTTGATACTCTGTACTTCATCTTGGCTCAGAATTACAGGTGGTGGAAGAGTAGTCAATGGGGTAGGATCCAAAACTTTATCTTTGGACAGCAGGGACTTGATGAAACTTGTAAGAATCTGGGCTTGTTCCTCCAACTGTTCAATGGTTTGCTGCCCTTTCTCTACCCTCCCAATGACTCTGGTGACTGTTTCCTGAAGATTATGGATCTCACCTTCAGGGGTAGATTCTCCCATGGGAATCCTTGAGAGTTCAAGATCAGATGCTTGCAAATCTTGCTCTGGCTTATCTGTCTTAGGCTTGGCTATCTCTAGGAATTGTTGGCCTTGAGCGTCAGACACTATCCTGGAGGTAATTCTGGCTTTTTTAGCGCGAGAAGGAGGAGTAGTGCCTAACAAGGCTGCCACAACATCAAAATTTGGTCCTGAGATCCGGGAGGAAGACTTTCTCTTCCTACTGTCAACAAGAGGCTGCACCCATGTAAAAGAGGAAGAGGAGGAAGAAGGTGGGGCAAGAGGGCCAAGAGACAGAGAACTCATGGTGCCCAAGGTTTGCACTGCTGTTGCCTCGAGTTGAGATATGAGTGGAGCGCTTGGGGCTCCTGGTGTAGAGGAATCAATAGTGCTTGGAAGTTCAGTGCTCTGGACTTCTTTATCCTTATCCATTGGGGCTTCAGGGGCGCTTGTAGGAGTTGGCACTTCACTCTCTTCACTTTCACTGAGAACAATAATGTTCTTTGGTCCCGAAGGCAATTCTGCATGCTTCCTCAGGGGATCTTCTTCCACAGGCTCCTTTTTAACTTCTTTGACTTTCTTCTGATATACCTGGGTGGATGAGGAAGGAGTAGAGACTGCAGGTCCTTGAGTTGACGAGGCTGGAGGGGTTTGCACAGGTGCTTCTGATCTAGGTGTCGATGCTTCCCTCCTTGGTGTTGAAGCATCCTTGGAGGAGGATTCCCCTGAGTGCCTCCTATGCTCACGAACTTTCCTATCAAACCAGATCTTGGTCCTGACTAAGACTGGAGCTAGGATTTCAGCCAAATCATCCTTCTCCTTTTTGAACCAATCCAAGTCCTCCAAGGGAGTGTGTTTGACCACATTGTCATACTCATATGAGTACAGGTCAGAATTGTCATCCTGTAGCCCTTCAGGAACTTGGTACAGGTTAAGCTCTTGGATTAATTGGAGGGAAAACCTGCCATAATACCTCCTTCTGGCTTCAAAATCATTAGCACAGTCAGCCCAATAGTCTTATGTGTCTACCCTATGATGATAGGTTATCTTGATGTTCTGCTCAATAAAATTTTTCAAGTCAAAGCAAGTTCTGGGCCTGAAGAAATGGACAGTAATGGGAGCTAGGGCCCTTTCTATATTTTGTGCATCCAAGGCTGTTTTGCAGGTGTAATTTCCCAAAGAGATGGGGAAGTGCAAACCAGTAATTTTCTTGTCTCTGCAGGTTCTATGCAATTTTTCCAATTGCCTGCACACTTCTATCAAGGCCATTTTGTCATTGCAGAACATAGGGAGCTTGAGAGGAGTGCTCTCATAGCCAGCAAGCTTGATATAGGAAAATTTTCTGAATTGGATAAAATAAGCACCGTAGTGCGATATCAGACTCATGGCTTCATCAGAAAATCTTCTCGCTGTGTCACTCTCAAGAAGCCAGACAATGTACATGGTGAAAGCATCATTCACCCTTCGGAAATTGCGATTGCTGGTTTCTAGGGTGAACTGCGGGCAGTAGGCATACACGGGGTCATCCTTGTGAGCATCGATGTATGAAAAACCAAACCATTGCCTTGATGTTGCTAGAGTATACATCAGGTATGAAGTCATATAGAATTTCTTTGTTTGCTGTACATTAGACAGCTGCTCCGCTAGGTTCATACTGATGATCTCTGCCCAGTTGATATTCTGAGTTCCCTCGCACACCATATTGATAAGCGGAGCACATCCAAAAATGGAACTCATTAGTAGAGGGTAAGCCCATAACCCGAGCCAGTAGGATTATGAAATCTGATAATTCTTCGTTGAAATCGGCACGGAATAGAACCTTGGATAGACGAGATGCCCCCTTCTTAGGGTTTTTTAGCCAGGACTTCGCCACCCGCACCTTATAATTATCACTGTCTTGATTGAAAAGGGCTGTGCTTGATTCTGGGAGATAACTATAGCATTGTCCATTTCTGGAATCCTTAGTGCAGTGCCAATGGCGCAGCGTCAAGTTTGGTGATGAGCTCCCTATGCACGTTTGTCAACTCACTCGAATCAGGGTTGAAATGAGCCCCGCATGAGAGCACTGTGTCTGTGCATTGCACTGAGATAGGGAAACCACCAGCGAAAGCCAGACCACTGTCATGAATCATCTGTGCCATCGGTGAAGGGTTCGCGTCTGTCATCCTTGTCCAAAAATCCCCAAAGTCAAGGTGGCGAACTTCACTGTCCCCGATATCGGGAACGGAGGACTCGAGTGGTGAAATTTGTTCCTGCCCCTAGAATTTGATCTTCATGTTGATAGTAACTCGGAGAGCAAAGCTGCAAGCTAGACTTGGGATGGAATTGCAGGGGGAATGGATACGCGCATAGGAATTTTGGTTGCAAGGGTTCGAGCAATAGATAGCATGAAAGCAGTGTGCAAAAACGCATAGGGGGGGTAGTTTCATTATATAGCCGTTTAGGAGAGAGAAAGGCAATAAATGTGCATTAAATACATATCCACCAAATTGAAAAGCAAGATATTCGGGTAGAGCGGGAAAAATTAGCACAAATGGCACTTGGTTCATTTGGGACACGAGGGACACGAAAGCGCAAAGTACGTGGTTCGGCCGATTCGGGCGATGCGGGGAAAAGACGCACAAATGCTTTTGGGACATGCGGGACGAAAGTATGCGGAATATGCGAATTAGGCGAATCAGGTGAAAAGGGAACAATGGGTCCGGGCGAACTTGGGACATTTGAGACAAAAAGACGCAGAATACGCGACTCGGCCGAATCGGGTGAAAATGGAACAACTGGTCCGAGCGAACTTGGGACATTTGGGACAAAAAGTTCCGACGGGCCCGAAAAGAACAGACTTTGGGTAAACTGGCCGATCGGGGAACAGAGAGCCCGTATGAACCTAGGACACGCGGGACAAAAATGTCTGACAGGCCCGAAAAACACACAAAATGACCCAAAAAAACGTAGATTTTCCAATTTCTTGACTTTTCACATTATCAGGACAATAAAAAAGACACTTAACCTCAAAATTTTAATTTTCAACTTCTTAAAAGCAGGGGAATTTTGAGTGGACAACAGGGTGCAAGGAAGAGTTACTTGTAGATTCCCATACTTGCTTGTCACTTTTTCCATCGTACAAAATTGGTGAACCTGACGTGAACGACACAGTTCTTTTATTTTATTTTCACTTCTTCCATCCACCTTCACTCTTTCCCATTATTCTGTGGGTATTCATAAACCCCCCGAATATGTCGGGATTCGACACATATGGTAGACCTCTCCTAGGTCTTGAAACATATTTCAATCAACTAAATAGATAGCCATCACCCTCGCTCTCTGCGTGGGGTGACAAATATTCAGCTAACCAATCGTCAACACGAACTCCAAGGACTAGATATAGTTCTTCTTTCCAAATAGAGGAGTTGGATCAGCTCGCTCAAACACAACACCCAGAGCCTTCAGGCTTGGATGCCATGACGTTTACAAGATAATATTGTTCATCTCCTCAGGTATTGCTTAGACCGCAATTAGTAGACAATCGGATCCGTATCCATTTTTAGATAATGAACATTCAGTACGTTACGCCAGGAATGAACAACACTCTCGGAGTATGTACCCGTCTATAGGAAGTTTACAAACACAACCCAAGGTCTCGTTTCAAGAAAACACCTCCATGCCACTACCTACAGGAAATACCCTCAGGGAAATATGGCAGGGCAATGATCAATTCATAGCGGGGTACCACATGCCTATACAACCTCAGGATATACGACAAACGCCACTAAAACAAAATACTGTAACTTTGCTAGATGAGGTCATTTCAACTTTAGTGGAAAAGGTTAGAGGGTTAGAGCTTGCTCAAGCAAGTCAAAATTCTCAATTCATGCAGGCAGGAAATTCTAATCCTCCACATCATCTTAGCCAAGTAGACCTCCTCACAAGAATAGGCAGGTTGGGCATGCCTCCTCAGTATTCACAACAAATTCCAACTAGAACTGCCATTACTAACACTGCTCCAGTGGCAAATATGTTACCTCCCGTTCTAGTACAAGATAATCCATTCCTAGGCAATACTCCTTGATACATAAACATGTATTCCAAATCACCACAGGGAGATGTGTTCTCCTCTCCTGGCATGTTTTCTCAACCACAGGGATTTCCTTATATCCCTGTAAACACATACGCTACATTGTATCAACAACCCATTCCACCTCCACCCCCTCAGCAGGCACCATCAATGGTCGAAACCTACGCGATAGGGACTTATTCAGAATATTTGAAAGAGCCCTTAGATTTCACCATACGAAGTGTCATGCTTCTAAGACCGCTTCCCAATTTGCCCAAATACAAAGGGGAGGGAGACCCGAACGCACATATCAAGGCCTATGCAACAGCCATTCGAGAGCTGCTCCCCTTGGGATGGGGTTGTTGCAAAAATATTCCCCAAAACCTTAGAGGGAATCGCCCTTGATTGGTATTACAGAATACCTAAAGCTTCCATACATTCGTTTAAACAACTCGTTTCAGAGTTCATCAAGGCGTTTGATATAAACAAACTGTTGAGAATAGGAATCAGGGAATTCTTGCACATTAAGCAAGAACACAATGAATCTGCCGCTCACTTCATCCAAAGATGGCGTACAATCCTTTATTCTTTGGTCAGTGCTCCAAATATGGACCAAATGCAATTATGCAATTTATTCCTTCATTCTCTCAGCAGAGAGGTGAAGGAAGAAGTCCAAAAGTTCCCACTAAGGACTTATGATGAAGTGCTTGAGAGCACCCTCCGAATAGATCAGGCGGCAATAGATAGCAGTCGTAAGACGTATGAAAAAAATGGGAGGTTAATCACCCCTACCCAGGGTACTACGACTTATCCTACTACCACAAATGTCAATCAAGGACCTAAAATCCTTAATAAAAATCGTGGCACAACAATAGATGGGGTAACTGACCAAGCTAAAAAGGCAAACGTTATAAATACTCCACTAATGACTAACAATCAACGAAATAACAATTTTACCCCAACAATCAATATAGTGGATTTTAATCATCCACAACAACAACAACAACAATGGCGGATCTAGACACAGGGTCCAAGTCAAAATTCAACTGGATATCAAACCCAAAATCAAAACCAAAAACAACAAGTGCAAGAATTTAATCCTAATAGGCAACGGTTTGATCAGAGTTTTGGACCACAATATGACACTAGGACTTGCCACGATTATAATAAATTCATGCAATGTCTGCCAGAGGAACAAAGACAACTTTTCATAGATATGTTCTTGACAAATCCTACATCACCAGCACCAAATACTTGTACAGGGGCAGTTTCCCCTCAAGATCTTCAACGATCCCCTCTTAAATCACAATAACAACAAATTAAATCCAAATGGGACGAACAAGGGTGTAATGACAGGAAACAATGATCATGAAGCCTCGAATTCACTAAACCCACTAGTTTTCACCATAATTAGGAAGTCATCCATGACCCAAGATAGTCGGATTAGTAGAGTTAGATACCGAACTACCCGTCAAAACCGTAACAAAGACACGAGAGTATTCCTCTCATCCAAATCCAAGTTACCCGCTAGAGGCAAATAACATCCAACAAATATTAGTAAAACCTGTAGGCACCTATGATTTAATTAATGACCTAACAAAGACTTTCTCTCATATCTCCTTTTTAGATTTATTGAAGAACTCTCCTACCCACAAGGCTACTCTCTTAGAAGCATTAGGTTTAGGTCATTTAATTAGCATCACTCCACCTCCCGAAACACAGGTAAACCATATAGACTTTGATATCCACCCTCCGAGGCAGCCAGATAGGGATACCGAATTTATATTCGAAGTAAACTAAATGCCAACAGACGTTGAGATTGCACGCAGAGGTGATCTAGCTTTACATTTGCAAGTGTGGGTTTATAACAATTACATTAAATGCTTAATGGTTGACGATGGGGCAGGAGTTAACATAGTCCCCTTCTCTTTCCTTCAAAAGCTAGGGTATGGAGAAACAAATTATTCCACGACTCGGAATACACTAAGAGGCTATGATAGCCTCAAGGCCACTTCAATTGGAACTATAATACTACCAGTCACCTTAGGACCCACAACAATCCTTACTGAGTTTTACATTATAGATCGGGAAACCAACTATAATATGATCCTCAACCGGCCGTGGATACACCGTATGAAGGCAATCCATTCTACGTTATTCCAAGAAGTAAGATTCTTGCACTTAGGAAAGGTATTCATAGCCAAAGGTGATCCAAAACCATTCGATATACACCTAGCTGACTTAAAGAGAAGGCTGGGCATTCACTCTGAGTTTGAACTCCCAACAAATCAACTTAATAAACCAACCGACGCGAAGCCGGAAGAAAAGTTGGTGCCTACAACGGAGTTAGAAGTTACGAACCTAATCAAGAATATCCCAGCCCTCAAGGATGAGGCTAGCATTGTCGAAACAGTATCATTAGGAACTACTGCAAAGATTGTCGAATTGCTAGAACAAGATCTACCAATTTTCCTACCATTTGATTCTGTAGGCATGGGATATACCCTAGGTGTTGGTTCTCTTCCAACAGAAGATCTCTGCATGGTAGAGGTAACCGAAACCAAAGAAGTTGACGTAGCAAATGTCCCAACGTCCATCTTCCCAACTAAATATTGGACTCTCCATTTTGATGGAGCTAGATGTCATTATGAGGCTAGGGCAGGTGTGATCTTTACTTCGCCTGAAGGAAAGATATTACCATTCACCTTTAAATTAAACTTTGAATGTACAAACAATTTGAATACGAAGCCCTCCTCTTTGGCCTCATCCTAGCTAAAAGACTCAATGTTAATGACAGCAGGGTGTTAGGAGACTCCCAATTAGTAGCAAACCAAGTCTCTGAGGTATATGAGACCAGAGCTGAACACTTATAGCTCTACAAAACAACAGTATTAGATTTGAGCAAAGAGTTTGAATTCATATCAATTGAAGCAATCTCGCGAGAATAAAATCTTCTCACAGATTTGATAGCAACCTCAGCTTCACGTTTCACTCCAAGCAGTGAGTTGGAGGACACCCGTTTCATAGTATCCCTTCGCACTGAACCGTTAGTAAATAAAGTGTCAAACCCACTGTTAACGAGCATAGCTGAGAACAAATTTACTAGCATGGATCACATTGATAGTGATAGAGCTACTCTTGATTACTTAAACATCTATGCAGCGTTACATCTCACCCATCACACGGTAGATTCATCCTTAATCCCACATTCATCTTCCTACTTCGGGAATCCCATGATAGAGCTTCCCCCACAAAGGGAACTCGGCATATACGCAGTAGAGAATGGAGAAGATCTGGAACTACCTCCAACCCCCCAGGGTAAATTTTGATAACATGCATCAAATTACTTAGTCCCAGGCAAATAAATTGATTCAGGGCCAAAAAATCATGTTTCTAGGGTCCCCTCAGAATTTTTCTAACTCTCCTGTCCAGGTTGAAAAGAGCAAGTTCTGAGAAAAGGTGAAAAGGCTGCAAAAACAAGCTTGGGCCAGGAAAAATCACGAAAAATGGCTAAGTCCTAGTCCTCGCAACAGTCGGGACGTGAGGGACATCTGGGCGCGAATCGGCCGAAAGGCCGCCAGGCAGTCTGCAGGGCAAAGGAACATCCGGGCCGTCGGGACGCGCGGGACGCGGAAAGCCGGTTCGGCCGAAGGAGAAGAAAATCGACTAACTGCTCTGGGACATTTGGGACAAGAAGACGCGAAGGACGCGAACCGCCCGGATCGGCCGAAAAGGAGAACTTTCGCACTAAGCAGTTCGGGACATGTGGGACAAAGGTACGCGAACCGGCCGAATCGGGCGAACCGGAAGAATTTGTCCCAGACAGTCCGGGACATGTGGGACAAAGGGACGCGTGGGACGCGGATAGCCGAAGGAGCCGAAAGCCAATCAAGCAACGCCACGTGTCATCGGCCGAATGAGGGACGAGGAAGCCCATTTCGGGCGGATCGGAAGTTTTTGTCCCAGACAGTCTGGGACATCCGGGACAAATGGACGCGCTGGACGCGAAAGAGCCGGCAGACCCGCGGACCAACCAAATCATGACACGTGTCACAAGGAAAAAGTCCAAAAAGTTCAAAGGGCGAGGTTTCAAGCACTAACCCGAGCCAATAAAAGAGGACACGTGTCCAATGAGGAAGGGAAGCTCGGAGCTCGGGAAGGAGTTAGAGAGTTTAGCAAGAGTTTTGGCCGAAAAGCTAAAAGCAAAGGTCTGCCCCGCGCCCCTGTCGACCAATCAATGCATGCCACGTGTCCCAAGTGGCGGGGGCACGGAAGGAAAGTGGAAAATGTTCCAAAATCACAAAAGGCAAAACTTTCAAGGAAAAACCCGCGGGACAGCAGAGGAGAGAGAATTACGTATCCAATCAGCGCTTGACACGTGTCGTCCAGGTGGCAGAGCACGGGAAAGATCTTCAAAACACATTTTCACCTGTTTTGTGCCCTAAATCTTCAGATCTCCATATCTTTTGATCCAGAGCTCGGATTTGCACGTTCTTTATATCAACGGAAAGCTTATGAAATTCTCTACATGATTCTGGGGTTAATCTCGAATTTTGGTGCAGTCTGGAGAGAGAAAGTTGAGAAACGGCTCTGACGCGTGTTCATGGCCAGAAGTGACATTTTAGCGACCAAATTAATGCAGAATGGGTCGCATTCTCCTCCAAATCGGTCAAAGATGGCAGGGTATGGGTTTGTAAGGTTCCCCATGCCGTTTTAATGCATCTGCAGTCAATGAGGAATGGGCTTGCACGTTTTCCCACGTTTCTCTCTCCTGGGCTCGACCCATGCAATGTAAAAGCCAGATTTGGCTCATTTAAAAAAAAAATAATAATTACAAGTTGTTCATCTGTTCGGCTCTGCCCTCCCTTCTTTTCTTCTCCAGGGTTAAAAATGGAGTTCGAACCTCCTCCCTGCTCTGTAATGGCATTTTTTGCCTTTTACTAATGAAATGATGTTCTGTGCAAACTTCTGAAGCAACAAAAAAAACGTGTTTTGTGATGCATCTGTCCATCCTTGCTCGTTTTTCGCTTGTTTTCCTCTTGCCTCTCTTCATTGCAGGTATTTGTGCATGTTTGAATGTTCATTGCAGGTTTGGAGCTGTGTTCATGGAGTTTTGGGACATTTTCTGTGTGAAATCTATCCTTGGGCCTGTGATGCATCTGTCCATCCTTCCCATTGCTCACCTCTCTTTGTTACATGGCAGTTTTGATAGATGTCCAACATTCTCCTTCTCTGGTGTATCACCGTTTTAGTGTAGGCTTTTGTTCTTTTCCTTTCTCTCTCTCTCTGTCTCTTTGGCATGGTTAGATTAGGATTAGATTAGCTTGCCTGCACTGGAATAGCTTGTGGCAGGTGGTTTAGGAGCAGGAACCAGCCTTCTCTGGAGATTCCTTTCTCATTTCTGCAAGTCCCACACTTGGAGAAAGGTTTCAATGTTGTGCAATCACACTGGATGCCTGAAGATCAACTTAGAAACCTGATCAGCATCCAGGGGTGCTGTGATTTTGCATCAACAGTTCTGGCACGCCCGGTGGGACCTTAGAGGTCTTCCATTTCATCTTTTGCAGGTTGGTGTGTTCCTGTGAAGATTTCAGCCTTTGGAGGCACTTGCAAACACATCTGGCGACTCCATCTGATCAGCAACCCATTTCTGAAGTTGCAGACCCGTTTTCCATCCATTTCCTTCCATATTTCTTTCCATCTCTTTCATTCTTTTCCATTCCATGAGGTTGTGCAATCATGACTTCATTTCCATCATGGAATTCACATCAACAACAGCAGTATATTCCACCTCCAACATGTTTTACAAATCCTCCAAATCAGCCTTTTGAGCAGATTCAAGATCAGTATGCATACCCATATGAGCAGCAATGCCAAAGTCAGTTTGGCTATGGAGCTTTCCAAGAGCAAGAGTATGCATATAATAAAGACCATCAGATCCAAGACGCTGGTTTGTTGGAGAAAATCCAAAAGATGGAGGTAGAGATGGTGCAGTCCAGAGCAACAGCTCAAATGAGAGCTTTCAGAATTGGTTGCAGGACTCCTTGTCCATGGGGAGGCCCTTTTCCAAGACACTTCAGCCCTCAAGAGAAGTTGGACTTCATGATAAAGATGCTGCCCCAACTTGCACAATGGACAGCAGAAATAGAGGCCTATACATTCGGTGTTGAACAACCTTGTCAATGGGTAAGTTCTACACCATCATCTGGTTTTTCTCTTCCCATTACTCAAGCAGCATCATCTCATTTGGACTTGCAAATTTTAAACTCTCCATCTGCTGTCCCAAATGTTGATCCCATGTCTCCACCTCTCAGTCTTCCACCACACCTCAATTCTTCTTTCCTTTTTCCTTCCAAACAGTCATCCTCTCCACAAGAGCTAAAAGAAATCCCCCCTCCTCTAAAGAAACAAGAGATTTCATCTCCTTTACCACCACAAAAAATTGCCAAATCAATTGAGTTGCAACCCACCCCTCCTCTTGCATTCCCAATTCCATGTGGGGAAGAAGAAATTGCAAAAATCAGTCATCAAGGACAGCAAGAGGAAGAGCCAAGAAAAGAAGAAATGATTAAGAGCTTAGTAAGTTTGGCTGCCAAGTTTGGTATGACAAAGATCCCCTTGATGGTCAAACCTACAGAAGAGGCTAAGGTTGAACAAATAGTGGTCAGGGCTGATTTTGTTGCAGCAGAAGAAGAAGTTCTTGCAGTCCCAACTTGTCCTCTAGAGCAGCAGATTGAAGAGTTTGACTTGACAAACTTCATGCTGGAGGAGGAGCTCATTCAAGAGCAAGATTGTCTTCGAACATTGGAGGAAGGAGAAGCTGCTCCAGATCCAGCAGCAGAGGAGCACATTCTAGCTGTGGAGGAGAAAGTTGCAGATCCAAGAGCTCTGAGCACAAAGCAGGCTACAGGAGAACCTTCAGTTCTTCTTTCTACTTCACCTCTCTCAAGTTCCAGTGCTGAAGAGGAGTTTGACCTCTCAAACTCAATGTTGGAGGGAGAAAGAAACCATGGTGGTCAAGTTACAGATCAAGAGGACACCATGGAGGAAGTTGAACATTTGCAGCAGGACAGCCATGAGGCAGTTTATCTGTCAGATTTGGAGGACTGTTTTGATGGAGAAGAGCCGGTTGAGTTTCCACCATTCTCTCTTTCATCATCCACATTCCAAACACAAGAGTCTGCTGTCATGAAGGAGAACATTCATTTGCAGCAGCCTGCATCTTATAACAGCTCTTCGGAATCAAGATTGGAAGATTTTAATCTTTCATGTTCTTCATTGGAGGAAGAGAAAGGACAAAGGAATTTCACCATTGCTTCCACACCATCCATTGAGGGTCTACAAGAAGACTCCACTTTTGGAGTTGAGAATCAGAGCTATGGGCATATCAAACGGATCAGACCTTGCCCAATCAGGTATTTGGCTTCATTGGAGCCAAAGGAGAAGTCACAACCAGTCATGCTTGCTTCTGAGCATGAGGGTGAGCTACAAAGTACCAAGGATCAGCTGTCATACCCCTTCAATCCAAATGCAGAGCAACTAAAAGAGGTATTGAATTTGCCTTCAGCTGATACCTTGATGATTTGGGTGGAATACCAGCTTCTTGTTGATTTTCCACTCATCCTAACAGCCATGATCAGCTCCAAATCAATTGCATGGCTGCCACTTTTGAGAAAGGGAAGCTATTTCTCACAACCAATTGCAGGGTTTGTTTAGCTTGCCTTTGCTCCCAGTTACAGTAGAGTAGGTAGGTTTGCTTTCAGTAGAAGAAGTGCTTGTGCACACTCTGCATGTTCCATTTGGAGCATGTATGATTTTCAGTTCTGTACATAGTTTTGGTGTTGCTGGTTCTGCTCTTGCACAGTTCGTTTCAGTGGCATTTTGGTGAGAACAACTCCATGTCCGGTGGGTTTCAAGTGGCTCAGAGGGAGGTTTTCAAAGTTCAGATCAGTTGCAGGTTACAACTCATGACTCCATGCCCAATGGATGCTTCAGGCAACTGGTAACTTCATCTAGCAGGCAGATGACCCCGCTGAGTCGCCAAATTGTTATCCAAAATTCACCCCCCAGGGTAAATTTTGATAACATGCATCAAATTACTTAGTCCCAGGCAAATAAATTGATTCAGGGCCAAAAAATCATGTTTCTAGGGTCCCCTCAGAATTTTTCTAACTCTCCTGTCCAGGTTGAAAAGAGCAAGTTCTGAGAAAAGGTGAAAAGGCTGCAAAAACAAGCTTGGGCCAGGAAAAATCACGAAAAATGGCTAAGTCCTAGTCCTCGCAACAGTCGGGACGTGAGGGACATCTGGGCGCGAATCGGCCGAAAGGCCGCCAGGCAGTCTGCAGGGCAAAGGAACATCCGGGCCGTCGGGACGCGCGGGACGCGGAAAAGCCGGTTCGGCCGAAGGAGAAGAAAATCGACTAACTGCTCTGGGACATTTGGGACAAGAAGACGCGAAGGACGCGAACCGCCCGGATCGGCCGAAAAGGAGAACTTTCGCACTAAGCAGTTCGGGACATGTGGGACAAAGGTACGCGAACCGGCCGAATCGGGCGAAACGGAAGAATTTGTCCCAGACAGTCCGGGACATGTGGGACAAAGGGACGCGTGGGACGCGGATAGCCGAAGGAGCCGAAAGCCAATCAAGCAACGCCACGTGTCATCGGCCGAATGAGGGACGAGGAAGCCCATTTCGGGCGGATCGGAAGTTTTTTGTCCCAGACAGTCTGGGACATCCGGGACAAATGGACGCGCTGGACGCGAAAGAACCGGCAGACCCGCGGACCAACCAAATCATGACACGTGTCACAAGGAGAAAAGTCCAAAAAGTTCAAAGGGCGAGGTTTCAAGCACTAACCCGAGCCAATAAAAGGAGGACACGTGTCCAATGAGGAAGGGAAGCTCGGAGCTCGGGAAGGAGTTAGAGAGTTTAGCAAGAGTTTTGGCCGAAAAGCTAAAAGCAAAGGTCTGCCCCGCGCCCCTGTCGACCAATCAATGCATGCCACGTGTCCCAAGTGGCGGGGGCGCGGAAGGAAAGTGGAAAATGTTCCAAAATCACAAAAGGCAAAACTTTCAAGGAAAAACCCGCGGGACAGCAGAGGAGAGAGAATTACGTATCCAATCAGCGCTTGACACGTGTCGTCCAGGTGGCAGAGCGCGGGAAAGATCTTCAAAACACATTTTCACCTGTTTTGTGCCCTAAATCTTCAGATCTCCATATCTTTTGATCCAGAGCTCGGATTTGCACGTTCTTTATATCAACGGAAAGCTTATGAAATTCTCTACATGATTCTGGGGTTAATCTTGAATTTTGGTGCAGTCTGGAGAGAGAAAGTTGAGAAACGGCTCTGACGCGTGTTCATGGCCAGAAGTGACATTTTAGCGACCAAATTAATGCAGAATGGGTCGCATTCTCCTCCAAATCGGTCAAAGATGGCAGGGTATGGGTTTGTAAGGTTCCCCATGCCGTTTTAATGCATCTGCAGTCAATGAGGAATGGGCTTGCACGTTTTCCCACGTTTCTCTCTCCTGGGCTCGACCCATGCAATGTAAAAGCCAGATTTGGCTCATTTTAAAAATAATAATTACAAGTTGTTCATCTGTT
This sequence comes from Taxus chinensis, assembly GCA_019776745.2. Taxonomy (NCBI): domain Eukaryota; kingdom Viridiplantae; phylum Streptophyta; class Pinopsida; order Cupressales; family Taxaceae; genus Taxus; species Taxus chinensis. The sequence goes on from CM034153.1 coordinate 760,045,726, forward strand.
CGGCTCTGCCCTCCCTTCTTTTCCTTCTCCAGGGTTGAAAATGGAGTTCGAACCTCCTCCCTGCTCTGTAATGGCGTTTTTTGCCTTTTACTAATGAAATGATGTTCTGTGCAAACTTCTGAAGCAACAAAAAAATGTGTTTTGTGATGCATCTGTCCATCCTTGCTCGTTTTTTTCGCTTGTTTTCCTCTTGCCTCTCTTCATTGCAGGTATTTGTGCATGTTTGAATGTTCATTGCAGGTTTGGAGCTGTGTTCATGGAGTTTTGGGACATTTTCTGTGTGAAATCTATCCTTGGGCCTGTGATGCATCTGTCCATCCTTCCCATTGCTCACCTCTCTTTGTTACATGGCAGTTTTGATAGATGTCCAACATTCTCCTTCTCTGGTGTATCACCGTTTTAGTGTAGGCTTTTGTTCTTTTCCTTTTCTCTCTCTCTCTGTCTCTTTGGCATGGTTAGATTAGGATTAGATTAGCTTGCCTGCACTGGAATAGCTTGTGGCAGGTGGTTTAGGAGCAGGAACCAGCCTTCTCTGGAGATTCCTTTCTCATTTCTACAAGTCCCACACTTGGAGAAAGGTTTCAATGTTGTGCAATCACACTGGATGCCTGAAGATCAACTTAGAAACCTGATCAGCATCCAGGGGTGCTCAGAATATCTGAACAAGACCAAGCCAAAACCACATTTATAACTCCTTGGGGAACCTATTGCTACGGTGTTATGCCATTCGGTCTCAAGAACATTGGCGCTACATACTAGTGGGCAATGACATACATATTTCACGATTTTATTCACAAAATCATGGAATCCTACGTAGACGACTTGTTGGCCAAAGCCAGGAAGCGCTGTGATCACCCGGAAGCGCTCCGCATCATTCTTTCACGTTTGATATAATACGGAGTCACACTAAATCTAGAAAAATGTGAATTTTGTGTGACAGGAGGGAATCTCCTAGGTTACATTATATCGTCACGAGGGATTGATGTAGACCCAGCTAAAATCTAGGTTGTTCTTGAAACGATCCCACCATCGGATGAATCTGGAATCAGTTCATTTCTTGGGAAACTCGGTGCAATCCGAAGATTCATCCCAGATTTAAGATTTTCCATTCATCCAATCAAAAATCTACTCAAGAAAGTGTACAACATCGATTGGACTGAAGATTGCAATGAGGCTTTCAAATCTGTTAAGCGTTTCTTATTATCACCACCTACGCTAATGCCTCCTAAGCCAGACCGCCCTTTAATCTTATATTCGCGAGCTACCAATGTCTCGCTAGCCTGCATGCTAGCTCAAGAAGACGATGAAAAGAGAGAACACGTGATCTATTTTATTAGTTGGACATTACTCAATTATGAGACATGTTATACACAAGCAGAGTGAGAATGCCTCACCATAGTCTTCGTAACCAAACGCTTAAGACATTACATGTTAAATCAAGAAACAAGGTTCATTGAAAAAATAGACCATTTACGAACCTTCCTCACGCAAGGGTCCTCGTCTAAAAAGGTTGGACGCTTTATAACCTTAATGGGTGAATTCGAATTAACTTTTGTAAATCAGAAGTCCATTAAGGGACAAATCATTACAGATTGGTTAGCTGATAACCCATTAGACGGAGGTGATCTAGTAGATCTGGACTTTCCCAATGAATGCATATACTACGTCGAAACTAGACCTTCCATCTCTGAATGTCCATGGTATACTGATATTATTAATTATATCATGGACCATACATATCTAGAAGGTGCTACACCACAACAAAGAAGGCGGTTACACATTATCGTGGCTAAATACGTTATTATAGAACAAGTGCTCTATCGTAAGGCTTTCGATGGAATGCTTCTAAGGTGTGTTGACACAGAAGAATCCAAGAAGATTCTCCACGAATCTCACAGTGGAATATGTGGAGGCCACTTCGGTGGTCATGCCACCACTCACAAAATACATCGGATGGGCTATTTCTGGCCCACTCTAGAGCACAACACAGTAGAGTTTGTACGCAAGTGTCATATATGCAAAGAATTTTCCCACGAAATTCACATGTTGGCACAAGCTTTACAACCAATCGCAACTCCATGGCCTTTTTCTACGTGGGGCCTAGGCTTGAAAGGTAAATTCTCTCCCTCGTCTATAGATGCCCATAACTTCATAATCACGACTACCGAGTATTAACCAAATGGGTAGAGGCTATGCCTCTCACCACTGTACCAGGTTCCGTGATCGCCAAGTTCATTTTGAACCAAATCATTTGTAGGTACGGTGTCCCACAAATCATTATCACATATAATGGGACTTCTTTTAGAATGATGAGGTTCGTGAATTATGTAATAAATTTAAAATAAGCCATCATATAGCCTCCCTGTATTACCCTCAAGCCAACGGATAGGCTGAAGCAACAAACAAAACATTGAAAGCTATTCTCCTTAAAACGGTAAAAGAAAATAAACAAGATTGGCATTTAAAGTTATACCCGGCTTTGTGGGCCCACTGAACCTCAATATGAACACCAATAGGAGTAACTCCTTTCTCACTGGTATTCGGAGTAGAAGCAGTTCTCCCACTTGAGGTTGAAATACCCAGTCTCCGCATCTCATTGCAAGGGATTCTGGATGAAGACTCTTATACAGAAGCACGTCTCCCCCAACTAGAAAGCCTAGATGAGGCCAGGTTAGATGCTAAACAGCGGCATAGAGTCTATGCTGACCAGATGTGCCAGAAGTATAATAAAAAGGTCTATGAACGAGATATATATGAAGGAGATCTAGTTCTAAGACTAGACAACCGGATTGATAAAAAGACCGGCGAAGGAAGGAAATTCTGGCCCAAATGGTTGGGCCCATACCAAGTCACAAAAGACTATGGAAATGGTGCATATCTCTTATGTACACTGAAAGGTGAGGAATTGGTGAAATCGTCGATTATCTACACCTTAAACGATTCTATGCATAAGTGACCAGCACTATTTGTATAATTATATCTACATTGCATCTTCATGTAGTTAGGTTCATTTTGTCCACTTGTTTTGTACAATTTTGTGATCAAGGAACTTATCCTCAAATAAATTCATTACAAGCTTCTGATGGTATTGGCATTAGCATTCCAATCATGCTTCTTCATTTTCATAACATCATCACCATTTCAGAATTATTTCATCCATATAAAGCTAGATATGACAAAGTCTTAACAGTAACCATACCAAGATCTGTAGGCTTGTTCTCACTTTTGGTTTCTTCCTGGGATAGGTGTCTTGCCTATGGTCTATTCTAGAAGCTTCATCGTGTCACATCTATCCCGTATGTATATCTCTTTGGAAATAAGAACACATTGACATTTTACTCAAATAAACAAGTCAAATATAGATCAAACAAAAAAAATTATTTTTACACATTTCCTTGCCTTACCAACCTTCAGTGATGAGCTTGCATCTCTTACTAGTGACATAGGGTTCAGAAAGGATGGGAATGCCCTTACTCGCATGTACCTTGTCCATGGTGATAAACCCACACTTCTTACTAGTAGCATGGGGCAAGGTATAGGGGGTCCTCTTGACAAATAAACGTTGAAGGTCATAAGAAAACAATTCAAATAAACCTTTGAAATCTTGAGTAAAAAATAAATGAATTAGATGTCCAAAATTCCAAGAGAGCTCAAAACCCCAAAAACTAGATTTTTTCTACCATGTGGCCATCTACGGATCTAAGTCTGGATAAACCACAAATCAAGTAGCATTCTAAAACTATGGAGTCACCTGAGTAGAGTAGGTTTGTAGCATCCTAATTTGGTTCTACCAAATCTTTGTCTATCTCTCATCACTATCATTCAACAAATTTCATAACTTGTGCCCTTTCTAGCTCTCATTGATGAGCCCTCGTATCTTACTAGTCACGTGGAGTTAGGAATGGGGCAAGTTCATCTGCTCATCATACCGGTTTATCATCTCATTTTGTCAAAACAAATATGAAGTACCAAACAATTGCTTATAGAAACTAAAGTTGAAGATCACATTGTGTCTACATTATCATATATCAACATCACGAAATATAAAAAGAAAGAAAGCATTTGTATCATTTGTCCTCCATTGCATACATTCTGAAAAGTATATAAAAACAACATTATAGTTTACATGTGAAAATGAATCATAAAAACAAAGATACCAAGAGTCTGATCCAAAAAGAATATATATATATATATATATATAATCAACATTTCCTGTACAATGCCATCATGTGCTAAGCATGGTCAAAATGCTCAAAGATCCTAGGAAATACAAAATACATCATACAAATAATCTAAGAGAGCCAAATGGCCTCTCAACCCCTATAAGATCCCTCCGAAGGTGCACGCCCACGTCTAGGGCTCCGGCTACGCCAGCGCTCTGAGTGCACGGAGGGCTCACGATCCCGAGGAGAACCTGCGGTCTCACCATGAGAGTGACTCCTCATCAGGCGCTCTTCTGTCCTGTATACTGCCAACTTGGTATGGAGGGTAGACACCATCCTGGCCACGTGCCAGATAGGGGAAAAAATGTTGGTATGCCTACCGGCTGCTGAAGGCTCCCCTGCATCCACGGATAGCTTCACACGGGTCTTCTCCATGGGGATCATCAGGGTATCGGTGCATACCCGGTGAATCAGGGCTCACCACTCGTCAACAGTCTCTGCAAGCAAAGGAGAAAACAAATTAGAAATACTCAAAAGATAAAAACAAGAGTAAACAAAAGGAGAGATAGCAACTAAAGCAGTCCTAAACAAACTTTAAGGATAAGGATGATAACTCACTCGAATTTCCGGGCCTCCAAGATGGATCCCTAGGGTCAACACCTGCCACAGATGCCGTCGCTGACTGATGCACTCCTCCTATGCCTAGGGCCACATAATGTCCTACTACGGACTCATCCTCTCCACCCAAGCCCTGAGAAATCAGATCCTCTGAAGCTAGGGTCACCCTCTCTATACTCTGCTCCACCCTCTCCGCCTGTAAGATATCCTGAGTGTCATGCCACTCAGGATCGTTTTCCTCCTCTCTGCTTGACTCACTGACCTCAGCCTCTGTCTCCTCCTCCGTCTCTCCCCCTGTGAACTCCTTAGACTCAAAGTCTATATCAATGGGGTCGTTCCTGTTGTGGGCAGGACCGGTGGAAATCTGAAGTAAGGGTGCCTAAGGAGCACCGACTCTCCCTCGAGTGCGTACTACCCTCCTAGCTGCAATGGGGACACCAGGAGTAACAACTATCCAACCCCGGCCTCTAGGACAACCCTCTAGCCTCCCAGACCAATCTGTATACTGGCATCACTAGGGGAAGCATACCCACATAAGGAAGGCCAAACTGCTGAGGCACTCAACCAAAAGGATGTATCTCCACCTTCCCCATCCTGTCCACAAGCTACCCTGTGGTGGAACAAGAAATCAAAGTAAGGGCCTCCTCGCCCCATAACCTTGCCATGGCCTGATAAGGTGTGGCCTCCATGTCATCAGTGGTCAAGGAGGCAACTGGCTGGTGAGGTGCTCTGAGCACTGACATGTCTGTCCATCTGGCTGCCCTCATAGCTCTGGGATCTGCCACCTCTACACCTCTCCCATAGGGGATGAAATGCTCGTAGACCCAGCTCATAACCAGGGTCGGATGGCTCAATGACTGCCCCTGTAAATGAACTACCTAGTACAAATCACTATAGGTAGTTGTACGCCGAAAAAGCGACAAGTGAGCGTGGGAATCTACAAGTGACTCTTCCGCGTACCGGACCTCCCGAGGTCGTGCCGAGACAGTCGGTGGGGATGGAATATGGGTGGTATATGGACAGACTAGTTAGGCAGTCTAATGTCTTCGACGCGCACTAATGGAATCTGCAAATCTAAGGCAAAGAAGGCCCTTCTAACCTGGACTGGCATGATAGATCGATCGGAAAGGATGACTGCTCGAAGGCTCCAATCAATATCGAGCTCTGGCGTGATTCGATCTATGGGTTGTGGAATATGTGGAAAATGACCCAGTATAGTTTCATATCTTTCTCCGGATAGGGTCATATGGTGAATGGTAAATATAGTCAACTCTATGGACGATTCTCTGGCCTAGTCCAGAATTCTCTAGCTTTGTTAGCTGTTATGTCCAGCAAGGATAGTTGTCCAATGATAATAGGTGGAAGTGGAGTGGACTGAAATACTAGTGTGCGTAGGCTAGTGTCTATATCTAATTCTCTTATAGATTTGTTGGGTTGCGGGATTTGTGGATCACAACCGTAGGTTCATGTTTTTTGTGGGCTAGCTATGGTCATACGTAGAATCAAGTCCTAATCCCTAGTATCCAATAATCATACACTTTCTCAGCTTCTATGTTTAGAACCAACAGTTGTGCAATCTTCTCATAATACCTCACAGGCGTTCTCGCAACCTGGATTCTTAAGCTGGTATCTATATCTACGAGGGTGTCTCCTACGTCTGGTTGTGGAACTAAAGGATCACACCTGAATATTTGTTCTCTTTCAAACCCTTCTACAGTCATGTGGATGTTTTTCTAGGGTAATCTGTAGTTTGGCTGACTTGACCAAAATGCATGTGCCTGGTTGTCTTCTATGTTTAATCCTCTTAACTGAGATCTGACCTGTTGGGAGTCTGTTGTTGTTTGGAAGACCCGGATTCTAAGATTATGGTCAATATCAGTTATTGCTGTTGTGAGATTGGGTTGAGGCACGATTGGCTCGAAAATGTATTCTCTGGGCTCCCTAGGTCCCGTAATAGTCATACGAAAGCAATAATATAGATAAACTGTAATAAAGTGAACTCTAAATATATGAAACGCATTTATAGCATATATGACTTCTTTTTGTACTTTCTGATGATTTATATGAATTTAAGAAAGCAGCTATTTAAAATATTTAGAATTTGACAACTAAACTAATAATTTAAAACAAAAAAAATAGCCGAGTGTAGCTATTTGTCTGTGCAATTCGTATATCTATTCTAAACAATGAAATAACTAATCTATTTGCAAGATTCTCGATCCTACCTCAGAAGTGAGGAATGAATCATAGTTTATCAGAAACTATCAATCCCCATAGCTTCCCTGGCAATATCGAGAATAGAATTTACTGAAATAAAGTGATTAACTACTCTATTTGATATGATTCTAACTAGAACTTTGAAAGCTAGAACCTGGATTCCGCAGAACAGTGGCGAATCCGATGGTGTGTGTGACTTGTCCCCTCAGTATGATCTCTTCGTTCTTTTTGCTCACGTAGATCCAGAAAAGCGTGTAATGCTTGCATCAATAGGAATAGGTGTTGGAACAAGGGACAACCTTCAGAATGCAGACAAAATAGAACGCGGATAGGAGAGGGATAGCGCAAGAGTACAGAGCTTGGCTTATGCAATTCCTAGCGGGATCTATTGCAAATCATGCAACATAATGCGTCCAGAACCTGAAACTATCCTGTTTGAAGAGCAAAACCTGCAACTTTAATGACTTCCTAAGCTATTCTACTCTAATGGATTAGATAAAACAACAACACTGTTTGCACAAGCTGGATATGTGGCTTACCACCAGCTGGACAATGCTAACCAAGCATGAAATGAATTATACTATCAATCCTAAGAAAAATAACAGACCAATCCACTGAAAATGAGAAGACTCTAACAAGGAAATGGTGGCCCTTTGCCTCAGCACAAGCTATGCATTTATAGGAATTCAATCACCCAAAGATCAAAACCAAACTGAACTCCTAAACAATAAACAAAGGAAAAACACTATTCCAGGGGACCAAAAACATAAATGCAAGCTTAAGTCGGCAAGAAAAGCTGGTGAATCGTGATATTTCACGCGAGTTACGTCAAAAGAGCATTCTGGAAAACGCGTAAAGGACCGCCGCCCTGCTCAGGGCGGTGGTTACAGGACCGCCGCCCTGTTCAAGGCGGCGGTTACAGGACCGCCGCCCAGTCAGGGCGGCAGTTTCGTTACCGAAGAGAAAAGGGGCAAGAAAAGAGGGAAAAAGGGGGAAAATAAAGCACGCGCAGGCTAAGCGGGTTATGTGGGATGTTAACGCATATTCGGAGAGCTTTCCTAGATCCCGAACACCTTGCGAAGAGACCTGTATCATCATTGGGGCACTTATCACGCTGTTCTGCAGTACAGTACCTTACAATTTTGGGTACGTACATATTGCCCCCTCGGAGAAGCGTTTTAGCCATGAAGAGGCATAAAACGGTGGGTTCAAGTATGGTAGTCCCGAAATGGGAAGTTAGAGGTTATACCTTACATGTCCGTGTGTTGAAATTACGCCATCCAAAATTCCCGCTATCTGCAAGACAAAAGTAGAACTCAAGTGCAGATAGATACAATAATTTGGAAAATAAACGCTAAAATAATAGGGAATGAGAACGTACCATTCGTGCGGGGATAGAAACTTACCTCCATCAGTGCTCCAAACCTATGAAAAGTCATTTTAAAATGAAACAGAGTGATATATATATATATATATATATATATATATATATATATATATATGAAAGTGGGCCCATTTTCCTATTCATTTGTGCGAGTTGATTTGATTGTTTTTGAGCTCTGAGACCCACGGCGACGGTTTCTTGTGTGAGTATAGTCAAAACGTCCGCAGTGAGATTGTGATCATGCCTCCATGCGCGGAACACCGCCCTGCTAGATCACATGTTGGTTTTCTTCAATTTTGTGTTTTTCCCCCTTTAAATTTGAAATGTTAAATTTGTCATAATGGGGGGGTTATTTTTGAAAATATTAGGTTCAAAAGGTCCACCTAGGGGGGTGCCTACTAGGTAGGATCCATTTTAGGTTAAATGGTATTTTTTTACTTATTTTGGCCTTTTTGGGATTAGAAACCCGCGCGGGTTTTCGGACCGCGACCGCCGCCTTTAAGGCGGCCATTACAAAACCGCCTCCCTGCTCAGGGCGGCGGTTTTGTACAGAATGCAAAAGAACTTATTTTTGAGATTATGCTTGTACATTTTTGCACTTCTACGCATTTTTATGACTCTCTCGGTATTGTTTAGATATTAACTTGCTCTGTTTTGTGTGTTTTTGGGTGTATGCAGGCGAGGGAGGAATACATCAGATGGAGCCGAGAGAGAGAGAGTGTGATTGGCTGTTAGGGGTACTGGATGCCCTCTCACCAGATGAGGAGGACACACTACAGAGGGCCGGTATACTGTGCATATCGCGCGTCCCACATGTCACACCATCTAGTCACATCCTTTGTGACTTATTTTCATATTGGGACGCAGATCGGAACACTTTCCGACTGCCAGGGGTCTGCGGTGAGTGGACTATCACGTTGGAGGATGTCTACCGTATTTTGGGGGTCCCGATCATCGGGAGGAGACTCACATTAGAGACGGCAGGCTCACGGGCACAGATTACACAGTGGGCAGGTTACATGGGAGATGCAGCTATCTCCACGGGGTCGAAGAAGGGAGTGAGAGTTCGATCCATCCCTTCTTTGCCTATCCCCATATTTCGACAGGCCATCATGGGGATCCTTGCCTCGAGATTGATCGGGGACAAGGGAGGGGACACTTTGTTATACTGCTGGGCCCCCATCATTGCACAGATAGAGGGGCATGGCCGGAGATATGCCTGGGGTGCAGACATTCTGGGGACCACCTATCATGATTTATATAGGGTGGTCCGTTTATAGGGACAGTCATTGAGCCACCCAACTCTAGTCATGAGTTGGGTGTATGAGCATTTTATTCCCTATGGCAGAGGCGTAGAGGTGGCAGATCCTGGGGCTGTGAGGGCAGCCAGATGGTCAGATATGTCGGTGCTTAGAGCACCTCACCAGCCAGTTGACTCCCTTACTACAGTAGATATGGAGGCGACACCATACCAGCTCATGGCCGGTATATGGGGAGAGGAGACTCTTACATTGATCTCTTGCTCCACCACAGGGCAGCTCATCGACCGCATGGGATGAGTGGAGGTACATCCTTTTGGAAAATTTCCTCAGCAGTTTGGCCTTCCATATACAGGCATGCTTCCCCCAGTGGCATCAGTTTACAGATCAGTTCGCGAGGCCAAAGGGGGGCCTAGAGGCCGAGGTTGGACAGTGGTCACTCCTGGCATTCCTATTGTAGCCAGGAGGATAGTTCGGGCCAGAGGGAGAGCCGGTGTGCCTCGGGCACCTTTGCTTCAGATTGCTGCGGGTCCTGCTCATAGCAGCGATGACCCTATAGACATTGACTCCGATTTTGAGGAGCTTACAGAGGGAGGGTCGGAGGAGCAGACTGATGATACCGATCCTGAGTGGCATGACACTCAGGATATTATGCAGGCGGAGAGGGCCGAGCAGAGCGTAGAGAAGGACACTCTAGTTTCAGAGGAGCCACTCTCCCAGAGCCATGGTGGAGAGGATGAGTCTGTTGCGGGGCGTCATATTGCTCCTACTAAAGGAGCAGCCCCTCAGTCGGCAGCAGCATCCGCGGCGGATGCTGGCCCCAGCGACCCATCTTGGATACCTGGGGATCCGAGTGAGTTACCCTTCTCCCTTTCAATGTTTGTTTAATTTAGGATTTGTTATCTCTCTTTGTGTTTGTATCTTGTATATTTTAGCCTCTTGCTTAGTTTCTAATTCGTTTTTCTCCTTTGTTTGCAGAGACTGTCGACAAGTGGCGGGATCTGATCCACAGGGTATGCACTGATTCCCTGATGATCCCCATGGATAAGACCCGTGCGGAGCTATCCATAGATGCCGGGGAGCCCTCAGCAGCCGGCAGGCATACCGACGTCTTTGCTCCCGTTTGGCACGTGGCCAGGATGGTGTCGACTCTCCGTACAGAGTTGGCGGGCTATAGGACAGCTGAGCGCCTTATGAGGAGCCACTCTCGTGGTGAGACTGTGGCTGCTCCTCAGGACCCTGAGCCCTCCGTTCATTCAGAGCGTCAGCATAGCCGGAGTCCTAGGCGAGGGTGCGCACCTTTGGAGGGGTCGCGTAGGGGTTTTGAGACCACTTAGCTCCTATGTATTTTGTACAATAGATTCTTTGTATATCACGGGCTCTTTGAGCGTTTTGACCATGCTTAGAGCATGATGGCATTGTATATAAACATTGATTATTTATATACATTTGTCTTTGGATCAAACGCTTGTCACTCATGCTTTCCTTTCTATTTCCAGTTTCCTTGTGTATATTACGATGTATGGTTTATATGCTTTCTAGAATGTATGCAATGGAAAACAGATGATGCAAATGTTTGCTTTCTTTTTATGTTTCATGATGCTGATACATGATAATGTAGATATATTGTGATCTTGAATCTTAGCTTCTGTGAGCAAATTGAATACCTCATGTTTGTTTTGGCAAAGTGATGAAAATAACTAATATGATGAACAGATTAACTTGCCCCACTCCTAACTCCACGCAACTAGTAAGATGCAAGGGCTTATCACCAAGAGCTAAGAAGGGCGCAAGTTATGAAATGTGGTGAAATGACAGTGATGAAAGACAGACAAAGCTTTGGCGGAACCAAATTGGAAGCTACAAGCCGACTCCACCCGAGTGACTTCATAGTTTGGATGCAAATTGCCTTGCGGTTTATCCAGACTTAGACCCGTAGATGGCCACATGGTAGAAAAAATATGGATTTTAGGATTTTTAACTCTTTCAGGATTTTGAACATTTGTTTCATTTGTTTTTGACTCAAAGTTTGAAAGTTTGAATTGTTTACGCATGACCATTTGTATCTATTTGTCAAGAAGACCCCCTACACTTTGCCCCACGCTACAAGTAAGAAGCGTGGGCTTATCACCGTGGGCAAAGTATAGGCGAGTAAGGGCATTTATGTCCTTTCCCAACCCTACGTCACTAGTAAGAGGCGCAAGCTCATCACCGAAGGTTGGTGGGGCAAGGAAATGTGTAAAATTAAAATTTTCTGTTTGATCAACATTTGATTTGTCTTTTTGAGTAAAATGTCAGTATGTGCTTATTCCCAAAGAGATGTGTATATGGGATAGATGCGACACCATGAAGCTTCTAGAAGAGACCATAGGCAAGACACCTGTCCTAAGAAGAAATCAAAGTGAGAATAAACTTGTAGATCTTGGTATGGTTACCGTTAATACTTCGTCATGTCTGATTTTATTTGATAAAAGATTCTGAGATGATTGAAGATATTGTGAAAATGGAGAGATATGATTAGAAAGTTTTATGCCAACAACATCATGAGTTTGTAATGAATTGCTCTGAGAATAGATTCCTTGATCACAATTTGTGTAAGAAATGAATGGACAAAATGATCCTAATCTATATGAAAATGCAATGTAGATAGTTATATAAGTAGCGTTAGCTGCTTATGCGTAGAAACGTTTGAGGTGTAGGGAATTGACTGTTTCGCCAAACTCCTCACCTTCTAACGTACATAAGAGGTATGCACCATTTCCATAGTCCTTCATGACTCGGTATGGGCCCAACCATTTGGGCCGGAATTTCTTTCCTTCGCCGGTCTTCTTATCGATCTGACTGTTCAGTCTTAGAACTAGATCACCTTCGTATATGTCACGTTCATAGACCTTCTTGTTATACTGCCGGCACATCCGATCAGCATAGACTCTATGTTGTTGTTCGGCATCTAACCTAGTTTCATCTCGGCTTTCTAGTTGGGAAAGACGTGCTTCTCTGTAAGCGTCTTCATCCAGAATCCCTTGTAGTGAAATGCGGAGACTGGGTATTTCAACCTCAAGTGGGAGAACAACTTCTGCCCCAAATACCAACGAGAAAGGAGTTGCTCCCGTTGGTGTTCTTATTGAGGTTCGGTGGGCCCACAAGGCTGGATATAACTTCAAATGCCAATCTCGCTTGTTTTCTTTCACCGTTTTAAGGAGAATGGATTTCAGTGTTTTGTTTGTTGCTTCATCCTATCCGTTGGCTTGGGGATAATACAAGGAAGTCGTATGATGGCTTACTTTAAATTTACTGCATAGTTCGCGAACTTCTTCATTTTTAAAAGAAGTTCCATTATCAGAGATAATGATTTGTGGGATACCGTACCTGCAAATGATTTGGTTCAAAATGAACTTGGCAATCATAGAACCAGGTACAATAGTAAGAGGCATGGCCTCCACCCATTTGGTAAAATATTCAGTGGCCGTGATTATAAAATTATGGCCGTCTGTGGATGAGGGAGAGAATTTCCCTATTAAGTCTAGACCCCATGTAGAAAAGGGCCATGGAGTTGCGATTGGTTGTAGAGCTTGTGCTGGCATGTGGATCTCGTGGGAGAATTCTTGGCACTTATGACACCTGCGTGCAAACTCTATCGCGTCATGTTCTAGAGTGGGCCAGAAATAGCCCATTCGATGTATTTTTCGAGTGGTGGCATGGCCACCGAAGTGGCCTCCACATATACCGCTGTGGGATTCATGGAGAATCCTCTTGGACTCTTCTATGTCAACACACCTTAAGAGCATTCCATCGAATGCTTTTCGATAGAGCACCTGCTCTATAATGACATATTTAGCTACAATTATGCGTAACTTCCTTCTTTGTTGCGGTGTAACTGCCTCCGGGTACGCATGGTCCATGATATAGTTAATGATATCAACGTACCAGGGGCACTCAGAGATGGCAGGTCGGGTTTCGATGTAGTATACGCACTCATCTGGAAAATCCAAGTCTACTAGATCGCCCCCATCTAATGGGTTATCAGCTAACCAATCCGTAATTATTTGTCCCTTAATTGATTTCTGATTTACAAATGTTAATTCAAATTCTCCCATCAAGGTTATAAAACATCTAGCCTTTTTAGATAATGACCCTTGTGTGAGGAAAGTCCGTAAATGGTCCGTTTTTACCATGACCTTCGTTTCTTGATTTAGCATATAATGTCTTAGGTGTTTAGTAGCAAAGACTATGGCAAGACATTCTCGTTCTGCTTGTGTATAGCGTGTTTCATAGTCGAGTAGTGTTCGGCTAATGAAATAAATGGCGCGTTCTCTTTTGTCATCGTCTTCTTGGGCCAACATGCAAGCTAACGAAACATTGGTAGCTCGTGAGTATAAAATCAACGGGCAGTCTAGCTTAGGTGGCATTAGTATAGGTGGTGCCAGCAAGAAACGTTTAACTACGTTGAAAGCTTCATTGCAGTCTTCAGTCCAATCAATGCTATAGTCTTTCTTGAGTAAATTGTTGATTGGATGAATGGCGAAGCTTAAGTCCGGGATGAATCTTCGGATTGCACCTAGCTTTCCGAGAAATGACCTCATTCCAGATTCATCCGAAGGTGGAACCATTTCAAGGATAGCCCGAATTTTAGTTGGGTCAACATCTATTCCTCGTGATGATATAATATAACCTAGGAGCTTCCCTCCCGTTACACCAAAGACGCATTTCTCTGCATTTAGCGTGATTCCGTATTCTATTAGACGTGAAAGAATGACGTGGAGTACTTCGGGATGGTCACAACACTTCTTGGCTTTAGCCAACAAGTCATCTACATAGAATTCCATGATTTTATGAATTAGATCGTGCAATATATACGTCATGGCCCGCTGGTACGTGGCATCGGCGTTCTTGAGACCGAATGGCATAACAGCGTAGCAATAGGTTCCCCAAGGAGTTATAAACGTGGTTTTAGCTTGATCTTGCTCAGATATTCTAATTTTATTGTATCCCAAGAATCCATCCATGAGAGACAAGAGTTCAAAACCAGCTGTTGCATCAATAATAACATCTATGGATGGTAATGGGAAGTCGTCCTTAGGACACGCTTTGTTGATATCTCAAAAATATATGCAGATGCATATCTTTCCATTCTTCTTGAGAATGGGAACGATGTTAGATACCCATTGGGAGTAGTCAACTAGCTTGATGAATCCTACCTGAAGGAGTTTTATTACCTCCTCTTTTACCATGAGAGCTACTTTGGGCTTCATGGGTCTTGATTTTTGTTTAATTGGCTTTGCATCTGATCTAGTGATGAGGTTGTGCACCGCAATGTGGGCTGCGACTCCTGTCATCTCCTTGTAATTAAATGCAAACGCCTTTTGATGTTCTTTGAGAATATGAGTATGTATTTCCACCTCTTCTGGGGTTAACGAAGAACCTAGTTTCAATGTTCTTGGTTCATCTTCTATCCCGATGTTGACATCGATTGTTTCTTCGATCAAAGAGGCGTTACCCTCTTCGAACTCAGGTGGTGTTGGAGGTAAATCTAAATCATCCCCCTTCTCTACTATGTATATGCTAGGTTCCATTTGTGAGGGAAAAATCATCATGGGATTTCCGAAATAGGAAGACGAATGTGAAATTAAGGAAAAATCTAGCATAGGATAGGAAAGATGTAATGCCGCATAGGCGTTTAAGTATTGTAAAGTGGCCATATCATTATCAATATGATTTGGAGTGGTAGATTCACTTCCGCTTGAAACGGTATTTATCGTTATTTTTATCAATGGTTCGTCACGAATGGATACTGTGAAGTGAGTATCGTCTAACTCATTGCTTGGAGTAAAACGTGATGCAGAGGTTGCTATTGAATCGGCGAGAAGATTTTTCTCTCGCGGGATTGCTTCAATGGATATGAAGTTGAACGCCTTGCTTAAATCTAATACAGCGTTTTTGTAGAGTTGCAAATGTTCGGCTTTAGTTTCATATACTTCAGAAACTTGATTTGTCACTAATTGTGAGTCTCCCAGGACTCGGATGTTATCAATACCAATTCTTTTGGCTAAGGTAAGGCCAAGGAGGAGGGCTTCGTACTCAGCGCCGTTGTTTGTGCATTCAAAATGTAATTTAAAAGTGAATGGGAGAACTTTCTCCTCGGGCGAAGTAAGAATTATACCTACCCCCACTCCATAACAGCATTTAGCACCATCGAAATGGAGAGTCCAATACTTAGCCGGGAGTATAGATGTTGGGGTATTTGCTATGTTTGCACACTCTACTTCCACCATACAAAGATCCTCTGCTGGAAAGGAACCAACACCTAGGGAAAATCCTATGCCTACTGAATCAAATGGTAAGAACATTGGTGAATCTTGTTCTATCAATTCAACGATTTTCGCAGTAGTCCCTAATGATATTGTTTCTTTAGTTTTATGTTTAGGGGTTGGAATTGTTTTGGCTATACTGGTAGTTTCAAGATCTGTCGTAGGTACCAACTTTTCCTCTGGTTTTGGGTCAGTGGGTTTTTTAAGTTGGTTTGTTGGCAGTTCAAATTCTGAGTGCACCCCTGGTCTTTTCTTTAAATCAGCTAGGTGCAAATCGAAAGGTTTTGGATCACCTTTGGCTACAAATATCTTTCCTAGATGTAAGAATCTTACTTCTTGAAATAGCGTAGAAGGGATTGCCTTCATGCGGTGTATCCATGGTCGGTCGAGGATCATATTATAATTGGTTTCCCGATCTATAATATAAAACTCAGTCAGGATTGTTTTGGGTCCTAGGGTGACCGGTAGTATTATGGTTCCTATCGAAGTGGCTTTAAGGCTATCATAGCCTCTTAATGTATTTCAAGTAGTGGAACAATTTGTTTCCCCATACCCTAATTTTTGGAGGAAAGAGAAAGGGACTATGTTAACTACGGCCCCATCGTCGACCATTGCCCGTTTTACATAGTTATTATAAACCCATACTTGTAAGTGTAAGGCTGGATCACCTCGGCGTGCGATCTCAGCATCTGTGGGCATTTTACTTATTTCGAATATGAATTCGACATCCTTGTCCAGCTGCCCCGGAGGGTGGATATCAAAATCTACGTGATTTACTTGTGTTTCAGGAGGTGGAGTGATGTTAATTAGATGGCCTAGACCTAATGCTTCTAAAAGAGCAGCTCTGTGAGGGGGAGAGTTCTTTAGTAAGTCTAAAAATGAAATGTGTGAGAAGGTCTTTGTTACGTCGCTTATTAAATCATAGGCACCTACGGGTTTTTCTACTATTTGCTGACTCTTATCTGTTTCTGGCAGAGGACTTGGGCTCGGTTGAGAGAAATACTCTCGTGTTCTTGTTATAGCTTCAATAGGTAGTTCAGCGTCTAATTCTACCAAACTGACTATCTTGTGTCTCGGTTGAGCTCCTAACTGTGGTGCAACTGATGGATTTAATGAAGTCGAGGCTTCATGATCATTGTTTCCCGTCATTGCACCTTTGTTTGTTCCAGTTGGATTCAGCCTATTGCTATCATGATTTGGGAGCGGATCGTTAAAGATCTTGAGGGGAGCATTCTGAGGGGAAACTGCCCCTGTGAGCGTATTTGGTGATGATAAGACGGGATCTGCCAAAAACAAATCTGTGAAGAATTGTCTTTGTTCTTCTGGCAAGCGTTGCATAAATTTATTGTAGTCACGACATGTTCTAGTATCGTGACCCTAAATTTTTTGGAAACCACAATAAGAATTGGGATTGTAATTCCTATTTTGTTGGTTAGGTGTGTATCGTGGCCTAAAATTCTGATCAAACTGTTGCCTATTAGGATTAAAATTTTGGAATTGTTGTTTCTCGTTTTGACTTTGGTTTTGATAACCAAATGAGTTTTGGCTTGGCCCTTGTATGGGATTTCGCCGTTGTTATTGTTGTGGATGGTTAAAATCCACTGTACTGATCGTCGGGGTAAAGTTGTTGTTTCGTTGGTTGTTTGTTTGTGACGGAGTATTAACAACATTTACCCTCTTGGGCTGGTCAGTTACCCCATCCGTTGTTACCCCATGATTTTTGTTAAGGATTTTTGGTCCTTGATTGACATTTGTGATAGTTGTAGTGTTTTGAGTGGAGGTGATTAACCTCCCGTTTGTTCCATATGTCTGACGACCACTATCTATCGCTGCTTGGTCTATTTGAAGAGCGCTCTCAAGTACTTCATCGTAAGTTCTTAGCGGGAACTTTTGGACTTCTTCCTTCACCTCCTTGCTGAGAGAATGAAGGAATAAATCGCATAGTTCCATCTGATCCATGTTTGGAGCACTTGCTGAAGAATAAAGAACTATACGCCACCTCTGGATGAAATGGGTGACAGATTCGTTGTGTTCTTGTTTGATGTGCAATAATTCCCTGATTCCTGTTCTCAACAATTTGTTCATGTCGAAGGCTTTGATGAACTCTGACACGAGTTGTTTAAATGAATGGATGGAGGCTTCAGGTATCCTGTAATACCAGTCGAGAGCAATGCCTTCCAAGGTTTTGGGAAATATTTTAACAACAACCCCATCCCAAGGGAGTAATTCTCGTATGGCTGTAGCATAAGCTTTGATATGTGTGTTTGGATCTCCCTCACCCTTGAACTTGGGTAAATCAAGAAGAGGTCTTGGAAGCATGACGCTTCGTATGGTGAAGTCTAAGGGTTCCTTTAGATATTCTGAATAAGTCCCTATTGCATAGCTTTCGACCATTGATGGTGGTTATTGAGGGAGTGATGGTGGGATAGGTTGTTGATACGGTGCAGCGTATGCATTGGCAGGGGCATAAGGAGATCCCTGCGTTTGAGAAAACATGCCGGGAGAGGAGAAGATATCTCCTTGTGGTGATTTGGAGTACATGTTTAAGTATGACGGGGTATTGTCAAGGAATGGATTGTTTGACACTAGACCGGGGGGAATAGTGTTAGAGATGATGGGCCTTGTTGGCGTTTGTTGTGGATAGTGAGGCAGCATGCCTAACGTGCCTACTCCTGTGAGGAGATATACTTGGCCAGAGTGGTATGGAGGATTGGAACTTCCTGTTTGTATGAATGGAGAATTTTGACTTGCTTGAGCTAGTTCTAACCCTCTCACTTTTTCTACTAACGTTGAAATGACTTCATTTGGTGAAGTCACGGTGTTTTGTCTGAGTGGCGTTTGTTGTACACCCTGGTGTTGTATAGGCATGTGATATCTTGTCATGAACTGATCGCTATCTTGCCAAGTTTCTCTGAGAGTATTTCCTATATGTAGTGGTATACAAGTATTTTCTTGAAAAGAGACCTCGGGTTGTATTTGTAAACCTCCTATAGGTGGGTACATACCCCGAGAATGTTGTTCACTCCTAGGATAATGTATTGACTGTCCATCATCTAAGACCAGGTATGGATCTGATTGCCTACTAATTTGTGGTCTGAGTAGCATTTGAGGAGATGAACCAGATTCTCCGGTAAACGTCATATTGTTTTAACCTGAAGGCTCTGTTTGTTGCGTTCGAGGGGGTTCATCTAACTCCTCAGTTTGAAAAGACAAACTATATCTGATTCTTGGGGTTTGTGTTAACAACTGATTAGTTGAACAGTTGTCGCCCCATACTGAGAGCGAGGGTGATGATTGCCTATTCTGTTGGGCATAGTATGCCTCAAGACCCAAGAGGGGTTTGCCATATGCATCAAATCCCGACATATTCGGGGGGTATATGAATACCCGTAGAATAATGGGAAGGAGCGAAGGTGATTTGTGAAAGGAAACGTGATATTATGACTCCGAACGAGAAAGTAGGAAGTTTTATGTCAGCTTCACTAATTTCATTTGTTTCACGTCGGGTTCACCAATTTTGTATGTCGGAAAAGTGACAAGCGAGCGTGGGAATCTACAAGTGACTCTTCCGTGTACCCGACCTCCCGAGGTCCTGCCGAGACAGCCGGTGGGGATGGAATATGGGTGGTATATGGATAGATTAGTTAGGCAGTCTAATGTCTTCGACGCGCACTAATGGAATCTGCAAATCTAAGGCAAAGAAGGCCCTTCTAACCTGGACTGGCATGATAGATCGATCGGCAAGGATTACTGCTCGAAGGCTCCAATCAATATCGAGCTCTGGCGTGATTCGATCTATGGGTTGTGGAATATGTGGAAAATGACCCGGTATAGTTTCGTATCTTTCTCCGGATATGGTCATATGGTGAATGGTAAATATAGTCAACTCTATGGACGGTTCTCTAGCCTAGTCCAGAATTCTATAGCTTTGTTAGCTGTTATGTCCAGCAAGGATAGTTGTCCAATGATAATAGGTGGAAGTGGAGTGGACTGAAATACTAGTGTGCGTAGGCCAGTGTCGATATCTAATTCTCTTTTAGATTTGTTGGGTTGCGGCATTTGTGGATCACAACCGTAGGTTCGTGTTTGTTGTGGGCCAACTATGGTCATACGTAGAATCAATTCCTGATCCCTAGTATCCAATAATCATACACTTTCTCAGCTTCTATGTTTAGAACCAACAGTTGTGCAATCTTCTCATAATACCTCACAGGCGTTCTCGCAACCTGGATTCTTAAGCTGGTATCTATATCTACGAGGGTGTCTCCTGCGTCTGGCTGTGGAACTAAAGGATCACACCCGAATATTTGTTCTCTTTCAAACCCTTCTACAGTCATGTGGATGTTTTTCTAGGGTAATCTGTAGTTTGGCTGACTTGACCAAAATGCATGTGCCTGGTTGTCTTCTATGTTTAATCCTCTTAACTGAGATCTGACCTGTTGGGAGTCTGTTGTTGTTTGGAAGACCCGGATTCTAAGATTATGGTCAATATCAGTTATTGCTGTTGTGAGATTGGGTTGAGGCACGATTGGCTCGAAAATGTATTCTCTGGGCTCCCTAGGTCCCGTAATAGTCATACGAAAGCAATAATATAGATAAACTGTAATAAAGTGAACTCTAAATATATGAAACGCATTTATAGCATATATGACTTCTTTTTGTACTTTCTGATGATTTATATGAATTTAAGAAAGCAACTATTTAAAATATTTAGAATTTGACAACTAAACTAATAATTTAAAACAAAAAAAATAGCCGAGTGTAGCTATTTGTCTGTGCAATTCGTATATCTATTCTAAACAATGAAATAACTAATCTATTTGCAAGATTCTCGATCCTACCTCAGAAGTGAGGAATGAATCATAGTTTATCAGAAACTATCAATCCCCATAGCTTCCCTGGCAATATCAAGAATAGAATTTACTGAAATAAAGCGATTAACTACTCTATTTGATATGATTTTAACTAGAACTTTGAAAGCTAGAACCTGGATTCCGCAGAACAGTGGCGAATCCGATGGTGTGTGTGACTTGTCCCCTCAGTATGATCTCTTCGTTCTTTTTGCTCACGTAGATCCAGAAAAGCGTGTAATGCTTGCATCAACAGGAATAGGTGTTAGAACAAGGGACAACCTTCAGAATGCAGACAGAATAGAACACGGATAGGAGAGGGATAGCGCAAGAGTACAGAGCTTGGCTTATGCAATTCCTAGCGGGATCTATTGCAAATCATGCAACATAATGCGTCCAGAACCTGAAACTATCCTGTTTGAAGAGCAAAACCTGCAACTTTAATGGCTTCCTAAGCTATTCTACTCTAATGGATTAGATAAAACAGCAACACTGTTTGCACAAGCTAGATATGTGGTTTACCAACAGCTGGACAATGCTAACCAAGCATGAAATGAATTATACTATCAATCCTAAGCAAACTAAGAGACCAAACCACTGAAAATGAGAAGACTCTAACAAGGAAATGGTGGCCCTTTGCCTCAGCACAAGCTATGCATTTATAGGAATTCAATCACCCAAAGATCAAAACCAAACTGAACTCCTAAACAATAAACAAAGGAAAAACACTATTCCAGGGGACCAAAAACATAAATGCAAGCTTAAGTCAGCAAGAAAAGCTGGTGAATCGTGATATTTCACGCGAGTTACGTCAAAAGAGTGTTTTGGAAAATGCGTAAAGGACCGCCGTCCTGTTCAGGGCGGCGGTTACAGGACCGCCGCCCAGTCAGGGCGGCGGTTTCGTTACTGAAGAGAAAAGGGGCAAGAAAAGAGGGAAAAAGGGGGAAAACAAAGCACGTGGGGGCTAAGCGGGGTATGCAGGATGTTAACGCATATTCGCAGAGCTTTCCTAGATCCCGAACACCTTGCGAAGAGACCTATATCATCATTGGGGCACTTATTACGCTGTTCCGTAGGACAGTACCTTACAATTTTGGGTACGTACAGTAGTCCCAAGAATGTCGACCCCCCAGGCGTAAATCCAACCATGTCCCTCAATCTGTGAAACAATGGGGGGCCAGCATTACAGTAAAGTGTCTCCTCCCTTATCCCCGATCAATCTTGAGGCAAGGATCCCCATAATGGCTTGGTGAATCAAGGGGATAGGTAGGCTAGGAATAGATCGGACCCTCACCCCCTTCTTCGAACCAGTGGAGATAACTGCGTTTCCCATATATGAAGCCCACTATGTTATCTGAGCCTGTGAACCTGCTGTCTCAAGTGTGAGTCATCTCTCGATGATTGGGACCCCCAAGATGCGGTAAACATCCTCCAAAGTAATGGTCCACTCACCTCTGACTCCTAAAAATCGGAAAGTGTTCCAATCAACATCCCAATATGAAAATAAGTCACAAAGTATGTGACTAGAAGGTGCAACATGCGGGACCCGTGATATGCGCAATATACTGGCCCTCTGAAGTGTGTCCTGCTCATCCTGAGAAAGTGCATCCAATACTGGTTGAAGCCAGTCACACTCTCTCTCTCTCTTGGCTCCATCTAATATACTCTTCCTTCGCCTGCATACACCTAAAACACACAAAAAGGAGTAAGTTAGTATTCAAATGACATTAGAAAAATCATGAAAGCAGGTAAGAATGCTAGAAACGCAAAAATGAATTCAACGGTGGTCTTGTAACTTCCACCCTGATCAAGGAGGCGGTCATGTAACCGCCGCCATGCTCAGGGCGGCGGTCGTGTCCCAAAATCCCATGCGGGTTATGTGCCCTAAAAAAGGCTAAAAACGTAAAATAAAGACCATTTCGACTCAAAAAAAGCCTACCTAGTAGGCGCCCCCCCTAAGTGACCCTATTAAAACTGACATTTTCAAAAATAATCCCCCCATGACAAAGATTTCACCATTTTAAAATTTTGGGAAAAAAACAATAAATCAAGAAAAACTAACCTGTGACATCGTGGGTCAATGTCCCGCTCGTGGAAGCATGATCATGATCTCGTCCTGAACGTTTCAACTATACTCTCATCAAAAACTGTCACCGTGGGTCCCAGAGCTCAAAATCAACCAAATCAACACGCACAAATGAATAGGAAAATGGGCCCACTTTTACATATATAGCAACCTCACTTGTTTTCAATGCCACTTTTCGCAGGTTTGGAGCGCCGATGGAGGTAAGTTCTTATCCCCGCACAAATGGTATGTCCTCATTCCATAATATTTAAGTGTTTATTCTTCAGCTATTCCAGTGCAGGAAAGCTAATATAAACCTAATCTAACCATGCCAAGGAGACAGAGAGAGAGAGAGAGAAAAGGGAAAAATAGCAAAATCCTACACTAAAATGGTGATACACCAGAGAAGGAGAATGTTGAACATCTATCAAAACTGCCATGGGACAAGGAGAGGTGAGCAATGGGAAGGATGGACAGATGCATCATAGGCCCAAAGATAGATTTCACACAGAAAATGTCCCAAAACTCCATGAACACAGCTCCAAACCTGCAATGAACATTAAAACATGCACAAATACCTACAATGAAGAGAGGAAAGAAGAAAACAATAAAAAACGAACAAGGATGGACAGATGCATCACAAACACATTTTTTTGTTGCTCCAGAAGTTTGCACAGAACATCATTTCATTAGTAAAAGGAAAAAAACACCATTACAAAGCAGGGAGGAGGTTCGAACTCCATTTTTAACCCTAGAGAAGAAAAAGAAGGGAGGGCCGAGCTAAAAGATGAACCACTTGTAATGTCTAACCCCTTTGAAAGAAGCCCCTCTTTACAATGTATAGGAAGAATGAGAGAGGGAAGAGAGACGAAATTCGAATCTACCACAACCACTTCTTGGATCACATTTAATTATCTCTTTATGGAAGAAGCGGCAGATTCTGGAAAAACGGTGGGCTGTCTGCTAGGAACGGCGAGCTGTCTGCTACATTAAAGTTGGTTGTTGAAACGTCAGCATTACCACGCGTCAGAGACATTTTATTAATTTTCTCCCTCAAAACTGCACAAAAATGCAAGATTGACCCTAGAATCATGTAGAGAATTTCAACAGCTTTTTGTTGATATAAAGAACGTGCAAATCCGAGCTCTGGATCGAAAGATATGATGATCTTAAGATTTAGGGCACAAAACAAGCGAAAACGGATTTTTAAATTTCTTTTCCCGTGCGTCTGCCATCTGGATGACACATGGCAGGCTCTGGTTCGCTGAGAAATTCCCTCTCTCCACCTTTTCGTGGGTTTTTCTTGTGGGCCCCTTAAACTTGGACACGTGGCACTATTTCATTGGTTTGGATCATTGCTCGAAAACTCGCCCCCTTTGACTTTTTGGACATTTTTCCTTGGCGACACGTGTCATGTTGTGATTTGTCCACAGCCTGCCAGATTTTTGCACGTCCACCGCGTCCTTTTGTCCCAAATGTCCTAGTGCTTCGCGGGACAGAATCCTCTGATCCGCCCGAAATGGGCTTCCTCGCCCCTTTGCTGTCGGTGACACGTGGCGTGATCTGATTGGATTTTGGGGCTCCTTCGGCTATCCACGTCTTCGCGCGTCCCTTTGTTCCACTTGTCCTTGTGCTGAAGTTTCCCGTTCCGGCCGA
Source organism: Taxus chinensis (assembly GCA_019776745.2). Taxonomy (NCBI): domain Eukaryota; kingdom Viridiplantae; phylum Streptophyta; class Pinopsida; order Cupressales; family Taxaceae; genus Taxus; species Taxus chinensis. Next base: position 760,070,246 of record CM034153.1, read on the forward strand.
ACCGGCCGGTTCGCGTCCTTCGCATCCATCTGTCCCAAATGTCCCGGTGCTACAGTTCTCTATTTCGGCCGAACCGGCCAGTTCGCGTCCTTCGTACACTCACGGCCCAGATGTCCCTGTGCGAAAGTTTCCCGTTCCGGACGAACCGGGCTGGTTCGGGTCCTTCACGTACTCTTTTCCCGCTTTCGCTCCCGATGTCAAGGACTTGGACAAATTTTCTTTCTTTTGGCCGATTCGGGCATTTCGCGTCCATTTGTCCCAGATGTCCCTTTGTGGTTTGGGCCGCCTGTAGGCTTTTCGGCCGATTTGCGCCTTGATGTCCCAATTGTCCCAACTTTTGCAAGGACTAGGACTTAGCCATTTTTCACGATTTTTCCTGGCCCAAGCTTGTTTTTTGCAGCCTTTTCACGCATTTTCTCAGAACTTGCTCTTTTCAGCCTGGACAGGAGAATTAAAAAAAAAATCTGAGGGAACCTCTAGTAAACATGATTTTTTGGCCCTGAATCAATCCATTTTCCTGGGACTTGAGAATCTAATGCATGTTATCAACAATTACCCTGGGGGGGATTTTTGACAACAATTTGGCGACTCAGCTGGGTCATCTTCCTGCTAGATGAAGTTACCAGTTGCCTGAAGCATCCATTGGGCATGGAGTCACGAGTTGTAACCTGCAACTGATCTAAACTTTGAAAACCTCCCTCTGAGCCACTTGAAGCCCACCGTACATGGAGTTGTTCTCACCAAAATGCCACTGAAATGAACTGTGCAAGAGTAAAACCAGCAACACCAAAATTATGTACAGAACTGAAAATCATACATGCTCCAAATGGAACATGCAGAGTGTGCACAAGAACTTCTTCTACTGAAAGCAAACCTACCTATTCTATTCTAACTGGGAGCAAAGGCAAGCTAAACAAACCCTGCAATTGGTTGTGAGAAATAGCTTCCCTTTCTCAAAAGTGGCAGCCATGCAATTGATTTGGAGCTGATCATGGCTGTTAGGATGAGTGGAAAATCAACAAGAAGCTGGTATTCCACCCAAATCATCAAGGTATCAGCTGAAGGAAAATTCAATACCTCTTTTAGTTTCTCTGCATTTGGACTGAAGGGGTATGACAGTCTGATCCCTGGTACTTTGTAGCTCACCCTCATGCTCAGAAGCAAGCATGACTGGTTGTGACTTCTCCTTTGGCTCCAATGAAGCCAAATACCTGATTGGGCAAGGTCTGATCCGTTTGATATGCCCATAGCTCTGATTTTCAACTCCAAGAATGGAGTCTTCTTGTAGACCTCCTTGAATGGATGGTGTGGAAGAAATGGTGAAATTCCTCTGTCCTTTCTCTTTCTCCAATGAAGAACATGAAAGATTAAAACCTTCCAATCTCAGTTCCAAAGAGCTGCTATAAGATGCAGGCTGCTGCAAATGAATGCTCTCCTTCATGACAGCAGACTCTTGTGTTTGGAATGTGGATGATGAAAGAGAGAATGGTGGAAACTCAACCTGGCTCTTCTCCATCAAAACAGTCCTCCAAATCTGACAGATAAACTGCCTCATGGCTGTCCTGCTACAAATGTTCAATCTCTCCCATGGTGTCCTCTTGATCTGTAACTTGACCACCATGGTTTCTTTCACCCTCCAACATTGAGTTTGAGAGATCAAACTCCTCTTCAGTTACTAGAACTTGAGAGAGGTGAAGTAGAAAGAAGAAATGAAGGTTCTCCTATAGCCTGCTTTGTGCTCAAAGCTCTTGGATCTGCACTTTTCTCCTCCACAACTAGAATGTGCTCCTCTTCTTTTGGATTTGGAGCAGCTTCTCCTTCCTCCAATGTTTGAAGACAATCTTGCTCTTGATTGAACTCTTCCTCCAGCATGAAGTTTGTCAAGTCAAACTCTTCAATCTGCTGCTCTAGAGGACAAGTTGGGACTGCAAGATCTTCTTCTTCTGCTGCAACAAAATCAGTCCTGACCACCATTTGTTCTCTGACTTCAACCTCTTCCGTAGGTTTAACCATCAAGGGGATCTTTGTCATCCCAAACTTGGCAGCCCAAACCCTTCAAGTTGTCTGTCATTTCTTTTTTTCTTGGCTCTTCCTCTTGCTGTCCTTGATGACTGATTTTTGCAATTTCTTCTTCCCCGCATGGAATTGGGAATGCAAGAGGAGGGATGGGTTGTAACTCAATTGATTTGGAAATTTTTTTGTGGTGGTGGAGGTGAAACCTCTTGTTTCTTTGGAGGAGGGGGTATTTCTTTTAGCTCTTGTGGAGGGGATGACTGTCTGGAAGGAAAAAGGAAAGAAGAATTGAGATGTGGTGGAAGACTGAGAGGGTGGAGACATGGGATCAACATTTGGGACAGCAGATGGAGAGTTTAAAATTTGCAATTCCAAATGAGATGATGCTGCTTGAGTAATGGGAAGAGAAAACCAGATGATGGTGTAGAACTTACCCATTGACAAGGTTGTTCAACAACAAGTGTATAGGCCTCTATCTCTGCTGTCCATTGTGCAAGTTGGGGCAGCATCTTTATCATGAAGTCCAGCTTCTCCTGAGGGCTGAAGTGTCTTGGAAAAGGGCCTCCCCATGGACAAGGAGTCCTGCAACCAATTCTGAAAGCTCTCATTTGAGCTGTTGCTCTGGACTGCACCATCTTTACCTCCATCTTTTGGATTTTCTCCAACAGACCAGCATCTTGCATCTGATGGTCTTCATAACCAGCATACCCTTGCTCTTGATGTGCTTCGTATCCAAACTGACTTTGGCACTGCTGCTCATATGGGTATGCATACTGATCTTGAATCTGCTCAAAATGCTGATTTGGAGGATTTGTAAAACATGTTGGAGGTGGAATATACTGCTGTTGTTGATGTGAATTCCATGATGGAAATGAAGTCATGATTGCACAACTTCATGGAATGGAAAAGAATGAAAGGATGGAAAGAAAGATGGATGGGAATGGATGGAAAATGGGTCTGCAACTTCAGAGAATGAGTTATTGATTATATGGAGTCGCCAGATGTGTTTGTAAGTGCCTCCAAAGGCTGAAATCTTCACAGGAACACACCAACCTGCAAAAGATGAAGTGGAAGACCTCTAAGGTCCCACCGGGTGTGCCAAAACTGTTGATGCAGAATCACAGCACCCCTGGATGCAGATCAGGTTTCTAGGTTGATATTCGGGCATCCAGTGTGATTGCACAACATGGAAACCTCTCTCCAAGTGTGGGACTTGTGAAAATGAGAAAGGAATCTCCAAAGAAGGCTGGTTCCTACTCCTAAACTACCTGCCACAAGCTATTCCAGTGCAGGTAAGCTAATCTAAACCTAATCTAACCATGCCAAGGAGACAGAGAGAGAGAGAAAAGGGAAAAATAACAAAATCCTACACTAAAACGGTGATACACCAGAGAAGGAGAATGTTGAACATCTATCAAAACTGCCATGGAACAAGGAGAGGTGAGCAATGGGAAGGATGGACAGATGCATCACAGGCCCAAGGATAGATTTCACACAGAAAATGTCCCAAAACTCCATGAACACAGCTCCAAACCTGCAATGAACATTCAAACATGCACAAATACCTGCAATGAAGAGAGGCAAGAAGAAAACAAGCAAAAACGAGCAAGGATGGACAGATGCATCACAAACACATTTTTGTTGCTTCAGAAGTTTGCACAGAACATCATTTCATTAGTAAAAGGAAAAAAATTCCATTACAGAGCAGGGAGGAGGTTCGAACTCCATTTTCAACCCTGGAGAAGAAAAGAAGGGAGGGCAGAGCCTGAAAAGATGAACAACTTGTAATGTCTAACCCTTTGAAAGAAGCCCCTCTTTACAATGTATAGGAAGAATGAGAGAGGGAAGAGAGAGGAAATTAGAATCTACCACAACCACTCTTGGGTCGCATTTAATTATCTCATTATGGCAGAAGCGGTGAGATTCTGGAAAAACGGCAGGCTGTCTGCTAGGAAGCGGCGAGTTGTCTATTGCATTAAAGTTGGTTGTTGAAGCATTACACGCGTCAGAGACGTTTTCTTAATTTTCTCCCTCCAAATGCACAAAAATGCAAGATTGACCCCAGAATCATGTAGATAATTTCAACAGCTTTCCGTTGATATAAAGAACGTGCAAATCCGAGCTCTGGATCGAAAGATATGATGATCTGAAGATTTAGGGCACAAAACAGGCGAAAACAGATTTTTAAATTTCTTTTCCCGCGCGTTGCCATCTGGACGACACGTGGCAGGCTCTGGTTCGCTGAGCAATTCCCTCTCTCCACATTTTCACGGGTTTTTCTTGTGGGCCCCTTAAACTTGGACACGTGGCACTATTTCATTGGTTGGGATCAGTGCTCGAAAACTCGCCCCCTTTGACTTTTTGGACCTTTTTCCTTGGTGACACGTGTCATGCTGTGATTTGTCCACGGGCCTGCCGGATTTTCCCGTCCACCGCGTCCTTTTGTCCTAAATGTTCCCAGTGCTTCGAGGGACATAATCCTCCGATCCGCCTGAAATGGGCTTCCTCGTCCCTTTGCTGTCGGTGACACGTGGCATGATCTGATTGGCTTTCGGCTCCTTCGGCTATCCGCGTCCCGCGCGTCCCTTTGTTCCACTTGTCCTTGTGCTGAAGTTTCCCGTTTCGGCCGAACCGGCCGGTTCGCGTCCTTCGCATCCATCTGTCCCAAATGTCGGTGCTACAGTTCTCTGTTTCGGCCGAACCAGCCGGTTCGCGTCCTTTCACGGCCCAGATGTCCCTTTGCGAAATTTTCCCGTCCCGTCCGAACCGGCTGGTTCGGGTCCTTCACATACTCTTGTCCCGCTTGCTCCCGATTAAGGACTTGGACAAATTTTCTTTCTTTTGGCCAATTCGGGCATTTCACGTCCATTTGTCCCAGATGTCCCTTTGTTGTTTGGGCCGCCTGTAGGCTTTTCGGCCGATCCGCGCCTTGATGTCCCAAATGTCCCAACTGTCCCTAGGGACTAGGACTTAGCCATTTTTCACGATTTTTCCTGGCCCAAGCTTGTTTTTTGCAAGTCTTTTCAGCATTTTCTCAGAACTTGCTCTTTTCATCCTGGACAGGAGAATTAAAAAAAATATATATGAGGGAACCTCTGTAGAAACATGATTTTTTGGCCCTGAATCAATTTATTTGCCTGGGACTAAGTAATTTGATGCATGTTATCAAAATTTACCCTGGGGGTGAATTTTGGATAACAGTTACACGTGCCCCAATGATGATACAGGTCTCCTCATAAGGTGTTCGGGATCCGAAAAAATCTCTCCAAGTATGCGTTAACATCCCGCATGCCCCGTTTAGCCCTGCGTGCTTTGTTTTTTCCTTCCCTCTCTTTTCCTTTGCCTTTCGGTCTTCAGTAATGAAATCGCCACCCTGCCTGGGCGGCAGTCTCATGACCGCCGCCCAGGCAGGGCGGTGGTTACAGGACTGCCACCTTGCTCAGGGCGGCGGTCCTGTACGCGTTTTTCCAGAACATTTCTTTTATCATGACTCGAGTAAAAATCAACGTTTACTAGTTTTTTTTTCACTACCTTTGCTTGTATTTATGATTCTGGTTCCCTGGAATAGTGTTTTGGCATTGTTTATGGTTTAAGAGATCAAATTAGTTTTCACCTTTGTGTAAATGGGATTCTATAAATAGCTGGCTTGTGCTCAAGCAAATGCCCCCCCCTCAAATTTGCCTCTGAATTTCTCATTTCAATAGTTTAGCCTTTCAATTTTGCTTAGAATTCATAGTTTCATTTGTTGTATGCATGGTTAGTATTATTTAGCTATTAAGAAGCCACATATTCTCCTTGTGCAAGTGCTGTTATTATTTCATCCAATCAATTGGAGTAGGATAGTTTGATTTTCAGTAGGAAGCCATTAAATTTGCAGGTTTTGTTTGTCAAAAATATTAAGTTTAGGTTCTGGATGTTTTGTGTTGCATGACTCGCAATAGATTCCGCTAGGAATTGCATAAGCCAAGCTCTGTTCTCTTGCGCTATCCCTCTCCTACTCATATTGTATTCGATCTGTATCCTAAGCTGCCATTATTCCAATATCTACTTCTGTTGATGCTGGCATTACATGCTTTTCTAGATCCACGTGAGCATGAAGGAATGAGGAAATCACACTGAGGGGACAAATCCATACACAACCGGATTCGCCATTGTTCTGCAAAATCCAGGTTCAAGTTTTCAAAGTTCTAGTTAAAACATATCAAATAAAGTAGTCAATCATTTCATTTCAGTTAATCTCACTTTCGATATTGTCGGGGAAGCTGTGGCGATTGATAGTTTCTGAGAAACTATAATTCACTCCTCACTTCTGAGGTAGGATCCAGTGTCTTTCAAATAGATTAGATCAATTATCTGGTTATTTAGAATAGATTCACAACTGCACAGACAAGTAGCTATACTCAGTTTCTTTGTTTGTTTTAATTTTGTTATTAGTTTAGTTGTCAATTTCTAGATATATTAGATAATTTCTCTTTTAAATTATGTTCAATAATTTATCAAAAATATCAGATTTAGGAATATACATAGATATATCTTGCGTAGTCAATTTATTCTGTCATTAGTTAGCTTTATATCATTTCCTTTTGTATGACAATCACGGGACCTAGGGAGCCCAGAGAATACGTATTCAAGCCTATCGTGCCTCAACCCAATCTTGTTACAGCAATAACTGATATAGACCAGAATCTTAGAATCCAAGTCTTTAAAACAACAACAGACTTACAACAGATCGGTTCACAATTAAGAGGGTTAAACATTGAAGACGACCAAGCACATACATTTTGGTCAAATCAACCAAACTATAGGTTACCCTAGATAAACATCCGCATGACTGTAGAAGGGCTTGAAAGAGATCAAACATTCGGTTGTGATCCTTTGGTCCCACAGCCAAACACAGGAGACATTCTCACTGATATAGACACTAGCTTAAGAATTCAGGTTGCCAGAACATGCCTGTAAGGTACTCTAAGAAGATTGTACAACTTGTAGTTCTAAACATAGAGGCCGAAAGGGCATACGACTATTGGGTACTAGTGGATTAGGGACTAATTCCGCACATGACCATAGCAAGTCGACAACAACCACAAATATACGGTTGTGATCCACAAATCCCACAACCCAACAAGTCCACAGGTCAAGTCCACATGTTGACGCTGGCTTACACACATTAGTATTCAGATCCACTCCACTTCCGCCTATCATCACCACACAGTTATCCTTGTTGGATATAGCAGCTAACGAAGCTAAGGATTTCTGGACTAGACTGGAGAATCACCCGTAGAATCCACTATATCCATTATCCATCCTATGACCCTATCTGGAGATATACACGAAACAATCCTAGGTCATTTTCCCCATATACCACAACCTATAGACCAAATTACGCCAGAGCTCGATATTGATTGGAGCCTTCGAGTAGTCATCCTCGCTAACCGATCTATCACGCCAGTTCAGGTTAAGAGGGCCTTCTTTGCCTTAGATTCACAGATTCCATTAGTGTGTGTCAAAGATATAATATTTCCTAACTAGTTTACCCATACCCCACGCATAGTCCATCCCCACCGGCTGTCTCGGCACGACCTCAGGAGGTCGGGTACGAGGAATAGTTACTTGTAGATTCCCATGCTCGCTTGTCACTTTTCCATCGTACAGTGTCCATCAAAAAACACACAAGGTACCACTTGAAGGATAGGGATAAAAAAAAATTTCTCGAGGTGTGTAATGTCCCATTTTTCAAGCTAGTTCGACTTGAAGACCTTAGGGCCCATTTCTATTTCCTGTGGGCTTTAAGGGAGAAAATAAGGGAAGTACATTTGTGTTATAATTGTAACTATTATTTTCAGCTTTGTAATATTTTTGTAAAAAGGCAAGTTGTCAATTATAATACTAGACATAGTGGGTTGGAGGCTAAAGTGTAAAGCACCAACGTCAAAATAGAAACATAATATTAAAAGGGGAGATCCTCCCTCTCTAAGTGGGAAAAGAATTTTTTAAAAAATAAATAAAGGTCCCATATGAAGTGCTCCAAAGGGAAACGAAAGAAAAAGGCTACAAAAGAAAATGTTGGGGCTCGTTGTAAGGATCATCTGGATACTTCTCTTTCAAAATTGGAGCATTGAGCTCTCATTTTCAACCTTTAAGGATGAAAACCCTCATTGGATCCTACTGGGGAAAAAAACCCTCATTTGTTGCATTGGTGGCTTCGTCTAGGAGTCACAAGTGAGCTTAAAATTCAAAATTTTATAACGAAAAGGGTTTCCATCCGTGTTAGTGCACAAATTTCAGCTAGGGCGCGCTCTTTTTGGGATACCACCTTCATTTCCACCTTAGGTGGCCCATTTGGAAATTTCAGGATAGTGTTTCAACGAGTTTTGTGGTTGGAAAAATCTAATTCTACTTTTGTTTGGTAGTTGTCATTTTTGTGTTCATTTTGAGCTATTATTTGCATTTTATTTCCAAGTATTTATGAAGATATGGATTTTTGAAGTTTTAGTTATTTTTGAGCAATAACTAATTCCAGCAGTCTGTATTTTGTTGTTGACACACTTATTTTTCATGATTTTGTTACGAATATATTATTTGTAACATTATTAATATTGTATTCATGTGAGATTGGTTTGTTGAACCAACTCACGTAATTAGATAAGTTGAGGGAATAAAGGGATGAGAGATGTTAGGAGATTGGGAGAGAGATTTGAGGGGATTTGAGATAGTGGTAGGCTCCTAAGAAATAGGAGACCCCCTCTCTATTTATGTAACAACTATTGATGAATATTACATTCTGGATCAATACGTAGAAATAATATAATTGTTATTGTGTTCAAATCTGGTGCAGCTTTGTCATTTGGTATCAGAGCTGGTGCAGCTCCGAAATGAAATTCATTTGAATTTTTTTATAGATTGGTGAGAGCACTGATAACAACATACAATATCTATTAAGTGCATAGTTCTATTATAGCTATCAGATATATTACGAGGTACTAATTGCATTCAAAATAATGAAGCTATGTAAATTAGACTGGGCACAGATATAGACATCGAATTAGCTGCTTCACGGACTTGGCGGTACCAATAGATCGACCCATTCTCCAATAGGAATTGTCATTTACAGATGTATTTATCTATTATTTGATTATATCTGTTACTTTCAAACATTTTGGTAATTGATTAAAGCATTCAAAGATTGGCGAGCCGTGAATGATCCGTCATTCTGATCCATTGCTTCCATTGGAGTAGTATCAAGATGGAATTTACATCTTTCAATATATGTGATCTACATGTGTATCAATATGGAATTTGCATCTTTCAATATTCGTGATCTGCTACAAATTCGTGATCTATGGACAACACCCCAAAAATGCACTCGCGACATTGAGTATTGTGTTGTATAAGTTGAAGTTTGAAAAATCCATAGTTTTCATATGGTGTATAAAAGATCTGTACAAGTTTCTACGGATCACACGTCAATATATTGAGTATCAGCATTCTACTTTAAATATTTATGAAAAATCAATTTTTTTAGATCTACTTTACATTCATTCTTCGGATTCACGTGAGAGAAGATCTAGTTTGGAGCATTTTCAGCTAACTCAGAGATTGTGTGAAAGGCAGTTCTAATCTTTATTCTTCCCATTTGGAAATCGTGTTTCTCCTCTACACCAACGCTTAAACTCGGCCTTGTATGCTCCTCATCACCTGCATTTCCACCAAGGGCGTGTTCTGTAGTTCCATAGGCTTGGCCGCTCCCATAGCTTCCACGGGGAACTCTTTTCAGCATTAAAAATGCATGTTTATCATTATTAAATAGTATATTGTGTCATATTTATTCATTAGATAGTCAATTAAAATCAAGTGCTATAGTAAAAATTCAGAGTCAAGAGTCATATTTTGGTAGGTGAAAAAGGTCATTTCATATTCTTATTAAATAGGTGATCTTAGGATTTTTATTGTATCATTCTATTGCCATCAAAATTGAGTTGAAAAGGTTTTAAAAAAAAAAAAGACAAATGAGTGCATTTTCGGTGTAATCCGACACTCAATTTTTAAGGGAAAATGTAAATGAAAACCGTTCCTGGCTTCGGGGGCTCTGCCCCTCGACCCCGCCCTGTATCACGAGAACGTGTATCATCCTCGACTATACTTTCTGTTGAGTTAGCAGGGACATTCATGGAGGCCGGAGGCAACGGAGGAAAGAGGTTGATCAGCGATCTCTCATCAGGCACCATTGATGAGGCTACGGTACTGATATGGTGGCCAAGTATTTTCAGTTGTGTGTTTGCTTTCAGCTGTGTGGTACATAATAAAAATAGATGATACATTCATGTTATTGTAATGTGTGACAAATTCCTATATGTAACCTTCCGATCAAAAATATAGTGGGGAAGTAATAAAAACACGTGCAGACATGGATCTTGAAACGGTTCGTGAAGATCCAGAAAACCACATGAGGTGAACAATAGAGTGGAGAATTGTTCATGTCTAGGTTGGTGGTAAACTTGTTGTAAAACCATAGAAGGTTAAGCGTTGCTCCCTTCATTTATATCAAGGTCATGAGATACATGTGTGCCGTAGGGGTTGGCATTCTGCTGAGATGTGTAAACATTTTTCTACCTTGTTCACATTAGGGGAGTGTATATTAAGAATTAATAATGTTAACAATAGGGGAGTGAATGTTACGAATATATTATTTGTAACATTATTAATATTGTATTCATGTGAGATTGGTTTGTTGAACCAACTCACGTAATTAGATAAGTTGAGGGAATAAAGGGATGAGAGATGTTAGGAGATTGGGAGAGAGATTTGAGGGGATTTGAGATAGTGATAGGCTCCTAAGAAACAGGAGACCTCCTCTCTATTTATGTAACAACTCTTGATGAATATTACATCCCAGATCAATACATAGAAATAATATAATTGTTATTGTGTTTAAATCTGGTGTAGCTTTGTCAGATTTCATCAAGGGTTTCATGTTGTTGATCTATTTCTAGATATTTATGTGAGGAAATACCAAAATCTAAATTTTACCTAGGCTGCTTAGGGTTTTGTGGACCCAAATCAGGTTATTTCCCTAATTTTGCATTAAATCATATTGTTGTCATATAAATCAAGTTTTTTACATGTGGTTGTCATCATTTCCACTAATTTTCCATAAGGGTTTTGGGGAAAATCCAAACTCCTCAAATTTTATACCGAAAGGGACATTACAGTGGTATCAAATCATCATTCCTACTATCCTGTGTAAGGGTAAATTCAGATTTTCAAATTTACATGAATACTAGTGAGGAAGAGTTTAAAGTTTATCAAAGAAGAACTCTAGCAAAGAACATGGCGGATAATGATCAAAGACCTCCACCTTTCGATAAAATGAACTACATGCAAGATTTTTTGTTAAGGAACCAACGAGACATGGATAAAAGCTTCCAAAAGACCATGAGGGATTCAATGACAGAATTGATCCAAGCCATCCAAGGTGCTCCAGAATTGAATAAAACCCTAGACAAGGGAAGCTCTTCTGGAAATGAAATAACTTCCATTAATCCTCCCACATGAACCTTTGGAGCTAAATTTCTACAAAGGGAAGAAGAGGAACAAGCAGAAGTAGGGAAGCAAGATGGGGATGATGAGATGGATTGATTCTATGTGGAATACCAAGCTTTGAGACCATCCATTCACCAAGAGTTTTCTTTCCTTGAATTTTGTACCTTAAAGTCAAGGATTGGTCACAAGGGTGGAAGAAGACTACATAATGATGAGCCCCAAAAAGATATTCAACAAAGGTTAGGGAAAATAACCCTACCTACATATGACAAATCAAAAGAGTGTTCTGCTAGGGAAAGCTCCAAAATTTGGATACTTGTTTTCCCTTGAATCCAATGTATGAAGAGGAATGAATCATGGAGTATGAGCCAAAGAAAGAGAAAAAATCAATTTGCAAAATTGTGGAGAGAATTTGGTGGTTGAAGCCAAATCTCCGATTGATAATGATGATGTTCTACTCGTTAAAATTTTCTGAACAACCAAGGAGAATCCAATTGATGGTATTCTTGACTTCGGTGAGAACCATGATGATGTTCTATACATATGTCAACAAAATATGGAAGGATTCAAAGTGGGGAGATCTTCACTTGTTGAAGAACCGAAGGAAAAGGAAGGTGAGCTCCTTGTGGGAAGCCCAAGGTATGACAGTGATGACCTTATTTCTATTTTTTTATTTCCTCCTATGTTGCTGCCATATTTTTGTCATCATGGAGAATATTTTAAGAAGCATATTAGGTCTAAAGAGATAACTTACAGCTATGGACATGTTTTCTAATGAAGGGAAATATTTCTTACACTTGGAATGGAAGGAAGATTATGAGAGTGCATTTTAAGTTTGTTGAGCATTCAAATCCCATTGTGAAGGATGAGATACTACAAAACAGATTCACCATTCCTTGCATCAAGAGGATCTAAAAACTCAAGCTCACCTTGGGAAGGCACGTGGTAAGTAATGATTTCTATATTTTTGGTGTTGGAGATACATATTTGGTACTTGAGAAGTAATGGTTGCATTCCTTGAGTGAATTTAACCAAAACTACCAATCTATGAAGTTTGTATTCAAGATTGATTTCCAAGAGGTTGTGCTTCAAGGCATGAAAAATAAAGCTCCTCAAGTTGCTACAACAAAAAAGGATGGGAAAATTTTCTGGAAAAATACAAGACATATGGGCAGCCCATGGAAAGAAAAAATCCTCACTTTCATTTTTAAAACAATGGTCACTTCATAGGAATTTTCAGCTCCTAATCAATACACATGATCTTAGAAGAAGTATTCTAATAAAAATGGATGTTGAGTTCATGAAATCAGCATTTGGAAGTGAACAAGATGCATGTTATTTGGTTTTCCAAAGCACTACAACTCAGCATGAAAATGATGGTTATGATTGTTGGTAGTAGGAGCATTGATTTATGGGTTTTAAAGCATGGCAACATAATTCAGATTCCAACCACTATCGTCTTGATTTTGAGGAAAGAAATGCATGGTTACAGATGTGTTTGGGACAACTTGATTGATTTTTTTTGGAAATCCATCCCTTGAATGAAGATTGGGAGGTGGTTGCAAGAAATGAAATAAAATTTTCTAGATTATGATACATGAAGGAGGGATGTTGAATTTTTTTGTTTTATTTAATATGTTTGTTCTATGTGCAGGCCCAAGAAAGGAGAAGAAAGAAGGAAACAAGGAAGAGTAGTTGAGTTTTTTATCATCCCAAGCAAGTAATATTGTATATGAGATTTTTTGTCCTATGTTTTTGAAGGGACAAATTCACTAGAAAACAACCATACCACAGTGTTGAAAAATTTCATGTTATACCTTTCCAAGATACCCCCCAGATCAACCTAATCCTTAGTGTAAAGTCCAATATTGTCCTTCAGTGGTTCATTTGATAATTTCATTATTCTCCCTAGGTTATTTAGGAACAACAAGATCTCTCAAGTGCCTCTGGAGCAGTGGTTCTCAAGGCGTGTTTCCAAGAAAACTTATAAAGGGCTTCCGTCAACCTTCTTAAGCCAAACGCATAGCCACCAAAGTAGTGCACAAGACTCATATCCATCATGGAGATGTATCTAGGAGCCAATATCATTGTATGATTGATTTAGGGAGATTTTGGTAAGTTTCGTAGGTTTAGGAGCCATTTCACTGAAAGCGGGTTTTGGATGCTGAAGGAGTTTGCACCATAAAAAGTACCTGAAATTCGAGCAGTGATTTCTTGTGCTCTAGAATGAGTTATGAGTCAAACAAGATATCATATGAAATCATTTTCAATTCCCAACATGGTGAAATCATATCTACCAAAAGTAGCATGCACTTTTTAGGCCAAATCATTCTTTCCACACACAACGGGATATCCCGAGAAAAAAAGGAGAATTTTAGAGGTTTTTCAAGCATAATAAAGCCATGGGACCCCGCCCATTCTTCTCAAAAGTTCTTTTCCATGTAAAATCATATAAATAAGCACCCAAAAACTCATTCGGGAGCTCAAGTTATGACCTTTCCAAGCCGGCTCTCAAGGTACGCTCTTCGGTACTTAGTCAAATTTACAAATTGACACGTGGCAACACTAGGATGAGGTTAATTTTTGTGTCCTAATTGTCCTCAAACTAAACATACAATAGGTGCAAAAAACATTTCCCTCCCCCCTTTAGTACCATGGTCACTGATATGACCCCGACGGCTCACTCCCAACTCCTTTGACTAGTTTGACCTGCTCCTCCACCTACCCTGCATGCATGCCACTTGTCGAGTTGGGGTTTAGGCACGTTTTCTTGCACCTATTTTCCCCAAACCAAAGGGAAAATGGGGGAAAAAAAAATGTTCCCCACCCCTTGGTTTCCTCATGGACCCTCATGCAACCATCTTCCAGTCCCTAGGTGCTAATTTTGGCTCCTCTCCTTCACTTCTCTCGTCAAACGAAATGTTACCACTTGTCATGAAAAATATTAGGTGTGTTTCCTTGCACCTATTCTCCCCAAACCAAATGGCCAATGGGGTCAAAAAAATGTGCCCCACCCCCTCTTCATTATAAAGCTATAAAAGGCGGGAGTTAGTCATTTTTCACATTCAAACCCCCACAAACCTCCATATGCTATCGAAACTCTATCGGATTTTTCCCGGGTTCACTCCTCTGCCATTTTTTAACCCTCCAAAAATTTCATTCATGCTCCATCATTTGAAAGAAAAAAAAACACAAGCAAATCTATATTTGTGAAGCACGAAAATGAGATCTTTTTCTTGGAGAGACTTTGAAACCCGCATGAAGGAGATTTGCTCATATCAAACAAATTGGTGAATGAATCAACGTGCCTTTTTTTGAAATTTTCTAGTTATTCAGAGGTCATGAGAATTCAAGAATAAATTTTTGCATGCACACTCTAAATTTTTTGCAGCAAAGAAACCCCAGTTTCTCGCGGTGAAAACTTTGAAAATTAAAATCTCCATTTCTAGAAGACACCGGGTAAACTTGAAATTTCAAAGATGCACTAAAGAGAAAAAAACCATATCAAAAAATTTGTTTTTGTCAAAAAATGAGGTCTATAACCCTACTTTCTAAAAATAATAAGCCTCTTACACATGCACTTGCTATTTTTAGTAAGCCTACATAGAAAGTGGTTTTGACATAAGCGGTGTACACATAGGTGATCTAGAAGGAAAATCTCAATGGTTAGAGCTGAAAAGGACGAAATTTGACACTTACTAAAAATAATAATCCTTGATTTTTTATGTATAGAATAATGCCTGGGTCAAAGATGAAGTTTAAGTTTTCAAGTTCCAAATCAGCATCGACTCTAGTCATCTGTGTGTTCAAGTTGATAGGATTGTCATGGTTACAATTCCTGAGTAATTATTCATGTTTCTCATCCAAATGTGTAACCAAAAGAGTGATGGAATGATGATACTTCATGGCTTGCAAATGCATCATCTCAGGAGCAATCTGTATCATTGGAACGCGACAATGTTACAGAGAGTTATGGCAGGATTGGTTTCAAGCTTCAATCTCTTCAAAGGGGACCGTCATGAGCGATACTCATGGTCACCAAAGGAATCATTCAGAATTGTTTCTAAACACTTAATTCGGGGTATCTTTGTGTCATCCAAATTTTTTTTTTCAAAGTGTGAAGCATTCAAGGATTCAAATTTCACTACATTGGAGTGTTTCATCAGATCATCTGACAAGGATCAGTGAACTCCATCAGAGGCAGCTTCTTCATCGGTATTCTTTCTTGATTCTCTCTCTTCCTCCTCTCTCTTCTCTTACCCCCACTTTCTCTCTCCTCCACATTCTAATTCTTCATTGGGGTTGCACTTTTTCATAATGCCTTAATTAATTAAAAATGACTTTATTTGTCAATGTAATAAGTCACCCTTAAGTTATAAAAGGGGACTTAATCATTTCCTAAGAATGCAAAAAGGCTATAAGTTGTGCAAAGGCATATGAAAGGTCACATGGGGGGTAGTCGAAGAGATTTCAAAAATTCTATAAATTGTAAAGGCATCCCCTTTCCAAAGGGTTTTCATTTTTGTGTGTTCATGAGAGAGCATTCCTTTTTAAGAAGCAAAAAGATAGCATTTCCTCCATTTTCTCATCTTTATGTTCTTCTCACTCTCACATATGTACAATTTTCCTATAGCATAAATGAAGAAAGAAGGATTTTACTATATTTTTGAGAAGGAATTTTTTGAAATTTTGTGTTCTAAGATTTATCTTGTCTTGTTGCCCTCTTGCAAAATTGTGTTTCTTGTAATTAATGTGTGTTGGAATTTTCTAGTTAATGGTTGTAGGATCTCCCCCAAAAAATAATCAGTCGAGGATCTCCCCTTCCACCTTGCATGGAGTCTGCATTGGAGAGACTTATTCCTGTAGTAAGCAAGAGGGCTCCCGAAATTCCAATTAAGTCTTTCAATGCCTCTTCTAACTCTAAATCCACTCCTGCAAAATCTAGTTCTTCAAAATTTCCTAGTGTACCTTTCAAAATACCCTTCTTTTCCCAAACATCTACCCCTAATTCTAAGCATATCCCAACTCCAAAAGAAGTCCCTTCATCTCCCTTGTCCACATCTTCTCCTTTTGACATTGTAGAACATGCGAGCAAAACCAAAGTGTAGATTAGCAAAACTAAATATCTGCGGACTCATTTTGAGCAATTTGAGAGGTTTTTCTAGCATATCAAGAATAGTATTTCATAGCCCAATACTATGATTCCTAGTTCTAAAGGAATACTACCATACCCACCTACACCTCCATCAAAGAACATGTTTTCCCTCAGTGCATAAAAAACAAACAAGGTAGATCCTTTCTATGTCTCCCTTCTCATTGGAGAATACACATTGAACAATTGCATTATAGATTTTGGTGCTTCTGATAATGTAATTCCTGTGAAGGTCGCCAAATCCCTTAAACTCACCATGACTCAACCCAGTGGCTCTTATTACTCCATGGAGTCAAAAGAGGTCCCACTTGTAGGGAAGATCAAAGATGCATAGGTGGCCCTCACCAAATTTTTGAACAATAAGGTTTCAATGATGATTTTAGTAGCACACATTCCGGCCTCATTTGGAATGTTATTAAGTAGATGTTTCTGCTAATATTTGGGAGGTAAAATCCAAATGAATTGGTCTTCCTCAACCATTCTGGTTAATGGAGACATGGAAAAATTGCTTCCAGATAAGAAAATGAGGTATACGGTTAAAAAAGAAGGAAATCCTAGAGCCAACATCTTATACCAAAACATTGGGAGGATGAATCTTTTTGTAACAACCGAGGTAGAAGATGAGATTCCCATCTTGATAGGACCAAGAATTCCTTCCTAGAGGGGTATGGATCTTGAAGAAGCATTGAATAACTTTGAATTGTAAGAGGATATAGCCCTGAATTGTCGGATGATGCAGGCCATGAAGAAGAAGTGGTTCTTGGTGAATTTCAAATAGATAAATCAACTTGTATGCTTGCCCATGAAGAAGAGATATTATCACTCCCATTGAAATATGAAGATGATATCGATCATGTCATCTATGAAGATAAAAATCCAATTTTTGATGAACCCTCGAAAGGTTTGAAATAATAATATGTGCAAGAACTTCTGAGAGATACAGAATAAATAAAAGAACTTGAGCTCAGTTTCAAACTCTTGATGTGGGCTATGGATGCGCAAGACAAGCATGAATCCGATTCTTGTTTCTCAACTGATGCAAAGGATGCTCACAACAAAATAAATCAAGGTGAAGAACCCCATGTTCCTCCTAAGCCAATGGATGATGAATGTGATGATGAAAGTGAAGTCTTTTCTTTCCCATTTGAAGAGGAATCTTTCTCTTATGAAGAAGTTGAAGCAAGGATTTTTGAATCCCTCAAAGTCGATATTCCTCCAGATGAAGAAGTGATATAATGTAATGATCCTCAAGATATCGAGGTAGTGCTTCCAGAAGGCTGCCTTTAATTTCTGAACGAAGATTTTTCAAATAAGGGTAAATAAAAACTTCTGGAAGTACTAAAGAAGGATTAAGTATGAGAGATCTTGGAAGCAACAAAGGGCACAAAAATATTGAGCTAAGTCTCAACCTCTTGGATCAAGCCATGGCCCTGCAAGATGGATATGAGGTCATTTTTTATCCTCCGTTTGACATTCAAACACCTCATATTGATATGAGTCAAAAATATGCATTAAATGCTTCTTGTGGAAAATATGTTCAGGAACGCAAATGTGGAAAAGAAGGGAACTTGGGATGTTCACCAAATTCAAACAAAAATCATCCTCAAGGCAGCGGTGAGATGCTCAATGAGAGATCAACAATTTGGGTAAGTACAAAAGGCAACTGTCACTATGAAATTGATTTCAAAGATAATGAAGGCAATGGAATTTTTAAGCGAAGGCCTGAGCATCAAGAAGCTCATGTAGGCCCACTCCTACAAAGTACACAAACAATCATGAAATCACATGGATTTCATAAGTAGTTGAGGAGAGGAGGCTACTTTCTGGAACCATTCAATGGCTTCGTGGAATATCATCGCTCAGTGTTTCCCACTCAGGGGTAACCTTTGAGAAGAGAAGAGCACTTTAGTGAATGTGGGATGTCTCTCACATTATACCATAGGTGAATTACGAATGTGTTTCCCTTTATTGTTTTGTGTAGTCTTTCCTTTCTATTTTTTTTGTGTTTCCTTTTATCATTATGTGTGTGTGTATGTGAGTGTGTGCATGTTCTTCCTTTTATATATCTCTTGCAAGTTGTATGAATATGTGAAACCCAATGGATAAGACACTAGTTAACATATTATAAATTGAGATTCTAGGATTTCTCATTTCGTGTCCTCATTGTGCTCAGTTCATAACATTCCCCCAAGTTACAGCCAAATGTTGTCCTATGTTTTGCAGGGGAAAAATTCACTAGAAAATAAGACAACCATACCACAGTGTCAAAAACTTTCATGTTATACCTTTCCAAGATACCCCCTAGATTAACCTACTCATTAGTGTCAAGTCCAATATTTTCCTTTTAGTGGTTCCTTTGATAATTTCATCAGGCCCCCTTGGGTGATTTAGGAACAACAAGATCACTCAAGTTCCTCTGAAGTAGTGGTTCTCAAGGTGGGTTTCCAAGAAAACTTACAAAGAGCTTCCATCAGCCTTCCTAAGCCAAGCGCACAACCACCTGAGCACTGCACAAGACTCATATCCATCATTTAGGTGTATCTAGGCACTAAAATCATTGTGCGGCTGATTTAGGGAGATTCTGGGAAGTTTCGTAGGTTTAGGATCCATTTCACTGTAAGCGGATTTTGGAGGCCGAAGGAGCTTGCATCATAAAAAGTACCTGAACTTCGAGGAGTGATTTCGGGAGCTCTAGAATGAGTTATGAGCCAAACAATATATCATTGGAAATCATTTTCAATCCTCCACATGGTGGTGAAATTAGATCTACCAAAAGTACCATGCACTTTTCAAGCCAACTATTCTTTCCACGCACAACGAGAGATCCCAAGAAGAAATGATTATTTTAGATGTTTTTAAAGAATAATAAATCCATGTTACCCATCCATTTTTTCTCAAAAGGTATTTTCCATGCAAAATCATATAAAGAAGTGCCCAAAAAACCATTCGGGAGCTCAAGTTGTGACCTTTCCAAGCCGGCTCTCAAGTTACGCTCTTCGGTACTTAGTCAAATTTACAAAGAGAAACGTGGCAACACCAAGTTGAGGCACATTTTTATGTCCTCATTGTCCACAAACTAAAGGGATAATAGGCTCAAAAAAATTCACCCTCCCCCCTTTAGCACCATGGTCACTCTTATGACCTCGGTGGCTCACTTCTAGCTCCTTTAAACCAGTTTGACTTGCCCCTCCACCTACCCCCGCATGCATGCCACTTGTCAAGATAGGGATCAAGCGCATTTTCTTGCACCTATTTTCCCCAAACCAAAGGGACAATGGGAGCAAAAAAATGCACTCCACCCCTTGGTTTCATCATGGACCCTCATGTGACCATCTTCCGGCCCCCAAGTGTTAATTTTGGCTCCCCTCCTTCACTTCTCTCATCAAATGAAATGCTACCGCTTGTCATGAAAGGGACAAGGTACATTTTCTTACACCTATTGTTCCCAAACCAAAGGGACAATGGGGACAAAAAAATTTCCCTACCCTCTCTCTTCATTCCAAATCTATAAAAGGTGGGAGGTAGTCATTTTTCGCATTCAAACCCCCACAAACCTCCATATGTTGTCGGAACTCTATCAGATTTTTCCTGGATCACTCCTCTGCCATTTTTTCATCATCCAAAAATATCATTCATGCTCCATGATTTGAAATAAGAAAAAACAAAAGAAAATCCAGATTTGTGAAGATAGAAAATGAGATCTTTTTCCTGGAAAGAATTCAAAACCCACAAAGGATATTTGCTCATATCTAACAAACTAGTGAATGAATCAACATGTTGTTTTTTGCAATCTTATATTTTTTCAAAGAACATGAGAATCCAAGAAGAAATTTTTTCATGCACACTATATATTTTTCACAGTGAAGAAACCCCAATTTCTCGCGACGAAAACTTGGAAAATCAAAATCTCCATTTTCGACACCGGGTAAACTTGAAATTTCAAAGCTGTACTGAAGAGCAAAAACCCATACCAGAAAATTTTTCTTCAAAAATTGAGCTCTAGAACCCTACTTTCTAAAAATAGTAATCCTCCTACACAATCACTTGCTATTTTTAGTAAACCTACAAAGAAAGTGGTTTTGACAGAAGCAGTGTGCACAAGTTTCCCTCTTGCAAAATTGTGTTTCTTCTAATTAATGTGTGTTGGAATTTTCTGGTTAATGGTTGTAGGAATCTAATTTTCTAATTGTAACATTAATCCCTCTCCTTTTTTTGCACTCTATTTCCCACTCTCTAAGAAAAATCCTCTCTAGCAAGTGATTACTAGCTTTTTCTGCAGGGTCAGTGGAGTGCCCCTGTTGGATCCTTGACCGTTAGGCCACCACAGAAAACAAATGTCACCGCGCATGTAAACACAGAGCTGCACCTTTCAAGTAGAGGGACTTAGATTCCCAGAGTGTTGGCAAGAAGTCCACTGATTTTTCCATCTGACAAATTTTCTCTCCAACAAGATTGCATTGAAAGATGAAGCTATGTCTCCACAAGCCCAAGAAGCACACCAAAAATAAGTTTATACGAATACCAAGGTAAAAGAGTTGTTTGACACATTTAAGAAGCTTCAAACAAGATTTTTTGGCAGCCAATGAGGTCATTACATCAATGTAACTCTCTTGAGCATTCTACTTTGAGTCAAATGTGCATGGTGTTTGAGTTTTCTATTGAGTGAAGAATTCCATCAAGAGTTAGAGAATGGTGTGGGATACATCCTATTGAGGAAGTTACGAGTACCCTAATAATATCTCAAGGGGAAGTCCATACGGATATGTATGCAAGGGATTGCCAACAATGTATGGAGGGAATGTGGGATGTGTTCCTTCCTTCAATTGATAGAGGAAGTATATACATGACAACCACACATCAAATTTCCACCATTAATGATGTTGCCAGCTTTCTTTGTATTCCCCATGTTATTTCATTTGCATTCATGTGTATGGTTAGAGGATGCTCTTCCACCATAGTTAGCAAGGTTAAAATGGAAAGTGAAGATGCTACATTTTTAGCTTGTTAAATAGTTGATTTTTCCTCAATTTTTTTTCTTTATGACTAAGATTACAACATATTGGAAGGATTTTTGTACATTTGAGTATGCAAACAGAAAAAATTGTTAATTTTATTTTCAAAGGTGAAAGTGAAGAGGGTAGAATAGAGGTAGCGGCTGATTTATTTTTCAAATAAGTTATTAAACTTCACAAGCTATCAAATTACATTAATAAGAAGATGGATAACATATATATGGGCTTATTTTGGAAATATCTCTTTCATTTGACATGTACATGATTTAGATTATTGGAGCATTATAGTATATTTCTTCACTTTAGCATGATGGTACTTGGGCACGAAAGCTTGCATTTGCTTGAGAGCGAGAAAAATTGGGGAGGGAGGACTTTAATGTCCCATTTTCAAAACTAGTTTGACTTGAAGGCTTTAGGGCCCATTTATATTTTCGGTGGGCTTTAAGGGAGAAAATAAGGGAAGTATATTCGTGTTATAATTGTAATTTTCTATTTTCAGATTTGTAATATTTTTTGTAAAAAGGAAAGTTTTCAATTATAGCACTGAAAATAGTAGGTTAGTGGATAAAGTAAAAAATGTTAACTTCAATATAGAAAAGGAATGTAAAAATGGGAGGTTGTTCTTCTTTACATGGGAAACTAAAATGTTAAAAAATAAATAAATGTCCTATATGGATCTCTCCAAAAGGAAAAGAAAGAAAAAAATTATAAAGGAAAATGTTGGAGCTCATCGTAAGGATCATTTAGTGAGTTGGATACTTCTCTTTGGAAATTAGAGCATTGAGCTCTTATTTTTAACCCTTAAGAATGAAAACCCTCATTAGGTCCTATTGGGGACAAAAAAACATCAATAGTCACAACACTTAGGGATGAAAACCCTCATTTGTTGTATTGGTGGCTTCATCCAGGAGTCACAAGTGATATTAAAATTAAGGATTTCAAAATGGAAAGGGTTTCCATCCGAGATAGGGAAAAAATAATTCTAGGGCACACTCTTTTGGGGCTGCCACCTTTGTTTCCATCTTGGGTGACCCATTTGGAGATTTTAGGACAACATTTCAAGGGGTTTTGTGGTTGGAAAACTATTATTCTAATTTTGTTTGGTAGCTACCATTTTTGTGGTCATTTTGAGCTATCATTTGCAATTTATCTCTAGGTATTTTTGAAGATATTGATTTTTAAGGTTTCAGTTGTTTTTGAGCAATAATTAATTCTAATAGCATGTATTTTAATGTTAAAGAATTTATTTTGCATGATTTAATCAAGAGTTTCATGTTGATGTATTTGTGAAGATTTTTGTGTGGGAAATACTAAAATCTAAATTTAACCTAGTTTACTTAGGGTTTTGTGGACCTAAAACATGTCATTGCCCTAATTTTTCCATAAAATCATATTTTTGTTCTAAAAATCAGGTTTTCGACATGTGGTTGTCATCATTTCTAGCCATGTTCCATTAGGGTTTTGGGGAAAATTCAAATTCCTCAAATTTGATCCTGAAAGGGACATTACAGGGTGTGGAGGATCAAACAGAAAACACTCCATGATAATGAGATACAAAGGCTTTGAGAATGTCGGAGAGAAAATTAAGACAAGTGTTAACCTCTTTAAATGGATTTCCTAGAATGTAGGAGATCAAGGAATTATTTAAAGGCTTTGTCTTTCAATTTTAACGAGTGCATACAAGCTCTATGTGTTTAACAATGCTCCTCGACTTTGAGCTTGTCTCTAAATAACTACTTAATTTTAAAAATCCTCATTGAAAAGAGAAATCTATAATTCCTATGAAATTCTAAGGAATTCATAGTGTAAAACTTCATGAGGATTATAGCAGATAATAGTTGTATGTCGACTGTAAATGAGAAACTAGGAAAATGTTTGGATTATGGCATCATCCCACCACTTAATCCATATCGATACTCCAAATGGATAGGGAGAATATTATAATTATGATGATGTGTTTAGTAGTCCATGAATGATATAGATGTGTTGGTTAGATTTTCTACAAAGCTAAAATCATAGGTATTCATGAGATAAATCTCCCTCATTTAACGGTGAGGCTCCCGTGTAATATGTTTATCAATGTAGTGGGTATGAATCCTAATAACTATTTTTGGGGTTTTAATTTAGTTACAAAGCTCATGAACCATAGTTTAGCAATTTTGTAGCAAGTAAACAACTATTATGAAGTATTTGCAGAAGGGGGAAATAATGGAATTTGGGAAAGAAGAAAGGAAGATATGTAATTCAACCAATAGTTTACAGAGTTGGTTTCATACACATGGATTAAATAAACAAGTAGATATCACAATATTCAGAAGCAAAGGAAAAGAAAATCTTCTAATCCAAATCTCAGATAACGCAAAGTTTATCTAAAGATACACATAGAAGTAAGAAGAAAATTCACCATGGATACAAAGTTCTCTGGAAATCCGCCTTTATTCAATTCCTCATCTTTCACAGAAACGACATCAAGGGCTACAACACAAAGTCTGGAACTTAAGAATGTTGATTAACAAATTGCGATCATTTAACATGTATGCTCTTCCTCTATTTATAGTGTATAAAGGGCAATTACAAATATGAAGCTTTTTTAATGAATTGCCACATGTGGAAGCTATGAAAAAGGGAAGCAGCTGAAAATCTTCCTCCTGGAATTCCTCTTTGTATGACATGCATGATTTATAACTGAAAATAGAATATTTTATTTTGCATGTCTTCCACCTATTTCCAAGTAATTGATTTCTTCCAGTAACATGAAGTAATGGATTTTATAGCTGATTACCTAAGTTTTAAAATTTTAATTGATTGCTCAATTGTTTTATTAGAGAAAATAAGAGAAAGAAGAAGAAAGAGGAGAAGAAATTAGAGTAAATTTGCAACACTCTCAGTCTTGTTCTTCTTCCATACTCTACATGTTGATCCAACCTGTATTGCACTTTTGCTTCATTCACTTTAACAATGAATGATCTGAATGATATCTCTCCCTTGAATCTAAGATGCCTTTTTCTCCCATATGTTGTTGAATCATTTCCTTTGATACTCACCAAAATGGATCTAGAAGCAGTTGACTACGATTTTTCTTGTAGGTGTTACCTCTGACCCGTCTTCCCTATTATCCTTGAAGCTTTTTCATTTCTTCTCCAATACATGCACCAGTAAAATGCTTGTCGTAAATAATTCAGAAAAAACTCGTCATCTTTTATTTTGTTAGGAATATTATATTGTTTACATTGATGAATGTTTTATTGTAATATATATTATCATGGAGATAATATATATGGGTGAATAAATAAAATGTAATATTATTAAATATGAGAAAATATATCTCATATTAATAATATAGGTTTTATATATTAGTTGTGAGTTTGTTGTGTAAACAACTCACACTGGTATTTTTAGGATTAGTTGAGTGTGTTGAGATAACTAAGGGATTGAGAGAGATTAGTGGAAGGTTGAGAGATATGTGGGATAAAGGATGACTCCTATTTAATAGGAGATCATATGTGTATTTATACCTCTCAATGTAAATGAAGAGATATCCCGATGAATTGTAAATTATTCTAATATTATTTTATTCGGTGTTTTTATTGTGCAAGATTATTTCCAATAATCTATACCAACTTCAAGATCTGGTATCAAATCAGGGATTCCAGGATGAGATTCTTTCAATAAAAATTTCTCATCGCAATGTCCACAGCTTGGTAAGGTGGATATACTGATTGCATCATTCTGCGTATTGGAGCATTCTACCTACTAACTGAATCATTCTATGTGCACATTGCATAGTTGTTCGTGCATATTGCATCGTCCTTCTACCTGTGCATTCTATCAATCAGCCTGTGTATTGCATCGCCATTCTGGTAACTCTGATCGACCTGTGTATTGTATCGCCATTTTGGTAACTCTATGTTTTTTATTTTTATTTTTTGCCATTTTTGGACATACGGAAGGAATTCTCCATGCAACGACTTCCACTTGGGTTGCGTTAGAAAAAAGATGATGAATTTTTCCTAAAGCCTTTGCAATTATGAGAGCTAGATCTATTTCTTCCTCTGATTTTGAAGATATATTCAATGTATCAGACATTGACTTCGTCTTATATTCACCAATATGAGCACCAGTGAAGTATTCCTGCAAATAATTTAGACAAGTATGCATTCCATAGCATGAATATCTAATTTCTTCACCAAGATCTGATTATAAAGCCTTCCGCCCTCTATTTTCAACTTTTCTTGCATTCCAAGCAAGTTAAAAATAATATTTTATTCACCTTTGCACTCACATTAACATGTAGATAGCCAAAATAATAAAAAGAAATCATTTCCAACCCTAGGCGCCAAAAGTGGTTGTTTACCGGCAATAAAAAATATTTTTTAATGCAAATCACCTCTTCCTTTGGCGCCAAAATTCTCTGGGGCAGTGTGCTCCATGTAAAAGAATTAATTGTCTTCTCCTTATGGCGTCCCATGCTTATATAAGAAACTGCGTGCTAAATTTAATAATTGCCTCTTCTTATTTTTAGCAATTCTTAATAATAAGACATGTTTTTTCTCTCAATTTGGGTGCCCAAGTTTGCATGCTTTAGCTTGCTTTTCCTTGCAATTAATTCTTTTATTTTTACCAAGCCTCTTTGTCTTATTTTTAGCCTTCCTTCATGCTTTGACTTTCCTCCTATTTATGGCGCCAACTTTAGCTAGAAATAAATATTATTAAAAGCATGTAGTTGTGCCAAGGTGGGTCACACTTTTTGGCTAGAAGACATGCTAAAAATAAGAAGCAAAGCAATGGGAATTTTTACCCTGCCAGGAAGCTCCAAAAATCCCATCCTTCACTTAAGTGATTTTTCTTTAATGATCTGTAAACTCTTCAACTTTGGAATTATGCACAAAAACACAAATAAACGCTAGTGTTCTACTTTATATTAGAAAATGACAGAGATAGCTAATGAATTAATTATGCTTATGCTTAGAATCCACAATTGTAGGAAAGAAAAGAATTTACGTTGATAAACACCAACCAATTTTATCCTGGAAACCTCCAGAGGAGGAAAAACCAGTCGGGAAGGGCAATTACTTTTTCTTCCCACTTTTATTGGCCAATTCAAAATAACAAGTACAAAATGTACAATAAGTATGAAATAGAAGTAGATAATATCTCACACTTCCTCCTAAATACTTGTTTGCTCTATCTCAACACTCCTTTCTTCTACAAAACACAATTTCAACACTAAGAACTTCTTGCTCACTTTCTTTCATGCTTCGATGATCCTACTCTCTTCTACAAACATGTATTTATAGCCTCTTCCATGTCCTCCCATGCACTGGAGAATGAGAAAGGTCATGAAGGAGAAGAGATATGAACAACTGTCCAAATTCTGGGTTGTTCGTTTCATATTTTTGTTTTCTGTCTGAAAGAGCCAGGACCACCGCCCAATGCAGATTGGCAGTCCCAGGACTGCCACCCTGGTTGGGAGGTAGTTTTGTAACCGCCACTCTGCAAAGAGCGGCGCTCATGTTACTAAAAAGATAGAACCTTCGTGTTTCATTTTTCCTTCTTCATGCTAACTATTTTGATGAAGTAGATTCATTTTGGATTCATATGGATCATTTAATGATGGGAAAAAACAACCTTTGAGGAAGGCATAAAATTCCTACCTACCTTCCACTACCAAAATTCTCATTGGCAACTTAAAGCCTTCCTTCCAAAAAGTGTGACTTGTATAAAAAGAGTTTCTTTCTCAAAAAAATGCGACTTGCATGGGTGAATAAAACTTCCTTGATGGGAATTCTTACCCTTCTTGGCAGCTCTAAAATTCCCATTAGTACTTTAAGTGATTTATCTTTCAT
This sequence comes from Taxus chinensis, assembly GCA_019776745.2. Classification (NCBI taxonomy): domain Eukaryota; kingdom Viridiplantae; phylum Streptophyta; class Pinopsida; order Cupressales; family Taxaceae; genus Taxus; species Taxus chinensis. The sequence continues at coordinate 760,097,809 of CM034153.1, forward strand.
AATGGGAAAAAAAAACTTCCAAGAAGGCATAAAATTTCCACCTACCTGCCATCACCAAAATTCTCATTGGCAGCTTTAGTGATTTGACTTTAATGATGGGAAAACAACCTTCCATGAAGGCATAAATTATCACCTACCTACCACTACCAAAATTCCCATTGGCAGCTTAAAGTATTCCTTCCAAAAAGTGTAACTAGCATGGGAGAAGCTTATTTTACTTAAATTCTTATTTTCTGTCAGAAATTAGCATTCCATGATTAATTTATTCCTTTGTCTGAGACCATGGATGACTTCTAGAACTTCTAAACAAATAAACAAGCTATACATAATGAATGACAGATCAAGGGGAATTTAATAGACAGACTACGAAGAAAAGTGAAAACAAACATGAAATAAATAAATAAAATGAAAAATGTTGCCAGAAGTTGTAGACAATTGCTTTGAAAATAACCTGTCAGATAGCCGGTTCATACAAATTCTTCCCTGGTGAATACCCTATTGAAAGGCGGGAATATTGGCATGAGAATCTTCAATAGGGCTCCACTGCATCACAATTTATTTTAAACATAACTTTATTTATTTAATAAATAATTAAATAAAATTCTCTCAAAAAAAACCTGACGGAGGAATAAAACAAGTTTTAGCATGTGGGTATTCGTTGAAATTGGCTCATATGATTCATCGGGAACACCTTAAGGCAATGGTGACAACTGCAGGCAATATAGACACCAAACGACTAGCTACTTTGAAAATAAAATAAAAATTAAAAAGGGGTAATCCCATATTTCAGGGTGAAATTTGGGGACACCAAGATGAGCATTATTGAGATAAAAATGGGTCTTGACATTTCTAGGTTTTGAAATGATCCACTCAATCTCAAACTTGATGGGAATTTGGTCTCAAAGCAAATCTCCAATAATAATAGCCATAGGGTGGTCAAATTTATTAGCAAAGGTGAATATATTCTAGTCACTAAGCAAGGATCTATATAATATTTTTCCCACCCATTCAATTCCTTAGTGAAAGATATAGCATGTGAACCACGATAAGGTATCATGAGGTAGATAGAGGTGATTAGGATCTAGTGACCCTAACTTGTGCATATATAACCAAGCCTCCCTTGTTTTTGCCCACTTTTACTTTGGGAGGATTCATTTTATTTCCTATACTCAATCATGTTTAAATGACCATGTATGATTCAATTGGCAATAGGGAGTGAGTCAGGTAACCACCTCCAACATTTTCTCCTTTTAACAACATAATTGAAAGCATAAATAAATTGGAAATTCCAAGAGAATGGTCATTAACATCAAATAGGATCTACACGACCCGGTGAGTGGGATTTGACCCTTAAGTAACCAATATTAGTGAAAACAGAGGGTGATCAAAGTAACTATACCCACTCGATTGTTTTCATGCTCTGACATTTGGTAGATGGGACTTGATCAAATTGATCTAATAGTGATGTTAAGTGTAAATCTAGTAATCTTAATTTCTTACAAGTAAAAAAACCATTCAATCAAATGGATGGCACACATCCTTGACAATATACTTTTGAGATGTGCCAGTTAGGCCTCTTACATTTCATGATTACACAATCATGGAATAACTTCTTTTTGTATGTACACCTCCTCCTCATAATCTACTAGGACTGAAACGTTATTAGAAAGATAATAGTGATGATTACTTTTCATGAATTTTTTAACTATGAACGTAAAATGTTTTTCTTGCACATATTCACCATTTTTAGGTATCGAAGAAGGGTTTCCTTCTCATTGAAGCATTGTTTTAGATTTAAACGTAATTAAATTACTTTCTCATTTGAATGCTTCACTTTTGGAGGAAGTTATGACGGATGAGAAAATGGCGGCTTGGTTTTGAGTATTAGAAGAAGAAATGGTTGCGGGGTTCCAAAAAGAGGTAGCATCTCTTGTTGGGTAGACAAAGGCTGAAGACTTACCAGATGTCATAGAACCACTTGTGGGTTTATACATAGGAGGCAAGGATTTTCCTTTCAAGCAATTTTTTTGGTTGTGTTGCTTAAAAGTCATAGTGATCCATCCATCAAAGGATTTTTAAACATTTTTACTCACCTAGGGGGATGTTTTGGGTAGTGGAGTTCACCTAGGGGGATTTTTTGGGAAGTGGAGTGGACCTCACATTGTTAAGAAATAGCTCTATAGTGATCAATGTTGTTAAACTTAGCTATGAAGAAACCCTTGGTAAATTTTTAAATGCCCTAAAACTTGATACCATGATGTGAAATCCATGCATTATGAACCCATGATCTCAAGTTTCTCTCTAGGGGAGACTCAACCAAATAAAATATGCAACTAATCTAAATTTCTCAAAATAATTGTAAGCCTTATTGAATTTAGGGCAATCTAAAACATCATTAGGAAAATTATTGGATTGATATGATCATTACCTAGTGAAAAACTTTCAACATGAACTTATGTGTTGACTTCGACGCCATTAGGCTCTAGAACTCTACTCATTTCTCTTACAGGAACATAGTTGTAGGATACAAGGAGGGTGGGCATTAAAAATACAACTTAGCCACCCGAGAGGAAATAGATTAATGCATAATAATAAATGTGTGACACTTAGCAAAAAACTATTTCTACCAAAGAATGTTAATGGTGGTATGATGTAAACTCTAGCAAATCCATTTTGATTTTTTTTCAAGTGCAACTTATAAATCTTTGCACTTTAGTACTTATTTCAAACATAGTTGGAACTTTGGAAGGAAGATGAAATTTGGGAATAATTCTCCACATTTTTGCATGTAGGGATATCTCTTCTTCCAAAACTATATGTGTTCATTGATTTTCAACTACTAAAAATTGTGAGTAGAAAAATCTTGTGTTATCTTTATTTCCTTATTACACATCTCTTCCAAAACTATAGGGATTCAATCATTTTCTAGCTATTAAAACTTGTGAGTAACAAAATCTTTTGTTATATATATTTCCTTTCATATTTTTTAATTACTTCTCGATTTATGTCCATTCTTTTTTCTCTAAGTCACGGTGGATGAATATATATTATATTTTAATCGATTGATCTTGTTTAATTATTTATAAGAGATTTTATAAATAAGGGCTATCATGATTTATAGAACCTTAAGTCTCAGGGTTTTCAATCATTAGCTTATGAAAATCTTGTTATTATTTTTTGGAGCTCAAATTATGAGTGTGATGGATGTTTTCAAGTCAAAATTTCAACGTTGTACAAGGTCAAAACATTACTAGCTCATAAAACAAAGGTCATTATATACCTATCCAATTGTGTGATATGTCAAGTTTAATATTATTTCCCTTTGTTAGTGATAGGAAATTCAAACAGAAATAGATTTCAGAAGGTCACAAATTTCTTTGACCTTAAAAATTATTATCTCATATGGGTACCTTTCCATTATCTATTGTCTTTTATCGTATGTTTTTGTATAAAAATTTATCTTTGTTATGCTTTTACTATATAAACGACATCCATTCTAAATAAAACCTTTACAAATGCATGTCTATTATCCAACTAGCTTGTTTCTACTTTGGTGGCAAAAAAATAAAAATGAGAGCTATTAGTGTCTAGACCAATAGTTTCCATGGAGAGAAATATGGTTATACGTGATTCAATTATAATGTATCACAAAAAAATCTCCATAGATGGATATCATACTCTCACCTCTTCCATTTCCTAGGGTGAAAACCCTGCGTTGTAATATAAAGATGTATATAATGAAGTGGGTTTCTAATTTTTACACACCTTTTTGCATTTACAAAGAACTCAAAATTTTCTATAAATTTCTAATCTAAAAGCATGGACAGCTCATAGTATTTTAAAATATGGGGAACCAACTTTCCAAAAATCTTAAAACTGTGATAGACAACAATTGTGATTTCTAGTACAACATTGTGAATGGGTATCTTCAAGTATAAACCTAATTTAAAATATAAGAAGATCAAAATTATAAATCATAATAGTGGATGCTCTTATAGGTGTCACTAAATGGTCAAGAACCTTCTATGATAGAGTGTGAGAAAGTGTATCGAGATTTGGAAGGGAAAAAAGTAAAGAAGAGCACAAAACATTTTTTAGAAGCATGTTTAACTGATATATTTTTTATTTTGTTTTGGATAGGTTAATGATTTTCAACATCAAATTTAATGTTATAATTAATTACTTATGCATGAAAATTACAATGCATGAAAATTACAATGTGACGCCATCAACCCCGACAACCATTAAAGAATGTTATCACTTGGTAATATAAAACTAATTACAATTATATTTACAAGGTAATCTCTAATAATGTGTTTTTTACACGTACGCACGCACGCACGCGCACACGCACACACACACACACACGCACACGCACACGCACACGCACACGCACACGCACACGCACACGCACACGCACACGCACACGCACACGCACACGCACACGCACACGCACACGCACACGCACACGCACACGCACACGCACACGCACACGCACACGCACACGCACACGCACACGCACACGCACACGCACACGCACGCGCACGCACGCACAACAATTAAATTTCAACATTTAGTTAATATTTTCACTTGTAAGCGATGATGGTTATATTTTATAAAAGGCCAAGATATCAAAAATAAGTATGAATATCATATCAAAAATACATGGTGAAAGAAAATTTCAAACTAAGCATGTCTAGACATGATATCAAATTCAGGTAATATCGTGGTGTTAAATCGTTTGTAATCTTGCATGCATTGTGTGTTTTGTTTTTATATTCCATATTTTTTCAAGTGTGGGAAGTTTTGTGTGTAATCTCTATTGTTGAAGAATAAATATATTGTTGTTGTAGTAATAATTCCCTTGCGTATATATATTATTTGTTACAGTTACACTCCAAGAAATCCTTCATTAGGACATATATTCACCCAAATTTTGCATGGTGCTATATTTTAAAAATCCCAATGATGATATTATGACCTCAAAGATAATACAAAAATGTTCAAATGAGTTCCAACTCCCACACTTTCTATTACTTTCTTTTCTTTTCTTATTCCTACTCAAGTTTCTCTTCAGAGCTTGTCCCAACTTCCAAGACTAAATATTTTTCCTCTTCCCCAATTTCTCTTTGCATTTCAATTTGTTAAACCCCAACTAGCACAATGGTTACAAAGTTGTCGTGGCGATCTCAAAAACAACAAAGGAACCTTTTCCAACCACAACAGTGGTCTCATTATCGAGATGAAAAACTCAACATCCACCACACTTTTTTCTAAACCACCATCTATGCTTTCGAGTGGTTGTGTTATTGTTAGATGTGCATTCTATTTTTTTGCAAGAACACTTTTTTTACTCCAATTCCATTTCTATCTTTTTCCTCACATTCTAATCAATCCATTTCACCTCCAAATAACTCCCTACCATCTTCAATTCACCCCCTTTCATCCAATTACAACATTGATCTCACACTTGGACTTAATCGATTTCACTTTGGAAATTATGTTTATTTTTGAAAAATAGATTATGCAATCATTTTTAGGGTTGAAAATTTTGTAGTTAGAGAATTCACATTACAAAGATTAGAATTAGAAGATTCATTTTGAATTTTGATCCATTCCAATATTTTACTTTGCAACATTCATTAACAGAGGTTTTTCCTTGTGAAGATCAAAAGAGCACCATCTTCCTTTGGTGTTTATTTCTATCTGTATCTCCGACATAGCTCAAATTGTTTATGCCAAAGAAGAAAATTTTGAAGGAGGCAAAGTATGTTCTCTTAATCATTTTGAAGCCAACCATATTACTTTTGCAAAGTTCTCTTTTCCATCCATCCAATTTTCCTTTCAACCACCTCCATTGCTACACCTCCCTTAGGTCCAATTGAGCACATTAAAAAGAGGTCATAGAGTAAGGATGACATTAAAATCATCTTTGACCTATTCTTAACCATATAAAAGGTTGAGAATTTTTTACTTTCTATATTTTGTTACATTATTTTATATCTAAAATTTCTTTTTATTCAAACTTTAAAAAAGTACCAAAAAGAAAGAAAGAAGTATAATAGGATTAAATTTAGGATCTTTCTTGATTAAACTCATCTTTTGATTTTGGGTTTGTTCTCACTCCTACAATCATATCTCAATTTTGTTTATATTAGTTTCATTTTTGCATTTAGGTTGTTTTAGGACCATTCTTTCTAAATCATTTAAAAGGAAAACCATAAAAAAGCTTCGTTCACTTTCATTCATATTGGAGAAAGGTAGGTTTTATTATCATTTTCATACATATAAAAATAATTCTTTGCATATGTAGACTTTAAATTTCATTGCTCTATTTCTAGCTAGTCAAAAAACCCTTTTAGCTTGTATTTATTCCAAGGCATTTAAATTTCTAAAAATAAATTTGCATTCTATCCTAGATTTGTGGACAAATTTAGGATCTTTCTTAATTAAACTCATCTTTTGATTTTGGGTTTGTTCCCACTCCTGCAATCAGATCTCAATTTTGTTTATATTAGTTTCATTTTTGCATTTAGGTTGTTTTAGGACCATTCTTTCTAAATCATTTAAAAGGAAAACAAAAAAAAAAAACTTCGTTCACTTTCATTCATATTGGAGAAAGGTAGGTTTTATTATCATTTTCATACATCTAAAAATAATTCTTTGCATATGTAGACTTTAAATTTCGTTGCTCTATTTCTAGCTAGTCAAAAAACCCTTTTAGCTTGTATTTATTCCAAGGCATTTAAATTTCTAAAAATAATTTTTCATTCTATACTAGATTTGTGGATTATTTTGTAGTTTTATTGTATGCATTTGTAATATTTGAATAGCTCTTTTAAATTAGAAAAATTCCATCAAACATCTTCTTTTATACATACCACTTACAAACCTTAAATCATAAACAATATTATTGTCTAGTTATAAAGATTGGCCAACACATCTCTATAACCAAAGATCATAAACAAATATTTGGTTTCTTACAAAAAAAACCACTTTATTCCACAACCATGTATAATAACACTAATACATTTATGATTTATTCACACCAAAACAACAAGAAATTTTCTAAAATATTTTCAAATCAACACTCCGTTAGCTCCCATTAAAGCTAAAATGGCTCGACATCTCCCAAACAAGTTATAACCAAATGCATAACTATCAATATAGATAGTTTGATTATAGGGAATCCCCTTACACCCTTTTGGATGGCACTTAACAACCAAGTATATCCAATTAGGGTAGGTAAATTCATGTGTTTCCACTCCACTCAAGTGGGACAACATACGAGACAACATTAACTTCGAGTTGATACATGAGGTCATTCGCTCCACCACCACACCTAACCTCAAATTGTTGAACAATTTCATGTACTAGAGATACAATCCTTGTCAACACATGAATAATTTTGTCAATAGATATGTGACCTTAGAAATTTACAAGAAAACATTAGGATTTGATTCATCTCTTCATTGTCATCTCTAGCCTCATCTTATTTCTTTTTCATTCCCTCATTTGCATGACCATCCTCAAGTAGGACCACCCCAAAATAGAGACAAATTCCTATACGTATGCAACCCAACTTTTCTCCATTTCCAGACACCAACATCAAGCAGAACTACAATACTTGACTCTCATTAAGACCAACTATTGTAGTACTTGCATGCTTATCTAATTCACTGCTTTAGACAAACAATTCAAGGTAGTAGAACATTTTTGAAATAATTTTCAATTTCCTTATAGTAATGCTCATCACCTATATCTAAATTACTAGCCCATCACACCACATCATCCTCACATTGGCAGTCTTGGCCTGACCTCAAGAACTCAAGTATGTCTAGAAAGCTCATGTGATTTTCTAGTGTGAACAAATTTGATGAACATGACATGAATAAGGCCTTAAAGAGTGATATAAAGATTAATCAAGAGGCTCTCGATAGTGATCATAAAACCTATTGTGGCATTGTAAATCTTATTTCCTTCAACCAAATTTTGGAGGTTACCAGAACAATGCACAAGCTAAACAAGGAAACCAATGAGTTATGATCATAAACCATAATTGTAATGCCTCCACAGACAGTGTCAGAGATCATCTCAAAAAATCCAAACACGAATAATAAAATGATGAATCAACCAATAAACAAAAAGGGGAAAGGTCAAAATTTTAACACATTACTTGTCATCTATGTAGTATATTTCACTCACTCTAAAACCATGATAACTAGAACCTCAACACAAACCATAAGCACAATCCAAAAGACTAGGACTTTGACCCTAACTAGAACTACCAAAAAGGTTTGACCAGAAAAATTACAACCATAGGCCACAAAAATATGATCATAATCTCTACTCTCTTTTGCACATAATCATAGTTCATGATATAAGGGCTTGCAGGGGGTACAATAAGTTCATACAACATATCCCTAAATACAAACAAAAAATATCAATGAGGTCATTCCTAGGCAATTTTGGTATCAACAACAATCACCCACTCCTATTGGTCCAATGTCACTATAAAACATAAATATTCACATTCCACCCAAAATGTCTTCAAAATAATTTGCCTAACCAACTCATCCTAGATGAATCTCACGACACTAAAGGACTTCACTTATAATTTCATAAACACTGATGTGGCAACACATTTGTTCCCTCAAAGGGATACTCACATAACCAGTGTCATTGATTTAGAAACTGATGAGAAATATAACAATATAACTCACACCAAGTAATATCAACCCCCCAATCCTTAGCCAACATCTTAGAAAATAACGCCATGAGTACTCCTATACCATTTGGGACTATGACCTGGTTATCGATATCACCAAAACATTTTCCTTGATTTCATCCATGGACCTACTTACAAACTCTCATGCCCAACATCTTGTATTTTTAACACATTAAGAATTGTCCACTTGTCCCACATCATGCCCCCTCCATAATCTTAAATTTGGTCGTATATATCTAAACATGTTCCCCCTAGGCTAAGAGAGGTAATTCACTCTCTACCAAAAAAATTGGATCTATTAAAATATCATAAAGAGGGTAATGGATGATTACAGAGGTTTTTCCAATAATGTCCCATTTTCCTTCTTGCAAAATCACAGGTATGGTGAAACTAACTATTCATTGACCCAAAACACACTTCGAATTTATGACACCCTTAAATCCATGTTTGCTAGAACCATAGTCCTCCTTGTGACCTTAGGCCCCAAAACCATTCTCATGAAATTTTATGTCATCAACATGGTTACAAATTATTACCTCCAATAAATAAAATTTATCCCCTTCACCCTGTTCTAGGATACGCATTTATTACATTTAGGGAGAGTCTTCGACACCCAAGGCAACCCAAATCCCTTTGATTTCCTTCAAGAAAACCTTAGAAATAAACTAGAAGATCACACAAAATATGATCTCCCCACCAACGACATATGCAAGCCCACTTCTATTGAGAATGGGAAGAATTTCATCACTAGTACTGAGCTAATCCACTCCAACGGTCCTTGAGAATGTGTTACAAGAGGCACCAACTAAAAAGGTTGTGGAATAAAAAAATAAGGTCACTCTATCAAATGAAAAAACAAAAAAATTTGGTGGAATTTGTGTCTATGAAGTAAACCACTAAAATTATTGACATTCTTAAAAATGATAACCTTATTGTCCTTATTTTTTCTTAAAAGGCCTTGCCACTTAATGATTCTATAAGTGCAAAGCTAAAAATCTTGAACTGTTTGTACCAACTATCATTGATGTTTGCATGGTAGATATTTCTGATAATGATACAACATCATCAAGTAATACCTAGAAGCCTACTCCTAAAAATGATCATTAGACCCTTCACTAAAACGGGGCCAAATTTCATCTTGGTATAGGCGTGGGGGTTATTATAACTCCTCATGGGGGGGATTATTCCTTTTGGTTTCAAGATCGAGTTCAAACGCACCTATAACAAGGTAAAATATGAATCCTTATCGTCAAGTATGCTTATAGCTTGAAGATTAGGCATATGAAACATTTGTATCCTGAATGAATCCTAGATTCTTGCTAATTGTGCTAGTATTTTACCAAAACAAATCCAAACACCTACAACTATACAAATGTGTAGTGCAAGAGTTAGCCAAGGAATTTGGCTTCCTTTCCATAGAGGTTGTCCTAGAGAGGAAAATCAATTATTCGACTCCATACCTAATTCTTCATCCTACTTTTTTCCCCACCACAAAATTTTTGACATTAAATTTGTTGTATTAATGAGATATATCATCCCCTTGTCTAGAAAGGAGTAAGGGTTGAGACATAAAGCACCACAATAAATGAGGAGGAAATTTTGACAGTAGACCTCACCGAGAAGAATGAATCATTTTAGAGATTTTCCAGACCTATGAACATCTCGCCACATTCCATCATAAAGGGGGTTTTCCATTACCAATTCTATGATCCCTCCTGCAAGGTTGAAGACTGCGATTTCACTATAGAACAATACAAAGTTTGCAAGGTTGAAAACGACACCCTAGACCTTCCTCTTGTACTGTAAGAATTCGAAGAGGGTGAGTCCTCTCTTATCAAAGATACTATTGAAATCAATATTGGGATGAAAAAAATATAAAAAATGTTGAAACTCGGGCCCTCTCTTTCCCCACAAGAGGTGGAGGATCACAAGAAATTACTTACCAAATTTTCAAAATCCTTTTTCCTTTTCGTATGTCAATATGACTAGAGCTCAAATTGATGTGGTTGTTCATAATTTCATGAAAAATTAACACGCTAAATTATTAAAACAAAATTTGATACCAATGAATCCATAGATGGCATTAATGGTAGAGGAAAAATGATTCAAAATCCTTAAGGCAGGTTGCATCAATCCTATTAATATACCTCATGATTATCAAACATTGTCCCTATTCTCGAGAAGAATGGAAACATCAAGATTTTTATAGAATTTTATGACATAAACAAATCCTACCCTAAGGATGGCTTTCCACTACCTTCAATCAATCTCATGGTAGATGAGACCACCAAGCATGAGTTCCTTTCACTCATGGATGGTTTTTGGGGAAAAATCAAGTCTAGATTTCAAAAATCAATCAAACCAAGACCTCATTCACTACAACATGGAGAACATTTTTCTACATAGTTATTCCCTTCAACCTCAAGAACATCGCGGAAACTTACCATAGGTTTATAACCCATAATTTTCATGACCTTATACATAATATAGTCAAGGTATATGTTGACAATTTACTTGGGAAGGACAAAAAGAGGGAACTTCACCTTGGCATCATGCGCACCATCCTCACTCGTCTCATCGAATATGGAATTATTTTTAACCCTTAGAAGTATATATTTAGTGTTACAGGTGGAAAAATTCTAGGTTTAATTATCTCGTAATGCAAGATAAGTAATGACCCTACTAAAATAGGTAGTATTATTGAAATTTCTCCCTCAATCAATGAATTCATAATCAAGTCCTTCATGGGTATAATAGGTGTTATAGGTAGATTTATCCTTGACTTAGCATATGTCATCCACCCCATAAATTTACTACTCAAGAAGGAAATTGGATTGACTTGGACCTAGAATTACTAGAATACCTTTAAGGCTATGAAATGCTTTATGAAGTCTCCACTAACTCTTATGGATTTGTAATGTGATAAAACCCTTATTTTGTACATAAGGGGAAAATATGTCTCTTTGGCCTACATGTGACCCATGAGGACAACAATAGAAAGGAATAGCCATTTATTTTATCATCTGTATGCTCCTTGACACAAAACTTGATATGCCCAACCTGAAAAGGAATATATTGTTATTATGTTTGCAATAAATTGGTTGATACATTATATGTTAAACCAAAAAATGATATTTTTCATTAAGTCATAAGTCTTTCGTACATTTCTTTCCCAATAATCCCTCTCTAAGAAATTCAGTCAGCTAATCACTCTACTAAGATAATTTGAGCTAACATATATGTGAACCAAAAGTATTTAAAAAGGGAAAATTATTACATACAAGTTGCCTTATGCCCCATTGGAATTCATATACCTTGTTGACAATAACTTTCTCAATGAGTTAATCTGCTACATTAACGAACCCAATATCACTTCTTAGCCATGGTACATGGACATCATTAACTATGTTATTGATCATACTTACCCTGAGGGTGCCAACTCCCAATAGAATTAGAGCCTTCCCATCCTTGCAGTAAAATATTCCATACTCGACATGGTACCATATAGAAGGTATTTTGATGGAGCCCTTCTTAGGTGAATTGATAAAGAATAATATGAGTGACTTTTTTTCCACTCGTATGGTGGGATTTGCGATGGACACTTTGGTGGACACATGAATGCCCTTAAAATACATGATTAATGGGTTACTTCTAGACCACACTAGAACATGTTTCCATAGAATATGTTTGAAAGTGTATGAAATGCCAAGAATTTTATCATATCATCCAACTTTAGGCATAGAGGTTAGAACATATAGTCACACCCTGAATTTTTTCCACCTAGTAACTGGATCTTATTGGTAAGTTGTCTCCCGCATCCTTTGATGGACATCACTTTATCATCATGACTACCAAAAAATTCAAAAAATGGGCATAATTCATGCCCTTTACCATTGTTATCGGATTCTTTGTGACTAAATTTATCTTGAATCAAATAATCTGCTAGTTTGGGGTCTCCCAAGTTATCATTTCTGACAGTGGGACCCACTTTAAAAATATTGTGGTGTGTGATTTGTGCAAAAAAAATTCTATCTCGCATCAAAATGTGTCCCTCTACTACTCATAGGCCAATGGTCAAGCCAAAGAAATGAATAAAACATATAAATCTATCCTTGTCAAGACTATCAAGAACAAGAAAAAGGATTGGCATTTGCAGTTGTATCCCACATTTTGGGCCTATAGGATAAGTATATGGACACCCACGAGGCCACCCACTATTTGTTATTTTTTGGCTCAGAGGTAATCTTTCCATTGGAAGCGTAAAACTCAAGTTTCAAGTCCCCTTGCAAGGCCTACTAGATCAAGAGGAGTATAGAGTTGTGTTTCTTTCCAAACTAGAATTCTTGGATGAGAACCCACTCAATTCTTCCCAACATCATGAGGCCTACGCTACTCGTATGGCCCGAAAATTCAAAAAACAATTCATGACTGTCTAATGTAAATAAGTGACCTTATCTTATGCCAAGATAACCAAATCAACGATAAGCATGCGAGTGCCATAAATTTAGACTGACTAGATAGGATAATATCTATTCATTGAGGACTTCAAGAATTGGGCATACCACCTTTGTACTCTTGAGGTCAAGGATTTTGAAGAATCCATGAACTCGTTGAACCTCAAGAGTTGTTATATATAGTGTTCTAAAACATGTATTTCCCATATATATAGCATTCTTTGTTATGAAACTCTTTTTGTTCTTCACGTGTTTAATTTTGTATTGTCACTTTATTGTTCATGCATGCACAACAAATCATTTTTTAGGAAAATTCCTAGTTGTCATTTGACATTGTATTGTTCTAACCATAATTCACCCCAATCACTCTACCACTTTTATCCAATTTTCATTAATCCCTACCAAGTAAAAAGATCTTTCACTCTCATTATCTTAGTCATCACAACACCCTTATTATCATATAATCCTAGGGAAATCATAGAGACCCTAATCTCTAAGCAGGCTACAAGCTTCTTTGTGATATATTTCCCCTAATTTTCTCTCACCAGAATGAACACTAGTACATCTCCCCTATAAAATATAACTCGCCATTCTTTGACTTTGATAATGTAGGACTTACATCCTATTGGTTTCATAGGGTCAGGGTGCAAGAGAAGGATCCCCCTCTTTAATTTTTATTTTTTAAAAAGGTACAAGGACATTGTGATAAGAAAAAGTGCAATAAAGTAAACAGATCATCAATTCAACTACATTACACACCCTTGTTAGTCCTTAGTAGTGAGTCCTTACATCCTATTGGTTGCATAGGACCAACATTTGGGGATGCTATCCTTATTTAAGTATGCTTAGTTGTTGGTGATGAGTCCATGCATCTTCTTAGTTAGATGGTGCTAGGCAGAGGGGGTTCCTAAATAACCTAAATGTAAAGTGTTAAAAAATGAAAACAAGATAGTACTAAATTCCCTTCCCCAAGCCTACCAAGACATTCATGACAGGAGAGGAAACTTCACTATATCCATTACATCACAAATTATATATCATGAGTTCTAAGTCTAGATCCACTCATATGGTTAGGTAACTTTTTCTTCCCTATGAGGTCTCCATTCCCCTTTGCGGATCCTAAGAACTAAGAGTAATGCTTCATATATTGAAATTTTGATTCCTTTCATTAATTTTTCTCATCACATCTTTTCATTGTCACCACTTTATCTTCCTGAGTTATCGTCAGACATCATTAGGACGAAATAGCTTTGTCATTACCTATAAATTAAATCAGTAGCACACACATTTTTGTTTCATCACACAATTACATACATTGTGTTATCCAAAATAAAATTATCCACATTACATTTCATTACAATGTCATATATCTAACCATCCACAATACATGAAAATAACAGTTATCCATAAGAGTAAAATGAGTCCATCCACATTCGACATAATACAATGAAGTAAGATATGTCACACACACACACACACACACACACACACACACACACACACACACACACACACACATAATCCCAAAGAGTTTCATATGTAGTGTTTCATTACATCCAAAAAGTGTGGGCCATAAATAAAAAAAATTAAAAAAGTAATAACACAATTTCATGTACTATATATATATATATATATAGTTATCTATTGGGATCATCATCATTGTCCACCCTCATTGGGATGTCGTAGGATATGGATTCATCATCTCTATGAGCAACCTCCTACAAAGAAACAAGGGCTCCTTGAATGGATTTGATACCTTGACCTACTAAGGACAACCTCATATCCCTTATGAGTCCTATTCTATTAAATTGATGGTGCTTCATGATCACTAATTTAGATCTCTATAATATACCTCATAGTCTTAATCTAGGTATCCAACTTAGTAACTTTGGTGTTGCATTAGGAAACCTCATGGTGGTATCCCACAATGACAAGCTAGTGAGGATCTACCAAGATATGTTTTTGTCTCAATTTAGAGGGAACAATGAAGAGATATAGTAGAGTGTGGAAGATCAAAAACCTTTACTTTGATCTACTACTTACACAACGACACCCACATACATAACATAAGTGGCATCCCCGAGATTTTACCCTGAAATATGGAACTACCCCTTTTTTTTAAAAATCATTCTTTTCAAAGTAGTGGTTTGTTTTGTGTTTGTCTTGCCTACAGTTGTTTGCATTGCTCTAAGTTATCTCCAGAGAGTCATAAAATCCAAATTAAACAAATATCCATATGCTTAAACTCATTATATCCCTTCGTCATGTTTTCTCTGAGAGAATTTTATTTATTTATTTATTAAATAAATAAATTTCTATTTAAAAATAAATTGTGCTACAGTTGAACCCTACTGAGGATTTTCACACTAGCACTGCTTCCGCCTCTCAATGAAGCATTCACCCGGGGGGAAGATTTTTTACAGATTAGCTAATTGGAGAAACTTTTCGAGCAATTACCCATAGCTTCTTTGGGGTTTTGGTTTTATTTCTTTTTTGTCTTTCTATGTTTTTCCATCTAACAATCCCTGTAGCCTATTTATTTTTCCTTCCAGGCCTTTTCCCGGGCCTAGGGTTTTGAAAAGCTATCTAGTATTTTTAATTACTATGTCTAAAGGTGATCACAACTCAGGATTCTTTTAGGAGATTGCAAGAAGTTGCTTGGTCCAAAAAGGTACAAAAATGGATTTTATGAAAATAAGAAAAATTTGCCATCAATGTGTAAAGCTCGAAAAAATATGCACTTTTAGAGAAAAAGAAACCTAAAACGGAGCCACGGAGTACTACCCAATTCGAAAAAATTTCGTACTTTTAAAATAATGGGTCATTTGTTGTTTTTATTGCCTGAAAGTTCCTGTATTGCGTCAAGATAATCCCAAAGAGCCATATTAGCCCTTTTCGCCAAATACCCAGATGCCCAAAATTGTTTTATTCTGTCGTCGGGATTTGTCTGCGGGAAATTTGTATTTAATTATTTTGAGCCCCGTATGAGGCTATTTGCGCTCCGTTTTAACTCCGTTATAAGCGAATATGTTATTATTCCTATATACCAGAAGGATTTTAACTTATTTTAAGTTTTGGGCTTTATTTGTAACTTTTGGCAATTTTTCGTGTTTTTGTGGTGTCCCGTTCTGTTTTCTGTAAAATTTCTCTGGAACAACTCCTTCGCCGGGTAAGCCCGATTTTTGGCCTGGAGCAGCTGGAAAACATACACGCACATTTTGCCCGGAGGAAGTCATCATCGGAGGTCTGGATCACTGGGAAAAAGCGAAGTCGTGCACAGAAAAGCCCCTGCGGGGATGGGCGCATTTTTGGAAAACAAAGGATTTAAGCTGCGATGGGAAAAATATAAGCCGCAGGCAGGATGGGAATTGTATACCTGCCTGGCAGGGTACTTTTTCCCGTGTTATAAAAGTCACTTAAGCTGCAGTGGGAAAAATAGAGGCTGCAGGCAGGTGGGAATTTATTGCCTACCTTGCAGGGTGAAAATTCCCATGATATAATAAAAGGAAAGTGACTTAAGTGAAATCATGGGATTTTAGTGCCTGCCTTGCAGGGTAAAGAATCCCATTGTCAAAGTCAAATCACTTAAGTGAATCATGGGATTTTGGTGCCTGCCTGGCAGGGTAAAGAATCCCATTATGGTGAAAATTCTTAAAAATAGAATTACATGTGCAAAAAAGTGCGCCCCCTTTGGTGAAGGATTAAAGTGATTAAATTGATTATTTTTAATAATCTTTCTCCTTGGAAAAAGTGCGCCCAAGCTTGAGGAGGCCAAAAAGTCAAAGGAGGATTAAAAGAAAGCAATTAAATTAATTAAATTTAATTTATTTAGTGGCTGCCCCTCTCCTTGGAAAAAGTGCGCCCCATTTAGGAGTTATTTAATGATTTTAAATGCATTAAATCATTAAATTAATTTCTATTTTCAGTGGCTATGGTCAAAGCACACTGTGAGGCTAAAGTTAAGTGCTGTGTGAAGGATTAAATTGGATTAATTTAATTTATTGGATGGCTGTCCTTAAACATGCAATTTTTAAAAGAGAAAAGCATGATTTTTAATTAATTAATTGCCTTTAATTGTTAGGGCAATTATTAATTATAGAATTGTGAAGGTTATATAAGCATGGGCAGCCATATGGATTTATTATTCAACACACAGGTAAAGAATTGCAGCAAGGAGAAAAAGTGCGCCCCCATTAGAGGAAGGATTTTGCACAGACAAATTGCTAACAAAGGCTAAAAGCTTCCAGATTTGGCGCATGCTTTGGAAAAGGTTCATCTTCGTCTGCACAATTGTTTTCACAGGTGTTAAAGGAGCTCAGGTGTTGATTGAAAGGATTCATGCTCTCTTTATGTGCAAATTAAACACCAATTTTTGGGGCAGCAGGCTTGAAAAGTGCAGATTTTTATAATTTAAATTCACTATTCATGCTCCGGTGGCCATTTTTGTCTGAATAAATTGCAGGAACTCATTACAGGTGCTTTATAAAAGAAAAGGAGTATTTATCAATGTCCAATACATTGCAAATATCCTCCGAATCTGAAGAATTGTCCAGATCTGCACCAGTATTGAAGAAATCCGGCCAAATTAGAAGAAAAAGAATTATTCAGACAAAGATTGATAAAGCCATGGCAAAAGGAGATGAAAAAGAGAGCACGATGGATTCATGCATTGCTTCTAAACTTTCAGACATAGGAGACACGGATCTAGGCCCAGAACCTCTTTCTGATTTGATTGACAGATCCAGAGCTGGAAAGACTTCACTCATGCGTGCGGTCAAAAGTAGCGGAATTATTCGAGCTGCAGCTTTCCCATGTACAGCCCAATTGCCAGAGTTTGTGATGGAGTGTGCTAGATCTTATCATCCTTCATCCAGATCAGTGCGTGATGTTGCGGGAAAGACAATAATTCGTTTGGATGCAGAATTCTTCGATTATTGTTTGAAGATTCCAGTACGAAAGGTGGTGACTTCTATTAGCATTCAGGATGCTGACAGTAGGTGGGAAAAGCATAGAGCTGACTGTGTGAGCATCATGAATAGCCGATTCATGAAGAAGCCTAGATCCCCTTCCAAGTTCCCGAGAACTCTTCCACGATCCAATTTGGTGCAGGAGGCGGATGATATTGTCAAATTGCTATGCAGGTTGAATGGTGAAGCGAATGCCTACACTTTCCGGACATGGATGTATGCTTTCATCAGGACCATTGAAATCAACAAGGTTGATTCTATAATCAGTTGGTCAGAAATTATTAGCAGCAACATCGGTGAGCAACTGCGGAACGTAAAGCGTACCTTCAGCTTCAAGATGACTTCATACTTGGTATATGCTGCAGCTTCACAGGGTGTCTTTTCCAAGCTGGATAGATGTGGTATTCTTTCCAAGGATCCCATTTTCGAGTGCTACCCACAGCTTACTGCACCTGCGTGCGAGAAGGACTTCAAAGTGATCAACGATGGTTTCTTCTACGATTTCATCTGCAGGTTAGACAAAGACTTGAAGACTCACAGGGTAAGCAAGGAAGCATGGGAAGCAGTGTCCAAGATTGGCAGTGTATTCATCCAGTTTGCAGATTTCACATACCTCAGGGTTACGAGCTTTTCAGGTGAACCAACAAAGATGCCAAGGTACCCGAGTGACAGATTGATTGCCATGGAGCTGAGCAGGCAACTTGTGGAGTTACACGACCTTCAGTCGAAGCGGCACAAGTCTACGGGCTTCTTCCCACTCACTGTGGGATATTACAGTTGCATCAGCATTCACAGAGCTCGAGGAATGGAAGCACAAATGTTGTCCGAGTATGAGCAAGAGTTCTTCCCTGCACGGCTTAATTTCGATCCATTTGGAATAGCCAGGAAGACAATCTCCCAGGAGTACGCACATGTGCCTTCGTTAGAAGATTTCTGGATGAAGTGCAGAAGTGAGTACGAGGTCAGAAAGAAAGATTTCAGCAGGCTGTCGGCAAAGCAAGTATTTGACTTTGGACTAGCGCGGATACCTGCGGATCTTAAAGATGATGGGAACGTGGTACTTGACACTTACCATCAAATGGGAGGAGATAAAGCTCTACTGCAGGATAGCAATGGCGGCTGCAGCACAATAGAAGAAAGATTTGGAGCTGTGTTGGTGAGTACTTCGAGCTGGTTGCTAACGAAGGGATACTGCCTTGATGAAGTATTGATGAACCAAATCACAGGCAACTTCGGCACAGGAGATTCCCTCAAGCGAAAGCATGAAGGAGAGAGCAGCAGAAGGTCCGAGAAGTTGAAAGTACGCAGAAGATCTCAAGAGAAAGAGAAGACCACTTCTACGACCATAGCTTTGACTCCGACTTCTCCAGTACCTAGTGGATCACCAACTATCGCACCACAGCAGCAGGATGCTTCCATGCCTTCATTAAAACCAGCAACGTTCATCTTCTCTCCGCAGCCACTTCGTTCAGCACCCGTTCCAGAGGAGATGTTGAAGCTGCAGATGACGGAGTTCGAAAGAGCTTTGTCCTTGGATGTTTCAGAGGATGGCAGCCATGATACTGTGACACTTTCTGATGGAGAGGATGCAGAGCGGGAAATGGTAGTGCACTCAGTGACTTCTCACTCTCCGAGAAGTAATTTCTCGGAATGGTTAGCTTTGCAGTTGGTTCCGGAAGCAAGAGTAGAGATGAACTTAGAGGAACATGACTTGCAGCTACTTCAGGATCTGAGCAGAAGAGACAGAAGGCCTAAAGTTGCTAAAGCAACTTCTAGGTTGATCATCGAGGATTCGGGAGAGAAGTTTGCTGAGATATCAATCCCGGCGGAAGGAAAGGTAGAAGAGGAACTCACGGCAGAAGATGTGACGGTGACCAAAATACCACTCGGTCAAGCTACCACTGAAGGATTGAAGCAGGACACGCAGACGTTGCTGGATGCTTTGTTCCTTAGGCTTGACAGTGAAAAGGCGGAGAAAGAAGAGCTGCAGAAGCAAATATCTCAATTATGTGAGATCATAGCCAAGGTTGCTAAACCTTCCGTTCAGCCCATTTCAGCGCAGGTGAGTGATCATCTTATGCAGGAAATGGAAGATGCAAGCAATCAAGTAAAGGCTATTGACGAATGGAAGGATCTGATTATTCGTCAAGCTTCTGTGCAACTTGGGGAAGTGCCAGCCCGCCTAAAGGTTATGAACGATGCAGAAAATCAACTAAAGCAACTGATAGAAAGCATAGAAGGAATAAATACAGTTGCAGAGAGTAACCTGAGTATTTTGGCCGAGATCAACAAGCTGCCGGGAGATGTATTGGTTGCAGAACAAATTGTGCCGGATGGATCAGTCGAGAAGGGGAAGCAGCTAGAGTTTGCAGTATCTTTCCGTTTGGAGATCTGCAGAGTTTTGCTGAAGAGGATGCAGGCGCTTGAGAGTAGAACATCAGATTTGCCGGACAGTATTATTTCTTTCACTGAGGAAAGAGTGGATGGAGGTATTACTTCATACGTGCGGATTGTTTCTAACGAGGTGCATGATTCCCTGGAGGGTTCTCTTCTGATGGTGCAAAAGAGGATTGACAAAGCCACCAAGCCTTTCACGATGAACTCTATCAGTAGGCTGGTGACACTGCAGGCAGACATTGCGAGATTTGGGCCAAGTTTGGAAGAAGTGGAAGCATGCAGCAAAGTGTTGAATGAAGGATTGCTGCAATTCAGGACAGAAAAGGAAGCAGTAGCTAAAACAGATGGAAAGATGCTGAACTATATGTTCGACAAGTATATCAGATATCAGAACAAGAAGAAGATGTAGATGTTACAGCTGGCATGACTTCTTCTATTTCTTTCTTCTTCTACTTTCTATGTTCCCGGATGAAATTGTAAACTTCTAAGTTATTGGTTTTGCAACCATTACTTGAAGTCATGTGGAACCTTTCTATTAGTTAAGTGATACATGTGTCACTTAAGAAGAAGTTAGTTGAGGATGATTGCCAAATGTCATCTTTACTTGTTGTTCATACTTTAGTTCAGTTTGAGTCTTCTATTTGTACTTTCCCTCCTACATTCTATAAGTAGGAGAAGAACCTACGGGTTAATGATCGATCAGAATTTGTAAGAAGCAATCTTGTGTTCTAGACTTTGTGCTGAACCCCTGAGAGCCACTTGTTGCAGAGGAATATAAAGAAGCAGGTTTCCGGAGAACTTTGTGTCACGGCGTACTGTGTTTCTTGCTTTTAAATCTTAGATCTTTAAAGTAAACTTTGTGTTATTTTAGATCTGGATCTAGAACTACCTTTGCTTTAGAATTCTGTGTGTTCAAATCTATTAAGTTTCTTCTATGTGCATGCAATTAGCTCTGATATCTACTGATTGGGATGCACATCTTCCTTATTTCTTCTCTGTAATTCCTTTACTTCCTTCTTCTATAATTTTCCTTTCTTAAACAGCTGCTTACTTGCTGCAGAACTCCTTAGTTATGGTTCATGAACTAAGTTGTTAAAGTAAAACCCCTGATAGATAAAAACACATTTATATTGACAAATCTGACACGGGAGCCTCACCGGTTAAATGAGGGAGATTTATCTCATGACTGCCTAGGTTTGATGCTATGCAGAAAATCTAGCCAACATGACTCAAGTTAAAAATATTTATTGCATGAATTTGTCATGCAAATGGTCGGAGAAACTGGCAGAAGTTTCACGGGAAAATCTTGGGAAGAAGCCCATTCTCTGAGAAACCACACCTCTAACCATTAATTAATATTCCTTTTTGCATCAAATTGTATCAGTGCCCAGGTTGAAGTTGCAGATGTATAGCCATTAACAAGCTGTGAGATTGTTCTTAAACATTCCCTTGTTGATAAATTTATGTAATGCATTCTGGATAATTTTGTGCTGTCTATCTTGGTAAAATTTGCATTTACTTATGTTTAAATGTTTTCAATTTGTGTTTCTAGCTCCTGTTGCAATCTGGTGCTTGAAATTTCCTTTTGAATCATGCAGATCTAATTCTAGTAACAGCGTAGTGGCGTTTGCAATTCCAGAATCAGAAAAGCTTTCATCTGATGAAGGGATTAATTAAAATTGCCAAATGAGGAACTCGGCATTCCTTGATATAGATTAAGGATTATAAAGCTTTGGGGCTACCAGGTTTGATGAACAAAAAATTCTACAATGCTTTGCAGATTCATTTAACTCAAGCTTTTGTGACCCCATGGAGAGATTGTGTGGAAGAGTGCAGATTTGGGCTTCCATTTGATGCACATATCTTGGTTGAAGGAACACCTTAATTTGTCTTTGGAGCATTTTTGTTGTCATGAGTCTGATCAAGTTTTGCAAAGGTGCCTCAAAGAAGTTGGCAAATTCTGGTTAGTCTTGTTTGAATATCTCCCACCCCGTGGTGAATTCATCAAATGCTAACTATAATACATCCTGAACCTAAATAGATCCTGTGGGATAATGCACAATTAGCAGAACAACAGGTAAAAAGAATTGATTCAACACAAAGAAGACAATCCATGACAAAAGGGATGAAAACAAAGCACAATCAGGATTCATGCACCACTTCAAATTCAGTAGCATAGGAGCCTTCTAGGTCAAAGCATTTCCATGATTGATAGTCCAGACCAGGGTAGACTTCAACTCTGTTGAGTTTAAAAGAATGGGAAATTGATCATGTTTTTTCACAGGTCATCTCCAAAGTGTGCATAGTATAAGGATATTTTCACCTCCTTCATCCAAAACAGTGCTACAATATAGGTTCTCTTACCTTGGTTGATAGGCACAACCTAAAATAGTGAGGATTAGATTGAATCCTTCCAAGGTGCAACCCACTGGTCTTCAAAGCCTGAGGTGCTAACAAGGTTAGAATAAATTGAGTTGACTCGTGCTACAAAACGACATATAAACTATTGATCTGCCTCTAAGATGTCTTGTCCTTCCAAGATGCAGAACTCAAGTTGTAAAGGATCTAATTTGGGTACCAGGAGCATCAGACTTCATATTGCCTAGAGAGATATCCAAGACCTCCTGTCAAATTCGAATGCATGACACTTTCCGTAGATGGATGTATGCTTACATCTAGGCAAGAAACAAGACTGATTCACTGGCAAAGGAATTGACCAGGGAAATTTCAGCAGAAAACAAAACGTGAAAAATAACAAAAACAGCAAAACGTTGCCAAAATGACTTCATTTGGATAAAGCCCAGGATACTCGCATTCTTGGAGGAAACCCTACTGGATATATGGGAATTCTTTCATGTAAAGGACTTCAACAGGGTTTTCGAGTGCGACCCACAGCTTATTTACCTCAAATGGGGCTTGAAATAATTTAAAAAATTCAGAGGCATGACCGCACCGACAGAATTCGATTTGGGCATCAAGGATTTGGCGAACAGGCTTATATGACTCTCTGGGAATATCTTGACACAATACAGACATTTTTTGGCAATAAAAACACAAAACGACCCATTATTTTAAAAGTAGAATTTTTTTTAACATGGCTTAGTCTCATATTTCAGAGTGCTTCTTCTGGGGACACTAGGGCTATTACAGTTGCCAGAGCATTCACAAAGCGAGAGGATTGAAGCGGAGATGTTCTCTGAGTGTGAGTATGAGTTCTTCCCAGCACGGTTGAACTTCGATCCATTTGGGGTAACAAGGAAGACAATCTCCCAGGAATACGCGCATGTGCCTTCATTAGAAGACTTCTGGATGAAGTGCAGAAGCGAGTACGAAGTCAGAAAGAAAGACTTCAGCAGGTTATCGGTGCGATAAGTGTTTGATTATGGACTAGCACGGATACCTGCGGATCTCAAGACGATGGGCTTGTGTTACTTGACACTTCATACCACCAGATGAGAGGGGATAGAGCTGCTCCACGATCGAGGAAAGGTCTGCTGCGGTTTTGGTCAACACCTCGAACTGGTTGCTGACAAAGGGATATTGCCTTGATGAAACTTTGATGAATCAGATCACAAGCAACCTCAGCGCAAGAGACTCCATCAAAAGGAAGCACGAGGGAGAAAGCAACAGAAAACTTAAAAAGCTTAAAGTGCACAAAAAATCTCATACACAGGAAAATGTCACTTCTATGGCTATGGTGCTAGTTCCGACTTCTCCAGCTTCAACTCACCACACTTCACCAGCTTGTGAACCTCAACAAGATATTTCCATTCCTCCGTTGAATCCGGCAATATTTGTGTTCTCTCCTCAGCCACTCCGATCTTCACCTCTTCTTGAAGAAACGCTGAAGTTGCAGATGACAGAATTTGAAAGAGCATTGTCTTTGGACAATTCAGAAGACGGCAGTCATAACATTGTAGTAATTTCGGATGGAGAGGAACCAGAGCACGAGATGGTTGTGCATTCAATGACTTCTCATTCTTCGAGAAGCAATTTCTCAAAGTGGTTGGCCTCACAGTCAGTCCCGGAAGCTAGAGAGGAGATCAACTTGGAGGAACATGACTTGCAGCTGCTCCTGAGTTTGGGCGGAAAAGACAGAAGACCTAAAGTTGCCAAGGTGACTTCAAGGTTGATTATTGAAGAATCAGGGCAAAAGTTCGTTGAGGTATCAGTTCCGACAAAAGGAAAGCAGAAGAACGAGCCTACGATAACAGATATAACAGTGACCAAAGTGCCGATAGGTCAAACCACTAGAGAAGGATTAAAGCAAGACACGCAGACACTAATAAATGCTTTATTCCTTAAGCTTGACAAAGAGAAGGTTGAAAAAGCTGAACTTCAAAAGCAGGTTTCTCAGTTGTGCGAGATCATTGCTAAAGTTGCTAAACCTTTCTCTCAGCCAATTTTAGCACATGAGCAGGTGAGTGATCATCTGATGCAGGAAGTGGAAAATGCAGGTAATCAATTAGAGCTATTGACGAATGGAAGAGCCTAATGATTCGCCAAGCTTCTGTACAACTCAGGAGAGGTGCCAGTTCGTCTGAAGGTTATGAAGGATGCATTAGTTCAGCTGAAGCAACTGGTGACAAGCACGGTAGATATGAATACAATGGCTGAAAGTAACCTGGGCACTTTGGTCGAGATAAATAAGCTGTTGAAGGAGGTTTGATTGCAGAACAAATTGTGCCTGATGGATTGGTTGAAAAGGGGAAGCAGCTTGAATTCACAGTCTCTTTCCGCTTGGAGATTTTCAAAATTATGCTGAATTAGATGTTTTAATCTATGTGAGTATGACATCGTCTTGTAAACAATGCTTCATTGCTTTCACTGACTTTCTTCCGTTTCCTAATTTTCTTCATGCAGATTTTTCATTTCTTTTACAGTGCCTAATTCCCTGGAAGGCTCTCTTCTGATGCTATAAGGAAGTAATTGAAATAGCTGTTAGGCCTTTCACGATGAAAAATCAGTACACGGGAGCCTCACCGGTCAAATGAGGGAGATTTATTCATGGCCTAGGTTTTTAGGTTGTGGAAATCTAGCCATCAAGTTTTGGCGACTCCGATTGGAACAACTATTTTGGAAATCAAAGAAGTTGTGGCTAAGATCAGATGGGAATTGTTGAATTTTTACATGTTCGAAAGTATATTCAGTATCAAAACAAAAGGAAGACTGATCATTGTTACAGCTGCAAGAGCTTGACTTCTTCCATCATTTCCTCAAGTTATTCCCGGATCTAATTGTAAAACTTAAGAAGTTATTACACACTGATCCAGATCCGGATCGTTTCAGTAATCCGGCAGCTGGAATTATCCACAATTCTACTCTAGTAGAAGACGTGATTCATGTCACATAAGGACTCGAATTAGTGGAGGATGATTGCCATGGGGATGTCTCTTTACTAAACTTGTCCACCTATGCACGTTCAGTTAAAGGTTCCCATTTGTAATTTCCCTCTAAATTCTATAAGTAGGCAAGAAAACCCGGGTTAATGATCAGAATTTGGCAGCATTCTTGTGTTCTAGACTGGTGTGCTTGAAACCTTGGAGCATGAAGAGGAATATATAGGTTAGATTTCTTTGAGAACTTTGTGTTGGTGTATTTTGTTTCTATCGGTTAGCCCCTGGAACTATAAAAAATTGGGCATCCATGCGAGAACAATTTTTGAAAAGATTCAAACCTGCAGAAGACGCTAACACTCTGATCACTCAATTGACGTAGTTAAAGAAGGAACCAAATCAGAACATGCGGCACTTTATTGCAAGGTTCCAAAGGATTTTATATAAAATCCCCACTTCTGCTGTGCTTAGTGATGAAAATCAAAAGACGTTTTTTATAAACGCTTTGTTGCCCGAAGTTGGATATTAGCTGCGGTGGGCAAGACCTGTGAATCTACTAGAAGCACAAAATGTTGCTGTAGAGGTTGAAGATGACTTGATCATGGCTGAAAAAATCAGACAATCACCCCACAAAGGTGATGGAGTTTCTTCAAGTACTTCCGACCCTTTGCTGCAAAGGTTGGCTAACGAAATGCTGCAAATCAAGAAGCAAATATCTCAAGGAGGAAATGCGACTCCTTCAAGAATAGCTCCTGCTCAGACCTTTAACAGTCAAAATCAAAATCGAAATAGACTTACTGCTGCACCACAACGATTGGCAACCTGAAGCTGCTCCAAGGAACAACTTGGAAACTAATGAAGAAGATCTTGGCATTGGTGAATCATTTGATGATGAGGACTTTGTAGATCCCATTGGCGACTCCAACATTGGTTACCTGGACTATGAATCTGACGAGGGCTATTATGAATCTTTTGAAGATTCTGATGGTCACACATTTGCGGTGTTCACATCGCAAGGTCCCAAACACGCCATAATGCTGAAGCATCCACAAATGTAATATCCCCTTGTGGGATATTAGTAATATATTATTATTTACTTGCAAAAACAAACTTAGAAGATACACCCTTCTAGGGTTACCTCAACTAACCCTAGTGTCAGCTACAATACAACCCAAATAGGGTTGGAGTGAGCCAAGGTGAGGGTTTAGATGGACAATCTAGTTGGTATTTTACTCCTTTTTCTAATATACTTTTGCAGAAGTAAAATAATAAATAAAACTGCCGAAAATCAATGAAAACTTTGAAAATCCATAACTTCAAAAATATTAACTCTTTTGAAATGAAACCAAGTGCAGCAGAAAGGGAAAATTATGAGTTTCAATCCAAAATAAAAACCAGATTTGTTCACACACTAGAAACCCCTCAAAACAGCTCCCAAAATCCTAACCCAGTTGTTAGGGTTAGGGTAAAATCTGCAACACAATTCCAGCACTTTTCTTTCACTTTAAGAGGCAACAAATGTAGTTCCAGATCTGCAATTAATAAATCCAAACAACAGATTTATAAATACTTCAAAATTACTCCAAAACACTCCTGGCATATGCCTAAACAAGTCGACTTCACTAGGCAAAAACCAACAACATGTAAATAGAAATATTCATCAAAAATCACACTTCAAACCCTCAAAGCAAACTTATATCTTCCCCCAAAAATGGCGCCTTGTATATATAAAGAGAAATGATTGTAAAACTTATTACTTTAGCGTTTATGGGCACACACACTTCACAAATGGTGGTGTTAATAAACACCTTTTATTTTGATCATAAGTGGGCATACATCCCTTCTTCAAGCATGAAGATAAGTTTTTATAAACTGTCAACATGCCAAAAAAAGGAGTAACCACATCTTTTTTTATAGCTTTTACTTGCACATCCCCCAAAGTTTTTCTCCATCTTTGGCGCCATCATCTAGGAGGAAATATCATTTAAAAATGTGCCTGAAAGTCACCGACTACAAATATTAAATGCATAGGGATATTAAAAGGATGCTCATATGGGTCGATCCAATACTTAGGAATAATCACTTTATCTCCAATATTAATTATTAAATGCTTCTAGGAAAATGCGACTTGCCTAGTCACTTGATCTACCTTTAAAAACATGCTTTTATTATCTCAAGGTGAAGTCGAACTTTCCCTTTTATTTCGATTTGCACAATTTATAAAATTTCATTTTAAAATTACATGTGCAAATCGATTTTACCCTCTTTTTAAATTTTTATAAAAAGGGGGACATTACAACAAATGGCCAAAGAAGAGAAAGAGAAGATCCTGGGCCAAATGTTACTATTCTAAAAAGAGGCAGTACGCTACCTTCTTCATTAGCTCCCAAGGATAAGCATGCAAGTTTTTTCAATCCGCAGCAAAGGACCAATGTACATCCGGCTGAAGTAAGTCAAGCTTTCGACATTATTGATCACATTAAAAAGACCAAGGTTCATATGTTAGAAGCTGAGTATTTGAGGGTGTTTCCTGATCAACTAAATAGGTTGGTTATGTATGTGTAAAGTAATGGTCCTAATACTCCAACAAATAGTGTTGTACAGGGTATCTTGTCTAGTCCGAAGATTACTCCTTCAAACAATGCAGCTGCAAGCTCTTCTCCTGCTACCTCGGAAAGGATCGAGCCATTCTATGTGTCATTACTTATTAACGGTTATAAATTAAGTAATTGCATTCTAGATTGTGGAGCTTCCGACAATGTGATGCCTGCCAAAATGCTGATGCTCTGGGTCTCACATTGACAAAAACCATTGGAAGATGCTATTCAATGGAAAGACAAGTACCTCTGGTTGGGCAAATCAAAGATGCGCAGGCAGTACTTTCTTCATTCCCAGACAAAAGATTAAAGTTGACTATCCTTGTAGCAGATATGCCAATATCTTATGGCATGTTGTTGAGTAGGAATTTCTGTAAAGAACTGGGTGGAGATGTCAAGATGGATTGGTCTTGTGCGCACATACCAATCAAGGGAGTTAATCAGAAGTTAGAACCTGAGAAGAAATCCAATTACATTGTATCGAAATTTGAGGATCCTAGATCTCAGATCTTGTTTCAAGAATCCGATCACAGTCTATTATTTAGAACTAGATAAAGAAGAAATTCAACCTGTGATCCAAGAGCCATAGCAACTGGATAATAAGGTTTGGTCTCTAGAATTTGAGTTGCTGTTCATTTGGATCCGGTGCAAGCATTGTTCTTATTTCTCCCGAGGGAAAGGTACATGCACATTCCTTAAAGTTAATGTTTGAAAATACTAACATGGCGGAATATGAAGTACTGTTAGGTATGGAGCAGTCAAGAACAATGGGAATCAAGCTCTTACACGTAAAGGGAGATACCGAGTTGATTGTTAAGCAGATACGAGGTCTCTGCCAAGTCAAAAAGGAAAAACTTCGGCATTATAGAGACCGGATCTACTCTGCTATCCTAGATTTTTCAGCTTTCTCAGTATCTTATATTCTGAGAGAGAAAAATTGTAGAGCTGATTCACTTGCAGTGACTGCAGCTTTATTAAATCTAGATCAGCGACCCACATTCTTCAGACAGGGGGATTACAAAGTTGAGATGTACAGAGCTTCTTAAGAAATACATGGATTTTTTTGCTTGGTCTTACCAGGATCTAAAAACATCTCAGCCTACAGAAGTTCAACACTATATCCTATTAAAACTAGAACAAATGCCTTTCAAGCAGAAGCTGTGGCGGCATAACCGTACCATTTCCGAAACTATCTTTGTAGAGATCCAGAAGCTGTTAGATGCAAAGATAATTTATCCCATACATCACTCCGAATGGTTAGCCAACATAGTTCCTGTGAGAAAGAAGAGTGGCGAGATTAGGTTTTGCGTAGATTTTCGCAACCTCAATCAAGCCTCATTGAAAGATAACTACCCCATACCCATCATGTATCACACTCTGCAAGTGATCACTAGATCTGAGATGATTTCCATGCTTGACGGTTTCTCAGGCTACAATCAGGTCAAGGTGGTTAAAGAAGATCAATACAAAACAACATTCTTTACACCTTGGAGAACCTTTGCTTACCAGAAAATGTTGTTTGGTTTGATCAATGCTGGAGCTACATTTCAAAGAGCTATGGATTTAGCTTTTTCTCATCTCAAGGATATAAGCATAGTAGTGTACCTTGATGATCTGACAGTATTTTCCAAGAACAGATGCACACACATTTCAAATCTGGAAGAAGTTTTCATACAATGCCACAAACATGGTATTTCTCTGAACCCTAAGAAATCTATCTTTGTTGTAATAGAAGGAAAACTACTAGGGCACATTGTCTCCAAGGAAGGAACCAAGATAGATCCAGAATGTGTCAAATCCATTCAGACATTGCCATTGCTAACATCCAAAAAAGGAGTTCACTCTTTCTTTGGAAAAGTTAATTTTCTCAGGAAATTCATTCCTGACTTTGTTGAGCTAACCCATCATATCTCAAATATGATGAAGAAGACACAAGATTTCAAATGGAGCAGCGAAGGGAAGGAAGCTTTTGAGAAGATTAAGGAGGCCCTGTCAAAATCCCCAGTGTTGGTTTCACCTGACTTCAGCAAAGAATTTGTTCTTTACTGTTATTCCTCCGAACACACCATGTCAACAATCCTGATGCAGAAAAATCAGGAGGATGTAGAAGCTCCAATTGCTTTCATGAGCACGCCCCTCAAATCTTATAAGCTAAAATATACTCCAATGGAAAAGCATGCATATGCAGTGGTGAAGGCGTGTAAAGCATTTAGGTACTATATTCTTTCCTCACACATTTTGGTCTTGGTTCCAGATACTTTAGTGAAATCTATCCTCACCCAACAGGAGTTAGGATTGTTAAGAAGCACATGGGTGACAAAAGTTCAAGGATATGACCTAGATATCAAACCTACAAAGTTGGTTCGAGGAAGGGGCCTATGCGAACTAATGATGGAGATGAAAACGATAGCGCCAGAGCGAGATCAAGAAGCGATGGATGAAGATTTTCCTATGGTACTGTTTATAGATTTGGTGGAGTGGTACAGTAATATTTCCTATTTTATAACGTATGGAGAATGCCCGGATCAACTTTCTCGAAAAGAGAAATGAACTATTAAACTAAAATCCAAAGAATTTGTTCTATGGGATAATGGTTTATACAAAAGAGGGATTGATGGCGTATTTCTCAGACTAAGTCACTACACACAAGATCCTCAGAGCAAGGTATTAATGGCCCACACTTTTTAAGGATACTGCAGAGTGGGTAGCTAAGTGCCAAGCATGCCAACACTTTGTTAGGAATGTAAAGTTGTCTACATTACCTTTAAAACCAATTGTAATTGAAGAACCTTTCCAGCAATGGGGAATGGATTTTATTGGTATGCTCAACCCGGCTTCCAGTGCTGGCCATCACTATATTCTGACAGCTACTGATTATTTCAGTAAGTGGGTAGAAGTCATTCCTGTGAAGAACGCCACTTCTGCCAAGGTGTGTAATTTTATAAAAGAAAACATTGTTATCAGGTTTGGCGTGCCCAACAGAATAGTAGCAGAAAACACTCCAAATCTGTCTTCTGAGGATCTGGTTAATTTCTGCTACACTTATGGGATTCAGCTGGTACATTCCTCCAACTACTATCCAACAGGGAATGGCCAAGCTGAATCAAGTAACAAAAACTTGGTAACTATCGTGCGAAAGCTAGTAATGGAGAATCAAAGAACTTGGGATAAGAAGTTGTTTGATGTATTATGGGCCGATAGAATTACACCGAAAAGGGATATAGGTATGTCCCCTTTTCAACTATTATATGGAAGAGACGCAGAGCTGCCTCTTACCTTGGAGTTGCCTACCCTACAACTTTCTAGAGCCCTAGAGGATTCTACATTCACTGATGCTATTGATAAAAGGATAATGTACCTGACTGAATTAAGGGAGGTACAAAATCAAGTTGCAGATAGGTTGACAGAGCATAAAAGGAAGGTTAAAGTCATCTTCGAAAAAAAGGCCAGGGAGAGAAGGTTTGAAGTCAATGATTGGGTCCTTTTATGGGACAAAAGAAGTGAAAATTTTGATTTAATATGGAAAGGACCTTTTGTGATTAAAAAGATCGCCGGAGCAGATAGCTTCATTCTTGCTCATCAGGATGGAGTTGAATTGCCGTTGCCTTTCAATGTGAAACACTTGAAGTTGTTCCGAACATGAAAAGCAAGGTAAAACATGTATGTACATAAATAAAACTTTGTTTTTTTTTCCTTGTTTTGTTTCTGTGTTGTGTTGTTTTTGTTTTCCTGACCCCGTGCCCAAAAGACAAGATACGAAACCAGAGACGCTGGGATCTCATCTTTTCCCTTGTCATTCTGACAGATAAAAAGATGTCTACAAACAGAGCCGACTTGTGTCCCCAGATTTTATCTTGAAATCTGAGACTACCCTATCCGAAAAAAATTTGTACTTTTAAAATAATGGGTCGTTTTATGTTTTTATTGCCAGAAAGTTTTTGTATTGTGTCAATATATTCCCAAGGATCCATATTAGCCATTTTCACCAAATACCCAGATGCCCAAAATTTTTATATTATGTCATCAGGATTGCCTGCGGGAAATTTGTATTTAATTATTTTGAGCCCCGTTTGAGGCAATTTATGCTCCGGTTTAATCCTATTGTAATCGTACATCTCATTATTCGCATATACCAATAGGATTTTAACTAGGAATGCATTCTGGACTTTATTTATGACTTCTGGCAACATTTTGTGTCTTTTGTGATTTCCCATTTTGTTTTCTATGAAATTTCTCTAGATCAATTCCTTTTCGGATTTGTCCTGATTCTTGGCCTGGAATATCTGGAGATCACATGCGCGCATTGTGCTAGAAGGAATTTGCCATTGAAGGTCTGGTTCTCTGGGAAAAGATGAAGTCGTGCACCAAAAAGCCTCTTCTGGGATGGACACTTTTTTTGAAAAAGAGGGTTTGAAGTGGTTCATGGGATTTTTGGAAGCAGTAGGCAGGTGGGAATTTTGTACCTGCCTAGTAGGGTACTTTTTTCCCATGAAAGCAACACCACTTAAGTCACAATGGGAAAATTACAGGCAGCAAGCAGGCAGGAATTTCTTACCTGCCTTGCAGGGTGAAAATTCCCATTGTGGAATGAAAGAAAAATCACTTAAGTGAATCATAGGATTTTATTACCTGGCTTGCAGGGTAAATAATCCCATTATGAAAGTCAAATGACTTAAGTGAATCATGGGATTTTCAGGGCTGCCTTGCAGGGTAAATAATCCCATTGTCATGTGATTTTTAAAAATAGAAATCTCTTGTGCCAAAAAGTGCGACCCCTTTAGGGAAGGAAAGGTAGCCTTAAATTAATTAATTTAATTAATTTCTCTTCCAATTTTGGTGCCCAGGCTTGTGGAAAAGTCAACAAAAATAAGTGGACGAGAGGATGTTGGAAATATATTGTTCTAAAATTAAATAAATAATATTTATGTAATGCAGCCCCTTCATGTCAAAAAGTGTGCCCCATTTGGGAGATAAATAATACTTTTTTAAGTATTAAATGATTAAATTAATTCCTATTTTCAGTGGCTAAGGTCAAAGCATACTGTGAGGCTTGAGTTAACTGGAAGCAGAAGTCTAAAATTAAATAAATTTAATTTATTTAATGACAGCCATAAGCATGCACAAAATAGGCGCCCCATTTGAAGAGTGAAGCTTATTAATTAATTAATTAATTAATTGCCAGTAATATGAAATGCATTAATTAATTATACAATCATAAGGATTATATAAGCAGGGGCTGCCATAAGGATGAATTAATTAATTTACAAGCAGAGAAATGCAGCCCAGAGGAAAAGTGTGCCCCATTTGGAGAGGATTTTTGCTCAGAAGAAGGTGAAATTAATGTTGAAAGCTTCCAATTTTGGCGCATAGGTTGAAGGAGGTTGATTTGTGTTTGGATAATTGTTTGCATAACTGATAAAATAATTCATTACAAGTGCTTTACAAAAGAAAGGGAGCTTAAATCAATGTCCAATACAGTGAATATATCCTCCGAATCTGAAGAATTATCCAGATCTGCACCAATTTTGAAGAATTTCGGCTGAGTAAGAAGAAAAAGAATTTTTCAAACAAAGATAGACATAGCCATGGAAAAGAGGGATGAAAAAGAAAGCACAAAAGATTTATGCATCACTTGCAAATTCACAGACATAGGAGACACAGATCTAGGTCCGGAACCTCTTTCCGAATTGATTGATAGATCCAGAGAAGGGAAGACTTCTCTCATGCGTGTAGTTAAAAGCAGTGGAATTATTCGAGCTGCAGCCTTTCCATACACAACCTAGTTACCAGAGTTCATTATGGAGTGTGCTAGGTTTTACCATCCATCATCCAGATCAGTGTGAGATGCTACAGGGAAAACAATAATTCGGTTGGATGCACAGTTCATCAATTATTGTTTGAAGATTTTGGCTCGAAAGGTGGTGACTTCTATTGGCATTCAGGATGCTAGTAGAAGGTGGGAGAAGCATAGAGTTGACTACGTGAACATAATGAACAGTAGATACATGAAGAAGCCCAGATCTCCTTCCAAGTTCCCAAGAACTCTTCCGCGGTCCAATCTGGTACAAGAGGTAGATGATATTGCCAAATTGTTATGCAAGATAAATGGTGAAGTGAATTCTCACACTTTCTGTACATAGATGTATGCTTTCATCGGGACCATTGAAGTCAAAAAAGTGGATTCAATAATAAATTGGTCAGAAATCATTAGCGACAACATTGGTGAGCAACTCCGAAACGTGAAGCGTACTTTCAGCTTCAAAATGACTTCTTATTTGGTATATGCAGTAGCTTCACAAGACATCTTCTCCAAGCTAGATAGATGTGGCGTTCTTTCTAAGGACCCCCATTTTTGAGTGCTACCCACAGCTTACTGTACGTGCATGCATGAAATATTTCATAGTGGTCAATGATGGATTTTTCAATGAATTCATTTACAGGCTAGACAAGGATCTAAAGGCCAAAAGGGGTGAGCAAGGAAGCGTGGGAAGTTGTATCCAGAATTGGCGGTCTATTCATTCAGCTTGTAGATTTCACATACCTCAAGGTTATTGGCTTTTCTAGAGAACTGGTTAAGCTGTCCAGATATACGAATGATAGATTGATCACCATGGAGTTGAGAAGACAAATTGTGGAGATACATGACCTTCAGTCAAAACGACACAAGTCTATGGGCTTCTTCCCGATCATTGTGGGACATTATAGCTGTCATAGCATTCATAAATCCCGAGGATTGGAAGCAGAAATGTTATCTGAGTATGAGAAAGAGTTCTTCCCAGCATGGCTGAACTTTGATCCATTTGGAGTAGCCAGGAAGATGATCTCCCATGAGTACGCACATGTGCCTTCATTAGAGGATTTCTGGATGAAGTGCAAAAGTGAGTATGAGGTAAGAAAGAAAAGATTTCAACAGGCTATCAACATGGCAAGTGTTCGACTTTGGACTAGCATGAATACCTACGGATCTTAAACATGATGGGAATGTATTACTTGACACTTACCATCAAATGGGAGGAGACAGAGCTGTACTTCAGGATAATGTAGGGGGCTGCCATATGATTGAGGAAAGGTCTGGTGTTGTTCTGGTAAATACTTCAAACTGGTTACTGACGAAGGGATACTGCCTTGATGAAGCATTGATGAATCAAATCATGGGCAACTTCGGAACAGGAGATTCCCTCAAGAGGAAGCACAGAGGAGAAAGCAGTAGAAGGCCTGAGAAGATGAAAGTGCACAGAAGGTCTCCTTCAAAGGAGAAGATCACTTCCACGGCCAATGATGTTAGGTCTGGCTTCTCCAGCATCTAGTCCTTCACCAACTGTTGCACATCAATAGGACATTGCCATCCCTCAGTTGAATCTAGAAACATTCATCTTCTCTCCTCAACCACTCTGTTCAGCACCTATTCTAGAAGAAACGTTGGAGCTATAGATGGAAGAGTTCTAAAGAGATTTGTTCTTGGATGATTTAGAAGATGGAAGCCATAACACTGTAGCAGTTTCTGATGGAGAGGAAATAGAGTGGGAGATAGTAGTACACCTCAGTAACTTCTCATTCTCTGAGAAGTAATTTCTCAGAATGGTTGACTTCACAGTTGGTTCCAGAAGCTAGAGTGGAAATGAACTTGGAGGAACACAACTTGCAGCTACTCCAGAGTCTAGGCAGAAAAGACAGAAAACTTAAAGTTGCTAAGGTAACTTCAAGGTTGATCATCGAGGATTCGGGGCAGAAGTTTTCTAAGATGTCAATTCCGACAGAAGGAAAGAAAGAGGATGAGATCACGGTAGAAGACATAATAGTAACCAAAGTACCTATCGGTCAAGCCACCACAGAAGGATTGAAGCAGGATACACAGACATTGATAGATGCTCTATTCATTAGGCTTGAAAGAGAAAATGCGGAGAAAGATCAACTTCAGAAGCAGGTATCTCAGTTGTGCGAGATCATAGCCAAGGTTGCTAAATCTTCCACTCAGCCCATTTCAGCTCAAGAGCAGGTGAGTGATCATCTGATGTAGGAGATGGAAGATGCAAGCAATCAGGTGAAAGCATTCGACGAATGAAAGAATATGATTATTCGTCAAGCTTCCATACAACTCAGAGAGGTTCCAGCCAGCCTGAAGGTTATGAATGATGTAATAGATCAGCTGAAGCAACTGGTGACGAGCATAGTAGATATGAATACAGTTGCTGAGAGTAACCTAAGTACTTTGGCCGAAATCAATAAGATGTCGGGAGAAGTGGTTGTTGCAGCATAGATTGTACTGGACAGATCATTTGAGAAGGGGAAGAAGCTGGAGTTTACAGTATCTTTCCGTTTAGAGATCTGTAGAATTTTGTTGAAGAGGATGCAAGCACTTGAGAGTATGACATCATCTTTACCAGACAATATCATTACTTTCACTAAGGAGGAAGTGGTCAGAAATGTTACTTCATACGTACAGATCATTCCTATCATAGTGCCTAATTCCCTAGAAGGGTCTCTTCTAATGGTACAAGGAATAATTGACGGAGCCACTAAGCCTTTCACGATGAATTCCATTAGCAAACTGGTGGCACTACAGTCAGATATTGCGAGGTTCAGGCCGAGCTTGAAGGATGTGGAAGCATGTATCAAGGTGTTGAACGAAGTATTTTTGCAGTTCAGGATAGAATAGGAATTTGTGGCTAAGACAGATGGGAAGATGTTGAATTACATGTTCAACAAGTATATTCAGTATCAAAACAAAAAGAAGATATAAATGTTACAAGCTGACTTGACTTCTTCTTCTATTCTTTCTTCTTCTATTTTCCACGTTCCCGAATGAAATTGTAAAAACTTTAAAGTTATTGGTTTTGAAACCATTACTTTAAGTTATGTGGAACAATTCTATTAGTTAAGTGATAGATGGGTCACTTAAGGAGAAGTTAGTGGAGGATGATTGTCAAATGTCTTCTTTACTTCTTGTTTATGTTTCAGTTCAGTTGAGTTGTTTTCCCCATTTGTACTTTCCCTTCTACATTCTATAAGTAGGGGAAGAACCTCTGGGTTAATGATTAGAATTTGTAAATAGCATTCTTGTGTTCTAGACTTTGTGCTGAAACCCTTGAGAGCCACTTGAAGCGAAGGAATATACAGGAGCAGATTTCCAGAGAACTTTGTGTCATGGTGTATTTTGTTTCTAGCTTTCTATCTTAGATATTTGAATAAATTGTGTTATTTTAGATCTAGATCTAGAGCTGCCTTTGCTTATAATTCTATGTTGATATCTATTGGTTTCTTCTATGTGCATGCAATCAACTCTGTTATCTATTGATTGGGATGCACATCTTCCCCATTTCTTCTCTTTGTTTATATAATTCCCTTCCTCTATAAATATTTCCTTTCTTAAAACAGTTGCTTACTTGCTGCAGAGCTGTACAGCTATGGTTCATGAGCTGAATAGTTAAACTAAAACCCCATATAGATACTAGCATATTTTAATTGACAAATATTAGATGGGAACCTCACCGGTAAATGAGAGAGATTTATCTCATGACTGCCTAGGTTTTATGCTATGCAAAAAATCTAGCCAACACATCTCATCACCACAAAACCTCCACTTAATAATTTAATACTTCTTATTGGTATCCCAATACTTACTTAGGTCCAAATAAATCCTAGAAGAGATATTACATCCTACACAACATTTGTTACACCTAAACGTCATCTTCACCAAACCCTACACATACTTCCTTACATCCTCACATCATCAAAACATCTTATCCATCATTTCCCATCAATACAACTAATTCAATCTTATTAATCAAAAACTTGATACAGACACCAAATATTTATCTCCTACTCAATTCTCCTAAGCCCTCACACCGAGGCACATACCAAACCCTCACATCGAGTTAAATCCTTTTTATCCTCTCAATTCCCCTTTTAATCCTCTTGTCCTAAAATAAGAATCAATTGGTAATATTGTATATCAATTGATAAGGAATATTCCCCTCCCTTACACATGCATTTCTCACTAATTTAACACACCTCCATCCCACCTACACATCTCAAAAACTCTAGGACCTAATGAAACCTAGGAAAAGGTCTACCCAATCCAAAACTGGAAACGAAGACGAAACAAACCACCAACCAAACATAGAAAACAAAAATGAATTCTTCAATCATAAATACTATGATGTCAATGCCGAAGAACAACATAATCAGGGAGAAGACGAAGAAACAATGGTTGACACTAGTAGTGATGATGACTCTAGCACCTAATTCACACATGGAAGGCACTGTGAAATGCTTATTTGATTCATTGATAAAAATAAATACACCCTTCTTCTTCAACTATATCACATGGGGGAAAATATTCATTTTGATTATACACATAAACAACTGCATAGTCTTCTCCTCGATGAAAATGAATGCATTCCATAACCACCTCCTTCCCCATTGAACAATAATACAAACAATCCAAATCAAAGTAACCTTCACATTCCACATGGACAGAATAGTAGGGACAATGTCAAAAACTCTCATATATCCAAGGAGGTCATATTATCCCCATTGCAACAAATGAGAAATGATATTGCCGAATTGGCCTCTCAACTTGATCTGCAACAACCCAATGACCATGATTCCGAACATCCACAACTTCCCAGTTTTAACTTACCATCTAATGCCCCTCAAGAATCTACCTTAGAGTAGGAAATGAAATCTATGAAGGCAATGGTTCAAGGGTTGTATCTTTGCAAATAAAGGTGACAATACAAATTTGAGGAACTTTGTCCCTATCCATTTGACCATTACATATTGCATGTCCCCTTTCCTCCATACTTTGAACCACCTAAATTTTAAAAATATAAGGTAAAGGGTGATCCTCGTGAACATGGAAAGGAGTTATACATGTTATGTCAAGAATTCACTTACAACGACTCTTATTTACTAAGGCTCTTTCCATTCAACCTAGGTGGTCTTGCCCTCAAATGGTTCCTCCGTTTACTTGAAGGATTTGTCACTACCTTCCCTGACTTGTCTAAAAAAATTGTTAGGCATTTCTTATATAATATGGAACATGATGTCACCATGATCAACCTATGTAACACCAAACACCGTAATGGAAAAATATTTTCGTCCTTCCTGCAACGATAAAGAGCCTTTGCTAGCCATATTCCATGGTCAATCTCCAAAAAGAAGTTAGTCACCATATTTTCCATCAACCTCCATCAGGAACTAGCTTTCCACTTACAATTCCATTATGCCAACACATTTGATGACATCATTGAAAAGGGAATACAAATATAAAAATCCCTTGTTTCCAAAGGCCTCATTAAATTGTATTCCCGCGATAACCACAATTAATCCAGTCAGCCTTACACATCCGAGAGAATCCTAAATAAAATATTGTCGTCGATGGAGTGAAAGAGAACAAACATGTTCAACATTTCCACAAAGTTGCTACCATATCCATCCCCAAAGTTCAACCTCAGTCCACCCAAGATCCACAAAGACAATTATACACCCCCTTGGTGATTTCATCGAAAAAATCCTTGACAAACTCTTTACTGCTAATATGGTTGTGTTCCCACAAACCCAATTGATCAATGAATCTAGTCCTAAACCCTCATGGTTCAAGGAAAATGAGTATTGTAAGTTTCAAATAATCAAGTGGTCATGCTACCAACAAGTGTATGAAAATAAAGAACTATATCCAAGACCTGATTAACCAAAGAGAAATTGAAATCAAGGAAAATTCCTCTTCTTCCTCCCAAAATCAGAATCTTGAGATCTATCAAAACCCACTTCCTAATCATGGTCAGAACCACACTTCACAACATGGACAATATAAGTCTAGTTATTTCCCATGAATCATCTAGCCATCAATCTAATCACATAAACTGGAAACATGTCCCCTTCTAATATGAGTTCTTTATCGGCCATATTCTTCACCATCCTCATCAAGTGGCCATGATCAAAGTTAAAGGACCTTCTCAAAACCCCCAATGTGTGGTTACTACTCGTATGATATGTGTAGTGATTCAAGGATCTGCTCCATCTTCCTCAAATCCATTGCCACAAGCTCAGTACAACATCATCGAACAACTTGATAAGACCCCCGCACATATCTCCATTATTGATCTTCTCAAAACATCATCTGTGCACAAAGATATCATTTATCATTCCCTTCAAAAAACATTCATCCTAACTGAAATTGATCCCACACAATTCCAATCCCTTGTTACTCATATTTACAACCATTCGACATTGCCACTAACCTTTACCCAACCTGACTTGCCACTACACGGTCCAACTCATAACCTCCCTCTCTACATTGAGGTCCACATTGAAAATACTCACGTTAAACGAGTATTGGTGGAAAATGGGTCTAGGGAAAACCTTTGTATCCTCTCTTATTTGATGGCTAGGGTACGATGATTCAGATCTATGACAAAAAAATAATCATTATTAAAGCTTACGATAATACTGAAAGAAATTATGTGGGAACTTTGTATCATCCTATTAATGTAGGGTTTGTCACGTTGCGCACCTTGGTATACGTAGTGGACATTCAGTTCCCGTACAATTTTTTTCTTAGACGTCCTTGGATTCATGAAATGCATGCAGTCCCATCTACACTACATCAATGTCTTAAATTTGAGCATGTCAGCATGGAAGTAACCATCCATAGTGATCCCCAACCATTCTGATATTTCCAAGAACTTAAAGTGTAACCCTATAAAGAACCATATTATCATATCACTGAAACCACCCCTACGTAATCTCCATCTTCATCGTCCACAATGCCCTTCACTTCATATGTTTCACCTGGTAGTCTTACATCCACCTCACCTAAAGCTTCATCATCGGCTCCCATCTTACCCACTCCAGCCATATGCACTCCTCTTCTACCTACTCCACCACTCAAGCTAAAATCCACAAGGTACAAGTAATATCAAACCTTAAGCATTGGGAAAC
Organism: Taxus chinensis; assembly: GCA_019776745.2. Taxonomy (NCBI): domain Eukaryota; kingdom Viridiplantae; phylum Streptophyta; class Pinopsida; order Cupressales; family Taxaceae; genus Taxus; species Taxus chinensis. The sequence goes on from CM034153.1 coordinate 760,139,233, forward strand.
TACCACTTTCACCTAAACAACATGGTAGACCCCGACATGGGTCAACTCAAAAAGAACATTGGGCTCTTTCACTTTTTCCATTTTGGGTACCTTGTTGATGAGTACCTCAAGCCATCCAACACCACATGGCTCATTGATGATTCTATATCATTCTACTACTTAAACAATGAATATCTGATTGCTAAAAGAATGATAACTCATATGGGATACTCTTGTCAAGGACTAGGTATCCATGCAAAAGGCATCCTTGATCCCCCTATTATCACCCCCAATCCTGATGGATACAAACTAGGGTACTAACTACTTGGTGAGAGTATTTTCAATGACCTTAATGACATTACCAAAAGTCAAGGAGGCCTTTGATAGGCCATAGACACCATCAAAATAAATTCTTTCTATAGCCAATACAAAGAGCTCACCAACACCAATCTCTTCCATGACATTGTTTTCCTTTCCATTGATGTCACCCTCACCTATCCTCAACTCATCCAATGGGACCAACAATCCGAAGGTATCTTTCTTGATACATTTCAAAATGACGAGGCAATTCTTGAGTTCATGGAAACTCGAGATAATATACCAGTCAACGACCATAAGAAAGGTTTCCAAATATGTCTAAATGTTGATTCCTACTTTGGCGAACAGGAGTCAGCCTTCCCTATTCAATCTCAATCTAATATTCCACATCTTAACTCCTCTTGCCACCTAAATGAGGAGGATCCCCTTACATAATTTTTTCAAAATACCTCAAATCGTAAACATGATCCAAATATGGATCAAATAAGCAACCTTTACGGCACTCCTAAAATAATTCTTAGACGCATTCACATGGTCCTATGAGGATATGCCTGGTCTTGATCCATCTCTAGTAGTTCACAATCTCGTAGTACGTAAAGATGTGAAACCATTCAAGCAAAAACTACGTAAGATGCATCCAAAGGTATCCTTGATTGTCAATTAAGAACTTTAGAAGCTACTATATGTTGGCTTCATCTGGCCTATTGACTAATTTGATTGGATCTCCAACATCGTCCCAGTTAAAAAAATACTGGGGGCATCCGTATTTGTAAAAATTTTAGCGACATTAACAAAGCTTTCCCTAAAGATGATTTTCTATTACCTAATATCAACATGATTGTGGATTCTACAGCAGGGCACGAAATATTATCCCTCATGGATGGATTCTACGGATATAATCAAATCAAAATTTCCGAAGAAGACCAACACAAAATTTCTTTTACTACACCTTGGGGAACCTTTTTTTATTAGGTCATGCCCTTTGGTCTCAAAAAAGTTAGAACTAATGTATCAACATGTCATGATCATTATATTTCATGACATGATGCATGACATTATTGAAGAATATGTCTATGATATTCTGGGAAAATACAAGACTAGAGAATAACATCCTATGGTTCTTCGCCACATCTTTGAACAACATTGGGAATAAAAATTTCGGCTTAATCCTAAGAAATGTGTTTTCGGTGTCACATCCGGTAAGCTACTTATTTTTATTGTTTAACGGTGTGGAATAGAATTTTATCCAAATAATGTTAAAGTTGTGGTTGAAATGCCTCCACCCAAAAACCTAAAACATTTCAGAATCCTACAAGGTAAAATCCAAGCCATTAGAAGATTCATAGCAACAACTTGATGATAAGTGCCATCTGTTTCATCATTTACTCAAAAAGGGAACAATCTTCCATTAAAATGAGGAGTATCAAGCCTCTTTTGACAAACTCAAGGAATATCTACTGCATCCTCCAGTATTAGTGCCTCATACTCCAAGAATTCCTCTCCTCCTTTACATTTCAACTACTCAACATACCTTGGGAGCTCTACTAGCACAACATGATGATCATGGAAAATAACAGGCCATCTAATACCTAAGCCAAACACTAGTGGATTATGAGCTCAACTGAACTCTTATGGAAAAGGCATGTCTTACTGTTGGCTTTTCCTCTCAAAATTTGTGGCAATATATGTTTCACAATATGATAAAGATCATAGCCAAAGTAGATCCTCTCAAATATCTACTATCAAAGATGGCTTTGAAAGGGCGCATGGCTAAATGGATCATAGTATTGAGTGAGTTCGGCATTGAATATGTTAATCAGAAGGCTATTAAAGGACATGTTCTGATAGATTAGTTAGAAAATGTTTGAGTTTCTGATTCCTCACCACTTAATACATGGTTCCCAGATGAATCTATATTCACTGTTGAAGAATCAAACACATGGATATTATACTTTGATGGATCCTTTACACATCATGGCTCAGGAGAAATCATTATATTTATCACACCCCAATGAGATCTAATCCCTAAAGTTGAATATGAGGCACTCATAACTGGACTAAGAATGGTCATCCAAGGGAACATCAAAATTCTTAATGTCTTTGGTGACTCACAACTCATAATCAAACAGGTTAATGATGAATATTCAACCAAAGACAATAAATTGGTTCCCTATAACTGAATGGTGGACAATTTCAAGCTCTACTTTCATCATATCTAGTTTGAGCAGGTTCCACAAGTAAGCAACAAATAAACAGATGCAATGGAAACCATTGGTTCTCTATTGAACATGCCTTCAAATACATGAAAATCTCATTTCTTGGTTGAACAACTTATGGTTCCAGCCTATGATGTCCCCAAATATGAGATAAAATGTGAGATTGTTGGTCTTGATTCCCCATGGTAACATGACATATACACCTATCTTGACGACCATACCCCTCCACCCAATCTTCCCAGCATTCATTCAATGGGCATCCAAAAACACCATCCTTTGTAGCACCCTCTATCATAGATGTTTTAATGGAACACTATTACAATTTCATAATTCCTAAGAAGTTGAATTAACACTTAAAGAAGTTCATGAGGGCATTTTTAGTTCTCACACCAGTGGTGTGATACTTGCTAAGAAACTTCTATGTACAGGATACTATTGGCCTACCATGGATAAATATGCATGTTCATACATCCGCAAATGTGTCCTATGCTAGAAACATGTTGACCTCATCCATGCGCCATCCCAAGATTTGTAACCTATTACCACTACATGGCCATTTTCTACTTGGGGTCTCGATCTTATGGGAAAATTAAATCCCACCTAACCTGATGGTCACAAGTTTATTATTACTGCCACATAATACTTTACTAAATGGGCCGAATCTATTCCGCTTACCTATGTTACCAGCAAACAAATATCCAAATTCATTCTTAATCATATCATCTGCCACTATGGTATACCATCTACCATAATCACAAACAATGGTAAATCATTCAAAAATCAAGAATTCCATGAACTTTGTGACCATTTCCACATCAAGCTTAAATTTTTCACCCCCTATTACCCACAAGGAAATGCCCAATCTAAAACATCCAATAAAATGCTAAAGCGCATCCTTGGAAAAAAAATTCAGTCAAGCAGGACGTGATTGGCATACACAAATTTTATCCTAGCCTTGTGGACCTATCGCAAATCCATCTGCATACTCCCACTGGCTCCACTCCATACTCTCTCGCATTTGGCATTGAAGCAATCCTGCTCGTGGAGATCAATCTCCCTTCCCTCCATGTTTCTCTTCAAAACCTCATTGACGATGAGGACTATTGATTACATCACCTACAAGAACTCAAACTGCTAGATGAGAAATGCCTCCAAGCCCTGGACCACCTCAAAAATTATCAAAATCACTCGACCCTATGGAAATTTCATCAAAACCTGTGAATTTGAATTTTGTGACCTAGTCCTCAAGTAAAACCAACATAACACTAATTTCGACCATGAAAAGAAAGGAAAGTTTGAACCCAATTGGCTCAAACCTTACATCGTCATTTCCAAGTTTGTCTCGAGTGCTTATAAGCTTGATACTAAAGATGGGCATGAGTCGAACAATCCCATGAATATTATGCCTCTCAAGTGTTTCTATTCCGAAGTTCCCAAAACCCAAAATATAAAATAATTATAAAATAAAATATCATAAACATAATTCATCCAACGGTGAAAACCACTTCAGTAGCACCTTGGGCAAGTACCATAGTGAACACCGGTTCCCGACGCTATGGTAAACTAGATCTTATGTCCACTAGTGCCCTACAAATGCAATCACCATACTCAGGGAAAGCCTCTTTATCCATACCCACATCTCCATATGTATCCATATTCTTTTCCTACTATCCTAAATCCATACTTCTTCTTATCCTAAATATGAAGCAACATATCTATCATGACTAGGAGCGCTATCTTGATACTGGCTAACGTCACATTATCTACAACAATATTTTGGGAATTGCCACATCATGAAGCATCTACGTCAAATTTCGAGAATTGCAACCCTTGCAAGATCCTGAGGCTTTCATTTCTCTCCAACCCCCCATCCACCTCCTTGCAATTGGTTTCCCATCTCTCTACTATCCTTCCTTGTTTCATGTGACGGTTACGTTGTAAATATTTGTATAGTTAAAATTACATTTTAGCTTTTCTTTAATAACATTGTAAGCATGCATGACATTATGATATGTATATACACATGTAAATAAATCATCACCATATTTGATATACACTAACCGTAATCCACAATAATTACACTATACATGATACCAAACACCTCATCCACACTATCATCTATCTATAACACTAATGAGTTGTTTAAATTCCCTTTATAAAACAACTCATCTTCTATATTTTGTTAAATCCATTGAAGCCATGACCTTGTATTTCTCTGTTATACTTTGACCATTATCATCATAACCCAAACTTATGGCATGAAAACTGATTAATATAATTGTTGTTGCAAAATCACAGCACCCCTGGATGCAGATCAGGCTTCTAGGTTGATCACTCAGCATCCAGTGTGATTTCACAACATTGAATCCTCTCTCCAAGTGTGGGACTTGTAAAATGAGAGAGGAATCTCCAGAGAAGGCTGGTTCCTGCTCCTAAACTACCTGCCACAAGCTATTCCAGTGCAGGAAAGCTAATCTAAACCTAATCTAACCATGCCAAGGAGACAGAGATAGACAGAGAAAAGGGGAAAAACAAAAAAAGCCTACACTAAAACGGTGATACACCAGAGAAGGAGGATGTTGAACATCTATCAGAACTGCCATGGGACAAGGAGAGGTGAGCAATGGGAAGGATGGACAGATGCATCACAGGCCCAAAGATAGATTTCACACAGAAAATGTTCCAAAACTCCATGAACACAGCTCCAAACCTGAAATGAACATTCAAACATGCACAAATACCTGCAATGAAGAGAGGCAAGAAGAAAACAAGCAAAAACGATCAAGGATGGACAGATGCATCACAAAACATGTTTTGTTGCTCCAGAAGTTTGCACAGAACATCATTTCATTAGTAAGAGGCACAAAATGCCATTACAGAGCAGGGAGGAGGTTCTAACTCCATTTTCAACCCTGGAGAAGAAAATAAGGGAGGGTCGAGCTGAACAGGATGAACAACTTGTAATTATCTCTTATTAAAATGAGCCAAATCTGGCTTTTACATTGCATCGGTCGAGCCCAGGATGAGAGAAACGCGGGGAAAACGTGCAAGCCCATTCCTCATTGACTGTAGATGCATTAAAACGGCATGGGGAACCTTACAAACCCATACCCTTCCATCTTTGACCGATTTGGAGGAGGATACGACCCCATTCTTCATTAAAACTGGTCGCTGAAATGTCACTTCTGGCCATGAACACGTGTTAGAGCAGTTTCTCAATTTTCTCCCTCTAGAATACACCAAAATTCAAGATTAACCCTAGAATCATGTAGATAATTTCATAAGCTTTCCGTTGATATAAATAACGTGCCAATCCGAGCTCTGGATCAAAAGATATGGAGATCTGAAGATCTAGCGCACAAAACAGGCGAAAACAGATTTTTAAATTTCTTCCCGCGCTCTGCCACCTGGATGACACGTGGCACGTGCTGATTGGATATGTTATTCTCTCATCTGACCTGTCCCGTGGGTTTTCCATGAAAACTTTGACTTTTTTGATGATTCGGAACATTTTTTACTTTTCCTCCGCACCCCCGCCCACTTGGGACACATGGCATGCATTGATTGGTCAACACGAGACGCGGAGTAGACTTTCACTTTTAGCTCTTTGGCTGAACTTGGCCAAATTTTCCAAATCTTTCCCTGGCTCCACACTTCTCTGCTCCATTGGACACGTGTCCTGTACTAATTGGGCTCGGGCCAGCGCTTCAAACCTTGCCCCTTTGACTTTTTGGACCTTTTTCCTTGGCGACACGTGTCATGATGTGATTCGTCCACGGGCCTGCCGGATTTTCACGTCCACCGCGTCTTTTTGTCCCAGATGTCCCAGTGCTTCATGGGATAGAATCCTCTGATCCGTCCGAAATGGGCTTCCTCGTCCCTTTTCTGTCGATGACACGTGGCATGATCTGATTGGCTTTCGGCTCCTTCGGCTATCTGTGTCCCCGCGCGTCCCTTTGTCCCACTTGTCCTTGTGCTGAAGTTTCCTGCTTCGGTGTGAACCAGTCGGTTCGTGTCCTTCACGCACTCTTGGCCCAGATGTCCCTTTGTTGTTTGGGCCGCCTGTAGGCTTTTCGGCCGATCCGCGCCTTTTCATCCCAAATGTCCCGATTGTCCCGGGGACTAGGACTTAGCCGATTTTCACAATTTTTTCTAGCCCAAGCTTATTTTTCTGAAACTTTTCTTGCATTTTTCATGGTGCTTGTTCTTTTCAACCTGGACAGGAGAGTTAGAAAAATTTCTGAAGGAACCCTAGAAACATGATTTTCACCCTGGATCAATCAATTTGCCTGGGAATTGATAATTCTTATGTATGTTATCAATTCAACCCTGGGGGGGGTGAAATTGGATAACAATAATTATGATTAGTTATCGTTATTTTTTGGTATTTTGAGTATGCATTTATTGTTATGATTGCACTAAGTTGTTTGAATGATGATATGTGTGATGCCACTCTTGTTTGTAAGCAACTTGTCATATGCAATAACCTGTATGCAGCAAAGGACCCATCTATAGTAGCTAGTCTACAACCAAAGGGAATCACCTACAGCCAAGGGACCTATCTGTAGCAACCTATCCATAGCCAAGGAAGATATCCTACAGCAAAAGAGTTGTGATTATGAAGATCTATTGGAAACGTGAAGGACAACACTCTAATTTTGTGTGTGTTGTGGAAGAGCCAGTTACAAACTGGAACATAAGAACTAAAGATAACAACAGATTTGATTACTCATTATAACTCACTAAGGAAATGATTGGTTAGTTAAATACATAATTTCAGGAACTTGATGGTTACTTAAGTTATGTATTTGATATCTGGACACCTATTAGTTAGATCCGTTGCATGTGTTTAAAATTTTGTTGTTTTGTTTAAGATCTTCCACTTATTTCATCGAAGATATTTTACTTAGTCTATTTTAACTCCTAATTGAACTCTTCTTCTCACGATTTTATGTAATTGAGGAGTATAAGAGAAAGAGATTAATGCTTGAAATAGATGTAAAGATCTAGATTGAGAATTAGAGAATAGAGAATACGCATATACATAATTTTCTTTTTTCCTAAATGTAATATTCATGATAATTTAATAAAGAATCTGAGTTCTGTTCAATAACTTTTAGTCATAAGCCTAAGAGGGATTAGCACCCAAGGTAGGGCCCACTTTTGGTCTGCTAAACCCCTCCATAGTTTTGTTTCTCTATTTTTTTGAATGAGTAGGCTAGGAAGAAATTTACTCCTTTATTTGTATTTTGAATTTACAAGCTTTACTTTCAGTCATAGTGTTAGAAGCCATTTACTTTCAGTTATGAGTTTTGTGTTCAAGAAGTGTACTTTCAAGCTTTGTTGTTTTTAAGTATAGTAGTGACAAATATTTCTTTCCATACCTCCCCAAATGCTTTATAAATTTGCATACAACACTGACATTATTGAAATTTTACGTCCCTAGGTTTGATGATTAAATGATTATGGATTACTGAACAACATATTAATTGTTGCAAGTTAATTTTCACCATCATTTTTTGGCATCATTTCTGGGGATACTGCCAAGTTATTTGATAGGTTGTGCATTCCTTAGAATCAGTTTAGCTTTAGGAAATTCCACCTCCAACCACCCCCCCCCCACTAATTTATGTTGATTGAATTGAGCTAGTTAAAGCATGCACCATCTAAGAGATGCCCATGGTATATTCTTACCCAATCCAAAAATAACACATATCTCTTCATATGATTTTGAAGATTCTGAAGAAGACAAACTTTCCTCTGTATAAGGCTTGTTGTTAAAAGATCCTCCTCCAAGTGAAAGTTATGAAGTTTTTCTTGATCATCCAATCATGGCAGAAGAAGTGAATTAAAATGTTGAAGATAGGGAAAATACCTTTAAGTTCCCAATCTCTAACAACAATCAGCCTGCTACAATGAAGAACATCTCTCCCTCAGCCCTTCCATACTTTCATGGATCCATAACTGAAGATCCAGACACCTTTTTTTAGTTTGACATTTTATGTAGGAGCTATGGCTACACTATAGATGCACTTAAGGTAAATCTATTCCCTTTTACACTCAAGGATGTAGCCTTGATATGGTTCATGGGTTTAGGAAAAGATGTTGTGACAACCTTAACCGTAAATGAAATAAAATTTTCTACTAAAATATCAAGAGTATTACAAGCCAAGTAGCAGAGGATGTGATGAAATATACAGGATGACACAAAAGGAAGATAAGCCACTAGAAGATTACCTGGAAAGATTCTTATAAAGTATTCAGAATTCAAAACACACAAGGTTACCTAATGAGTCCCCTCAAGCTAATTTTCTTAAAAGGACTCGGTGAGGAGGATATGGATGTTATGGATATAATAGGAGTTGGACATATCTCAAAAACTACCTTTGAGGAAATTTGTGAAGCCTGCAGGAATTACTCCAGGAAAACTATGAAGAGGATAAGAAGTGCTAGATCAAAGGGTGGATCAACTACTAAAGGAATTATGGACATATCCAAATAAGAGATTGTGAACATTTTCAATAACATGAAACAAGATATAATAAATGGCAAGGCCACCTAGATTGATGATTTACACACTAAGAAGAAGAGAGAAGATGTATATGCAACACTTACAAAGTTCTACCATGCATGTAGAAGAAAGAAAGTTGATTGTAGATGTAGGGGATTGGCCAGCATTACAGAAGAAATGGACGCTTCACCAAAATTCAAGATGATAGAAACAAAAGATGGACAATTTTTCTACATTTCTCAAATAAATCCATGGCCATCAAGATAAGGAGTTATGTCACAAGATCCTATACCATTCAAAATTGGGCTAGTAATCCATATATACAACCCCCCCACCTTGGGCTAATACTCAGCAAGGTTGGGATCAATACCATAGCCAATACCAATAATAATGACAACCTCAATTTTTATGCCAACAACAATAGAAACAACCCCCTCAATCATTGGAGCAGCCTTGGAGAGGAGGGAAACAATGGAATAACCCACCTTATCCACAACAGTAAGCTCTGATGCCAAACCCTCAATCTGGATCTTAACCAAAGACTACACAACTACCAGCTCAAACAACACCTAACCCCAACAATAAAGCTTCTCAGCCAACCTATACCACTAAATCATTTCAATACCCTACTTATTCAGTTGATGTTAATGACAAAAAATTTCACTCAGGAAGAGCACTTTCTCCACCAAGTAAACCCACCATTACAAATATTACAGGATGAACCACAGTTACTACATACTAATCCATAGCAAAGAAAAAACACACTACAAGCTGATCCACAGCAACTTGAACAGAGTTCCATCAAGGGTAAAGTGTAAGCTAATGAACCACCATTTCTAGAGAGATTACAATAAAAGAAAACTAACCTCAAATCAGATTTTGATTTTGATTTTGTCAATCAACTAAAGGATATTTGTGTCAAAAAAATTCTTATTCAATCCATTAAGGATGTTCCCATCTACAACAATTTGGTTAAGGATTTATGAATTAAAAAAAGCCAAGAAAAATAAGGAAGAATCCATCCACTGTAAAATTTATTGGACAACTGGCTGATATCATGCTTGGGAATTCAATTTTACCAAAGTATATAGATCCAGACAGTCCTTTGGTAAACATTACAATCAATGGAAAAATAATAAATAATACTCTGATTGACTTGGGGGTAGCCATTAACATCATGACCAAAACAATTATGGATGATTTGAAATTGATAGGACTAATGCCAACAACTATAGTCTTACAACTTGCAGATAGATCAATAGTGAGACCATAAAAATTCCTTAAGGATATAGTTGTAGTGGTAGACTCTTGGGAATACCCTGCTAAATTTATTGTCCTTCAACAAAAATTAAGTTTAGGAGGATATCTTATCATTTTAGGAAGGCCATGGTTGGCCACTACTGATGCATTCATAGGGTTGCAGGTCTGGCAACATGATTATTTCTAATGGAAGTAGTACTATGAATCTCATGCTCTATCCTCCTGCCCAGCCATTGAATGATGAAGATTAGAAAATTTGGGTTGAAGAACCAGAAACATATCAGAACTCTATACAAATAGATCATGATGTTAGAGAAATCTTGTACAATTGAAGGATAACAACATGATGTTTCTCTCTCCAATGTTTTGAAAAATAATTATGGAAGAAAATGAAGAAGTGGATGACAGATTAAGGTGTTTAAACTGCCCCTTGAACCAAGTTCTATCAGAGAAAATCACCATGGATATTCTAGGTAAGGATTTTTATTCTTCATCAACTTCTTCCCCATGAATACATACTGAATTTTGTTAACATCAATGTATATTCAATGGTTGGTCTCTCTAAGCAAGTGGAAATAACTCTACGAAGGACACTTAATGTAAAAAATAGGCTAAGTATGCAACAAGAGAAATTTTTGATTGTTCTTCTGCAAAAACATAAAAGCAACACTTACATGGGATTATGGTGACATGCATAGAATTCATCCTAAGCTTTGCACTCATAAGATCTATATCAAGGAGAATTGTAAACCAATCAAGCAACCATAAAGGAGAATGAACCCAACGGTGAGGGATATCGTAAAAGGATAATTGAAGAAATTATTGGATGCTAGATTTATATATCCCATATCAGACAGTTAGTGGGTGTCACCTCTTATCATTGTGCCAAAGAATAATGGAAAATGGAGGATATGTGTAGATTACAAGGAGATGAATGTAGCAAAAAAGAAGGATCATTTCCCATTAGCTTTCATTGATTAGGCACTTGACACTTTGGATGGGTAAAAAGTATTTCTCTTTTCTTTATGGATATAGTGGATATAATTTAATTTAGATTGCACCAGAGGATCAAGACAAAACTACCTTCACATACCCATAGGGATCATTCTCTTATTCTAATTATTCTATTTGGCTTGTGTAATGCCCCTGTTACACTCCAGAGGGAAGTCCCTGAGCATATTTTTAGATCTGACAAATGACTACGTGGAGGTATCCATGGATGACTTCACAGTACATGGCCAAAACTTTTGAAGAGTCTATGAGAAATCTAGAAAAGTCTTGAAGAGATGTAAAGAGCACAATATGTCCTTAAGAAATGAAAAATGCTACATGATGGTGTCTGAAGGTATAGTTTTGGGACACTATCTTTCTTTTGATGGAATTCAAGTTGACCTAAAAAAAGTTATTTTTTATAATAAATTTTCCAACACCAAAGAAAAAAAAGGATGTTAGGATCTTTCTAGGCCATGTTGGTTATTACAAAAGGTTCATACAATATTTCAGCAAGGTTCTAACACCATTGTTTGCATTATTATCTAAAGATGTTGATTTTTCCTAAACTGAATGTTGTGAAGAAGATTTTTTAAACCTTGAATAAAATGTTAACTACGTCCCCTATATTGAGAGGACCTGATTGGAACCTGCCATTCCACATCCATCCTAATGCATCAGACCATATTATTGGATTTGTCTTAGGATAGAAATATGGGAGTTCTAAATCATGTAATTTATTATGTTAGCAAAAAACTTGCAGCATGTTGAACTAAACTACACAATAACAGAGAAGGAATTTGTATTTGTTGTGTATGATATCAATAAATTCAGACACAACATAACAATTTAATCCAGTGTTCATTCACACTTATCATGTTGCCGTCAAAATATCTGATAAATAAATCAGTAGTAAGCAGTAGAATCATCAGGTGGTTGCTCCTCTTACAAGATTTTGATGTCACTATTGTGGACAAGCCTGACAAGGAAAATGTGGTAGAAAATTTCCTTTCAAGAATGGATACCAAATATGAAGAACAATTTGTTGATTACTCCTTCCCAGATGATAACTTATTTTTTATTTCTACAAAAACACCTTGGTATACCGATATAGCCAACTACTTGGTCTCGAGACAAGATCAGATCATGAGAAGGTATATAGATGATGATGGATATATTTGATTTTCCTTAAAGCCTGCCACAGTGAGCCTTGTGGAGGGAAATTTTGCTACAAAAATAAAAGTGTAGAAGGTATTGACGACTGGTTTATTATTGGCCAACATTGCATAAGGATGCAACACTATACACCATGATATGTGATAGGTTTCAAATAATTGGTAAGCCTACCAGATCTGATGAAAATGTCATTGCATCCTCAATTGGTCTTGTATCCTTTTGAAAAATGGGGTTTAGACTTCATTGGCCCTGTAGATACTACATCTTAGTTGAAGGAATACATCTTGTTTCACACAAATTATCTAACTAAGTGGACAGAGTTGAAGGTATTTCTAAATTAGAAATGTGAAAAATTATCCAAGTTTCCCAATGATCACATATTCACCAGGTATAGAGTTCCAATTGGATATTTTTACTGATAAAGGTACACACTTTACTCTTGATGTAATTTCTAATCTAGTTAAGTAGTATGAAATCAGGCATAGGAATTCTACACCATATCATCCCCAATCTAATGGTCAAGTAGAAGTTACAAATAGGGAGATAGAGGCCATCTTGACAAAGGCCACTGCACTTCACAGGAAATATTGGGAAGACAGACTTCCAATGGCAGTATGGGTATTCAACACAACATGGAAAACAACAACTTGCTTCACAAAGTTTAAAATATTGTATGGTAATATTGTTGTTTTTCCAATTGAATTTGAGCACAAAACACTAAGGAGTACACTTCAGCTAGGCATAGATTTATCTGAATCTTAGAGGCAGAGAATTCTCCAAATCAATGAGTTGGATGAATTGAGAAGACAAGTAGTACATAACATAGAAGTAGTGCAAAAGCAAAGAGTGAAATGGCATGATCATTACATCAAGATATGACAGTTTCAAGAAGGTGATTGGGCATTCTTGTTTGGCTCAAAGTACAAGGACCATATGGGAAAACTCAGGGACAATGTGGCTAAGCCCCTGTGAGATTGAGAAGATATTTTCCAATGGAGCTGTAAATATTACCACCATAGATCATGTAAGGTTGAAATTATTATTCAATGTTCATAGGTTGAGGTTGTACAAGAAACCAGTCGACAGAAATACATTCATGCAGTAGTTCAGAGGAGGTCAAAACAGGATGAAAATAAGGACATCAAATATAGATCAGGAGTTGATCCTGTTGGCGCATCTTCCAAGAATCTAGAGGATTGAAATATTTTAGTGGCCTTGGTATATTTAGCTTGCTGAATATTCTAAGGAAAATAAAATTGTTGTGATCAGCCCTTTTGGTGATCAATAACACTCTGCTAACATTTTATTTCTTAGAGTTTTTATTTTGCAGGGTTTAATAAGGTGATTACAAGAGTGCATGATCTCCATCACAAAGAGAGCATACAATGACTAAAGGTTCCACTTGCAGTAGCATGCAACAACCCTTGTTTTTTATTTTGTGTTTGGTTGAAATCATGATTACATGAAGGAAGATCGAGGATATCTGCACCTGTGAGAGAAGAAAATGAGACAATTGGTACCCCAACGGATCAATATTCCCTCTCCAAGAGTTGTCTAGTTTTAGTAAGGACCATCACATATCATTTCGACACACATTTGCATCATCATAGCAACGTCCGCCGCATTATAACAAGTTTTTATATAGCCAAGGCACAAATCCAAATAAGCATGCACATTAATCATTCCAAATGAACATCGAGATAAGTGCACTCGACTACCACTTTATTAAATTATAATTAACATGATTATTATTATTAATTAGTATTTATACCAAGTCATCATGTATTTAATGCATTTAAATATACCTCCACCTTTTATGTTATGATGTGTCCCTCCACATAAGCCCATGTTGTCAAATCAATTTAATTTGTGTGCTTCATACGGTCACATCAATCAATGATCTCTCCTGATGCTCTCCTGTAACCGTGATGCGTGTCTTTTTGGTCTCAAAGTTAAAAAACACTCGAGAAATTTGACACAACTGAATTTTGCATTGTTTCTTCAAGAAAAAATTGTGTGATTGCGTGTTGAAACCAAAGAAAGATGCAAGTTCATGATGGGAGGAGATCTGATACGACATGAACCCACAGAAAATTCTCAGCTTCTTGGTAACCCTCAAATTTTACAGTACTTTTAAGATAATGAGTGGTTGAATTACATAAACCAATTTCATGGATTCAATTAAGCAATGTTTGAATATTTTTCCAACACACTTTGTGATGGAGAGGAAAAGGTGAAGGGTTTAACAATCAAAATCAATGATGAAACATTAGCATATGTAACTAGACTATCTATCCAGGGAGAACCATTCCCAAAGAAGGCTAACCTAGAGGTAGTAAGAAGGGAATTTGTAGATGATGCTAATGCATTCATCATAGATAGATAAGGTACACATATAACTTCCCTTAAACCTTTATGGGATGAAGTTTCCAATTATGTAATTAAGTATTTTACCTGTGAGGGAAGATATTATATGTTGAATATACAGTTCACTTAAAACTGTATCAAATCACCTAAATAAAAATAGGACAAGTGAATATACCCAATTGCTTGAATGAGATATAAAAGAGGATGAGTAGAGGGGAACATAAAGGGAAAGTATGCACTGTCACACCATTGTCTCATCACCTTGATATGTAAAGCATGCACCTATGCAGAGGTATAATCCTCAGATAAGGTGGTAATATTTTGTAAGGGCTAGGAGTATTGATCAATTGTTGGGAAATAGGAGGAAAATTAGAATAAGTATTGGAATATCTTCCACACATGTAGTTGAGTCTACAACATCAACCTTCTTGGCCTAAAGAAGCCCCTTATTTTTTATAATTCTTCCATCTACTGAGAAAAACCCCCGAACCAGTCTAACCTAAAAGAATATTTAATTGTTGACACCCTCCCTTGAAATCTCTACTCTTGAATCATCTACCTCTAAGGGTAAAAATAAAGTCCTCCAAGTCCACTCCTACACCACCAAGGTGCTCTCAGAGGCTAAAAACTAAAATTCCAAAAACCTCCAAGCCAACAAAACCCCATACTGTATCACTTGATAGTGATGTGGAATCTGCAGAGGAGAACATTACGCCCACACCAATGGAAATAGTACAGGGAGGTATTGATACTACATTTCATTAGAAAAAATTATCTAAAGAGCACATGGACAACAAATAAGACCAATCCCATAATGTGGAGATAGGATGTGTAATGGAGGGTCATGTAGAGGAAAAAGAGGAAGAATTTGACAGAAGAAACTTGACAAGACATACCATAGAAGAGTCCATGAATGAGCATGGGGAGGAATCTCATACAGATGAGACACTTTTTGAAATACAAGGTTATCTAGAAGGGAAGATGGGAGAAAAAATTGGAAACGAAATTAACTAGATAGTTCATAGCATCAGAAGGTAATGTGGAAGGAAAAATAAGAAGAAATTGGTGAACAAATTGAACTTGAACACATGCCCCAAGTCTGTTGAGGAAGTCATTGAGCACCTAGTCCATGGAATTGAGGAAAAGAATATGTCTGTAGAAGTTGAAAAAGTACAAGAACATACACTCCTGTGGTTTTGGATGATGTAATTTAGCAAGAGCAAGTGCTGGAGAAAACACCATCATTTACACCACATTTTTTTGAGACAAATACCACATGTCAGTGCACATTATATGGATGTAGCACCAATTAACCCCAAAATTGTTATTAAGGAAATTGTAAGACAACTTGTAAAACCACCTTGTTTACAAGGAAATGGCCACACAAACAATATTACTTGACATTGATTACTTGATGTCATCAATTTGAGACCTATGCTAATAGGTTAAAAGGAAAAGTGGGAAAAGAGAAAAAGAAGAACTCATCTTCCAACACAAGACAAGAACATGAGGAAACAAGATAGAGAAATTAAAATGTTAAAGAAAAATCAAGAAGATACCCTGCAGGTGGTCCATGAAATATTCAAATGCATGGGCCTCCCTCTCAACATTTATGTTATTTTATTAAAAGAGAAGCTTTTATGCAACTCAAACTTACATGCATAAAATATGAGATAAAATTTGATATAAGTTCAGCTAGGATAGCTTTTTCAAGTTGTATTTGAACAACCCTCATGAAATTTAGCTCCTACTTTGTGAACTATACCTGTACAACTATTCTCTTGAGTATTATATGGATTGGATTCCAATCCTATAGACATTGGAGATGTACAGGTTAAATCAATTTTATTTCTTATGTTGTGAATTATTTGGATAGATAAAGAAAAATGGAGGAATACAGGAATTTGGAGAAGGTACAACCATTGATGATCAGAGTTGAAGATAATAAAACTAGAGAAGTTGTAGAAGCAACATGTAAATTATATGAAAAATAACATGATTAGAAGGAGAGTATAGACAGATGAGGAAAGAAGAATCATGAGGAAGTTTGGGACATGATTAAGGACTAAGGAATACAGGTGGTACAAGCATGCAGGATGCATTGGAATGAAATGTCTCCATGAACTGCAACAGAAAGAGATGCATTTTTATCCTAATATCATGTCAACACTAAGAAGATTGAATGCATACATTGAAATTTCTACTGAATGTGCAAATACTTGGCTTCCAATTGGCTATCATCCCCTAATCTTCCACTTCCCAATACTAGCATGGATAGGTGATACACCACTGAATGAAGTGATATAAAGAAGATTTATGTGCACAGGTTAAGGATGAATGATGGTCACTTATTCGCATAGAGTCATGAAGGGATAGATACTCTAGTTGATTTCAGACGAGA
This sequence comes from Taxus chinensis, assembly GCA_019776745.2. NCBI lineage: Eukaryota > Viridiplantae > Streptophyta > Pinopsida > Cupressales > Taxaceae > Taxus > Taxus chinensis. Next base: position 760,156,451 of record CM034153.1, read on the forward strand.
TTGCAACATCATACACCATGGAATTGAGCCACTTCAATTGAGGACATTTAAGGAATTAATCCTGGGGGTGTGATGAGTTCCTTAAATTCCCTTTATAAATAACTCATCTTTTGTAATTTTGTTAAATCCATTGAATCCATGACCTTGTATTTCCCAAGTGATATTGCTAAACACTATCAATCATAACTTGAACTTATTGGCATAAATACTAATTAATATAGTTATTACTAGTTATCTTTAATATCGTGGTATTTTAAGTATGCGTTTATTCTTATGGTTGTCAATAAGTTGTTTGAATGATGATATGTGTGATGCCACTCTTATCTATAAGAAACTTGTTCATATGCGGAAACCTATGTGTATCAAAGGACCCATCCACAGCTAAAGGGCATCACCTATAGCTAAGGATAATCCGTATATAACCAACAAATAACCTATGTATGTAATATGAGCCATGATTATGAATATCCCCTTGGAAATAGTGAAGGACAACACTCAAGTATGTACATGTTGTAGAAGACGTAGTTACAAACTGTATGTAACATGAGCACTAGTATCTGATAACTCAATAATATATCTGATTGCTTCAATTGTAACTCAATAACGTGAACTATGATTGATTAGTTAAATACGTTATTTAAGGAACTCATTGACAGTTACTTGAGGTTATGTATTTAATATATGAAAACATATTAATTAGTTATGTTGCATTTGTTTAAACTTTTTTTGATCTATTTAAGATATTCCACTTGTTTCATCGAAGATCATTTTACTTAGGCAATTGAATTTGGGAACTCCTAGTTTAACTCTTCTTCTCACAATTTAATGTAATTGAGGAGTATAAGATAGAGATTAATTCTGGGTGAAATCTTATTTAGAGATCTAGACTCGGTGGAGTTAAGAGAATAGATTGTGCCACAAATACAGAAGTATCTTTTGTTCCTAAATGTAATATTCATGTCAATCTACGTATTATAATTTTATTTCACTCTCAGTGGCTATTAGTCACAAGCCTACGAGGGAATATCACCCAAGGTAGGTCCCACTCGATGGTCCATCAAGCGGATACTCATATATTATGTTTCATGTATGAAGTGTTGCATGAGTAAATTAGGATAGTAATTCTAATGAAAATTGTCTGGGATAGAGAATCCATCAATCTAATTACTTCGGTAGTAAATATGTGTGATAGTAGTGTCTATGAAATAGTTAATCCATGATAGTGAATACATGAATACTAAAATCCATAGTAGCTTCATAAGCAATATTAAACTAACATCTGTGCACCTTTCATACTAAGTAGATAAAAAAGTAATAAACATTAACATTATGCATTAGAACCTTGAACATGAACTTCATGCTAACATGTAAAGGTTTATTGCTAGGATTGTTGTATGGCACACATGGCTCAATATCATATGAAATGAACTCAAGGTAGCATCCTATACCTATTGAAGGGTTCATTAAGATGTTGTTTGTATCCATATGAGGCTTGATGAATGAAATCTATCATCAGGAGTCATGGCATCAAAGTATTTTTTGAGGCTAAAGTTGAATGGATCTTTACAAAGTCTGCACCTTGGTATGATTGAAACTACAATGTTGGTCTGATGCTTAGCTATAAAGTAATGTGAGAATGTCAAATAAGGTATTCGTATGAAAATAGTTTTTAGCTTACGCTCTAAACTCATTTTTTTGTGTAGGTATACTTAGAAAGGTAGGAGGAGGGCTCCTATGAAATAGCCAAAGGGATAAATGTTATGTCTAAAAATCCCTAAAGACATCTGGGATAGTAACTATGTTGACTGTAGTTGTGGATAGAGGATGGAATTGACAGGGAGTTCCAGTCAAATCCTTGGGACCAGTATATTTTGTATAATAGTGACTCATGGGGTTTGAGTGTATTTATTAATAGTAACCCAAGTGATTAATTCATAGTGTGAGCAAGCTTATGGAAGCTTACTAGATCTATCATCTACCATAGCACAATGGACTATGGGATGTGAATTCAATCATATTCCCAAATGAATAATCTTATAATATCATCCTCATAATGTATGAGAAAAATTATAAATCATAGGTTTGGATTATGGTATTTTTGTATTTAATCCAATGAATGTCATATAATAGGTGTAATGGTTGGCATTGTAAGAGCTATAGATTAAGGTACCAGTGCAATAAGTCATGAAATTCCTCATTTATTTTATGAGTTTTTGTCATCAATTTGCGGTAAGGGATATAATGTAAACACAATTTAAGTCTTATAATTTTATTGAGATAAATGCTATAATGGTAGGGTTTTAAAATTATTTTCCATATTACTTGTAGCACTTGTTTATTGTATGTTTGATGCCATTTATGGTAATCACAATAGTAGACATTGTTGTTAAATTTTGAAGTGTTTTATTTTATGCATGTCACAAATTAGTAGAAGTGAGAGGTAACTCAATGAGATTTCGATTATAGTAAATTTTTTAATATATTAGGTGATCGATGTTCTACAAAATATTTCCATTTTCTACATGTAATAGAAGAATGGGCAGGGGCATGATGAAAATAGGTTATACTACATTGACTAATTTTTTTCATCAAGTGTATTTATGGTTTATATGATGGTTTGAAGATTGGAACTTTTTGCAACATATGTAGATTTTCCATCATCATATTTTAGCATGTTGGTTGAAAGGATATTAGTCTCATCATATTTCTGACCATCTATGGTCATCATGTCCTTATTAAAGGATGTGAGGCATACGACAAAAGTAGACATTTTACCTGAACTTATGGGATGATTCTAAAATTTGTCCATTACTTAAAATTATTATCCCTCATTGCATATGCTTGGGTCCTTAAGATATCATGGTCTTGTAACATACATGACATAGTAAACGCTTGTCTTACTCCATGCACACATATGATAATGCAATGCAATACGAGAAAGTAAACAAGCTAACCTAACAAAGACACATAGTACCATGTTTTTGTAATCAAGCTTTAGTTATGAACCTATGTGAATTAACGACAAGGGTTATCAAGATGGTTCCCCAAGCAAGGATACATGCAAAGGGAATAACGTAGGACACTTGGGTCCTGATGAAAAAGCAATTGTGCACTACAAAACAATACCAAGCAACTCGTTGTGCCCTAGAGTGTAGACGATAGTAAGAAAGCCTAGATTTTGTTGATGGAGGTAGATTAAGATGATCTGCGAGTCGTGCACACATGAGCAGGTGACAGAACCAAAGAGCGACGTTTTTGTAGGATGATTTATTTTTTTTTTTACGTTTTCTTAAAGATATTTGAATGTTTTTATTTTTCTAGCATATTTCAATGTTTTTCATTTTTCTAACATATTTGAATGTTTTTTATTTTTTCCTTGAAATTTTTCTGAAACTATGTATAGGAAGACAAAGAAGCATGGATTTCCCCAGCAATAGATGGGATGTACAAGGGAAAAATGCCATGCATATGCACAAGAAAGTAAAGATGTTAAAATTCCCCAGCAATTAGGTGGGAGTATTCAAAGGAAAACTCTTCACGTGCTAAAGGGGGATCAAGGCCAATATAAAATAGGTTCAATCATGAGGGAGTAATGATTCCCCCATCATAAGTTGGCCAAGAAATACGTGATAGAAAGGAAGTAGAAGATTGTCTTATTAAAAGGGGACAAAAGTGTTTGCAAACATGGAAAAGATGCCACCCTATACCCATGGATTTTCTAAACTATTCTGAAGAACAGAGGATGATATGAAAATATTTAGAAGGTGTTCAATGAAAAAGTGATTAGCCCAAGGCATAAATCATGAGACAAAAAATGCGCTAAAGTAAGAGTTTGAACAAGGTCCAAAAAGCAACACTTGGTAACATACTAATCTTGTTTTCTCATAGAACTCCAATGTGTGAACATGGAAATGAATTACCTCTTGAAGGAAAGAGTTGATAGAAAACAAGTGAAGATGCTAGACAATGTGTAGGAATGATTTAGTTTGAAAGGTGATTTGTGAAGGGATTTTGGAAGGAGAGTTGTGCATTGCTCCGCTGCTAACCAGGCATCCATAGCCTCGATGGAGATGCATTTTATTCTAGTCACAACATTGCTCTATTATCAATCAGGTGTCTATAGCCCCGATAGAGATTATTTGAAATACCCCAGTAGAGAGTTATATATCAATTTGATTTTGTTTTTATCCTTTTTTTATTGATTGACTTTGATTCTTTTACTTTTAGCATTCTAACAATTTTATTTTAGCTACTTATTTTGACAAGGTGTTAAGAAAAACTGATGGCTTGATGGAAGGATGTGGAAGTGATTGTGATGATGATATTGGCTAGTGTCAAAAAATATGCCCAAAAATTCTTCCCAACAAGTTTATTATATGTAGATAGTGATAGGATCTCTAAGAGTTCAGTCATTCTTTAATGTACTAAGGTGATGAAAGAACAAGGTCAAACAAATACCATAGAGATAAATGTTGCAAAATTTTTATGAAATAAGCTAGCCAAAATATCATCGAAAGGATGAAAATGTGTTGGCTAGATTTTCTGCATAGCATCAAACCTAGGCAGTCATGAGATAAATCTCCCTCATTTAACCGGTGAGGCTCCCGTGTCAGATTTGTCAATTTTAAGTATGCTAATATTTAAATGGGGTTTTACTTTAATTACTCAGTTCATGAACCATAACTGAATAATTCTGCAGCAAGTAAACAACTGTTTAAAGAAAGGAAAAGTTATAGAAGAAGGTAATTACATAAACACATAGAAGAAATGGGGAAGATGTGCATCCCAATCATTAGATGGCAGATCTGATTGCATACACATAGAAGAATCCAATATATATAAACACAAAATTCTAAAACAAAGGTAGTTCTAGATCCAGATCTAAAATAACACAAATTTTACTTAAAAGATCTAAGATTAAAAGCAAGAAACACAGTACACCGTGACACAAAGTTCTCTGGAAACCTGCTCCTTTGTATTCCTTTGCTCCAAGTTGCTCTCAGGGGTTCAACACAAAGTCTAGAACACAAGATTGCTACTTACAAATTCTGATCGATCCTTAACCCGGAGGTTCTTCTCCTACTTATAGAATGTAGGAGGGAAAGTACAAATGGGAAGTCTAACTGAACTAAAGCATGAACAACAAGTAAAGATGACATTTGGCGATCATCCTCCACTAACTTCTCCTTAAGTGACACATGTATCACTTAACTAATAGAACGGTTCCACATGACTTTAAGTAATGATTGCAAAACCAATAACTTAGAAGTTTTACAATTTCATCCGGGAACATAGAAAATAGAAGAAGAAAGAATAGAAGAAGTCATGCCAAGTCATTGCCAGCTGTAACATTTATGTCTTCTTTTTGTTCTGATATCGGATATACTTGTCGAACATGTGATTCAACATTTTCCCATCTGTTTTAGCTATTGCTTCCTTTTCTGTCATAAACTGCAACAACCCTTCATTAAACACTTTGATGCATGCTTCCACATCTTCCAAGCTCAGCCCAAACCTCGCAATGTTTGCCTACAGTACCACCATTCTGCTAATAGAATTCATCGTGAAAGGCTTAGTAGCTCTGTCAATTCTCTTTTGTACCATTAGAAGAGACCCTTCAAGGGAATTAGGCACCTTACTAGGAACGATCCGCACAATGAAGTAACACCTCCGACCATGTCCTCCTTAGTGAAAGAAATGATATTGTTCGGTAAGGATGACGTCCTACTCTCAAGTGTCTGCATCCTCTTCAGCAAAACTCTGCAGATCTTCAAACGGAAAGATACTGTAAACTTGTTGGCTAGATTTTCTGTATGGCATCAAACATAGGTAGTCATGAGATAAATCTCCCTCATTTAACCGATGAGGCTCCCATGTCATATTTGTCAATAAAAGTGTGTTATTATCTATTAGGGGTTTTACTTTAACCACTTAGTTCATGAACCATAACTAAGAAGTTCTGCAGCAAGTAAGCAACTGTTCAAGAAAGGAAGTATTTTATAGAAGAAGGAAGTAAGGGAAATACAGAGAAGAAATGGGAAGATGTGCATCCCAATTAGTAGATAGCAGAGCTAATTGCATGCACATGGAAGAAACTTAATAGATATGAACACATAAAATTATAAAACAAAGACAGCTCTAGATCCAGATCTAAAATAACACAAAGTTCACTTAAAAGATCTAATATTTAAAAGCAAGAAACACAGTACACCATGACACAAAGTTCTCTGGAAACCTTCTCCTTTGTATTCCTTTGCTCCAAGTTACTCTCAGGGGTTCAGCACAAAGTCTAGAACACAAGATTGATGCTTACAAATTCTGATCGATCCTTAACCCGGAGGTTCTTCTCCTACTTATAGAATGTATGAGGGAAAGTACAAATGGGAAGTCTAACTGAACTAAAGCATGAACAACAAGTAAAGATGACATTTGGCGATCATCCTCCACTAACTTCTCCTTAAGTGACACATGTATCACTTAACTAATAGAATGGTTCCACATGACTTTAAGTAATGGTTGCAAAACCAATAACTTAGAAGTTTTACAATTTCATCCCAGAAAATAGAAAATAGAAGAAGAAAGAATAGAAGAAGTCATGCCAAGTCATGCCAGCTATAACATTTATGTCTTCTTCTTGTTTTGATATCGGATATACTTGTCAAACATATAATTCAGCATCCTTCCATCTGTTTTAGCCACTACTTCTTTCTCTATTCCGAATTGCAGCAACCCTTCATTCGGAATGTTGATGCACGCTTCCACATCCTCCAAGCTCGGCCCAAACCTCACAATGTCTGCCTGCAGTGCCACAATTCTACTGATAGAATTCATCGTGAAAGGCTTGGTAGCTTTATCAATTCTCTTTTGTACCATCAGAAGAGAACCTTCCAGGGAATTAGGCACCTTGCTAGAAATGATCCGCACGTATGAAGTAACACCTCTGTCAACTCTTTCCTCAGTGAAAGAAATGATACTATCTGGTAAGTCTGATGTCATACTCTCAAGTGCTTGCATCCTCTTCAGCAAAACTCTACAGATTTCCAAACGGAAAGATACTGTAAATTCAAGCTGCTTCCCTTTCTCAACTGATCCATCCAGTACAATTTATTCCGCAATCAATACATCTCCTAGCAGCTTGTTGATCTCGGCCAAAATACTTAGGTTACTCTCTGCAACTGTATTCATGCCTTCTATGTTTGCAATCAGTTGCTTCAGCTGATTTTCTGCATCATCCATAACCTTTAAGTGGGCTGGCACTTCTCCAAGTTGTACAGAAGCTTGACGAATGATCAAATCCTTCCATTCGTCAATAGCCTTTACTTGATTGCTTACATCCTCCATTTCCTACATAAGATGATCACTCACCTGCTCTGAAATGGGCTGAATGGAAGGTTTACCAACCTTGGCTATGATCTCACATAATTGAGATACTTGTTTCTACAGCTCTTCTATCTATGCCTTTTCACTGTCAAGCCTAAGGAATAAAGCATCCATCAATGTCTGCGTGTCCTGCTTCAATCCTTCAGTGGTGGCTTGACCGAGGGGTACTTTGGTCACTGTCACATCTTCCGCCGTGAGATCCTCCTCTATCTTTCATTCTGCCGGAATTGATATCTCAGCAAACTTCTCTCCGAATCTTCGATGATCAACCTAGAATTTGCTTTGGCAACTTTAGGCCTTTTGTCTCTTCTTCTCAGATTCTGGAGTAGCTGCAAGTCATGCTCCTCTAAGTTCATCTCCATTCTCGCTTCTGGAACCAACTGTGAAGCCAACCATTCCGATAAGTTACTTCTCGAAGAATGAGAAGTTGCTGAGTGCACTACCATTTCCCGTTCTGCATCCTGTCCATCAGAAAGTGCCACAGTGTTATGGCTGCCATCCTCTGAATCATCCAAGGACAAAGCTCTTTTGAGCTCCGCCATCTATAGCTTCAACATCTCTTCTGGAACGGGTGATGAACGAAGTGGTTGAGGAGAGAATATGAATGTCACCGGATTCAGTAGAGGCATGGAAGTATCCTGCTGCTGCGGTGCAATAGTTGGTGAAGTACTGGGTGTTGGAGAAGCTGGAGTCAAAGCTATGGTCGTAGAAGTGATCTTCTCTTTTTCTTGAGATCTTCTATGTACTTTCAACTTCTCAAACCTTCTGCTGCTTTCTCCTTCATGCTTTTGCTTAAGGGAATCTCCTGTGCTGAAGTTGCCCATGATTTGATTCATCAATGCTTCATCAAGGCAATATCCCTTCGTTAGCAGCCAATTTGAAGTATTCACCAACACAGCTCTAGATCTTTCTTCAAGTGTATGGCAGCCTCCTATGTTATCCTGCAGTATGGCTTTATCTCCTCCCATTTGATGGTATGTGTCAAGTACCACGTTCCCATCATCTTTAAGATCTGCAGGTATCTGTGCTAGTCCAAAGTCGAACACTAGATTTGCTGATAGCCTGCTGAAATCTCTCTTTCTAACCTCGTACTCACTTTTGCACTTCATCTAGAAATCTTCTAATGAAGGCACATGTGCATACTCCTGGGAGATTGTCTTCTTGGCTACTCCAAATGGATCAAAGTTCAGCTGTGCAGGGAAGAACTCTTGCTCATACTTAGATAACATTTGTGCCTCCATCCCTCAAGCTCTATGGATGCTAATGCAGCTATAATGCCCCACATTGATTGGGAAGAAGCCCGTAGACTTGTGCCACTTTGACTGAAGGTTGTGTAACTCCACAAGTTTCCTGCTGAGTTCTATGGCGATCAATCTATCATTTGGATACATGGGCATCGTTATTGGTTCTCCAGAAAAGCCCGTAACCCTAAGGTATGTGAAATCTATAAATTGAATGAATAGACTGCCAATCTTGGACACAGCTTCCCACGCTTCCTTGCTTACCCTATTGACCTTCAAGTCTTTTTCTAGCCTGCAGATGAAATCGTAGAAGAAGTCATCATTGATCACTTTGAAGTCTTTCTCACACACAGGTGCAGTAAGCTGTGGGTAGCACTCAAAAATGGGGTCCTTAGAAAGAACACCACATCTATCCAGCTTGGAAAAGACACCTTGTAAAGCTGTAACATACACCAAGTAGGAAGTCATCTTGAAGCTGAAAGTACACTTCACGTTCCGAAGTTACTCACCGATGTTGTTGCTAATAATTTCTGACCAATTGATTATGGAATCAACCTTGTTGACTTCAATGGTCCTGATGAAAGCATACATCCATGTTCGAAAAGTGTAAGCATTCGCTTCGCCATTAATCCTACATAGCAATCTGACAACATCATCTACCTCCTGCACCAAATTGGATCATGGAAGAGTTCTCGGGAACTTTGAAGGAGATGTAGGATTCTTCATATATTGGCTATTCATTATGCTCACACAATCAGCTCTATGCTTCTCCCATCTACTGTTAGCATCCTGAATGCTAATGGAAGTCACCACCTTTCGCACTGGAATCTTCAAACAATAATTGATGAACTCTGCATCTAAATGAATTATTGTCTTTCCCGAAGCATCACGTACTGATATGGATGAAGGATGGTAAGATCTAGCGCAGTCCATAACAAAATCTGGCAACTGGGCTGTACATGGAAAAGTTGTAGCTCAGATAATTCCATTGCTTTTGACCGCACGCATGAGTGAAGTCTTTCCCGCTCTGGATTTATCAATCAAAATGAAAAGAGGTTCCAGGCCTAGATCTGTGTCTCCTATGTCTGCAAGTTTGGAAGCAATGCATGACTCCATCGTGCTTTCTTTTTCATCTCTTTTCGCCATGGCTTTGATTATCTTTGTTTGGATAATTCTTTATCTTCTTGCTTGGCCGGATTTCTTCAATACCGGTGCAGATCTGGACAATTCTTCAGATTCGGAGGATATTTGCAATGTATTGGACATTCATAAAAGCTCCTTTTCTTCTGTAAAGCACCTGTAATGAATTCCTGTAATTTATTCAGACAGAAATGGCCACCGGAGCATGAATATTGAATTTTAATTCTAAAAATCTACACTTTTCAAGTCTGCTGCCCCAAAAAATGGTGTTTAATTTGCACATAAAGAGAGCATGAATTCTTTCAACAACACCTGAGCTCCTGTAACACCTGTGCAAACAATTATGCAGACAAAGATCAACCTCCTTCAAAGCATGCGCCAAATCTATAAGCTTTTAGCCTTGTTTCCACCTTGTCTGAGCAAAATCCTTCTTCAAATGGGGCCGCACTTTTCCTCTTGGCTGCAATTCTTTACCTGTGAATTAAATAATTCACCCATATGGCTGCCCATACTTATATAACCCTCACAATTCTATAATTAATAATTGCCCTAACAATTAAAGGCAATTAATTAATTAAAAATCAAGCTCTTCTATTTTAAATATAGCATGTTTAAAGACAACCATCCAATCAATTAAATTAATTCAATTTAATCATCCACACTTCACTTCACTTAAGTTTCACAGTGTGCTTTGACCATAGCCACTGAAAATAGAAATTAATATAATCATTTAATGCCTTTAAAAAGTCATTAAATTCCTTCTCAAAAGGGGCGTGCTTTTTGAGAGGAAGCGGGCAGCCATTAAATTTATTTAATTTAATGGAATTCTATTTCCAATTGATTTATTCCCCTTTTGACTTTTGTTGACTTTTCCTCCAAGCCTGGGTGCCAAAATTGGGTGAATAGGATATATTAATTAAAATATTTACTTTAATGTCATCCATTATCTCACCCAAGGTGGGTCGCACTTTTTTTTGCATAATAGAATTCTATTTTTAAGAATTTATCCACAAATGGGATTCTTTACCCTGCAAGGCAGGCCCCGGAAATCCCATGATTCGCTTAAGTGATTTGACTTTGACAATGGGATTATTTACCTTGCATGGCAGGCAATAAAATCCCATGATTTCACTTAAGTCACTTTTCTTTTATTTCACCATGGGAATTTTTACCCTGCAAGGCAAGCAATAAATTCCCGCCTGCCTGCAGCCTCTAATTTTCCCATTGCAGCTTAAGTGAATTTTATAACACGGGAAAAAGTACCCTGCTAGGCAGGTATAAAATTCCCACCCTGCTTGCGGCTTCTATTTTTCCCATTGCAGCTTAAATCCTTTGTTTTCCAAAAATGCGCCCATCCCCGCAGGGGCTTTTCCGTGCACGACTTCGACTTTTTCCCAGTGATCCAGACCTCTGATGGCGACTTCCTCCGGGCATAATGTGCGTATATGTTTTTCAGCTACTCCAGGCCAAAAATCGGGCTTACCCGGCAAAGGAATTGTTCTAGAGAAATTTCATAGAAAACGAAACGGGACAACACAAAAACACGAAAAATTGCCAAAAGTTACAAATAAAGCCCAAAACTTATTCCAAGTTAAAACCCTTCTAGCACATAGGAATAATGACATATTCGCTCATAATAGAGTTAAAACGGAGCGCAAATAGCCTCAAACAGGGCTCAAAATAATTAAATACAAATTTCCTGTAGACAAATCCCGACAACAGAATATAACAATTTTGGGCATCTGAGTATTTGGCGAAAAAGGCTAATATGGCTCTTTGGAAATATCTTGATGCAATACAAGAACTTTCAAGTAATAAAAACACAAAATGACCCATTATTTTAAAAGTACGAAATTTTTTCGGATAGGGTAGTCGCAGATTTCAGGATGAAATCTGGGTGACACCAAAACTCCAACTGCTTCCCCTTCTCAACTGATCCATCCGGTACAATCTGTTCCACAACCAGTATATCTCCCGGCAGCTTGTTGATCTCGGCCAAAATACTCATGTTACTCTCAACAACTGTATTCATGTCTACTATGTTCATCATCAGTTGCTTCAGCTGGTCTGCTGCATCATCCATAACCTTCAAGCAGGCTGGCACTTCTCCAAGTTGTACAGAAGCTTGATGAATAATCAAATCCTTTCATTCGTCAATAGCTTTTACTTGATTGCTTGCATCCTCCATTTCCTGCATAAGATGATCACTCACCTGTTCTGAAATGGGCTGAATCGAAGGTTTAGCAACCTTGGCTATGATCTCGCACAGTTGAGATATTTGCTTCTGTAGCTCGTCTTTCTCCACCTTTAATCTGGAAGTATATGCCCTGGTTCCTTTTGTTGTATTGTTGTTCAATCCTTTAGATGATGGCTTGACCATTTTAGGATTACTATTGGTTACTGTCATATCTTCTAAAATGAGCTCATCCTGCCAAGAACAGTGTATGCCAAACAAACTGCAGAGGACTGAGAATATGGCGGAGCAAAGATCTCTCCCGAATCCTCGATGATCAACCTTGAAGTTACTCTTAGCTTCAGAAGGCCTTTTGAATCTTCCACACAAATTCTGGAGTAGCTACAATTCATACTCCTCAAAGAAAATCTCAATTCTCGCAATCTGGAACCAAGGATGTTTAAGAGTGTTCTTTCATAATATTCCGTATGATTATGATATACTTCTTGAAGAATGAGGAATTTGCTGAGTAAATTACCAGACTCCCGCTCTAAAGTCCTCTCCATTCTGAAAACTGCCCACCCTGTTATGGCTTGTGGAACAATTACTCTGAATCATCAAAGGACAAAGCTCTTTCGAATCCATTATTCTATATCTTTGATGCCGATGATCTGCAAGAGGAATTTTCAACGAGAGTGGCAATAGAAAAACTACAGATAAAATCTCACCGGATTTAATTGAGCCAATGGAAGTATCCTAGATGCGGAGAAATTTAGTTGGTGAGGTTCTAGGTCGCCAGAGGTATTAGCCGTAGCTAAAAGCCTCTAATTCTCTTAAGTCAGTAGTGGATCTTCTATTATTGATTGATATCATTCTTTCAGTAATCTACATGACTTTTCAGAAGAATTCTGCTGCTTTGTAATTCGTGCTTCTGCTTGAGAGAATCTCCTGCGCCAAAGTTTGTTGTGTACTTGACTCAAAACACAACATAATAATTTCATGCACAAGTAATGTCCCTATTTCCTAGCAGCTCAGTTTGAAGTTTTCCACCAATCCTAGCGATTACGCCTGTAGTATCAATTGAATAGCAAACCTGGCTCTTTGATATATACTGCAATATGGCTCATGGAGAACGAACTCACCATTTGAAGACACAATGTCAGAGCTACCTTGAATCATTCCTTGCACATAACCATATTTAAGATCAACAGTGTTTACCAAAGTGCTAGGGTCCAAAGTTGAACACTTGCATTGAGAAAACCAATGGACTTGTTGGCTAAATCCCTCTTCTGCATAAGCTCGTACTCACCTAGGCACTTCATGAGATAAATCTCCCTCATTTAGGCACGATAAGTGCGTACTCCGTGTAAGATTGTCAATAAAATCCTGACTAGTATCTATTTAGGGGTTTTACTTTCAACTATGCAGCTCATGAACTCATAGCTGTATAGTTTTGCAGCAGGTAAGCAGCTGCGTTTAAAGAAATCGAAATATCTAATGAATCCTATGGTAGTTGTAATGAAAAACAGTGATTGAGAAGAAAGCCCGGGGGCATGTGCAACCCAATCAATAGACTTACAGAGTCGTGATATGCATGCACATAGTTGCAGAACTCAACTCCATGGATATTACCATCTATCAGAATTATAAGGATACCTGGGCAGCTTTCAGATTTAGATCTCCAGAATAATCACGTAAAGTTTAGGTAAGTGAGATCTAAGACAACTGAATGAATTAGACTGCAAAATGCGCCGTGACACAAAGTTCTTCGGAAATCTACTCCTTTCTATACCCTGTTGGCCTTCAAATCTCTCTCTAGGGGTTTCAACACAAAGTCATGGAACACAAGAATGCTACTTGACACAATTCTGAAATCTTTAACCCGAAAGTTCTTCCTCTACAGTATAGCTATGTAGTAGGGGAAATCGACAAATAGGAAGTCCTTTAGAAAGAACACCACATCCATGTGGAAGCTTGTAAAGGACACCCTATGAAACTGACAGCATACTCCCTCCTAGAAATTCCTCTTTGAAACTGACATGCATGATTCACGTAACTGGAGATAGAACTCACCTATGTTGTCGCTAATAATTTCTGACCAGCTGATCTCCAAGTAGTTGACCTTCTTCAAGTCAATGGTCCTGATTAAACCAATACAGTCCAGGTATTTATAATTGTAAGCATTGACCTCGCTCAATTACTCTTGCATCGCAATTTGATAATATCATCGACCTCCTGCACCAAATTGGACCGAAGAAGAGTTCTTGGAAAGCTTTGAAGGAGATCTTGTCATTTTTCATGTATCTACTGTTCATGTAGCTGATTCATTTTGTCAACTCTATGATTCTCACCAAACTGGATCTGGAAGCCAGCTGGATCTGGAAGACTAAGTAGACTGTGATTTTCTTGTAGGCATTGCCTTTGACATGTCTTCCCTCTTATCCTTAAGCTTTTGTATGTTCTTCTCCAGTACATGCATCAAGTGTAATGTTTTGCCTGTAGCATAACTCACTCATTTTTATTTTTAATTGCATATGTAGCAATCTAGCAAAATTCATGGAAAGCACTCTGAGTGCAACTGGGCAAATTCAATGGAAAGGCTTCAACTCGGATAGATTCCACTGCTTTTAACATGCACAAGGTCCTGGAAGTGAATTCTTTATGCACTGGCTAGATCTATCACGGGCTGCAATTCGAAACAAGAGGATCCAGACCTAGCCTTGTGTCAATCCTATGTCTGCAAGTCTGGATCTGATGCATAATTCTGCTGATGCTTTCTCATTCATCCCGCTTTCACCATGGCTTTGTCTATCTTTGTCTGAATAATTCTTTTTCTTCTTACTTGGCTGGATTTCTTCAATACTGGTGTAGATCTGGATAATTCTTCAGATTCAGAGGATATATACAATGTATTGGACATTGATAAAAACTTCTTTTCCTTTGTAAAAGCACCTGTAATGAATTCCTGCAGTTTATTCAGACAAAAATGGCCACCGAAGCATGAAGAGTGAATTTTAATTGTAAAAATCTGCACTTTTCAAGTCTGCTGCCCCAGAAAATTGGTGTTTAATTTACACATAAAGAGAGCATGAATCCTTTCAACAACACCTGAGCTCCTGTAACACCATTATGCAAACAATTATGCAGACAAAGATCAACCTCCTTCAAAGCATGTGCCAAATTTGGAAGCTTTTAGCCTTGTTTCCACCATTGCCTGAGCAAAATCCTTCTTCAAATGGGGGCGCACTTTTCCTCTTGGTTGCAATTCTTTACCTGTGAATAAAATAATTCACCCATATGGCTGCCCATGCTTATATAACCTTCACAATTCTATAATTAATAATTGCCCTAACAATTACAAGCAATTAATTAATTAAAAATCAAGCTCTTCTCTTTTAAATATAGCATGCTTAAGGACAGCCATCCAATCAATTAAATTAATTCAATTTAATCATCCACACTTCACTTCACTTAAGTTTCACAGTGTGCTTTGACCATAGCCACTGAAAATAGGAATTAATATAATCATTTAATACTTTAAAAAGTATTAATTCCTTCTCAAAAGGGGCTGCATTAAATAAACTAAATTTATTTAATTTTAGAATTCTATTTCCAATTGATTTATTCCCCTTTACTTTTGTTGACTTTTCCACAAGCCTGGGTGCCAAAATTGGGTGAATAAATATTAACAAATATTTATTTAATGCATTATTATTCACCCAATGTGGGTCGCACTTTTTTGAATAATAGAATTCTATTTTTAAGAATTTCTAACAATGGGATTATTTACCCTGCAAGGCAGCCCCGGAAATCCCATGATCCACTTAAGTGATTTGACTTTGACAATGGGATTATTTACCCTGCAAGGCAGGCAATAAAATCCCGTGATTTCACTTAAGTCACTTTTCTTTTATTTCACCATGGGAATTTTTACCCTGCAAGGCAGGCAATAAATTTCCTCCTGCCTGCAGCATCTAACTTTCCCACTGCAGCTTAAGTGAATTTTATATCATGGGAAAAAGTACCTTGCAAGGCAGGTAATAAAATCCCACTTGCCTGCTGCTTCTAATTTTCCCACTGCAGCTTAAGTGAATTTTCTATCACGAGAAAAAGTACCCTGCAAGGCAGGCAATAAAATCCCACCTGCCTGCTGCTTCTAATTATCCCATTGCAGCTTAAATCCTTTGTTTTCCAAAAATGCACACATCCCCGCATGGGCTTTTCTGTGCACGACTTCACTTTTTCCCAATGATCCGAACCTCCGATGGCGACTTCCTCCGAGCATAATGTGCGTATATGTTTTCCAGCTGCTCCAGACCAAAAATCGGGCTTACCCGGCAAAGGAATTGTTCTAGAGAAATTTCACAGAAAACGAAACGGGAAAACACAAAAACACGAAAAATTGCCAAAAGTTACAAATAAAGCCCAAAACTTATTCCTAGTTAAAATCCTTCTCGTACAAGGGAATAATAACATATTTGCTCATAATAGAGTTAAAACGGAGCGCAAATAGTCTCATACGGGGCTCAAAATAATTAAATACAAATTTCTTGCAGACAAATCCCGACGATAGAATAAAACAAATTTGGGCATCTGGGTATTTGGCGAAAAAGGCTAATATGGCTGTTTGGGAATATCTTGACGCAATATAAGAACTTTCAGGCAATAAAAATACAAAACGACCCATTATTTTAGAAGTATGAAATTTTTTCGGATAGGGTAGTTATAGATTTCAGGATGAAATCTGGGTGACACCAGTTGGCAACATGAAAATCACCTCAAGTATAGGTAAGGGTGAAATTAATGATGTGTATTTATTTCCAAGTTTGAATCATAATTTGATCCATGTTGGACAACTAGTTGAAAAGGATTTTAAACTACTATTTGAAGATGGAGTTTGTTCAATTTTTGGTAAGAAATGTGGAAATATTGATTGAAAAAATCCTACATGGAAAAAAATAGGATGTTTTCACTAAGGATCAATTTCATTAATGGAGGTACTTGTCTCCATACCATTGAGAATATTAACATGTTGTGACATTCAAGATATGGTCATATCAATTTCATAAGTTTACATGTTCTTGACACAAAGCGTATGGTAAGGTGTCTTACTACGTTAGATTCAAAGAAGGATGATGCATGCAAGTCATGTATTATTGGGAAACATCACATGAAACACCCTTAATCATATGTCGTATATTGAATATATATAGCCAACTTGTGGCTAACATAATCTCTTATCATGTCATGTCATATTTATTATGCTTTCATATGCTCATAAGGTTGGACTTGTGCCTCACGTATCATAGTATGGTATATATATGAGTTAGAGAGTAGTAGATTATCATCATATTACTGTATGGTTTGGAGGTTACCCCTCAAGGTGGATAAGTTATTCTACTTGCATATTGTGATCATTTCTCTATATTTGTGTGCTCCTTGGTGTTATATTGTTGTTGATATTATGATCTAAGTAATTTCATTACAAGTGGTAATAGAGATTCGTTTTATGCTAGAATTGGGTTAAATAACTTATTTGGGAAGATTCAGATATATCTCCAAAACGATAGCGAATTTTTCTACAATTGTTTACTTGAAGTTGCAAAATAAGTTAACTACGGTTCTCTAAAAATTTCAAGATTCTTCGACTTGTTTTACACAAGTTATATCAAATTTAAGGTTTTTTTATGAATTCGCTACATAGGATACAATTTTTTGAATTTTTTCGAGTTTCTTATATTTTTGTGAATCTCACCAAAAATCAGTTGAGGTTTGTTCTTTGTGTTTCTCTCTATTCGGATAATAAAAACTACAAAACCCTAAACC
Organism: Taxus chinensis; assembly: GCA_019776745.2. NCBI lineage: Eukaryota > Viridiplantae > Streptophyta > Pinopsida > Cupressales > Taxaceae > Taxus > Taxus chinensis. The sequence goes on from CM034153.1 coordinate 760,174,211, forward strand.
CTAAATTTCTACCCTAATGCTTATACCCCAAGACCCAAACTCTACATCATGATAGGGATATCAACTAGAGGCCAAGGAAAGGGTCAAAACACTCCAGGAATGACTCCCAATAAGGAAGATATGGATTTTGAATCCCCATTTTTTGATGTATCAGAGGTAGTTAACCAATTTCAAGAAAAGGTTAATAAAATGGTGAGTGTGGATGACCTCAACCACAATCTTCAAACACTAGAAAGTAACCTCAACCTCATAATGTAAGAAGGGTTGAAATCAATGAGGAAAGAGTTTATGCTCATTTTTTCAAGCATGAATATTGGTATGAATTCCTATTAAAGTCACATGGGTTGCTTCAACAATGCACACTCAACTCCAAATTAACCCAACTAGGGTGGATCATTTACGCAAGCCAACCATGTTACATCTTCTAGCCAATGTAGAAACATGATACAAAAGGTGGATATGCACAAATTATATGGTAAGGACTGCGTCACATGGATCAACCAGATGAAGATTCTTATCTAGGTACATCAAGTCGCAAGTGGGCAGAAGGTGGTAATGCCATCCTTGTATCTAGAACCAAAACCACAATGTGTGAGGAAAGAATATAATACTTGAAATCCTTACACGCCTTCACCATTACATATGTGTGCTTTTCCATGGGAGTATATTTCAACTCATAGGCTTTAAGGGGCGTGCTCATGAAAGAAATAGGAGCTTCTGCGTCCTCTTGATTTTTCTGCATCAATATTGCTGACATGGTGTGTTCGAAGGAATAACAATAAAGAATAAATTATTTACTGAAGTCAGGTGAAACCAAGGACCGGAGCTTTTGACAGGGCCTCTTTAATTTTCTCAAAAGCTTCCTTCCCTTCACTGCTCCATTTAAAATCTTGTGTCTTCTTCATCATATTCGAGATATGACAGGTTAGCTCAGCAAAGGCAGGGATGAATCTCCTGAGAAAATTAACTTTTCCAAAAAAAAGAGTGAACTCCTTTTTTGGATGTGGGCAGTGGTAATGTCTGAATGGATTTGATGCGTTCTGGATCTATCTTGGTTCCTTCTTTTGAAACAATGTGCCCTAGCAGCTTCCCTTTGGTTATGGTAAAGATAGATTTCTTGGGATTCAAAGAAATAACATGCTTGCGGCATTGTATGAAAAACCTCTTCCAAGTTTGAAATGTGTGTGCTTCTATCCTTGGAAAAGGACTATCAGATCATCAAGGTACACCACTATGCTTATATCCTTGAGATGAGCAAAAGCTAGATCCATAGCTCTTTGAAATGTAGCACCAACATTGATCAAGCCAAACGACATTTTCTCGTAAGCAAAGGTTCCCCTAAGGTGTAATGAACGTCGTTTTGTATTGATCTTCTTCGAGCCACCTTGACTTGATTATAGCTTGAGAAGCCATCAAGCATGGAAAGCATTTCAAATCCAGTGACCACATACATAGTGTGATCCATGATGGGGGATGGGGGTAGTTATCTTTTAAAGAAGCTTGATTAAGGTTGTGAAAATCCAATGCACAACCTAATTTCGCCACTCTTCTTCCTCACAAGAACTATGTTGGCCAACTATTCGTAATGATGTATGGGATAGATAATCTTTGCGTCTAGCATAATTTCAGCATTTCTTACAAAGATGGTTGCCTAAAATGGTAGGGTTGTTCTGCCGCAACTTCTACTTGAAAGGCTTTTGTTCTGGTTTTAGTGGGATGTAGTGTTGAACCTCCGCACGCTGATATATTTTTAGATCCTGATAAGACCAGGAAAAAACATCCATATATTTCTTAAGAAGCTCAGCAAAAACTTCTCTTTCGGCCTCTAAGCAACACTTACCCAGATTTAGTAATTTGGGATCATTGTCGGCTCCCAAATTTAGTAATTGTGTGTCAGAGGAAGAACTTTCCCCACTTTCTTAATTTTTCTTAAGCATCTGATCATACTTATCAAAAATTTCCTCAAGAGATACCAAGCCTTTGGGAATTTTATTTCCCTTTAGCTGGATAATCTCCTGACTTCCTAAGACGTCCACATCAATTTCTCCCATAGTAGTTTGCCTTGGAGGTGAATTGCTTCCCTCATAGTAGATTTCTTCAAAGTTGTCCTTCTGTTGGAGAAACGGAGCAATCTACTTGTCATCATTGAAAACCTGCCATTGTTGGACGTTATCAGGAACTTTTGGGCAGAAGACCATCTCCACTTTGTAGTCTCTTTGTCTAAAGAATGCGGGGAGGCTGATCTGGATTCAACAAGGCTGCAGTCACTGCAAGTGAATCAGCTCTTGAATTTTGTTCTCTCAAAATGTAAGATACTGAGAAAGCTGAAAAATCCAGGATAGTAGAGTAGACCCGATCTCTATAGTGCTGCAGTTTGTCTTTTTTGACTTGGTAGAGACCTCTTATCTGCTTAACAATCAGCTTGGCATCTCCCCTTGCATGTAATAGTTTGATTCCCATTGTTCTTGCCTGCTCCATACCTAACAACAACATGTCATACTCTGTTGTGTTGTTAGTATTTTCGAACATCAATTTGAAGGAGTGCGCATGCACCTTCCCTTCCCAGAGAGATAAGAACAACGCCTGCACTGGATCCAAATGAACAGCAGCCGCTATCAAATTCCAGAGTCCAAATCTTGTTTTTCAAGTTGATGCGGCTCTTGAATCACAGGTTGAATTTCTTCTTTATCCATTTATAGATAATAGACTTTGTGATCAGATTCTTGAAACAATATTTGAGATCTAGGATCCTCAGACTTTGACATTGTGTACTTGGATTTCTTCTCAAGTTCTAGCTTCTGATTTACTCCTTTGATTGGTATGTGCGCACAAGACCAATCCATCTTGACTTCTCCACCCAGCTCTTTGCAGAAATTTCTACTCAAAAGCATGCCATAAGAGACTGGGATGTCTGCTACAAGAATAGTCATTTTCAGCCTTTTTTCTGGAAAGGAAGCAAGTACTTCCTGTGCATATTTGATTTTCCCCACAAGAGGGGACTTGCCTTTCCATTGAATAGCATCTTCTGATGGTTTTTGTCAATGTGAGACCCAAGGCATCAACAAATTTGGCAAGCATGACATTGTCAAAAGCTCCAGAGTCCAAGATGCAATTGCTCAATTTGTATCCATTGATAAGCAATGACACATAAAATGGCTCGATCCTTTCTGATGTAGCAGGAGAAGAGGTAGAAGGAGAAAAACTTGCAGCTGCACTATTTGAAGGAGGAGTATTCTTTGGATTTGCTAAGATACCCCGTGAAGTATTATTTGTTGGGTTGGGACTGTTACTTTGCAATTACGTCAAAAGCTTGACTTGCTTTAGTAGGATTTGCATTGGCTCTTTGCTGTAGATTGAAATAATTTGAATATTTATCCTTAGGCACTAATGAAGAAGGAAGAGTGCTACCTCTTTTCAAGATAGTAAACATCCGGGCCAAGATCTTCTCTTTCTCTTCGACCGCTTGTGGATGCTTCGGCATTTTGGTGTTTCTGAGACCTTGTAAACACCGTAAAAGTGTGACCATCAAAATCTTCAAAAGATTCATAATAGCCCATCATCAGATTCGTAGTCCAGGTAACCAATGTCGGAGTTGCCAGCGGGATCTATAAAGTCTTCATCATCAAATGATTCATCAATTCCGAGATCCTCTTCATTAGTTTCCAAGTTATTCCTTGGCGCAGCTTCAATTGCCAACCATTGAGGTGTAGCAGCAAGTTTGTTTTGGTTTTGATTTTGATTTTGACCATTAAAGGTCCGGGTAGGAGCTATTCTTGAGGGGGTTGCATTCCCTACTTGAGAGATCTACTTCTTGATCTGCAGCATGTCATTAGCCAATCTCTACAACAAAGGATCTGAAGTACTTGAAGAAGCACCATCACCTTTGTGAAATGATTGTTTAAGCTTTCCAGCCATGATCAAGTCATCCTCAACTTCCATGGCAGCATTTTGTGCTTCAAGTATATTTACAGGTCTTGCCCTTCTCAGCTGATATCCAACTTCGGGCAATACAGTGTTTATAAAAAACGTCTTTTGATTTTCGTCGCTCAATGCAGCAGAAGTGGGGATTTTATATAAAATCCTCTGGAACCCTGAATAAATTCCCACATGTTCTCGCTTGGATCTTTCTTCAACTATGTCAGTTGGGTGATCAACATGCTAGCATCCTCTGTGGGCTTGAATCTTTTCAGAAATTACTCATGCATAGTCGCCTAGTTGGTTATGGTGTCAGGAGCTATCCGATAGAACCATTCTCCAGCCAATTTGTGTAGAGTCTCAATGAAGAGTCTGACTGAGACATATTCATGCTCTACTCCTAGCACACCATAAGATATGAAGAAGGCCGCCAAGTGATCATCCGGATTTTACTTTCCATCTCCAAATAATTTTGGAAAATTCTTTCTGGATCCCTTTGGCAAATCATGCATAGGTGGAGTCAGGTTCAAAGGCCCAAAAGCTACTCCCCATGGGACAGGTACTATCTGGTTCTGATTCTGATTCTGCATGATGAATGGGGCACATCTCCTCCTTATGTAGACCTGATGGATAATTCCAGCTACCAGATTATGCTGAAGACAATCTGGATCTGGATGAGTGTGCACTCTCCTTCGTGGTGAGAGACTAGATCTATGGCTTCTAACTTGAGGAGGATGAATGAATATGAATTGCTCTTGCAGTCAAAAGAAATGATCAGTCCTTCATTGTGCCTTCACGGATCGGGTGAATGGACGTTCAGCCAAGTTGAGATTTGTGTGGAAAACACTCTGATCTTCAACAGATAAGCTCTGATCCGCAAAGATAGTTGTTTCCCTAGCGGAGTCACCAAAAATTGTTGGCTAGATTTTCTACATAGCATCAAACCTAGGCAGTCATAAGATAAATCTACCTCATTTAACTGGTGAGGCTCCCATGTCAGATTTGTCAATTTTAAGTATGCTAATATCTAAATGGGGTTTTACTTTAATTACTCAGTTTGTGAACCATAACTGAATAATTCTGCAGCAAGTAAGCAGCTATTTAAAGAAAGGAAAAGTTACAGAAGAAGGAAATTACATAAACACATAGAAGAAATGGGGAAGATGTGCATCCCAATTAGTAGATGGCAAAGTTGATTGCATACACATAGAAGAATCCAATAAATATAAACACAAAATTTTAAAACAAAGGCAACTCTAGATCCAGATCTAAAATAACACAAAGTTTATTAAGAGATCTAAGATTAAAAGCAAGAAACACAGTACACCATGACATAAAGTTCTCTGGAAACCTGCTCCTTTGTATTCCTTTTCTCTAAGTGGCTCTCAGGGGTTCAGCACAAAGTCTAAAACACAAGATTGCTGCTTACAAATTCTGATCCTTAACCCGAAGGTTCTTTTCCTACTTATAGAATGTAGGAGGGAAAGTACAAATGGAAAACTCAAACTGAACTAAAACACAAACAACAAGTAAAGATGACATTTGGCAATCATCTTCCACTAACTTCTCCTTAAGTGACACATGTATCACTTAACTAATAGAATTGTCCCACATAACTTTAAGTAATGGTTGCAAAACCAATAACTTAGAAGTTTTACAATTTCATCCGGGAACATAGAAAATAGAAGAAGAAAGAATAGAAGAAGAAGTCATGCTAGTTGTAACATTTATGTCTTCTTTTTGTTCTGATATCGGATATACTTGTCGAACATGTGACTCAGCATCTTTCCATCTGTTTTAGCTATTTCTTCCTTTTCTGTCCTAAACTGCAACAACCCTTCATTCAACACTTTGATGCACGCTTCCACATCTTCCAAGCTCGGCCCAAACCTTGCAATGTCTGCCTGCAGTGCCACCAGTCTGCTAATAGAATTCATCATGAAAGGCTTAGTAGCTCTGTCAATTCTCTTTTGTACCATCAGAAGAGACCCTTCCAGGGAATTAGGCACCTTACTAGGAATGATCCACACGTATGAAGTAACACCTCCGACCACGTCCTCCTCAGTGAAAGAAATGATACTGTCAGGTAAGGATGACATCCTACTCTCAAGTGCCCGCATCCTCTTCATCAAAACCTGTAGATCTCCAAACGGAAAGATACTGCAAACTTCAGTTTCTTCCCCTTCTCAACTGATCTATCCGGTACAATCTGATCCACAACTAATACATCTCCTGGCAGCTTATTGATCTCGGCAAAAATACTTAGGTTACTCTCAGCAACTGTATTCATGTCTACTATGTTCGTCATCAGTTGCTTCAGCTAATCTGCTACATCATCCATAACCTTCAAGCGGGCTGGTACTTCTCCAAGTTGCACAAAAGCTTGTTGAATAATCAAATCCTTCCATTCGTCAATAGCTTTTACTTGATTTCTTGCATCCTCAATTTCTTGCATAAGATGATCACTCACCTACTCTGAAATGGGATGAATGGAAGGTTTAGCAACCTTGGTTATGATCTCACACAATTGAGACACTTGCTTCTGCAACTCATCTTTCTCCGTCTTTTCTCTATCAAGCCTAAGGAATAGAGCATCTATCAATGTCTGCGTATCCTGCTTCAATCCTTTAGTGGTGTCTTGACCAAGGGGTACTTTGGTTACTGTCACATCTTCTGCCATGAGCTCATCCTCCTTCTTTCCTTCTGCTGGAATTGACATCTCAACAAACTTCTCTCTGGAATCCTCAATGATCAACCTTAAGTTACCTTAGCAACTTTAGGCCTTCTGTCTCTTCCGCCAAGATTCTGAAGTAGCTGCAAGTCATGTTCCTCTAAGTTCATCTCCATTATCTCTTCTGGGACCAACTGCAAAGCCAACCATTCCGAGAAGTTACTTCTCGGAGAATGAGAAGTCGTTGAGTGCACTACCATCTCCCGCTCTGCATCCTCTCCATCAGAAAGTGCCACAATGTTATGGTTGCCATCCTCTTAATCATCCAAGGACAAAGCTCTTTCGAACTCTGCGATCTGTAGCTTTAACGTCTCCTCTGGAACATGTGTTGAACGGAGTGGCTGAGGAGAGAAGATGAATGTCACCGGATTCAGGAGAGGCATGGAAGTATCCTACTGTGGTGCAATAGTTGGTGAAGTATTGGGTGCTGGAGAAGCCAAAGGTAAAGCCATGATCTTCTCTTTTGATTGAGATCTTCTCTTTTGATTGAGATCTTCTGTATACTTTCAACTTCTCAGACCTTTTGTTGCTTTCTCCTTCGTGCTTCTGCTTGAGGGAATCTCCTGTGCCGAAGTTTCCTGTGACTTGATTCATCAATGCTTCATCAAGGCAATATCCCTTCGTCAGCAGCCAGTTTGAAGTATTCACCAAACAGCGCCAGACCTTTCTTCAATTGTATGGAATCCTCCTACGTTATCCTGCAGTATGGCTTTATCTCCTCCCATTTGATGGTAAGTGTCAAGTACCACATTCCCATCATCTTTAAGATCTGCAGGTATCCGCGCTAGTCAAAATTTGAACACTTGATTTGCTGATATCCTTCTAAAATCCCTCTTTCTAACCTCGTACTCACTTTTGCACTTCATGCAGAAATCTTCTAATGAAGGCACATGTGCGTGCTCCTGGGAGATCGTCTTCCTGGCTACTCCAAATGGATCAAAGTTCAACCGTGCAGGGAATAACTCTTGCTCATACTCAGATAACATCTGCGTCTCCATCCCTCGAGCTCTATGAATGTTATGGTAGTTGTAATGTCCCACAGTGATTGGGAAGAAGCACGTAGACTTGTGTTGCTTCGACTGAAGGTCATGTATCTCCACAAGTTGTCTGCTTAGTTCCATGGCGATCAATCTATCATTCAGATACATGGGCATCTTTATTAGTTCTCCAGAAAAGCACGTAACCCCGAGGTATGTGAAATTTACAAACTGAATGAATAGACTGCCAATCTTCAACACAGCTTCCCACGCTTCCTTGCTTACCCTGTTGGCCTTCAAGTCTTTGTCTAGCCTGCAAATTAAATCATAGAAGAATTCATCATTGACCACTTTGAAATATTTCTCACACGCAGGTACAGTAAGTTGTGGGTAGCACTCAAAAATGGGGTCCTTAGAAAGAACACCACATCTATCCAACTTGGAAAAGACACCTTGTGAAGCTGCAACATACACTCAGTAGGAAGTCATTTTGAAGCTGAAAGTACGCTTCACGTTCTGGAGTTGCTCGCCAATATTGTCGCTGATAATTTCTGACCAATTGATTATGGAATCAACCTTGTTGACTTCAATGGTCCTGATGAAAGCATACATCCATGTACGGAAATTGTAAGCATTCACCTCGCCATTAATCCTACATAGTAATTTGACAATATCATCGACCTCCTACACCAAATTGGACAGCGGAAGAGTTCTTGGGAACTTTAAAGGAGATCTAGGCTTCTTCATGTATCTGATGTTCATTATGTTCACGCAGTCAGCTCTATGCTTCTCCCACCTGCTGTTGGCATCCTTAAGACTAATGGAAGTCACCACCTTTCACACCGGAATCTTCAAACAATAATTGATAAACTCGGCATCCAATCGAATTATTGTTTTCCTTGTAACATCACGCACTGATCTGGATGAAGGATGGTAGGATCTAGCGCACTCCATAACAAACTCTGGCAACTAGGCTGTGCATGGAAAGGCTGCAGCTCAGATAATTCCACTACTTTTAACCGCATGCATGAGTGAAGTCTTTCCCGCTCTAGATCTATCAATCAATTCAGAAAGAGGTTCCGGACCTAGATATGTGTCTCCTATTTCTACAAGTTTGGAAGTGATGCATGACTCCATTGCGCTTTCTTTTTCATCTCTCTTCACCATGGCTTTGTCTATCTTTGTCTGAATAATTCTTTTCCTTCCTATTTGGCCGGATTTCTTCAAAACCGGTGTAGATCTTGATATTTCTTTAGATTCGTAGGATATATGCAATGTATTGGACATTGATTAAAGCTCCTTTTCTTTTGTAAAACACCTGTAATGAATTCCTATAATTAATCCAGACAAAGATGGCCACCAGAGCATGAATAGTGAATTTTAATTATAAAAATCTACACTTTTCAAGCATGTTGCCCCAAAAATTGATTTTTAATTTACACATAAAGAGAGCATGAACTTTTCCAGCTTCACCTTAGCACCTGTAATACTTATGCAAACAATTATGCAAACACAAATCAACCTCCTTCAAAGCATGCGCCAAATTTGGAAGTTTTTAGCCTTATTTTCACCTTTGTCTGAGCAAAATCCTTCTTCAAATGGGGCGCACTTTTCCTCTTGGCTGCAATTCTTTACCTGTGAATTAAATAATTCACCATTATGGCAACCCATGCTTATATAACCCTCACAATTCTATAATTAATAATTTCCCTTCCTATTTATGGCAACTAATTAATTAAAAATCATGCTTCTCTCTTTCAAAATAGCATGTTTAAGGACAACCATCGTATAAATTAAATTAATTCATCCACTCTTCACTTCGCTTAAGCTTCACAACGTGCCTTGACCATAGCCACTGAAAATAGAATTTAATTTAATGATTTAATGCTTCAAAAATCATTAAATCTATCCTAAATGGGGCGCACTTTTTTACATGAAGGGGGCAGCCTTTAAATAAATTAAATTTAATCAATTTAATTCATTTAATTCTATTTCTTTTATTTCCCTTTTTCTTGTTGACTTTCCTCCATGCTTGGGCGCCTATTTTAGAAAGAGAAATAATTAATTTAACCCACTTAAACGTTGCCTTCTTCTCTCTAAAGGGGACGCACTTTTTTGCATAATAGAATTCTATTTTTAAGAATTTTTCACAATGGGATTCTTTACCCTACAAGGCAGCCCCGGAAATCCCATGATCCACTTAAGTGATTTGACTTTGACAATGGGATTATTTTCCCTGCAAGGCAAGTAATAAAATCCCATGATTTCACTTAAGTCACTTTACTTTTATTTCACCATGGGAATTTTTACCCTGTAAGGCAGGCAATAAATTCCTGCCTGCCTACGGCCTCTAACTTTCCCACTGCAGCTTAAGTAAATTTTATATCACAGGAAAAAGTACCCTGCTAGGCAGGTACAAAATTCCCACCTTGTATGCTACTTCTATTTTTCCCATTGCAGCTTAAATCCTTTGTTTTCCAAAAATGCACCCAACCCCGCAAGGGCTTTTCTGTGCACGACTTCGCTTTTTCCCAGTGATCCAGACCTCCAATGGTGACTTCCTCCGGACTATAAATGAGTTTATAAGATGGATAAACACAAGGAACAATCACGCAAGTTCAAAACACAGCCAAATTAATGACCAAAGAATAATGAATGATAAAGAATCAATGGATCAAAGTGATTGTCCTAAATAGATAAGTCAATATGAAAAATGAGACACAACCACACAAAGTTTTTTGTAAACTAATGAATCAAATGGAGTAATTCCTAAGTGTTCGATCAATCAATCGTTTGACACGTAAGATGACCAAAAAAATGTCACCACTTATGCCAAGTTTGAAAATGAACAAGACATAAGTAATAACAAAAGGATGATATGATTTCCAAACAAGGTATACTAAAAGTGAGTTTAGATCCAATCAACACAAAATCTCAAAAAGTAGAAGTTTCAAACATGAACGACGCAACAATAACACTAAGATACATTAACCAAAATTTACGTACAAGTAAGGTATTAGTATTGAAATAATATTATTACGACGCGCACAAAGGTAACAACAAAATTTTCAAAATCGAGGTAATGTTTGAAGGCAAACTAAGGATAAAGTATACCAAGCAATTTTTATGATGCCCGTAGCCTAACGTTACAATCTAGACACATAGGTGGAGTTTGCAAGAAACAAGATGTAAGTATCAAAATTGTGGTGATATGATACAAACAAGATAACACGTCATAGGAGAATCAAGTGATGAATCAAGTCTAACTATGATGATGATCTTGACTTGGGTATCAAGATCAAATGGTTACCGATGATATGAGTACGTTTCCACACACTTTAGACATTTAACCACCCAGTTGCAAACATGGATGAGCGTAAACGGACATAAAAGTGGTGACACCGTCAGTTGGCAAAACACGTGTGGTCACCCCTCTTTTGATCAACAAAGTGTCGAAAGAAAGTGAAGGAAGTAGTACAAGTGAGAATGAAAAATGTTGGCCTCATTTCGGTAGAGTTTTACCTCACCTTAGGGTAAGTGAAAACTAAGAAAAAGTAGTTCTTCACACGTTTCATGATGAATGATGGCTCTTCATAACAATGATTTGGTCAAGTTGGCTCCAAATATTGAATGGCCTTCCTAGGTGGTTCACTCAACTAGGTGTCAAAATTTATCTAAGAGCAAGCTCGATTTACCAAGAAAGTCACACTGACTCATCTTGGGTTATCTCTGCTTTACTTTACCCCCTTTAATCACAGTGGGCAATAAATCCATCCATCGTGTACTCTCACTAGGGTCGTGATACGAATAGCTTTGACACTAAATCTCACAAATGGTAAAACTAGTCAATTAGGTCGTGTGGAGCACTTCTCGTTTCATCCACAAGGTTCCCTCTTACATGGACTACTTTAGGGTTCCTAGAACCACCCCCATTGTTGTAGCTTAAGGCGTTATGCCGAAGGGGTTATGTTATAGTTGAGCGGATAGGGGCATACCTTTTTCTGAAACCTACAAATACATTTTGATGTGTGTGGTGTGTTTTTTATCTTGTTTAATTTAATGTGGTTTACTTGAACACCTTTTGGAAACCTACACGTAAATTATATTAGTAATTTTGTTTTGTCTTGACTCCTTTCTTTGACAAACATTTTTGGTTTTGTACAACATATTAGTAATTTTCCATATACATACAGAGGACAAACATTGTTTATGATGCTCAATATCGTCCAAGGATGCAAGAGAAGAGTATACACGATGCAAAATCTAATTAAGAAATCAACAAATGGAAAATACTTAATTCAAATGCAAAATACATACATCTTGACCCAATTTGGACATTCTAAACATTTTTCAAACCTGTAGACGCCCCAATTTCACATCTATCCTAAATCAATTAATTTCCCTTCCTCATTTCCCACAAAAATACACTTCGAATTAATCAAATATAATTTGATTAATTATCCATTTCCAAATCTAAAAATAATCTAATCCTCACAACATGTCATTATTCTCCATGTTTTTCCACTATTGAATTAAAAATTCAAATTCAAATCCTCACCCACCATTCGTGGTCCCCACTCACCTAAAATCCTCCACTTATGAATTAAAAATATAATTCAAATCCTCACCCATTCTTCGTGGCCCCCACTCACCTAATATTGCCCACATTTTCAAACCATCCACCTAATCTTGCCCACATTTTCAAACCATCCACCTAATCTTGCCCACATTTTCAAACCACCCACTTAATCTTGCCCACATTTTCAAACCATGATTACTTAAATTAATTTAAGCTAATCACTCCCTCAGGCTATAAATACAACCTTACCCCTCCCCTCTAAACACACGGAGAATAAGCTTTCATGCCATATCTAAGTTCTTGCATCCTTTGAGCAAAGAACATCATTCTGCCTTGTCCTAATGCCAAAATAGCCTCATAATCCTTTTTCCCATCTAGTGCAAAGTAAGAGGATCGTTGTTGCAGGAAGGTCTTGCTCCGTCTTGAAGAAAAGCACCTACATATCACAAAATCAGGGCTCAATCCAAGTTTCCTAGCCCATTCTGAGGTTTGCTACGGAACGCGAAGGAGGAGGTATGATTATTGGTATTTTACTTCCTTGTTAGTAGTGTATTTTTCATAGCTTACATTCTGGCACGCCCGGTTACTTTCGATCTGTTACCATTACTTTTTCAATTAGTGGTTTTATCTGTTCTTTGTTTATTATTGTTTATTATTATTTCTTTTTCTGTTCCTTTTGGTATTCTTTGGTTAACCTTCACGCTTTGGGTAGTGTTTTTGTTGTGTGGTGTCTTGTGGTGTATCTGCAGGTTATAGCAATAATGAAACTCTGAAGCTCATCTTGTCTTTGATCTCCTCGGTACTTGGTGTTTAGTTGACAATTTTGGCTTTGCTATTTACTCGTCATCTGTAACAACATATGAACTATCCATTAGTTTATCATCTTACTGTCATGGGACAACCAATCCGGAAAATATATTTATTTATTTCCTTTTGCTAAAATAACTGCTTTGTAGGAAGTTAATCATTTATTTATTTCTTTTATTTCTTTTATTTTAGTCAATCATTTTATGATCTAACTCTTTCCTTCTGATTATTGTTATTTTTTAACCTTGCTGTCAAAATTTTAGCTTCTCAGGTGAAGTATAGAAGTCAGAAAATAAAAAAAACCAGCTCCCGGGACGTTTTTCTCACGTTTAAAATTTTCATTAAGAGCGTTCTCGTAGCCCATCTTCCAGAAGCCATAACTTTTGCTCCCGAACTCGGAATGACTTCATTTTTTTTTTAACGGAAAGGTATTGAAAAGATCTATGCAATGCAAAAATAATTTTTAGATTTAGACTTACAAAAAAAATTTGGTTTCATTTCTTCTAACACCTGTCTTTTTAACAAAAAAACAACAAAATTATAGTTTTATTTATTTTTTATTTTTTAATTTTTATTTCATGAAACATCCTCACACGTATGCTCTTTCCTCGCACTTCAAAAGTGATCTTGGAAATCAGAAACGTGAGGCCACTCGAGCTCTAGAAAACAATTTTTATTTTTAATTTTTTGCCTTACATTTAAATTTTCCACGACAACACTTCTAGATAATGTTTTCAGCCTCTTCTTTCATCATTTTTCTTTTTTGTGAAAATAATCATTATCGCTATTTCGCAATCATGATTAAATTGCAATAATTATTAACATTTAAAAAAAAAAATCGAAAATCAAAAAATCAGAAACTATTCCAATTGTATCCGCGTATGCTCTTTTCTTGCGCCTTCGAGCGATCTGGAAAATCAGAAACGGTCACATTTTTTTTAGTTTCTTGTTCTAACATTGCAGGATCCTCTAGCTTTGTTTTCCAACTGTCATTTTAATAATTATTTTCCTTTGTCATATTCTTAATATTTGTTTGGTCGTTGGTTGTGTATGTTCTTTTCCTGCGCCTTTGAGCGATCTGGCAAATAAAAAACAATCACGATCACTTTTCTAACATTTTATTTGCAGGATAGCTACTAATTTGTTTTCTGTAGAACCGCATTACTGGAATATTGTCAAAAATAAAAACAAAAACAACAAAAATCCCGCAAAAATACCACCATTCAAAGACAATTGCTGAAACAAAAACAAAACAAAAAGTACGCTCAGGTACGCAATTATTTTCTGCTAGTGATTTATTTCAAATTGGACAGAACCCTGCGTTTAATCACTTTATCATATTGTTTTTGCACGTAGACAAGGTGGATTTCATCACCACCAAAGCTACATCGGTGACGTGGACTTGACTACCACGCACCAACAGCATTTGCATCTGCATTGCACTTTGAGACCTAGTCTCATCACAGCGTTCGGTATTTACCTCGCCGCTGCTCTTCACTTACAGGTAATGCTGTCGTGCAGCGCATGCGAGTCACGCCTAAATAGCTGTAACAACGAAGCCTGGGCATCGTCCCTATAAATCTTCGGGGAGTTATAAGGACACCATACACATTCATCCCTCCATCACCTTCCACCTTTTCACAAAACCTGTTCTGGACGTGGTGATTCACTCCGAAATAGGCAAGTAAGAATTGGTGAGTCTCCTCCAGTGCTCTAAGGGTTCCCCGTACCAATTCTGTCCCCGTACAGAATTAGGTATATCAGGACTAGGGTATATCGGAGGACGCATCTTCTTGGAGTAATAAGAGCCTGCATCCACCATTTCACAGCATACTTGTATGATTGCATGAAACAATGATCATTCCTGAAGAAGTTACCTCATAAGCCAAAACAATTGAATCCACATGACTGCTTGCTGTTTGAAAACACAATAGTTTAGCATTATTTTATCATAAAACTTGGCTGATATCAATGTGTTCATTGTAAAAGTTTAGACCCTAGTTGTGTTCCACAAAAAAAATCGGTTCTCAACCAATTCAATACCAAGCGAAAACATCCAAACAATCCAACAACATAGACCAAAACATCACACCAATTTCATTAGCTCACTTTAGCCAATAATACATCTGTCATAGCTTGTCTTCAGCTATATCCAATAGATATTGAGTGACTTGCGTTCACTCCTTATCTCATCAATTGTCAGAACATTCTTTCTAGCTTGTTTCAAGCTATATCAAAATGACATTGAGTGACTTGTTTGAGTTCACTCATTATTTCATCAGCTGTCGAGTTTCACAAAATCCCATCCGACACAAATCCCTTCAAAACTCATTTTGAGTTCACAACTGTGTTGAGTCACTTGTTTGAGTTACTCTTCCTATCAAAAATCCAGAGCTTGTTAAAGCCAAACCAATCAACATATTCATCATAGCTTGTTTGAGCTACATCCCACTTGTATTGAGTACCTTGTTTGAGTGTACTCCTTACATTTTCGTCTGCTAAGCTTGTTTAATCCAAAACAATCAAGATATTCATCATAGCTTGTTTGAGTT
Source organism: Taxus chinensis (assembly GCA_019776745.2). Classification (NCBI taxonomy): domain Eukaryota; kingdom Viridiplantae; phylum Streptophyta; class Pinopsida; order Cupressales; family Taxaceae; genus Taxus; species Taxus chinensis. The sequence continues at coordinate 760,189,772 of CM034153.1, forward strand.
ATATCCCACTTGTATCCCGAGTAGCTTTTTTTAAGCCTTCTCCTTATAGACTTACTTGTTAAAACTCGATTGAGCCAAAATAAAGATCATAATCAATAGGTTGATTTTTTCATCGCACATTTCTTCGTTCTCCCTCTCTTTCAAACATGAATAATTCACGAAAAACATCACACAATGAGCTATTAGAACAAATTAATAAGATGACAACACAACTCTCTCATATGGCTACCCAAATCAGTGAGCGATCACCCAAAAATCCGATCATACAACCTCACGAAGAAATCAGTTCACGTAAAGTCCAACGTCAGTTTACCCCCCTTGGAGAAAGTCTCTCTAGTGTTTTTCATCAATTAAAAGAGGCTAAACTGATAAAATATCCAATTACAAAACCCTTTGTCAAAGGGGAAGCTAAGCCATGCTGGTACAAACCTAACACATACTGTGACTTTCATCGCATTGATGGTCATCACATAGATAAATGTGTACGATTTAAGAATTACGTCCAAGACTTAATTGACGACGACGTCATCTCTGTAGAACTTGATGACAATGCTCTTGCAACCAACGACACATCCAATACCACAACTTTCCATGAAGAGCTGACTACTGTCGAAACTCCTATATATACTGAAATTCCACGAGATCATGACGACAACAGTCAAGACTCTCTAATTCCAAACCAATCGATATCTTCTTCAAATTTCCTTCCATTAGTTCAAACATACATTGAACCTGTTTTGGACAACAACATTCTTCCAACATCTACTGAGCACTTGAACTTATTTCAAGACTCTCTTTCAGCCCAAACATATATTGAACCTGTTTTGGGTGACAACATTCTTCCAACATCTAACGAGACCTTGATCTCATTTCAAGACTCCCTTTCAAACCTTGATATTACTGTAGACACTACAGACGAGGCTCCATCAACAGGTACCATTAAGTTTGATTCTATTCTTCCAATATTAGCTCTTATGCCTAACATCTCTAGCCTTTTTGTCGAAACACAACCACATCAAGTTTGGACACTTGCAACAATGCAACCTGTCATGACCATCATACTTTCAACGATCGATCTTGTAGGAATCTCATCACTAATGATTCTCACCTATCAAGACTTCTATGTGCATATATTCTACGAGGTATGTATACCTAGGAATATCTTTATGCCACCTTTTCCATCTTTAATTTTGAATCTATCATCAAATCAATTAATTCATGGACAAACAGAAGCAAAAAATCAAACAATGCAAACTGAGGCCACTCCCCTCTCCCTTGTTTATGGTGGGGAAGATATTTTACATGTCAAGGTTGAATTCCCATCCTTTAGAATATCCCTCAAAGACGTAATCAATAAAGATTATTATCAACATTCACGCCTTAATGAACTCAAGCTTCTTGATGAAAAACGACTTAATGCCCTAGATCATCTTCAAGTATATCAAAATCAGCTACGACATAGCTACCATAAAAAATTCAAACCTAGAAAATTTAAGGTCAATCATTTCATTCTCAAAGAAAATCGAAAGAACACACCCAAAGAACGAGACAAACAAGACAAATTTGAGCCCAACGAAATCATAGATAAATTTGGCTCTGGAGCTTATAAATTGGCCACTGCAGATGGTCAAGATCTTGATGAACCAATGAATGTAGTTCATTTAAAGAAATTTTATCCTTGAGATGTTCACTATTCCAGGATACAACGTGTACATTGTTCCTTTTGTCTTTCTTATCTCCGAATAATTTAAATTTATTCATTTCCATTAGCAGATATTTTCTTTATCAAAATCACATCTTCATATTTATCATCATGAGACAAGTGCTAATATAAATCCTATTAAGTTTGTGAGCGTCATACTTCTTCCACTTTCAGTCGCTTTCCTCTATGGTCATACCTAGAAGCTTACTGATGGTAATATATCCCCTTCTAATACATTCTCTCTTTCATAACAAAGCTCTAAACTTCGTTACCCAGTTCGTTTGGTCGTCCATCTCAGTCTTCGGTGTTGAACCCTCGCGTCCTACTAGTCGTGTGGGGCTGAGATTGGGGGAAAATGTTTCTTCCCAAATACAAAGCACTATTGTAAAAAAATCCATCAATTCAATAACTTATGAATAATTCATTGTCACATCTTTCGTCCTTCATAGTCTTTGGTGTTGAGCCCACACTTCTTACTAGTAGTGTGAGACTAGGAATGGAGGAAGATGCCCTTACTCGTCTACGTCTTGTCTTCGGTGATAAACCCTTGCCTCTTACAAGTGGCATGGGACAAAGCGTAGAGGGTCATTCTCATACAAGCATAAAAACATTGCAAAATATTCCAAAAAAATAAAAAAAAAAAAAAACAAAAAAAAAAAAAGACAAAAAAGAAATTCACTCGCCTATATTTTGCCTTTGGTGATAAGCCCTTGCTTCTCACTAGTAGCATGGGGCAAGGCATAGGGAGTCATTTCAAAAATACAAAATCTTACAGTGCTTACAAATTATAGAATCCCCAAACACGTAATTTAGATGCCTAAGTGAAGAGAGAACTATCCCTTAACCTCATATCTTATCAATCAGCAGGCCACATAACTGTCTAAGTCTAGCATGTGACTCATAAAGTGAAAGCTATTTTTGAAACCGGTTTAGTACCATTATGAAGAATGGAGTCACAATTTCCTAAAGGGATTGTTGTTAGCATTTGTCTCTATATTCATTATCTACCTCCTACGTCCTTCTTGATTCTTGGTGATGAGCCCACACATCTTACTAGTTGTGTGGAGTCAAGAATGGAGTTGGAATTCTTTTCATCATATCATCACCACCATATCATGCCAATGGAAAGTGAATTTATGTTATTTTGAGCATAAGTTACAATGCGGAACACGGTACATCGTCTCTCAAAAATAATTCTGCACTCTGGTCCATAAATTGTCAATCATAATGTAAAAATCTAAAAACATTTGAAAATCGTAAAAAAATCCAAAAACAATGTAAAAATCTAAAAATCTAAAAACATTTGAAAATCATCAAAAATCTAAAAACAGTGTAAAAATCCAAAAATCCAAAAAACATTTGAAAATCATCAAAAATCCAAAAACATTTGAAAATCGTCAAAAATCCAAACATAGTGTAAACATCCTAAAAATTCAAAAACATTAGAAAATCCAAAAATCCAAAAACAAAAACATTAGAAAATATCCAAAATACAAAAACATTTGTAAAATTTTCAAAAGACCAAAAACATCCACAAAATTGTAAAAACTCAATAAGTAACACAGTTCATCCTTTGAACTATTATCCCAAACGAATGGTCCAACCACCTTATGACTACCAATTTCAAACCACTTCTCCTCGCGTGAATCCTCGCTTGGGGAAAATCTGGCTCTCATTGTTTCCTTGTTTGAGGAGACTGGCCCAATCCTTTGTACCTCTGCTTGGGGGCACATCTAATCAATCATCACTGTGGAACACGTTAGGGACATGTTTACTGGTTCTTGTGTTGCATTATTAGTGGCAAATTATTAATTACTTTCTTGTATCTTGATATATTACAGGGGGCATCTTGATTTTATATATCCTGGTGTTCTCTGTAATATTCTTATGTTATCTGATTGCATGTCGTACTGGGGCATCATACTTTCTTGATGGCCTCTGTCTATGCTCTCTTCCATTTGCATATCGTACTGGGGCATCAAACCTTTTTGATGGCCCCTGTCTATGCTATCATGCATATTACAGTCTAGTCATCCTGATCTTTTATATCACGATGCATCCTGTTATGTGCTATATTAAAATTAAGATGCTTTTCGTCACGTGAGTATCTTCCTGCATGATCAAAATCTTACTTTGCACCCCATCCATTCACCCATACTAATACATTCTCCAGTTTGCGAATCCTACTTGATCACCGTTGCAGTTTGCGAATCCTACTTGACGATCTTTCTCAAGTAGCATTCACTATCCAGCAGCTCCTTCTCCCCCACCATGATCACCATGTATTTGATCCATTCATTCTCACTTCTCATTTTTACTCCTCTACCGCTTATACTCATATTACCCTTCTCACCATTCCTGTCCCCTCTCACCCATTGGTATTCTTTCCTTTCACCCGTTTTCTTCCCGCTTGACAATCTTACTTAATAACCCCTTCTATATGGAATCCTCAGTGGAGGTTTACCCTCTCCCTAAGATCTTCCCGCTGTAGAAGCTTCTTCACCACATGCCCTCTCATCAAATAACCATCACCACCAAACACATCTTCCAACTCCACCTCTTCTACTTCCCATTCCTGCATCATTACTCTCACCACGTGGGCATCCCAATTAAGGATTCCCCTCACACTCTCCACCCTCCACTACATATATTCCTTCATCCATTCATGTTATACTCCTTTGTGTCCTTTATTTCTTATTATCACCTCATCTCATATCATATACCACTTCGGCATACCTCACTCACTCTTTTCTCATCCTTCCCCAAATCCACCTTATGCCTAGGTCATCCTACTTACACGCTCTCGTAGTATGGCAAATTCACTTGAGGGTTCCCCTTCAGTCCATTTTGTCATACCCTATTCCCACCAACTCTAACATCATCCTTCTTCCTCAGCTTGGCGATCTTACTTAACCATCCCAGCCGCATGGCAATCTTACTTAAGACTTCTACTTAAGGTTGATCTGTCCTGTGGCCTTCCCCCATCCCATCATATTTCCCCCATCTTATATCTCCTACCTCTCATCGCGATCATCTTCTTCACCCTACCATTCCACCCCCTATCCCCAATATCATTTTGTATTTCTCTATGCATATCATCCCTGTCAGTTAGGTGACCCTACGAAACCTCTCCAGAAGTATGACGATCTTACTTAAGAGATTCTCTTAAGCATGACATGTCATCTTACACTCGCCCATCACTCTCCAATATCACCATCCATATTTCCTCTTCTTTCCCCATCATCACATCTTTCTACCACCACTATCACCCTCCTCTGCTTGGCAATCTTACTTAACCACTCACCCGGCATGGCAATCTCACTTAAGAGTCCCTCTTAAGGATGATCTATCTCCTTGCCTTTCCCCATCACTACCCACCCCTCACCCTTCATTTTTTCTCGGCATTCCCCATTATCACATCCTTTCACCTCCTTTTCGATTCTCGCAAACACCACTTCTCGCTTGACCATTTGTCATCTCCAGTTTTGCTCACATGGCAATCTTACTTAACCACTTCCGTCACATGACAATCTTATGTTAGGGTCCTCCCTACACTTAACTTGTCATCGTGAACTTCTCCCCCGCCTCATTCTTAGTTCACTTTATCGATCGTTTCTTCCACCTGGTATCTCCTATTACCCACTTTTTCCTCCTACTATTATCCTTTCTCCACACATCTTCTTACAACATACACCTCATCTCTTCTACCTACAATCACATTCTTTTCCCCCATTTTCCCCTCCTTGATCCATCATCCTTCATACCATTTCTTCCCATTCTTTTCATGTCTTGGTTCTTCATCCTCACCTCGTTCATCCTCATCACCCCCATCCTCTCCTCGCTTTCACTTCGTCCAACTCCTCCCTCCCATCTTCTTCACTCTTTCCCCTTCATCTTCTCACATTCCCCCTACATTTCTACCCACACACATATTCGCCATTACTGTTAATACTCCTATATCATTCTTTCATCATCATCTTCTCTTCCCGCACTCATAATTGTCAACGGGTTTTCCCTAAAAATTATCACTCCTCATTCCGCACGACCTCATTCACTCCCTTGGACCTTCTAGAGTTTCCCTTCATTCCTTCCATCTTCTACGCCCACCACTCATTGGCAACGGGTTTTCCCTAACGTCCCTTTGTTGGCGTTACCCTTTCCAGTCCTCATTCGCTTTCTCTTTTTTCATTTTTTCTTTCACCCTTCCCCACCACTCATTTTCAAGAGGATTTCCCTAACATCCTTTCATTGGCATTGCCTCTTCTATCCCCCATTCTCTTTTCTCTCATATTCTTTTCCCTCACTCCCACCCTTTCTTGTCGCTTCTTACCCATCTCTCCATCTCCTCTTTGCCCTCTTCACTATCTTTATTGTCTTCATCATACATCCTTTTTCTATTTTCCCATCATCCTAGTATCCTCATTTCATGCATCTCCATATCTTTTCCAATCGATGTCATTCTTCCCCTCTTTCTTCTTTCAACATTCCTTCTACCATTTCCTTTCCACTTATTACCCCCTTTCTGTATTCCCTTCCTTCTCCATCATTTTCTTTGTTATCCTCTTCTCTCTCCCACCCCTCGTCTTATTTTACTTCCCCTATATCATCTTCTTCCCCTTTTTCCATCACGTTTCCTCCTTACATCCCCATCGATAACCTGGTTGTTCAGCGTTGTCCTGTCTTTTTTATCATCCCACTCTCCACATGCATCTCCATACGGTCTGTTCCATATTCTTTGCCTTGGTCTTCCTCGCAATGACGTGATTCCTTCACTCTTCTCCTTGTATTTGTTCTATCTTCCTTTCCTCTCCCCTAATTTTCACGTTTCTTCTGACCACTTCCCCTTTTCTCTACCACCCCTACCTTTTTGTTCATTCTGTATATGTTTCTCTTCCTTTCTCTCCTCTTTTTCACACTTTCCTCGCCCCTCATAGTTTCTTTTTTTTCTCCGTTCTACTTCTTCTTTTGTCCTCTTTCCATTTCCCTCCATTTCACCCCCTACTCCCACCTCGTTTTCTCCTTCTTATTTATCCTTTCCCATTTCCTACTTTTCTTCACTCTCTCATTTATTTCACTGCCACGTATCCCTCTTTACTATCTCTGTTGCTTCCTTCATTTTACACATCTCTCTATTTCATCCCTTCACCCTCTACTCTGTCATTTTCCTCTTTTTTCCTTGTTTGTCCTTCATCATTCCCTTCTTCCCCTATCATCCCTCTCTCTTATTTCTACCTCTTTCATTCCTTTTTTTTTTTCCCCTCCCCTATCTCCCTTACTCTTCTCATAATCAACCCCCAACCCTATCCATTCCCTTTTCTCTTTCCCACACACCCTCACACCTAGCATTCAAGGTCGATTGAATCCTTTCTCCATTTGCGTCGTGCGGTCATTCCAGTCTCTTCCACTCCATTATCGTCCTCTTCTCCACCAAATCCATTTCCCTTCTTTTCGAGAGTTCTGTCGTATATTTCATTCTCGTCAATCCTCTCGAGGGGGCATCACCACATCTATCCATAATCACATCTTCTCATGACATTTTTGTCTTGGAGGATACCATGACATCCGTCACTCACCACTTTCTATTCTCCCCAACAAACATTCACTCTACCTTTTAAAAAGTAGATTGAATTCTTCCCCCATACCGTCTACTTTCTTTGAAAGGACACTACTTTCATAGTACCCTTCCAAAGAGGGGCAAATGTAGACACCCTCAATTTCACATCTATCCTAAATCAATTAATTTCCCTTCCTCATTTCCCACAAAAATACACTTCGAATTAATCAAATATAATTTGATTAATTATCCATTTCCAAATCTAAAAATAATCTAATCCTCACAACATGTCATTATTCTCCATGTTTTTCCACTATTGAATTAAAAATTCAAATTCAAATCCTCACCCACCATTCGTGGTCCCCACTCACCTAAAATCCTCCACTTATGAATTAAAAATATAATTCAAATCCTCACCCATTCTTCGTGGCCCCCACTCACCTAATATTGCCCACATTTTCAAACCATCCACCTAATCTTGCCCACATTTTCAAACCATCCACCTAATCTTGCCCACATTTTCAAACCACCCACTTAATCTTGCCCACATTTTCAAACCATGATTACTTAAATTAATTTAAGCTAATCACTCCCTCAGGCTATAAATACAACCTTACCCCTCCCCTCTAAACACACGGAGAATAAGCTTTCATGCCATATCTAAGTTCTTGCATCCTTTGAGCAAAGAACATCATTCTGCCTTGTCCTAATGCCAAAATAGCCTCATAATCCTTTTTCCCATCTAGTGCAAAGTAAGAGGATCGTTGTTGCAGGAAGGTCTTGCTCCGTCTTGAAGAAAAGCACCTACATATCACAAAATCAGGGCTCAATCCAAGTTTCCTAGCCCATTCTGAGGTTTGCTACGGAACGCGAAGGAGGAGGTATGATTATTGGTATTTTACTTCCTTGTTATTAGTGTATTTTTCATAGCTTACAAAACCAGAGATAAGAATCATTTCTGAATCCCAATATCGCCCCAAAATACGCAATGGAAGAGCATATGTGACCTTACTCTTATGATTAAACATGCAAGGTTTATCCAATGTTTAATACAATTTAACAAAAGCTTGTAAACATACCCTGCAAAATAAAAATTAATCATATTAAACCTGTAATGATGTTAGTATTTAATGACACAAGCCTTTGTAAACACAAAATTGATATGTGAATCCAGACTGAGGTACCTGCACACAGGTTATGGTGTGTGTGTGTGTGTGTGTGGGTTATGGTGTCTACGCACTTCTTTGTAAAGTTAACGGGTCTGCAACATGTTTGTGCTACCCGAGAGATGCATGTGCCTGTATCAATGCGTCTACGCTAGTGGATATATGCTTGCACATGGGAAGTGAAACATAATGTACAAGAAGCTATGAAAGTGCGTGTGCGCTAGCAGAAGGATGCTTGCACTAGCAAATGGGTGCATGCACCACTAATCCAGACACAGAGAATGTGTGCTAGCATAATGGTGTATGCGCTAGCTTGATAGGTTTCTAACAGAATTAAGGTATAGTACTATAACACTGTGTGTGTGTGTGTGTCGTGATTAGTGCCTACGTGTGGTTTTGTGTACATGTGTGCCCCCCTGCAAAAATTGTACTTGGTGATGACATTAAAATACGGCCCAATGACATAAACAAGTTCAAAAAGCTCCAAATGTTAACATGTTGGTTCAAAATTGACAATAACCCATCAAAATTAAACCTCTAAATAAGACTCAACACATGCAAGGTTAGCAAAATCATAAGAATTTTAACATTATTTCACACATGTGCACATTAAGGGTTATCCAAATGTTGAAATAACAACAAAATTTGAACTACAATGTTAAGGGACTAAGGTTCAAGTCCTACCGGGTGTGCCAAATGTGTGCAAGAATTAGTTAGCCATGTTAGTGAAATTGAAACTAACACCTAGTATCTTCAAAACAATGCTAAACTAACATCTATGCACCATCATACTAAGAGCTAAACAAGTAATAAACATCAACATTATGCATTAGAACCTTGAAAATGAACTTCAAAATAACATGTAAACAATTATTGCTCTACTCTTTAGAAAGCTAAATCTATGAAATGGACATTTGTATATATCCTTTAGCTATCAAAGGGTTGATAGTTGTTGATTGATCCAAGAGGCTTGAGAATGGAGGTTCATCAAGTCATGACAACAAGGCCTTTCTTAATTAACTCCATTGATCTTCACAAAATAGCTTGGATGATTAAATGCAAAGGGATGATGTTTAGATCCACTCTAATGGAGAATTCTCTAAGATGATGAAAATGGCTATAGCTTAGGCTCTATGCTCATTTAGGTGTGTAGGTGTAAATAGAAAGGTAAGAGGATGACTCCTTATATAGCCCAATGGATAAAAGAATCTCTACATCCCTTTACATGTGGGATAATAGCTAGGTTGAGTTAGTTTTGGATAAGGATGGTTGAAAGGGGGTTGAGTCAACCTTAGGAGAGTTTATTTTGTCTTTTAGTGACTCATGGGGTTTGAGGGGATTTATTAATTAACTCAAGTGATTAATTAAGAGGTGAGCAAGCTTATGGAAGCTTTTTAGAGGAATAATTAGCATGATTTAGACTATGGGAGGAATTTAATCAAATAAATGATGATTTATTGCTTTAATGGAATAGGAAGCTAATTAATTAATATTAATTAATTAGTCTAGATAGAAAGGGGGATCAATTAACTGAAGGTCGTTAATTGGTGTATTTGTTGGATAGAAGAGTTAATTAATTAACGTAATGTAACTAATTAATAGTGATAGAAGAGAAAATGAGAATTTATTGACGATATGTCGTCAATTTGCAGGAAAAGATATAATTAGTGCAATTTAAGTATTTAAATTGCTCAAGTTAAATTATAGGTGTCTACAGTTAGAAGACATTTAATTTCAGTTCTGAGTTTTGTTTTAAGCATTGTACTTTCAAGCTTGGTTTTTTTAAGTATAATAGTGAAAACTATTTCTTTCCATACCTCCTAAATGCTTTATAACTGTGCATACAACACTGACATTATTGAAATTTTACGTCCTTTGGTTTGATGATTAAATGATTGTGGATTAGTGAAAAACATATTAATTATTGCAAGTTCATTTACACCATCAAACACCCACATTTAACAATTAAATTGCATATCCATAACAATAAATAATCATTATTATCATAAAAATCCATTCATTTTGTATCCATAAATATTTCATAATTGACACATTACAATCCACATCATCATCACATAGTCTAATCATCATCAAAAATCCTATAAAAACAAAGCTACATAATCATTCAATTTGCAATTACTTAACAGCATATACATCACAATCCTAACATCATCATGTACATCATCTAACCACAATAAATCATATAGTCTCATCATATCATCATAATACAATAAACATATCTAAACATGTACATTACACAATATCATCATATTTACATCCAGTAATCATCATCATAAAATCAATCATCAACGCATCATAATAACATCACAATAATAATGTCAACATAATCATCATATCGAATATCTCGCTCATCAAAAATAATACATCATATCATCATAATAATCCATCAATGTCACATCATCAAAATCATGCATATAACCCATCATGTACATAATCATCTATACATCAATCATAACAATAAAAAATTATATCATCATCTCATCATGACAACATCCACTAATCATCAGTACCTCATCATACAATCAATCATCAACACATCATAATAACATCACAATAAAAATATGTCATCATAATTCATCATATCAAAAATAATATATGTCATCCACATACTCAAATAATACATTTATATCATGGTGTCCCTAGATTTCATCCTGAAATCTGAGACTACCCCATGTAAAAAAAAAAATCTTTTAAAATAATGGGTCGTTTTGTGTTTTTATTGCGAGAAAGTGTATGTATTGTGTCAAGATATTCCCAGAGAGTCATATTAGCCAATTTCGCCAAATACCCAGACGCCTGAAATCATTATATTCTATCGTTGGGGTTTTCCTGCGGGAAATTTGTATTTAATTATTCTGAGCCCCGTTTGACGCAAATTGTGCTCCGGTTTACAACCCTGTTGTGGTCTTACATGTCAATATTCCCATATACCAGTAGGGTTTTAACTAGGAATGAATCATTGGCTTTATCTGTGACTTCTAGCAATGTTTTGTGTTTTTGGTGTTTTCCAGCAACCCCGTTTTATTTTCTGTGAAATTTCTCTAGGTCAATTCTTTTGTCGATTTATTCTGATTTCTTGCCTGGAGTATCTGGAGATCACCTATGGACATTATGCTAGAAGGAATTTGTCATAGGAGGTCTGGTTTCTCTCTGAAAAGATGAAGTCATGCACAAAAAAGCTTCTTCTGGGCAGGTCACATTTTTGGGAAAAGAAGATTTTAAAGCTACAGTGGGATTTTTGGTAGCAGCAGGCAGGTGGGAATTTTGTACCTGCCTAACATGGTACTTTTTCCCATGGAAGTAACGCCACTTAAGTCACAATGGAAAAATTAGAGGCAGCAGGCAGGCGGGAATTTCTTACCTGTCTTGTAGGGTAAAAATTCCCATTGTGAAATAAAAGAAAATCACTTAAAGCATTGATGGGATTTTCTTACCTGCCTTGCAGGGTAAAAAATCTCATTATGAAAGTCAAACAGCTTAAGTGGATCATGGGATTTTTGGAGCTGCAGTGCAGGGGGGGATAATCCCATTGAAAAATAGCTTTTAAAAATAGAAATGGCTTATGTCAAAAAGTGCGCCTCATATGGAAGAGGAATAATACTTTTTAAAGTATTAATTGACATAATTAATTCCTATTTTTAGTGGATGAGGTCAAAGCACATTGTGAAGCTTAAGTGAACTGGAAGTAGAGAGCTAAAATTAAAAAAAAAAAATTATTTAATGGAAGCCATGAGCATGCACAAAATAGGCACCCCATTTGAAGAGAAAAGCTTGTTAATTAATTAATTAATTGTCAAGAATAGGAGGGACAATAATTAATTATAGAATGATGAGGGTTATATAAGCATGGGCTGCCATAATGATGAATTAATTAATTCTTTAGCAAGGAAGTGCAGGCCAGACAATTTTGATGCCCCATTTGAAGAGGAATTTTTCTCAGAAGAAGGTGTAATTATTGTTGGAAGCTTCAAAATTTGGCGCTTAGATTTGAAGGAGCTTGATTTGTGTTTGAATAATTATCTGCATAGTGGTACAAGTGCTAAGGTGAAGTTGATAAAATTCATGCTTGCTTTGCATGTAAACAAAACATCAAATTTTTGGGGCAGTAGGCTTGATATATGCAGATTTTTATAATTAAAATCCAGTGTTCATGTACCGGTTGTCATCTTTGTCTAAATTGATTGCAGGAATTCATTACAGGTGCTTTTATAAGAGAAAGGGAGCTTAAATCAATGTCCAATACATTGAACATATCCTTCGAATCTGAAGAAATACCCATATCTGCACCGGTTGTGAAGAATTTCGGCCGAACAAAGAGAAAAAGAATTGCTCAGACAAAGACAGAAATGGCCATGGCAAAGTGGGATGAACAAGAAAGATCAGCAAAATCATGCATAGTTTTCATATTCATATCTAGATCTAGATCTAGATCAATAATTGCAAAGGCTTCATCCTCTTTTTTCTAATGCAGCCCATGTAGAAGTCAGTGCGTGGAAAATTCCTTCCAGGATCTTGTGCATGTTCTCCCAATATTCCAATTGAAGCCTTCATTGAATTTGCATTCACCCGGAGTGCTTTCCAGAATTTTTAATTGCTCATATGTAATTAAAAATAAAAATGATGAGTTATTTATGACAAAAATTGCATTGATACATGTATAGGAGAAGAACTGCAAAAGCTTCAAGGATAAAAGGGAAGACAAGGCGAAGGCAACACCCATAAGTAAAATTCCAGATACAGCCACTTCCAAATCCAACCACTTCTAGATCCAACCGTTTCCAGATCCAGAATGGTGAGAATCAAGGGCAAAAGAATCAATTGCATGCAGAATGTGAAAAAAGAACAAGACTGCAACTTTCCTCTTCCCTCTTCTTTCCTCCGTCAAAGTAATTAAGCGATCAATCAAATTATAAAACTTAAGTGATTGGTTTAAAAGTCATTACTTGAAGAAGTCAACTACTTGGAAATAGGTGGCAAACATGTAAAATAGAAGGTTCTATCTTCAGTTGCAAATCATGCATGTCATGCAAAGAGGAATTCCAAGAGGGAGATTACCAGTTGTTTCCTTTCCCACTTCCACATGTGCCAGTTCAACTAAAAGATTCCAACTTGTAATTGCCCCTCTACATTCTATAAGTAGAGGAAGAACCTTCAAGTTAAAGGATAAAAATTTGTAAGCAACATTCTTGTGTTCCAGATTTTGTGCTGAAACCCTTGATAGCTATTCGAAGCAAAGGAATATAAAGGAGTAGATTTCTATAGAACTTTGTGTCACAATGCATTTTGTTTCTAGATTTTGTCTTAGATCTACTTATAAACTTCGTGTTATTTTAGATCTAGATCTGAAGTTTCCTTTGCGCATGATTATGTGTGTTGATATCTATTGGTTCCGTCTATGTGCATGCAATCAACTCTATTATCTATTGATTGGGTTACACATCTTCCCTATTTCTTCCCTGTGTTTTATTATTCCCTTCTTCTTTTATTATTCCCTTTCTTTAACAGTTGCTTACTTGCTGCAAAACTATACAGCTATGGTTCATGAGCTGCATGGTTAAAGTAAAACCCCCATATAGATACTAGCATATTTTATTGACAAATATGACACGGGAGCCTCACCGGTAAATGAGGGAGATTATCTCATGAATGCCTAGGTTTTCAAATATGCAAAAAATCTAGCCAACATATTATAAAAATACATGAGTACATAAAAAATGTGACCATCATGGTCATCATATACATAAGAATACAACATGAACATCAACACCCATCACTATGTCAAGATATCGGTATCATACTCTGTTCCATCTAGTCTCAGCTGTAACACACTCATTTTTCTCCCTGAGGCCTATAACCACAGTGATCTCCTCTCAACCAAATAATTCGTATAGCATCACTCCTCCTGTAGTTGATGAGTCACAATGTGCTCATAATAACACATCTCCTCTGTTAATTTCTGGTACGGGGCCCATTTCATAGTCCTCGGTGGTGCCATTTGTCTTGCTCCCTGAGCAAATCACTATATCTCCCCCACCCCCTGAGTAGCTCCCTATGTCACACTCTCGGATGCCTCGACCACAGTATCCAAAACCCCATATCTATCTCTGTATGCATCCCTCTGACACTGGTACCTTCCTCGGTGTCGTAAGGCATGATCCTCTCCTGCCTTAACCCATCAATCACCTATTATATCCTGTCTCACTTCCCCTGTAGGAAAGCTACCTCTTCCGCCATACTCTCCCCCTCCATCATCATTTGGTTCACCAAAATAGAGAGCATACTCCTTGTATGCCTCAAATCATGTATATCTCTCAAGAGAGATACACCTCTCGCTCGTAGACTAGTTATCTCCACTGCCCATGCATGGGCCTCTACCTCTAATCTGTCAATATGAACATGTAGCTCTGCTCATGTATCTATTGATCCTGAAGGACCCACACTAGAAGGACATGTACATGTAACCCTTGTACCAGATGGACCCGCTATATCTTCCTATGGTGGCATCATGGTCTGTAATGGCCCAGTCGAATCATCAACCTCCATCACATCCACATTAAGTATCCTTGGAATCTGCTCAAGCCCTCCCTGTATCGGTGACTTTGGTGTTGGCTATTGCACATCTAGAGGACTACCCAATATAATGACTGGTGGTGCCCACACTAACTCCTCCTCCTACCTAGTCTATGGTACATAAACCACTAACATCTGTCTCTACAGCATCCCCCTATACACTTGTCTTCGTCCATGTACAATCCTCATACCTCCTAGTGGCCACGTAATCTTGGCCGGCCTGATCCCCTACCACCACTCCTCATACCCCTGTACTATCCCTGGATCTATTATAGCTAGTAAGGGTACCCATGAGATAACTTGCACATCGTTAAAAATGACCCTGGCTACATCCGATAGAATCATAACACCCCACTCCTCGGTCTCTTATATGGTCCATGTAAACACATGGTGACCTATAGGTATGTCCTTTATAATTCTAATCTACCGCAAAATGTGATTTGGCCAGTATCGATCTACCATAAACGGTTGGCCCCCTAGCTAGTAATATGTCGTCTGGATCCTACTCAGTTGTACTTTCTCTCCCACCCAACTGACAATATGGACGCCATGTAATGTCTCTTGCCTACAGCTCGTCTATCCTCCACCTATAAAAATCCATCTCTCCAGATTCTCTCTCTTGCCCATATGCATGTGTCATCTGTATACTGAGGGCTCACCATCCTGTCATTGTTGAGAGATACCTATCATTCTGCCTACGACTATGTGATCATATCTCCATATCTGTTATAAAATACTTGCCCTAATGTTGTCTCCTCCTCGATAAGCTACCCTGTGCAGATCATGATACATGCGTGCCAATACTGCAGGAGCCCATGCATAAACAGTCTCTGACTGCCACATCGCATAAACCACATATGCAAACCCAATGCTAAAATAGAGGCCTCCTCCATCAAGTAACAAAATGCAGCTGATCGAAGACCATAATAACATCAGAATCTGCTCCATATACTCCCCTCTAAAATATTCTCCCAATTCTATTTGTAACCCTCAACGTGGTGCATCCTCTACATCTGTCAACAACCTCAACCATGATCCAGGCCTACACTTGGGCCACACCACTTATTCCCCCTCCAATGGAATCCAATATATATGGTAGATATCCTCTAGTTTCACCATCATCTCCCATGTATCCAGCCAGAAGATTCTCGTCTCCGAGTGTCACCTCTTCGCCAACACAGTCAAAAAACCTCGGTCTATTCACATCATTGAAATCCTTGCTACATGTAATAATCCAAACATGTGTAATACTTAAGCATCCTCCTCCTCATCAAATCCCACTAATAACCTCACCAATGTCGTCGATCACCAATGCCTAACCTGCAAGGTATCTAAAGTCACCTACACATATCAACCTGCACGTATTAGCCCCAATCCGTCATTACCCATCAATCTACCCCACCAAAAAACTCTGACCCCCCAAAATATGACATAATCACCACTTCATGGCATAGGGACCATTCTATTTCCCCACCTTGTCCATAGGCATCACTTCACAGCATAGGTACCACTATACTACGCATAGGAGCCATTTCTTCTCCCTCTTTGCATAGATGCTACTATTTCTGGCATAGGTGCTAAAACCCATGCATATGCACCACAACATAACCCTCCTAGGAAAATAGGCGCCAAATCCTAATGTAAGTTTCACATGTCGTGCATAGGTGTTAAAACTCATCCCCCCCATGCACATAGGTGCCACAACATATCCTTCCCAAGTGCATAGGAACCGAACCTCGTTCCAACCCTCCTCAGTAGCACATACGCACCACGATATGACACATAGGTGTCACTTTCTACCCCATAATGCCTAAAATATTGCCCTAAAACAATTTAAAACATGTAAACCAAAAAATCATAAAAACCACAAGGTACCTAACCTAGGCCCATCGGTTACCGGTCATTGGTAACTCCTCACTCAGTTTGCTTGGTGATCCACAATCTTTACGTAAGCCATTGTTCTCTCTCGAAAGTTATCCTCTCTCTATCTCGTGCGGTGTAAATGACTCACCATATGGTCCCCCGATCCCTTTTATACCACCCGTGATGCCCTCGCCGCACACCAGGCGACTGCTCTTCCACCCTGTTTGTTTGTTTTCCTCTTGTTTCTTCATATCCTGCCCAAATTTCCCCATCTATCATCCCCAATCCTAAAAAATTAAAAAATCATAAAAAATCATGAAAATTTTAAAAAAATCAAGAAATCGTAAAAAAATCTAAAAAAATCAAAACATCGTAAAAATAAAAAATCGTTAAAAATTTAAAAAAATCATAAAATCTAAAAATCTAAAAAAAAATTTAAAAATTCAAAAAATCGTAAAAACCCTAAAAAAATAAAAACTAATAAAAAAATCAATAAACTGACACAACATGACCAATTTTTCCACATCCTAACTCCATTCCGTCACTTTTCTTTTGTTCTTGCATGTTTGTGAATGTTTGTTTTATCTCTTGCATTTTTTTCTAGGACGATGATATGAAGCCCCTTTGGTTTCTTTTGCATGGTCCAATGATATGAGGATCATATTTTTGTTATAATTTGTCCAATGATATGAGGACAAGGGCATTTTTCAATTCAATCATCATGGTATTTATACCTTGGTGCATTTTGCTTTATACAACATCAATCATAACTGCTAATGATGAAAGTGTGGACCATATGCGACAACATTATCCCCTTTTCACACCCATCCCTTCATTATCTAACATCTTCTGATTTTTCCTTCATCCTCTTAATTCCTATCCCACCAATCAACCACCCCAACCAACATCCAATTAATCTTTGCAAACCAAACCAAGAGAAAAAGAGGTGTGTGATGCATTATCACTTAAAATCAATTAAATTGAGCTAATGACCAGCCTAGCCAAATCAATTATGATGTTTGCACTACCTGGCAATATTACCAACTAGTTAGGCACCCAATCTCTTAATTCACTAATCCTAACCCGTTTCATATATCTATGACTGGGGAATCTAATCTATTTCTTCCAATTTACTCTCCCCGACTGGGACATCCTCTCAATCCTATCAATTCAAACCTTCTAAATACATCAATTGATCCTTCTAATTACATCAATCAATAATCATATTAGCTTGGACATCTAATCACTTAATTTAAACACCCCTTCACCATTTGGCTCCCTTGGCTGGGGAATCCTATTTCTCTTTCTTTCATCACCCTCTTCTCTTCCTTTTAAGTGGTCACCCAACTCGTTTCCTCTTTGCCCGACCCCTCGAGGGGGTTTCACCCTTAGTAATATCTCTTTCTTTGAATGACCATTGCTTCACAATAAACCTTCAAAAAGGGGGAAAATGTAGACATGTGAAATGTCGACATACTTATCATACATTATTAATCCCCCCACAACTAACCATATAATAATTAATAGTGAGATTAATTATTATTAATCCATATTATCATATACATCCTTATCCCAAATATTTTCATTTACTCACCCAATAATCTGATCTCACCCTTAATCATTTAATTCATTATTAATATCTTATTATCCAATCACTAATCCCTATTATCAATTTCTAAGAATTTAAAATTCCTACCCACCTACCACTTACTCTACACCTATCCTACACCTAGCTTCTTCCATCACATCACATCCCTAATCACAACTAATCTCACCTAATTCTATCCTGATCAAATGCTCCACCTCCAAATCTGAAGGCTTCTATTTCTAGAAGCCTCTCCAAACTTCCCCCATTTTTATTTAAAATTTTAAATAAAATTCCCTATCTCCATTGAATTTTTATTCAATGGAGGTTGCTCTTAATATCTAGAATTCTATAATTCCACATTCTTCTCATCAATCATTAACCATTGATCCATATCCTACTTGGATCAATCTCCACCCTTCATTCCTCCTCCCACAACCTATAAATAAGAGTGCCACCCTCCATGGCAACTTATGAGAGTACAACTAAGTTCTTCTGAATTTCCAATAGAGCTCTTAATCATCATCTTGCAAGGCCATCAAGCTTCCATAACTAATCATCAAATAATCAAGGGGAGGTGTTGTCCAGTTAAATCCACAATTTGAAGCAAGTAAAATCATCCATTGAGCACATCCAAAGCATCAAAGAAGGAGGATTGCAACTTGTAGGTAAGTGTACGTATAACATCCTCTCTCCCTTTTTATCTTTCTCAATTTAAGGTAGATATTAAGTGTGTTAGATTAGGAATTAAGCTAGCTTGGTTCTTTTTTTGTATTTACAACTAGCACTTTTTTTTTATCTACATGTGCCTTCTAAGGAACATAACTCATGTATTCTTTGATATTATGATTTATCATAATGTATAAGGATGGAATCTATAATTTGGCTATTTTTGGAGTTTATCTGTCATTTTCAGCCCTTGTTTGTGTCTGTCCTGCTGGTGTCATAAATTTAATTACAGTTGGGTATCATCTCTATTTTTCTCCATTTCTTTGATGCAAATTGGATAGATAATTATTGTCGTACTTGAAATAATTATTCAGAATTATTTTTCAGATGGTGCACATGGTTGTATGGTGAATTTAATTCCTTATACAATTTGAAGTTAGGGTTTCAAGGAATATTAAAATTGTTGTTACAAAAAATCAGAATTTACCTCACTTGGGATTTGTGTGGTTTCCTCCTTTTTTAGTCCCTAGAAAGGGACATTAAAAATCATAAAACAACCTTATTTCCTATTTACAAAAATTGGCCAAAAAAATATATAAAACAAAATCTCACAAAAAAACATTTTCTTTCTTGCAAAACTAACCACTTTCTTCCACAACCAATTTTCATAATGATGTTGTGATTTATGACTTATTTACACCAAAACCAGAAATCCCTCCACTCTTTAAAAAATTTAAATCATCACTCCAATATCTCCCTCTCAAGATAAAATGCCTCAAACTTTCCCCGAAAAAGATACAACCAAATGCATAGCTCTTGATCTAGCTAGTGCAACCATAGGGAAACCCCTTATACCCTTTTAGATGACACTTGACAACCATGTATATTGAGGAAGGGTAGGAAAATTATAAGTTTTCCTACTCCATTCAAAGGGGACAACATACAATATTTCATTTATTCTTATCTGAGACATGAGGTATTTCAATCTACCACTACACCTAACCTCATACTAGATGCACAAGATTTGCCAATACATAAAAAACTTCATCGATAGACATGTGACCTTAAATATTTGTAGGGCCAACCTTAGGATTTGAATTATCTCTTCATCCTTGAGTTAATCCTCATCCTATTTCTTTTTCATTCCCTCATTTGCATGACCATCCCCAAGCAAGATAAGCCCAAAAGAGACAGAGATTCCATGAGTGATCTAATCCAACTTCGCTCCATTTCTAAACACCAACATTGATAAGGAATTACACTACTTAACTCTCATTTAGACCAACTATTGAAGGGCTTATGTAATGTCCCTTATTGGGTACTCTTAGGAAACTATGAAAAGTTGAGCACAAAATAAAAATTTTCATATTTATGAGCAGGTTATTAGTGATTGAAATTGAATGTGTGAAACCCTGATAAGTTGCTAGAAAACTCTCTCCTAGGGGTAGCGACCACTTTTGGAGGTTCAACCTCACCTTTGCACCCTTAAACACCTCAAAAAACAACTATTAAATAGTCTTCAAAATTATTATAAATTACCAGCAATCATATCATGTAAGAAAATATGAATTTGCAATCTTGGAAATAGGAGAGATTATTTTTAGATGAAATCCTCAAACTACAGAAATTAATTAATATTTCCATATTTGAAATAAACTTCAATGATCTTGCAAAAATATAAAATCACAACTAAAATTCATGAAACTTCATAACTTATCTCTTAGAAATATGGAGAATGTTATTCCAATCTCAAAACTACGAAATTGTTGCAAGAAAGTACCAAATTTCTCCCCTAAGTGGATCGCTCCTCCTTGGAAAGTCCAATAAACATGCCACAAGTTTTTTGTTCCACATTAAAATTGGAAAATATGCATTAAAAAACCAAAAGCAGGGAAAAATATCTTCAATTGATGACCAAATAAAACCTTAGGGCAATTCGCCTATGAATGGAAATAAAAATAACAACAAAAGATCCCTCAAGGGGGTGGAGACTCTTGTGTTGAAGTCTTCCCTAGACTTGGTGAAGGATCTCTCCCTCACACAATACTCTCTAAGTGTTTTTCATCCTTAAGAGAGGAAGAAAGATGCTTCACAATCAATCCTTCCAAAAGCAATAATATAATTCACATTATAATCAAATGACCGAGCAACCTCCTTTTATATCATAAGGGTGCCACAATTCAATAATGGTTGACCACATAAATTTCTTTAATAATATTTTACAACTTGAGCCTACATGCTCACCAAATTAACTAATTAATTAATTAAATTCCTCTATTGGAGTACTTGGCTTCCTAATAGAAATACATCATAAAAATAAAAATAAATCCTAAACTATCATCAAATATCTTTAGAAATGTTCCTCTTTGCTCCAAACCTTAGTGCCACAATGAATAAATGGGATAAGGTATTCAACCATGCTAGTCACCAAAAAAGGGACATGACAGTCCTCCCCTCTAGAAATTGCTTTTCCTCAAGCAATGGCACGTACCCGGATCCCAAATGGATCTCAGCTACTCCTTTTTTCTTAAACATGAAGAAAATTTCTTAAATAAAAAATATTATTTCATCCTCCTTCCCTCATACTTTCAAGGTATGATGATCAGATTCCTTTTATGTAAATCAAACTTCTTATTCTCCTTGTTTGGCTGATATATATCCATGTTATCAATGACATAGTTGTAACTAATCAATTTCCCTTTAGGAAGGGAATAGATGATGACTGAAATGAAATATATGAGAGTTGGTAAAGAAAAATCAGTCCATGCATATTTTAACTTTCTTTCCATATGTTCTCATGATGTTTCTTATTGAATTTGTGTTTGCAAACTCAGCTATGATCCACCTTTCTCGACTATTGGTAAGGGATAGAGTTCAGCCCCCTTATTTCTTAACCTTTTCAACTTTCACCCCCATGATTACTAACATAAATTATCCTTTTATAAATTTATATGGTGGCTGAATTTTTGCATGCCCATTTGTGATTATGTTCTCCCAAAGGTCTAATATATGAAAAAGATAACCATAATGAAATTCCCATTGCTTTGCTACCATGAATCCTCCATCCTCTAAATATTGAATTCTATAATTTTTACTTATATTCTTCAAATCTAGTCCTACTTCATGGTGGTTAAGGTTAAATTCCCCCAAGATTTGAATCCATTGCATCCCACAAACAACTGTAACTTCACCTGGCTTAATTTCAAGAAAAACATCACATATCTTGCACCTTTTTACGAGATATAACAATTATACTATATTATTTTTGTAAGGCATGAAAATGTTATTGACATTGGTGACCTTGAAGCCTCCAAGGTTAATCATACTCATCCCATCCTGAACTATAAGTTCTCCTAAAATGAATTTATGAGTGGTGTCATTATCTATGAGCACTACTACTCCATAGCCAATAAAGAAACCAATTACACAAAAAAAATTGGTATGTATGAGTGCTAAACCAAGATGAAAAGTTGTTGGTCATTCCCATACATTCAAGGATGATATTACCAATCATATTGATCTTAGAAACAGACATTTTTCCCTTTTTGAAGCTTGCAATTTTACCAACCCTGCATATGTTAAAACAATTTTAGAATTTCATCTAAGCATATATGCACATTTTTTTACACCATTCATTTCTTACCTTCTCTTAATTTTTTGCAAGCAGGTCATGAGGATAAAAACACATTAGTATCATGGAACAGAGAAATGCAAAATAGTTATCATACCTGACCGATTGTGCATGGCGAAAACTGAACTGTATTATCCTCTTAGTAAGCAATGAAATTGAAATCTTTTTAGACCATGAGTTGTCCCTAACCTTCTTACAACTCAAAATTTCTGAGTTAGACTCAACACGCACAAAATATTTCAAAGGCACCTTATCTCCAAGGGTTTTCTCTTCCCTAGTGTCATCCTTGTGTGTTCCTTGTAAACATGATTGGTCTTACGGATTATGGAGGTGAAAATATTGCATCGTAATAAGAAAGAGTATATAGCTATCATTCTTTCACATCTATTCATGATATCCATATTTTTGGCATGGTACAATGATAGGAAATAAATATAAGTTGTTCCTAGGGATGTGGCTACTTACCTTCACTTTATCATTTAACTCCTTCGATCTTGTAATGATACTCATGCATGGTATTTTACTAGGGCTAAGTACGTTGATAATTTTCCCATTTTTGACAGTTGTTGATACCAATATAGTAACTTCACCAATTGTTATGTTTGGTACTTTGTGGATAATTTCTTCCCCTCTCCTTGGCCTCATCAATTTTTTTGAGTTACCTTCAATGTATAAACTATTGTGACCCAAAAAATATTTTCTATGCACATGTGTATTAACTGATATATATTCCAAATAAAGATAAGATGTGGTTACCTTGCCACGTGTACCCCGGTCTTTGTCCGGGGCTCCATTGTTATCACTCCGAATGGCTGTCGTATTTGTCATGCCAGCTCCCTTCTGGACCACATGGGCTGCTCTCCCCCATGTGGGACTTGTTAAGTTGAGATCAACGCAGAGGAGGAAGGGTTACTCTTGTTCCTATAACGAACACTCTACACACACTACTAAACTAGCTGATAAAAATAAAAGAAAAAATATGTATGAAAAGGGAAAGTGATAGCAGCTATCGCTGCGCTACTCTATATAGTCTATATGTCTAGAGGAAGAGAGAGAGAGAGAGAGAGAGAGAGAGAAGAGAGAGACGAGAGAGAGGTGAGAGAGAGTACGTAGAGAGAGAGAGAAGAGAGAGAGAGAGAGAAGAGAGAGAGAGAGGAGAGAGAGAGAGAGAGAGAAGGATAGTAGCGAGAGAGTAGAAAGAGAGAGAGAGAGAGAGAGAGAGAGAGAAGAGACTATCTAGTATCTATCTCTCTCTATCTCTCGCTCTCTCTCTCTCCTCATATACGCATCCGCAGATATGTCTTCCTCTATCTCTCTTCGCTCTCTACTCTCTCTCTCTCTCTCTTCTCTCTCTCTCTCTCTCTCTCTCTCTCTCTCTCTCTCTCTCTCTCAGGGAAACAATGAGACTAAATGCAAGGCTGAAGGGGCATATGCTTTCCACAACCCAAATCTACAACTAAATCAGCTCACCACCTTCTTTAATTGACACAAATGACATGAAACTTTGCAAAAACATAATAAATACACAATCAAAAATGAAAGAGAAGAAGGAAAGAAGATAATAATGGACACAAGGGATGGATTCAAGCCACAATTGACATCATATTATTGTTGTAAGTATTCACAAACTACTACAAACATTTAGAGGGTAATATGCTTTACAAAATGCATGGCATGGGTCTGCAACTCCTTATTTCTATCATAAGGTTAGTATAACAACATTATTAAGCAATATATGATGCTTCCATAAAGAAACATGTTTCATTTTATAGAAGGTAGGAGAGGAGAGGTGATCAAAAGATGCTGCAAAGATTCTTGACATACCAAACCTTCACAACTTCCTCCAGCAGGTAATCCCCACTCCTTATGATGGTTCATAATTTTGGAGATGCCTTTGCTTGCAATAAAACTCCATATATTTTATATGGATGAGCACAACATGTAGATCAATGGAGACCCACAAAATCTAGATGATGGAGGAATGTGGCGTTGCCAAATGTCTAATTTTGTTACACATATCACCATTCCTCATCATTTCGGTTCGGCATGGGAGGAATATAATATTTTGGAAATATTCAGAAGGATCTCCAAGAGAGAGATGATCAAATAAGCATCTTACAACTGAAATCTACATCTTATGAATTCTAAAAGTGACGTACAATGTCCACAAAATCCTCAATTTCAATCTCTTGAAATACTTGATCATTCCTTATAAAACTTCCCTCTTTGGAAAGGCTTCTTCAAGACATTTTAAAGAAGTCAAATATGAGGCAAAATAGAACTTTGTATCAAAATCTATCACCAAAATACCAATCCTGAGAATTTGTAAAGAAATCCTTCATTATATGGACTCCAGGATGATTTTCCTTTATTTCACGGTTTTTTGTTACGTTGTTCATTTTTTGGAACGGCATTAGCTCTGTCATGTAGAAAATTTCTTTAGTTGGCGGCATTTAAGCGTTTCATAGTATTCTAAAACTCTCATAACTAAACCTTCTTCATTTGGTATCTTTCAATGTTCTACGGCCTTCCAAAACCTCCACAGATTAAACCACATCATGCAGCTTCCTTGAATGCTATGCGGAATCTTTTACAACTCTTTAAATTCTTAAGTTCGGTGGGCCTTGCACTAAACCTCCACACATGCCATGGAGGTCTATTTCTTCGTTGAGCGACACCTAACTTGGTGACCCTCCTTCCTTCATTTTGTGGAAGAATACCTCTTTGTTTGGTGGATTTTACATATTCGTGACCAAATTCCTTTGTTTTGCAGACTTGGAGATTCCACATAACACTATTTTCTGCTTTCCTCCCCTAGCCACGTTAGAATTTGTTTCTTTAGTTGTGGAGGTCTTTTCCTTCGTTCCTCAGTCTTGGAGAGTCTGTGAAACATTGTTCCTTGGGAAGTCCATAGAAAAATGAATCCTTTATTCTACGGCTTTGAAATTTTTCAACTTTAAAAATTCTTCCTTTTCTATGCAACACCAAAAGACTTTATCCTCCATGCATCTCATCCTTAGACCATCAAAACAAACCTAACTCTTGAAATTGAATCCCTTTGTTCCTCATACTTCGAGAGTCCATGAAACACTAACTTCATTACTTTTCCTTGTGGGTTAGGAAAGATGTAGAACACTGAATTCCTTCAATCCGCGGAACACTAAATTTCAGTTTTATGCAGCTTTTCAAACAAAGTTTTTCCTAAGCCCAAAATTAAAATTTGGGAGTTGTCAAAATAGCCTAGGGGGTTATTTTAGACAACAATTCTAGCGACTTCCAAGGGACATCTACCTACTAGATATGAAGATTAGTGGCCTTTTGAGCATTCATTGGCCATGGAGTCAAGCTGGAAAACTTGGAAAAATGATTTTAAAACTTTGAAAATATTACCTTTGTATATGCATGGACTTATAACTTATTTGGAACTGCTCACTTCTGCTCTTGAAAGCTAATTTCTTGGTATTTTTGATAAAACTTGCAAATTTTCCCCAAAACATTGACTTATTGCCAAGGAAGGAGCATGGAGGACTTTGATTTTAAGATGATATTAGGGGTTGAATGAATGTACCTGGAAACCTCCCCAAAACATCTTGTTTCCACCATGAAACTTGACTGAAACTAGACTATGCAACAACAACAAGAGTCAACAAAAACTATGTATAAACATGAAAATCATGTAGAGTGTGCATAAGCACTTGTTTTCAAGAAGAAACCACTATACATAAGGTGAGGCCTTATTTCAATAACAAATATTGAGGTACATCCCATTAACTGGGATAGGGAGTTCATCTTTGTTCAACTTTGATAATTGGAAAGCAATGTTTGATTTGCAACTGGAGATCATATAAGGGCCACTCCAAATGGCATAAAATTTGGTGTGCTTTCCTAGTTGAGCTCTATCATTATCCCATTTAAGGACAAGGTCTCCTTCCTTGAAGGTTCTTTCTATTTTTTTTCGTGTCAAAACATTTCTTTACTTGGGCATATTGCCTTTCCATTGTAAGTATAACCTTGTATAGTAGATCTTCTAACTCCATCTCCTCCGCATGCCTAACCTCCATTGCCTCTATTTTGAGTGCCTCAAGCCAGCTTATGAGTTACAATGCTAGAAACTCAAGGTAAATTGGAAATCTTTTCTCCTTTCCATAAACAAGTTTGAACGATGAGCTTCTAGTTGACCTCTTAGGAGTGATCCTATCAACACACAAGGTTGATTTCAGTTTTATATGCCAATTTCTTTGATTTTCTCCCAAGGTTCTCTTCATAATCCTCATAAGGTTCTTATTTATTAAGACATCAAGCTCATTACCTTGTGGATAATAGTTTGAGGATGTGCTTAAATGGATTTCATTTCTCACATCTCATCCAAATATTTCAGTTCCCAAGAATGCCAAGGAATTTTCTTATATGTTTGTGGAAGGGACCCCAAATCTAGTTACAACTCCCTCGTATAATTCCAAGATACTAACTTCATTTTCTTATTTCAAAGCAATGAGTTCATTCCATTTGGTAAATAGTTAGTTTCAATCAATATCCATTTGTGCTCCAAGATTGAATGTGGGTTAATCGATCCTATAAAATCTATCCCCCATTGCATAAATGCTTGCTCAACTGAAATGAGGTGGTGGGCTGTAAGTTTTTCTTTTCCTACAAAGAAAGCACACTTCCTACATTTTCTGAACCATGCATGAAAATCCTTGAAGATGTTATGCCAATAGTAACCACCCCTCATGATTTTGAGTGTTGTGGTTCTTGGGGAAAAATTACCTCTTGCGGGTCCATCATGGAATTCCTGTAAAACATTTCCTATCTAATTGGCATCAACACACCTCAAAATAACACCATTGATGTACTTCTTAAACAATATGTCATCTATGAGAACATAGGGAATAAATTCTAATCTTAAGTATATTATTTTTTCTTTGTTCAAACCTTTAGGATAACCACTTGTTTGTAAGAAGGTCATCATATCTTGATATGAGGTATCATGAACATGGGGAGGAGAGTTGGCTGATTTTCTTGTAACATGCATGTCTCTCTATCTGCCCCTAAATCTGATGCAAATGTTTCACAAAATCCTTTAACCCTCACAAGCTTGGTGACTTTTATACGAACATCATAATCCATTACCTTTGTGATCCATCTAGCTCTTTTCTCATTCACGTCTCTATTCAAGAGGAATTCCTTCACACTTGGGTAAGACACCATCAACTGAATCTTGTTATTTTAAATCATGTGTTTGAATTTCTCAAGTGTGCGGGTGATAGCAAAGACTTTTTTCTCAACAAAATGGTACCTAAGCTCAAAATATTTGAGTGCATAATTGAAAAAATCTATAGGTTGCTCCAATAAATCAATGTTTTGCTGAACCAAGATGGCAGAGATGTTATCACCTCCTCAAAATGTATAAAGGATAAAATCCTTAGCATAATCAGGGTTTATAAGAGTGGGAGCCTGAGAAATGTATTTTTTGATATTTTCAAAATTGTTCTTTCCTTCATTTGACCAGCTAAAGACAACATTCTTCTTGAGCATAGTGGTAAGAGGTTTAGCTAAAGAAGCAAAGTTATTAATTAGCCTCCTTACAAAATTTATTGCTCCTAGAAATATTTGCAAACATTTCTTGTGCTAAGGGGGAGAGAGACAGAATCACATTCACTCTATCTGGATCTATAGTAAGACCATCCTTTAACACCACATGCCCTTGAAAATTTCATTCATAAATAGAAAACACACACTTATTAAGATTCAAGGAAACATCAAACTCTCAGAATCTGTCAAATACATTCCTCGAATGATTCAAATGTTCATTTTTTTGTTTTTAGCAGACGGTTATGTCATCCAAATACACCAAGATCATATAACCAACCAGTCCCTTAAAGGCCATATCCATTTCCCTTTGGAAGGTTGCACCAACATTTATTAACCCAAAAGGCATCTTCTTGTAATCATAAGTACCCAACTTGGTGGTGAAGATTGTTTTAAACTAATTTGATTCATGCACAAGGACTTGGTTGTATTCTGAAAAACCATATAAGAAAGCGAACCTCTCTTCCCTAGCCAATGTTTGTAAGATTTGTTCCATAAATGGAAGAGGATAATGGTCCTTTAGAGATGATCTATTCAAGTCCCTGAAGTCTACACATAATCTAATCTCCCCATTCTTTTTTTTTACTGGAACTAAATTTTCAACCCAAGAAGAATGTTGATTGGGAAAATGATATTTGCCTCTATGAGCTTAGTCAATTCTTTTCACGTCAAGAGCTCCACCTTTGGATTAATAAGTATCTGCTTCTCCCTGATAGGTTTTGTGTTGGGATGCAATTCAATAATATTTTATGAAAATAGAAACTAAGTGTTATATTGAAGTTCTAGATCTAAATATTTAACTTTTATATTTGAATGGATTGAAATAATGGAAATAAGAGGGATATGTTACTAACCTATAAATAACTTACCTCACTATGTGTTGGACTGTAGCAGACTGGTGTGCGGACTGGGTAGGCTATGACTGAATGACTTCAGGAAGGGTAGAAGCTGACTGTTTTTCTATACTGAGGCACCTGGGAGTGTACTAGGGTGCCTCGGGGTGCCCTGGTCTGTGTTCTAGTGTTGCAGACTGTGGAAACTTGAAACCTAAAATTGGTAGTGTCACAGTATCTCTGTGTTATTTGCTCATGTCACATGGATGTCACAATAAAACCCTCCTATGTCATTGCAACCATTGTATGAAGATTTACCTACAAAACCCTATCCAAAGCACAATCCCTAAAAAAAAAAATGCATATGAATAGGTCAGACTGACCTCAACCACCAAACTAGTGGTCTTATGACTGAGCGTTGCACTACATTTTAGACCCAATGTAGTTCTATGTGCGTGTGTGTGTAATTTTGTGCCTAGGATGCCCTAGCGCCAATGACGTGGTAGTAGGGGAAATAACTAGATGTAAAATGCAAAATGGTGGATGGAATGGAAAGAATACAACCCTTTCCCCCTATGCTTGTGTGATGCAGATGTAGAAGAATCCCAAATGCATTCCCTTTCCTTAGTAGATAGTTTCCCTTGATGTGTGAGATGTCCTGCCCATAATGTAGTGAGTATGCTTTGTTTATATAGGGATCTCTTGCTCAAATTTTGACACTAGTGACCCAAAACTGCCGACTATGACCTAGGGGAATACACAGGGTAACCGTTAGGACTGACCTCAAACAAAGAAATTAAGACCACAAATTATGATGACATGGGTGCCTAAAATCACAGACTAGGGACCCGGGGTGCCCCAGTGCAACCCTAGGTGCCCCAGTGTAGACCTAAAGATGACAACTGAACAAATTATGACATCTGAGACACCCTAAAAGATGGCCAAAACTACAGAGACAACTGATGACTGAACTAGAAAAAACACAATGACACCTGACTAACTGACCACAAGACCTAGAAATGGGTCACTAGTGAATACTTTTATCATGCAAGATCCATATATAAATTAACATACCCGGTGGTATAAATGTAATAGTAAGTGTGTGATTTTGTGACTACATTTTCCCCCACTTTATGTTGGTGAGTGGAAATCTGGTAACATAAAGTAGATAGAGATGTGTACCTGAGGAAAAGCCAGAGAAGCCCAAGCTGTAGAAGAATGCACAAATGTGTAGTAGAAGTGTGTTGATAGAACTATAAAAGCATGCCAAACCATGGATCAATGAGTTGATCCATGCAATGTAAAAGTGTAAGTGTCACGATGAAGTGTGGAAAATGAAAATGATGATTAGATGATTTTGAATGTGGTTAAATATCGAATAGGTGGGTAGGGAGTGATCAGTTCCCAACCTGAATGCTTGTATATGAATGGAATGATGGGAGGATTTGGGCATCCTGACACCAGAGGAAGAGTGTAGGGAGAAAAGTGTGTTATTCTCCAAGCTTTAACTACATCCTCAAGATCTAGCCACTGCAGATGGACTCAGATCAAAAAGTGGTGATTTTGGATCTAGATGATTTTGGTTAAACAGTTGACCCATATAGGAGTGATAAGGGGAAAGGAACTCTTTCCCCCACTTCACGGGTGTCGCTGTAATGTAAAGGCTTCCAAGTTAGGTCATTAGGAAGAAAACATGATAGAGAATGAGATGGCTTCCAAGTTAGGTCATCTGGAAGTGAACATGATAGAAAATGAGATGGCTTCCATATTAGGTCATCTAGAAGTGAACAGGAGTATAGAATAAAATCCCAAGTTATGTCATCTGGGAATGAAATGGTGAATGTAACTCCCAAGTTAGGTCATCTGGGAGACTTGCTCATGGATTTGAATGGTTTGATTTGAACGTGTTGATTTTGATTGGTTGATTGATTGTTTAGATTGGTTACTCATGGCGAGGTTTTTCGCTAATTGCCCCCAGGTTAGGTCATTAGGGGAAAGTTTCTAGAAATTGATGAGATGATGCGTAAAATGATTTTTTAGTCACTTGTTGCCCCCAAGTTAGGTCATTAGGGGGAATTGATAAGTTACATGTGTGAAGGTGTTTGAAAATGTTAAATGATTGTTTCCCCCAGATTAGGTCATTAGGGGAGATTGATGGTGAAATGTCATGGTATAAGTTGTGAGGTGTTGGATTCATGATTTTTGGGATGCATGGTGACATAAGGGGGATTATAGGGGGACCCCCAATGATATGCCCCCCCTTTCAGTGAAAGAGGGAGTGGTGAGTGGAACAGACTCTAAGCTGAAAGTAATGGACAAGAGGTTAAAACATAGTTGTAAGGAATAAAAATAGTGGTAAGGTGTATAACATGTGTGCAAAACATGTGTAGTATGGTGGTAGGTGGAATTCTGAAAATAATTCCACAAACAGGGTGCAAATCAGAGTAAAAAATGCTCAAGATATGACCAAAATGGTGTTATGTGTATTAGTTGTGGTGATAAGCATGAAATGTAGACCATAGTAAAGGTGGAAATTGTAATGTGATTATAAATAGTAAAGTGAAAAGGTAACTTATCACTTCATTTGTTTTTGGCACGAGTGTAAGAGTGTATATGAAGTGAGTAGAGGATGCCTCAAGAGAGACCATTATGTCTGACCCATTTGAGAGAGTAGCGACCGCGGTAGCATCGTACTACTACAGAGTTGGTAAGTGTGTTATTTTTGCTTAAATGTAGGGTGTAATAGGCTATTGAGTTGAATTTTTTCATTTTTGAGATTTTTAGCTTTCTTGGTGCATTTGGGACCTGGACAAGAGCGGTGAGGTGCTAGTGACCCTTGGGACTAGAGCACCCAGATCTGGGTGCTAGTGTCCTACTCTGGGGTGCCCCAGTCCTATGTTGGGTGCCCTGGTCTAGAAAATTTGATTTTGTGGATACTACTATGGAATTTGTTTCTAACATGTTGAGTAGTTGTTTTTGATCATGTAAAGTGTTCTAATCATTGTGTTTTTTGTTGTTTTGTGTTGTGCAGAGGGATATCCACTTGAGGGAGTTATGCGGTGGTTGGACACTTGAGTACACTACTGGGATTGGGTTTTTGGATGATGAGTGGGATGTGTTGGACCATGCCGGCCTATGACATATAGCACGGATGGGGGATGTGCCCCATAATATGCCTATGTTGACTGCATTGTGTGAGAGGTGGTGTGTAGACACATGCACATTTTGGTTGCCTACGGGAGAGATGACAGTGACGTTGGAGGATGTATATCACATACTGTGGTTACCAGTGGTTGGGGAGAGAGTACAGGTGATGGCGGTAGTGGATATGGAGTGGTAGATGCACTCAGCTAGATGATATTTTGTAGGGGCCCAGGTTCCTACAGAGGCCCATATTAGTTTGGATGTGATATTACAGTTGAGGGTTCCATTTGTGGAAGTTCATCGCAGTGGTGATAGTGTCTTGTATAGTAGTGGAGGGAGGGGGTGTCGGCATCTTGTATAAGATGCATGACATATGTCAGTGGATAGAGGAGGATGGGATGAGATATGCATGGGCACGGTGTGTGTTGGCCCACATGTACAGGGACTTGTATCAGTTTACACATGATGAGCATGGTGGGGGTATAGGGGGCCACCACACTGCTACATGTATGGGCATATGAGCACATAGCCGTATTGAGACCAGTTGCAGGGCCACGAGGGGAGTGGGCTTGGCTAGAGATATTTTCTTGATGGTGGGTGGATATTCATGGTAGGAAGATGGACATGATAGCTTCAGGGCCCTGATAGATAGGATGGGATCTGAGTCGGTGACATGGAGGCCATATCGTGATTATGGGGGATGGCCTGAGGATGTGATAGAGTTGTGATGTATTCAGAGGACCATGTGGTTAGAGGACCACTTTCTAGGTGTAGTGGAGTTGTTTTAGGTGGAGAGAGTATCACGGTAGTTTGGGATGGCACATAGGATGTGCCCCCCAGAGCCATATATATGGTTATGAGATGTTAGGGCCCCTAGGAGGGTAGGTGCTAGGCCAGGGCCCATGGCGGAGTAGTTGGTACCACCAGGGTTAGATGTGGTAGACCCAG
Organism: Taxus chinensis; assembly: GCA_019776745.2. Taxonomy (NCBI): domain Eukaryota; kingdom Viridiplantae; phylum Streptophyta; class Pinopsida; order Cupressales; family Taxaceae; genus Taxus; species Taxus chinensis. The sequence continues at coordinate 760,223,047 of CM034153.1, forward strand.
CGATAGCGGTTATGGATGATGATGATGTGGGGTGTACATGGAGGATTATCGAGCATGGTGGGAAGCACATCGATGGGTGTTTTATACCCAATATTTTGGGTGCTATGGAGTTACCAGTAGGAGGAGTGGGTGAGGGAGGTGTCCCTGACCCTGTAGTGGTAGTTGTGTGGAAGATCATAAGTATTAGTGTATACTTAAAGTTGTGGTTAATAAATTGTTTATGTGGTTTTGTTTTGTACGTGGTTAACTAACATGAGGTTGTATGTGATGTATGCAGGAGATGCCTATTGGTCATTGATAGTAGACACATCGATCTGCACATTGACGTGGAATGTGCCTAGCGATGTGCTATGTGGAGGGATACTAGAGCACATGGATGACATCATGGGGTGAGCATGCCCATTTGTTTGAGCCAGTGGCCATAGCAGTGGTGACATGTATGGTGCTTCTTAGTGAGAGGGATGAGGCATGTGAGGAGACTCGACATGCCTGAGAGGTGGTAGGTGGTGGTCCCTTGGCCCAGGATGTGTTCACTTGATATGTAGATTTACAGCGTCAATTCTCAGAGTAGAACATGGAGATTGTGGATGTTATGTAGACAGGTGGAGAAGTTTTGGGGCCATGAAATGTGGCATCACATTGGTGGTGAGGCATCTAGTTCTAGGGCTCTCATGGTACATGAGAGTGATAGTGATGATGAGGTTTGATAGTGATGATTGTATATGATGTAGGGGGCCTTGCCCCCCAGTGATGAAACATGTTTTTGTGATGATGATTGGTATGAATGCTATATGTATGGACACCTATTTTTGATATATATGAGATTGATATTTGAGATGTTTTTTCATTGTGATGTAATGGATATGGTATGGTTGTATGGTTATTGTTCTAGCATGTGTATTGTTGTGTATGTGATGAATATAAATTTGTATGATGATGTTAGTAATGGTAGATAAAATATGCATGGTAAATGATGATGTAGATAACTAATGTAATGTGATTGATGAGATGAATAAAGTATGTAGCACGTAGGAAATGTAATGGTGATAATAGAATAAATGTGAAAATAGAAAAGTGTGTCGTAATGAATATGTGAAAATGTAATATAATGGTAATATGATAAGGTGATGAAAATAGGAGGGGGGGAGAGTAATGATGCCCCCCAGTGTATGGATGAATAGGCTCATGTAATAAGACCCCTCAACAGTCAAGTATGAGCCACGTAAGCAAGAGTGCATCATTGGGAAATGATTGAGGTGCGCTAGATGAATGATGGAGTGTGTGGTGAAAGGTTCTTAAAACTAATCCCTCAACAGTCATGTAAGAACCATAAGAACACAAGTGCATCATCGGGGGGTAAGGTGATAATGATCACCTACCAATGACCAGGATGATGGGTGGAGGTGGATGCATATGAAATGGATGGAGCATGAGTGTATGGACCAAAGTGTGTGTCATATGGAGTGACCATGGGATATGCAGAGACTGGTGGAAACCCATGGGATGGATGTGATGGATAGTGTGAGTGAGGTGGATGTAATGAATATGGAGGTGGAAGTAATGGAGGTGGTGGATAGTGTGCATGTGATGGTGGTGATTGATGAAAAAACTGAGTACCAGGTGGAGAAGACTCAGGGGGTGTATGCCTATGCTGTCATGGTGAAGGAGATAATGATCACTCATGAGATGCAAAAGATATGACACCAGTGTCCTCTAAATGTTGTAACCTCTCACGTAAAGCAAGACAATCATTGTCACGATGGCCACTAATACGATGGTAATTACAGTAATACTGATCATGTTGGCATTGTAAATGGTGTGGAGGGTGGTGGTGATTGGAAGGAAGCCAAATTAATCACTCATCAAGTAATATATGCAAGACATCATGAGGTTGAGCATTAGGTGAAAAACATAGAGGCTCATGGTACTGAGGTGAAGTAGTAGTAGTAGTAATTGGTCGCAGAGGTGGAGAGACATGTGTAGGAGATGGAGGAGGAGAATGAGGTTGTTTCCTTTGCACTTTGGGTTGAGATAAGGGTTGTTTTGGATTTTTGCTAGGAGGTGGAGTAGGAGTAGCATGGTTTGTTTGAGTTTTAGCTAAGGGTGGAGGTTGTTGAGGATGTACAACTGGAGGTGTAGGTGGAAGAGCAGAGGGCATAGTAATCAGAGAAACGTGGGAAGGCTCTACTAGAGGAGAATCAAGAAGGTCATGTTCTAGATCAATAACCTTGTAACACAAAAGTATAAAAGACTCACAAGTATCATACTGTAAGTGTTGCTTTAGAGGAGGAATAAGACCACGATAGAAGAGGAACTTCTTTTCCAAGTCACTAGGATGAAAGATAAGTTGATGTATGCATGCATTAAAGCGTAAGATGTAATCCTGAATAGGTTCAGAAGAGCCCTGATGGAGAGTGGGAATGTGATCGTATGTGACCCTAGGACCATTATTGATAATAAACCTATGAAGGAAGGCATCCTCCATGTCATAGAAAGTGCTAATAGAACCAAAAGGGAGATGGGTATACCATTGAAGTGCATCATCAACTAGACTAAACTGAAAGGCCTTAAGTAATAGTTGATCATTGGAATAAGAGGCCATAAGAGTGTGATAATGTGCAATATGAGCATGAGGGTCATGGTACCATCGAAGCATGTAAATGTGGGCATGATGAAATCCTTAGGAAAGGCTGAGTTATGGATTTTTTTGGGAACTAGATTACCATGCAAGGAATTGTTATCTATAGACGCATAGTAAGCCCTACTTTCTAAGGTGAGAGAGTGAACCTGAGACTGAAGTTGACCTACAACATGCATGAGGGATAGAATGTCCTGTGATGGAATAGAAGAAGATGGAAACAATGTATTAAGAGGTTGGAGCTTTCCATTGTGTGTGATCATAGGTATATCAAGAGGTGAGATAGTAGGCTCTGAAGCTAAAGACGTGTGAGGAGTGTGTGTCGAAGGAGCCACATGAGATGATGAAGGGGAAGTTTACTAACAGTACTAGAAGGAACATGTGGTGTGGGTGAAGTGGAAGAAGGAAGCGTAGATAAGGTAGGAGTAGAATGAGAAGAAACAATAGAAGCAGAGACTCATGCACTATGGTAGAAGTAATCTCAGGAGAAGAAGAAGATGGAAGAGGGGAGGCACTCTCAGCAGTGTAGAAAGAAGGAGACTCTGTAGGAATGAGAGATGAAGTAATATGGTCAATGCTAGCCAAAACACTACTATCAATAGGATCATCAAGGTAATAAGAATGTGCTAATGAACTAGAATGGGATGTCAGAGAAACACAATGAGAAGTGGTAGGAGACATGGGAGTAGCGATAGGAGTGGCTGGAGGAGAGGTAGAAGGCATACCAGTTGGGAATCAATGCCTAACAAATAATCAATGATAGAAGGATCTAAAACATCAGGTGGCATATCAGAAGAAGAATAAGAAGGATCACAGGCCACTGGATGGCATGTCGTACAATGAGTAAAAGCAACAGGGTCATCAACAAGGCATATGCCGATAGGAGAGTCAACAGGATTAGTTGGCACATGTTTTTGACCTTCCAAGAGGAGTTGTTGAGTGGCATTGGGTAAGGTCATAGGAGTACTATATAAAGTTGTAAGTTCAGTGATGGTAGCCTCATCATAAATAGGGTTGACACTAAAATGTGACATGATAATAAAAGAAGAGCTATGCTAATGAAAGATGATAAAAAAGCAACAATGTTTGAAATGACGGGTTCACCAAAATGATTAACTAAAAATAGGATTTTAGTTTTTTTAGCTATTTTATAAGTTAATCTAAATAGAAACTAAGTGTTATATTGAAGTGCTAGATCTAAATATTTTTCTTTTATATTTGAATGGATTGAAATAATAGAAATAAGAGGGATATGTTACTAACCTGTAAATAACTTACCTCACTGTGTGTTGGACTGTAGCAGACTGGTGTGCGGACTGGGTAGGCTATGACTGAATGACTTCAGGAAGGGAAAAAGCTGACTGTTTTTCTATACTGAGGCACCTGGGAGTGTATTAGGGTGCCTGGGGTGTTCTAGGTGCTGTAGACTATGGAAATGCTCAAAACCTGAAACTTGGTAGTGTCAGTATCTCTGTGTTATCTTCACTCCTGTCGGCAGTGTCACAATAATGTTTCCTAAACCCTGCAACCTGTTGTATGAAGATTTACCTACAAAACCCTATCCAATAATGAATCCCTAAAAAACAAAAAATTATATGAATAGGTCAGACTGACCTCAACTGCCAAACTAGTGGACTTATGACTAAGCGTTGCACTACATTACAGACCCAATGTAGTTCTATGTGTGTGTGTGTAATTTTGTGCCTAGGATTCCCTAGCACCAATGACACGGTAGTAAGGGGAAATAACTAGATGTAAAATGCAAAATGGTGGATGGAATGGAAAGAATACAACCCTTTCCCCTATGCTTGTGTGATGCAGATGTAGAAGAATCCCAAATGCAGTCCCTTGCCTTAGTAGATAGTTTCCCTTGATGTGTGAGATGTCCACCCATAATGTAGTGAGTATGCTTTGTTTATATAGGGATCTCTTGCTCAAATTTTGACACTAGTGACCCGAAATTGCCGACTATGACCTAGGGGAATACATGGGGTAACCGTTAGGACCAACCTGAACAAAGAAATTAAGACCACAAATTACGATGACATGGGCACCTAAAATCATGGACCGGGGGCCCCAGTGCAACCCTAGGCCCCAATGTAGACCTAAAGATGACAACTGAACAAATTATGACATCTAAGACACCCTAAAAGATGGCCAAAACTGTAGAGACAACTGACGACTGAACTAGACAAAACACAATGACACCTGACTAACTGACCACAAGACCTAGAAATGGGTCACTAGTGAATACTTTTATCATGCAAGATCCATATATAAATTAACATACCCGGGTATAAATGTAATAGTAAGTACTCTTACTTCTTGATCCATCAGAAAATAATTGCCACACTCCATCGTGGTCCTCCTATGAGTTCATAAGGTTGGGTATAAGGGAATTCTCTTCATGTATACAATAGGTCCCTAACCATGTCTCTTCCATGTGATCATAAGTATCAAATTTTAAATGTTCCTTTTCCCAATTGTCAAGTAGAATATTAGGAACATCCTCTAAGGATGTGGAAACCTCATAAAGATCATCAATCTCCTCTTGATCATGCATAACACAATTCAAGTTCATATGACCAAATGTATAAGGCTCAATATGGCTAGTGGAAATAGTCTCATCTTTGATAGTTACTCTAGTTCTAAGAATCATGTGTGACCGATCTATAGACAAATACCCCCCTACCATCATAGTAAAATATCAAGAAAGGCATATCGAAAAGAAGGGAGCTAGGTCAATGACTGAAATATATTGTAAGATTGAAATACTTGGACATGCGTGAAAGGTAAGATTCAAATAATTTATGATCCCAAATGTGTTGACGGAGTGTCATCCAATTGCACAATCCCTTTGGTGATTGGTGTATACTTTATGCATAATGAATCAACAATATTATTAGGCATAATGAAATTGCTACCTCCAGAATCTATCATGTAATTATGTGCAAGGTACTTACTGATGATTAGGGAGATATAGAAGGGAGGAAGTTTGATGATATTTCTTGTTTCTCCTTATTTTGGTTGACACAAACTTATAGAAGCGTTTGAAGTATCCTTTGTTGGTTCATTTATGTATCCAAGGTGCCTCAAAGCTTCCTTTAACAAATCTATTTGTGTTGGAATGGAGAGGGCTTCCCACATAGTCATGTTCATGTTGGTTTTCTCCATTTATTCCACCACAATTAGAGGAACATGAATAACCTTTTATTGGACCTTTATTGTAGAAATATCCTCTCTCAACTGCTGACTGGTTTGAGTCTGATTTCTAAGTAGATTATCATTTTTAACAATATGATTTTCTTACAATTCAAATGGTTTAGAAGTTGTACTTTCTCTTGTTTTTAAAGAGGTAGATGCTTGGCCATGTATGGGAGATGTTCCTCCTTCCATAGCTCTCTTCTTAGATATAGTGTTAAGTACAACCCTAACGGTGCCCCTATTTTACAACTTTCTGGTTTACTCTACAAAACTGACCCTCTTGCCAATTAAGAAGGGTAGATTCATTTGATACATGTCCTTGAGCTTATTATCCTCTTGCAGTTGATTCTTCATTTTTCCTTTGGAGTGTAGATGCACCTTCAAACATCAGATCTTGGTTGAGAACTCAAATTTTGTAAGAGTTTTACTAATGAGGTTGATTACATGGGTAACACCACTCATAATCATGTGTTCAGGTTGTTCTGAATTAGAACAATGGCCTTAGAAGAGCTTGCAATAGTGGGGTATTGGGTTTTTAAGGGCCTAGGGTAACCTATTTGTCTTGGTCCTTGGGCATTACCTTGGTAGGGTTGTTTATTGGGTTGATATGCTTAATTGAGGAGTTGGTAAGGCTGTCTTTGTTGAACTACTTGCCTCTTTATGGTTACCATTTATTTTCCAATATTTTGCAACATGGTCATAACTACATGCAACTCATTGGGGGGAAGGTGGGAGGAATTATATGACTAATTGCTCCATGAATGGGTGCCAAAATAGGTTGCATTTGGAGGGGTTCTGGAAATAGAGGCATTGGCAACCTAGGGGTTATTTTCCTAGCTTGGACTAGGTAATTTTTATCTTTGATAGTTGTATCATAAGAAGTTGGTAAGATATTCCCTCCCATGAACTGAATCATAATAGCCACATCACTATTCAAGGATCTCAAAATATAGGAATGTAGTATTTGGATAAGCCTTAAATAGAGGATTCTATCTGAGGTCTTTTGGAACGTGATATTAAAATTGGTCATAACTTCATGAGGGGATCTCCTCATGGTAGTAAGTTGCTCAATGAGGGATAAATGGTCAATATTATCTTATAAATATTTGCAGAGTTTCTCCCCAAGATCATCCCACGTATGGATAGAGGTTGGTCGTAGACTTCTATTCCATTACAATTAATTCCCCTTAAAAGATGAATCTAATAATATAAGTGCTACATCATCTTCATTGATAAGGTGGACAGAGCAGACATTTTCAACATCTAAAATATGTTCAATGGGAGTTGTTGAATTATCTTTTGTAAATAATGGAATGCTCTTAAGGGCAGCTACTGGGATACCATGATGTGCATTTAGAACCAAGAGAAACCACCATTAAAAGTAACAAAGGGCTTATTACTTTGAAAATCCATGGGAGAGGTGGGTTTCATATTCTTATGAGTGGGGGAGGAAGGCTTAGCAAAAGGAGTTGAACGGACTCTAGGTGATGGGAATAGCAACCTTTCAAATTATTTTACTCTTTTCCTTGGTGAGAGTTGTAAGTATTCAAAAGACTCACCACTTTCTTTGTTTTGCCTTGTTTGTATCCTTCTCATGAAATTGAGACCCTTAACTACTTAAATCACTAGATATGTTGTTGGGAGTCGATATATCTATTGTTGTGAAACCTCCAAAGGATGGTTATCACCAAGACACATACCAATCCTAGTGAAATGATATAAATATCATAATTTGGGTCCCACCAGGCATGCCAGAAACTGTTGTAGCTCAAAATTGCACCCTAGGATTTGATCATGGAAGATCAGGAATTATGGACAACATTGGATGATCTCCGCAATTTGGGACTTGCATAAGAGAGATCAACCTCCGGAGAAGGTTAGCTTAATATTTTTCCTTTGACCAACACTACTCACACTCCTAAATTAGTGTTTAGTACCAAACTACACATGAAAAGGGAGAGGGAATGCATGAAAGGAAATTAAACTGAAAGGAAAGGGAAAGGTGATGCACCAGAAGAAGGTGATCTCTCTCTTAAAGTATCAGGGAAATGAGGAGGCTAAATGCAAGGGAAGGGGTAGATGCTTACCATAACCCAACTCTGTAAGTAAATCAGCCCGCCACCTTGTTTAATTTGATAAAAATGACATGAGACTCTGCAAAACATAATGAATACACAATCACAAATGAAAGAGCAGAAGGAAAGAAGACGATAATGGACACAAGGGATGGATTCAAGCCACAATCGACATCATATTATTTTTGTAAGTATGCACAGACTGTTATAATCATTCAAAGGGTGATATGCTTTACAAAATGCATTTCATGGGTCTCAACTCCTTAGTTTTTTCATAATTTTGGCATAATAACATTGCCAAGCAAGAGAGGATGTTGAATTTTGGTGAGAGCTTTGAACTGAAATAACACAATAAAAATTGAATAATCGAAATATGAAAAAATACTATTGCACTCCTTGTATTCATTCGAGATCAATAACATAATTATATAGGAGTCATTAATTACCTCCTTATAACAAATCTACTAAAGAAGTACAAGTTGCTCCAACAACTCACTAATCACTTACCCAACAAATTAACAACTTAACTGTAGATACTTTTTACAATACGGTAAATATCAAACTATGAGAGCACTAATTAAGATTATTCCTAACATCCTCCCTAGTGCGAACATGGGGAAAACCTCGCTTTTATTGGAATGTGTCTCTTTGACGCTTGCTCATGATCTGTATGGTTTTATTTTCAGGATAGCCAACAACCTCCTGAATGAATTTTTAAGTGGTAAACCAACAACCTCAAAGATGCTTTTGTTTTCAGGATAACCAATAAACCTTTGGGATGGTTTTCAAAATGGATGACCAACCATAATATCATGGTGTTGCAGTATTATCATCAAATCTCATCACATTCTTCCATTAGGGGATTATACAGGAATTGTGATCACACATTACAAACTAAAAAAGAAACTGAAAATGGAACATTGGTGTCATTTTCCCCCCACAATGTGAAATTTACACTTACTCACACCACACAAGAACAACAAGAACACTGAAATATGAAGCACACAAAAAAATTGAAAAAACATGCCACTAAACCTTCATGCAACCCCATCGTTGGTGACTGACGAGAGGTCGTTAATCGTCCTACATCCTCATATGCCTTTGTCCTCCAGTGTCATGTTGTTATTTCAACCGGATGTGATCATGAAGCTCAAAAAATTCCCCTTCACAAATTGGACATCATGTTCCAGTAACAATGTGTTCGTTTGGATTGCATACATTTTTTTATTTTTTACAAATTTTAATGATGACTCTTTTGATAAGGAATCTTGACGGAAAGAACACAACTTACTTTTGACTAAACTCAACAAATGACTCTACATGAAAACTATTAAACTATTATGATCTACACTTAGAATGTTGACCGTCTAAGAAGGAAAAATAAAACCTAAGAGTTAAAACATACAAGTTGAATTTTAAACATTTTAGTTATCTCTAGAATTGGATCAAAACTCACATAACATGGGCAAACAAATAAAATGACATATATTTACATTTAGAAATGGAAAACATTATTAATAGAGTAGAGGGATTTGCAAAGAGATGTATGTGGCTTGGAAAAGCACATTGCATGACTTTAAATATTTGTAGACAACATTATCTAATGACACCCACTATTCATAAACATAACAACCTAAAATAACCAAAACTTAAGATTGTGACATCAAAAACATCAAACCTACAACATATTGACTTGCATGTATCGGTACTCACATTGACCATCAACTAACAAAACATGTGGATAGATCGTTTTCCGGTGGGTGGATAGGTACACCTGAGTTGCCCTAATGGTGAAGAACTTGTTTTCTTGAAAGAGAGGCCACAAGTTCAAATCCTAAAGGGGGTAGGGTATGTACGCCTCATATTTGAAGAACAATTAGGTGCCTCCTGCGTACTAGGAGTATGAGGTAGTCCCATATGCTATAAGCTACATGCAGACGCAAAAACAGGCTACCCAACATCGTGGACTATAATTGTTTTGAACAACCCATCACCCAACGTGCTCTACAACACTGCGCTTCAACAAAGATAATGCCTTAAATAGATTAATGAAATACTTTGACAAGCTTGCAGATCGAAAGACAAGCTCATGAAAATAAGTAGTTGTAAGATGGTGTAATAATTCAAGATTGAGCATAGGTGTCATCCATGTTACTTCTCTTATTTCGATATAACTAAAAGGGTCTACATCAAGTTTCACTGCTTAATGAATATGGATCCACCTCACAGTCATCTGCTTCTAAGCCACGTCTTTCCTCTTAGATCAATCCATGGTCAACTCTCATAATTCACATGCATAAGAATAATAACACTCTAATACTAAATGAAATTTGGTGAGAGCTTTGAACTGAAATAACACAATAAAAATTGAATAAATAAAATATGAAATAATACTATTGTACTCTGTGTTCATTCAAGATCAATAACACGATTATATAGGAGTCGTTAATTACCTCCTTATAACAAATCTACTAAAGACGTACGAGTTGTTCCAACAACTCACTAACCACTTACCCAACAAATTAACAACTTAACCATAGATACTTTTTACAATACGATAAATATCAAATTATGAGAGCACTAATTAAGATTATTCCTAATGGATGCTTCTATGAAGAAACATGTTACATTTTATAGAAGGGAGTAGAGGAGAGGGTATCAAAAGATGTTTGATAGATGTTTGACCTGTTAAAACTTGCTAAACCTTCACAACTACCTCCGACAGGTAATCCTTATGCCTCATGATGGTTCAAGCTTTTGGAGCTACCTTTGCTTGCAAGAAAAATCCCAATATTTTATGGATGAGCACAACCTGTAGATCAGTGAATGCCCACGAAATATGGAAGATGGAGGAATGTGATGTTGCCAAATGTCATATTTTATTACACAAATCACCATTCATCATCATTTCGGTTGGGCATGGGAGGAAGATGCTCTTTTGGAAGTATTCAGAACGATCTCCAGACGATGGAGGATCAAACAAACATCTTACAAATGAAAATGACAGTTTTTACTTCTGAAAGCGACGTGCAACGTCCCCAAAATCATCAATTTCAATCTCCCGAAATACTTGATCATTCCTTGTAAAGCTTCCCTCTTTTGACAAGCTTCTCCAAGACGTTACTAATGTATAAAATATGAGGTGAAATGGATCTTTGTATCAAAAGTTATCACCAAAAAATAAATCTCGAGCATTCGCGAAGAAATCCTTTGTTGCAGGGACTTTAGGATGATTTGCCTTTATTTCATGGTTTTTTGTGTTGTTCATTTCTTGGTCTTGGAATGTCATTAGCTCTGTCACATGGAAAATATATTTGGTTGGCGACATTTAAGTGTTCTAGGGCCTTTTGAAACTCCGCGGTTAAACCTTCTTCGTTTGGTAGCTTTCGACGTTTTGCAACCTTCCATAACCTTCGCGGATCGAACCATGTATTACATCTTTCCTTGAATGCTCTGTGGCTGCTTCTGTGGTTCTTTGAATTCTTAAGTTCCATGGGACTTGCACTAAACCTCCCCACATGTTGCAGAGGTCTATTTCTTCGGTGTGACCCTCCTTTCTTTTTTCTATGGAAGAATGCCTCTTTGTTTGGCAGATTTTACATATCTATGACCAAATTCCTTTGTTCCATGGACTTGAAGAGTCCGCAGAACAATATTTTCTGCTTTCCGCCCCTAGCCACATTAGACGTTGTTTCCTTCGATGTGGAGGTCTTTTCCTTCGTTCCACGAACTTGGAGAGTCTATGAAACATTGTTCCTTGGGAATTTTTTGCAACACTAAATCCTTTGTTATGCGGCTTCAAACTTTGGCCACTTTGGAAATTCTTCCTTTTCCACGCAACACCAAAAGACTTTATCCTCCATCCATCATGGCCTTATACCATTAAAACCCACTTAACTCTTGAAATTGAATCCCTTTTTTCCGGGGACTTGGAGAGTCCATAGAACACTAATTTCCTTTCTTTGTCCAGTGGGTTAGGAGAACCCACGAAACACTGAATTCCTTCAATTTGCGGAACACCAACTTCTATTGTTTCGTGGATTTTCAAACAAAAATTTGCCGAAGTCTAAAATTAAAATTTGGGAGTTGTCAAAATAGCATGGGGGGTTATTTTGGATAACAGTAATTTCTCACTAATTCCATCTTGACCCATGTATATAAAGCAATATTCACACAATTCATAGGTTGCATGAAAGGGTGTATGTGCTCCTTACCATTTAATGTGATTTCCCTACTACCCCTTGGACTGTCATCAGGGTGTTCCTTTTTCTTGGTCCTTGTTTCTTCAACAATTGGAGCTCCCCCCTTTCATACTATCTCCACGCCTTGATCACATGTGCTTGGGATATTTTTGCTCTTACCAAAGCCTAATCCATCATCTTTTTTCTCTCCCTTGACTATTGCCAAGATAACTCCAGTAGGTTGAGAGTGATTATGGGCACTTGGAAATGCCCTTTATTTAATGGTATGACTTACAATAATGTCGTCCCCATGTTCCTTCCATTAATTGTAAAACAATAATTGATGTCGATAGGCATCCTACAATTATATCATAGAGTGGAGGAGTCTGATGCCATGCCCGTGAAAGAAAAATAGGACCCAATTTAAGATTTGTTATTTTAGCCACATTATTTTATATATACACTTTAACTTGTAAAAGTAATACATTTGTATTATTCCACTCAATTTTTGAAAATAAAAACAAACAAGCACTTTTAAATAATTACATAACATTTGTTGTTTTAGGGTTTGTGTAAATAGTACATTTAATTTAACGATGACATTTAAAAAGGGGCCTTCTTTCTTAGAGCACTTTTTAATGAATATATTAAAATTACTATTTTAAGTTTTCTAATAAAATACATATGGGTGAATTTGTTTTGATTTATGTGTATATAAATAATTCCTTGTACATTATTATAATTTAAGGTATTTATTTACCTTTGATTTCTTACTTTTGTATTATATTTAATTAAAGCTAAATTAAGATGTTTTCAAAATGAAATAAGTACTTGTTTACTTGTGATTGTGAATATACTTTTCTTGAAGCTGGGTTTTGAATATTTACATTTTGCATTAAAATAAGCAGAAAAAGACAAATGATGTCTGTGTTGGAATATTTGCATTTTGCATTTTCCCTGTGATTGATTGATTGTCTGTGTTGGAATTTGGGGACAATGAAAAGAAATAAATGTTGTTATGGATTGAATAATATTTTTAAGATTTGAGTTATTTGAATGAATGTTGGTACGATAAATTACCAATTTTTAAAGTTTTCATGCTATGGCGCTCTGGCAAAAAACTGGAGTCGGCTCTGTTAGGGTTTTACTTGTGGTACCGTCATACTGCGGCCTTTTCGGGCACAACAGGAATTTATTGTTATAGTTTCTCCTAGGGTTTCTTGCCCTTTGGGCATCCCCTATAAAATGACCTCGCCATCTTCAAACCCAGTTGTTACAACTGTGGCTAGAGATAGTGGAGCTTTGAGCAATGGCACCACGGCGAAACGACCCAGGAAGTTTGCTCTGAAAGTGTTCCACGAAGGTAATGTTTCTCCTCCTGATGTGGTTTTGCCCATTCCTGAATTTAATGTTGTTTGTCAATGGTTAGAGAATTTTTGTCTCATTAGATATTTTGTGGGTCGCATCCCCTCTGAAAGCATGCTCAAATCCTGGGTCAATACAGTCTGGACTACCCATGGAGTCAGACTGGAAAGCGTTCAAAACATGACCAAGGGTTTTTTCTTTTTCACTTTTTTTATCCTGCCAATGCCCCCAATATTCTAGCTAAGCAAGCCACTTGGTATGTTCGCAACTCTCTGCTTGTTTTAACCCCATGGCATAAGGATTTCGTGGTATCTAAATATACCGCCCTTAAAGTGCTTGTCTGGGTTGAATTCCTTGGCCTACCCTTGCCATGTGTGTCTTTTTTTTATCACAGATTGTCGCTTCTCTTGGCTGGGTGGTCTGCCTCGAAGCAGATAGGTTTTACCATGCTCACCCGCAGAAGCGTGTTTACGTTGAAGTTGATCTCTCTCAAGATCTGAAAGAATTTGTAGACATTCAAATGGGAGACAAACACTATTCTCAGTGGGTCATGTATATCAATTTGCCTAACACTTGTTTATGTTGTCAGGCCTCTAATCATAAGATCAAAGATTGTCCTCTTTATGTCCCTCGCAACCACCCTGTGGCCAAAGTAGCTCCCGAACTAGTCGAACCCCAGTAGGAGGAAGGTTGGCAAGTTGCCGGGGGCCGAAGAAACAAGAATAAAGCCCAGCAATCTAAGGCCTCCAGTTCCAATGGCCAACGAGAGCCACCTGTTAAGGAACAACCCCATAACACACACGCTAAAGAGCCAATTGTTTTTACTAAAGAACCAAATGTCGCTGCCAACTCGGCTATCCAGTTGCCAAAATATTTCAACACGCCCCAAGCGGCTTCGGTTCTCATGGACCAAAAAAATTTTTGTTTACAATGCTACCATCCCGCAATCCTTGTCGCTACTCTTGCCAAGCATAGTTCACAAGGGCCCTCCAAAAGGCCCCGAAGCCCTTCCCGCATCTCTCGGGACCATAGCCGGCTCGCAGTGTGGATTCAATCGAAGCGGAGTACAACATCAAATATGCATAATGGAAAAAAATTGAGTTGCAAAAATTTTTGCAGCATAATACTGCTCAATTCCTGCAAAACCAATATGATGCCCTTGATGGCTTAGAGGATGCCGACATGGCTCTTGACCATCGTTTCCCATGAATTGTCTATCTTGGAATGTTTGGGGTCTTACAGACTCCTGTCATAAATATGTTGTTCATGAAACTCGGAAAAGATTTGTAAATTTGGATGTTTTGTTTTTGCAGAAAGTAAAAATTACAGGTTTTCAGTTGCAGATGGTTTGTAAATCCATCTGGCCTGACAACTTGGCTTTCTGCAGTAATCATGAAGCAAGGTGTGGGGGTTTAATTTCACTTTTTGCACCCAAATGACGGCCCTTGTTAATTGACCATGGCATCGACCCCACCAACCAGTGCCATATGGGTCCTATTTAATGTTGACGGCCACCCTTTTGCCTCATTAATATTTACGCCTCTAATGATGCGGTTGAAAGGGCCGATCTGTGGCGGTGGATTGCCAACTCAATTCCTTGATGCATATTGGGTCATAAGTGGAGATTTTAATATGGTTGAGTCACCCAATGATAAATGTGGCCACTTGCCGATGAGGTGGACACCTGGCAAAAGGGAGGCGTGGTTTTTTATGCATAATAAGTTTGGGTTTTATGACCCTAATGCCTCTCGCTTTCCCACATCAGAAGCATGGTATACTTGGTCCAATCTCCGAGGAGGGAAAAATCACGTACTTAAATGGCTCGACAGAGCTATGCTGTCAGCTCAAGATTATTTTGAGTTTGATAGCATTTATTCCATGCCAGTGGAGGTCATGCCTAACTTTTTCCTTTCAGATCATTCTCCAATACGATTTTGTATCAATTGGCATGATACACATGCACTTTTTGTCATAAAGGCCAATTCTTTCTTAATACTTGCCTTGATGCAACATGGCCCACAATCAATCATATCAAGCGTGTGTGGAACTTAATTCCCTAGCCTAGTCATTGTCAACGTTACCATCCACCTATGCAGACCAACTGGATTCAATGGTGGGAGGACGCAATGACTCAGACAACTAGATTCCTTAGAATCTATGGCAGACAGTTGGCCAAAATTCGGCATGTTGCTCATACTCTGCTAACACCTCGGCTCTTAGCCAAGCGGTGGTGGTGCTTTAAAGGTGATCCCTTCTCTGAAACTTTGCAACTTCATGTTGCAAAGTTTCGCCAACAAATTCAAATTGCTGACAATTACAATGCCAGAGGAGCGTAGATCCTGAGCCCGAATGCACTGGCTCAAAATTGGCAATCGATTGAGTCTTGAAAGAATTTTTTCTTTCCCTCAGAGCCAAGAAACCTTCTCAGAAAATTCGGGCCATCATGGAAGGCGGCGTTTGGGTTACCGATCCTCAACTTATGTTGCAAGCCTTTGTGCGCCACTACAAGCTTGTGTTTCAAGCTCAACAACCTTCAACAACTCAATCTCAACAACCTTCTGCAGCTCGTCAAGCTATTCTTGATCAATGTCTGGGTGTTGTGTCGTGCAAGTTGTCCTGAGGCTCAGAAGGTGATATGCGACTGAATGCTCACCATTGAGGACCTCCATGATGCTACCATGCAGATGGCCAATGATAAAGCTCCAGGATGCGATGGATTCCCCTGCGAATTCTACAAATCTCCTTTGGGATTCGGTTGGTCACAACCTTTTTCAAGTTTATCTCGAGGGGTTTCAGAACCAGTCTTTAGGACCACGAATCAACAAGGGGAACATCAAATTCATCCCTAAGCAAGGAGACCCAGAGTAAATTACTTGTTGGCAGCTGATCACCCTGTTGAATGTCTCCTACAAAATCATTGCTAAAGCTTTGGCTATATGGCAACTTCGCAATATCCTCCCGAATGTTATTCAGCCAAAACAAACATGATTCATTCAGGGATGATACATCATTGGATAACATCATTGCTATTTGGGAGGGCATGGAATGGGCTCGCAGATCTAATCCAATCAGTCAGCCATGTTCATAAAAAATTGATTTTGAGAAAGCTTATGATCAGATTGAATGGTCGTTTATTCTTGTCATGCTTCAAGCCCTTGGCTTTGGCCCCATCTTTATTCAATCTGTTAGTATGCTTTTTGTGCAGATGCCTCTGCTCAGCTCACTATCAATGACATCAGCTCGGAACCCTTTGGGATTTTTCACTCTATTCGCCAAGGTTGCCCTTTGGCTCCTGCACTTTATGTGCTAGTTGCCGAAGGATTTGGATACTTACTGGCCCACACCAAATCTCAGGGGCTTGTTAGGGGAATCTCACTACTTTCTGCGCCCAGTTCTCAAATACTAAATGGTCATTTCGCAAATGATTCATTTCTTACACTCATTGAAGATGAAGCCAACATTCGCAATGCCATGCAATGCTTGGATACTTTTTGCTTAGCATTTGGCTCCTCTATTCAATGGAAAAAAACCCAGTGCTATCAGTAATCCTTCCTTCCTGCGCTTGATTGGCTCGCCACTTTTGAATGGAAGGTTCTAGCTCATGGCGAAATTTTAAGTTCCTGGGTATTCCTTTTGCTTTTCAAGCCACCCCGGCTGGAGCTCTGGCAATATGTTATTCAAAGGGTGGCCAAAAAACTAGAGTATTGGCTTACCAAACCTTTATCATTGGCTGGGAAATTCCAAATCTGTTCCAAAGTTCTTGCGGCCACACACTTGTATTACTCATCGTGTTGGGTTCCTTCCAAAGCCTCTATTCAGAAGCTGGAAAAGTTGCTCAAAGCCTTTTTATGGGCTAATGCTGCTACTGGCAAAGGATTTCATCGTGTGGCTTAGGAGATATGTTGCCTTCCCCGCAATTCTAGGGGGCTTGGCCTTATTAACATTCAACGTCAAGGGAGGGCACTTTGCACAAAATGGATTATTAGAAGTATCACTGGCCAAGAAGCTTGGAAAGTTCTCATACGACACGGTATTGAAGAAGGCTCACCTTACGGCTGCCCTGCGTGGAAAGGATTGGGGTTTATCAATTTACTCATAACCCCAGTACCTGTCAAAGTAATTGGCACTTTTGTGCTTAAGAGAATTTGGAAAGCATGGGAATGCATCAAACCCTGGCTCCTATGGAAAGGTGACGACTTTCGTAATGGGCTTTCTGTTAATCATCAATCCATCTGGTGGTCATCGATTTTTCAAGCGCAAGATAAGTGTTTGGCAGAAGCTCCGAGAATCTCCGCGCTCAAATTTTTTAAACATTAGAATTCACACCATTGAAGACTTATTCTACAAACATGCACAATCCTGGTTCCCTTGGCCGGAAATTAAAACTCGTTTTCGGCTCTCCAACCATGATCAAGATACTAATAATGTGGTGATCAGCTCGGTCCTTGACCACATGCTGCACAAAATTGTTGTGCATTCCTCTCGCCCTTGGTGGACGGACTGGAAATGGTATGCGGATACTCCATTTCGCAATTACTTAGCCAGTAAAGGCTACCGTTGGCTTTTGCCTCATCTGCCCATGGTGGATAAACTCAACAGGCGATGGGGAATTCATTCCACTCTGTCCGCCTGGAGTAGGCGATTTGCGTCTGTTTGGACTATCTTTGTGGAGCCCAAGATTGCCCACTTCCTCTGGTGCATTTTGCACCAAGGTCTTCCCTATTGGGGCTCATCTTGTTCAAATTGGGGTTCCGGCTCCCAAATGCCCATTTTGCGGCCATTTGGAATCTATTATGCATCTTTTCTGGTTTTGTTCCAAAGCTCAGCTTGCCTGGAACTGGATTCATTCATTTTTCTTTCTGCTAAGACCGCATTGCTTTACCTAGCAACATATCCTTTTGGGAGACAATCCCAAGCTTCTGCCTATGTTCACCCAGATTTGGCATGTTTTCAGAGGGGAAATTCTTTTTTGGATATGGAAAGAAAAATGTTTTTTTCTTTGTTAATTCTGCAGTTGATCAGTCTTTTTTCTATTTATAACAAATCTATGGTGATATCGAATGTATTGCTGCAGATACAAGTCCAGGCAAACAAAGTCGCGTTGGAGGTGGACCACCTCCAGACCCTACTACGCCACTAGGGGGAAGCCCCGTGTAACGTTGCTTGTGTGCCACCGTCTCCTACTAGGCGCTCCCCGCCTCCTTGTCGTGGTGGTCGCCGTAGCCATTCGCAACGGCGTGCTTTTAGTCGGGCTCGACCTTCCCTGAGCCCTCTTCACCAAAGAAGCTCCAGCTCGCCGGCGTGGCCAGGGGTTGCCACGACCTCACCAACACATGAGTCCTTCGCCAGCTCGCCAATAGGGCTGGGGGTCACTGGCTCGCCAGCTCAGGTGGGGCTCTCCTACTGCCACCGCACAACACACTACCAATGGATGGAAAACCGCCGCCGCCGTCTTCCGACAAATTTCCTCATCTCAGCCTCGTCATCCCCACTCGTGGCGAGGTAGATCCGGGAGAAGATATCTTTGAGAGGTCATAACAATATCTTTGATTGCTTACTCCATAGTTAGTACCTAACTGTATATATTTCCAAAAGACCCAAACCAATGAAAACAGAACCAAAACTAATTGGACACCACCAATAAATTAACAGGTGTTTTGAATTTCTAAGAGACCCAACCAATGAAAACAGGAAAGAGGAATCAGGCCTCCCAATAATTCAATTTCAGCTTTCAACTAGTACAGAAACAGCAGGAAGGCAAGTCAAGCATGGAAGGGGAATAGCAAAAGGAAGATGAGAGGTCATAATCTGGTGGAGTTTATAGACCAACTTCCAAAATTCATGTAATCTATGATGCAATGTCTCCACACAGTGCTATTTGTCAATGCTTTCTCAAGGCTGAATCTGAGCAAAACACTGTAACAAGGTTAAAGTGACAGAGATCCTCGTGCCATGAGAATTACAGGTACTCCTCTCCGGTCCACAAATCCTTTCAAGTTTGACATTAAATTGGGGATTAAACCTCTACATAAGAGAAATAGAATCATATTTCTCCAACCAAACATATTCAAGCACACAAGAAAAAGGACAAAAATAATCATTTGCAAATGTAAGAGGTTCGCTTATGTATGATCTGAATAAAAAGACCCGCAGTCCTTCACAAAGAAAGCACTTCCTGCCCACACTTTTCTTTCAATCTTTAACCCTTCATTGGGAATCGAACCTGCGAACAGTCGTTTGTCAAGATTAATCATAAATAGAAGGCAGCAAGATTAACACCCTAGAATGTGTTAGTTTTGCCATAAGTCTCAGTCCTGTTGATAAACGGATGCTTATGCAGTCTATACTAACAGGTTCATTCTATGGAATGAAACGCTCAGTGGTCACCAGCATTCTTGGTCTAAATTGTTCTTGCTGCTGATTATCTTAATGCTGAAAACCGACCTCCAGACCTCATAGTAGCGTGTTTAACCCGTGAGTTCCCGCACACTTACCAAGACCACTGCAACAACATGAAGCAGGAGATGTAGCAAATGAATTTACAAATGAAGAAGAATATACGTTGTCAAATTTACAGACCAAACCTCCAACATATAATTTGATCTGGACTGCTTCGTTCATGGCCTTTTCCTGTCTATGATTGACAGGGTAAAGTGTGTTTTACCTTCTAGGCTTTCTACAGCCTGAGTGGGCCTGATTGTCATTTTTCGGATATCCATTTACTCAGATGGGTTCTTTGGGACTAACTGAATAGTTTGCAGCTATATGAATTTGGTAATCAGCATTACTGCCAGAGATCGGCAATTCTCTTTTTTTATAAGAGAGAAGTATATATTTAAATGAAAGAACTTTTTACATCACACAATCGCTCTAGAATGTGTTATATTTAAATGGACTGAACTTTTTAAATGAAATGATTTGTTAAACTTAAAACATTACATAATACTCCAAATGCATCTTAGATTTCATAATACAAAAACAAATGTCTCACAAATGAAACTTTGTGACATTCTGCATATATTTATAACTATTATTACACAATACTCCAAATGCATCTCAGATTTCATAGTACAAAAACAAATGTCTCACAAATGAAACTTTGTGACATTCTGCATATATTTATAACTATTATTACACAATACTCCAAATGCATCTCAGATTTCATAATACAAAAACAAATGAAATGTCTCACAAATAAAACTCTGTGATATTCTGCATATATTTTTAACTCTTTCAATAAGATGATTACTGATTTTCTCTTCTTTATTAAGAATCTGGGATTTCTATCTTGGCCTCTGCAATTTCTGCTGTTTGAGTGTTACGAACTGCTCCGGATTGCACATGAGAAGAGCCATTTCCATTAATCTTGGGCATTTGTATGCTCCCTTTGTCAGAATCATCATTAGATTTATTAGTGTGTTTTTGCTTGGCCATTTTGGCTTTCCGTTGCCATGCCGATATTCCCTCGTGAATATACTCCTCAAAAATTGCTTTTTTGTATAAGGAGCCCATCTAAGTAGAGAAGAAACCCAAATGCATAATATGTCCAAGAGTTAGTACTGTCATTATAATAGTAATTTAAGAATCCAAATAGTCCAAATCTGAATTGTGAGTGGAGAAAAAAGATAAATGCACAAATATTCCCATCTTTAAATGTAGCAGTGACTTAAAAGTATACTGTAATTTAGGGGTCAATTTGTCCCAATGCAAGAAACTGTAAATGACCTGTGTAACAAGGGCATAGAGTGGTAAGGTACTGTAGCTGCAAAGAACTTGAATAATAACCCTGCACAGCACCAGATAGCAACACTTACTTTCATAATTTACGTGTACATGATGTCCAACTCAAATTTTCAAGTGATATATAATACCACCAATATATCAACCAAAAACAAGAAATCTGTTGGTCAATTCCTAACTTTTTTTCCATAAGATGATTACCATCACTCTAGAGCACAGAGACAAAACAACGCTTCACTGCTGTTCTCACATTTTTCACAGTGAAACATTTACTTTCTAAAAAAAAGCCTTTCCTGTTTTCAGGTGTGGGGTTTGCAGGCATGATCACAAGCCTTCTTGGAATTTTTAATTCCATCCGTTTTACAAGGTGGACTAAAAAACAGTGATTCTTTTGTCCCTCTGAGCTCCCTTAGACTTGGTAAATTGAGTTGAATTTCTTCTACTGATATTTGCTTTTATCTCTTAATCCAAAATTGAGCAATAGAAAAACAATGTTTCATATAAGAAAATTGAGTCTTCCAAATCCAAAGTATAACACGGCTGGTGTAGTTTTCTTATGTTAGTGTCTGTGAATGAATATATTCCTATCCCAAGTTCCACAAAGATTCAATTTGCGTCAACATAACAATGATTAACTTAAATATGAGGGAATTGTTTGAGGCATACCCGATTACAAGCCTTGGAACTATAAACACAACTTTCCCCATAATGCAAGAGTCAAAACCGTAAGTTGTCTGCACATTCCATCAAAAGCAAATATAAAATTAAAAACCATAATGTGTATTCGGCCCAATAATTTCAACAGAAGTACACGACACATTTTAAACCATTATTAAGGTAAAGCTCTTTCCACCCTAAACTATAAATATAAACGAGGCTAGAAATTTTAACAAAAAATTGCCGTCAAACTGACATTGTCATCATCCAATATCCAGCTATCCCATGCATATACTTCACTAACAACAAATCAACATTTCTAACAAGACAGATTTAGTTGCTCTT
This sequence comes from Taxus chinensis, assembly GCA_019776745.2. Classification (NCBI taxonomy): domain Eukaryota; kingdom Viridiplantae; phylum Streptophyta; class Pinopsida; order Cupressales; family Taxaceae; genus Taxus; species Taxus chinensis. The sequence goes on from CM034153.1 coordinate 760,245,252, forward strand.
TGACTGGACCGCAGCACAAATCTAGGTGAACATTGATAACATCCTAGGTGTGCCGAATGTTTGTAGATCATCGCCCTAATAAAATTGACCATTATTTCATAACTTTTAATGGCCATGACTTGCTTGGTTGAAATTGAACATATATCATATAAGAAAATAAACTTGAGTGCCACAAGCTGATCTGAATATTTGTCCAAGGTACACTGTCCTTCCAAAGCATTGTTATTTCTTACAGGCCTACTGGACCACCAAAGTCAAATATGCACATTTGTCTACTGTTCTAGTGACTCATTCGCAAAATACAATATACTCACATGTCCAATGCATTGTTGTCAAAGACTTCAGGCAGAGTGCAGGATTAAAAATAACGGTACTCCAAGACTATGTACAAGAGCTTTTTTACCTCTTCCTAATGGACATTCATGGTACAGAATTCCAAAACTCTGAACAAAACACATAGCTTCAAATTAATCTAAATGATCTTATAGTTTCATATCTAATTTTGACGTTGCGGGATTCATTTTTATGTTTCCAGTAGGAGTTTTTTTTTTGTATAGAAGGTAAGCAGAAGTCTGGAGGGAAGATATTAAAAGAGTCGAGAAAATACATGCTGTACAAATATGATACTGTGTTGCAGCAAAAAAATTAAAATATTTACAAAAAGATACCAGAAAGGAAAATTGTTTCTTCACTTGGCAATTGATTCATGCTGGCTACAACTAGAAACTAATAGTGTTTCATTACATTTAAGAATATAAGTGAACAATCATCTCACTCAACCTGCCCTACTAACAAATGACAATTTGTGCATCACAACCTGTTCACAGTACAAAATTTATTCTTTGTGACAACTAAATCTCCAACATCACATCACCGACATGGAGGAGAAACATTAGCAGTGTTTATATGCTTACCCATATCCAGAAGAAAAACGCTATTTCAAAAGCATTCTGCAAACAACTAATACAAATATTAGCAACTTATATATATATATATACAAATCAAATTCATCTTCAGCATGACCCAGCATCTCTGTTTTTATCTCAACATTTCCTTATATTCATGGATATTGAATACTAAACTTTCAAAATCAGGTAGACTCTTAGCAATTCTCAGATACAGGCTGTTAGTCATTACCTGGAAAAGAATAAAGTGTATTAAGATAATGACTAGCTTAGGCCTGTGAAACCAGAAGTGGTCATCTGAAGGCCGGACGAGAATTGGTCCTTCAATCGCAGTGTGTTTTGCAGCAACTTCTTGAGCTAGCTGAGCAATGACATGCTCCAATTTTGCACCCACAGCAAGTAAAAGCTGCCAAAAAATCCATCTAATCAAGTGTCTGAAAAAATGTCACCTAATTAACAGTTTCAAAATATAAGGTGAACACAATGCACAGAAAGTGACATACCTAAGTATTTTTAATATAAAAATATATAAGACATTCACAAATGTGAGATTCATGAACATTGTCTACTGGATAGCAATTCTTCAACATTTTGACTGAATAGCATAACTTCGCAAGTACTTAAATATCAAAACACGTGAAACATTGTGTTGCTACCAAGCATTGAATAGATACTCAAAACTCCAGTAAACATAAGATATGCATAAAAGATACAAAATATTCATCTCAATAAATTTTGTCTCATACAAAACATGCATCGATGGATGTTTTCAGTTTTTAAGGATTACCTTTTTTTCTCTAATAATAGGAAATGTCAACAAAATGTGAAAGGCACTTTTCTGAATGAGAATCACATCATATATTATTTCAGGGAACAAAGTACAACAATCTAAAAACAGGGTGACAAGTTATTCTATTTCTAAAACAGCCAAAAAAGTTAACCTTATTCATGAAAAAAGGTAGCTCAGCACATTCCAGTGATGCTTTAAAGTCAGATTCAGATATTTAAGTATAGTAAAAGTCAATTTAGAAGAAAATTTGAACTGTTCAATTTAACCCTAAAAGCTTTTGTTATTTATTAATCATTTTCCACCTTAAGTGATGTATGCAGTAATTTGTTATGTCTTAGCGGATGCAATCTATATACATTCATAAACATGTTTCTGGATACATCCGGCTAGAAGAAACAAAAATCCGACATTTTGAGAACCATGTTACTCATTCTCTGTGAGAAAACTAAAATTGATCTCATTCCAAGGAAGAAGAATTCCATGGTTTTCCATAAATAGTTTTTTTCAATTTTATTCCAATGAAGAAACTAGTACTTGTTGGTCCCTCCCAAAAACACTAACCATTTCAAAGAACCAAAATTATTAGTAACAAGATTAATTAAGTATTGATTTAATTAATTAAGTAATCAAGCCTACAATTTTTTGACATTAAATCATAACTAGTCTAAATTATTCTTTTCTTGACTAAATAACTAACCAAACTCATCCCAACTAATCTTTTACTTTCCCATCACCCAATCCTCCGAAAACTTATGACAAATGAAAATTAAATGTTCAATCCTACGTTGCCAGGATACGGGTGCGAGTACCAGTATGAGTACGGGTACGATAGGCGGATAAGTCAATTTTAAAAAACCCTTGGGTACGATACATCTTGGATACGTCCGTTCATATATATTAAAAAATTTAAAATATATATATATACATACATATACTCATTTTACTCATTTTTTAGTCTATAAAAAAACTGAAATAGTAATACAAAACTTGAATCAATGTTCAAAAACATCCAATATACTTAAGACTTTACATTTTCATTGATCATGTGGCTGCCATACATATGATATACGAATATCATGTCAACATGAATACAAACAAAACTTGAAAAATATGCTAGGATCAATGTTCAAATTTTCAAAACATACAATATTTGTATACTTAAGTTTTTACATATCATTGATCACGTGGACAAAGGGTTGTGGGTTCCAATTTTTTTTTCTACAATTTTCATTCGAATCCAGACACATTGCTGCACTTAAATTAATATCATTATGTTAAACCATAATATTCAACATATGAATGCACTGGATATTAACTTTCAGCTGGCCCTTTGTATGGGTTGGAATGTGGATTTGTTCCAAGAAAAATTGTTTGCAACATTCGTGTATGTAGCTTAATAATATAATGTGTTGTCACTTATGATTTGGTAAATATCTATTTATCTGAAAATGGCAAATAAAAAACATTCAGCCTTTAGGGTCCTCTCATTTCCTTATATTTGAGAAAGGAAGACAGAAAATAAACTAAGGAAAAAAGGAGGCCCCTATACTTCAAAATTCAAACAAACCAACTGCTTTCATGAATATATTTACAATTAATGTCAAAACAAACAAACCAAAAAAAAATTTAATGCCTTAAAAACCATATTTCTCCTTGGGTTCTTCCCGGGTACGGATACGTTTGGACGTACCGGTGGCGTACCCGGGAAGAACCTGGACGTACTCGGGACGTATCCGTACCCGGGACGTACCCGTACCCGTACCCTGACGTATCCGTACCGGATACGTATCAGACAGGTTACGAGGGGCTGGGGGACGAACCCTGGCAACGTAGGTTCAATCAAATACTTCATCCGATCAATAAATCTTATGAATTAATTGATTGATAAATTAATAGATCTAATCAATTAGTTAACTAATAAGTAATAATCAATTAACAGGATAAACTTCTCTTTACTACTTAATTTTCATTTGTATTACTGACAGTGGTGTTACTTATGATGTGATTTAATATTGGTTTCTGGGGTCTACCTATGCTGGTTGTAATTATCACCTCTCTTCTCAATCTCAATCATTTCCTTTAGTTTTCTTCACAAGTAATGATCTTCCTTGAGCATCAATTTTTCCTTTTCCACACACACACGATACTCAGTAATATGTGAATGGTCACTACAGTCAAGTCTTTGATACAAGAGCCATCAATGTTTTTTGGAATGCTCCTTTAGTCTAGTTTGAAAGGACCTGCATGTCTCACCAACATAAGATTTATCACATGAACATGGGATGAAATAACTTTTTTTTTTGTAAAATTGGCTGTTTTGCGAGTCCAATAGTGTGCAAAAAGTATTTTGGGGTTTAAAGGTGGCTTGTATTCTGACCTTTAAAATACTTGCCAACTTCTCTAAAATACATTTTACATAAGGAATGGAAATTTTGGGCCCATTTACCTCCATGTCTTACCGACATAAGGTTTACCACACGAACATGGGACAAAATAACTCTTCTTTGTAAAATTGTATCGATTGGATCTTTTACAGAGTCCAAAAGTGTGCACAAAGTGTGTAGGGGTTTAAAGGCAGCTTGTATTCTGACCTTTAAAATCCTTAACTTCTCTGAAATACCTTTTACATAAGGAATGGAAATTTTGAGTCACTATGTAATATCCCTTCTAGGGACAAAACTGAAAACACTAAGGAAATCAGCTCAAACCTCCAAAATAAGCAAGTCTGATTTATGACAGCAATTAATAAAGGACCAGAAAATACTCTCAAAACATAGCGACTAGGAGAGATAGAGAGAAATCCACCGTAGAAACACTCAAAAATTATGAGAAGTTATTCCTTGGATTGCCCTTGATTTTAGAAGCCAGAAAATGTGATCAAATCATCAAACTCATAATTCTAGAATTTATTATGGCACAAAAACAGCTAAAACTTGTAAATTCAATAACTCTTAGAAAACAAGGAATCTCCACACATATGAATACTCAAAATGATCATAAAAATACCAGCTATCAAATGAGATCAATATCATAATTTTCCAACCATGGGAACCCTCTCAAAATTGATCCCAAAATCTCTAAATGAGTAGATAAAGCTGCCCAATGCCAATAAAAATCTGAACATGAAATATTATCCTCAAATTTGCAATATTCTTCAAACTCTCACAATATAGAAGGGTTTTCATCTCCCAATAAGCCACAAGAAGGGTTTTCGTCCTTCTAGGAATTGTAACACACTTGGGTTTTTTGTCCAAGAGTGGAAAACAAGAATCCATAAGCTCACAATTCCCCAAATAGAAAAATGCGCCAAGATAGATCCTCCAAATGAGTTCTCTAATTTTCTTTTATAACCTGTTTTTGGCGCCAAAGCTTGGAATAGCAAGGCCGACGACCCCTTAAAGTATTCTTTTAATCTTTAATTGGCTTTTAAAGTACATAAAACCCAGCCAACCTGCTAAAGGAAAACACATACTAAAAAGAAACATTAAAAATTAGAAAAACATATACAAAATAAGCTCAATTTCCTTCTCCAACTCATCTACTTCTTTGCCATGGAAAATGGAATGGCAAGAAGTCCAAATCATGCTCTTAAATTGAAAAGGGGGACATTACACATTCATCATTATTCTCCCTCGTCCCTCTATTTGCTCTTTGGAATGCTCTCTATGTCTTTAATTTTATATCCATTTAACATCAAGACCTTTATTGAGCAAAAAAAAAACTTGTTCAAAATGCTAGGGATCTCAAATTCTTATTGCATGTGTCGCCAATGAATTCAAGACCACTACTTTGTGGCATAGGCGGAGGTGAGAATCTATTTGTAGGTATAGGTCTATATGAGTCTTCTTTTAGTAAACTTGGTTTTTCTCAAGACTATAACATCTAGGAAAAGAGGGTGCCCATTCTCTCCCTTCTCTATAGTAAACTGAATTTGTCTATTCTACCATTGAGATGATCAAGAAATTTCTCAAATTCCTCTTCCCTATGGGACCATTTGGCATTAGTGCCATTGACAAACCTATACTACGATTCAAGAGCTTTGAAACCCTCCCATAAACAAATTTGCACCAACTAGTGACAATGGTGAATATGCCGCCACTCCTTTTGTTTGCTCATAGAATACTTCTTTAAATAAGAAAAATGTAGACCACAAGCGAAATTCCCTTAAGTTTTCTATATGGGGATATATGATGTCTCTAATCACCTTCATGCCTTCTTCTAAAGGAATTTTTGTACAGTGATACTACATCGAAGCGCACCAATATATCTTCTTGACATACCCCATGATCCTTAACTTTACATAGATACACACGAAGGGTTCAAACTTCAAAGTCCTTGAGGAAAAATAATGTGTGTCCTGCCAAAGGTTTTAATTTCCGTGCTAGGTACTTCGCCAAACCATATGTGGGAGAGTATTTGAGTTTACAAATTGGCATCAAAGAGACCTTGGCTTTACGGATTTTTGGTAGCTTGTAGATTCTTAAGGACAATTGGTGCCTTTGGTATCAACCTTTGTTTAAGATTGTCATCAATCAAAGAATTCCTAATCTCTTTAGTAACCGTATCGACCACCTTGTTTATGGGATTCTTTGAAACCCTCTTTTTGTAGCTTCCACTTGCAATTAAATGCTCCATCATCTTTTTTCAATGGTCACTACTGTTTAAAAGTACTGTACAGTTTCCCTTGTCAAACTTTTGGATAACAATTTCTCTAATTCTCTAGTCTTCTAGGAGCTTCACTTTCACCTCTCAAGATATTATTCCTTGGCGGGCGTGCATTCTTCTAGCTGGTGAACTTTCTACCCTCAATTCCTCTGCCACATCTTCTTCCAAATTTCTCACACCAACCCCTATACCGGTAATAAAGCCTTCATAACAGATCTTGAATGGGGCAGCCACAAAACCTAAGCCCTTGCTTAAGAGTTTACTAGTTTGAGATCTAAACACACATTTGAGTGATTTAATTTATTGTCTTTAATCAACTCCTTTATGTATCCTTGGTCAGATTAACTATACTTGGTTTCATCTTATCTATACTACTATTGGGCCGCTTCTTGACTAAATCTATTCTTTTATATTTTCTCTCTTCAATTGTAACCATGGTGGGTCGTGTTTTTGTTGATAACACCTGTTCCATAAATGCAAGGACTGCTTACTATAGACTTATACCATAGTATATGCTGTCAATGTGCTTTTTCAAATCCATATTATCCATATTAATGGCTCGTGTTGAATCTGCGAATACACTTAATACACCCTCTCTGTTAACTACAATTTGATGAATAATATTCTTCTGAATTCATCTATGTAAAAAAATTATCGTCTATTGCTTCATTGTCATGCTTAGGAAACTGAATTCTGATTAAAAAAATCACCATTATTTATAGTTCTATTTGTATCATGGTAGGCGCACATTTTCAAATCTGTGGTATTTGTATCCATGTTGACGTCTTCTGCTGTATTCACACCATCAGTCAGAACATAAATTGTTTTTTCCTTTAACTGGATATCTGATGCTTCCATGTGACCCAGGTCTGTTGCCTTAACTCCCAGTATGACCCTACAATACATGCCAAACTTCCTTCATGATACATTTTTCTGAGTAGAAACAGTATGTGTCTAATTCTTCCTAGTCTTCTTCTGGTTGTCTCTCTAATAGCTTGTCAAACCTCAAATTTTGTTTTTCTGTAGTCTTTAGGAACTATAATTCTGCCTTTACCACAATGCAGCCATCAATGTGAGACCAAATGTCACCCCTAATTTTCCCAGCCAGCTTTAAATGTAAATTGTACAAACTCTTAGATAATGCAGCAGTGTTTTTTCTCAATCTATCACTTGCTCTTTTTAATAAATTCATATTTCTATCTTTTAGGTGATGGGTGATGACAGCGAAAATTGGTATGGCTTTACGATCTCTGCATCTTTTTAGGAAGGTCAATGCTGCGATTTCCCTGGATAACTCTTTGCAAACCTCCCTTCCATGTAGGAAAAAGATTAAATAATGTATGTTTTCACAATGACAAAGATTTGGTACAAAGGTTTCTGGATTCATCATGTTAGAAGAAACAAAATCCAACATTTCGAGTATCAAACCTTTGTCATCGTGAAAACCTGCAAAATCTAATCTATATATGTCTTTTTCTTCAATTCCATTCCATAAATATAGTTGAAATTATTACATTATACTAGGGCTGTTAGGATATTTCTAAACACATCAATTGTATTTAAAATTTTATTCCAAGGACTAGTACTTTAACCTAGAACTTGGAAATAGTATGAATTTATTTTGATTTTTGTATAATGTATGGTGCACCCAAATATGTTTCTAAATAACATCGTTGTGTTTTACATAACAGAATGCAATTCAGAATGTCATAATGTAAATTTCAAATTGTCTTCTTGATATTGCTTTCACAGAGTGAAAAGCTGCTGCATTATAAGGCCCTTATAAACAAGCATTAAAGTACAAACTTGCTGCTCTGTTCTCAGTGAATAAGATATCGAGTATGGTTGTTTATGGTGATGACACCTCAAGTAAGATCTAATGACAACTTGCTACTCTATAGCTGTTTATCAGGAACTAATATCCATGTATTGACTATAAGCATCATGTAGATACGAAAGCCAACTGCAAACATCATGTAGATATCAAAGCCCAAACGAGACACATACACACAGGTATACACAAAAGATGAACAAACATTATTATCCTAGTTGTAGTGTATACAAAGGTCATGTTGTAATTTTAGGATTTTAGGATTTGCCATTTCTGGATAAATTCATAGCTAATTTTGTACTATAGCAGTCTTTTTTTCTTTTTTAGTGAAATGATTTTTTCAAAACATCCCCTGGTGGGTCATATCCCATTGCACTTTGCATTCCATTGACTGACGTTGGTCTTTAGTGGTCATTATATAACTTCTCTCTTTCCTTTTGTTTACCATTTGTGTTCTCCATGTGCGTACAAGTCTTGGTGGATATGGGTGTCTGTTTGTTAAATCTTTTGTGTATCATCCCTAGATCCAAAGATTTTCTTTTCATCCTTGTTTTTTCTATTTCATAAATACATTAATGTTTATCCATTTGGTGTTTCCACTATGCATCATATGCCATATCGTTTTCAGGAGTCAACTACAGTATGAGTGAATTTTCATAACACATATTTCAGAAGTAGCTCTTCACTAGAAGTCATCTTTCATGAGCATGAATGGTCCACTTAGCATTCATTGCATCTAGGTAATGATCACAATAGTTAGAGCACCAAAACTTCCCAGGAAATCACCAGCTCAAGAGCACTAATTCATGGACTTTCCCCCATAATTAAGCTCGCTTGGCTTGCTGCCCCATTTGTAAAACCTTTGGCAAGTATTGTGCCTTTTGAACCATTCATTGTGGAGCACCCTAGTTCTTTAATGTTATCAATAATGGCCACAGGTTGACCACATACAAACATAGGCAAGTTGACCTACAACCTCACCATCAAAGCATGTGTGTCTGCGTTTGTTTGTTTTTCACTGTGTGTGTTGAGACTCGAAATTGGGAAGGCAATTTGCAAAATTGTCCATAAATATCAACAGATTGACTCTTTATAACGTGGAGAGAGCCAAAGTTCTTAAAATGAGATTTCTCAAGGTTGTATCCATGGCCACTTCTAGATGAGGTCTCTACCTTTTCTAGTACATAATGAATAGTGCTCTTGGAGAGACCATGTGGTATGTACCTAATTAAGCATGATTAGTCATCAAAGGTTGCTATAAAAAGCTACGACCTAGGTAGCCAATACGGGTATGGGTACAGGGTCAAGAACCCAGGGCGTATGGCAATTTTTTTGAGGGGCTTGGGTATGACCATACAAAAAATATATAAAATATTAAAAATATAAAAAAATAGCTAGAGAAGCAAATTACCATATAATATGCATAGAGTAAACAAAATAAGCTAAATAACCACAAAAAATAATGATAATCCAATGCCAAATGTCATGATATTCATTGGTCAAACTTAGAATAAGTACATGTGCAAATGTTACATTGTATACACAAAAATCAAGACAAAACAACATATTCATTATTTTCATAATCATAATGCTCTCCAGTGTATTCAACAAAAGCATCACTAGAACCATTATGTGGTTCATTAGAAGTAGAACCATCATGTGGTTCATTAGTACTAGAACCATTATATGAGAAAGCAAATGTGCAAGGAAAGATAAGTATGCAATGTAAGGTAAATGTGGTGGTGTTGTTTAAAAAGAGTCTGGTAGGTGCATTTTATGGTTAGGGTTAATTTTTTAGGTTTGAAAATTCATATTGACTTTATTTTAAGCAACCAAAAAAACGTGTTGGGTACGGGATCAATACCCAAGTACCTCGATACCCGGGTCCCCAATACGTCCCACCCTGTACCTAGGGACGTACCCATATCAAAACCCAGCACCTGTAGGGGCATACCTAGGAACCCAGATTGCAACCCATCACCTTCTAGGGACACAACCTATCTATGTGTCGCTAAAATCATATATAAAACTTATTAAATATTCACCTTATGCATATCTTATATTGTGTATTTTATATTCTATATCTATGAACGTGTAATTTTTTATATGTTTCTTTTGTATACCAACCTTATATACTATAGGTGGTATCAATATTCTCTCCAACGATGTGTAATGTTGTTATTGGGTCGATCACCGGCTTGTAATTGTGATCTGTACCAAAAAAATATTTTGGAGTTTCACTTACATGCTTAACTTGTTAGGGGAGAAAAACTATTTATTTTTACCAAAAAAAAAATCAATGAACTTTTTCCACGAAAAGACGGGAAAACTAAAAACCTCCCATAAATTCCTTGTGTCACTGCTTTTCCAAAGGAAAGCAAACAAATAAAATAATCCAATCAATAATGCCACTAGCTTAGATCATTTCACTTCTATCCAATTTCATGTATATATATTTGAAACAAATATATTGGATAGAGCAAACAAAAAAATTGAAACATTTTTTTTGTTTTTTGTTCTCCTTGCGCAGACAGCTCACTGACACAACACCTACTACTAATAATGATCAATTACAGGTTGAGATCTTAGATTTAAAACATAAGCAAGAGGAAATTAGAACTCAGCAGGAAAATCTTCAAAAACAGACCAATTCCTGGGCCCAAGTGGTCAAGGGTAAAGATAAAAATCCTCCTTTAACAGCAGTTGAAGCAGTGGTTCAAGTCAAACTAGTGGAAGAGAGAATCAGACATTCCAGGGAGCTGAACCTTAAGGTCAGAGGATTGCCCACTCCTCCCTCTTCCGACCCCCTAGCCATTGCTTTGAAGTTCCTCACAGATAACTTGGAGCTGCCCGAGGTTCAGTTGGATAGAGCTTGGTTTGGTCTAGAATCTACTCTTTTTATCCGTTTCAAGTCAGCCAATGACCGCCTTAAGGCTCTCAGAGCCAAGCAGAAACTTTTCTCTCTACCCAATAAGGTCTTTCTCGACGAAGATCTTACTAGAGAACAAGTTGCCGAACTCAAGAAATCTCGGGAAATTGTCATGGCAGCCAAAAAAGCCAAGAAATGGGCAGTGATTCGTAACCTCAGGCCAGTGGTTCGGGATTCCTTCCCTCCTGGTTGGGCTCCCGGATCCAGCTCTAGTTCCAGATGACGGTTCCGGCGGGAGAAGGCTCGGAAGCATGGCATCTCCTTCGCATGCTGGAATGGAAATGGGTCCTTTTGGTCCTCTCCTGGCCTCCTACACAATGCCTTAGGTCTCTCCGACCTTCTCTTTGTTACGGAGACACATGCGAGCCCGGTTCGCCCTCTCCCAGACATCAATGGTTACTACTGGTTTTTTGTTTGGAGACACGAGACTCAGAGTTCTGGCAGCGTCAGGGGATCTAGCGGGGTTGCTTGTTTAGTCAGGGACACCCTTCAGAGCAGAATTTCTATTGCCGCTGAGGATGAGTCTGCCCACTTTCTTTGGGTTCGGATCAAATGTAATTCTCCACTCCTAAGAGACATCTTTATTGCGGTCTGCTGCTTTCCTCCAGCTTCCTCTTCATTTGCCATCCACAACGGCCCAGATGGAGACCCCTTCTTTGACCTTTATGTTGGTATATCTCAGTTCTCAAGCTCTGGGGAGGTCATCATCTTGGGAGACTTCAATGCCCGTACCAAAACTATACAGATTCTGAGGCACGACAGGACCCACGATGTACTTTGCACTTCTGAGGTGGATCCCGAGTTGGTTGGCTTCCAGCGAGATTCTGAGGACACGACAGGGCCCCTGACTTCCTATGGCCGACATCAAATTAGGGGAATCTCATGACCTACTGATCCTGAATGAAATTCCTTGCTTTCCTGATTCCCGGTTCTTCACATACAGACCCTTTTGTGGTGGGGCCAGTGTTGTTGATTACATCATGACTACCCCCAACTTGATTCCTTACATACACCACTTATGTGTCTCCCCCATCCCTCTTGTTGACCATGCGACCCTCTCCTTTTCCCTCCAGGTTCTCCCCCCAGGACCCCACCCCCTCCTCTGGTATATTACTTATTATTTGGAAATTTGACACAGGGGATCCCGACACCTTTTCCTCCTGCCTCCGTCTGCTTCTCCCCCCCATTCCCCTTTTCACCTCTCTCACCTCGGACCATATGTTTAATATCCTCTCCTGCGTTATTTTTGAGGCGGCCACGAGTTCCTTCCCCCACGTCACTCACTCCACCCTGCGCCATGTTACTTGCCCTATGAACAAATGGTATGACGAGGAATGCAAAGCCTTCCATCGGAAACTCCGCTTTGCTTTCTTGCATGCCCTTCCCTCCTTCCCCTCCCTGAAGTCAGCCTATCGTCATCTCCTTCTACATAAGAAACGCACATTTATCTCTCATAGGCGTCGTGAGCTTCGTCTGTCACTTATCCACTCTCCCAAACATTTCTGGCGCACCATTCTTCCCCATCATTCTCCTTTACCCCTGGACCTTGATCCCAATTCCATGTTCACTCACACCTCCACTCTTTATGACTTCCCGGGCCAGCCCCACATCCAGGTTCATTCCCCTCCCTCCCTTTGCCATATTTTCACCCACACCAATGTGAAGAATGCCATTCTTGCTATGAGCTACAGTAAAGCAAGGGATGAGGAAGGATTCCATGCAGAACTCTTCAAGTTTGGTCGAACGACGCTCCTCAGTTATCTTGTGGACCTCTTCAATCAGGTGGTTTGTACAGGTTTTCCAGCCTCTTGGTCCCACCACATCATCCACCCTATACACAAGTCGGGGCCCACTTCTGACCCCAACAATTACAGGACTATCATGGTGGGTCACATATTCTCCAAGCTCTATGCTACTGTTCTTCATTTGCAACTTTCCGAGTTCCTTGATCAGTACCATTGCAGAGCTAAGGGGCAGGCGGGCTTCCGACCGACTTAGCAGACTACCGACCACATCCTCACTCTTCGGGCCATCATCGAAGAGGCTCGCCATTGCTCTTCCAGAGTTTTATGTTGTTTCGTGGATTTTCGGAAAGCCTTTGATTCTGTTCCACGGGGAAGCCCTTTTCCGTAGGCTCAAAGATATAGGCATTTCCAAGATTCTTCTTACAGCCATCACGCGCCTTTATGAGGAAGTCCTTCGCCGCCTTCGCACTTCTGCTGGCTTGTCTGACTTCATCAGGAGCACCATTGGTGTCAAACAGGGCTGCCCCCTCTCTCCTACCTTATTTGGGATCTATATCGATGAGCTTGAGGACTTTCTCAGGGATCACATACAGGGAGGGGATGGGTGCCTTCTACACCAGGTTCTGATTTACATCCTCCTCTTTACAGATGACATAGTTCTCCTGGCTTCTTCTGCAGAGGGTCTCCAGAGGCAGCTGGATGCCTTAGCCCTTTTTTGTGATCATCAACAGCTGACTGTGAATCTTGGGAAAACCAAAGTTATGGTTTTCAATTGTCTGAAGACTTCAGACCTCCACTTCTTCTTTAAGGGTGTGGAGATTGAGACCACTTGCTCTTATACCTACCTAGGGATTCTTTTTTCTGGACCTCGTTTTAGCCTCTGTCCGGCTCTCAAACCCTAGGTTAATAAGGGGTTTGGTTCTTTGGCGATTCTTGAGAGATAGTGTTTCTGCCACCACTTTCAGGACATTCCTTCCAAGATGTCCCTCTCTGATTCACTGGTTAGGCCCACTGTTCTGTATGGTTCAGAAGTTTGGGGTCCCTCTCTTTTGGACTCAAATTGGGCCACTATCGAGCGCGTTCAGATCCTCATGCTCAGACATATTATCAAGAGCAAAGAATCTGTTCCTCACAACATTATTCTTGCTGAGTTTGGGGCTCGCCCTTTTTGTTTGGAGACCATCTTCAGCCTTGTGTTGTTACGCCGTATCCGGGGGTTCTCTTGCTCTTCTGTTGACAGAGACAGGTACATTTATCTTGCCTACTGCTCCTCTGAAGCTATTGCATCTTCGGATCACAGTAGACGATCTCGCTGCTAGTATGCCTGTGTTTCACGCCTCTTCGAGTCCATTGGCATCCAGATGGACCGTCTCCCACCCTTGAGCTATTCTCTGGATGCCCCTGCCCATCTGCTACCCAACCAACAGGACCTTCATAGGATAATCAGAGATGCTATCTACAGACAGTTCATCCAGCACATCTCGACCAACCCCCCGAGGGGGTTGCGTCCGAAGATGTCACTCTATGCGGCACACTTCCTTGAGATCCGTGATGGGGTCATTTTCAAACCCATGTACATTTCCCAACATTGGTTGCAAGCCCTTCGTATCTCTCTGGGTCAGTTTAGAGTGGGCTCACATCGACTTCGTGTTGAGACTGATCATCACTTAGACTGCTTAGAGCGGACTTGCCTGCTTTGCTCTCTCCAGGAGGTTGAAACCGAAGAACACTTCATTTTCAAGTGTCCTGTTTACTATGAGATTCGTGGGCGATTCCATTGCCTATTCCGCGAGCTTCCTTCCTTCACAACTTTCTTCCTCTATTTTACAATCCTCACTTGTTGTGAACTTGTGTGTTGCAGCCACGTTCTTGGTCAGCTCTCACACACTAGCCCCCTCCACTACATTTTTTCATTGTGCATCCTCCGTATTCTTTCAATTTTTCGGCCCAACTACTTCACACTTCTCATTCCCCCACACATGTTCATGTGTAGCCAACCACCCCGCATTTCATATCCTTTGCACAACTCCGTCATTTTCCTGCCTTCTCGTTTGTGCACCATATTTTCCCATTGGGCACCTATGCGTCCATTTTTTTGTTGTACTATTTCCTCGAGACATTTTCCCCTCCCCTCTCATTTTCCTTTTCATAACCTTGTCCTCTTTTCACACATTTCCTAGTATGTTGTGGCTTCTCATAGGCCGTATGTAGCTGAAAATCCTTCACGTTTGGTTAAAATTTGAAAAACAAACAAAGTTCTAAACTATAGAAAGCTAAAAGTTCAAGAAAAATAAGTACAAACTTCAAAGCAACCTAATGCTAATATGGGGTTATAGATTCATTTCTACGAGGGAGAATTCAAAAAAAAGCCCCAGATGTTGAAGTTACAGTTGTGTCTTTAACATGCTGTGAGGTAATAGGAGTGTCTCATAGCATATGGCATTTCACTACTCCTACATAAAGGTATGTTTAGAAGCCAAATGAAAAATAAGGAGTTCGTTCATGTTATTAGCCTGTTCTCATTTCAGCTTCAAATTTCATAGAATACACACAGGAAAAAAATTGATAAGCCAAGTACACAGTTCAATACCCATTGTCATATGGTTGATGAGAGGATCATTCACCAAGTATTGTCTTATCCGGTCTAACCACAATGGTCTTATAAATACATACTGACCATTCAAGAAGGAACTCTATGTGAGGTTGTCACATGGTTGATGAGAGGAGTCATTCACCAAGTATTGTCATATCAGGTCTAAACACAATGGTCCTATAAATACATATTGACCGTTCAAGAAGGAACTCTATGTGAGGTTGTCACATGGTTGATGAGAGGAGTCATTCACCAAGTATTGTCATACCTGGGGTAAACACAACGGTCCTATAAATACATAGTGACCATTCGAGAAGGAACACTTTGTGATATGTGAGGTTTTGTTGGCCATGTAGTCACACAAAATTGCCTAGAATTTTTTTTTAAAGTCTCATGTATGCCTTGTGCTTGAGTTGGAATGTTTATCCCATAAACATTCTTGTTATTATTATATGTACACATTCTTATTATTATTACTACTTCTATTATTATTATATGTACATGTGTGGGGAAGAATCGGTCCTTGCCATTAATATTAAAGCTAGGAAAATGTTTTCCTTTGCCTAGTGATGTAGCAAATGAGGAGGACAAGGGAAGGATTTAGTAATGAGATGCATGGCATGATAGGCTAGCAAAATCTATACCCTCATCCAATGTTCAAAATCATCCAAGACAGATTTATCAGCATCACATCATTTGAAGTTAACATACTTTCTTTTTTATGTTGGTACCCATGTAATCACAACTCTTAAAAGTTCACAGCCTGGATTCGAACCAAGTATGTTTTACCCTTCGTTTTTTCAATAAGAGAGGAGATTGTAACTTTTCTTGCCATGCTTGGAATCAAAAGAAAATGAAGATTTATGTGTGAAGAAGTCTATATTTCTTTACAAAAGAATTGTCAAAATTAGTCGAAGGATTTAGTTGGGCTTACAATCAAAGGTATGAAAGCTATCCAAAAATATGAATGCCAGCCTGCAGTCAACAAGAAAAGACTGTTAATTTAATATCTGAAAGACCAACTTTTTACATGACTATGGAAAACATTTGCATTCTACCAGTAACCAGACTATCTTGTCAACAATTGATCTACATTTTACCACAATTCATGCCAAAAAATGAAAAAACATTGTAAATAATTGAATATTTTTATTATGCAAGAATAAGGATTCAATCAAAGGTGGGCATCTCATCATTGCATATTAAATAAACTAAGATAATGTCAATAAAATATTAAAAGGTTGTTTTAAGTGGATGGCTACGATGCATTAATTCATTGTTTAAGACACATTAATTGGGCAACTCCCGTTGTCATGAAGCAATTATGATGCATGTTTCAATTAACTTTGATATAAAATAAGATTCTTAAATCACATGGAAAAAAAATCTTTCTCATCAACAGGCTGAATAAGTCTCAAAATGAGTGGCAATGGGTTTAAATAGAGGAAATTTCAAATTTAGCAGATTGTGAAGTTGTCTTTGGGTGTACAGAGTCACAGACAGTTTGAGAAGCTACCAGAACCCTTTTCAAAGCCCATATATCCCAATCTTACTAGGAGTTGAGCAGGCTTCTTAGGGTCCCTCCATAGTTCCTTGTATGGCATGAAAGATAATCTACAATAACATTGTTTATAATCATTTAAAGAGGGATTGTAGAGGGGATTGATTCAAAACATTTATATCAAGAACCAACACCAGTGGCATCTATCTAAAGAGAAGAATCACTTAATTAAGGTTGCATTAATATAAACTTAAAGGGACAGATAAGCAAATGTCTTATCTCTTCCACCCTCCCAAAGAGTTCCCCCAATTTTTATATTAAAATTTAGTATGGCATGATAGCAAATCCAAAGATAACCGTGTGTAATTGGTAGAATTGATAACCCACCATCAACATTGAGAACCAGAAAGATCACCACGAAAAACCACAGGTACCCACTGCAGCCATTTGATGTCATTGTAAAGTTAGAGAATGACAATTAATTTCATGTTTACAAAACCTACCTAGGTTCTGAATGAATAACACAAAAACAAATAGTATCTTAAATCAAGGACTCCTAGGACTTGCTAACACAACAGCAAATACAAATATATCATTTTATATTCATTGAACGGCTATTACAAACCTTATACCAACAACTTTCTTGAAGTCTGCTTCAAGTGTTCGCATCATGTACTTGTGAAAATCAAATTGTGGATTTGATTTACAATGAGTCTAGACAAAATGAGAAATCAAACTCGTTATAGAAAACACCCATACAAAGATTATACTGTCTGTTAGAACTCTTTTAAACTAGACTGTAGAACTGGTGGCATGGACAATATACAAGAAAAAATAAATATATCGAGACAACTTACTCAAATTTTATATGATAGATAAAATTTACACACACATGCCTGGGAGGACAGGTCAGGTACTATGCCAAATGAAAACAAAAGCAACTTCAACCCTCATTGAACTTTACCTCAATGAAGCTCAATCGTAGTGTGCTGTAATCTGCCTTTGTCACTGAGCCATAGAATTGCTTAAAAAAGGATGCCTGAGAAGAACACAAAAATCGTTGCTGCCAATTTAAGTTGCATCATCTTAAGAATATGTATAAAGAACATATATGTATCGACTTCCTTAATTGTTACAATCAGAAGTTGCATGTATAATCAATAAGGATAACAACCATCTATTTCGAAAGTAAATTAAAATACTTTAGAAGGAAATTATCCAGAGATATATTGCTCAATTAATACATTTTTCATGACTAGAATTTGCATAAAATTTTGATAATTACATATGGTTGACACCTTATTTGGGTGGTTAAGGATAGGATTATTGAAAAAACAATTGGAGTCATTAAATATCTGCTGAATGTCTGTGCACAACAAATTATTTCACTCGATAAAATATCATACATTGTGTTTATGTTCTTATGAAAGAAACATTTCGTGTCAACTGCATATATCATTCAATATAAAACATTCAATAAAAAGAGTTTTTTATATTAGAAAATTTTCTTCTACACTTGGGTAGTGTATAATAAGAGGAAGTGTATCTACAAAATAGGTTACGAAAAAGTAAAGGGAATACGATGTCCCTGCCTTATACCATATAGCAGTGGTGCAACGTCTATGGATTAAGCCAGAACATACATACCACCCAACTCAATATGGAAGATTTTCTCCATGTACCCATAGCGTGGGTCTTGACAAAATCATCTTGCGCTACGTGAACAATTCTCTTTATAGCTACATTCACACACAAAAGTAATGAACTACTCTCTATCTGATATTGACATAAGTCTCCATTAACAGCTTTCCTCTATGAAAAGTTAAAACATTTCTATCCATTAGAAACAAAGGTGATGCTTGATAAAAAATCTGTCATTAAACTAAACAATGATTACTCTTACTAAGTAAAAGTAATCTGATATTATCTACCTCATATATGCGGATATGACTTCTTTTAGGACAATAGGAAGTAGCTTTATTTTATTTGTCCTTGGAAAACCAATTCTTGAAATTAAAGAGAGTCCTTAAATCTGACAGCTAAGTATTTATGACAACTGAAATCCAACAAACTTTTGTATTACCATCTTGTGCATTGTATCTGTTTTCTCGAATGTCTTTCTCCCAAGCCCTCCATGTACGTATCTAAACAAAATAATGTTTATGAAAATCGAAGAAAGGCAAACTAAAACAAATGCATGATAAGATAACAAGATACTGAAAATAAACTAAAGTAATTGCTTATATCTACGATGGCTCCATCCAATGTCTTTCTTTAATTCATAATTTCCATCTTGCTCGCAAATTTACCAAAGTCCAGACAAAATTTTAGCGACTAACCTTTGCAGTTCCCAGTAGCATGGTCAAAACACAAAATACCACATGGACAATAGCCAACACAAATATGAAGATATGCAACTGATGCAGTCCCTCTGTGGACAGAAAAGGTTTCTTTCCCTGCCAACAAATTCCAAAATTTGTACACTGTTAGGTCAATTTTATGTACAACTATTATGACCAGAAATTATACCTCTCTATCATGTTAACTTTTGTTATACCTTAAGTACCGCACATATCAATGACACGAACAGCTAATATCTACATGTTCCTTCATGTGAAGGAACTTATTTTAAAGTCTGGGGCACAAATTTGTGCTAGACTAAACGCAACATTTTGATTTTAGAAAAGAGACAAACATGACAAAGTATTTGTTTCATGTTATTAAAAATTGAAATTCCACTTTTTGAAAGCCGAAAGGCCCCTCGCAGGTGATCCACTCAGCAAGAAAATCGGAAGTCAGTGATGTCAGCAAAAATTAATGGCAATCTTTCAAACACAGCAAATCCTGTATCCTTAAGAAATATTTACAATCTTTATCATCTGCAAATCCGATCGCATCACTGCAAAGTCATTCAAGCGTAGGGAACTCAAACAATTGAAATTGCACTTTTTGAAAGCCGAAAGCCCCCTCGCAGGTGATCCACTCAGCAAGAAAATCGTAAGTCAGTGATGTCAGCAAAAATTAATCGCAATCTTTCAAACACAGCAAATCCTGTATCCTTAAGAAATATTTACAATCTTTATCATCTGCAAATCCGATCGCATCACTTCAAAGTCATTCAAGCGTAGGGAACTCAAACAATGGTTCCTTGACATAGCCACATGCCCAGAAAATTGGCTTTAAAAAGGCCAAGACCATTTTGAAGAAATAAAACCTTTTAAGAGTTTAAAATAGCCAGACAGAATCGAGTATGTTGCCATATAACATTCCTCTCCATTAGGCTGCCAGGATTAGTCAGATTGCGGACAATGATCAGTATCCTATAAAGGATTGATGAAGAAGATGGTGGAGGCGGTAACCCAGTGGTGTCCTGGGGGAGCCCTATCAGATCAGGCTCCTGCTTCTGCCCTTAGTGGAGTACATGTAAGGTTTCCCTCTCATCATCTGCAGGATATAGTAAACACAAGTATATCAAATGACAAAGCAATTCTGCCCCCTCTTGTAATGTCCCTTTTTGGGCTGAAAATGGAGAAAAAGGGTTTACCGGTTATCACCACAAGATCTGATCTGAAAATACCTTCAAGCACACACACAACATACTGAAAATAGCTGAGAATATATTAGAATACTCAACCAATACAAAATCTGCAGTTTCCTAGGGAAGTGAACTGCCTATGAGATTCAAATCCACTTTTCACTATGTAAATCAATGTAGAATGCCACGAAATAATTTATCTTAGCCATGACAATATTTATGCATTACAAATACATCAATTATTGAAGAAATATCTGCTAAACACAGATGGAATTAAATATTTATGACAGCAGCAGTTGAGCACAAACCGAGGGCTAGAAAAAATAGTGAATCCTCACATAAATTTTCAAAAGTCCAGATTACGGCCTTATAAATTATGCCGAACAAAAATAATGAAATCAGCCCTAGAACATACAAAACCCTCCACCCATGCAAGTCGCCTAAGGTAAGAAGGGGGGGAAAAATCAGCAATAAAGCACTTTGGAAACCCCCATATGGGATTCTGCTCAAGCTTAAGGAGTTTTCGTTCCTTAATCTTCCAACAATGGAGGTTTTCATCCCCAAAGTTGAGCCACACTAAAGGTTTTCGTCTTTAGTGGAGAGTAGGGCACATTGTGCACAAACCCAAGATATCAATCCTCAAAATAAACATGCATAACCTTTTCAAATGAACCTTCATGTCTTTATATATCCTCAAGTGGCGCCAACATCCAATTAGAAGCCCAATGCATAGGCCAAACTTCAAGTAATTCTATTTCTTCATTAACCTTTATGTAAGCTCTCCAACCAAGGCCGACCCATAAAGACTAGAAGTCCTTCCACCATTTTCAAATCAATTAAGAGGTCTTCATGCCCAACTCGCCATAAAAATATTTAAAAATACTTTTAGGCTATCACATCAAGTAGAATTCATCCTCCATTGAGCCAATATTGACGCAAACAAAGACATAATGGAAACTAGAAGAAATATAAAAGCAATCTCATTATGTCCCATTTAGGGGACATTACACCTTTATACTCTATACAGCCCACTGAAGTTTATTCATTGGCTGACCCAAAAATCCCCATTTGCCTATATGCACTACAGCACTCCTCAATTATCACTCCTCAAGGCTCTGCTTTCCATGTCTTTGGGTCGCATCCCCTTGGTAGTTTTACATTACATGATTGCGCACCTCCCTCCCCCCAAGGATATTCTTTTCAAGGACAAGAAGCCCCATCAAGATAGAGGGAATAAGCTCACCCCTTTGCCCAAACCACCTATGAATCCCACAACTCCCCAAGGTGGTCTGGTTGCCAAACCCACCCTCCCTACATGATATCACTAGAATTTATAAGACTTTAGTTAGGGTGGTTAACAACTTGGATGGGACTCTTCAACATCTGGGCATAAAAGTTGGGGGTCATAGATTTATGTAGCTTTCGTTTGGGCTATACAATTTGGATGGCACACTTCAACAGCTGAGCATAAAAGTTGGGAAGCATGATTCTCAACTCCCTATTCTTGGGGGATGCCTTCTTAATTGGCCAATTGCATGCAAATCCAAGCTGAATATATCTCTCAACTTCAGCAGAACAATCATTGTGAGCAGCACCGAGTAGAAACTATTGACGATCTCACTATTTATAAGCCTGACCAGAAACTTATTGCTGAGGTTATGCTAGAGAATATTGAACATCAAGTTCAACATTTTGCAAAAAGAAAATGCCACTCAGGCAGGCAGTTCCAGCACGCTCAGGCTCAGGCTCAGGCTCAGGCTACTGATTGGCAAGTCACAGTCTATCAGCCTAAGCCTCAACCAGCTACTTGGCCTATGCCATGAAAGGAGGAGAAAATACACCCAGGACTCACTAAATTCCTCGTGATGGGGCTGAGTAACATCTGCTCACACCTCTTCTGTCCCAATTTTTTTCAAAGCACAAAGTTATAGGTGGTGACCTTAAGCCACTTCGCATCACTTATGTATTTTCTTTCATAAGCCTGTGCTTAGGTATGCTCTTAGATTTGGCTGGATTTTTTTCATTTGTAATTCCTTAGTTTGCTGGGATATGAGTGCTTAGAGGTAGGCTGTACAAAATCTTTGGAGGTTGGGTGCTAGTTTGAAATGGAAACTGATTTGATTTCAAGCTCAATGATCAAATCTTTGTTACCACTAAAATGCTTGTATCTGTTTTTGTTTATCACGGACACCTAGCACCTTGTGCTCTCTTTTCATGAACTTTTATACTCAAACTTTTATGAAAAAAGGAAATTGAAATCAAAGCTCTTTTGAGAAAATATACAAGAGCACAAATACTGTTGGCTCGGCATCCTAACGGAAATTCCACTTACAAAGTTAGCAGAACAGCCTCAACACAAAAATTGCTCCATGAATTCCAAAGTGTTGACCTCTAAGACCTTTCCAGCCACTTTTGCAAAGCCAAATTTTGTAGGTTGACCTCACAAAAGCCATCCATCATAAGTTGGAGCCCTCTTATATAGAAAACAAAAAGGATGCTAATCTGTAGTCACAAATCTCAAGCTTTTCATGCAATTATAAAATGTTATCACATTCAAATCATTGCTTCACAACTCTTTAGGTTCATTGATATTGAGATCATGAATAACTTTTGTTATGGTGTAAAATGGCTTAAGACTGAAGCTCGAAACAGCTTAACAACAGAAGTTATGGAATTACTTATGATGACAAGAAAAAAGAGAAGATATTCAACACTTTTGCACCAAAGGATGGTGAAAGAACATTATGTTAATGTCCACGAATAACCAGAATAGGCCAACAGGTCTCAAAAATCTAACCCAAAATAATGACAATGGAAATAATGCCTAAAGCATCTTCCCCCTAAGAAAGCAGACCCCAGGTGCTCACGTAGGTTCCAAAGAAGAGGCATACCTTTAGCAGAATCTGAATCCAACACACCACAGGAAGAGCCCGGGAAAAACCCAAGCAATAACCCTGATAGTTCAAGCGATTCCAAGGCAGGCCCAATTAGGTCCCAGGTGGACACAAGGTGGGTCCCTGACAGAGGCAGACCACAGGTGGAACCTAGTCCGACCCGAGGAAATCCTGATACATCTACTATACAAATCTAAGGTTGATCAAAGATAGAAGGAATACCATGGCAAGATCCAAGAAAATTCTAATAGATTCCGTAGACAAAACCTCTACGTAGGACTAGATAGACTCAAAGTAGAAATTCACCTTAGGCAGATCCAGGTTGACTTTACCCAATAGGTTAAAAGGCTGACTCGTGATTTGAACTATGGAACTGGACTAATATTGATCACACAACTATCTCTCAAAGGCCAGGTGTAGGTGGACCCTAATGGACACTAGTTCAAGACTCTGGGTGGAACCAAACGGACTCCCCAGGAAAATATCCTCAAATAAGGACAATACAAACTTGGTATATAATCCTCCCCCATCTGGACCAAAAGAAAATGTCTAGACAAGACCAAGTAGACTCAAGTGAAGACCACTTCAGGAGGTCCTTGCTAAAATTTGCAAGCAAATTGACCATACTCAATGCAGATCCCTTGCAAGACCCGGAAGACATAGGCATAAGTATTGGAATGGACACAGGAAAACCTCTAGCAGAACAAGAAGTCTCATGCAATATTGCCACAAGCAGATGAAAAAGAAAATCGTCTAAGCAAGAAAAACAAGAGGATTTACCCAAAAAATGTGAAGCCTTGAAATAAGTTAAACCCGTGAGACAGTTGATATAACCTATAAACCTATGAAGCCTAGAAGATACAAGAACATGAAACTACTCCCATAAAAGAGAAAATGAGAGCACATGAGATAGTTCATATAACCTAGAAGCATATGAAGCCTACAAGATACAACAAAGTGAAACTACTCCCAGAAAAGAGAAAAGAGTCAAAAGTTATTAAAGCATCTCCTACCCAAGAAAACAACAATAGAAAAATTATTTTAAATATGTAAAGCCTAGAAATAAGTAGACCCTATAAGTTTACAAATTTAAGAGATGTAACACAAGTGAAATGAATTACTCCCATAAAAGAGAGACCAAAAAAGTGTATAAAGCATCTTCCATCTAAGAAAGCAAAAGGAAGCCTTAAAAAGAAAGTAAACAATACACTATTAGATAACACCTGCTATACTTATACACAACTCAAGTGATTCGGCAACATGAAATAGATCAAACAAGAAGCCGGAGAGAGAGTGGTTGTTTGGAGCCGGTGAGAGAGTGGAAACCCACTTCTTACCATTACCATCAAACTATCATAAGAGTTGTTCACATATTTGTTCATAGATGTATGGCTTGTTGATAGTTCAAAAAATATTGTACTTGGCAGAGCAAAAAATTTGCTCAGACTCACAACTTGGCAAAACTCAAAAAAAAAATCCATGACTAAAAAATAAATATATAAATTCATAAAATAAACTTAAATAACAAGCACAACACTGTTAAAAAGCATAAGAAATGAATGTCGAGAACACATAGGTATATTTTATATTCGTTTTGAGTACAATGACCATCAATGCACTATAATATCATATGATAATTGATGACTCCTCTCATAAGAAAACCATAATAATTGCATACCACAGTATTGTAGTCCGAACCCTCTGTGGCATGCTTCCAAATAGGGTCATCAGACTTTCTAATCCTACTTTGGCTACTTGAAGCGGATGTCATTCCTGTATATCACTACAAATGCCAAGTGCAAAGTGCAAACCATATAAAACAAAGAAAAAAACAAGTTTTAATTTAAAACCCTAGCTTACTATCAAAAAAAGAAGAAAATGAGAAAAAAAAGAACCAAAAAAATTCAAACCCTACAGAGTAATTGTTGACATTATTTTGTACACCCCAACAAATTATGGAGAACAAGTCTCCTCTCATTTTAGGACTCAAAAATCCAATGCACGACTTGCTGGTATGCAATCTTATTAATGACTAAATGGTGGAACATCAGCAGCATGTGACTGTAATCTTCTCAAGATAAATTCATTTAAATCTCAACATTCTTCCAACAAACTAATTTAACCTAAACATAATAATGACAATGGTGTATTTATACTTTTGTGTCCCCCAAAACAAACAAAAAGAAAAGAGAGAGGGAGCTTTGACTTGCGGGAAAGAAAGAATTGCACGTTTTTGGGATCATTCATATCATTGTGGATGTTTTGAATGTGACCCAAAATGCTTGTTTGGTTGATTTACTATGAATCTCATAAGTGTTTAATTGAGCTGAAGATCATGTATCTGACATCTGAGACTTTCTTTTCTACCCTACCCTTGTCTCTTTTTATATTTATTTGTGATAATTTGGCACTTGTAAATATATCCTTGTGCATATCCATTTTTTGGATGAATATTGAGACCAAGTGAGTTTTCCCTGAAAACTTTCAGATGAGAAACAACAAACTGCCGCTACTCTACCATTTGGTCACTTGAAATACCACATACCTGATACCAACAATTCGTGCATTAGATCTCTTAATAGTGCCATCCTTTTTCTTGACCAAAACTACGGAGGATGCAAATGGGCTAGAACTAGGCCTTATGTGTCCCATATCAAGAAGCTCCTTAATGGTTTTTTCAATCTCTTCCTTATAAACTATTGGGTGGCGGTAAGGAGTGATCATAATAGGCTTAGCATTCTTTTCTAGCTCTATAATATACTCAAACCCTCTATGGGGAGGTAACCCATGTGGTAAATCATCAAAGACATGAACGTGCTTACCTAAAAGAGCTTGTAACTCACCTTCTAATTACTGCTGTTCTGATTTTTCTGATTTAACTGTGATATAACAGCTAGCTGCCCAAGCAATTTGTCCCCTTCTAAAAGTTCTTTCCATCCTCTTTATGGACACCTCTTGTGGTGCACCATTTACCATGCCTTTTAGAATGATTTCCTTGCCATCTTTAGTGAATTTTAGCTCCATGGTTTTGTAGTTTTGTGTGAAATCACCTAGAGAATGCAACCATTGAACACCCAACACAAGATCAATATCACCAATATCAACAACATAAAAGTCATCAATTACCTTATGTTTCCCAAGCATGAGAGGGAGTCGTGCAATCTTTGTAGAACATGGAAGAGAAGTCCCATCCGCTATAGTCACTTGGAAGGCTTTGCAATTCGTGGTCTCCAAACCCATCTTCCTCACCAACCCTCCATCAATGAAATTGTGGGTGGCACCACTATCAACCAAAGTAGTGACTCTTTGCCCTTGAATGCTGCCCTTCACCCTAAATGCATGATACTTAGGAATGCCGGAAAGAGAGGCAAGAGTGCTTTTCATTTCCTCATTTTCTTGCACATGCTCAACCAACTCTTCATTAGTCTCATTGTTAGTGTCATCCAAACCAAAATTAAGTTCAAAATCCGAATCAATGACCTCAATGTAATGGATTTGACCTTTACCTTTACAATTATGACCTCTTACCCATGGAGCCTTGCAATCAAAACACAAACCTCTTCTTCTTAGCTCATCCCTTTCATCCTTTTGTGAACTATTTTGGGGCTAATTTCTATGTGGTGGCACATAGGGTTGATTGGAACTCTTTGGGGCCTCTTTTGATGACCCAAGGGGCTGCCTCCCTTGCACTTTCATGGGCTGTTGTAAATCAGACCTTGGTTGCCCCCTAAAACCACTTTTGGACAGCGAATGTGAGATATTAGAACGCTGCCCTTTAAGCCCATAATCCCCTCTATAAGCTGCACATTCTAAATCTAGATCTTTAGTAATACAATCTTGCAAAGACAGGGTTAAAAGCTCTTACCAAATCTTTTAGAGATTCCATCAAACCTTCTGTGAAGAGGACAACCAATCTCTTCTCACTGACATCTGAAACCATAACCGCAATCCTCTAAAAATCTGTCACATACTCATCAGCACTACCCAATTGTTTTAGTTGTGCCAACTCTCAAAAATGAAGTTATGGATCCTTCCTATCAAACCTCTCCATGATCCTTTGACTAAATTCTTCCATTGTGTGGATCAAGTCATGTCCTTCTGTGTGCATACCATGGAACCACCACTAAAGTGTCATGCCCTCCAAGTGAAGAGTAACAAATTTGAGGGCCTCTTCCTCTTGCATGGGATTGAGGGAGAAGTAGGTCTCCATCTTTTGCAACCAAGCTCTTACTATAATAGTGTTAGAACCATCAAAGTTAGGGAGTGAAACCTTGCCCAACCTTTGTCGAAGGTTCTTATGTGGTTGCTTATTGAATCTTTTTGACTTGTTGCCAATCTTGAGGGCACAAAACTCATCAAACCCCAACATGTCTCTTGTGGCGTGGCTCAAAGAACCATACTCCAATCTCTGAGCATTAATTAGCTCTACCAAAGTGGGCTCTTCTCCATTGGTCTCCCTAGGCAAGAAGATGCCTTTGAAAAACTTAGGTGTGGCTTGTGTAGAGCCACCTCGTCCCTTATGTGAGCTCTCTCAGTTGGAGCTTGTAGATTTATCCTTGCCCAAAGCATCCTTGATGAGCTTGGACATTTGCTCACTCATGGATTTTTGAAGTTCTTGTCCACACCCTTGCATCAGCTCATGTAAGAACTTCACTTGATCCGAAGTGAATGCCCCCTCATCCATGTTTCCCTTATCCCTCCTCTTGTAATACTGAAATTCCTTATTACCCTGCATCTACAAATCACCCACACGAATAGAGAAAGGAAAGCTTTGATACCACTATAATATCCCTTTTTGGTATGTTAATTAAAATCTGAAAATTACTACTTACAAAGTAAACTTAGAAGAGCAAACCCTTCTAGGTTCACCTCAACTAACCTAATGTCGGCTTCAATACAACCCAAATGGGGTTAGAGTGAGTCAAGGTAGTGGGTTTAGATGGGCCAACTAGTTGGAGATGACACTTCATAAACTATAATAAATTTGTAGCAATAAAATATTAATTAAAAAACTCCAAAGACCAGCAGCGTCAATAATTAGTAACTTGCACCATACACTTCACATTTCAATGAAAGCTAAAAATTAAAGCTTTCCAACCAACTACATATCTGATTTTTCTGTCAACAATTACTACTTCAAAACACTCCTGGAAATCTATGTGCAATTCGACTAGCGTTAAGAAAATTAATTAAATATTTTCCAGCCTTGAAAGCACCACCAAACCCTTGGAAAATCACTCTAAAAAATCTGAAATATTAATCTAAGCAATTGCAGATTGAAAACTTGTCAATAAACCCTCTCAAAATAATATTATCAATGCCCAAGTAAGTCGATTTGTCTTAAATAAATTCCAGATGTGAATGTGAGCCAAAATATTATTAAAATGAGCACAATATGCTTTGAATGACATGCAGAAATAGGTCATATTGAAACCCTCATCAAACTATCATGAAATCACACAAAAATACACCATAACAAGTCGATTTGGGCTTACAAAAAATCTGGAATTAACAGCAGGCACTTGAGTACTTGAAACACCTCCAAATATGCCCAAAACACACTCCCAACAAGTCGACTTCTTCAAGGAAAAACCAGAAGTATATAATAATCACAAAACCCTCAATAGCTCTCCCTAAACATGCAAATTAACTCTCTAAACAAGGCGCTTTTCATAGATCAAATAATAATATGCAAGAAACTTATCAAAAGAGCTTGAAAGATTAACACACACTTCACACTATAGTGGTGTTAATAAATACCTTTCATTTTGTGATCATGAGTTGGCATACATCCCTCTTCAAGCATGAAGATAAGTTTTTAAAAACCATCAACATGCAAAAAGGGTGCCCATCATCTCTTTTTATAGATTTGTCCTTGTGCAATCTTCAATGTTTTTCTTCCTTTTTAGCGTCATCTTCTAGAAAGGAGAGCTTTTAATTTTAAAATGGCCTGAAATTCAAACTCCAATGCAAATGTTAATTTCCCAAAATAATATTTGAAAATAAAATACATGGGAGAATTAAATATAATAATTGATACCCCAAAAGGAATCGACCCTTGCCAAATAAAGTCGATTTGCCCATAAATAATAATTAATTAATTCTAAAGGAACTCGGCTTGCTTTTCATTTCTTTTCTTTTCTCCAAATAAATCAATTTATTTAAAATGATATTTAATTGGCCCACATAAATCGATTTTCTTCCTTGCTATTTCGACTTGCACAAGATAAATAATAATTAATTTTAAATTCACATGCACAAATCGATTTTTCCCCAATTTAATTTCCTTTAATCCAAGGGGAGTGGATTAAAGGATACCAACCTTCATCATTTAATTTTTGCTTGAAAAAGGGGACATTACACCTCTGCAGCATTAGATTGAGAGAGTGTATTGCACATGGTGTCCAAAATATGTGCTCATATCTACCCTCTGTTATCAACCTTGTTGCCTTGCAATTTTTTGTGTTGTTCGTGATGACTTGGACAATGTTTTGAGGGCCCACCGACTCAATAGACTCAATTAGAATGTTTGCAATAAATTGTGCATCTTTTATTTTCCCCTCACAATCAACTACCTTCAAAAACATTGCCCCTTTAGAGCTTACTGCAACAATGTTGATAAGAGGTCTGTTTTGGGAGTCTTTCCATTCATCCGATATAATAGACACTCTTGAATCCTTCCAAGCTATGTTTCCAGGGTTCGTCCCACAACCCCCGTACCCTGTCTGATACGTGGCCGGTACAGATACATTAGGGTACAGGTCCTGATATGCGCAAGGTACGTCCGGGTTCTTCTCGGGTACGTCTAGACGTACCCGAGAAGAACCCGAACGTACCCGCGGCGAACCCAAGGTGAAATACGTCTTTTAAGGCATTAAAACAATTTTATTTTTATTTTTTGACTTAGTCAATGCAAAAAAGGATCATTTTTTTATTTAATTATTTGGGATCATCACAACTGGCCAAGGAAAGAAGCTATTCGACATATATCTGAGCCTCCATACAAGTTATTTATGAGATAAAATCTCAGATGATCTTCAATAGTAATAGAAAAATTTGGAACCACAAATTGCATAGCTTAAAGTTTCAACAAGCATGTTGTCCTAGAAACTATTAAGGCACAACATTGACTCCTTCCTACAAAGAGATATAGGTATTTCTGAAATTTTTCTTACAACCATTATGCGCCTTTATGAGGAGGTCATGGGTCGTCTTCGCAGCTCTACAGGCATGTCCGACTTCATCAGGAGCACTATTGGAGTCAAACAGGGCTGCCCCCTCTCTCCTACACTGTTTAGTATCTACATCGATGAGCTTGAGGATTTTCTCAGGGATCACATTCAGGAGGGGGATGGTTGTCTTCTACACCATGTTTTGATCTACATTCTCCTTTTTGTAGATGACGTAGTTCTCCTTGCTTCCTCTGCGGAGGGACTCCAGTGGCAGCTGGATGCCTTAGTGCTCTTTTGTGATCACAGGCAACTGACAGTGAACCTTGGGAAAACCAAAGTTATGGTTTTCAATTGTCTGAAAACTTCGGACTTCCACTTCTTCTTTCGGGGGGAGGAGATTGAGATCACTTGTTCTTACACATACTTGAGGATTTTGCTCTCTGGACCACGTTTTAGCCTCCGTCCTGCTCTCCAGCCCCGGGTTAATAAGGGGTATGATTCTTTGGCAATTCTTGAGAGGCAGTGTTTCTACCATCATTTTCAGGACATCCTTTCCAAGATATCTCTCTCTGACTCCCTGGTTAGGCCCACGGTTCTGTACGGTTCGGAAATCTGGGGTCCTTCCCTTTTGGACTCAGATTGGGCTACTATTGAACGTGTCCAGATCCTCATGCTCAGACGTATCATCAGGTGCAAAGAGACCGTTCCTCATAATATTATTCTTGTTGAGTTTGGGGCTCGCCCTTTTAGATTGGAGACTATCTTCAGACTTGTGTTGATGTTGCACCGCATCCGAGGTTTATCTGATTCTTACGTAGACAGGAACAGGTACATCTACCTTTCTTACTGCTCTTCTGAAGCTATTGCCCTCTCAAATCATAGTGGTCGATCTCGTTGCTGGTATGCCTGCGCTTCACGCCTTCTTGGACCCATTGGCATCCAGATGGACTGCCTCCCACCTTTCAGCTACTCCCTGGATGCCCCTGCCCATCTCCTCCCGAACCAACAGGGCCTTCACAAAATTATCAAAGATAATATCTACAGACAATTCATCGAGCACATTTGGACTAACCCTCTGGGGGGTTTCGTCTGAAGATGTCCTTCTACGTTGCACACTTTCTTGAGATCCGCAACTGGCTCATTATCAGATCCATGTACATTTCCCGGCATTGGTTACAAGTCCTTCGTATCTCTTTAGATCAGTTCAGAGTGGGCTCGCATCGGCTCCGTGTGGAGACTGACCACCAGCTAGACTGCTCGGAGCGGACTTGCCTACTTTGCTCTCTCCAGGAGGTTGAAACTGAAGAACACTTCATTTTTCGGTGCCCTGTCTACTACGAGATTAGGGGGAGATTCCATTGCCTGCTCTGTGAGCATCCGTCATTTGCAGCTTTCTTCAGATACTATGATCATAGATGTCTTGACCTTTATCTGCAAGAGGCCATCAGACTTTGGAACAAGCTTCTTCACCCTCTTCCCAAACAAATGGATACTAGACGGATCACCTCATTCTTCTCGGTGCTCTCCCCGAAGATGGGCACCAAGCGACATCTTGACACGCGCATGGACCCCCTGTCCAGATCTGTCAGAACTTGGAACTCCACTTCCTATACTAGAGGCTCCCCGCCTCAAGCACGTTTCGGGGCCCCCCCACATAGACAAAGATCTACCAGGCCTACGTAGAGGCACCGTCTCTCTCCCGGAGATCGACTTTCTAGACATTCCACAATTTTAGTTACTGGACATCGGCGCATTGCCAGTTACTTCCAGCCAGCCTTGAATGTTAGGTGACGTTGTTGGGGGTGCGTTCCTTCTTCCGCTCCCCCCACACCAGTCATCCTCTTCTTCTTCTTCTCTGGTTTCTCGGCACTTGTGGCCCCCTCTGCTTCCTTCTCTTCTTCCCTTTTCTCTCTTTGTGTTTCAGGCTACCCTTTTGCGTCCTCTTGCTAGGTCGATTGACTTTGTACTCTGCAGTCCCATTGACCTGCTTTTGTGGTCATTTGTTGGACATTAATAAAATTATCTTATCTTATCTTAAGGAGGAATAGAAGGTGATTTTGGATAATATGAATGCAAGAACCAACCATTGGACTGACCTCTTTAGTAATCATTGGCAGGTTAGAGTCAGCCTAATTAAATAGGTCCTTCAGGAGCTCCCTATATACATCTTTTATAGCCACCATCGCAACACAAAAATTAATCTCAAACGAAATGGATGAAACACAAAGGAATATAATATTTATATATCATAGACAATATAAAATCTTAAGTATGTTAAATGTTTTGAACATTGATCGTACTATATTTTTCAAGTTTTGTATTTCTTATGGACTAAAAAATGAGTATATGAATATCATTCATATATATATATATGTATGTATGTATGTATGTATGTATGTATGTATGTATGTATGTATGTATGTACGGACGTATCCAAGACGTATCGTACTCAAGGGTTTTCTAAAATTGATGTATCTGCGTATCGAACCCGTACCCGTATCCTGGCAACATAGTTTCCAAGAAACTCTAATCGGTTGCAAAGAAGTTTGTATGTGGTCCACTTCTTTCACTAAGAGAAATGTGCGAACCTTCTCATAGTTAGGGCCTTTATACCCCTGTGGCACTTCATTAATGTCTCTCACCATTTTATGCCAATATGGTGACCTCAACACATTAAAGGGCAGCCCACATGCATAAATACACAGGGTAAACATTTAAAAAATAAAAACTTTAATATAAAAACAAACACAACTAATTAAAAAATTTATTTATTTATTAACCCCCTACACATTATTCTCTAATTATGATCACCAAGTTCGCCATAAATGGTGTGAGGTGAGAGCATACACAGAGAGTAGACGTTTAACAAATTAAAACTTTAAAAAAACACATAACTAATTAAAAATTAATTAATTTATTAACCCCTACACATCATTCTTTGATTCTGATCCCCAGGTTCGCCATAAATGGTGCAAAGTGAGAGCATACATAGAGGGTAGACGTTTAATAAATCAAAACACTTTAAAAAATAGCGAAGCCAAAATTTAAACTTCAAATACAAAACTAAATTTAAAAATTAATTAATATTAAAAAGAAAACGTAAAATAAATAATAAATATAGATAGATCATGATCAATGATCATCAATGATGTGGGTAGATAATTGATCATTGATCATTGATCATACACCAATTAATAGTAATACATAAAAAAAATTGATAAAAAAATAAAAAACAAAAAAGAACAATGGATGCATGGAAAATACCTGAAATCATTGCTTCCTCCTCGTTGTTTGAAGTTGATCCTCCTTCAAACTCTTATCCCCCTCCAAGCTTCTATCTCTCTCCTTCAACTTTCAAGCTCCCAATTTGCAAAAGATGAAAATGTGAGTGTGTGAATCGAGTAGAGGCAAGGGGTGTATAAATAGCATTGCTGTGGTGTCTTTATGAGGGGTGGGTAGGTAAATTAGGTTTACAGTTTACTTTTTTTTAAGTTAGAGTTTGATTTTTTTTCACTTTAAAAAAATGCGTGTGGGATACTTGTCGGTACGTACCCACAACATACCAAGGGGTACCAGTACCAGTATCTATACCAAGTACATTTCAGACCTGGTACGGGCCGGTTTTGGCCATATCTATGAAGTTGTAATGTCCCCTTCCCCCTCGCCCAAGGCCTGAGGACTAGTGCAAGTCCTAACCCTAGTCATGCCCAAGGGGTTACAAACACTATGAGCTATTGGGTATGAATATCTAGTCCAGTTATTATTTTCCATTGACAGGGTTATAATGTGCTTTCGAAAGGACTAGATGTTATGTTTTATCATTGGGAGGGGCCATTTAACTCCTAATGTTCTAATTTTGCGTTGCGGTCACCTTTTTGGGCCAAGGCGCCTTGAAAGGGAAAAAGTAACTTTAAGTTACTTTATTAAATGGGCCCTCTAGGAAAGTGCGACTTGAGGGTTTTGGGGTTTCCTTGGCAAGGAAAAGGTTATAAAAGGAGAAGAGGGGTGAAAGGATAGGCACTCATGCATACACTTATATTTCTTTCATGTGCAACTACTGTTTGCAACTATTTAGCTTGTGGAGTAAGATCCCACGGGAACCCTAGCTTTGGTGGTGAGAGATCCATCCCTAGCTAGCAGGGCATTCTTCGATAGTGAGAGATCTACCCTAGCTTGTCAATTGGAGCTGATTTCAGGGCTGTTTTACAGAGATATTTTCAGGGTTTTCAGAGATAGGGTTTTGACGGTTTTGTGAGTTTTGGTGGAGATTTTCAGCTGGTTTTCGGATCAGACCTACGGCAGCAATAAAGGAGGGGTTTGGCATCATCTACAGAGATTTTCACAAGGGTTTTGGTCATCTACCAAAGAGGGCGACTTGTTTGGGAGATTGCAGCCCTAATTTTTAGGGTTTCCAGTTGGCCGTTTTTAGATCTAAAGATTGGAAAGTCATCTACTATATTTATATATGTTATTTCCCAAGTTTCATAATTTTTGCACTTGTAATCGGAAAGATATGAATTTTAGAAGTTTTTCAGCTATTTTAGGCACGCTGTAATTTTCTGGCAGCGTTATATTGACTGAAAAATTCCAAAAATATTTCCCTTGTGTTCTTTATATTATTATCTAGTTCTCTTTAAATTTTCAAGTGATTTGAGCGGATATTTTGGGAGTTATTCATATTTTACTGTTCGCTGCCCTAGTTGTAATTTTCTGCATAAAATCTGCAAAAATCAGATTTAGTATTTGCTGCAAATTTCTGTATTTTGTCAAGTTTTTGTAAGATCCCAACAAGGGATATTTCAGAAGTCTTGCCTAAAACGAGAGGATTCGTTAACCTTTACTTCTTGCATGCATAAAACACACGTCAAAAATAACTATAGATCTAGAATGGGAAAAGAAATGAAACCTAAAATAAATCTAAAAAACAATGCTCGTAGATTCTTACCTCTCAAATCCTCATCAAAATCCTTCTAAATTGATTGGGATCACATAACAACAATTGGTAAATGATCAAATGTGTTTACGTAGGGAAAAAAAAGGTTTAAAATTGAGTGCAAAAATGAAAACGATGGTTTTTTAGCACTAGCTGTTATTATGCATCAGTAGGTGAGTGTTAGTATGGACTCGCGAGTACTTGTGAGTCCATGCTACAAACTCATCTAGGAAGTTTCTCAGCACTAATCTTAACTCGCGAGTTTTGGCATTTATCAGCAATTGGTAGTGAGTTTTTTAAACTTTACTTTTGTTCCAAGTATGGAAAGCTAGTCATGCTACATGCCTTGAGCTGCTAGTATCATCCACTAAGAAGAGTTTTCAGTGTGACTAGTAATAGGGCATTGTTTGATAAGCTATGTGCTTGGGTTTATCAGATTATCTTGGCTCAAACTTCCTTTGTGTAGTTTAAAATGTATTTAATGGAAAATGATGAGTTGAGTCTAA
Source organism: Taxus chinensis (assembly GCA_019776745.2). Lineage (NCBI taxonomy): Eukaryota > Viridiplantae > Streptophyta > Pinopsida > Cupressales > Taxaceae > Taxus > Taxus chinensis. The sequence goes on from CM034153.1 coordinate 760,281,251, forward strand.
CCACTATGACTGAATTCTCTTCCAACCCACTAGGACTAAAATTGTTTCACGGGCAAGTCAGCCAACAAAAACAAATCTTGTAGTATGTTATCCCTGAAATGAGGAATAATACAATCACTTGACCTTTTAGGTATGTTAATTTTCTTTGGAAGTTGTTTGGTCTTGAACAAATAAAAGGGAAGCAGAACACAAACCCTTAATTGACATTGCCAAAGGCGAAATTGATATGACTCTATTTTTGAATGATCTGATTCTATTTCTGAGAGTCTATTTACATAAGAGAGGTTAAAAATCTTACAATGACATTTAATGTTCCTAGCTGTGTAGCTACTTTTAATTTATTCCCATCTCTCCAGTTGTTCTAGCTGTCCACCTACTTGTAGGTCATTTCTATCCACCCACTTGCATATAATTTGATTGATAAAAAACGATAGTGTAAAAACTATGGTAGATGTTCTCAATCATTTTCTTCCTACTTAAGATGAAATTGTCCCTAATTTCAATCAGGCCCTACCCATTTCTAAAAATTTAAGCTGGTTTCCAGTTTCAGATTTCTGCATACTGAAATTTATTTTTGGTATTGGCCCCTGCCCTCCAACCTTTAATACACTTATTGAGTATTTGGCACCATAATTATCTTGCTTTTCATATCTAGGAGTTTAGATTTCTGCTGTCGTATACCTAATTTATAATCAGTATTTATCAGCTGTACATTGAGATGTAACACAGTAAAATGAACTACTCTTACAAAAGAACACCAAAAAAGTGTATTTCTTAATTTTAATGAGGGTAGATATATTTAATTGCAAAAGGAAACATATTCAGCTCCAGTCAGTTAATGCATACAATTTTCGTTAACACCTGACAGAAAATGCCTGTCAGACCCAAAATCAAGTTGCCCATCACTCAGACATGGCCATGTAACTTTTACATTTCTGGGGACGAAGTCACACAAAATTGGTACTGTTGGAATTGTGGCTTCAAAGCCCGAAACACAGCAAATCAAGAAATTCCATATTTAATGAGAGCAATTGATTGAGGATTTTTTAGAAAACGTGGCCGGGTCTCATAACCCTAGTGTTTTATTTGGTAGTTGGGAGTAGCAATCCACCGTAGAGGCACTGGCCACCATTCTTTCTCTAGATTGCAGCACTTGGGACAGTATGGGGAGCCTTTTGCAAGTAATATGATCAAATCATTTTACTCAGAATTCTAAGGCCTCTTACAAGTGGTTGAAGGACATATTTCAGGACTTGTCCATTTTCCCTAACTCTCTAGAAAACTCATTTTTTCTATAAATTGGAGTGAATGGGCTCATTGTAAAGGATCAGGAGAGTTTATCTGCATAGCAAATGTGACCAATATCATAAATTTCTTTGTGAAGCCAATGGCTACAGGCTCTCAAAATTGTATTTCGGACTCCTCTGCATGAGTAGATCCAGTTGCCCCTATGCTTGTAATAGATATGAACTGTGCAGTACTCTCATCAAATCTGCAATAATCTTCGCTCTCAATCAAGTGTTGAAGGATGTATCTTCCTCCTGCAATGTTTTCTTGCAGTTCTTCTTTCCCCTTCTAGGATCTTGATTACAAGAGGGTTACCGTCCTCTAGTTTATGTTCATGCAGAGCATCCAGCTCATCATTGTGTATGTTTGAAATGTTGTTGAAAATGTACCAATATTTTGTTGGATCCGTATGAGATCCTAAGTCATCACTCCCTCTAGTGTGCATCTTGCTTCTTTATTTCACACACTTGGAAGGATACTCTCACACACCCTCCTTTTCTAGATGTATCACCACTTTGGTGTAGGCTTTCATTTATATGCATTTAACTCAACCTTGGTCTGCTTCAAGAGGGAAAGTTAGATTAGAATAGTTAGTTTACCCTACATTAGAAAGTACGATTGCAAATGGCAGGTCAATGTTCTAGGAGCAAGGACTCTAGCTTCTCTGCCATGGAGAAGTCTATCTCAAGTAGCAAGTCCCACAACTTGGAGATAGTACTCCAGTGTTATCCAAGAGACATTGTGAGTTCGAAGTATATGCAAACAAGGAATCACATGAGAGAGTGCAGTGACCCCTTCTGGTGATTACCATCAAATTATCATACAAGTTGACATAGTTGTTCACTGAGGAGTGACTATTCCAAGCATGGTAGAGTCAAGTGTTGCACTACATACCTTCGAGCAGCTTGTCTCATCCAACTAATTACGTAGTTCTCAACGTAACTAGGAATATATTTATGTAGTTCAATCAGTTGTGTACTTACACATTATCACACACACACACACATCCATTGTATAGTATAGTATGTATGTGAATGTGTGTGTGATGTGTGTGTGTGTGTACACACACTATGATTGACATTCACTTCACACACACACACTAGGACTAAAATTGTTACATAGGCATAGTACGGTCACACACACACACACACTTTGTAGTATGCTACACACACACAACATATGGACATACATACAGTATATGTATGTATGCCTATATGTGGGTCTATATATATATATACTGTGTGTATGTATGTCGTGTATATGTGTGTGTGAGGAAGAAATACACAAAAACCATACATTGATACATAATACCATACATGACATGATATGATTCTATTTCTGAGTGTACAATGATATGTAACGTGTCCTTGTTGTATACACATACTTTATAATATCATTATAATTTTTTAGAATAGGTTGTGAGAATGGGCATCTGCAATTTAATACATTTTGTCAGCAGCGGTATCTGGAAGCCCCTCAGAACATGCTTATGTATAAGTAGTCTAACGCAGATAAACCATAGTTCACTTTGTTTTAGAGATGCGGAAGTATACGGCTCTCGCAAGAATATATATAATTCATGTTATGTAGTTGGCTTAACCAAAGTTTACCATAGCTTATCTATAATGGGTTACTTCCCAACTTCTCCATTTTAAAACAAATTGAATTTTATCTCTACTCTTCTTTTATGATACATATACCTGAATGAGAACTTGCGAACTACCTTGCCAATTCAATACAAAGAAAAAATGTATTGTTTAACCGATTACAAAGGTCATTAAACTCCAAAAGGTGCAAGCCTATATAATGTGAATAATATATGCTTGCTGACTACTTCTCATTCTAAAACTTCATTTCAGCTTCCCTTTCGTTCTATGGAAGCATTACTATGTAAAGTGAATTCTATACGGATAAATTTCTTTTCATTTCCCTATTTACAAAATCATTTACAATATTACATCTTTCACAGGATTCGTATACATCACAGAATATTATGAGAATGGGCACTCTTCCCAATGTTCAATACAAAGACATTTCTCTTTACCCAATTGCATTTGAGAATGGGCATACGCCTATTCTAAACTGTAGTTTAACTACTAAATAATAGTAAACTGTAATCATCATTTAATACCTACTTAAGGGGGATATTTTGTCCCTAATTTCGATCAGGTCCTTGTTCATATTCTATGATATCTATATGATAATGGGCATATACCCATTTTCAAATATCTGAACATAATCATTTTACTTTGAAATATATCGCTCCAGCCTGTGAGATACACTTATTGAAGAAATTTGGAATCTCAAATCTCTTACTATTGATCTCTAACTTCTAGATTTCTTGTTTACATAGATTCTATAATATGAATTTAGAACTTTATCAGCTGAAGCCTAAGATATTTGATTGTCTTTCCCCATTCCAGATATCGGCTCCAACTTCCAGCCTCTAATATACATATTGTATATTTGGCACCCCATATTTCTTGCAGTCAAAACTCTGATTGCCAATTTATGCTGTCAAATTGCTGACTCAATTTCATGTGTCAATTTTCTGCTGTAAATTTGTTGTTGGTCAATATGTAGATGTGGTCTCCTGCTTGTGATGGATAGTTCCACCAGCTCTCCAAGATCCAACCAATATCCTCGATTTGATCTAGCTGCTAACCCAATGAAGCATACCTTTTAGGATATCATCTTTAAAACCCACTTTATAATTAATTAATACAGGTGACACACTGTAGTGTCTACATCTCTCCAAGACATGCAAGCTCCCAAAAATGCTACTAATCTCTCACATCTTCAAAAGATATGGTCATGTTGGCATGTGGTACCTAATATGTGTTTTAATTGATGCAAAACCACATATAGATGATACAATAAACAACTGAGAAATTATGGTATTATGATGATGTATATGATGATGACATGGTGTTTTAGATGTGTATTGTGTATGGTACATCGAGATTCAATGAGTGCTTGTCTTGTACATACAAGTGCTGACCGTAGCAACATGATTAATAATTTTTTGAGGGTGTTTCCATAGTGTAGAATATCAAGGGAAAATGATTGGAATAATTTTATTTGGCATCAATATGATGAAAACAATCTTCAGATTTGAAATCTCCGAAAACGGGCCACAAAAAACCCTTTCAAAATGCTTGCCAAATCTCGCTCCACTTGGGAGCAGGTATAACAGTTTGGAAGTGAGACATAATGGTTACAAGCTATATGAGATCATGGAAGCATGTATTCAGGTGTATCATGACATATGAGGTATGTGAACTATGCTTTCTCTAGATTTATTTGATATTCAATGATTTCCAACCAAATTTCATCCAATAACAATCTGAATTTTTATGACAAGCTAGGTATATGGATGAAACATACCCTAACAACAAAGTATAGTTATGACCAGCAAGGTATAAAATCAGATAATAACCGAAGCTAGGGATTCACTGTAGAATCTGCACCTCCACAAGCAAGACATGCACTGAACATAGCAAGAGCTCAACATGGTATCAACATGCAATGACATGCAAGTAACATGCATCAGCACCCCAAATGTACATGCAAGTAACCTTTTGCATCCAAACATCCCAATCGCACCCATGTAATAACAAGAAGTTCTCACTGATAAAATAAATGATCTCTCTTACTGAATATGGTTATCTGTGCTCATATTCTAAAGTACACTTGAAACTAGATCCCAAGGAAGCCTATAAAACTCTGAATTTAAAGTACCTTATCTGAGTAACGCCCATTACTTAAGTCAAACTAGGGCTAGATCTTTCACCACCGAAGAGTGCTCTACTAAACTAGGGATCCAGACCCTTTCACCTACCGAAGTCTCCAGGGTTCCTACGGAATTTCACCTCCACGAGCTAAGACGGAAATAAAGCCTCTGAAATCTCCAGTGTAGGAATGATGGCATTAAAATCCTCCCCCGAAATCCCTTGCTTGCCTCCACAAGCACCACCTTTTATAACTTTTTTCCAGGATGCTGTAAAATATGCTCATAAAACCCTAATTTGACATCTTCCCTTGGCAAATCCTGTCCACCGCACTTAATACGTCGATTTAAGTGACTTTATTTCTCCTAGGCCAAAAAGTCCACTTAAGCCTCACCCCAATGATAGAAATCCAGAACATTAGACCACCTTTTTCACTTAAGTCATCAAAAAGTATTTGCATAATTTGCCAAAAGGCACAACATATAAGTCCAACTGCCCTTGTTGAAAACCACGACCCATGAAAGACGTTGTGGATCTATGACACTAGCGTCTTGGAAGTATCCGACTCATATGCTAACTGACAGAAAACTAGTCGCTAGTACCATGGAGGTAGGAATGGGGACATAGAACAGTATGTTTCAGTCATTCTGTAACACCGTTTCTTGTTCAAGTTATTACATTGTTTGTAGTTGACTCTAGCAATCTACATTGAGAAGACCAAAGCATCCTATCTCAAAAGTAAGTCTCTCAGCCCTGATTGGAGATAATTCATGTCATAAATCACATTATGATAGTTTTGCGATATGTTAGCAGGGATGTTTCCTAGTCCTTTGAGAGCCTTTATGAATTTCCTGGTTCTCCTGTAACCCAATCACGAGCTTTAGGAAGCTTGGCTATCTAATAATACTAGGTCTACAAATGAGGATGCCTCATAACCATATAATGCTCGAAAAGGAGTCACACCAATACTCATCTAGTAGGTGGTATTGTAAAAATATTCACCCATATGTAGCCATTTGAACCATTCACGCTGATGTCCTGCAACATAGCTATGCAAGTAGCCCTCTATCCACTTGTTCACTATCTCAGTTTTCCCATCAGTCTGTGGATGATAGGTAGTGTACTAGGTGTCAGCTCCGTACTTGCAAGCCTGAATATCTCCTACCAAGATGTACTCATGAAAATCTTATCCCTATCGCTGAAAACACTCATAGGCAACCCATGATGCCTAAAAAATACCTGTGAAGAAAGTTTGAGCCACCTATGGTTCCTTGTGCCCTAAAGGTATAGAAAGGAAATAGGCATATTTAGTCAACCAATCAACCACCACATATATGCAATCATGCCCATACACTGAGGGAAGACCTGTGATAAAATCCATGGATATACTCTCCCACTTCTGTTCTGGAATAGGCAAAAGTTGTAAAAGTTCTGCTGGGAAAGAGTGCTCTACCTTGGTTTGCTGACAAAAAACACTCCCTGACATGGTCAAGGACATCTTCCTTTAACCCCTTCCATTTGAATCTCTCTTTGATGTACATGTATGTCTTAAAATTTCCTAGATGTCTAGCTAAGGGTGTATCATGCATTGATAGAAAGATCTTCTCCTTCATTTGGACTCTGGTACAAGGAAAATTCTATCCTTGTAGTAGATTAGGTCATCCAAAACTTTGTATTGATCATCCTAAATAATACCATCCATAATCTCACATGAAAACTGATTTTTGGAGTATTCAACGAGTATATGAGCCTTCCAATCAGCTGAAATATCTTACATAGAAGCATAAATCATAGAATCAAAGCAAGGTCTCCTAGAAAGTGCATCATCCACCACATTATTCTTACCTTTCTTATATTCTATGTTGAAATCAAAATCATGTATCTTATTTACCCATCTCTGTTGGTGGTCATTGAGATCTTTTTTCTCCAAAAAAACCTCAAGCTATTGTGATCCATATGAACTGCAAAATTTATGCCCACTAAATATTGTCTGAATTTCACTAATGCATGCATAATGGCCAACATCTCCTTGTTGTAAATTGAGAATCCTCTCTCTACATGGACTCAATTTCCCACTCTTATAGGTAATGGGATGCCTATCCTACATGAGAACTGCTCCAACACCCACTCCTGATGCATCGCACTCGAGTACAAATGGCCAAGTGAAATATGGAAATGTAAGAAATGGACAAGAGCTCATCACCCCCTTAAGGTGATCAAAAACTTGTTGTGCTGAATTTGACCAAGAAAAAGCCTCCTTCTTTGGTCAAGTATGTCAAGGGTGCAGTCAAGCGAGATAAGTTCTTCACAAACCTCCTATAATATGTGCATAGTCCCAAGAATCCTCTCAACTGTTTCAAAGTCCTAGGTGGTGGCCAATCCAAAATCCCCTGAATCTTCTCCCTATCCACATTGACTCCACCTCCTCCGATCACATAGCCCATTATAGCATCTCTATCATACCAAACTCACACTTAGAAACTTTCACATAAAGTGAATTAGCTTCCAAAATTCCCAACACCTCATCAAGATGTTGAATGTGATCCTCCCACATCCTACTGTAGACCAAAATGTCATCAAAGAAGACCAATAAAAAATTTTGCAAATGGCAGTTGAACACATGGTTCATACAGGACTGAAATGTGTCCGGTGCATTAGACAACCCAAATGGCATAACTAAAAACTTGAAGTGGCCATAGTGGCACCTAAAAGCTATCTTATGCACATCCTCCTCTCTAACCTTGATCTGGTGATATCCATATCAGAAGTCTATTTTGGAAAAATAGACTGATCCATGTAACTCATCTAGTAGTTCATCAATGCATGGCACAAGATACTTATTTTTTATTGTCTTCTTATTCAGTGCATGGTAATCTATGCACATTCACATGGTTTCATCCTTCTTCTTCACCAATACCACTAAAGAAGCAAAATCACTAGAACTAGGTCTAATATGCCCCATATCCAAAAACTCCTATATATTCCTCTCAATCTCATCCTTAAATCATTTGGGGTTATGGTAAGGAGTAGTAACCACTAGCTTGTTGTCCCCAAGCTTAATCACGTGCTCAAACCCCCTGTCTAGTGGTACACTTGGAGGTATGTCTTGAAAAACTGCATTGTGCTTGTCCAATAGGCCTTGGACATCCACATGATACTCTGGATGATCACTCCTTGTATTCTTGGTCGAAACCAAGTATTGAACTGCCCAATCCACATTATTTACCCTGAATATCCTCTCCATCTGTTTGGCAGTGACAACTCTGGGTGCATCTAAAGATAATCCTCTCAAGACCACATTCCTACTCTCGGTGCATCTAAAGATAATCCTCTCAAGACCACATTCCTACTCTCGGACTTAAACTTCAACGCCATCGTCTAAAAGTTAGTCCGAAACTTGTTAAGTTAGTGAAGCCACTATACTCCAAGCACTATGTTGGTCTCTCCAATGCCAACAATATAGAAATCATCGGTAATTGTATAGTTACCCATAGTGATGCTTAACTGTGGGATCCTCCGTGTACATCTCATGGACTCCCCATTGACGACAACAACGTTGAAGCCCTCAAAGTCTTCTGCCTATAGACCTCATCTCTCTACCAAAGTGTGTAATGTCCCCTTTTTCAAGGCATTACTAATATATCAGTTCATCTCTTTCATTTGCATTATAATCCCTTGGCATACAAGTGGGAGTCTTATTTAGTCTTTAAATGTGCACATAGGTTAGTTACTCTTTATTATTTAATTAGAAAATAATAAAGTGCACATTAAGTGAGTCTTTCAATATTTTAATTAAGTTTTATTTGGTTTCCCTCCAAAAGGGAAAAGGTCGGCCATTTGAATGTTACACCAGTTATGTTATAAAAGGAGGTTGCGTAGCCATTTTTGGGCATGTTGATTTGATCATTTGTCTCTCCATGCTTGGAGAAATGGGATGTATGCCCAAGCTCTCATTGTGCTCTCTCTCTCTCTCATTCGACTTGGAATTGAAGCAGATCTGATTTTGATAAGGATCTATTTGTGTGTGTTGCATCTAGTGTATGCCGAATTGCTTGGAAAAGAATTCCTTGCTCCAGCAAATTTATTTATGGTGCAAAATTGATTATTATTGCATGATTTGGAGCATATTTGTTGGTTTTCAAATATGTTATGTTTTGCAATTAATTTCATAATTTTTAGAGATGGTTTGATGCCCTAAATGTGTTGGGCAACCTACTTTTTAAGGAAAAATTAGGGTTTCGTGTCTGTTGTGCGAAAACTAATTTTGGAATATTATTCTTCAGATTTTTGTGGCCCAAAATCCAAAGTTTAAAGGTTTTTGCTTGATTGGTTAAGTGGGAAATAATTTTGGAAGTTGCAGCAGTCTAGGGTTGGATTATTAATTGTTTGTGACATATTTTGATGCTTAAAAATTGTGGTTTCAGTCCACATTTGTTCTTGGCATTTTTGTGCATCAAAACAAGCTTTTGGAGGGTGAAAATAGTTGAGGGAAGTGTTGGTTATTAATTTATTAATTTTTGCTAACCCTAACGCCCAAATCTAGAAGTTTAGATGCTATTTTGAAGGGGTTTAAGAGCTCAGAAAAATCTGATCTTTAGTTCATTGGAAAGCTCTAAAATTCTAATTTCTTATGCACTTGATTTCATGCAAAAATATGGAGTGGTGATCGAGTTATGAATTTTTAAAGTTTTCAGTTGTTGGCAATTGTTTCAAATTAATTCAATGTTGTGATAAAAATCATATTTGAGAAGAATAAAAATCTGATTGTCTCCACCAATCTAGCTCACCACCTTGACCACTTCCAACCCCATTTGGGTTGTAATTGGTTGACATTGGGCTATTTTAGGTTGATTTAAAAGGATCTAATCCTTCTTGATTCGATTTGGGTTGAAGTTGTAATTTTCTATTTATCCAAAAAAGGGGACATTACAGTGGTATCAGAGCAACTTTCCTCTACTCTTGTGGGGTTTGTGTTTGCAGATATGGATACATAGTGTATGAATCATGGGGTTAACAAGTGAAGGAGAAAAGAAAATGCAATTTTACAGATTGGGGAGATGGCTTGATCCTCCACACCTTTCGAGAGATGTGTTGCTTAGCATTTTGGATGAAGCTGCAAATTGTTTGTCTATGATAGAACAATCAGATTATGGCTCCATGTTTTCAGCGATGGGCTCTTTGGTGACTCATTTGGCTAGACCCGAGCTGTTGAGGCATGATGAAATGGATGTAAGGCTCATGGTCATCACTTGCATTAGTGAAGTTACAAAGATCCCAGCCCCAAGTTTGCCATACAGTGACACCACCATGGAAGAAGTCTTCGAGCTCATGATAGGGAGTTTTCAAAGGCTTTGGGACATCACAAACCCTTAACGTGGTAAGAGGGTTAACATCTTGGAGAATATGGCAAAGGTGAGATCTTGTATACCAATCTTAGATCTTGATTGTGATGATCTTATTCTTCATATATTTGAAGTATTTTTTGTTGTCCTACATGATAATCTTTCAGAAAATATAAGGGTTGTAATGCAAATTAACATGTCTTTGGTGTTGAATGAATATGAGGGTACCCCACAACCATTGTTATCCATGCTTGAGGAAGGTTTGAGACAAGAGGAGTCATGTATTGCTCATACTTTAGCCAAAGGTGTTTGGGATCAATAATCAAGAAAGGTGAAGGCATATATGTTGGCAAGGTCTCCTATGAAGCAAGAAAGATCAGCTCTCCAAGGTATGAGTCCTTTGTTGTTTGATGATAAAATTTTTATAGTTAATGCTCGCATGGGACTTGGTGATTGCACAGAAATATCATATTTGATTCAAGAAGAAGTGAAGGAAGAAGAGCCACCGGATGAAAATAAGCAAGGAAAATATTCATTATTGATTGAAGAGGTTTCTTTGTTGTTTGATTATTGCATGCATGATGATAAAGTGATCACGGGAGATGAGTCAAAGAGGAAAGAGAAGCTTGATTTACAAGTTTGCATGGACAAACAAAATGAGGGCAGCCAAGAGGTAATCAATAATCGTTTTTTGGTTGTTACTAATGCTACTTGGGTCGGTAATGAATGCAAGGATGTGGGGGTGTGTGCCATGCAAGAAGGGGCATTTCCGGGTACTTTAGATCATTCTCAGCTCGCTGGTCTGCACATAACAACCATCTTTAGAGGGCAAATAAATGACTTCATTCACTCAAAAATGAAGTTTAAGGAAGCCCCACACCCATCACAAATAAGGTTGCATGATTCCAGGGTAGAAGGTGATGTTTGGATTGAAAAATATAAGTAGTGTGAAGGTGTTCCATGGCACAAAGGTATGATGGGTAGCCCCAATCATGTTGTTTCAGATGTATTGTTTCCTTTCATAAGGGAAATCCATTAGCACAATGAATGGTATGAGATTCCTTGCATGAGTTATATTTCTTATTTTTCTTTTTTCTTATGTGAATGATGGAGTAAAAACAATGGGGTATCATCATGCACATGCTACCTCATGGTATGAAGAAGTGAACAACCACTTCGAATTATTTGTATTGACACTTCCATGTACTTGTGAGATGATCAAGTTGAATAATCTATTGTTCTTATATCATGGTGAATTTCAGTTTTGGGTCATAAGGAAGGTTGTTGGGATCATAAAAGGAAAGTATAAACATTGTCTATTCATGTGTGAATTTGCAATCAAAAAGAGTATGTGTATGCCTAATATTTCCATTGATATTCACACTGCTGTAATGCACATTTTAGGTTTGTTTGGAGACATGTTAGCATGCCTACAAAAGGATTCAGTCACACGGTATGCTAATTTTCAGTTTGGAGCATCATTGGTACATGTTACAGGACCATTTCCAGGCCACTTAACACTGCTGTTGCGTTGGGAGCAGCAAAGAGAAAGGTATGGTGTTAAATTTTCATGTTATGTTTTGGAAAATAAAGGCAAATATGATGGATATTCAGCTATGGAAGGAAGAGGTACAAAGCTTGTCATAAAATTCACTTTGTATCAAGTCTACATCATGTGTGTGAATGTGTTTCAAAACTTGTTTTCATGGGAACAATGCATTGTGGGTTGTGAGAGTATAGTGTTGGCCTTACCTAAGGTGAGTTGGGATACCTTGAAGTCAAATATTTTTATTTACACTGCTGTAATTTATTTCAGTAGTCTTTTTGTGACTTTAAGAGCCATAAGGCATGAGGATAAGGGGTATTTTTTCATTGGTACACTCATACATGGATCGAAGCATGAAGTAGGGCTCACATGGGGACAAATTTCGAGTTTTCAAGCTGCTGATTATTTATCAGATTTTTATTTTATAACAGCAGTTGGTTTTTGGGAGTTTAAGGGAGTATGGGGCAGCATTGTGACATTTGGGGGCATCCCATACATGAAAGAGACTTGTGAGCCATTCACACCATGGAAACACATTGGAAAAGTGATTTTCAACACTTATTTTTCTAATAAGTTTGTTTCATGTGCAGGATTGAAGACATGTGAAGAAATATCATTGTCTTGCTCACTTCATGAGGGCATTATTGAGTGGGCAGCCTTGGAGCTTAGCAAAGCTCATCCCTTTGATGACTCCCCATGCCATGTTGAGGACACCATTACTTGGAGCACCAATTACCGAGCTAAAAACCCACTTTTTTCAGTTGACATGGGGGAAGGAAACATGTTCTTCCAAGTGCTTCATCACTTCACTAGCACTGAAGCAAGACTTTGGATACATCACTTCATCTCTTCTCTTGAGTTCATGATACGTGGATCTATGAGCTTGCTATTGCTTGAGGTCAAACAATCTCCGAGAAGGGAGGACTGTAATGTCCCATTTTCCGGGACATCACTAATAAATCGGTTCATCTCTTTCATTTGCATTATAACCCCTTGGCATGCCTAGCACTGCAAGTGGGAGTCTTATTTAGTCTTTAAATGTGCACATAGGTTAGTTACTATTTATTATTTAATTAGAAAATAATAAAGTGCACATTAAGTGAGTCTTTTAATATTTTAATTAAGTTCTATTTGCTTTCCCTCCAAACAGGAAAAGGTCGGCCATTTGAATGTTGCACCCCTTATGTTATAAAAGGAGGTTGCATGGTCATTTTTGGGCATGTTGATTTGATCATTTATGTCTCTCCATGCTTGGAGAAATGGGATGTATGCCCTAGCTCTCATTGTGCTCTCTCTCTCTCTCATTTGACTTGGAATTGAAGCAAATCTGATTTTGATAAGGATCCATTCAATGTTTTAAAAATCAGTCAAACCGGAACTAGAACCGGCCAGTTTGACCGGTTTGACCTTTTTTTGCACGAACCACTAGTAAAACCGAACCGTTTGACCAGTTTGAGGCCAAACCGGTCAAACCGTCAGTTTCGACCCAAACCAGCCGGTTTTACTCAAAACAGACTTTTTTATAAAAAAATTATTTTTTAATTGCTCTAAACCCTAATTTGGTTTTATAAATACACCCCCCCTCTATTCACTTCACACCTCTCTCATTGAGCATTTGTGAGCATTTGTGAGCATACGATTGAAGAGTTTATTTTTTGTAGTGAACTTGGAAGTTGGAGGCTTGGAAGATTTTAATGACGTCCACGAGACTAAAGAGTCTATGGAACCACAGAAACAATATTTTAATCAGATTTCAGACTCCTTTCAATATCCGCTCTTCGGCTGTGAATCTTGAGGATGAAGCCCGCTGTCGCTTGAAGCTTTGTTCCTTCAAAGAGTTCCTCTAGTCTGTCCACCCTCAGGTTGTTTTTCGTACTGAATACGGATATCATCATATGTTGAACACTCCATGACAAAATGCCATTCTGTCTCGACGACCCCTTTGCTGCAGAAGAGACAAATTCTCCTTTCCCAATCTTCCTTTGGAATAGTCCATCTACCAGTTTCACATCGAAGATGATGCGATCCGGTTCTTAACTGCGCCACTAGAATCCTTGCTTTACCCTTGATAGCTGCCCCTAGATAAGCTTTTTCATCATGTTCCCCAGTGGGATTGAATTCTCTGATATAATGCGCTTTCTTTCGACCAATCTGACCCGTCCACATGGCAGTCCTGAACTTTTCTATCACATAATTTTTTATTTCCCTGTTGCTGTTAGGACACTCTTGCATGTTGATGCCCCATTTGTTCATCCATTTAGTATTCTGATTCATCCAGGTTTTCTTTCTGCGTTCCAAAGTGTCGTCTACAACTATTTTGGGCCAGCGAAGGTTGTCCATGTTTTCAACTTTTTTCAGATAGCTTATCATCCGAGATATTGCCGAAGCTTCCAACGAGAAAGAACCTGCTTCAGCCAACAAGATCTCATAAGGAACAGTTGATTTGACTTTAAGGGAGCTTGTGATTAGATGTTTCTGGATTCTTTCTATCTGTCTCCACCCGTGATTTGACATGCTACTTCCCCAAACTTCGCAGCCATATAGAACAACCGGAGTGACCAACAATCCAAAAAGAGTTTTCTTAGTTTTCCAGTCCCAAAGTTCAGCTTTCCTGCACCTGTTTTGAAGTAGGAAAGATGCTTTCCAACCTCCCTGTATCCTTTTTGCTTTACAAGTCTCCTAGCTAAGTTTGTGGTGAAAGTCAATCCCAAGATATTTGTATTCAGTGACTATTTCTAAAGGGCTCCCCTCAAAAAGGAAGATGTTTTGTCTCTCTTTCCTTTTCAAGGTGAAAATCATGATTTTTGTTTTGCTGGTGTTCACTTGCATCCCGACTTCTTGGCAGAAGAGCTCTAGCGCTTTTAACTGTTCCCTCAAACCTTGGGCTGTTTTTGAAATTAGGATAAGGTCGTCAGCATATAGAAGTAACTTCACCACGTAACTTGCTAACTGAATACCTCCTCCCTCAGTTTTGTTTAACCAATCTTCAAGCTTGTCAATGTATAACCCAAATAAGGTGGGAGAAAGAGGGCAACCTTGCTTGACACCGATGTTGCTGCCGAAACATTCGGACATACCTTCTCTGGTTCTAATTTTAGCTCTGACCTGCTCATACAATTTATGAACTGCTGCTCTAAACTCATCTGGAATCCCAAGCTCCTCCATCTTGTCCCAAAGTTTCTTTCTGGGCACTGTGTCAAAAGCCTTCTTGAAATCAACAAAACAACAAAAAGCTTCTTCTCCTTGGGTGTCCCAAACCTTCTCAATCAAATGCCTAAGAGTGATACAATGATCAATTGTTGAGTGTTTAGGTCGAAAACCCGCTTGCCCTTTTGCTCTTTTACCCTCTCTTTCGGCCCAACTGCTGATTCTCCGTTCTATCATGCCTCCAAAGAGTTTACCAAGAAGAGGGTTGATCATAATGGTGCGATAATTGGACGGGTTATTAATGTCACCACTTTTAAATAGAGGAATAACAACGCTAGTCGTCCACTCTGTCGGAAAGCCATTCTGATTGACATCATTGAATATTTTTCTGATGTGTGGCGTGAGGACCTCAACCCCCCATTTTAAAAATTCAGCTTGTAGACCATCGATGTCTTGAGCTTTACCACTTGCTAGATTCTTTATGCCCTGCTTGATGTCTTCTGTCGAAAAAAGCTCAATCGAAGTCTCGATTATGGGAGGAATATCTTTTTGTTGAGGATGTTCATAAAGGGTCCTTGCATATTCTAACCAATGTGCACCTGTGATATTATTTTCTATGTATTTTTTCTTTTGTTGTAGCTCCTTCCAAAAACCTTTGGGATTGTGTTTTCCAAGAGAAATTAATTCTGTCCTTCTCTTGCACACATAGCTTTCTTTTTTGTGTTGTACCAATCTCTCATAAATCTTTTTATTTTCTTTGTTCATCCCATTTTCTTTCAAAGCTCTCTTGGCAGCTTTACACTCTTCATCATACCACGGGTTTGTCGGAAAAGTATTTGCCGCTCTCTTTCTAGGCTTAGATCTCTCACAAACAGTTAGAGCCTTTTGGATTAAGGATATCAGCAGATTACTACGTATATAACCACTCGATCCCTTGGACGTCGTGTTCTCTATATCTTTCCTCATTATCTGAAATTGCTTGTTTAAGGGCTGCAACAAATATTCCCTGATTTTCTTTATTGAGAATGATTTTTCCCTGTTTTTGAGATGCCTTTTGCATGTGATGAGCCTGATTCCTTTATTGCTGATTGAAGACGGTCCCAAGCTTTACCAAGAGAGGACTATGATCTGACTTTAATTCGATAGGACAATCTCCAATTTCAAACTCAAGAAGCGTGGAGATAAAACTTTGAGAACAAATTACATAGTCTACTACACTTTGCCCATTGTATGTTTTACAAGTGATATTGCCTAACCTGGGCCAAGCTCTCATGCCATTGCAAATGACCATGTTGTATAAGCTACATAGGCCTAGAAGCTCAACTCCAAAATGTGACACCCCTCCACTACCGTCCTGAGATAATCTTTCCCAAAGCTTGTTCTCTTCTTCTTTAAGCCACAACGGATTGTCTTCACCTCCTTCTAAACTGGTCAACTGAAGGGATTGATTATTGGCAGTCCTTGCATTGAAATCACCCAATAGAATTATTTCTCCGGATGTACTGAAAACAGAAATGTCTTTTTTTATTGAAGCGTATGGATCTTCGCTATCTAGCTTTCTTCTCTTATATGTCTTTGAACCTTTCGGTGCAAAGTAACAGGCAGCTAATCTGATTGTTGTCTTGCCATCTGTTATTTTCAGCCATATGTATTGCTTATTTGGATCTTCTTTTTCAACTTTGACATTTTCGAGCCATATTTCCTTGATTAACACTGTGATTCCGCCGTGGCCTTTCCCTGTTTCATTCCCTTCATTCCAAACTGAAATTTTTTTGTAGCCTTCAAATTCAGGAACCTTGCAACCTTCGTGCTCATGTGTTTCCGTAAGAATGATAATATCTTTCCCTTCTGCTATGGGCCCCAAACCCGGTCCTCTTCTCCATGGATATCCTCTGCAATTCCAGCTTACTATGTGCATGAATTCCCGTGGGGCCCCTAATTCCTATTTCCTGTTTGATAAATGATCACTGATTTGGGCTTTCCCATTTCTCATCTGTGCCCATTTTCCTGCTTCCCTTGCTTTTCTCACTTTCTCCCATTCTTTCCTTCATATCTTCTTGTTGAGCGAATGTCAAATCCTCATCTAGATATATGTGTGTGCCTCTAAGAAGTCCCCTGTTTTTTAGGATAGCATGTTTGTCTTCTATTTTTCTCATAACCACTCGCACGTGTCGGTCCTTTCCTCCCTCTGTTCTCCTGCCAATCCTGTTTGCTTGTTGTATGTAACCTGTCCACTTCAATTCGTCTTTAAGAAAGTCTCTTGCCAATATGTCAGTTCTCTCATTTTCACCAAAATCTTTTAGACCCTTGATAATAAAATTTACTGCTCTATTTGTTGATCTTTCTCTTCTTTTATCTGTGTTTTGATGTGTTTCTCCATGACTTGCCTTTGTTCATTTGATGATCCACTTACTAATTGAGACCAAGTTTTAGCTTCTTCTATCCGATCCTTTAGTTGATTTTCTTTTATTTCCATGTCTTTAATTGCTGATTGGATCTCATCTATCTGAATTGTTTCCTTCCCTTTTACCATTTCAAGTCTTTTTTCTCCCCCTGTTTTCATATGTCCTAGATCTTGTTTTACCATGCTTAACTCTTGTTGCCCTCTTTCCATGAGGTTTTGAAGATTTAGAACCTGTTCTTTGAGAATTTTATTTTCTCTTTCTAACTTGTATCTGACTTCTATGAGTTCTTTCCTCTCACTGTTTTCTTTCAATTTCTGGTTTTCTAAAATTCCAAGCCTTTCCTTCATGTTCATGAGTTCCTTCACATATAGTTCTGAAGACCACAAAAGAGGGGTTGAAGTAGGACTATATAGGTATTTAGAGTCCTGGACTGCGTCTTCCCTTTCCTCCTCTGTATGTTGCAGTTCTGTCGATTTTGTTCAGCTTTGGTTCCTTTTTATTATCCTTCTGATTTGATTGTTTTTCTTCCATTTTATGTTCTCTGAAAACAAAATTCTCTTTGCTGTTTGTTGCCTTCGGTAGAATCAAAGTGAGGTTTTTCTTCTGGGTTCTTCTTAGTTTTTTGGCCTGCCTACGCCGTAAAATCCCTTTGTATTGTTTTGCATTCACATATACCAACTTTTTAGCTGTACCCGCTGTATGATTTTGGAAGACTTCTACCTTTCCCCAAATTTTGTTTTCTATTGCTGTATGAGTTTCTGGGATAATAGATCCTGTAGTGCCATATTTGGGTTGTCTTTGAAACCCTCATGTTTAATCATGGTTTGCATGTCTTGTTGAAACCAGATTTGACAGAAATAAGTAAAGAGTATTGCAAAGAATAAAAAAGGTTTGGTGGGTCTACCTGAGAAAGCTGAGAAACTGACTTATCTATATTGGCTTGGCGCGCACCGAGATTGCAGCCCTGTCCCCTTTGCCATATCAGCCCTGTCCCTGGCCCGCAGTCCATATAGTAGCAGTCTCCCTTCCCTGGCCCACAGCCCTGTCCCTGTCTTTATCCCTGTCCCTGCTATTTTCTCCCTGCTGGCCCGCAGCCCTGGCCCAGACTGTCGCTCCCTGTCTTTATCCACCTGTCCCTGGCCCGCAGCCCGCAGCTCTTTGTGGTAGTCTTGACATCTACATTTGGAGGGTGCAGCCCATATACAAGCTTGGAGTGTTTATTGACCGCATTTGTGTGCACATTGAAATGTATGTTACAGTTTTAAACCTGCCCCTTATTTTTAAATCTTACTAAATAGGAAATCTAAAATATATTGTCTTTCTTATAGTTTCTATATTTGCATTTTCAGATTTCTTTGCATTTGCAATGCTCCCCCCCAAGTTAAAGACCCTACATGGAACCATGCTGACATAGTTGATTATCAAGTATTTTGTAACTATTGTAAGAAACACATCCGGAGGGAGGGGGCGGGGGGCATTCATATGTTGGAACAACACTTGGCTGGTCAAAGAGGACAAGTTTCCCCATGTGATACACCAGATATTGATACCATTAGATTGTAAATGATAAACTTGCTTGAGAAACATAAAGAAGAGAAGGCTGGGAAAAAAGAGATGGAATGCTGAAATAGGGAGGAGGCAACATGCCATGGCCCAAACAAGTGTTGAAGGATCTTGCTCTTACCCCTCTGTCCACTGCTAGAGAACCTTTTCAATATATATGCCTCCCACATCCATTCATAGTCATGAAAACCAGCCTCCAAAAAGAAGATACCATCCAAATCCTTTTCCATCTTCCACACATGCTAGTGTCACTGCCTCCATGCCAACAGAAAATCAGCCCACCTTGGATAACCATTGGAAGAAGCAATACAAAGAAGCAGCTTTTGAGTACATTGCTAAATGGTGGTATGATGCGGGTATCTCTTTCAATGTTGCCCGCTCACCTTATTATCAGCTTATGTTTGATTCCATTGTTGTTGTTGGTAAGGGCTTCAAAGGCCCTAGTATGCATGACTTTAGAGGATCTCTTTTGCAGAAAGAAGTTGTGTCCATAGATGAATATTTGAAGAGTTGTAAAGCTATCATGGGCCAAAATAGGATGTACTATTATGTCAAATGGGTGGAGTGATAGCAACAACTGCGTCAATAATAAATTTTCTTGCCTCTTGTCCACAAAGTACATTATGTTTTTGAAATCAGTTGATGTATCTGATAGAGTGAAAGGTGCAAATTTTTTGTTTGAGCTTTTGGATGAAGATTGTTGTACAGGTGGGGGTGGAAAATGTCGTACAAATCATCACAAGATAATGTCTCTAACTATGTTCTTGCTAGTAAGATGTTAAAGAATAAACATAAAACAATATTTTAGACTCCATGTCTTGCACATTGCATAGACCTCATGCTTGAGGATATAGGGAAAACAAGATTGGATTAAGAACACTATAGAGCATGCCAAAAGCATCACAAAATACATCTACAATCATTCATGGGTATTGAACCTAATGAGCAAAAACATTGAAGGAAGAGAACTTGTTAGGTCAACCATCACGAGATTTGCAGCAAACTTCCTTCACATTGCAATCTCTTCTTTCCCAAGCAACAAAACTTTAAAAAGATGCTTTCAAGTGATGAATGGAATGCATCCAAGTGGAGCTGCAAACAAGATGGGAAAGACACAAAAACAAAAAAAATGACGATGTAATTTTGGAAAAAAACAACAGAGATTGTGAAAATTGCGTGAGCCTCTTGTTAAGGTGTTGCGGTTGGTGGAAGGGAAAAAATTAGCCATGGGCTACATTTATGATGATATGGATTAGAAAAAAGAGCAGATAAGGGCAACATACAAAGACAAGATAGCTAAGTATGGGCCTATATGGGAGATTATAGACTAATAGATGGAACAATCAACTCCATCGGCCCTACACATGCAGCTGGATATTTCTTGAACCCGAAGATATCATTATAGAGCTCAGCTTCGGAGAAGATCGAACACGAGAAGTCAAAGATGGATTGTACGAGTGCCTAGAGCGCATGGTCCCCTGATGAGAGGCAACAACTTGAAGTTCACCAACAAATCAGTTTCTTCAATAGAGCCACGGGTGCCTTTGGGAAAAACCTTGCAAAGATTGCGAGAGGATGTTGACCAACTAAGTAAGCAATTCTAAATTTGTTGAAGTTCATTTGATTAAAACTTTATAGTGAACAATCATGAATTTTTAACATAAGACAATCTTTATCTAATTTGTTGAATTATGGTTTAGCCTTTAAGTCATAAGTTTTACTTTTAATTTTCAACTTTGTGTTTTCAACTTTTTATCGTCATTGTTTAATAATTAAACATTTACATTTTTTATTACAGCACATTGGTGGGATTCATTTGGTAGTCAGTGTCCTCAATTGCAAAAGTTTGCAATTTGGATCCTGAGCCAATCTTGCAGTGCTTTTGGGTGCGAGTGCAACTGGTCTGTCTTTGAGCGGATTCACACGAAGAAGAGAAACCGTTTGGAACAACGACGGTTAGAATGATCTTGTCTTTGTGCAATACAACTTTCGGCTAAGGCGCAACCAGTTATTGAATCGAAGACATGATACAGATCCCATTGTCTTGGATGATATAGATCCAACCTTAGATTGGGTAGAGGAGAGTCGCCCAGACAGAGTTTGATCCCGATAACATGGAGTGGATGGGCTTTGGATCAGGAATCTGATGAGCCATTAGCAGCAACGCTGCCACTGTCACGAAACATAGTCAGGCACTAGTCGCACTCGTGCTACTCCCCGACCTCGTGCCAACACAGTTGCAAATGTACCTTGAGGATTTGGATGAGTCTGAGTCAAAGTCAGAGGAAGGTGATGATATTGATGAGGGTGAGCCTTGAGGATCCCATTCTCCAGCAGTGGTGCAGAGTTTGATGATTGATCATTGATGTCATCTAATATCTTCTAGAGTTTTGTAACTTGTAGTATTTGTAATTATCAATGATCATAGCATGTATTTTTGGAATCTTGGACTATAGAGGCCATTTAGAGCCTCATTCTTTATGTATTTTGTTTCGGAATCTCATATATGATATATGTATTGTGTATTGGTCTTGGAGTTTGTTTCATGTTGCCATAAAAACATTTCTTACATGGTATATAGTATATACATGAGTAAACTTTGCCTATTTTGTGTGTTATTGTTGGAATCATAGTTTTCAACCTTTCAAATATATTATTTTCATTAAAAATATAAAATTTTATGTATTTGTTAGTAAACCGGATCATTAAGTTTTGAACCGGTCCGGTTCCAGTCCAGACCTCGGTTGGTTCCGAGTCCGGTTCCGATTTTTAAAACATTGGATCCATTTGTGAGTGTTACATCTAGTGTGTGGCGAATTGCTTGGAAAAGAAGTCCTTGCCCTAGCGAATTTATTTATGGTGCAAATCTGATTATCAGTGCATGATTTGGAGCATATTTGATGGTTTTCAGATCTGCTATGGTTTGCAATTAATTTCATAATTTTTAGAGATGATTTGATGCCCTAAATGTGTTGGGCAACCTATTTTTTTAGGGCAAAATTAGGGTTTCATGTTTGTTGTGTGAAAACTAATTTTGTAATATTATTCTTCATATTTTTGTGGCCCAAAAATCCAAAGTTTGAAGGTTTTTGCTTGATTTGTTAAGCGGGAAATAATTTTAGAAGTTGCAGCAGTCTGGGGTTGGATTATTAATTGTTTGTGACATATTTTGATGCTTAAAAATTGTGGTTTCGGTTCAAATATGTTCTTGGCATTTCTATGCATCAAAACAAGCTTTTGGGGGGTGAAAACAATTGAGGGAAGTGTTGTTTATTAATTTATTAATTTCTACTAACCCTAGCACCCAAATCTGGAAGTTTAGATGTTATTTTGAAGGGGTTTAACTGCTCTAAAAAATCTGATCTTTAGTTCATTGGAAAGCTCTAAAATTCTAGTTTCTTATGCACTTGGTTTCATGCAAAAATATGGAGTAGTGATTAAGTTATGAATTTTTGAAGTTTTCAACTGTTGGCAACTATTTCAAATTAATTCACTGTTGTGATAAAAATCAGAATTGAGAAGAATAAAAATCTAATTGTCTCCACCAATCTAGCTCACCACTTTGACCACTTCCAACCCCATTTGGGTTGTGATTGGTTGACATTGGGCTATTTCAAGTTGATTCAAAAGGATCTAATCCTTCTTGGTTCGATTTGGGTTACAGTTGTAATTTTTTATTTGTCCAAAAAGGGGACATTACAAAGTGGCATCAATAAAATTGTGGGTGGCCCCACTATCAATCAACACTACCACATGTTGTCCCTACATAACTCCTCGAACTCTAAATGCCTTGTATGTCGGGGTACTAGACAATGTAGTTATGGTCTCAGTGGGAAAAGTCTCCTCTGTAGTCTCAACACCCGCATTATCCAAAGCATCACTGTCATCAAGCTCATGAGGGTCTATTACCTCCTCTCCATCGTCATCACTGTCCTCGTAGACCTCAATGTAATGGGCCTTGCCCTTTCCAAAGCAATTATGTCCATGTGCCCATGGCTGACGGCACTCATAGCATAGCTTCTTCTTCCTCAATTCCTCCCTAAGCTCTTGTGCAATGCCTGGCTTCCTAGCCGAGTCCTGTCTCCTATCATCCTGTCTAGGTGTAGGCATTTTCTGTTGAACTTTGGGTGGGAATATAGACTTTGGAGTAGACAACTCCAAATCTCGAGCTCTCCTATTGGCCTCATGTAATGAAGGAGACTCAAATGCCTTCACAAATCCAGCCAAAGCATCTGTCAATCCTACTATACATAATGAAGTCAACCTCATCTCAGAAATATCATGAACCATCACCGAGAGTCTTTGAAAATATGCAATGTACACATCCAAGGAACCCGTCTGTCTCAAGTGAGTCAACTCTCTGAAGAATCTATCAGGATCTCTCTTGTCAAACCTGTCCTTTAACCTCTGTGTGAACTCTTCATATGTAGTAATGTGCATGTGCCCCTGTGTCACAAATCCATGATGCCACCAATCGTGTGCATCTCCCGGGATCTAAAGAAACACCACTTCATCAGAATAACCAGAACCAGAAGAAAAATCAGATAGAAAGAAGAGCAGACTGTAAAGTTACAGAACCACCACTCTGTGCAGAGTAGCAGTTGCGTAACCGCCCCTCTGCAAAGACACGGTTACGTAACCGCCGTGATAGTTGCGTAACCGCCGGTCTGCATACACCGGCGGTCCTGTCACTAATGAATGGAAAAATAAATAAAGCCACGAATTGGTCGCGGATTTCAAATGTTTGGTTGTGTCTCTTCCTTGGAATGTCTCTTCCCATTCTCCAGTGCATGGGAGGACATGGGAGAAATGCTATTTAATACAAGGAGAACAAGTGGAATTGGATCATCAAAGTTGGAATGAAGAAAAGTGAGAAAGAAACCATTGAAGCTGGAATTGTTTTGTAGAAGCAAGGTGTGAGAACAAAGCAAACAAGTACAGAAGGGAGGTGTTGACATTGTTTATCTTCCTTCAGCTTATTGTAATCTGTATTTTCTTTTAATTTGGCCAATATATAAGTGGGAAGAAAGAGCAATTTCCCTTCCTGACTGGTTTTCCCTCAAATTGGGGGTTTCCAGGATAAAAATTGTGTGTGTGCTAAATTTTCATCTTTCCTTTACTGCAAAATAGTTCTAAGTTCATATTTCATTCACTAGCTTTAAGAACTGTCATTTTCAAA
Source organism: Taxus chinensis (assembly GCA_019776745.2). Lineage (NCBI taxonomy): Eukaryota > Viridiplantae > Streptophyta > Pinopsida > Cupressales > Taxaceae > Taxus > Taxus chinensis. The sequence continues at coordinate 760,305,451 of CM034153.1, forward strand.
GAATTGGAAGTAGAACAGTAATTTTTGTGGTCTTGTAAATTTCCAAAGCTAGAGGTTTACAGATCATTTTGGTATCAGAGCTGATTATTATCCAGGACTGTGGTATTCGTTCTTGTGATTTGTATGACAGTGACAAGGTCTAAAGGTGAAGAATTTTTACCTTGCAGATCTAGACATATCTATGAAGAAGTGGAAACAAAGAGTTAGAGATCAAATGGAGGAAGAGAACTTGGTCCGTAGAATTGAGATGCTAGAAACCATGATGGATAGGTTGTATAGACACCAACAAGAACTCTCAGATCTGCAAAAGATGGCTTTAGTTAAGCAAGATTCCATGGACTCAGTGGTTTGAGCTTTGGCCGAAAATTTTGGCATAGGAAAGAGCCACGATGAGGAAGAAGATGTGGAAGAGCGTGAAGAAGAAACTCCAGTTGGAAGAGAGAAGGTAAAATCTGATCATGCTCCTTTTAAAGTTGAAACTAAAGTTGAGATAAAAAACTTTGAAGGACAAGTAGATGCAAAATTTCTTGATAAATGGTTAAAACAATTGGAGGTTTATTTTAGTGTACATGATGTCACTGAGGCACAAAGGATCACCTTTGCACGTCTCAAAATGGAAGGACATGCTCTGGTTTGGTGGGAAACCCATCTAGCCACTTGTGAGAAGAAGAAACGTCCTATTGTAAGATCTTGGGAGGGTTTTAAAGAATTGCTTAGAGCTAATTTTTATCCTATTGGCCATAAGACTGACCAAATGATTAAATGGCAGTATTTTAGACAAGGCAGTGGTCAAAGTGTGTAGGATTATACTACGGAGTTTCGGAGACAAGCCATGTTGCTTAATATGGACTTGGAGGATGAGGATATTCTGACCAAGTATTTGGGAGGACTTCACACTCACCTTCGAAGGAAGGTCATCTCCATGAAGCCCAAGGATCTCAATGAAGCATGTGTGCAAGCATATTACATTGATGATGAAAAGAAGCAAGGAGAAATGGAGTCAAGGACAAAGTAGTCAACAAATCAGCCAAAGAAAGAGTAGGGACAAACAAGTAACAAAGGTAAATGGAAAGGGAAAGGTAAACAAATGCCACTACTTTGAATACTTGTAAAGATCCTAAGAATTTTTGTAAGAATTGTGATATCAATGGTCATACTGACGCTACATGTTGGAAGTTACATCCAGAATTACACCCAAAGAACTGAACCAAGGATTCAAAGAAATCCATGACAGTTGTAAAGATAGATGGGGAGGTAGAGATAGAGGATGATTTTGATGTAGATGAGAGGCTTGGATGCACGGCCACCAACATGGACAACCAAGAACAAGAGGAAGAGATGAGTAAGCTATTTCATATCAAAATCCAAATCAAGAGAACTAAGGTAAATGCTTTGGTTGATACTGGTTCTCAATCTAATTTGATTTCTGATGCGGTTGTAAAGAAGCTTGGTCTTGAAACTTATGAGCATCCACATCCTTATCCTTTGGGATGGGTGAAGAAGGGTGTAGAAATTCAGGTAACAAGAAGATGTAAGTTCAAGTTTGGGATAAATTCTCAGTATATAGATGTATTGGAAGCTGATGTAATTCCACTTGATGCATTTGATGTTGTTTTTGGGAGTCCTTACTTGTATATCAGGGATGCTATATTCATGAGAAGGGAGAACTGATACAGATGGGTCAAGGATGGAGTCAGTTACAACATCCGGGCACACCAGCGTAAGACAAAAATTGCTATGGTAAGTGCTAACCAAGCAAAGAGACTAATTCAGGAAAATCATAATCAGTTTTGTTTACTTTTATTGAAAGATAAGAAAGATGGGGTAGAAATTTCAGATATTTCTAACAAAGGGATGAAGGATTTGGATAACATAATTTAGTCTTTTCAGGAAGTATTCTAGACTCCCAGCGGGTTACCACCAAAACGAGAGGTAGAGCATGAGATTCAGTTGTTGCCAGAGTCCCCTCTACCAAATATCGGGTTGTATAGGAAATCCTTGTTAGAGAGTACAGAGGTAAAGAAACAACTCCAGGAGCTATTAGACCAAGGGGTAATACGCCCAAGCACCTCACCATGTGGTTCACCTATTGTGATGGTGCCAAAGAAGGATGGTTCTTGGAGAATGTGCATCGACTACCGTGTGCTTTGAACAAGATTACCATAAAGAACAAATATCCACTCCCACGCATAGATGACCTCTTGGACCAGCTTCAACATGCAAAGTTCTTCACGAAGTTGGATCTCAAGTCAGGTTATCACCAAGTCAGGATGAAGGAGGAGGATATATGGAAGACTACCTTAAAACAAAACAGGGTTTGTATGAGTGGTTAGTACTTCCATTTGGTTTATGTAATGCACCACTACATTTATGAGATTGATGAATGATGTATTGTGGGAATTCATAGATTCATGTGTCATTGTTTATCTAGATGATATTCTGATTTTTAGTGCCACATGGGAGGAACATCTAACACATTTGCAGCAAGTCTTGCAAGTTCTCAAGGAGAAACAACTACTATGCAATATGAAGAAGTGTGAATTTTCCAAACAGTCACTTGTCTATCTTGGGCATGTGGTTGGAGGAGGAGAGCTACGAGTGGATCTGAAGAAGGTGGAAGCCATCACCAACTGGCCAACACCAATGGGAGCCACAGAAGACTAGAATTTTTGTGGGAGCAGTACAATACATGAGGAAGTTCATTCCAGGCTTCTCTGCTATTGCAACACCTCTACACACATCGGCCACAAAGAGTAAGGGTTTTGACTGGGGTAAGGAACAAGATCAGGCTTTTGAGTTATTAAAATACAAAATTAGTCATGCTCCAGTACTTTCTCTTCCTAATTTGCAGTAGCCCTTTGAAGTAGAGACAAATGTCAGTGATTATGCTATGGGAGCAGTGTTGCTACAGGGAGGTAAGCCAATATGTTATCATTCTGAAACTTTCACTTCAGCAAGTTAAGGGATATTCAGTATATGATAAAGAAATGTATGCACTAGTTCAGGCAATAAAGAAATGGAAACATTATTTATTGGGTAAAGAAACTATTGTGCACACTGACCACAAACCTCTCCAGTATTTGCAAGCACAGTCTAAATTGTAGCAGGAAAGGCACTACAAGTGGATGGGATTCCTTCAGCAGTTCCATTTGGTGATCAAGTATAAGAAAGGTAGCACAAATTTGGTGGCAGACATGTTGTCTAGGCCACCCACACAGGAGAAAATATCTAGTTTGGCCACTATCTCTCATTTTGAGCCCTTCACGAAGGAAGCTTACAGAGAGGCATATGCTCAAGACAAATATTTTGGGGTAACATATCAGTAGTTGCAGTCCAAGGGGCTGAAAAGATGGGTATTGAAGATTTTTATCTCAAAGATGGGTTGCTCTACCGATGGGGGAAGCTTTGTGTGCCAAAAGAAGAAAGGCTTCTATTGATGAGGGAAGCACATACCTCAAAAGTAGCATGACATTTTGGTGTTGGCAAGACCATGGCCCACTTGCAAAGGTATGTGTATTGGCCCAATATGCAAGAAGAAGTATCTAAATTCATAAGAGGATGTAAACTTTGTTGTACAAGCAAGCCTAAAATCAGGAAGGAAGGTTTGTATATGCCTTTACCGGTCCCTACTCGTCCTTGGGAAGATATTTCTATGGATTTTGTAGGAGGACTACCTATGTCTAAACATGGCCATGATTATCTATATGTTGTTGTAGATAGATTTAGTAAAATGTGTGTTCTTATGGCATGTAAAAAGACAATAAAAGCATATGAGGAAGCTGAAACTTTTCTTTGCTAATGTATGGGTGCATTTTGTTTTGCCAAAGTCTATTGTTTCTGACAGAGATTCCAGGTTCTTGGGGAAGTTTTGGACTACTTTGTGGGACAAGATGGACACCAAGTTACAGAGGAGCATGACCTTCCATCCACAGATAGATGGAAAAATGGAGGTGGTGAACAGGACTTTGGTGCAGCTAATTAGAGGATATAATAGCAAATATCCATGGACTTGGGATGAGTCCTTAGCCTACATTCAACATTCCTACAACTAGGAAGTACACACATCCACTATGCAGTCACCATTTGAAGCATGCTTAGGATATCTACCTACTAATCCACTAGACATGGTGGTTGGGAAGCAGGAAGAAGGGGAGATACATGATTCAGAGGTGACTAGAGCAGTGAAGTTTTGTTGAGAGGATCCATGAAAATCCATCTCAAGGTGAAAGAACAATTGGAGAAATATCAAGCCAAGTATAAGGCTAGACATGATCAACATCGTAGAGAGCAAAAACTTCATGTTGGAGACAAGGTTTGGCTTTACTTGAGCAAGGAGAGATTACAAGGTCAAGAAAGGAAACTCAAGCCACTATGGTATGGACCCTTCACTATACTGGAGCAGGTTGGAGAAAATGCCTTCAGGCTTGATTTTCCACATTTCATGTGGATGTACTCAGTAGTAAATTGTGAGAACTTGCACCTATATGAGCCATCCATGCTTGATGAAGAAGAAGAATGTTAGTTACTACCTTCCATAGAGGATTGTGTCTTGGAATCACGAGGTGAATTGGAGGAGGATGTAGTGTTGTAGTAGAAGATCAAAGAGACAAGAAGAGGTCCACAAGAGTCTTGGCAGGTTGGACTCAAGGGGAAGACACCAAGGCAGGCCTGGTGGTACTCAAAGGAGAAAGTGAGGGAATTGTTTCCTCATCTACTCCCCCACTAAGATTTTGTGGGACCAAAATCCTCCTGAGCATAGGGGAGGTGTGATCCATAGGGATCATAAAGAAACACCACTTCATCAGAACAACCAGAACCAGAAGAAAAATCAATCAGAAAGAGGAAGAGCAAATTGTAAAGTTACAGAACCGCCACTCTGTGCAGAGTAGCGGTTGTGTAACCTCCCCTCTGCACATAACGGACGGTTACGTAACCGTCCATTATGGTTACGTAACCATCGGTCTGCATACACCGACAGTCCTGTCACTAATGAACAAAAATAAATGAAGCCACGAATAGTCACAGATTTGAACATTTGGACTATGTATCTTCCTTGTATGACCCTTCCTATTCTCCAGTGCATGGGAGGACATGGGAAGAAGCTATAAATACAATGAGAACAAGTGGTTTGGAGGCATCGAATTGGAATGAAGAAAAGTGAGAAAGAAACCATTGAAGCTGGAATTGTTTTGTAGAAGTAAGGTGTGAGAACAGATAAAGCAAGTACAAAAGGGAGGTGTTGACATTGTTTATCTTCCTTCATCTTATTGTAATATGTATCTTCTTTTAATTTTGGCCAATATATATAAGTGGGAAGAAAGAGAAATTTCCCTTCCCGACTGGTTTTCCCTCAAATTGGGGGTTTTCAGGATAAAAATATTGTGTGTGTGTATTAAATTGTTCATCTTTCCTTTACTGCAAAATAGTTCTAAGTTCAAGATTTCATTCACTAACATTAAGAACTGTCATTTTCAAAGAATTGGAAGTAGAACAGTAATTTTTGTGGTCTTGTAAATTTCCAGGGATCGCTGCCCTGAACCAATGCTCTCATCTTTTTCCTTATTATTCCCAGATCTGATTTGATTCATGTTTTGTGTGAGCTGACTCAAGTAGAGGTTGGTTGTCTCTTGTTGCTTCACCATGTTGATGAACATCTTCATAAAATCCTCATTGAGCTCTTCCACATTCTCTTCCCGAGCTGCCATATTTTGTCCTTTTTTTCGGGGTGTATTCCTCCTGGAATATACCTTCATTCCCTACCCAACAGGGTGGAGGAAAAGGTGGATTTGATACCACTCAAGTATCCCTTTTAGGATCTCTTTAAAACCCAAAAATTAATTAAAAATCTGCAGACTGTAATTCTGATTTTTCCAGGATAGCAAGGGACAGAAATCTAAAATATTTTATATCTTCAAAAATATTCACTTCCAACAATACCCAAAAGCTTAAAAAGATGTAGAAAATATAGAGAACAATAAGCAACTGAAAAATAATTTTTAACAGCCAGATCTAATCTTATTTTATTTATTTTGTGACCACAAATGAGGAGAAAGTACAGCTGACCGTAAACTCTAGAATATCAAGGGAAAATGATTGGAATAATTTTATTTGGCATCAATATGATAAGAACAATCTTCAGATTTGAAATCTCCGGAAACAAGCCACAGATTCCCTTCCAAAATGCTTTCCGAATCTCGCTCCACTTGGGGAAAAAACCCAACCGCCCCAAATCTGAAAATATCTTAAACCCTTGATGAAGAATGGTTGTCCTCTTTCTCTGAATCTGAAATTCTGATTACCCTCCAAATCTGATCCAAAAAATCTGAAAAGAAAGCTAGGGATATGGGTGAAAAAACCTTACCGAAGAATGCTCTACCAACTAGGGATAGATCTCTCACCACCGAAGCTAGGGATCCTGTAGAATCTGACCTCCACAAACAAGAAGACTAAAAATAGCAAGAGCTCAAAATGGTTGCATGCGTGAATGAATCTCTAAAAGACCCCAAAGGTATATTTATAACTTTTTCCTCCAAAAACCCTAATCGCACCCCTTTGGAAATTTTCTCGTAAACATAACTTAAGTGACTTTATCGTGCACATACTATAAAGTACACTTAAGTTGTCCCAACAAAGAAATAGAACATAAAGTACCACCTAGTCGCCCATCACTTAAGTCAATGACAAAATATATAATAAGTGAAGGTGGTAATAAAATAACCCATACCCAATAACCTCCATGTCTCCAACCCCTTGGGTATGACCAAAGCTAAGACGGAAGTAAGCCTCTAAGCCTCTGACGTAGGAAAGGGGACATTACACCCAAGAGCTCCACATTCAACAACAATGGCAAAATGCATTCCAACTCCAAATTATGCATCACATGACAAGCATGTTCCAGAAACTCTTAGGCCAACAACAAACCACCAAATACATTCCTTTGATCGAAGCAATTACCCAACCTACTTTCAGGTTGGACACCAAGATATCCATCCCCCTTTTGATGGCACAATCAATGGGGACAAGTTATATCTTTGGAATAGCAATCTAGAGGTGTATTTCAAGACATTCATATCTCACAAAGCCACAAGAAACCATGATAGTGAAGGTCCATATGAACGATCAATCCCTCATCTTGTGTATAGTCTCACGTCCATATTTTAGAGGTGACAAGAAACCAGAAATTGATACTTTGATAGATTTCAAAGCATCTATTCAAGCATGGTTTAACGCTTGAAATCACAAAGAAGAGTTATTGGCATGATGGGTCCATCTTCTCCGAAAATCGGGCCATTCAGTTCAACAACATAGAGAACAGCTCAACAGCCTCTCTATCAAGCTTGAGGTAAAGGGAATTGATGAAGTCCTTCACATCAAATTTGTCTCTGAATCAATTTTGCATCTTTAGTGGGACACAGAGCTTTGCACCATCACTTCCTTACAAGTGATTCCAGCTTGCTTTGAAGGTGAAAGAACTCAGCAACAAAGGCACAACCAAAGCTAAGGTAATATTTTTCTTTTTCGATAAAGAGTCACTCCTCATCTTTTGCCCCTTCCAACTCCTCTCATGCTGCTCACTCATCATCCAAGAATAAGTATTCATCACTAAGTAGGTCCATTAAGGGTTCAACTCGTTTATCTGGCAACAAAAATAAGTATTTTTCCTACCACAAGCACATTGGACATTCTACACATGAATGTCGTGTCCCCAAATCAAAAAAGGCAAAGACCCTTCTTGTTGAGAAGACTACACAATATGAAGATTTGGATATTCAAGTAACTAAACCCAACACTTCTAATCCTCAACTCTTTCTCATGGTCAATGACTTTTCCGTCAACAATAGGGTATCTCTCTTCGCTCATAATTGTCAAATCAAGAATAATTGGTATAGCTTATCCTTGACAATGGCAACCAAGAGATTTCACAAAAGTTGGGAGATAAGCTTCAGTTGCCAACTACAATGCATCCACACCCATACCACTTGGGTTGGGTCATGAGCAAGGGACATTCCACACTTGTCTCACAAATGTTCTGTCACATTTTCCATTGACCCATTTCAGGGTATATTTGATTGTAATGTCACTTCCCTTGATTGTTATACTTCGATACTTATATCACCTTATCAATACTACCACAAGACCATCTTTCATGGCTTCCATGAGACCTTTCTGTCAACTACACGAGGAATGGCAATGCATAAACTCACTTCTTTTGTTACTCACTTTCTCTCTGTTTAGGATAGAAATTAAACAGGTGAAATTGCATAAGTTTCTTGCTCTTTGTATCATTTAAGAAAACAAGGCTGATAATACTGACAAGCTGCATCCTGAATCAATTGAATCTCTTGTTGATGCATATTTGATGTTTTTGACAATCCTAAAGGACTTCCTCCTTTAAGACTCGTTTAGCATTCAAAATTGACCTTGTGCCAAGTTCTCAATTTCCCAATGGACAGCTTTACTGCACTCACCCATTGTGATTTTGAGATAGAAAAAAAAATCAAGCAAATGCTCAAAGAGGGCAAGATTCAACCTGGTACTTCCTGTGAATCTACTACTCTCATGTACAAAAGAAGGAACATAATGAGTGGCAGTTAGTCATAGATTATTGTGCTCTAAACAAAATCATTGTGAAGAACTGCACCCACTTCTCGTGATCTATGATCTTGCGGACCAGCTCCAAGTTGCCAAATACTTCACTATGCTTAATTTAGCTTTTGGATATCCCAAATCTGTATGGAACCCTGTAATGTTTTGACAACAGCTTTGAAGGCCAAGTTTTGGCTCTACAAGTGGTTAATTATTCCTATTGGCCTCACCAACATACGTGCCACATTCATGCACGTCATCAATGATATTTTCTGACAATTGTGGCAATTTTGTTTTCATATATCTTGATGACAGCTTGGTCTACAACAAGTCCAAGGAAGACCACTTAGTCAATGTGAAGACAGTTCTGGATCTTCTTTGCTAACATCATCTCCAAGAAAAGATAAAGAAGTTCTTCATTTCTCACGCCTTAGTTAAGTACTTATGGCTTCTTGTTAACGAGCATGGAGTACATGCGGATCCAAATGAAGTAAAACTCCTTTAGAAGTGGCCCACTCCATCCAGCAATTCAGATCTGACGAGTTTTCTAAGGGGAATGAATGTATAGGAAGTTCATTCGTAACTACTCGCACTTTACCCATCCTTCTCACCAACTCACTAGTCAAAAGGATCTTAATTGGAGCCCACAATCCGCTCAAGTTTTCCACCATTTGAAAAGAGGCTCTCCTACTCTAGTGCTTACTCTCCCTGACTTGAAACAACCTTTTGAGCTTGAGACCGATTCCTATGTTTGAATGTCTATGATTCTAATGTTGAGTGTCTGTTTACATAAGAGAATATATGCTAAAATCTTGCAATGACATTTTTGCATTCCTAAATATCTACCTTTTAATTTATTCATATCATTTTAGTGTTCTAGTTGTCCACCTACTTTTAATTCATTCATATCTACACTTTCCACCTGTCCTAACCGTACATCTTCATTGCTAGCTAACATTACAATTGTTCTAGCCGTCCTACTTTTTGATTTATTTCTAGCTACCCACTTGCATATGGATATGCTTTATAAATAACTATATTAGATAACTAACTATATTAGACATCCTTGTCATTTCCTCACTGCTAATAGGAAATTGTCCCCGATTTTGACTGATGAATTAAAACCACCATGTAGCTGTCAAGATGAGCAAGAACAAATAGAATCGGACAAAGCATAATCGATACAAACCACAAACAAGGACAATAAAGTTCCCAAATTGATATAATTTAGTGGAGAGAGGATTGGATCTAGGATACTGAACTCGATCATACAAGATGTTGAAACCAAAGTCACTAGGTTTCCTTCCGACTTAACAATGGAACCTATAAGAGGCAGCCAAGCAAGAGAAGTTACCAACACTGAAGTTGTGAAGGGTCCGTGTTGGAGCTATGCCAAAAATCCCTTAGGATAAAGTGCCACTGTCAACTGTGGAATCCGATGGGTAATGTGGACTCCATCACCGGTGTTTTGAATTTCATATTGGCCCAAGGAAGAAAAATGGACTATAGTTGGAGATGTAGGAACAGGCTCGATGCAATGTTGATGACCATATCCCATGGATGCAACCCCTGGAGAAGATAGCAAGGTGGTGAGGTGTTGGTCAAAAGACTGGTTCACAGTTGGTGCTTGTTGTAGAAGAATTGTAATCATCAAAACAATATCTTCATTGTGGTCTCTTGACTAACCATCTAGGGAATGCATGATGCCTCATAGTTGGAATGGCGAGCATCTTGTAGAGATGGTAGTGAAGGAGAGTCGTCCATTTCCTTTACAGCTATAAGAAGTGAAAACAACAAGCTTGGTTGTGTAGATGGAGTCAATTTGCTAAAGGGAACCATCATGGAGATGTCCGATGGTTGTTCTTGTTTTTTAATAAATCATTAAAACATGCCCGTCATTCGTTACATAAGTTGGAGTTGAAATGCATTTTGTTGTTTTCTTTGGTGATGAAGTTCTTAAGTAAGCAACTGGGCCAAGTCAGGGTCTTGGGGGAGCTGGGGGAATTGTTGAATTGTCCATCAAAATAAAAACTGAATAATATAAAACAATAAAAACTACCACTGTTATGGCAAAGCATCTATTTGCAGCTGCAAAAAGATATATTTTTTAAAAAATTGCAACTTTGTTTAAGCGGCAATACAGTTGGTGCTTGTTGTAGAAGAATTGTAATCATCAAAACAATATCTTCGTTGTGGTCTGTTGACTAACCATCTAGGGAATGCATGATGCCTCATGGTTGGAATGGCGAGCATCTTGTAGAGATGGTAGTGAAGGACAGTCGTCCATTTCCTTTACAGCTATAAGAAGTGAAAACAACAAGCTTGGTTGTGTAGATGGAGTCAAGTTGCTAAAGGGAACCATCATGGAGATGTCCTATGGTTGTTCTTGTTTTTTAATAAATCATTAAAACATGCCCGTCATTCGTTACATAAGTTGGAGTTGAAATGCATTTTGTTGTTTTCTTTGGTGATGAAGTTCTTAAGTAAGCAACTGGGCCAAGTCAGGGTCTTGAGGGAGCTGGGGGAATTGTTGAATTGTCTGTCAAAATAAAAACAAAATAATATAAAACAATAAAAACTACCACTGTTATGGCAAAGCATCTATTTGCAGCTGCAAAAAGATATATTTTTTTAAAAATTGCAACTTTGTTTAAGCGGCAATTTGGATGTCCACTAGGAAGGGCAAAACATAAAATGAGTGATCATATCTGTTGGAAATGTGTTGTATATTTTCCATGAGTTACACTCTTCTAGACTGTACAGACTGGCATGGCCTGTGGGGTACCCTTAATAGGATGTTGGGCCCGTATAGATGATTTAATCTATGTTATTATGGGTGGTTAGATAACTCATGTTTATTGGGAGCTGTTATGGATTGTATTCTTGGCCCATGGTTTTGGTAACCCCGTTTTATTGTAACACCATTGTGACGATTACCTACTGATATGCTTACATATAGTTGAACATGTAATAGGATAGGGCAGAACTGAGAAGTATGTTATTGTATGGTAAAATGGTTGAGTTAATACAATAAGGAAGATAAGTTATTGCATTGGGTTTTTTTCTTAAAGGGTTTTCCAAGATAAATCTAGTGTATTGTGTTATCTTGTGTAAGTCATTTCTTTGTTTTTTTTAAAACATTCTATGAAGTATCACTTCTCTTGTATTTGTTTATTGGATCAAATTCTCTTCAAGATCTAAAAGAAATGAAGCTTAATGCAAAAGACCTGGGAACTAACAGGCTGTTTTTATTACAAGAACAAAGCCACAAGTAGGAAGTTGAATCGGGAGAACCTTGCAAAGACATGAACAGGAGACGATTTAAACTGGAAATTGGCACTCAGTGATTTGACAATAAGAAATCTGGGATGCCAAGCACACTGTATGTTAAAGGTTGGAGATCAGAGCTGATACCAAGAGTAAGGAAAGACAATCAAAACCTCAATGTGCAACAGATGAATGCTAAATTAGAAGTTGGAAACTTCAAATTGTTACAGCAAAAATCTAGAGTCGGGGAACTGAGGTGTCAAATACATAATAAGTATATTAAAGGCTGGAAGGCAAAGCTGATACCCAGAATAAAACAAGTATGCAGAACTTTGAAATTTGGGAACAAACAGAAAATTTCAGAAATGGTAAGGGCTCGATTGTTAGGCTGCGATACCAACTGATATGTCAGTATTTCTATATTTCTATGATTCTGTTTCTGAATGCCTATTTAGGTAAGAAAATCCTGTATATATAGGCTAAAGATACTACATTGACATTTGATGCTCCTAGTTATCTACCTACTTTTAATTTATTCCTATTTTTACAGCTGTTCCAGCTGTCCACGTAGTTTTAATTCATTTATATCCACCCACTATGGTTAAATTTGATTGATAAATAACTTGCATAAATATTTGATAGATAAATAACTATAACTAAATTTAACTCTTGCAGATATCTTCGTCAGAAACCAAAGTCAATTATCATTACTTCATAATAACGTCCTATGAAATTAAGTTTGCATTAAAGCAATCTTTGAAAGCTCTCCTAGATTTGTTATTAAACTAGAGAACTTTGAATCGAATGGGATGAGCTCAAGTGGTAGAACATTGGAGCTTTCAAAGCAGAGCCCCAGGTTTACCTCCCTTGGAAACTTGATCAATTGTAGAGATTTGGATCATCATTTGGAAACATGATCAAGTGTTTACGGATTAAACACAGCCTTGAACTCACTCCCTACAGCGTAAGAAATACCCCTTGCTGCAATCTAGCCAAAGGTTAGAGGACTCTATTTGCAATAGCAAAATGGAGTGAGAATGAATATGATTAAAGAATATTACTGAATTGATTAATTGCACTAGGATGGGAAAATCTACCATTTCCCAAGCTACCTTAAGCTTGCTCTTATTTTATTGAGGGTTTAAAGTCCATGAGGGCTCTATGAAATATTTGTCACACCTAGAAACTACATTTAGTTTGGTTTTAGCATTTAGTTCCATGTTTATTTCCTCCCTGCATCATACATTTTTTTTTCCTATCTGGAAACATATTTTGTGCTCAAACAGACAAATGTAAAGAGTAACACAATAGCATTCTACCTTCTTCTCACAGTAGCCGGATTCTCCTGTTGATAGCAGTCGCCGACTAGTAGATCCTATCAATGAAAATAATTTCCTAGAAGGGATTTCCACATGTGAAGAAGGCCCTTCATTGGTACTTTCCTCTGTCTCAGGCAACTTACATGGCAACATGTGTTTGTAAAATCTCTCTGGTATGCAAATGTGATTGACTGGACCTTGAAAGACAGTGAGCAACAGGGAAATAAAACCCAGAAGCATCAACTCTGCACACATTCAAAATAGTATCTCTTAAAGAATTGAAATAAATAATATATTTCTACTTCAGAAAGCATGCAATTAGAATGGAACTACAGAAAACACTTTGACTACTAAGGATGAAGATACTTTTAATAACATAAGCAAGTCGGCCAATAAATCCAAGATTATGCGGAATAAAAACAATGCCAGAGCCAGATTAAAACAACCATAAGAGCTAGTATCTATTTTTATCAAGAAATAACTTTCATTTTCATGATTTGGGTAGTTGTCTAGCTAAATTAGGGAAAAAATGTCTGCATGATCTTTTATTTCGCCAATGCTTAATAGAACAGGATTAATTGAAGTGCAAATACCTTCTTTTAGTTTCTCTAAGGCTTCGTACAATGGTTTCTGATTCCTCTTCTTTAATGTCTGCAACAAAAATCCATTACAATATAATCATTATCTTGTCCTACACATGCAAAAATTTGCTTATGCTATACAATGAACTTCAAGAAATTGTTTTCCTCGATGAATTTAATTTCTCTACTTATAGCACCAAATGTCCACAAAAAACTTGTTTTTCTACTTATTTGGTAGAAAGTCTGTGCAGAAAAAAGCAGATTCTCTTAATCTCAAATATCTGTTTCAATTATTCAGTAATCTGCAAAGAGGAATTTTAATCAGTGAAAAACAATGCAACTCCGCCAATCCACGAAGGTATTAGATCCATTTCAATAGAATTTAAGAATAAGGTAACATCTAAGTGTCCAAGGGCTGCGGTTTAATAGCAAATGGGTACACACATATAGAGGGGATCCAAGTACAAATTCCCACAATGCGTTAAGGCAGCCCACGGCCTGCAGCTACCCTTACCTTTAACTACAAAAAAAAGATAGAACCTAAGCACCTACTTGGAAAAGGACGATAAGCTCAAAATTTCCTTTCCTTTGACAATCCATCTTGTCCAAAAAAGTGAAATGCAGTTTCAAAGTCTCAGTTTGTTGGTCAAGAAACATTGAATTCAAAATTTCGTTTTTTCCTAAGCCTTTACCCAAAATTCCGGAAGCATGGTGTATCAAATGATTTTTTTATTTCCTGAATAGAAATCTAGGTTTATCAAGTAAACAAAGTTACGAACTACAACCTTTAATCTAGATTCCACGCTAAACATTACTCTATGCTTTTAAACTTTCATCTTTTCTCACAATGACCTTTTTTGAATGTCATCATTCATCATAATATTTTCTAATTTTGTTGTATGAATATTCACACAAACTAAAAAATGGAGAGAGGAAACCGTTCATCATGTGTTTCTTAAAATGCACTTCTGCTAAAGACCTTTTGGCCCATGGTTTCAAGTGGAGTTTAATTAGGGCATCTAATCTAGATTCCACGATAAACATCACTCAATGCTTTTAAACTTTCAACTTTTCTCACAGTGACCTTTCTTGAATGTCATTGTTCATCATAATATTTTCTAATTTGTAGCATGAATATTTACACGAACGATGAAAATGGAGAGAGGAAATTGTTCATCATGTATTTTTGCAAATGCCCTACTGTTAAGACCTTCTGGCCTTGGTTTCAAGTGGAGTTTAGTTAGGGCATCTTCTTGGTGACACTTGGATTATTAGGGAAAGCTGCAAAATTTAATGGCACATAATTTGGCTCACAGCTATTGCATTCTTGTAGAAGTCAAGATGGAAGGTCACATTTCATGAGGACTCCTCACCTTTCAGCTTATGGGTGCTTAGACTTTTTAAACAGGAGTTAGCTTTGCTAGTTAAAGTTAAATTCAAATGTTTTTCGCAAAGACATTGTCATTGCCTTTGAGGGCCCAGGCTCAGATGTTTTCTTTTATGGCTTACTTAGCAAGAGACTTTCTTTGCAACTTCTTTCTGTCATATGAGAAAGTTCCATATCATATACAAGCTAGTGGCAGAGTTCAACTAAGAGAAATTCAATTTCTTTCCATTCTTTTCCCTCAACTGTTGAAACATTTAATTTTATGCCTCATGGGATTAAAAAAGATGCAGGACAGCAAATCAATGCCAGAAAAAGTATAGCAAAAATATATGTAAATGATAGAAAATGCATTTCCGTATTTGGTCTGCCCCAAATGGTAAGACATGCCAGTTTCATGATCCTTCTATCCAGAAGGAACACTTAAGATCAGATTTCTATTCATAGCATTTCAAGATGGCTTAGCTGGCAAACAGTTGCAGTGGCCACACCTTCAAATATGCCACATGCATCTACTGTCGAAGCCGGTAACAGTTCAGAGGCATAGTCTGAAACTTGAAAGCAAAATAGAGGATCTTGAGTACTTGTTAGATCGTCAAATCCAGCATCATATGTCATTAATGCAAACTCAAATAGAGCCATCTTACTTGTCTAGATTCTACTCCAAACAAACCATAAAACCAAATGCGGGGCATACCCAATAATTTGCCCTATTCCAGCCAGGTTAACTTGTTTAATCCCCGAAGGCATTCCAATGTGATTCCTCATAAGCCAGATAGTTGACAAACCTTAAAACAAAACGGGGGCATGTCCAATAGTTGACACTGTTCCAGCTGGGTTTATTTATGTGATACCCATATATGCTTTGATATTATTTCTTGTGGGCTGGATCACAATCATTGTGGTCAGCCATATCAATACAACATATCCTTGTGAAGGCTCGTCCAACAGATCCTTGTGATGGGTCATCTACTAATGTTCTATCACACGTATAAGGCCCCTCCCTCCAACAATAGTCACAGAACTCATCAAGCCTTTGAAAAACTCAAAACTCTTTTTCCCGTTTCACTCAAACAGGCCAACACACAAGCACACTACTGGTTTAGGGAAAACACATCAGATTTCTTAGCAATATTTGAACAACTTTGAAGTTTAACTCTTGTGGAACTCACAAGCACACTACTGGTTTAGGGAAAACACGTCAGATTTCTTAGCAATATTTAAAGAACTTTGAAGTTAAACTCTTGTGGAGCCAAAAAAAAATACTCTAGTGAAATTTCCTATATTTCTTGAATTTTTCTAATTCCCGAGTCATGGTGCCGAGTTTGATCCTAGTGTTAATCAAAACCTGAACTAATATATATGGAATTGTAGGGACCCTATCTATATCTGGAGACCTACCTTTGATGAGTCCGAGTCTAGATATCATGCTCCCAACCTCGTGGACTGGATTCATGATATCGAAGCCACCCACATCAATACAAAACGGCCATTTCAATACAACAGGCAATGGTCTCCACACATGAATTTACAGCATCCATGAAGAAAAGATTAACATTTTAACATCCACCCACCTCACCATCTATCCAAAACATCAACATAATCACCATGAAGAACCCTATCATGGCAATTCTATAACGTGGGAATGTAATATGTATCTCTATGTATGAACAGTATTGGTCTTCAGCTCTTGTGCGTCAAAAAAATCGATGCAATTGGGCAATGGATCCTGGTGAAGGTTTGTCTGCTTGTGTTGCATACATACATGCAAACTCACCCCAAAAATTAAACATCCACGCCCACTACCAACACACATACACATACACATACACATGATTTACAGAGTATCTATAGAAAATTATTAAGCCACCCATCCGAGTCGTCAATCTGGTCACCATGGCGCACCATATCCTGACAACCATACAACATGGGTATGCACACTATATCTCTCAGCATGCCTAATACTGATCTTGAGCTCATCCTAAACAAAATGAAATCAAGTTTTTTTTTTTAAACACAAAATGTCCAAATACCTTTCCAAGCCTATGAATTCCTCTCTCAAGCAACAATGATATAACGACAAAGAATGAGCAAACAACTGCAACATTCCATGTGGGTGTATACTCCAAAGTGGTCTCCCCCTCTTCAGACGACACCATTTCTCTGAATTTTTCCTCTACACCCAAACTTTTCCCACCTCACAAAATCAGCAGAGTCCACAGCTCCCAAGATCAGCAGAGAGCTTACATACACTCTGTTGAGATTACAACAAAATTCAACATATACACATCAATGGGGATGCATACACATAAACGGGGATCCAAAACTACATACTACAAAATCCAATACAAGTCCTCCACACGGTCACATACTTTATTTGTATATATAAAAAGTTCGCAGGTTCCCAATTCTGCACAGGATTCTCAAAATGAACTTTACGGCAAGATTGGGTGTCCTAGGATTCTGTGGTTGAAAGGCTTTACAGGCAATTTTGGTCGGTTTCCTGAGTCAAAAGAATTGAAGCAGGATTTTTTTTTTCCTTGAGTGTTAACAGTGAGAGATCTTACGATGCATAATTTCATTTTTTTTTTTTCGTTAAAGAGTGTTAACAGTGTGAGAGATCTAACGATGCATAATCTCTCCATAATACCGGGAGGCCCAAATCTCCCGTTGGAGTCGCGACCCGTGTTTATCTGGAACGAATGTTTAATTTGTGGATCCCGCCAATACACGTTCGGGAGTAGTTGTCAGTGCGTGTGGGTCCCTCCCTCGCGTTTGTTGCAAGGCGTCAAAATTGCTCGTATACAACGATTGGGTCTCAAATTTGCTACCTACATAGGTATTTGGTTTTTTTGGGTTCATTCGAATCCCCGGAAAGGGGAAAAAATGTTTAAGAGAAAAGGTCGAGGTTACTTTAGACATAAAAGTCAAACAGATATTTCTTAGCTTTATTTAGTGAAAACAACTGGTTATTTGTGCTACCATGTGGGTGTGGGTTCTATGCTTGTTTTTTTCTCAGATGTTATGTTGATTTCATCGCTTTGCTTTTTTCCAATTTCCTTTTTTTTGTGACCCCTAATAGTGTCTAGCTTTTTCAATTAATTTTCTCACTTTGACCAATGAGTTCCTATACTTCCATGCAATTTTTATCGTTCACATTTGGCTTTCCATTCCCTATCAAATAAAAATATAATCACGTATTTAATGTAAATTTTTTGAATAGATTATATTTAGGAAGTTGTGTCCGATGAGATGTTTTTGAAAACATTTAAATCTGGTAATTAATCATTTGATAATGTTAATATTGGTTTAGTTTCTAAATCGTGACTTGTGTACATGTTTTGAGCTCGTATCCTTAGTCTTATTACAAGACTTGATCTATACATTGCACTGCGCAGTCATTCACATAAAAGCTTACATCAATCCAAATTAGTTTATTAGCCGCAATTTGTATGCACAGAACGTTACAACATTGTACACCCCTCTTAAACCAAATTGACAAGGAAAAACGAAACCACTTAATGATTGGGTCTGAAACTGATAGTTTTGTCCCAACCCTCCCAACAGTCATTTTCTTGATTTGATATATCTTTTATGGGTTGTTACTTTCCTCGTGGGTTGGCCTTGATGAAATATTATACCTATGAAACCCTATATAAATAAGTCAAATGCACACATTTACTCACATGGCACTTTCAAGCACTTCTCAAGTAAATGTCTCTCAAAAGGCATTCAAAGCTCTCTTGAATTTCCTTAAAATAGCAACAAACAATAGGAGCAATCCCTGTATAGGTTTGAAGCACTCCAAACCAAGTTCTAAAGTCAAGCTTCCTAAGCCAACGACCATCAAATTCAAATCAAGCACTAAGCAGGCAAACCATTGCAAACATTATTAACAAACATTATTAAGTGATCGAATTGTCAAATATGTTTGCATCCATACTTATATCACCATGAGTTTGGTTCAGATCTTGGTTCAATAACAAATAATAAATATACAAGAATAATCTTCGTTCAATTCAATTACAAGATGATATCACACACACACACACACACACACACACACACACACACACACACACACACACACACACACACACACAAGAGAAATATCTCCTATAATCGCAGAAGTTGCTTCAACTATGCACTCCACGAATATCTCTCCAACTCACATTGCGAGAGTTGTTAAAAAAACTCTTTATTAATTACATGTAATATAATTCATTACCAATGTGAATATTGATAATTTTAATCGAGCGCTAGCATATTAAATATTCATAACATTCCCCCCTTAGTGCGAACATGAAGCAAGGAGCACCTAAAAACAGAATTGTATGCCACCACATACTTTTAGGTTTCATATTGCTACTCTATATATATGTTGCACTTGATCACCTACATATGAAAATTGATCTCGCTTTCACTTTCAATGAATGCTCTTTCACCAACCAATGACACTTCCAACACAAAAGACTGACAGATAGAGAATATTTGTAGTCACTTGCCCTCTTATACAATTGTTTTTATAGTTTTACAGCTTCCACGCCATGTCACATTCTATTCAAGAGAAAATACTGGAATTACAAACATGTGAACACGAATGATCTTTCGTTCTTACTCACACACACGCACAATTGAAAATAAAGATGCCACCAAAATAGAATGTGACATCATCGGTAGTGGTTGACGAGAGGAACTTTTTAGCCTCCTTCCTTTGATTCTTCTTACGTCTATTGGTATGGTGCTTATTTAGTAATATGGAATTTGAATCTCAAATTTGAACCTCTTTCATCATCACAACTTCCCCACCAAATTTTTCTTTGGCTCTGAAATTCCAAAGCGAGGGTCTAGGGACGGTAGCCCCTAGCATGGTCAAGGGCAACGCCCCTTGTAGGGTCTCGGGGCACCGTTCTGGGTGCACTTCCTGTCACAATATAGGGCGGGGTCGAAGGCTAGAGCCCCTAAAGCCAAGAACATTTACCTTCTTTGCAGTCATCAAAAAAATCATTAAAAATACAATGTTCTTCATCTTATTCCCCTCACAATTTAAACAACTTCAAATGTCAGTTTCAACCAAAATTTACTATGATAATTCAGCACTTTTTAATATTTTTGACCCAAAAAAAAGGTGAGAGGATTTGACATCTTCTAATTGTTTGTAAGGTTTTTAGTAAAAAGCTTTGTGGCCACTTTAGCAAGATGCATTTCTAATATTAAAATGTAAATATTGTTATTTAATATTTAAAAAAATGTGACCTACCAATTGAAATCAAGACACCTTTTTATTTGTTTTATACATCAACTTACCCAATACCTACTTTCATTGCCAAGCTTCTGACCATATGATTCGGGAATGCCCGCTTATGCCTAGATCTTGCTTTGGGTCACAAGAAAAGCCTCAACCAGAACCCAAAGCCCCCTCCTCTAGAGATGGTTGGACCACAACGACAAACAAAAGAGGCTCTTCTCGCTACTCGAAGAAACCTTCGGCCTCTTCATATCAGCCAGTCAATAATAATGGTGCAAGCTCCTCTGCCACTCGTGTCAAACAAGTTATTTCTCATACGCCTCCAGCTGCTCTCTCGCTCTCCGCTAGCCGCCTCGACCGTGATACCTGTGAAATGTTTTTTTCTCTCAACCTTCGTTTCTCTCCAAATTCCTGAGTCACCTTTTATGGAAGAAAACCACTCACTCGTGGTTCGAAAAGTGTGCCTTAGCCGCTCCCGTAGCCTGACCCCCACCGAAGATGGAGAATTTATTCAAGAAAGACACAGACCATAGTCAGTGGCAAATGTTGCCTTAATCAACTCAAATCATTTGTCTTCCCTCTCCAGTCTTAATGACAAGGGATCTATGTACCTCGATTCTATCCAATGATTTTGTACTCTTGGAATATACATGGCCTTATTGATCCCACCCAAAGATATTTGGTTAGGGGTAGTTGTCTTCACTTTTAGCATATGTGTATTCTCTGTCTATAAGAAGTTAAACATGTAGGCTTTCTTCTCCAGTTTTCCACTCTCGCAATTTGGCCCCATTCAACATACCATGTGTCCAGTCACGAGCCTGGACTTGGAGGGGTCATAACACTAATTGCTCCTAAAATTGCACAACATGTGATTTCTTATGGATCTAACCCCACCCATTAGGTGGTGTGGACCCTTTTTTATTTCGTTGGGCATATCCTTGGGCTCGCTATCATTTATGCATCCAATGATGCAGTCGAGCGAGCTCTTTTCTGGAGATGGTTTTATGAATCCCTTCCTAATGCCCTTTGGATCTTATGTGGATACTTTAATATGGTGGAACGCCAAAAAGACAAGGTTGATTGTATGCCTATGTTGTGGTGTGTGGGAGAATGGGATGCCTTATTTTATCTGAGGCACAAGCTCGAATTATTCAATCCTAACATCCCTTTCAAGGATAGTTCTTCCTCTTCTTGGTTCACTTGGTCCAACTTTCGCTAGGGGCAAGACCGTATTGTTCAACATCTTGACCATGTCATGATGTCGAGCCAAGACTTCTTCTATCTTTCTCCTTGTTTTGGTTGCCCTGTCATTGTTGTTGACACTACACTTATCTCTGATCACTCCCCCATCTTCTTGAACATCACCTAGCTTACTCCTACCAAAAAATAAATGGGTAATTCTCAATTTTACCTCAATACTACTCACCTGAAACATGCAAGGATTGTGGCTCACATTCAATCCGTTTGGAACCTTGCTCCTTATCCTAGTGGTCGCAAGGGATAGATATCTTGGTGGAATGATGTCATCACCAGGACCAGCACTTTTCTTCACATTTATGGCAAAGAAGCTTCTCTTTTCCAACAGGTTGCTCATAATGCTTCATATTGTGAATTCCAATGAATCTCACAAGAGCTTAATGCCTCTCCTTTCAATCAAAACTTGCAACTTCAAGCCACTCACTGGCTACACAAACTCAAAATTGAAGAAGCTTATGAAGACAGAGGTGATCGACTTCATTGGCTTAAAATCAAAGATAGAGCCTCCAAATAATTATTTTTTCTATGCTTCATGTCAAAAAATCTACCCCAAAAATTAAACATCCACGCCCACTACCAACACACATACACATACACATACACATGATTTACAGAGTATCTATAGAAAATTATTAAGCCACCCATCCGAATCGTCAATCTGGTCACCATATCCTGACAACCATACAACATGGGTATGCACACTATATCTCTCAGCATGCCTAATACTGATCTTGAGCTCATCCTAAACAAAATGAAATCAAGTTTTTTTTTAAACACAAAATGTCCAAATACCTTTCCAAGCCTATGAATTCCTCTCTCAAGCAACAATGATATAACGACAAAGAATGAGCAAACAACTGCAACATTCCATGTGGGTGTATACTCCAAAGTGGTCTCCCCCTCTTCAGACGACACCATTTCTCTGAATTTTTCCTCTACACCCAAACTTTTCCCACCTCACAAAATCAGCAGAGTCCACAGCTCCCAAGATCAGCAGAGAGCTTACATACACTCTGTTGAGATTACAACAAAACTCAACATATACACATCAATGGGGATGCATACACATAAACGGGGATCCAAAACTACATACTACAAAATCCAATACAAGTCCTCCACACGGTCACATACTTTATTTGTATATATAAAAAGTTCGCAGGTTCCCAATTCTGCACAGGATTCTCAAAATGAACTTTACGGCAAGATTGGGTGTCCTAGGATTCTGTGGTTGAAAGGCTTTACAGGCAATTTTGGTCGGTTTCCTGAGTCAAAAGAATTGAAGCAGGATTTTTTTTTTCCTTGAGTGTTAACAGTGAGAGATCTTACGATGCATAATTTCATTTTTTTTTTTTCGTTAAAGAGTGTTAACAGTGTGAGAGATCTAACGATGCATAATCTTTCCATAATACCGGGAGGCCCAAATCTCCCGTTGGAGTCGCGACCCGTGTTTATCTGGAACGAATGTTTAATTTGTGGATCCCGCCAATACACGTTCGGGAGTAGTTGTCAGTGCGTGTGGGTCCCTCCCTCGCGTTTGTTGCAAGGCGTCAAAATTGCTCGTATACAACGATTGGGTCTCAAATTTGCTACCTACATAGGTATTTGGTTTTTTTGGGTTCATTCGAATCCCCGGAAAGGGGAAAAAATGTTTAAGAGAAAAGGTCAAACAGATATTTCTTAGCTTTATTAGCTTTATTTCTATTTGGTTACTTTAGACATAAAAAAGTCAAACAGATATTTCTTAGCTTTATTTGGCTACCATGTGGGTGTGGGTTCTCTGCTTGTTTTTTCTCAGACGTTATGTTGATTTCATCGCTTTGCTTTTTTACATTTTCCTCTTTTTTTTTTGACCCCTAATGGTGTCTAGCTTTTTCAATTAATTTTCTCACTTTGACCAATGAGTTCCTATACTTCCATGCAATTTTTATCATTCACATTTGGCTTTCCATTCCTAACTAGCAATTGCAAATGAGTTGCAAGTTACGCCGGAGAGGGCTTGAATTTTATGTGTATAATATGGTTTGGATGTAAAATATATTCTATGATCTATGATAGATGTTTGAGCGAAAAACATAAGTTACATTTTGCTAAACAGTTCACATGTCTTTATGTAAGGTTCCACATTCTGCATACATGTCTATCCAAACATTTGCAACTATATCTAACAAAATTCCTCTATATTTTGGCACAGGTTGGGAGTACTTTGGCAAATTTAAACTAATTGGGTTAGAGCCCTGTTTGTTGCATATAGTGAAACAAGGCGAGGAGTATGCTGGCAAATGTAAACAGGAAACCACTCTCTGTGCCTTAGTGGTGCAAGCGGTTGCAAAAGCTGATGAATATGTACAACGAGAGTAGAATCAGATGGATAAGAACACAAAGATGGAAGCCTCGTTTGTAAGAAGCGTGGAGATGCTCTTACGCTACAACATCTTGGGTATCATTGGCAGGGTTCTTAATCTCATCTACCCACCAAACATAAAATTCCCTAGAGATATGTCATCTCATGGAATGAAGTGATTGAAGGATACTAACAAAATGGGATTGTTGTCTACGCTTTGGGAACATTTAAATGCCAAAATATGAACTTTTGTAAATAAACGCCAAGTGTTCAACCAAATGATACAACATGTTATCTTTTAAATGAATATCATAGTTGTATCTTACAGAAGACATGGTCATCGTCAAGAGACATTGTGATTGTTTCATCAAATAAAACAACTGTATATTCACCCCGATCAACTCACCTATACCAACATACATGTGGCCCATAACAAAATACGAGCTTTATAGCAACGTATAGACATCCATCAAGGCATATTAGGCAATGTTTTTTTGTTGGAAGTTACTATATTGTCCTCTCCCCATCACCCAAACTTAAAATAGAAAAATTACAACTCCAATAAACTAAACATTGTTATCCTCTCCGGCGTAAATTGCAACTCATTTAGAACTGCATCGGATTCTTACAATGACTTTATTTTAAAATAAACACATAAAATCAAAATTAAAAAATAAATACTAAAACGTATTAAACAAATATAAAACTAAAACTAAACAAAAGAATTATCCCCACGCATTTCACTTTTAAAGGACCTCAAAATTAAACCAAATTCCTAAAAAAAATTATAATTACGTAAGACTTAACATTTAAAAAACAAACTTTAACAAAGACTCCAAAAGAT
Organism: Taxus chinensis; assembly: GCA_019776745.2. Classification (NCBI taxonomy): domain Eukaryota; kingdom Viridiplantae; phylum Streptophyta; class Pinopsida; order Cupressales; family Taxaceae; genus Taxus; species Taxus chinensis. The sequence goes on from CM034153.1 coordinate 760,330,278, forward strand.
AATTTGACTCTTTATAAGAACAAACTATTTATTTTCCAGGCACACGTATTTAAATACTAAATAAAAAAACTTATTGACACAACACACTAAAAAGTTAAAACAAGACAATTAAAACTTACATAACACGTGAACCAATAAATAAATTAAAAACAAGAGTTACAAGTCGATGGAATGACAGGAACTGATGCAATAACTATTTTCCTCAAATTTTAAAAATCTTTATAGATTATTTTACATCTATTTAGTGAATAAAAAATTGACACATATCTCAGGAGATATCCAAGGCACAACATCAATATATTTTAACAGTAAGAGAAATTATTATTTTCATGATCAAGCGCAACAACCGAAGCTTTAAAAGAAAATCCTAGTCGCGTGACTACTAAAGATAGCGATGACCGATTTATACTACGAAGCTTGGCGATAAAGCGCTTGGTTTTTCTAACACCATCTGGGAAGGATGTTGTAGAGGTGGCTGGCATTGGGTGTTCCAAGAGCACTGGATCCCCTGATCGTTGATCATTCTTTGTTGTAGCTATTGGAGGGACAATCAAAGTGATAGCTATTTCGTGAGTAGGGGGGTGATTTGCATGTTCAACAAACCCTTCTCAGCCTTTCCTATGTTCATTCATCTAAACATTGGCAACCACATATAGGAGGTGAGCTGGAAATGTTGATTACAGAAATAATATACAATTGTTCTTAAAATCTTTCTATTATTTCTATGGACTATGAAAGCATTAAATCTTTGATTGTAATTTTTGTTTAAAAATTGCACTGGTTTAATCATTTATTTTAAATTTCATTTTTAAGAAGAAAAATTAATTATTAGAAATTATTTGGTTATTTTTGTATGGAAGTATTACATTATAAACATTAAGAAGTACATTCAATACATTAAAGTTGATGTCGAAAAAAATTTATAAAAAAAATCTTTAAAAAAATTAGATTGAGTATCATCTTCAAGATACTTAGATGGATTATTCCTCTATCAAATATGAACAATTCAACCGTATGACACAAACATTAATTGACTATTTATAAAATATGCTCACTATGATTAAATTCAAATTAGGAACATGAGTTTTATTACAAATAGAACTATAGGAGATAGATCAGGACACCTCCATAGAAGGCGAGATAACCTAGCCATCACCTTTCTAATCTTTTTCAATTTCTTCTAAGCCTTCACCCACTTCTTGAAAACTATTATAAGAAGCACGCTAACATTCAATAATACTCAGTGTTATGAATAGTGTTTATACATTAAAAAACACCATTAATAACAAATTCAATCACTTCCCTTTTGCTTGTGTTGTCAATGTGGATGTAAAATGATGATGAGGAATCTGGACGAGTATGGCTCCTTTGTGTGCACATCAGTGCCAAATCTTGTTCCCCCACAAAAAATCGAGAATATGGGTAAGACACAAATCTATTACTGCCTCTATTTTGGCGATGAGGATGCGATTTGATCAAGATTGAAAACAAAGCCCATAATGAAAGCTTGTTCAAAACCAGGTTGCACAATCACACTGAAAACGTCTCCTCCCAGTGTTATCTCTGAGCTCATCTATTTTCCTTTCATCTGCAATTTACAAAAACCAATAAGATCCTTCAATCTGGTAATCTGGTAATTGAGCCCTCCACAAAAATTTCTGCTACAGAAACCCTTCTGGCATCCACAAGAACAGAGCATCTTCTTCCTACCGTAATTTATGTTTTTTGACCGCTTCATTTATCTCCTAAGAAGGCTTTACATGGAGATATGTATCTCTGAGAGGAAGGAGCAGAAATGGCATTATGGCCATTGGATCTGTTTAACCAGCAGGACTGTAAATATCAAATTTATAGCAGGGTTAAGAGATTTGAAACGAATTGAGGATTGTAAATATCTAGGATAGTAAAAATATCTAAGATTGTAGAAAAATATCTTGGATTGTAAAAAAATATCTAAAATCAGGCAACATGTAAAGTTAAGTGGCTGTATTTTGGCATGTAAAAAGACTTAAAAACGTTTAAACGCCTTGCAAAATCCAGCACCTTATCCGGGTCTTAAAGTCGATTTTCTCATTCAACATTAACACGACACCTTTCGGATATATTTTAGTTTTTAATACCTCACTTCTCCTTTTTCCCGCGAGGGGATTTATTGCCACGTGTTCTGTAAGTCCTCTCTTACCAGAAATTACACGTCAACATTCTTCAAATCTTCCCCCCTCGATTATAGGCCACTTAAATCTGGGTAGTGTTGACGTGGCCCCTTCTCATTTGCCAAAACATACTGACACGTTTGTGGAAGAATATTTTGGAGTGGAATGGAAGTGGATGAAATAAATGAATGAATAAATGGCTTCCTCGGTTACAGAACCTCGTTAATTAATTTTTCATGAGCGGCATTAGCAGCATCAACATCGTCTCAGAGCTCATGGCTGCTCGCCTGGAAGTCACCTGTAAACCCATTATTCTCACACAATTATTCTCACATATCTTCTTCACATCGCTTAAAACAAAAATATCACAAGAAGCCAATGCGGGCCAAAATTAATTACGAAAATAAGCTCTTTGTTCTGATAAAACAGCGCAGAATTCATGTGAAAAGAATTAAAGCTACCGAATCAGACTTCACTGGCGCAAATGCGCACGGACAAGATGTAATTTGAATGAATATCACGTGATCTTTCACCTAACATGATCACGCCTCAAAATTCTTCTTCTTATTCTGTGAACCTGTGAAATTAAAATCCTATGGTTTTTTTGGCGAGTTTTTTCAGGTGGGACGAGCGGTGCATTTGGCGGTGTCGTTGGGGTTAATGTTGGTGATAGACAAGCTGCTGAAAAGGGGGTTTGAAGTGGCCGCTGTCAAGTTTCCGAGTGCGCTTTTTGGAATGTTTTGCATTTTTTCGGTGTTGACAGTGTTGCACTCTCTGGTAAGGGTGCAGAAGGAGATGGAGCAGAGCATTACGGAATTGTACATGGCTGTGCCGCGTGGATTTGATAAGACCCGTAGCGGCAATGGCGGTGGTCGATTTTTTTGAGCCCGCCACAACCTTTATACAGAGATGGCTGCCGCTCTTCTATGTCCCTTCTCTTGTGGTTTTGCCTTTGGCTGTAAAGGGCATTCCTGCTTCCTCCGCCGCTAAGATCGACGCTATCATCGGTAATTCTAATTCATTCTTAGCAAGGAGCAGAAATGGCATTATGGCCATTGGATCTGTTTAACCAGCAGGACTGTAAATATCAAATTTATAGCAGGGTTAAGAGATTTGAAACGAATTGAGGATTGTAAATATCTAGGATAGTTAAAATATCTAAGATTGTAGAAAAATATCTTGGATTGTAAAAAAAAATCTAAAATCAGGCAACATGTAAAGTTAATTGCCGGAATTTGACACTTTCCAGCAATGCCTTCTTCAAAGTAAACGCCTCCGGCGAACCAACAGTCATTTTCTTGATTTGATATATCTTTTATGGGTTGTTACTTTCCTCGTGGGTTGGCCTTGATGAAATATTATACCTATGAAACCCTATATAAATAAGTCAAATGCACACATTTACTCACATGGCACTTTCAAGCACTTCTCAAGTAAATGTCTCTCAAAAGGCATTCAAAGCTCTCCTGAATTTCCTTAAAATAGCAACAAACAATAGGAGCAATCCCTGTATAGGTTTGAAGCACTCCAAACCAAGTTCTAAAGTCAAGCTTCCTAAGCCAACGACCATCAAATTCAAATCAAGCACTAAGCAGGCAAACCATTGCAAACATTATTAACAAACATTATTAAGTGATCGAATTGTCAAATATGTTTGCATCCATACTTATATCACCATGAGTTTGGTTCAGATCTTGGTTCAATAACAAATAATAAATATAGAAGAATAATCTTCGTTCAATTCAATTACAAGATTATATCACACACACACACACACACACACACACACACACACACACACACACACACACACAAGAGAAATATCTCATATAATCACGGAAGTTGCTTCAACTATGCACTCCACAAATATCTCTCCAACTCACATTGCGAGAGTTGTTAAAAAAACTCTTTATTAATTACATGTAATTTAATTCATTACCAATGTGAATATTGATAATTTTAATCGAGTGCTAACATATTATATATTCATAACATTCCCCCCTTAGTGCGAACATGAAGCAAGGAGCACCTAAAAACAGAATTGTATGCCACCACATACTTTTAGGTTTCATACTGCTACTCTATATATATGTTGCACTTGATCACCTACATATGAAAATTGATCCTGTTTTCACTTATAATGAATGCTCTTTCACCAACCAATGACACTTCCAGCACAGAAGACTGGCAGATAGAGAATATTTGTAGTCAATTGCCCTCTTATACAATTGTTTTTATAGTTTTACACCTTCCACGCCATGTCACATTCTATTCGAGAGAAAATACTGGAATTACAAACATGTGAACACGAATGATCTTTTGTTCTTACTTACACACACACACAATTGAAAATAAAGATACCACCAAAATAGAATGTGACATCGTCGGTAGTGGTTGACAAGAGGCACTTTTTAGCCTCCTTCCTTTGATTCTTCTTACGTCTATTGGTATGGTGCTTATTCAGTAATATGGAATTTGAATCTCAAATTTGAACCTCTTTCATCATCACAACTTCCCCACCAAATTTTTCTTTGGCTCTGAAATTCCAAAGTGAGGGTCTAGGGACGGTAGCCCCTAGCATGGTCAAGGGCAACGCCCCTTGTAGGGTCTCGAGGCACTGTTATGGGTGCACTGCCTGTCACAGTATAGGGCGGGGTCAAAGGGTGGAGCCCCTGAAGTCAAGAACATTTACCTTCTTTGCAATCATCAAAAAAATCATTAAAAATACAATGTTCTTCATCTTATTCCCCTCACAATTTAAACAACTTCAAACATCAGTTTCAACCTCTCTCTCTCATAACCCCCAAAATTTACTATGATAATTCAGCACTTTTTAATATTTTTAACCCAAAAAAAAGGTGAGAGGATTTGACATCTTCTAATTGTTTATAAGGTTTCTAGTAAAAATCTTTGTGGCCACTTTGGCAAGATGCATTTCTAATATTAAAATGTAAATATTGTTATTTAATATTTAAAAAAAATGTGACCTACCAATTGAAATCAAGACACCTTTTTATTTGTTTTATACATCAACTTACCCAATACCTACTTTCGTTGCCAAGCTTCTGACCATATGATTTGGGAATGCCCGCTTATGCCTAGATCTCGCTTTGGGTCACAAGAAAAGCCTCAACTAGAACCCAAAGCCCCCTCCTCTAGAGATGGTTGGACCACAACAACCAACAAAAGAGGCTCTGCTCACAACTCGAAGAAACCTTCGGCCTCTTCATATCAGCCAGTCAATAATAATGGTGCAAGCTCCTCTACCACTCGTGTCAAACAAGTTATTTCTCATACGCCTCCAGCTGCTCTCTCGCTCTCCGCTAACCGCCTCGACCGTGATACCTATGAAATATTTTGTTCTCTCAACCTTCATTTCTCTCCAAATTCTTGATTCAGATTTTATGGAAGAAAACCACTCACTCGTGGTTCGAAAAGTGCGTCTTAGCCACTCCCATAGCCTGATCCCCACCGAAGATGGAGAATTTATTCAAGAAAGACATAGACCATAGTCAGTGGAAGATGTTGCCTTACAACTCATCTCACAATCATTTGTCTTCCCCCTCCAGTCTTAATGACAAGGGATCTATGTACCTTGATTCTATCCAATGATTTTGTACTCTTGGAATATACATGGCCTTACTAATCCCACCCAAAGATATTTGGTTAGGGGTAGTTGTCTTCACTTTTAGCATATGTGTATTCTCTGTCTACAAGAAGTTAAACATGTAGGATTACTTCTCCAGTTTTCCGCTCGCATAATTTGGCCCCATTCAAACATACCATGTGTCCAGTCACGAGCCTGGACTTGGAGGGGTCATAACACTAATTGCTCCTAAATTTGCACAACATGTGATTTCTTATGGCTCTAACCCCACCCATTAGGTGGTGTGGACCCTTTTTGATTTTGATGGGCATATCCTCGGGATCTCTATCATTTATGCATCCAATGATGCGGTCGAGCGAGCTCTTTTCTGGAGATGGTTTTCTGAATCCCTTCCTAATGCCCTTTGGATCTTATGTGGATACTTTAATATGGTGGAACACCCAAAAGACAAGGTCGACTGTATGCCTATGTTGTCGTGTGTGGGAGAATGGGAGGCCTTATTTTATCTGAGGCACAAGCTCGGATTATTCAATCCTAACATCCCTTTCAAGGGTAGTTCTTCCTCTTCTTGGTTCACTTGGTCCAACTTTCGCTAGGGGCAAGACCGTATTGTTCAACGTCTTGACCATGTCATGATGTTGAGCCAAGACTTCTTCTATCTTTCTCCTTGTTTTGGTTGCCCTGTCGTTGTTGTTGACACTACACTTATCTCTGATCACTCCCCCATCTTCTTGAACATCACCTGGCTTACTCCTACCAAAACATAAAAGGGTAATTCTCAATTTTACCTCAATACTACTCACCTGAAACATGCAAGGATTGTGGCTAACATTCAATCCGTTTGGAACCTTGTTCCTTGTCCTAGTGGTCGCGAGGGATAGATATCTTGGTGGAATGATGTCATCACCAAGACCAACACTTTTCTTCACATTTATGGCAAAGAAGCTTCTCTTTTCCAACAGGTTACTCATAATGCTTCATATTGTGAATTCCAACGAATCTCGCAAGAGCTTAATGCCTCTCCTTTTAATCAAAACTTGCAACTTCAAGCCACTCACTAGCTACACAAACTCAAAATTGAAGAAGCTTATAAAGACAGAGGTGCTCGACTTCATTGGCTTAAAATCGAAGATAGAGCCTCCAAATAATTATTTTTTCTATGCTTCATGTCAAAAACTCTACCACGCAACTCAAATCCATCTTTCAAGAAAATGTTTGGATTAATTCCTTACCCGACATTCTTCAAGAATTTGTTCACCATTATCAAGGTGTATTTACCTCATAACCTGTAACCCAAGCGAGAGAAAAGGCACTACTCAATTGATTGCAAGTTGTGTCGTGTAAATTCTCTCATACTCAGCGTGTTGCATGTGATCACCCTCTGTCTCTAGCAAAGGTTAAGGAAGTTGTTTTTCAAATGGCTTTTGATAAATCTCTAGACATTAATGGATTTCCCTCCGAGTTTTATCAAACCATATGTGATACTCATGGAATTGACCTCTACAATGTCTATCTCGAGGCTCTTGCTTCCAACTCCCTCGATGAAATAATCAATCAAGGAAACATCAAGTTCATCCCTAATTCGAAAGACCTTAAAATAATTTCTAATTGGTGGCCTATTACTCTACTCAATGTATCATATAAGATCATTGCTAAGGCTCTTTCAAACATAATTGCAAACCTCCTTCATCTTTTTTTCCCAACAAACAAGGTTCATCAAACACATATACATCCTTGACAATATCATTGTCATTTGGGAAGGGATGGAATGGGTTGTACAGTCCAACCAAAAATCCTTATTTATCAAAATTGACTCTGCCAAAGCCTATGACTGCATTAAGTGGTCCTTCATTTTGGCAATGTTTCATGCTTTTAGGTTCAATCTAAGGTTTGTCGACGTTATGTAGACGCTCTTCAATAATGTTAGAGCCTGCATCACCACTAATGGAGCTCAATCTTCCAGGTTTGGTTTGTTCAAGTCTATTTGCCAAGAGTGCCCTTTAGCCCCTTCACTTTACATGTTGGCAGATGAAGGCTTTAGCTACTTGTTGGCTCATAGTACTTCCCAAGGCCCCATTAATGGGATTACTCTGTCAAACACAAATCAACAGCTCATCAATGGCCATTTTTCTAATGACTCTTTCCTCACTCTCGTCGAAGAAGAGAAATATATTCACACCACTTTGGACTGTATGGATATTGTATGTTTGGCCTTTTGATCATCCATTAAGTGGGAAAAAACTCAATGTTATAGGCAATCACAATCCCCAATCCCTCCATAGCTTGTGAATCTGCAATGGAGTTGGATTCAACTGGAACTTCAATTCAAATTCATTGGCATTCCCTTCACCTTCCAAGCCACCTCTGCTCAACTTTGGAGGTATGTGGTCCAATGAGTTGAGTACAAAATATCCTTCTAGATCACCAAACCACTCTCTCTGGTAGGTAAATTCCAAATCTCCTCCAAGGTTATTGTTGCCACCCACATGTATTATTCTTCCTATTGGGCTCCTTCTAATGTTGCCTATTCCAAACTTGAAAGGATTCTAAGAGACTTTCTTTGGGCTAACTCTAAAATCCATAAAGGGTTTCATTGTGTGGCATAAGACACTTGTTGTAGACCCAAAGAAGTAGTTGGGCTTGGCTTGCTTGACATCAAGCTTCAAGTGTGTTCTCTCTATGTCAAATGGCTAATTCACATCCTAGAAGGGAACGAAGCTTGGAAGATTCTATTTTGGAATTGCATATGTCAAGGCTTTCCTCTTGCAAGACAAGCTTGGAAAGGCCTCAAGTTCTAGTCCCTTCTCCTTTGCCTAGTTTCTGTCAAAATCAAAGGTACTTCTATAGCCCAAAGTATCTGGAAATCCTGTGAATTTATTAAACCCCACCTCATTGGAAAATGGGATGGCTTCATATCTGGCCTATCTATCAACTCCTATTCTCTCTAGTGCTCATCCATTTTCACTTTCCATGAGGCCCCTCTTGCTCTAGCCCATTTGGCTAAAGCTAATCAACTCTTCAGAAAAGGCATCAAAGTGGTGGGGAATTTATTTTGTAAGCATTCTAGATCCTAGCTATCTTGGGGAGACTTAAATATTAAGTTTAACCTTCAACACCAAGATGTCGAGTCAATTATGAATATCATTGTTCGCATACTTGAGGAATTCTTGCACATAATTGGTGTCACTTTAGGTGTCCCATGGTGGTGTAACTGGAATTGGCCCTCCACTACTATGCTCTGCCACTACAAACCCTGCTTGGGTTACTCCCTTCTCGTGCTACAAACAATGAACAAAGTTGAGATTTTTCACCCGTCTTGGATGTTTTTGCATGTTTTACCCATATTTTACACTTTGAAAAATAGTCTACCCATCCTTATTTGACATAAAGGAATTTGGAAAAATCTTCATTATCACTATGAACACATTCAATAAAAATATAAATGTAACATTACATAAATAATTTAATAACATAGTTTGTTGAAAACATGTTTATATCGAGCATACAATACCTGAAACTTACCCCACACTCATAAATATAGTTATGAAAAATATGTATTTTTAAAATTATTTAATAAAGAAAATGTATTTGACAGAGATGGATGGGTTATTTAACACCTTTTGACGTCATATATTTTTAGTTTGACGGGTGGGGTTAGCCATCAAATCTCATCCCTGAAAGTGAATGTTGACTCTCTCAACCAACGTTGGAACATTGCCTCTCAGATGTAGGTGTGGAAATGTCAGTTTGAAAGGGTTTGGTCAATTCTTATTGAACCGAAAAAATTCCACTTTTTGTGGTTCATTTTACACTAAGGACTTACCATAGGGGATCAAAGTAGGCATATGGGTGTGAATCCCACCTATCCAATCTGTCACCAACCTAAGACTATCAAACACATCTTTTGGTTTTGTCTGCACGCTCAATCAACCTGGAAGTGGATTCATTCCATGTTTCAACCTATTTCCCTAGATTTTTTTACCTAGAAGATGGTTATTTTAGGGGACTCAAATCTATTACCTAGAATGTACAACAAATTTTAGCACATATTGATAGTTGATATTCTATTTCATCTATGGAAAGATAAAAATAATATCGTATTTAACAATGTTCCTATAGATAGAATTTTTGTTGTTACTAATAAAGTGGTTATTCTCTCCATTGTGTTGCTTCATATTCAAATATAGGCCGAGAAGGTTCAGAAGGAGGATGAACACCTCTAGTGCTTACTCAACCATTGGGCCACCACCCCCTGCACGGTTATCCATGTTCCACCTGATGCTCCCGCTCACCGTCGTTCACCATCTCAGTCGTGTTGCTCTCCCCCTCCTCCCCGTGGATGAGGGTTTCATAGATGGTGCTCTTAAAGTCAGTGGATCTCTTATCCTCAATAGTTGTGGTCCTTGCAGTATCAGCCCTCCTCCCTCACTCAATATGGGATTTTCGACCACCTTGGTGGTTCTCGATAGTCTACCCTATAGCAGGAAAATTTCCCACATCTTTCTCTTAGCATCTCTCCTTCTCAATAACTTGATGATTTGGAACAACATCAACAACAACAACCAAAATAAATTGGATGGGACCTCATCCTTGATGTGGCTCACCCTGGCTCTTACTAGGGAGATAAGCTGGACAAATCCTCCTCCTCCGCCTCTAGCTGCCATGTTCACTATTGTGGCCTACGATTCTTGCTCAGCCTTGTTTTTTGGTTCCTTGTTTTATTCGCCCCTTTTTTATTTAGGGCCACACTTTTATAATGTTTTGATTGGCCTCTTTCTCGAGGCATGCTAGCTCAATTTGATCGGCATTTTGGGGTGTGATTGTGTGCACCCATATTTTGTACGATCAACGTTGTAATCATCTATTTTATTTATAAAAGTACGCTTTTCAATAAAAATTTAAATGGGAAATGTGATTGACAACATTAGTATTCAAGGGTGAGGTGAAGATATATGCATATTTGAGCTTCGAATTCAATGCTAGTGTGACGTTATGTCGATGCAATGCAAACACTCGTAGTCAATATCCGATGCAAAAGATTCATGTGTAGTTCATTGGTGTTGGTTTTGGTGACAAGTGGTGAGTTGTATCTGCTAGATTCAATGCACATTTCTTTGAAGCCGATGCATTGTTGGATCTTTCTATGGAGAGATATATAGGCCAAAGGAAGAAGAAAATGCATTTAATTCTAACTATAGCAAAGATTTTAAAAAATGATGAAGGCCAAACAAAACACATATACTAACTACAATAATACATCTTGCAAGGAAACTTTGGGCTTCTTGAATCGACTTCTGTTCAGTTGACTTACAAGTAGGTGTCATTTGATCGATCAAAAGCACTAAATTGTTGAATAAGGAATCATCGATAATAGTTCAAAAACGAGGCATATTCCCAAAAGTGTAACACTCAAAAAAATAGAGAAGATGTTGATGAGTGCAATTAATGATATATTTTTGTTGGGTTTGTACACGAGGTTTACATCCTCTTATGTGGCCATTGGAATTCTTGGTGAAACCATAGGGATGACAGTACTCAAACTATGATTGGCTTTAGTTTTTTCCACGGATGTTTTCACATCAAAGAAAAAGTACAAACTCCTGAAATATTCTTTTATTTTTAAAGAAACTAACTAATCCAACACAACACATATTAAAAAATCATTCACTGGGGAAATTATAGAATCAATCTGCCTCGTGACCAATGTCAAAGCTATGTGGATTTCACATGCCCTTCTCTGATACCAAATGTGAGTTATGTTTAGATCTTGGTACAATAACAAATAACAAATATACAAGAATAATCTTCATTCAATTCATCTACAACTTGATATATTACCTATACATAGGAGAAGTCGCTCCTATAATCACAGAGCTTTCTTCAACTATACACTCCACAACTATCTCTCCAACTCATATTGCGAAAGTTGTTCAAACAAATCTCTATTAATTACATATAATTTAATTCACTGCCAATATTAATATTCATATGAATATTAATAATTCTAATGGAGCACTAACATATTAAATATTCCTAACAATCACATCTCTAGGTAGAGAACTATATGCAATTTGAGGCCTTTTTGGAGTAGTACCAATGTAGGTGGTGTACAAATTGCACTTCAACCCAAACACTAGCATTTTTATAGGGTTTCCACCCATGGTTAGGGTTTTGGGTCTTTTCAATTGATTAAAAAGGGTTTCACGCATTTATGAGACCTAAAATATTACAGTGAGGCATATCATATTCAGTTACAGGGGTACATAAAGTTGTAGAGAGTTAACATCTTCCTAGATGAAACCACCATTTAGGGATGGAAGTGCCAGATGGTTCACCATGAGCTTGACAATTTGGTCATAGTACATTTTATACTCCCAAAAATAGATATGAAGCTTATGTAAGATATTTCCAATATGTTCATCGCTCTGTCACACCCAAATCATCTAAGTAGCTAAGTGCACTCACACTTTCATGTTTTACTATATTTAGCACATGCCTTAATTGATTTATCTCGTAAATTGCAATACATGTTTATTTTGGCATTCATACTTAATCGATAATTTAAATATACATCTTGTTTATAACCCTAATCCAAATTGTAAATAAGAACATGCCACTTATTTTATTTTTAGGTGTGATCATTTGATGAACCCGCTTATTGATTGAATTTTTAACCTATTTGGCCTAGAATGCCCCATTTCAGATCAGGCATTTTATTACAAATCCCAAGGGTTTCATTTCAACTTTGTACATTGCTCTTCTTATAAGTGACGAGTGTCGTTGATACTCGCACTATAATCATTCAATATTTTTTCAATATGAGGGTGGTGTCTAAGGCTATTTGCAACAAAGAATGGTTTGAAATGTATCGAGCATACAATTTAATCATTTGGGAAATAAACAATTGATATTAATAAGAATTTATCCTAACTTATTAAAATTGATAAAATAAAAATAGAGGATAAATACATCTTATTCTATAACTATAAGGAACTGAAACATGCAAAAGTAAAATTTAGTTTAAATGATTAAAAAACGATAATGCTTGAAAATAAACAAACTGAAATAGATAAACAAGAAATAAACAACATTTCCCTTCACATTGGGGAGGAGTGACTCCTTCACTCTGATCCGGTTACAACATCTCACTCATGAAAACACCGTTGATTCCAGAGTCATACCCTTTATTTAGTACCGAGTTTATAATGCACTTCCTTTATTTCCAATAAAAATACCACACTTATTCTATAATGGTAACAACTTATATATTAGGTGAATTCCAATTATTCATCCTAAAGAACTTATTTTTGTGAATTACATGTAAGAATTAATTGAACATATTTATGTCAGAACAACAATATCATTGGTAGTTTTTAAGTCAATGTGCAGTCATGCATGTAGATTGTTGGTTGAACTTGTCTTATGGATGAAATTGGAGTTCTCGTAAACAACACTCAGCTAAATCTAGAGTTCTCTAGAGTTTAGATGAACTCAAGTAATCACACTCCTCGCAAAGTGGAGGATTTCATATAACAAAGACTAGTTACTTCTAGATAGAATTTTAATACAAAGACTAAACCATGTCTGCCTGAATGATCTTTATGTCCAAAGAGGAGGTTACCACCTAAGTAGACCAAGTTCTGTGATGGAATTGATGTTGACTAGGAAGTTCCACGAATTGTGTAAATCTTGTGCTGACTGGGTGAGTCATGCTTTCAACTTATGTGATTTGTACACTTTGTTGTGTGAGTCATGTGCTTCACCATGTGATTCCTACACTAGGATTATACGAGTGTTGCGATCGACTATGAATTTTCTTTCATTCACATTTGTTAGCACCAAAATCAATGTATATCAATCAATTCAAAAAGTATATGAAAGATAAAAGATAACCAAGATTCATGCGCAAAAAATCTCTTTAAGTCAACGAAACTATTATTTATAAATAAAGTTAATATCAATTCAATACAAGGTAAGAAGGGCGTAGTGTTAAAAATGGAGCTTGGAATGGGAATTATAAAGGATCGCCGCATGTCTCTATCATTTTTCTTTACCCATACTACTATGGTTGCGATTTTTTTATGCTTACCAAGGAGAACATTTCCATGATGATTTAATCCTCCTCTTGATAACTTTGATGATGAGCAATAATTTTTCAAATTTCTAATGGTTAATCCCCATATTGATGTACTACTCTATGTAGTTGCATGCCTGGATATGAGCTACCCTACAAAGTGTTAGAGATGTAAAATAAATAAATTTCAAATCATACTATAAATAAATATATGCTTATTTTGCCATTGTATGTGTGAGGGACAATCATGAGGTTATTTCCACGAATAAAGTAGGCTAACTCTTTAATTTGAATCTACAATCACAAAACTAGAGAAAATGTTAGTATATTTTTGTGTTGGTTAAGGGACTTGCCTCGATCAAATCCCTAACCCTTTTAAGGTAATAAAATACCTTTATGAAATAAATAAGATAAAATGATAAATAAAATAGTTATATACCTAACTGTAAGTCACAAACTAGTTGTATGTGTAGCTGGAAGAAAATCACATGGAGATCGTAAGCTAGTTACATGCGCAAATGAGACCTATCTTGAAATTCTATAAAATAATTGTATTGTGTGTTTCAATTTTCCTTTTTGATCTAACTTCACCTCTCAAAAGACCCATGATCAAATCTGTATGAATAAGGAAGCAAGAATAAGAGAATATGTCTTCAAGTGTACAAAAGAGTTAGGGGAAATAGGAAGGTGAGTGTTCTTTTATAGATTTTTTGGTATTTTGAAATTGGGATGGAAATGGTTGCAAAGTGCATAGAGACATGGGATTATATGAATCCATACTGTATAGAGGAGTGTAAATAGGTAGGTGGAGTGATTAAGTTATAAATGGATGTAACAAGATTAAATGTGAGTGGGTGAGTGTAAACACAAAATCATGTACTTAATACTATTATTATACCACTAAGTATGATGTTTTATATATGGATCTTGTGTAAGCAAAGTATTCATTAATGACCCATTCTATAATCCATCAACTTGTCTTTTTGGCCTTCATTGGTTTTTATCTTTCACACTCATCATTCACACACACAGTTCTAGTCAAGTCACAGGGATCCTTGCCTGTCAGCTCTCACTCATTTTTTGTCACTTGTCTCTGGACACTAGCATTAAGAGCTCCTGTACATCCTGGGTGCCCCTGTACTCTTTATGTTTGATCTTATTTTTGACATTTAAGGTTGGTCTTTTCAGCTTTCCCTCTCATCTCTCGAGGTACTAGTCGCAATGTCAGGTCATTAGTGTTGAAATTCAAACAAGATATCCCTATATAAACACAACATACATAACATTATATGGGCATACTATTCTTATCAAGGACTAGATATCTACATAGAGCAAGGGACTACATTTGGGTCATTATTTGGCATACACAATGCATAGAAAGGGGAGTTCATTCTACTCCATCCACAAACTTGCATTTTTATCTAGTTATTGCTCACTATCTTGATGAGGGAAACCTAGGAGCACTATTGCACACAGAAGCACACAAAACTACATTGGGTATGAAATGTAGTGCAACGCTCAGTTGTAAGTCCACCATTGTGGTAGCTGAGGACAATCTGACCCCTCATTGTTCATCTTTCTTTTTTAGGATTTGATGTCTATTTGAGGGTTTTACAGGTGCTTTCTTCATTGTAGGTTTACAACTACCTCGATGATCCAAGTGTGACATACACATGATAAAATGTGAACAAGTGCAAAGCCCTAACGACCATATCAGAACTAGGTTCTGACTTTTTCTGCAGATCAAGGTGCCCATAAATCATATCAAAGCGCCCCAGACGCCCCCATACCTCTCTAGGAATCCCAGTCTTGTCGATTTTATCTCTGTAGCATTTTTATGTGGTTCATTGCAACAGTTTATTCTTCTGTTTCATCAAACTGCTCAGTCCCGGGTCACTTCAAGGTAAGTAAAATCAAGGTAATTTTTTTATCCCTCTTATTTCCTTTCGATAATAGAATTAAATAAATTGTTTAAAATTTATATTTCATTGTATTCATTTATAGCAGCTCCGCATATTCATATTTTAATAAAATAATCAGATTTTATTGAATCATTATGGTGAACCCGTATCTTAGAACAACTTTCCCTAGGATCCATTAACACCCTAATGACTAACAATATCTCTTCTCCTTCTCGGCTAGTAATTCCTCATCTGAGTGTCAATCCTATCTATGAAGAAGCAACCATAGCTAAACTCGTTGCCCTATATCATGATTTTACTCTTTTAGATCATACTCATCAACAAATATTAGCTAATGAATGTAATGTGCCTATTTGCTTTGATAATTATACTATTGGAATTGTTTCTGATCTGATGAGTTTTACTCGTTGTGCACCCTGTTATACAGTTAGCCGCACTCCTCCTGAAATTTCTAATGAAAACTTAGATGATGTTATTATTAGTTTCATGATTGGTCTTAATGATAATAAACATGTGTATGATGATTCTCATATTGGTCAGGATGATACTCTAGCTACATCTTATACTTTTTCTATTTCTAAAAATGCTTCTTATAATGCATCGCATACTAGCCCTCTTACTCCTTCATTTTATGTTGATGATACACTTCATGATATCCTTCTATCTGAATCTTTGTTTGATTTCGATGAAACACTTGATGGTCATGATCTTACTTCTTTGCATACTGCTGAGTGTGAATCCCCCACTCCATTGTCATCTTCTTATGAGATTGTAACATCTCCTCCTAAGACTTCATCTCCTAGGGATGTTTCCCATGCTAGTCCTACTATTTCTATGGATGTTCCATGTCCTTCGCCACATATTACTTCTTTAGAACCAACATCTAATGTGCCCTTAGCATCATAATCTCATGTGTCTCCTCTTGATATTCCTATGATTACTCATAATGTAAAATTATAACCACTTAACACATTATTTCCATAATCTATTATTCCTTCACAAGATATATTGTCCCGCATGCATGTTGTTGGTCACTTACAGTCTCAGGTCCAATATCTCACATTAGAAAGCAAGGCCTATTATGCTTCCATTGATAATCATTCATTGCATGACAATCATATTCCCAAAAAGATTCACAACTTGACATTCCCTTAAGATTTTGTCATGCCTGCATTTACATGTTTTGATGTTACTGGAAATCCATACTTGCATCTCAAGCATTATCATATGGCTATGGCTCCATATTCTAATGATCGAACTATTACTTAAATCCTTTTGCCATAGTCTCACAGATGACGCTCTCTAATGGTACACCCATCTACCCTTTGGATCTATCAATACCTATTATGAGACCGAAGAAGCTTTTCTTTGTTGATTCATAGTCAACAACGGCCCTAGAGTCACCTATGATCATCTACTTAGCTTACATCAGGGCAAAACAAAACCTATCATTTATTACATTTTATGATTCAATGCTTGCATGCACCAGCTAGTCTTTCAACTTATTGACCTAGAGAATCAATTTATCTTATGTCACGGTTTGATTCTTGCCTTAAAACAACGATTGGAATATGACACATGTGAATCATTCATGTTTTTATGCTATATGGTCATTGATCTAGAACAAGATCTCATTGCTACACATGTTATAGATCCTCATCCTATTACTACTACTCCTACATCATCTAGTTCTTCTCCACTCCCATATGTTGAGCATCCCCGGTGTCCCCCATATTTCACCCTGAAATTTGGGACTACCCCTTTTAAAAAAAAATCATTCTTTTCAAGTAACAAGTCCTGTTTTGGGTTTTGTTTTTCTTGCAGTTGTTTGCATTTCTCTAAGGCATCCCCAGAGAGTCATAAAATCCAAATTTGAAAAATACCCACATGCCAAAGCTCACTCAATCCCTTCACTAGACTTTGTCTGAAAGCGTTTTATTTATTTATTTATTAAATAAATAAATTTATTTTTAAAATAGATTGAGCTAAAATTGGAAGATTTAAGTTATATAAAATGATTCACCCCATCATTATTACCATAGAACATACACCCGAGGAGAAGAATTTTTTGTAGATCAGCTAATCAAAGTAAAATTTTGAGCAATTTCCTGCAACTTCTTTCGGGTTTTGTTTTTATTTCTTTTGTCTTTCTTTATTTTCCATCCAGCAATCCCTACAGCCCATTTATTCTTCCTGCCAGACCTTTTCTTGGGCCCAGGGTTTTGAAAATCTATCCAGTGTTTTTAATTGCTAATTAATCTGTCTAAAGGTTACCAAAGCTCTGGATTCCTTCAGGAGATTGCAAGAGGTTGCTTGGTCCAAAAAGGTGCAATAATGGATTTTATGAGCTAAAATTGGAGGATTTATGTTATATAAAGCACTTCACCTCATCATTATTACCATAGAACATTCACCCGAGGGGAAGAATTTTTGTAGATCAGCTAATCGGAGAAAAGTTTCAAGCAACTTCTTTTGGGTTTTATTTTTATTTCTTTTGTCTTTCTCCATTTTTCGTCCAAAAATCCCTGTAGTCCATTCATTCTTCCTGTCATACCTTTTCCCAGGCCTAGGGTTTTGAAAATCTATCCAATGTTTTAAATTACTAATTAATTTGTCTAAATGTGACCATAGCTCAGGATTCCTTAAGGAGATTGCAAGAGGTTGCTTTGTCCAAAAAGGTGTAATAATAGATTTTATGAAAATAAGAAAAATACTGCCACCAATGTGTAGAGTTTAAGAAAATATGCACTTTTAGAGAAAATGACACCTAAAACGGAGCCATGGAGTGAGATTTATGGCACTTGCAAGTGTTTGCTGCTACATCTTCTTGAACCCTTTCCAAAATGGAAAATTTTATTCTATGCTTGTGTTTTCTTCACTAAAAATCTAAAAATGGAAATAAATGCTTCTTAGACCAAGTCGCACTTTTTTGAGTTGTCGTGACTTATGTTTTTCCACTCCAAAGCTAGGAAGAGAAGCCAATACAAGTCACACTTTTTAGTTGCCCCTTCCTTTCAATTTTCACGTAATTTTAAAAAAGCATAAGTCATAAACCAAGTCGCATTTTTTTGAAAGTTGTCGGGAAGGTTAGAAATTCACACAAGTCATTTAACTGAAAAGTGGGAATTTTGAGGCTACTTGGAAGGTGGGAATTTTAGAGCTGCCTGGAAGGTTGTTTTTTCCCATAATTAAAGTTGAATCACTTAAGTGAAAAGTGGGAATTTTAGAGCTTCCTGGAAGGTTGTTTTTTCCCACAATTAAAGTTAAATCACTTAAGTGGAAAGTGGGAATTTTGGAGCTTTTTGGAAGGTGGGAGTTTGGAGGTTTCCTGGTAGGTTGTTTTTTCCCACAATGAAAGTCAAATCACTTAAGTGGAAATAGGGAATTTTGGGGCTGCCTAGAAGGTGAGAATTTTAAAGCTAAATGGAAGGTTTTTTTTTCCCACAATGAAAGTCACATCACCTAAGTGAAAAGTGAGAATTTTGGGGCTGCCTGGAAGGGTGAATTTTCACACTTCCTTGCCTTCATGTTTTTTCCACCAAGGAGGTTTTATTCACCCATGCAAGTCACACTTTTTGGGAAAGAAGCTTTCTTCATGCTAGTCATACTTTTTGGGAAGGATGATTTCTCCATCCAAGTGGGAATTTTGGGGTTGCCTGGAAGGTGGGAATTTTAGAGATACTTGTAAGGTTGTTTTTCCCATAATGAAAGTCAAATCATTTAAGTGAAAAGTGGGAATTTTACGGTTGCCTGGAAGGGTGAATATTCCCACTTCCTTGCCCTCATGTTTTTTCCACAACTCCTACCCAAAAAGTGCATCCTATTCTGTCATAACTAAATGCCTAAAAGTTGATTTGTTTTAATTGTCGGGAAGCATCCAGTTTTGGGGCCTAGGGTTGGAAAGGCTTCATTTTTATTATTATGGCTATCTACATGTTGATGTGAGTACACAAGTGAATAAAATAATATTTTTAGCTTGTTTGGCATGCAAACAAAGTCTAAAAATAGAAGACAGCAGGATTTATAATCAGATTTCGATGAAGAAATTAGATATTCATGCTATGGACTGCATGTTTGTTTGAATTATTTGAAGGAACATTTCACTGGTGCACATATTTGAGAAGAACTACAAAAGCTTCATGGATAAGAGGAGAAGACAGGTCAGAGGAAACACCCGCAAGCAAATCACAGTCAGCTGCTTCTAGATCCAGTTTGGTGAGAATCAAAGGAAAATATTCGACAACATGTGGGAGAAAAAAACATCTTAGATTAAGGCAGAGATATCATTCAGATCATTCATTGCAAAAATAGATGAAGCAGAAGTACAATGCATATTGGATCAACATGCAGAGTATGGAGGAAGGACAAAACGAAGAGTGTTGCAGCTGGAATAAGTTCTTTTTCTTTCTCTTATTTTCTTCGACAAAGTAATTGAGTAATCAATTAAATTGTAAAACTTAGGTAATTGGCTTAAAAAATTCGTTACTTCAAGTTAGTGGAAGAAGTCAATTACTTGGAAATAGGTGACAGACATGCATAATAGAAAGTTCTATTTTTAGTTGTAAGGCATGCATGTCATGCAAAGAGAACGTCTAGGGGATAATACTGTCAACTGCTTCCCCTTTTAATAACTTCCACATGTGGTAATTCATTAAAAGTTTCATATTTGTAATTTCCCTCTATGCACTATAAATAGAGGAAGAGCCTACGGGTTAAATCATCACAATTTTGCTAGAGCATTCTCGAGTTTTCAGACTTTGTGTTGTAACCCTTGATGTTATTTTTGTGAAAGATGGGGAATTGAATAAAAGGTAGATTTATGGAGAACTTTGTGTCTACTGTGCTTTTCTTCTTACTTCTATTTGAATTTTTAGATAAACTTTGTGTTATCTGATATTTAGGTTAGAAGTTATTCCTTTCCTTTACTTTTGAATATTGTGAGATCTATTTGTTTATTTGATTTATGTGGATGAAACCAACTCTGAAAACTATTAGTTGAATCACATATCTTCCTTTTTTCTTTCCCAAATTCTATTATTTCCCCCTTTTGTAAATATTTCATAACAGTTGGTTACTTGCTGCAAAATTGCCCAGGTGTGGCTCACAAGCTTTGGTAATTAAAGTAAAATCCCACAAATAGTTATTAGGTTTCATACTTACCAAATTGATAAACATATTACATGGGAGCCTCACTGTCAAATGAGGGAGATTTATCTCATGACTACGTAGGTTTTTAGCTGTGCAAAAAATCTAGCCAATAATCCTACACGATCTACATCTCCTCCTCATAAAAAAGTCTAACCTTATCCATTGCATAAGCTTCCTTCATCTCCTCCTCCAAGTAGGGGTATACCTCATACTCCTCCTATTTCATGGGAATCGTTACATTTTTCTCATCACACTAGACCTCATGATGTGATGCGTACGTTACTTGACAAACATTTGATTCACTTACCTTCTAACAAGCATCATCCACCTCATCGCTTGCAATTCCAGCGTGATAGACCTTACTGCAACTACCATCATATCAGTGGCCATAGGGATGATGAGTGTTACACCATTCATGATCACTTGCAATAATTAGTGTAGACACCTATAATTTGGTCTACATGATCTTATTATTAAGATCATACTAACCACCCTAGTCTCTTGTTGATTTACTACACTATGCTAGTAAAATACCCTTTCTAACCTCTCCTACACCCCTAAACCATGTTAATCCCTCTCTAACCAACTTCTATAAGTTTATTTCCCTTTAATTAACCTTGTTTAGGTTAATTAACCCTCCTATTGACTTTCTAAGAAATAATTGACTTTCGAAACAAATATCTTACCTTTCCAAAAAACCACTTAGCTTTCCAAAAACTTGTTCACACCTCCAAATGTGCTTTTCTAAAAATCACCTTTTTGAACCCTTTTTAGTCCCACATACATCCAAAACATACTTTTTCTCAAATCCAAAAACTATAAATAAGGGATAACCCACCCACCTTTTCTAAAGAACACACTCTCTCTCTCTCTCTCTCATTTCTAAATATAAGCCATTTTAGGTCTCTTAGAGTTATTTCCATAGTTTATTTGAGCTATTTTCTTGTTATTTGCTATTCCATTTTGAAGCTTTAGGTAAATGGAAGAAGCCATTAATGGTGAGCTTCCATTATTAAGATTTTGAAACATCAACAATCACAAAACTGATTTCTAGATTTTTAATAGGTTCATTTATTGATAGCTTTCATGGAGTAGATAACTAATATAGTCATGTTTAGAGGTTGATTGTTTGTTTCAAGCTTTATATATGCATGCAAATAGGTAGCTCTTGCTTATCTCTAATCTGATGGTCATTGAGTTGTTTGTTTAAAGATTTTGGTGCCTCTTTTGTGTTCTTGTTAACGTGAAATCACAACACCACCAAATGAGTTGTAACGTATTTGCTTTTCTAAGGCAGACTCATTTGGTGTGATTGTGTAACAATGAACTTTCCCCAAGGGTGGGACCTTGCAAAATGGGAAATCTCTCTAGATTGAAGGTTGGTTTCTTATTCATTTGTTTAGGTGCATATGTAGAAATTTGCAGAGGGTCCGTTCTTAATCCTAATCTAAACTTTACCAAGGAGACATGGATAGAAGGAATACAGAAAATAGACACAAACCAACAAAATGCATACAATAAACAAGCACAAATAACCAAATATATAATGGGAGACCAGATCAAAGAAAAAGAGACAAGAGAGGATCTAAAGTCGATCACAGACGTGTTTTATTGCTCTGTAGATTGATACTGTCCATTACAAAGTAGCCAAGAGGTATAAACGTAATGTAATTTGGATAAAAGGCCTGAACCCCACAAATCCCTTTGCTAGAAGGAGAAGGGAGCCTACAAAACAAAGAATGTCCAACCCTTTATAATGAACCCTGCCCCCCGTATTTATAGATATAACCTGAAAGAAGAAAAAAAAGAGAAGCGGGAAAATCAAGTTAAATTTCAACCACCGTTGTTAATGCCTTTGATGAAATATCTCCCCAAATCCGTCTTTACTGCATCAATCCTTGGTTCGGCGCCTTGAAGGAAGAGGAAACGATGAAACATATCAAATATGATCTAGTTTTTGAGGCAAGAAGATCCTACATTAAAAGCCCGAAGACATTTCCTCCATTTCTCTTCACCTGACGTCCTCAAAATTAAAGTTTTAGACCCCATGGCATGGGTGAGGCCGAGATATTTCCAACGACATTAGATTTGTAATATTTTGAGCCCTAAGTCAAAAAATATGCCCCTTTGAAGTTTGTATCGGGTCCGTACAGGAGGGTGGGAAAACAAATCGAAAAATGAGTCCCCTTTTGATATGGGACATGTGGTAGCCAGATTGGAAAAAAAATTGGGCCTATGGGTCCGCAATTTATCTTGTGCCCCTTTCTTCTGATTCCTGCTTTGGCTTTGACTCTGGCTCAGATGCTGACTTTTTCCTTGGGTGGAGTTGTGGGCCATTTTACAACTTTTACCCCTTTTGAGATAACAAGGGGCAAATAACCAACTTTTTCCCCGACGGTCCGCTTTCCCCTGGGACATGTGGCAGTTTGGCACTCATTTAGAAACCTTTTCTCTATTCACCCCTTGAAACAATGCCATACTGACACTTGGCATTCTCCACTTACACCTTTATACTTAGCCAATTTTGAGGCCCTTTTCTATCCACCTTTTGACTCTGTTTTCTTTTATGCGAGATCATGGTCGATCCAATATTTGGCACGGTGGCAAAATATGGATAACAATTTGGCGACTCACAAGGTTATCTACCTGCTAGATGAAAATATCAATTGCCTTGTCATATCCATTGGGCATGGAGTCATGAGTGATAGCCTGCTATTGATATGATCTTTGAAAACTGTCCCCTGGGCCGCTTGGAAACCCATTAGAATCAAAACTGATCTTGACCAAATGTTGATTCCAAACACTGCATGAGAGCAACAAAATAACACCACACTATATACAAAATTTGAAATCATAAATGCTCCAAATGGGACATGCAGAGTGTGCAAATCACTTAGGAGAAAATCAATCTACAATACAACAAGACAATGTGCATAAGCACTTAGAGGAAAGAGAAAACTAAACTAATACGTACAGGGTGAGAACTCCCCTTTTAGTAGCAGTGCTTAAGATAGATCCCATTTACTGGAATCTGCAAATCTTCACCCTCCAATGTAGACAATTAGAAGGCATTGCTACTTTTGTATCTTATGATCATATAGGGGTCACTCCAGATGGCGTGAAATTTGGAATGCCTTCTTGGTTTTGCTCGATCTGCATCCCATTTCAAAACCAGGTCTCCTTCCTAGAAGGTCCTTGCTTTTGTCTTCTTATCAAAGCATTTCTTGATTGAATCCTGATTCTTCTCTATTGCTTGGAGAGCATGCTCTCTGGTTTCTTCTAATTCTATCATCTCCACATATCTAGCCTCCTTTGGTCCAAATTCAGACATCTCTAGTTGCTTCACGAGCTCCAATGCTGGTAACTCAAGTGATATAGGCAACACTACCTCTTTCCCATAGACGAGCTTGAATGGAGAGCTGGCTGTAGATCTCTTGGGTGTTATTCTATCAACCCATAAGGTTGTTTTGAGCTTTGTGTGTCAGGTCCTTTGATTCTCATCAAGAGTTCTTCTAATGATCTTTAGCAGGTTCTTGTTTATGGACTCAACCTGGCCATTACCTTGAGGGTAATAGTTTGATGAAGTACTCAAATAAGTCCCATTCTTGAGGTCCGATCCTGTGATCTTGGAACCTATAAAATGCTAATGCATTTTCTGATATGATGGTGGTTGGCACTCCAAATCTAGTCACTATCCCTTCGTAGAAATCCAGGATACTAGACTCATTTGCTTCCTTGAGTGCCACTACCTCAGTCCATTTAGTTAAATAATATGTTGCTTTTAGGATCCATTTATGACCTTGGCTTGGGTTTGGATTGATGACTGCAATGAAGTCCAATCCCCATTGCATGAAAGGCTGGTCGACTGAGATTGGGTGCAATGGAAGTGTTGTTAGCCTTTCCTTGCCTTTGAAGAATGCACAATTCTTGCACCTTTTGCTCCATGTGTCATAGTCACTAAACACTCTGGGCCAATAATATCCTACTTTCATGATTTTGGGTGCTGTCACTCTTGGAGAAAAATGGCCTCCAGCTACTCTAACATTGAATTCTTGTAGCATTCTCTCCACCTGATCTGTCCCAATGCATCTCAGTAGAATGCCATTGATGTCCCTCTTAAACAAGACACCATCAATAAGAACATATGGGATGGCCTGTAGCCTGAAATGCCTTCTTTTTATTTACTCATCCCATGAGGACACATGCATGTTCGAAGGAAGTGCACCATATCTTGGGTCCAATAAGGAGTAGGTACATCATCTCTCCCTTCTTCTTGATCATCTTGTAGAACAAAAACAACCCCCTTTTCACTGTCTATTTCATCTTGTTGACCTGAAGCTAGTTGTTCACATAACCCCTTCCCACAGACCAACTTGGTGAATTTGATCTCAATGTCATATTCCATGACATGAGTGATCCATCATGCACACTTCTCATTCAGGTCCTTGTTGAGAAGGAATTCTTTAACTCCCGCATGGGAGACCAATAGTTAGATTTTTTTGTTTGAAACTAGATGCTTAAACTTCTTCAATCCTCTAATTACCACCAGGACCTGCCTCTCAATATATGAGTACCGTACCTCATAATATTTCAGACTTTGGCTGAAGAAATTAATTGGCTGTTCTGTACTTTCTTTGTTCTGTTGCACCAAGATTGCAGAAATTGTGTCGCTACCACCAAAGGCATACAATATGAAGTCTTTTGAAAATTCTGGGTTCACAAGAGTTGGGGCTTGTGATATGGCTTCTTTGATAGCCTCAAAACTTAATTTTCCTTTAGTTGTCCACCTGAATGTTAAGCTCTTCTTCAGCATCAACGTTATTGGCTTAACAAGGGCAACAAAGTTTGGAACAAACCTGTAAACAAAATTGATTTTCCCCAAGAAGCTTTGAAGAGCCTTCTTGTGACTTGGCAATGGAAATGCTCTTATTGCTTGAACTCTTTCCGGGTCAATTGCCAATCCTTCCTTTGATACGATATGGCCTAGAAGCTTGCCTTCATGGGCCAAGAATATGCATTTTTTGGGGTTTAGTGACACCCCAAAACTCCTGCATCTCTGGAACACCTACCTTAGATGGAAAAGGTGGTCTGCTGCATTCTTTGAAAACATTATAATGTCATCCAGATAGATCAACACTATTTTGTTAATCAGCCCCTTGAATGCCATATCCATAGCCCTCTAAAAAGTGGCTCCAGCGTTGGATAATCCAAATGGCACTTTCCTGTAGGCATAGGTGCCCCATTTGGTGTTAGGAATATCTATTATTTAGTGCTCCACGGTTGATAATATAACAGTAATATTATAATGTAATTTGGTGACATTATTGTTATGTAACAATAATGTATATTAGGAGTTTGTTGTGTACGTGAGTTTACAGATATTTATGGAGGAGTGGTTGTAGCCACCTCCTTGATTATAGGAGAAGTTCTATATAATTGTATTGTTCATATGATATATGATTGAAGATTAATGAATGAAGATTGCTCGCTGTGATTTCTGTGTTTAATCTAATCTATTACTATCAGTGGTATCAGAGCAGTTTACAATCCTCGAAGGTAAACAAGGTTTCTGATGGATATTTAGGCTACTTTCAAGGGGCGTCCATATCATCTATTGCCCCATCGTATGCATATGGTGAGACTAGACTCTATGTGCAGATCACAGAATAAATCACGCCTACAACAATAGCATTTTGTACATGTGTTTCTTGCATTGAAACACACTCATTATTTGCATCTACATTGCTTCGAAGACTGATAAGTTTGGGGTAACTATTTTGAATGTGATTTGGAGTCGACTGTATATATGTTCTATGTTCATATTCAAATCTGATGTTGTCATATCAATCCGACAACCGTGATCTTAAGAATTACATTGGATAGTCGTCTTAACACTTGGCATTTTTGTATATTTGTGTGCATTTGTTTGTTCTTCTGCTACAGTCACGGATTTTCATTGGCCTACTCAGATATGTAGCTATCCTCTTTAATATCGGCATTAGCGAATTGGCACCATTCTATCCAGCATTTCATCGAGATAAACTCTTGATCCAACATTCCATAACTGTAACTTTAGGCCACGTGTTGACATACACAAAGCTGGCGACCTGACATTGCATTCGGATCTCCTGTCAACGATCTTTCCCAGTCATGGATTTTCAGTATTCAGGTTTTGTTCATGTTTTTTTAGATTATTGAGTCAATAGTTGATATTGTAAATTTTGTAATGTTAAAATGCATGTGTGTCTATAGTCTAAAATTTAAAAACTAATTAAATATTATGTTTTATTGTTGAGTTTTATTATCATTGTGTCGTTAAATTGTGTCTATCATTGTTATTAAATTTGAGTCATTACCTCCTCTTAGAGTCTAATTTTGAGTTGTTATAAATGTCATTGTAAAAATTGTAAGTTGTCATCCAGTCTAAACTTAGAGTCATTTTAAAAGTGATGAGTCCCTATTACTAAGTCAAAAACATCAGTGTATTGTCAAGTCCATGTCATTGTAAAAGTCAAAACGTCATTCGAGTTATATTGTTAGGTTATATAGTCATTATGTCGTCAATACAAATAGTCAAGTAGTCAATTTATTAATGTCATTGTATAGTCAAATTGTCAAAAAAAAATTAAAAAAATTAAAAATTACCTCACGGACGCATTTTTGGTGGAATCCGACGTTCGATTGTGGTATATAAATTTGAGCTTCATGTTCACATTTCACTGAGCTAGCAGTGTCATAATGGAGGAAGGAGGCATCGGAGGAAGGAGGTCGAACAACGACCTCTCATCAGTCACCAACGACGGGGCCGCGCAAAAGCTGTGGTGGCATATGTATGGTGTGAGTATTTGATTTTCAGTGTGGTTTCCATTTTCTCAGTGTGCTTCAATTTGCAGTGTTCCTGTTGCTTTGAGTGGTGTGATTTATTGTTAATACTGGAAAAGAATTGTATAAGAGAGCAGAAAACTATGGAGATCCTCTGACTGCCATAATTCGTTGGAAGATGATTGGTCAGTGAATATGTTCATTGGCAATGGTGATCATGTGCAGCAAGATCAAGACAACAAGATCCAGTTAGTATGATACAACACAATACATTTTTCCCTTTCTGATTTCTTATTTGGAATTTCACATTGTGGGGGGGAATACATACCAATGTTCCATTCCCATTCTACACCCAAAACGACTTAGTCAAGGAAAGCTTCCAGTGGCAGTGGCAGTTTTCTATGTTGTTCGAGATCGAGTGGCAGCGATCAATGACAAAGACTACGATTAAGAACATTACGATTCTTATAGGAAGTAATGTGAAATTTTTTCAGTATATCTTCTATTGTGCAGTTTTGTGATATGCAAGTTGTGTTTCCTACATAATTCCCTGATGTATAAGCATAGTGATGAACAGTAGCACCATAGTAAGTCAGTTCATGGATCTTGAAAGGGTTTGTGGGAGGATCCAGAAAACCACACGAGGTGGACAGTTGATGAGGTTCCTGTCACGTCAAGGTTTGTGGTAAGCCTGTTTAAAACCATGGAAGGAGTGAGCCTTTCTTTTGGATCAAGGTCATGAGTCACAAAGTTAGACATGCCACAGGGGTGAGCATACTGCAGAGGAGCGTGTGGATGTTTTTCTACCATGTTCGCACTAAGGGGGGGAATGTTAGGAATATCTATTATTTAGTGCTCCACGGTTGATAATATAACAGTAATATTATAATGTAATTTGGTGACATTATTGTTATGTAACAATAATGTATATTAGGAGTTTGTTGTGTACGTGAGTTTACAGATATTTATGGAGGAGTGGTTGTAGCCACCTCCTTGATTATAGGAGAAGTTCTCTTATATAATTGTATTGTTCATATGATATATGATTGAAGATTAATGAATGAAGATTGCTCGCTGTGATTTCGGTGTTTAATCTAATCTATTACTATCATTTGGTAGTGAAAGTTGTTTTGAATTGATCATCTTCTTTCACCATGATTTGGTTGTACCCTGAGTAGCCATCTAGGAGGCATAAACTTTCTGACCCAGACACTACTTGCAAGATCTACTCCATTGAAGGGAGTGGGTAGTGGTCTTTGAGGGAGGCTCTGTTCAAATCCCTGAAATCAACACACATCCTGATTTCTCCATTTTTCTTCCTGATTAGGACTAGATTTGCAACCCAGCTTGAGTGTTTGATTGGAAATATGATGTTTGCCTTTTATCAGCTTATTCAACTCCTTCATCAGAGGCTCTGAATGTGGGTTGACTGGTCTCTACTTCTGCTTGATGGGCTGAGCAGCTGGATCTAGTTCTATTGTGTGTTGTGCTAGCTTGTGATTGAACACCCTTAGGTCTTCATAACTCTAAACAAACAAGTCAGAGAATTCTTGGAAAAGTTGTATGAATTCATACCTTTCTTGTTTGGTGGCCACTTTGCCAATTTGAAGTGTTTTGTCTTATCTAATTGGGAATGACTCTGAATCTTCTCCTTTGATCTACATGTTAGCCTTCTCTTTTCTGAACTGATCATTAGGATTGAAAATAGATTCCAGTGTCACTAAGCCTTTGGGAAGCTTATTTGTATGCAGCTATACTATCTGATTCCCGTATTACTGCTCTAGTCTGCTCTGGTTTATAGCTGAGAATTTAGCTTCTTCTTGTAGAAAGTTAATGATCTGCAGATCATTCTCAAACACCTGTCAGCATGTACTATTATCTGGCACCGTTGGCCTCACAACCACATGGATATGTGACTGTTCTCTGTCCCTCTTGATGTTGTCAACCACATCGAACATTTCTCCAACTGCTGCAAGTATGTCAACAACTTCATTCTCCTTCCTGGGTATGGACACAATACTGAAGGTCTCGAAATCCTCCATGAGATCCCATACCCTACTCTTGTATTTTTTGAGCAGGTCATTTTTGACAGCATTAAGTCCTCTGACTTGATTGACAACCAGTTCACTGTCACCAAATACTTGCAAGTTCTTGATTCCCAGCTTCCTTGCCCAATGAAGACCTTGGTGTAAGGTTGTGGAGCCTGTTTTCATGTGAGAAAGTGTTGAAGACTGTACACTAAGAGTCTTGTACACTTTCCACAGTTGTCTCGCCGGGGTTTGGGGCCGGGCCGGGCCTCGAGCAGGGGTCCGGGGGCGCAGCCCCCAAATTTTTTTTTGGCCTTAAAACGTGCCTGATATATTGGGAAATGTGCTTTTCTCATATGGGCGGGATTTTTGACCCATAGGTTTATGGTTTTGGCCCATGGTTTTAATACCCACGGTTTTGTAAAACCGCTTAAGCAGTTGTCTACTTATATGGTTTTATTCATATGGTAGGTATAATGTAACATTGCAGATGTGTTTTGAATTCGGGTGTGAATTCTTTAGAGTTTGTTGAGCATGGCTCCAAACAGATCTGGGTATTGTATTGAAAGAGCGGTGGCTTGTAATAAAATATGAGCAAGTGATTCTTGGTGGACGTAGCCCAAATTGGGTGAACCACGTTAAATACTGTCTCTTTGTGTTGTGTTATTTTATTCTGCACTTTTATTTGAGATCTGTAATATTTTCTACATATTAGTTTCTACTGTTGCGATTCTGTGAGGGATTATTTTGCATATTTTATCCCTTATTTCCTAACAATTGGTATCAGAGCCTGGTTTGGTTTGCTGAAGTTTTGAATCACAGGGAAAGTTTTATCTTGAGTGGGAGCTATGACAGATGATGGAAGATCTAGGGTTGATAAATTCAATGGGAAGAATTTCAGTCTTTGGAAGATGTAGATGGAAGATTACCTTTATCAGAAGGATCTTTATATTCCATTTTCTGAGAAGGTGAACAAACCCTTGAGCATGACGGATGTGGAATGGGATTTGCTGGATAGGAAGGCACTTGGGACAATTCGTTTGTGTCTTGCATCTTTGGTATTATTTAATGTTTCAAAGGAAAAGACTACAAAATAATTGATGGATGCATTAGGGAAGTTGTATGAAAAACCCTCTGCCTCTAATAAAATATTTTTAATGAAAAAGTTGTTTAATATGAAGATGTCTGAGAATGGTTCAGTAGCAGATCATTTAAATGATTTTAATATGGTTGTAAATATGCTAGCTTTGGTTACAATAGAATTTAGATGAAGAAGTTAGGGCTTTATTAGTTCTGTGCTCTTTACCTGAGAGTTGGAATAGCCTGGTAATGGCAGTAAGCAACTCAGTTCTAACTAACTCAAAGTTGAATGTTTGAGGATGTTGTAGGGGTGATTCTAAGTGAGGAAATGCAAAGAAAAAGCTCTAGTAAATCTTCTACTTCAGGGAATGCTTTGATAGTGGAAACTAGAGGAGACAGAAGAATAGAGGAAGCCGTGGAAAATCAAAGGATTGGGCAAGGTCAAAATCCAAAAGTAAGATAGTATGTTGGCATTGTGGAAAGTCTGGGCATGCAAAGAAGGACTGTTGGGAGCTTCGGGACAAGAAGAAACAACAGGAAGAAAACAAGGAGGAAAATGTGGCAATGGGTAATGTATGTCAGGATGCTTTGATTCTTTCTTTGCACAATATTACTAAATCTTGGGTTTTAGATTCAGGGGTTTCTTTCCATGCTACTCCACATAGGCATTATTTTGTTGATTATGTTCAAGGAGATTTTGGGTATGTTTTTCTTGGTGATGATGAGCCTTGTAGTATAGTTAGAAAAGGTTATGTTCAAGTTAAGATGTAGAATGGGAATACTTGGTTATTGAAGGATGATAGACGTGTGACTATATTAAGATGAAATTTGATATCGGTAGGGCAGTTGGGAAGTGATGGTTGTACTGTGATATTTACAGTAGAATCTTCAAAGGTTACCAAGGGTGCTCTTGTGGTGGCAAGAGGTAAGAAGGTTGGAACCTTGTATTTAACCACTTATAGCACTAATGTTTGTAATCTTGTGGCTTCAGAAATAGATACAACATTGTGGCACTATAGGCTCGGTCATATGAGCCACAAGGGCATAGAGATCAGAAAGAAGGATTTTCTTGGATATACAGAAATAGTTTTGGAGTTATGTGAGGACTGCATATATGGGAAACAGAAGTGAGTAAGGTTTCTCAAGGTTGGACCTACAAAGAAAGAGAGTAAGTTAGAGCTGGTGTAATATGATGTGTGGGGGCCGGCTTAAGTATCATCTCTTAGGGGTTCAAGTTATTATGTTACTTTTATTGATGATGCAATAATAAAAGTTTGGGTTTATTGTATTAGAAATAAATCTGATGTATTTGACACTTTTGTTAAATGGAAAGCCTTGGTAGAGAATGAAAAAAGTCTTAAGCTAAAATGTCTCAGGTCAGATAATGGAGGGGAGTATTGCAACAATGAATTTCATGATTAATGTTCTAAGAATGGAATCCGTAGGAAAAATACGGTTCCAGGAACTCCGCAGCAAGAATGGGGTGTCAGAAAGGATGAATAGAACAATAATGGAATGTGCTAGGAGCATGAGGTTACATGTAGGATTGCCTCTTTCTTTTTGGCCAGAAGCGGTGAGCACAACTGTGTACTTGATAAACAAAGGACCCTCAAGTACCTTGGATGGATGCATACCTGAGGAGGTTTGGTATGGTAAGAAAGTTGATTATTCATTTCTTAGAGTCTTTGGATGTGAGGTGTTTGTTCATATAGACAAGGATGATAGGACCAAGCTAGAGGCTAAATCAGAAAAATGTACTTTCATTGGTTATGGTGATGACTTTGGATATAAATGTTGGAGTATTAAGGAAAAGAAAATCATTCGATCTAGGGATGTGGTCTTTAATGAGAAAGTCATGTATAAGCATCAGTTGCAGGAAAACAGGGAAGAATCCAAGAAAGAATATGCAATGGTAGAGGATCTTCCAGATGGAAAAGTGACACATGAATCAGTTCAGGAACCTCCTCAACAGGAACCCCAAACAATCCTATATTGAGGTATTTTAGGGTAAGAAGAGAACCTAAAAAACTTTCTCCTTCTCTTTATTATTTATTACTCACTGATAGTGGAGAGCCAGAGAACTTTGATGAAGCAATGTAGGTAGATGTCAGGAAGAAGTAAGAGCAAGCCATGGATGAGGAGCATCAGGCTCTCATGGAGAACTAGACATGGGATTTGGTGAAGCTACCCAAAGGAAAAAGAGCATTACAAAACAAGTGGGTGTTTAGAATCAAAGAGGAAGAAGGAGGTAAGAAAAGATACAAGGCCCGGTTGGTGGTCAAGGGGTTTGCATAGAAAAAAGGTATAGATTTTGATGAGATTTTTTCTCCTGTAGTAAAAATGACTTCTATTAGAACTGTTCTTAGAATAGTTGCAGCAGAAGACTTGCACTTAGAGTAGCTTGATGTTAAAACTGCATTTCTCCATGGTGATTTGGAGGAGGAACTATATATGTAGCAACCAGAGGGCTATGAGGTCAATGGTAAAGAGGAGATGGTGTGCAAACTGAAGAAGAGCTTGTATGGATTAAAACAAGCTCCACGTCAATGGTATAAGAAATTTGATAGCTTCGTGATGGAGCAAGGTTATATTAGATGTCATTCTGACCATTGTGTGTATATAAAGAAGTTTGAGGATGACAATTATATTATCTTGTGTATGTATGTGGATGACATGTTAGTTGTAGGTAAAAACATGCATGAGATAAAAGTACTCAAGAAGCAGCTAAGTGAATCCTTTGCTATGAAGAATTTGGGGGCAACCAAAAAAATCCTTGGTATGAGGATATCTCAGGATAGGAAAGAACGGAAGCTAACTTTATCTCAAGAAGAGTACATTAAGAAGGTCTTTGAGAGGTTTAATATGCATGATACTAAACCGGTTGGGACTCCTTTGGAAAGCCATTTCAAGTTATCAAAGGAGAAGTGTCCCAAGACAGAGTAAGAGAGAAACCATATGTCCAAGGTACCTTACTTATCAGTGGTTGGCAGTTTGATGCAAGCCATGGTGTGCACTAGGCCTCATATTGCCCATGCAGTGGGAGTGGTGAGTCAATTTATGAGTGATCTAGTTAGAGATCACTGACAGGAAGTATAGTGGATCCTTCGGTATTTGAGAGGGACCATGGGGACAATTTTGTGCTATAGTGGATCAGACACCACTTTGTGTGGTTATGTAGATTCAGATATGGCTGGAGATGTAGACAACAAGAGGAACAAGATAGGTTATGTTTACATTGTAGGTGGGACAAAAGTGAGCTGGATTTCACGACTACAGAAGCTGGTGGCTTTGTCAACCACAGAGGCTGAGTATGTTGCTGCCACAGAGGCAAGCAAAGAAATGATTTGGTTACAACAATTACTTGAGGAGTTAGGGCATAAGCAGGAGGTTGCATAGTGATAGTCATAGTGCTATACATCTAGCTAAGAACTCTGCTTTCCACTCTAGGATGAAACATATACAGTTAAGGTACCATTTCATCAAGACAAATTTGGATGAAGAGAAGTTAAAGCTGGAGAAGATCCATACCAGTCATAATCTTACAGACATGATGACCAAGGTGGTCACAAGGGAAAAACTGAAGCTGTGTTAAGCTTTGGTTGGTCTTCATGGAAACTAGTGAAGGGTTGAGAAGCTTGCTCAGAGGAAAACTAGTCTCCAAGTGGGAGATTGTAAGGTTGTGGAGCCTACTTTCATGTGAGAAAGTGTTGAAGACTGTACACTAAGAGTACTATACACTTTCCACAGTTGTCTTGTCGGGGTTCAGGGCTGGGTCGGGCCTTGAGCAGAGGTTCGGGGGCATAGCCCCTAAATTTGTTTTTGGCCTTAAAACGTGCCTGATATATTGAGAAACGTTCTTTTCTCATATGGGCGGGATTTTTGATGGTTTTGGCCCATGGTTTTAATACCCACGGTTTTCTAAAACTGCTTAATTAGTTGTCTACTTATATGGTTTTATGCATATGGTAGGTATAATGTAACATTGCATATGTGTTTTGAATTCTGGTGTGAATTCTGTAGAGTTTGTTGAGCATAACTCCAAATAGATCTAGGTATTATATTGAGAGAGAAGTGGTTTGTAATAAAATCTGAGCAAATGATTCTTGGTGGATGTAGCCCAAATTGGGTGAACCACGTTAAATATTGTCTCTTTGTGTTATGTTATTTTATTTTACACTTTTATTTGAGATCTGTAATATTTTCTGCATATTATTTTCTACTGTTGCGATTCTGTGAGGGATTATCCCGCATATTTTATCCCTTATTTCCTAACACTTAGACTAAAGCCTCATATTCAACAGTGTTATTTGAGCAAGCGAACTAGAATCTAAAGGTTGAATAATATCTCATACCTCTGAGGGACACAATCATGGCTCCTCCTCCAGCTCCTTGTCTACTCTGTTGAGCCATCAAAGAACAATTGCCATACCTCATTATCATCCTTGCATTCTGGCTTAATCAGGTCAGGAAGAGGGTGGTTCTCTTCATGTAGGTAGTAGACACCTAGCTCAGATTCTTCCATCTCCTTATAGGGGTCAAAAGCATGGATTTTGTTGGCTCAATCATCGAGAGTCAAATCTGGGATATATCCCACCTTGGTATTTGCTTCAGAAGTGCTTAAGAGGTCCTCTTGATCAAAAGATGAGCAGTTGGCATTGATTGGGCTAGGCATATAGGATTCAATATGATATTCAACAATAAGTTCAGATCTGATTGTGGCCTTCACTCCATACCTTTTCCTAAAGAGCATATGTGACCAATCAGCAGATAGGTAGCCTCCAATTTTGGCAGTGAAGTCCCTTGGACAGACACAAATCAAAATGTGGTGGCAAATCTATGATTGACATGTTTTACAAAACAGTCACATTAGGGCAAGCGTGTAGAGTGAGACTCAAATCCTTGATGATTCCCACAGTAGTCACTGCTGTCCCATCTAATTGGACTACTCCTCTAGAGATGACCTCATATTAGAGACCCAACTGATCAGCTATTTGTTTGGGCATCACATAACTACTGGCCCCAGAATCAATCATACAATTATGCACCAATTTGTTTCCAATAATCAATGAGACATAGAAGGGGGGAGGTCTCAGGTTTTTACCTCGTTGTTCTCCATGGTTTCTCCCTGGTTGAACTGCATTGACAGACACTTTCTCTTGTTTATCAGGGGGTGATTTGAACTTGACCAATCCTTACATGGCAGTCTGCAACAGATCCCTCTGCCCGGAATGGCCAGTGACTCCCATAGTGAAATTTTCACACTTGTCTTTTTCATCTGCTCAATAATATTGAATGTGTTGTCCTTTTTCTACCCCTTCCCAGACACATTTCTTTCTTACACATGGGCTGTTACAACCTGGTGCTTGACTGGGTTTGGGAGGTGGCTTGGATTGGTTCTGTATGTTTGGAGTTATACTTGGAACACCAGGACCTTGTGGA
This sequence comes from Taxus chinensis, assembly GCA_019776745.2. Lineage (NCBI taxonomy): Eukaryota > Viridiplantae > Streptophyta > Pinopsida > Cupressales > Taxaceae > Taxus > Taxus chinensis. The sequence goes on from CM034153.1 coordinate 760,366,550, forward strand.
GTGATGGAAAGATTGAGGGTCACCTGAATTCAGTGGCTGGCCCTCTCTAATACTTCTCTTTTTGGATAGTGTATTGGCAGCTACACTTTGAGAAGGGAACTGATTCATCCCACAGAAGTCTTCGGCCTGCCAGTTGACAAGCATAGTCTCGTTTGGGGGGCCACCTTGTTGCTGATCTTCCTCTTGGCCAGGTTCTTGTGGCATCATACTGGTTTGCACCATCAAGGCCTGATTTAGAGCACCATTAAAGCACGTTGATTGGTTATGTGGCTGATCGCATGGAAAACACCAATCATATTCCTGTGCCATATTGTTCTGTGCTGGGACCAATGCTCTTGATGTTGAAGCTGTGTTAGGATCATACAACTTGAAAGGTCTAATAACTTGAGGCTTTCCTTAGTTCTGGCTCTGGTTTACAGTCTGAGGTGGTGGCCTATTCTGCTGATACTGGGGTCTAGCTTGATATTGAGCCTGGGGCTGGTATGGCCTAGAACTCTGAGATTGTTGTCTTTTGATGGTCACTAGCTCATTCCCAAAGTTCTGAAGTTGCTTCATCACCACTTCCTGAAACTCTTTAGAGGTATTAGATGATGAAGTGGAAGCTTCAGCTGAGCTTTGACTCCTAGGGGTGGGTATAGGAGCTAATGTAGGTTCTTGGCTAGTATATGGGCTTCCTAACTCAGGGTACAGAGGCATGGATGGCCTAGGAGTGATTTTTCCAGCTTGAATCAAACGGTTCTCAGCCCCTATGGAGAGGCTATAGGCTACAGGTAATGTAGTGCCCCCCATTGACTGAATCATCAGAGAAATATCAGAATTTAAAGCCCTAAGAAAGTATAAGAAGGCACCTTCATTAGTGGGCTTTACTGCTGTTGGAATCCTATCCCAGGTCCACTGGAATCTGAGGTTGAAGTCTATCAGCTATTCGTTCGGGGCTCTCTTGATTGTTGTTAGTTGCTCCAACAAAGACAAGTTATCACCTTTTTCCCCAAACTGATTGTGAAGGGCCGTGCACAGGTGGTTCCAGTTCTGGATAGAGCCTACTTCAAGACTCTTGAACCATTAGGAAGCTTTCCCTTTGAATGAAGAGGTGAGTAGTTTGACTGTAATTTCCATCTCATGGATCTTGTGGATTGTATAGACATTTACAATATCTTAAACATGGTCACCAGGAGAAGTTTGATTTTCCCAGTGAAATGTGGGATGCTCTTTAATGCTGCAATCGGAACTGGGTTTTGTGCAATCAAGGCGAGTGGACTACTACCGGTGAAGTTGACATATGGATTTGGTTGTGCCATTATGATTGGCCTAAGAATCCTTGCAGGCTGAAAGAAAGGCCTTACAGGTGGAGGTGTTGACAAGGTTCTGCTTAGTGGAGATGGAGACCTCTGAATTCTTCTTCCTCTCCTTTCTCTACCTGGGGATAGATGCAAGTATTCAAATATACCTTCTTTCCTTGCTCTAGACTGGGTATTTCTCATGAATCTCCCAAGCTTGGGCTACTGAAACCAATAGATTTGTTTCTTTTGGAGTAGCCAGATGTACAATTTTAAGGCTTCTTAAAGCCAGAATCACAACAAGTGTACATCAATCCTTACTGTAATAAGATGGAGACTTCTTAGTCTCACCGGGCATGCCAAAACTGTTAACGTGAAATCATAGCACCCCCAAATGAGCTCTAACGGATCTACTTTTCTAAGGCAGACTCATTTGGTGTGATTGCGTAACATTAAACTTTCCCCAAGGTATGAGGACCTTGCAAACTGGGAAAGCTCTCCAGATTGAAGGTTGGTTCCTTATTCCTCTGTTTAGGTGCATATATAGAAACTTACAGAGGGTCCGTTCTTAATCCTAATCTAAACTTTACCAAGGAGACATGGATAGAAGGAATACATAAATTAAAACAAAGCTAAACTACGAGGTGATGCACCAAAGGAATGATGAACACTTATTTTTCTAATAAACACAAACCAACAAAATGCATACAATAAACAAGCACAAATAGCTAGATAAATAATGGGAGACTAGATGAAAGCAAAAGAGACAAGAGAGGATTTAAATTTGATCACAGACGTGTTTTATTGCTCTGTACATTGATATAGTCCATTACAAAGTAGCCAAGAGGTAGAAATGTAATGTAATTTTGATAGAAGGCCTGAACCCCACAAATCCCTTTGCTAGAAAGAGAAGGGAGCCTACAAAACAAATAATGTCCAACCCTTTACAATGAACCCTACCCTCGTATTTATAGATTTAACCTACAAGAAGAGAAGAGAGAGAAGTGGGAAAAGTAGGTTGAAGTTCAACCACCATTGTTAATGCCTCTGATGAAATTTCTCACCAAATCTATCTTTACTGCATCAATCCTTGGTTTGGTGCCTTGAAGGAAGAGGAAACGGTGAAACAAATCAAATCTGATTTGGTTGTTGAGGCAAGAAGATCCTACATTAAAATCCTGAAGATGTTTCCTCCATTTATCTTCACCTAACCTCCTCAAAATTAAAGTTTCAGACCCCATGGCATGGGTGAGGCCGGGATCTTTCCAATGGCATCATATTTGTAATATTTCGAGCCCTAAGTCGAAATAAATTCCCCTCTGAATTTTGTATCGGGTCCGTACAGGAGGGTGGGAAAAAAACTTGAAAAATGGGTCCCCTTTTGATATGGAACACGTTGTATCCAGATTGGAACAAAAATCGGGCCTATGGGTCCATAATTTATCTTTTTCCCCTTTCTTCTGATTCCTGCTTTGGCTTTGACTCGGGCCCAGATGCTGACTTTTTCCTTGGGCAAAGTTGTGGGCCATTTTACAACTTTTACCCCTTTTGAGATAACAAGGGGCAAAGAACCAACTTTTTCCTCGATGGTCCGCTTTCCCTTGGGACACACGGCAGTTTGGTGCTCGTTTAGAAACCTTTTCTCTATTCACCCCTTGAAATAGCCATACTGACACTTGGCATTCTCTGCTTACACCTTTATACTTAGCCAATTTTGAGGCCCTTTTTTGTCTGCCTTTTGACTCTATTTTCTTTTATGCGGGATTGTGGTCGATCCAATATTTGGCACGGGGGTGAAATATGGATAACAAGTGTTTCTTACCCCATTTCAATAAGTCACTTGCAAAACCTTTCATTGAACACATTTGGCACGCCCGGTGGGACACTTACGTCCATCCTCCATTAATGTACTTATTTTGAGATTCTTCAAAGTTCATTTGTAAGTCATTTTAAATATTTCTAGGGTTAAACAACTTGTCTATTTGCTAGATTTCTATGTTCTAACACTAAGCTAAATCTCGCTTATTTGCATAATAATTTAATGTAAGTTTGAACTAGAAATAGGATACTTAATGGACTAACAACTAACCTGTTTGCTCTTTAAAAATTTTCAAATCCATGAGTTTTGGAGGTTTTGTCACAGGGTACGCACAGGTGTCCTGTACTAAGGGGCACATCCACGTTGAAACCCTAGGCATGCACCCGTCAAACTAGGTGTGCACACTTATTTGGATGTACCTTGATCATATAAAAAAAATCTCTGCAAAGGGCACACGCATCCTTTGTAGGCTGAGTGTATATGTCGAAGTACATGCATACATGTCTCTCTAGTCACGTGCTGTGTAAATAACCCAACTATGTAAAAATTTGATTGACTTAACATGTGTTATACTTGGGTGCGTCTCATGTTGAACCCCAACCATCCACGTTGGAGTTGTAAGAATCTCTATCTTGAAACCCATGTGCATCATGCTTGTTTGGACGTATAGGTGTTGAACCTCACTATCATAATTCTGTTTTGTAGGCGTACTCATTGAGTTAGGTGCATATACCCATTGGCTACAGTGAGCTGGTAGTCAGTTTGGTCTGGGCATGCAGGTGTCTATGTTAAAATATTGAAACTTCTTCTACGATCTGTAAAATCAAATTTTCTGATTTGTGCTGCAGGTTTCTAGGGTCTAATAGTTAAATACAGAGTTTTCATTTGGTATTTTGTTTTGACATAGTTAAATGGTTCAATGGTTCTTAGCTTGAATAGAGGTTTGTAAAAGTGTGTATGCTCTCTCCCTTGCACGCCTTCAAAGGTGATCTTGGGAACCAAAAGCACTTCCAAAACCTTATTATTGCTTTCACAACACTTGCTTTATGCTTCATAATGGATTAAAGTTCAAAATTGTTCTATAAAGAATTCCTTTTTTTGTAAAAACTTTAATTACTTTCTATGTGATTTCAGTAGTTGAGTTTGTCACATTGCGTATGCTCTTCCTTCACACCTCTTTGGTGCCAATCTTGGTAATCAAAAGCAACAGGTGTAAAGTTCTCTTTCTTGACATCAATCTAGGAAACTAGAAAATTACTAACTCCTTGTTATCTACAGGATCCAAACTCGCTTGTAGAAGAAAGGCATCAGGTTCAAAAAAGAGACAATACTTCTAATAGTACGTGCTTTATTGCAAGTTGCCAAATGGTGTACTACTTAAAACCACATTTTAAGCTAAACAAGATAAAAAAACACACCACTTTCATCATAGTGTATTGTAGGTTTCAGAAAAGGGTATGTCCCTATCTCGATTAATTAGAACATAACCCTTTTTGACATAATGCCTTAAGCTACAACAATGGGGGTGGTTCCTAAGAACCCTAAAGTAATCCACCGCTAAGTAACCTCGTGGATGAAATAGGAATTGCTCCGCTTACCCACTTGACTAGTTTTACATTGTGAGTTAGAGTCAAAGTTGTCTGTATCGTGACCCCAATGACAATATAACTGAACACACTAGTTGTTCATTGTATTAGAAGGGGGTAAAGTAAAGATGAGATAAACTAAGACTAGTCATTGTGAATTTCTTAGAAAATCGAGCTTGTATTAGAAAAACTGTTGACACCTAGTTGAGCGATCTACTTAGGAAAGCCATTTTTTCTTGGAGCCCACTTTACTAGTCCATTATCACATCTTTTCGAACCATCACAAAGTGATGGCTTACTTGGAGTCTAAACCTTGTTTTTCGAACAAGGCAAAGAGTCCACCTAAGTTAGATCTAAGTCTCATTCATTATGAGATTTACGACATATCACTTAGCTTAGTTTCTTTCTCACCTTAAGACGAGGCGAAACTCTACCCAAGTGACGCCTAATTTATTTTCACCTCACTTGATCTATACCCTTGCGTTCTTGTTTCCCATTTGGGATGAGAAGGAGGCATATCTCGCAAGTGTTATCATAGAGAGTGTTCACCACTTTTTTTTCCGTTTACACCCATCCATGTTTGCGGTTGGGTTGTAAATGTCTAAAGTGTGTGAGTACGTTTTCACGTATTTGATAGTCCTTTGATCTTGATTTCAAGATCGTCTTCATAGCTAGGATTTCAGTTCATCATTATTTCTCCTTGAGTTGTTATTGTTTCTTGCATTTTAACTATACAATTATGATACTTACATCTTGTTATCATTTTTGAAAACTTGGTATGAGTTTCTTTATTGTATCGTCACACTACTCGCATGAGTAATAACTTCTTGTTATACTTGTACCTAGTTTTGGTTCTAACGTCATCTGAGTCTTTTGAGAGTGTTGATACTATTTTGTTTATATCGCAATGACATCATCTTGATACTAGCACCTTGCTTGCTTGGTTAACGTGTGTTATCAGCTAATTTTGACTTTGCAAAATTAATAAAAAAATGGAAATTTTGAATTTTTCAAAAAGTGTTACTTTGCGTGATTCATCGCTCTCATCGCGATCATCTTATTTTTGTGATTGTTCTAGTCTTTGTTTCAACCATTTCAGGCGAGAACTCCTCCCGTCAGGTCTTAAAATACATTAATAATTAATTAATTTATTATCCTTTATTTGATAAAATCATTTTTATTAAATTTGGGGTTTTTAATTAAATAACTATTAATATAATAATTGTTAAAATTCATTCGACAAATTTTTTATTTTATTGCCGGGGAAGTAAGCTTGTGCTTCTAATTGCTGAGAATGCCAAATTGGCTTCCTGGGCACAGATTTCCCCTTTCCTGGAAAAATTGTTTTAAATTCCCGCTTGTGGGATTTCTTTCCCCAATTGCCAAATTAATAAATTGGCAAACAGGCAAGAAATCTCTCGATTTCCCACATGGGGAAATTGAACGGAGATTGCCAGCCCACTTTGCCATTCCCGTTGGCAATTGGCCGTTGCTTTCCCTATTTCCCCTGGCAATTAATTCCACTACCCAGGAAGAGGGGAAGTCGGTTTAGCCTTCATAAATTCCTCCGTCAGACTCGTTGGAAAGAGTCGTACGAGGCTTTCTAAAATTACTTCTCACTTATTATTTTAAACATAATATATTTATCACATTCCTCAAACTGTGAACGCTGAAGAAAATAAAAAAGAAAACAAGGAGGAATATAGTTTCCACGAAGGTTAAAGGAAACAATTTGCATACAAAAGAATCATCTTCCACGCCTTGGAGGAAAATAAATTTCAAACGCAGATTATAAAAGAAGGCATTTTTCATGCATTTTTCAAGATACAGCCAGATCATCAGCAAAAAGGAAATCATAAGAAAAAAAATCCCACACAGGAGCAGGAGGACAGTCAAATATAGTTCTCCACGCATTGACTGGCATAGGAAAGGAAATAAAGCAAGTTTCACACAGACTACATGGTGGAAACAGAATAGCAAAGAAAATCTTCACACATTGAAAACCCAGAGCACAGTCTAGAATAGAGAGGAAGAGATCCACGCATTTCTCTAAAATCTGCCCACAGCTAGCAGAAGGAGGTCTCCACGCATGCATAGGTAGTCATAAGAATAAAATAAAACAAAAACAAGTTTCCATGTGTTGGAGGTTGGAGGAAAGAGACAACAAGAAGATAAAGGTCTGCGTAGGTTTCAAAGGACAGGTACAGTCCAAAAAAAGACCAGATCAATCCAAAGCTCCTCCCACGCATTCATTAAAGAAGTCCCACACATTCATTAAAGATCTTTTTATTATAAAAGACAGAGGTAAAACATAGACCAAAGGAGGCCACCCAGCAGGAAGGAGAAGGAGATTTCACGCCTAGCCAAGGTAAAAATACCCACGCATTTTGCTAACGAGGATTTCATGCTAAAGTTCTATCAACCATCAACAACAAACAGTCAACCACGTTAGAAAATAATAGTCCCAAACGATTTTAAATGCATTTTCCAAGGAGAAGGTGGAGTTGTCCAAGAAATAAAGAAAATAATAAATTTTGCAGAGAAGAACACATTTTCCCATCTGAGAAAAGATTAAATCATTTCTATTTCCGACACAAGAAATCACACATTCTCCAGGGTATCAACACATTTACAAGAAGTTTCAATCATGCATCGATTAGACGATCGCAAGGAAGAAGTGAATCTCAAAGTACGCGGCTATTTAAATCAGGTAATTTTCACACATACTAGGCAGAAATGGCTCTGGCAAATTAAATAAAAATCGAGATATCGAAGTCGGGTGATTTCCTTTATCTAAAAAAAAAAACGTTGTTGCCCAAGTCGGAATTCAAACCGAGTCTCGGTGTGTGTATTTAAAAAAATAATAATAATATTTTTTTGTAACCAGGACTATTTATTATTATTATTATTATTGTTTTTAAATAAGAATAAAATTAAAGTGAGTCATATTTTTCTTGCACTGACGGGGGTTTCGGAGACTGAGACCCAACCCCGGTTGCATTTTTTTGCGTGCCCGAGTCATTCTTTTGTGAAATTCATAATGGCCGAGAAATCTAACAAATTCATAGCAAGATCCAGGAAGCCAATGGAGAAATCGAACAATTCTGCACTCGAGTACGAATTCCAAGGAATCATTCCTCCCAGTTCTATCAAATCAGCATACAACAATATAAATGATACAAATTTGGGTCACATCAATGTGCAACAATTCTGTGAACGAGTGAAAACTGAAGGCAAAACCATATTCTTGGATAGGCTTTACCATAGTGGTCTACCCCAAGCAGCAACATTTCCTATCTCGGTGTAATGTTTGGAGCTGGTTATTGCCTGCGCAGAGCATTATGATCCCGAGAGACAAGGAATTTTTAAAGATAATCATGAGCCTTTCCTCTTAATCACACCAGAGCACATTGAGGAATTGCTTGGCATACCTAACTTTCCTGAGAATGCGGATATCACTCGCCAGTCAGCACAAGAATTTTGTGATGAAGAACCTCTCAGGTGGAGCAAGAGGGTTAATGACAACTAGTTAGTGACCAAAAGGCCTCGAATTGACCGTCTTCCTAAATAATTGTACCGTGTTGAGTTCGTGGAAGAAATCGGGGATATGATTACTCTCCTAAGTTGAATTTTTGGTCTACCCTCTACTAGGATTTTCCACCCATGGATGTATCAGTTTATTTGTATCATCCTTGCCAAGAAAGAGTTTGTGGATTGGTCCACCATCATCAGTAACACCCTTCACAAACAATTGATAGAAGTTAAGATGATTGGATGCTTCTACATGACATCGTATCTGACTTATGCAGTAGCAAGAAGAAATCTATATTCGGGACTTGAAACAAGAGGAGTGATGGGGCCGTCAAATAGTGTTTTTTGTTATTACCCTCAACTTAGTTTCAAAAATAGCTCTCACCATTTTAGACGAGTCAACGATGCATTCACCTTCCGCGTGATTCAGAACCTGAATCAGAATACTAAGGAAAGATTTTCTAAAGAAGCCATGAATGTCATTTCCTAATGGGGAACCTGGTTTATTCAATTTTCATCATTTTCCTACATTCGCGTGAGTGGCTTTGCTAGTACCCCGTGGAAGCTTCCTAAGTACGTCAGTGATAGATGGGCATTAATGGAGCTTGCATGACAACTATTTCAAGTTCATTTTCTTCTTAGTGACAAACACTATTCAGGAATTCATTTCCCAATCCAAATCGGGGAATACCAATGTCCAAATATTTTCAGTGCACAACTCATGGAAAAAGAGTTCGCTCTCATAACAATCCATCCATATGTGAAGAGAGCCCAGTTTGATATCAATGGATATATGCAGAAGATTCTGGGAGCAAAGTATCAACATAACCCTACCATGGAAGATTTCTGGGCTGCCTGTTCAGACGAACATGAAGTAAGAAGACGAGAGCTTTCTCGCCTAACACTTGCTCAGATCAAGGCATTCTGCATCAAGAACCCTCCCGATTCATTCATAAATGATGATGAAGATGTCATTGATCCCTCATATGATGCAGTTGCTTTTACCCCATTGCCTTGAATTGACTTGACCAAAAGAGATGAATTTTCTCTTGATAGCAAGAATCAACCGATTCTTGAAATAAGCATATCTTGGTACGACAGAGAACTTGCCAAGTTTCAATCAATTGAAGATCATGCTTCAGGATCACAAAAATCACCAACACGAGGAGGCCTTCATTCAACCAAAGCCTCTTCTCAATCAACCTCTATACCATCCAATCATACACAACAAGCAAGAAAGGAGTGGTTGCCAAAGTCCACTTCGCCAAGTAACGTATCACGAGGAGAAAAATCTAAAGATCCTAACCCCGAAGAAGGAAGAGAGCGTGTATAAGGATTTTCTACCTCGAGTAGAGATTCTTCTACCCACATTGTTGATAGTGCTCAGAATCTTGTGGCAAATGATCCTCAACCATGCTTCAAACAAGTGTCCACTCAGGTGCAGGTAAGTCAAATATCAAACACTTTGGAGCATGTAGTTCATGGAGGGATTTCCCAAAATCTCCCGAATAATCAGGAGGTGGATATTGAGGTTGTTTCTCCTCAAATCGAGGTCATAGATAGGATTCAAGCAGGATCTCATGATGTTGAGAACAATGAGAATATTGATTTGAGCTCTAGGATTTTGTATGCAGAAATAGTGCACGATACTCCTTCCTAGGTTGATTATGAGGTTAAGAAAAGGAAGAGGGTTTTCAAGGCAATTGACATTGATTTTGATGCCATTTTCAAAATTTCAAATGACGTCATTCCAAATAATCCTAAGGTGTTTTCTCAAATAATGGTGGATGATGACAGAAATAGATTTGTAGATCTCGCCATCCCACAAGTTTATAAGGAGTGTGATGCCATGACACCTATTGATTATGAAGTTTCTAGACTTGGACTTGGGAGGTCTAAATTAGAAAGTGACATGGCAATGGTTCGAGATTCAATTTATATTGTGCTAAAGAGACTTGAGAAATATAAGTCTCAAAACTCTCATCTCAAGGCCGAAAAGAATCAATTGGTGGAATATGTTCAACATTTGATAAATCCTATATCATCCACTTTCCCGGTACCTGATGCAATGACTGCCCCTGATGAAGAAACTCTCAATTTGTAAAAATAAATAAACACATTAGGCCATGTCACTAAAACTTGGCTTTCAGAGATTCTTGTTTTAGGCCAAGGGATGATCAAGATTGCGGTTAAGATTCATGAAGATGTCAGTGCGTATCTTGATCTAATCCTTTCTTTCAAAGAAAATTTTGTTTCTAATATATCAAATTGGATGAGATATTTCCCAGTTTACAAGAGATGACAAGTATGGAATCCTCAGTTTTGGCCATTGAAAGAATTCTCGACTTTGAACATCGAGGGACACATTTTCTTTGGTGTCTGCATCTGAAATCAAGGAAGACACTTCTTGAGGATTCTATGATCCATTATGAGAGCATGTGCAATGAAGCCTTCACTTCACTCTCCTTGATTCAAGAATTCATAGCTGAGATTTCTTGCAACCTCGTAAATGATCATAATCAAAGGTGTTCATCAGAGCAGGTGGAAGAGCAATTTTCACATATTTTTAAGGACATGTACACTCCCGCCAAAAATTTCTCATCAGTTTCAATGGAGTGGTGATTAAATTAAAGAACTTATTTGAGAACGCTCAATCCAAAAATTTTAATTTAAATGATATGCCAAGTAGGATTCTTGAATTGCAGGTATTTTGTGAGGCTATTCTTCAACCAAATGAACCTCCAGAAGAAAAAAATGTTTGAAACTTTGCGAAGGTTTAGATCTTTTCAATTGGCAAAAGTGGTAGATCCTAATTTCATTGGTGGTTCAGGGGGATAATTTTCTTGATATTTAACGAAGTGGAAGATTCCATTTCTCATACGCTTGAGATAGGCGGACCCCATTTCAATGGATAAGGCACTGGTTATTATTGTATATTTTAAAAGGTGTTGTTATTTGCTTTTGGGAAACTATGGATATTTTAAGTAATTTCTATTTTTGGTTGTCTTTTAATAAAGTTGGTTGAAAAAGTCAAAGGTCACTTAAGTGCCTTATTTAATGATCATGTAAAACCCTAACTACTTTGTAACCAACTTTTGGGTTATAAAAGGAAGTGAGGTGCTCATTTGTAAAGGGGACTTTGAGAGAGGAGAAGAAATACTTTTGTGTGCAAGCTTTGTTTCAGGAAGAACTTTGTGTTCTTTTGTGAAAACATTTTTGGAGTTAATGAAATATGAAATTTGTGTCTCATTCATTGTCTCTTGTAACATTTGATGTTCTTATGTTCATTATATGTTAGCTGTTTGAATCTTGCATGCAAATATTTTCTTTGATCTTATTGTCAACGTTATTAATATGTTGTTCTAGTTCACAGTGATCAAGCTCCGATTATCTACTTGCTTATGTGTGTTTTCTTTTACACATTCTTGTTTAGCTAACTCAAACTCCATTTTATTTGTGTTAGTTATTCATCTTTCCTCTTCATGCAATATTAGGCTTTTTTTTTACCTAACTCTTGCATGCTCTTTCAATTCATTGCATTCAAATCATTTCCTTCATTCCATTCCATCTCCCTCATTCATTTTTCTTTCCATTGATGTTCCAAAACACCCCCCACATACAATTTTGAATGTACAGATGTAAATACATTTTTGGTTTTCAATAAAGGCAGCCTCACCTTCATTGAGGAGGGACTTCGTTCCCACACTGTTGCATGTCATTTGCATGCATGCAAATCCATATGCTAACAATGTGTCGGGGTGATGTTATTATGTTATTCACATTTTCAACTTTCATGATCTAAGACTTAGGTTTCGTCCGCATTCGAACTTGTCATAATATACCTTGTGGAGAGATCGTTTCAATATCACTTTGGTACTTAGGTCTTGTTAGTATTCTAAATTTACGTATGCGTTGATAGGGTATTGTCACTATCTATCTTACACCCATCATTGAAATCATAGCTTAGGGTATAGTCTTTCTAAAAACAATAAATAGTTGCATAACATTACATTTAGGACACACTAGGACATTGAGATTTCAAAACAAATCATATCACATACACCTAGGTTTCGTATAACCCGATACACTTAGAAAAAACCTAGTGCAACGTAGGGTATGCTTCCACTTCTAGGATTTTTTTTTTAAGACCCATTAAAACCAACAAGTGATTCACGAAGACCTTACTCTAAGGCTTCACACAAAGTAAAATTGAATGTGAGTGCAAAGACTCACTGCCTCCTAAGTTTGACAAAGAAGAGATCATCCAAAGACAGATACTGAAACTTAGTCAAAATTAACAAACTTAGGCTCTTCAAGTAGGAATGTGCACAAAGATAAACTCAAAATGAAATCCAATGAGTTTCACTTTGATCCATATGATGACACAACTTTCAAAGTTTCTAAGGTAAATAGACCGGTATCACCTACAAAGGAACACCTCATTCAACAGGAGTTACAACCAATGAAAAAAATGCTTACTACACTACAAGAAAGCAACGTAGGACACAATCAAAAATACCTATACAAAGAGCTATGTCCTTACCCCTTTAATAAGGATATGTTGCGACAACTATTTCCAAAACATTTCGATCCCTAAGTTTGACAAGTATAAGAGAAAAAGTGATGCTCGTGATCAAATCAAAGACTTTTACATGGCTTTTCAAGAGGTCACATACAACAATAATTTTTTGATGCGATTATTTCCTCGTAGCCTAGGAACACTGTCACTAGAATGGTTTTTTAGTATACCCAAGGGATCCATTACGACATGCCCTGCACTATCTGAAAAAATTATACAACATTACTCCTTCAATATGGAGAATGATATCACCATGAATGACCTTTGCAACACAAAATAGAAACCTAATGATACCTTTGTATGCTTCTTACAGTGATGGCGTGGATTGGCAAGTCGTTTCCCTTGTGCCTTGCCGAAAAAACAACTAGTAAGCATATTCGTCCCTAACTTAAACCTGGAAATAGCCTTTCATTTACAAATGCACTGCGGCTCTAACTTCAAAGAAATTATAGAGAAAGTTAGTCAAATAAAAAAGACTCTCATTGCAAAGGGTACACTTAAACCAATCATAAGAGATAGACCTGAAACAAAACCCTCATATAAACCAAAGTTCTTCAACAAGAATAAAAATGTCATTGGTGACAACATTACAAACTCCAAAAGATTTCAAATTGTACATAATGGTCCGCTTCTAAAGATTTCTCAAGGACCTCACCCAAAGACACCTACAAAACGTATCCATTTACACCACTAATTGAATCAATCTCTGCCATACTTAAACAATTAGATACAGTGAACATGGTGCAGTACCCAACCACAATGGTACCATATCCAGAAGATGCTCCAAAACTAGGTTGATTAAAAGAGCATGAATGTTGTGATTTACATCGTGTTAAAGGACACAAAAATGATAGGTGCTTGAGACTGCGACATTATATACAAGACCTCATTGAAGAGTGAAAAATCACCGTTGATTCACCCCCTGACCCAGGATAGGGTCGCAACGAGAAAATGGGTATTCAAAGAGCCCTTTCCTAACCATGCAGATAAAAGGAACAAGAATCCAAATCACGGACAAACTTCTAATGACTATAGGACTGTTGCCTACGTTTATCCAAATAATGATAGTCCTTTTGATTCCCTTATAGGTTGTATCTGTTCATATGACGAATATGTTAATACTATTAGGATTTTAGAAAAACATTGTGTTGTAGGTACACGATGTGCCCGTTTGATCATACCAGATCCTGTACCTATTCCTAAGGTCCTAAGGAAGGTCAGTAAAATTTAATAGAACAGTTGGAGAAGACACCAACTAGGATATCAATTTTAGATCTCCTTAAAATCTCTAATGCTCATAAGAACATATTATATAAAATGTTGCAGAGTTCAGGAGTCTCCACAAATGGCGATCCTGTGTACCTTGAAGCGATGATTGCACACCTTGATTCCAACGATCATATTACTTTTGATTGCACTACAATCCTACGAAATGACCCAAAACACAACCTACCCTTATACATAGAAGTAGTTGTTACTCGTCGTACGATCAAGATATTACTTGTGGATGATGGATCTAGTTTAAATATCTACACTTTGAAGCTGGTTAAGTAGTTGGGGCCATTCAGAAATAGATCTAGGGGCTAAAACTATTACAATCATAGCATATGATAATGAGGAACATGAGTCAACAGGTACTATAGTAGTTCTTATGGAAGTATGGATGAATTGTCATGATATGATGTTCCATGTCCTTGAATTGGATCTTTCTTACAACATTCTCTTAGGGTGCCCATAGATCCATGTCATGTAGGTCATTCCTTCCACTTTCCATCAGTGTATTAAAATGTGCCATAGAGGACAGATAATCACCATTCAGGGTGATTTAGAAGCATTCATGCATTGTAGAGCATTACACATTTTATCTCATGCGGCCTATGAATGTCCTTATGTGGATATAGTTGTTCCCTTACAGAAAGAGGCTATAAAGGAACGTGTGGATCCAAAAACACTCACTCCTTGTAATCAAAACTTTTCGTCATTGGTCAACCCTTTCACATCATGGGAGGCAACGTCTGCAAATTATGGCCTAGGTGAGTAGTTTACTCTTCAACAGGCCTTACTGATATCATATCTTTCAGTATCACCTAGGACACGAAGAAAACCTCACTTTCAATTCAAGAGAACTCGGATAAATTCTCTAAACCATTGGAGAATTTCATTCCTAGTCATCTCCTATCTGAGGAAAAGATGTTAGAATATCCTATCAGGAGGGTACCTAAAGATACCATGGCATCATGTCATCAAGCTTTGCAGTATATCAAAGGCCACCACATGATGTATGTCATGGGCTATAATGGGTTTGGATGTGGTATACATGCACAAGGAAGGTTAGAACACATTCCTATTCCTCATTTTAAATCCAACAAACATGGCTTAAGAATCAGGCCTCATGACGATCCACCTTTTGAGATCAACGCCACATCTTTTGAACGTGAGGAAAAATCATCTCATTCAGATAACAATGTGGATTCCCAATGTAACCTATACGAGGATCTTGCCTCCACAAACCTATTCCTTGATTAAATTATTTTTACCTTATCTAGATCAAATTCCCAAACCAATTATCAAGTAACCCTTATATATACAGAACTTGTAGATTGGGATCAACAATTTCATGTGCCACTCGAATTCTTTGAAAATGATGAGGCATTCACAGAATTCATAGGACTCGGGGATTATATTCCGACTTGGGATCAAAAGAAAGGTTTTTCCATCAAACTAGATGCCTGCACATACTTTGGAGAAGAGATAGAGATGTGTGGACACTTGATTAAGAAGGTTGTGAGCAAAAGTAAGAATGCTTCAGTGAAGCCTTATGGAAATAATAAATGTAGGTCTCGTAGCAACAAAATTTTTAAGGCCCTAGTAGATAAGCAAAATGAAGAAATCATAGAAAAGGTGGAATACCCTTATAAATATGATCTCACACCTCCTATTGAGGTTGATCTTACTCTTCCCCCTGATCCTACACGGATGGAGGATGCTTCCCAAAATGCTTGTAGAAGAAACAATCAGTGTCAATATTGGTTCAGAAGAGGAGCCTTGAATGATAAAGTTGGGAGCTTCACTCTTCCCCCTGATCCTACACGGATGGAGGATGCTTCCCAAAATGCTTGTAGAAGAAACAATCAGTGTCAATATTGGTTCAGAAGAGGAGCCTTGAATGATAAAGTTGGGAGATTCACTCTCAACATAATAACAAAATGTTTTTTTGGAACTATTGCAAGAATATGCATATATATTTGCATTTTCATACGCAGATATGCCTAGTTTGGACCCAGACTTAGTCATGCACAACCTTGTTTTTCACCTAGACGTCAAACCTATCAAGTAGAAATCAAGAAAGATGCACCCCAAAGTTACACTACTTGTCAAAGAGGAACTGGAAAAGTTATTAGCTGCTGATTTTATTAAACCCATTGACTATTTAGATTGAATATCCAACATAGTCCCAGTTTAGAAGAAGCCAGTTGGTATAAGAATCTACACCAAATTCTGTGACATCAATAAAGCATGTCCCAAAGATGACTTCCCCTTGCCTAGTATTGATATGATTGTCGATTCCATCACTGGCTATGAAATGTTGTCCTTAATGGATGGTTTTTCAGGTTATAACCAAATCAGAATTCTAGAAGGAGGATCAACATAATACAAATTTCATCACCCCTTGGGGGATGTTTTGTTACTAAGGTCATGCCTTTTGGTCTCAAGAATTCCGGAGCCACCTATCAATGAACAAAGACAATGATCTTTCATGACATGATGAATGACATCATGGAAGATTACGTCGATGATATCTTAGCAAAATCTAAAACCAGAGGAGAGAACTTGGAAGTGCGTTGAGATGTATTTTCCAGCGTCTCTGAGATTACAAAGTAATGTTTGAATCCTAGGAAGTGTGTCTTTGGCATTTTTTCAGGGAAGCTCCTAGGTTTCATCGCTTCACAGAGAGGAATAGAGGTGGATTCTGCAAAGGTTACAAGGCTATCATAGAAATTCCTCCACCTACAAATCTCAAACAACTAAGAATTTTACAAGGAAAGATTTAGGCAATCCTTCGTTTCATTTCATAGCTTGCGGATAGAGTGCCATCCATTTACACATCTCCTCAAGAAAGATGTTACATTCAACTGGGGACCAAATTGTCAAAAGGAATTTGAACTTCTTAAACAATACCTTGTCAACCCGCCTGTACTCATGCCACCTACCCCAGGTGAACCTCTCTTGTTGTATATTTCAGCTACCCAATTTGTTATTGGTGCACTGCTTTCCCAATATAACCTAGAACATAGAGAAAGAGCAGTTTATTATCTTAATCGCACCTTGATTGCCTATGAATTGAGTTACCCGCAGATTTAAAAATCTTGCCTAGCAGTTGTCTTTGCCTTTCAGAAATTACATCATTATCTCCTTAATAATAAAACCAAGCTAATATCTAAAGTTGACCCTCTCAAGTTCCTTTTATCCAAACCCGCCCTTATGGAACAGATGGCGAATTGGATCATTCTCCTAAGTGAATTTGATATTGAGTTTGTTAACAAGAAGTCATTAAAAGGATAGGTACTATCCGATCAATTAGCAGAATCTCCCCTACCAAGAATGGAGTTGTTGTGTCTAGATTTTCCAAATGCATCCATGATGTATGTTGAAGATTCTGTCGAATGGAAAGTCCATTTTGATGGATCATTCACCTACCACGGATCAGAAGAAGGAGTCGTGCTCATCACTCCCACAGGGTCATTCCAAGGTCACTTTCGTTTGGGATTTCCTTGCACTAATAACATTGTAGAATATGAAGCACTCATTGTCGGCCTTAGGTTGGCTATCACTTGGAATATCAGATGAGCTACGAGTCATTGGCGACTCCCAACTTATTATTAAACAAGTTAAAGATGAGTATAAAGTTAAAGATGAAAAGATTATTCCATATAAGAAATTGGTTGAAACCTTGAAAGAATATTTTGTACATGTTATCTTTGAACAAAAACCAAGGTCACACAATAGATCAGTGGATGCCATGACTACCATCGGATCACTATTACTGCATATTTCCTCAGGAAAGTAAAATGTTGTTCTTCATAGACATTTATGAGTGCCCGCATATGACATGCCAAGAGTCATGTTTGGCATATGAAGTTGTTGGTCCCTTCTCTGCTTGGTATGACCCTATATTTAGATACCTACAAGATGTCACGTTTCCCCCAAACATTACCCATTCTAAATATAAATCCCTTATCCATCGTATAACCCATTACACCCTCCTAGGAGGTACTCTTTATCACCATGTCTACGACAGTAATCTACTTCGTTGTTTGGATGTTACTGAATCGATCCACGCTATTAAAGAGGTGCACATAGGTATTTGTGGAGTGCACACTAGCGGCATGGTATTAGCTAAGAAAATATTAAGAGTGGGATATTATTGGCCCACCATGGAAGGAAAATTTTGTAAGTTTGTAAAGAAATGTGAGCTATGTCAAAAATACAACAACTTAATACATGCACCAACATAGGATTTGCAACCTATCGCAACACCTTGGCCATTTTCTAGGTGGGGATTAGATCTCATAGGGAAGCTCCATCATACCTCATCAGATGGTCATACCCACATTATTACCACCATAGAGTATTTCAAAAAATGGGTAGAGGTTGCACCTCTCACTTATGTCACTGGTGCGCAAATTTCCAAATTCATTATGAATCACCTCATTTTCCGCTACGACATCCCTTCCACCATTGTCACTAATAATGGTAAGTCCTTTAAGAATAAAATGGTCAAATATTTATGTCAATGATTTTAGATTCAACTCAAGTGGTCCACCCCCTATTACCCTCAAGGTAATGGACATGCTGAGGCCACCAATAAAACTCTTGTACGGATCATGGAGAAAATGGTAAGTAAGATTGGTCATAATTGGAACTTACAAATACATCCTGCCCTCTGGGCCTATCGAATTTCCATCCACACTCCTACTAATGCGACCCCATATTCATTAGTCTATGACACTGAAGCCATCATACCCTTGGAAGTGGAGCTTCCCTCCTTAAGAATATCACTCTCGGGACTATCTTGATAAGGATGAAGACTATAGAGTTGCTCGGCTAGCAGAGCTAGAGATGTTGGATGAGAAACGTATGAGAGTGCTTAATCACCTACAGGTTTACCTAGAACTGAGTATCAAGAGGATATAACAAGACAGATCATTTATCATGAATTTTGATATAGGTGATCTTGTTCTATAAGAAAACCAAAAGAACACTATTAAGGACAGAGAAAAGAAAGGTAAATTTGAGGCTAACTTGGTTAGGGCCATTTGTTGTGGTGGCTAAGTATAGTTCAGGGGTATACAAGCTTAGCTCACTTAGATGGTGACAAGATTTGATGAATGAAATGCATCTCAAGCGCTTTTATGCTTGAATAAGAAGTTCCTTGAAAAAGTAAGAAAAAAAAGCAAAAAATAAAAAAAATCAAGAAAACAATAAAGGAAAAAACAAGTTCATCCAAATATGAAAACCACACAATGGTGGTGCATTGGATTGGTCCTTAGGTGAAAACTAGTTTTCTACACTTAAGGAGGGTTCAATGTTCACAAGTTACTCTTACATTTGGAAAAATTAACTATCACTTCTAGATACCTGACTCGATTCCCTTGTCAAGTCTAGGAACCTTCCCAAATCTACCTTTCCAAGCTGTGATCTGGCTTGTTTGTTTCTTATATCTATGTCAAGGAGTTTCCTTTGTATATTCCCATCTAACGCTGAGGGAACCTTCACGTTTCACCTTCTTGAAAACATACATGTGTGGCATTATACCTTTTGTATGTTCTCTGCATCATGCTAGGGGCATCCACGCTTCTTTCTCCTTGTACATCGCTTTCAAAACAGACCTTGGAAAACACAAAAACATTAAGAGCAAATATACAAAAATCTAAACATTCTGGAATACCTCACCCCCTCTAGGGAGGATGCTACATCACGTAGAATAAAATTGTCTTTAGGAAACCCCGAAAAATAATGTGAACAATAGCCTTGAAAATTTATCTTTTACAATGACACCAAAAACAATAGAAAACATATCAAAGTTGTCCTGCAAAAACAAGTAGTCTTAAGTTACTTGCTTTAGTGGTTCAGTTTTGTAGAGTTTTGATAGTACTTTATTCCCTTGTTGTATGTATGAGTCTAATCTGAATTCATTTTTTTAAACTTAGGGTTTGAAAGTTTTACTTGACTGTTGAATTTTAATTCATGTTTTATCTTTCATACTTTACAAATTTGTTGTCATATTCTTTTGTGCATTTATCTCCATTGCATTGTACTTGACATGTTAGACAAGTATTGATTTGATTTATGCTTACTTAAAGCATGTTTGAGTTCATTCCTTGATATCGTTGTGTTGTTTGGATTCATATTTGCATGCTTGTGATTATTTATAGTATGTTTAGTTTGTTAACTAGGTTGTGCTTGTATGTTTGATATGTACATTTGTTTTTCATCATTGCATTTATCACATATATCATTTCTCAACATCATCTAACACCATCATAAATACATCATATATACAATAAAAATGCTAAAGTTTTACATCATGCATGTATACTAAGCTAATCATCACATATTGTATCATCAATGGGGGCAAGAGGGGTTGTGCATGATCACAAATCTATCCCCCCCGCATCAATATCATCTATATCATCCTGTATGCTAACATCTACCAAAGTATCTCATGAATAAAACATATGATATTATCTAAAGATGTATCATCAATCTAAAATATGTGGCACATCATCGATATCTATCATGATACATACATGTGAAATGAAATCATACAACATCATGATATACTCAATCAAATATCTATAAACATGAATCATCATCATAAAGCATATAAAAACATGACAATATACATCACCAAATGTCCATATATACATGTGTAAATGTATGTCTCAAAATAAAATATCATTGGTACAAAATCTTCCAGGGCATGAATAAAATAGCCTTATCATGAGGCATCAAAATATACATCAATCAACCTTCATAAGAGGCATGCAATACAAACACACACATACATACATCAATATAAAAAGAGAGAGTCAACCATGGCTCTCACCCTCTCTTGGGTTTCCTAGTCTACAACCTAGAGGATGAAATGGCACAGCTGGTGTGATGGGCCGACTCCAGGTGTACCACCCTGATGTCCAGGTGGCTACTGAACTGATCTAACTTACCATCCTGATCTACATGACCTGGAGCCTATCCTGCTCACATCTAACTGATCAAAGGGTGTAACACACTGCCCTACTATAACTGCTTGGTATTAGGTGGCCTTATAATATGAGGCCTCACCATTAGCTCTCATGATATCCTGTAATCATCTCTGTGTCACCAAAAGTTGTGGCTGCATGTACAACAAAATCTCGCTCCACTGTCAGTCTATTAATGTCAGTCATGGGCATGTCTCAAGGTGGATTCCTATCATGTTGATTTCTATCTGTTGTAATGGTTTGGACCTAGGCACGTGCCTGATCTCTCTGAATGGTAATACCCTATACCTGATCCTAGGCGTGGTCCCGTTGTACAGTGACACCCTTTTTCATATGTCTGGGCCTGATGTAGGAGGCTCAATATTTGCGTACCCTGCACAGCTAGCTGTCGTATCTGATATACTATCATGCTACCCCATCTCCACCTTGAGCAACCTGTGCTCTCACATGATCTCTCTCTGTACTGTCACAACTTGTAGCTGTGCTTTGGCCTGATCTCACTCAACCGCTATCTATAACTGCACAACTACAGACCTGCTGTAATTACTGTTGGAGGTAAACTAACTATCCATCATCTCCACCTAGAGGATGGGGTGAAGGACCATGTTGAGCCGCTGCATGTACCTATTGTAGTGGAATATATACCCCCACTGGAATACCCACTAGAGGTAACTATATATGAGGAGCATGGGGCACCTGTCTCTTCCTAGGTCCTAGGCCCCTGTCCGTGTGGATGCTGTAGTGGAGGACCATATCCCCCACCCCCATCATGACATTGGTCATCGAAGGGATCATCTTCCTCCTCCTCATCATCATCATTTCCATCATCCCCACCACCATCATCACCATTGCTAGGAGGCCCCACTAGAGGTGCTCTCACTCTTGCATCCCACACTACTCTAGGAATCGTCAATCGATGAGGTAAAACTGTGTGATACCATGTAGCATACTCCCCGCTATGCAACTCGGATCTCTGACCTACCATAAAGGTACCCACTGAATTAGCACCATCTGTAAATAGATAGCCATGGCCCTATCTCTAGTGATCTGTGGCCCCATGTCAACATACTCTCGGTCCCTGCGAGAATACCACATATCCGGCCCTGGTACATCCTGTATAATGCCAAACTGTCTATGGCACCAATAAACTCTATAAACTCCCGAATATAAATTTGCAGCTGACAAACATGAAGTGCTCCACGATCGCTATACTCATCTCTAAGCCATTCCTCAGGCCACTAGAAATGTCTATATGGCCTCCATACTATCGAGGCCTGTCTGTAAAGTCATCTAATTCTCAACGGTAGTGGTATGTGTCTCCCATGTTTGGCCGCACATCATCGCCAATCGAAACCCAACCCATGCTAGAAGGCTCCTCTAGAGCTTGAGCTCTCAAAACACATATGGGGCGACCAATAGCCATGGGATCCCACACCCAAATCTGTAATAATCTGGCAGGTCCTACCATCTTCTGAGGGTAGTATGTGATCAAGTGCAGGTCCCAGTATAAATGTGCCAGTATGCACTGGCCCCAAAAATATGTCATGCCATCAATCAAACTACGTATCACTCCAATAAGTTTGAGTGGAAATGAAGCTCTGATCTTTTCAGGGAGTAAAAATCCACTGAAAAAAGCCATCAGGTATACTACGACTCGATCAAGCTCAGGATCCTCTATACACCGCGATAATCTCACTGTCATCCTTCCGACGCGGTATATCTGGAGCACCAAACAACTCTAGAATACACTGATCAATATCAGGTTGCTGGATCGTATACTGAATCAAATCACCCCAAATAGGGACTCACATAATACACCATACATCCTCCAAGGTAATGGTAATCTCACCTAGTGGGGAGTCAGAAGAACTGAATCCCATTGTGTCACCGCTTGGCTAGGGCTGTCCAGAAGGCCATGGTCTAATGTGATCTATGGCATATCGGCCACATAGGCTAACCTAGTAACATATAGTAGGATATCCAATATCCTCTGATCCTCCTCATCAAACTTGTGCCTCTATCGCAGCCAGTCAACCATATCTCTCTTTGATATGAAGGATGGGTAGTAGTCTCTACGCAACAGAAAACAATACACTTGTTAGGGATACATTTCTATCTACTTCTATCTACGTTTCTATTCTCTTCTATTTTTATTCTTCTAAAACATACTAATTTTCATTTTCTTCTATGACATTCTAGTCTATATTCATCTACACTTAGCTTATTTTCTTACAAAAAAATTGATTACAGTGTTTTCTTCTGGTGCATGCATGCCTCCTTCGATGCCTACTGCATGTATTCAATGCATACACCTCAATGCATATACACCCATTTCTAAACTCATACATGCGCCCATCTCGACGCATGTATGCTCCCAACCTCCTCCACCAAACCCCCTAGCTACACAGGATGCATATGCACCCAGTTTGATGCCTACGCCTCCCAGTCGATGTGCACATATGCGCGCGTGGGTTTTTACCCTCCCGATGCATATGCACGTCCACTTCAACGGATACGTGTACATGTACCCGTATTTTGATAGGTATGCCCACGCGTACCCATGTTTTTGGTGCATGCACATGTGCATATGTATTTTTTGCCCTAAAAGCTAACCTAAAATGCTAAAAAAGTAATTAAATGCAAAAATTGACAAAAAAGATAGAGCACTCACAAAGGGTCAGTCCGCTACGTCCTGAAGATACTCCCGGATGTGGTCTACTTGCGTCCTCCTCCTCTGAAGCCTCACCATCTCACTCAAATACTCTCGCACTCACTCACGGTAAAAATTTGTAAGAGCTCTGCTACAAATGAACTGGTCGTGATTGATTTACCCCCATGGGTGGGTATATTAGGTAGTCATGATGCCCACGGGGCATATTTTCTCTGTTGTGATCACTCTAGACACTTCTTCTGCTTCACCGAAATAATTATTTTTATTAAATAATCATTATTTTTATTAATTTTCTGCTACATTGGGGTACTATTTGCCACCTAGCGCTCATTTCTTCACCCCTAGGGATTTTACAAATATTTCCACGCACTATTTTTCGTTCTATTTTGTTCTATTTTTATCTATCGCCATGATTATTTTTAAATAATTATTTTTGGCTTCTTCTTCTTCTCGTTGGGATATTTTACTACTACCTGACACCCATTTTCTTTGCTCTAGCAGCATTTTCATGTGCTTCTAGGAGATATTCCATTTCTCAAATTCTTCTGACCTATCAAAAAAATCTAAAAAATTATAAAATCATTCAAAAAACCAAAAACATTGAATTTTTTTGAAAAATTGACAAAAATTTGTAACAAGCTTGTTTGCAGCTGAAATTTGTATCTCTCACATGGTATTCATCTCATATCTTGTTGACGTTTTCACTTGTTTTGAAACAATGAATCATGGATCACCTAACTCTACAACCATTTACAAAAGCTACGCTGCTTACTTCATGTTTGTACTCTGGGGCACACCGAGTTTCCTGGTACTGTTTCATTGTGCACACTACTTTTTCATTGGACCCAAGTGTCCTCCATCTTTCCCTTACATGTACAATTTTCTTGGGGCACCACTTTCTACCCTTGTCATTTATCACTAACATTTGGGACTTCAACTTGATAACAAAATATTTATGTAACTATCTTGAACGTTGTTGGTTTGAGTGTGTGTGATTGTACTTATTTCCCTGTTAGGTGAGTTTTTTTGCTTCTTGTATTGCATTGTATTCGTGTATGTTGCATGGGGTTGGCCATTTTTTTAGCAATGGGAAGTTCTTTGTATCTTGGCTTTTCATGTCATTTTACGTTACTGTCATATGATCATATTTTAATAAGGACCGATGATGAAGATTACTAGAAATATGATGAATAGAATTGTTTATATAACACTGGTTTGTGGATAGCTCAAAATTCTTTTTCTTTGTTGTTTCTCTTCGTTATCACCTTTCTTCTCTTCAAACTTTTATTTCTTCTATTTCTCTTTTTCTTATCGATTCGATCGAGTTCCTCCATCACCCCATCGAAACTTCAAGGGGGCATCCTTCATCCTACTAATTTTTCTTCTACCCCTTCAAAAAAATTAGTTGTTTGTATTTGTCTACTTTCTTTGAAGTGACATCACATACATCACCTCAAAGAGGGGAAAAATGTAGACACCTATAATTTGTCTACATGATCTTATTACTAAGATCATACTAACTACCCTAGTCTCATGTTAATTTACTACACTACGCTAGTGAAATTACCCTTTACTAACCTCTATCTACACCCCTAAACCATGTTAATCCCTCTCTAACTAGATTCTATAAGCTTGTTCTCCCTTTAATTAACCTTGTTTAGGTTAATTAACCCTCCTATTGACTTTCTAAGAAAGATTTGACTTTCTAAACAAATATCTTACCTTTCCAAAAAGCCACTTAGCTTTCCAAATTCTAGTTCACACCTCCAAATGTACTTTTCTAAAAATCACCTTTTTGAACCCTTTTTAGTCCCACATGCATCCAAAAAATCCTTTTCTCAAATCCAAAAACTATAAATAGAGGGATACCCCTCCCACCTAATTTCCTAAGAACTCTCTCTCTCTCTCTCTCTCTCTCTCTCATTTCTGATTTATAGCCATTTTAGGTTCTTTTTAGAGTTTATTCTTCATAGTTTATTTGAGCTATTTGTTTGTTATTTGCATAATCTCATTTCAAAGTATTTAGGTAAATGGAAGAAGCCATTAATGGTGAGCTTCGATTCTTAAGTTTTTGAAAAATCAACAATCACAAAACTGATTGTCTAGAGCTTTAATAGGTTCATTTATTGGCTTTCATGGAGTAGAGAACTAATATATTCATGTTTAGGGGTTGATTGTTTGTTTCAAGCTTTATATATGCATGTAAATAGGTAGCTCTTGCTTATCTCTAAGCTGATGGTCATTGAGTTGTTTGTCTTAAAGATTTTGGGGTTTCTTTAGAAGTTCTTACCCCATTTTATAAGATTTTGAAAACTTTTCGTTGTTGACAATTAGAAGATAAGGGCATCATTTACTTTGGTTCTTGCTCATGTGAGTGGTCTATATCTCCACTCCTTGTAGGCGAGCTGTTACTCCAGTTGAGTTCTCTCCTTCATCTAGTTCTAAGGCCATTTTTCATCCACCACCACAGGTTGTTACTCATGCGCACACTCCAACGCATCCATCCATTGTTACATCATATCATCTACCACATCATGTTACTATTGCACATTAGCTTCCACAGCCCTTGGCATTTTCGCTTCTCACCATCACTTCACCCATCATTGGTGCCGCTCCACATGACATTCAATTCAGCTCATACACTCATGTATGCTTTCATTCCACATGCTTCCACCGCTTCACACTGACTTGGTCTTTGGTGGGTGATTTCTATCATCTTAACCCCCCCAATGATGCACTTGATGTTCTTATGGTTCTTACATGACTGTTGAAGGATCTGTTACAATAAGAACCTCTCTTCACTCTTGCACTACACACCTTCTCGATCAATCTATCTAGCGCACATCAATCAAATCACTTGTCCTGATGATGCACTCTTGATTTATGGTTTATTCTTGACTACTAAGGGGTCTGATATAAATGGAACCTTAGCATCAATCTACACTAGGGGCCATCACTCTTCTTCCACCCACCTTCATCATACTAACATACACCTTACTGTCCTAATACGGGCATCACATGCTCTTACACATTATTCATTTTCCACTTTATCATTAATAATGAATTTATTCATACATGTTATACACCTTTTCACAATCACATTATACCATAATATATTGTCACATACACTACATTCATCATTTATCTAACTATACTCACATTATTTCACATCAACATTTACCCATTACGAAACGATTCACTATTTACAAACACGAACAATAGTCAACACATTACATATCACACCTGACAACAATAATCAATGAATCATACATCATCATCACAACAACACATCAATAAGCATCAAATTCAATGATCATACGCCAGTAAATCCATCCATATATATATCCTTCACAGTCATAGGTACAAAACATCTCATCACTGGGGGGAAACTTCCCTACATTAACAGAGCAATACATATCATATCTGATCATCGCTATCACTATATACAAAAACAAGAGCTCTAGAACTAGAAGCCTTGCTGTTAACTCATGCGTCATTAATCGTGACCTCTATATCTCTCTATCTGCCTACACAGTAGTGTCACCTCTGTCTACTGCTATGCGAAGTGACTCTTTAACTCAACAAAATGTGTAAACACATCTTGTGCTAGAGGGTCGCCACCCTTCGCCTCTCTAGCTCTTTGTGTCTCCTCGCGGGCCTTTTCTCTTTACCATCATTTTCTTCTTAATATACACACACTTTTGTCAATATTTCTCATATACATTATCTATTTCATCCTTACAGTTCTTACTTTTGAACTCAACGTGTCCATTCTCATTATCACACCCCCTTTTGCCGAAAGGGGGGAATATAATTAGGGATCATCCTATAATTCCCCTCACACTACTACGTGATAGATCTACTTTCATAATCCATCTTTATCAAACATTTAGTCATACACCATACATGAAATTTCACAGTCACCTTCTAGGTGATTCCCCATAATGACCTAACCTGGGGGTAACAACCATAAAATCTCTCCATGAGTAACCAATAAATCAATCATATACACTTCAATCTCTACAACAATAAAAATCACATCAATAAATCAACATGAACACAACACATTTATTCCTCCTAGATGACCTAACTTGGGAGTTATATCACCACTTTCCTAGATGACCTAACATGGGAAGTTATTCTACACTTTGCGATTGCATTTCCAAATGACTTAACATGGAAGCCACCACATACACATTGCGATGACACCCTAGGAGTGGGGGAAATGAGACATCATTTCCTTTCCTATACTGATCCTATACGGGTTATCACATTTGATCGAAAATTTGGATCCAAAATCACCAAAAAATTTATCTTTTTTCGTCTGCAATGGCTAGATCTTTTGAGGATGTAGTTAAAGTTGGAGAATAAAACTAGACCTCTCTCCCTACACTCTTCCTCTGGAGGCAGGACGCCAAAATCCTCAGTTTTTCATACACACGCAATTAGGTTGGGAACTGATCACTCCCTTACCCCATCACATCTCCATCAACAAACATAAGTCAAAATCATTCAATCATTAAACACCCATAATCATCAATCTCACTTTAGCTACTCCTCATAACGGTCACACATCTCTCATTACGTCACATGGATAAAAACGTTGATCCATGGTTAATCATGCTATATGTTCTCACTCAAAACACGTACTTCTACTACACTCTTCGATGTACTTCAATGACATGGACTTCTCTATACTTTTCAGGTATGTAACTCTATCTATTTTATGTTACCGAGCTTTCGCTCACCAGCATAAAGTGGGGGGAAAATGTAGACATAAAATCACACACCACTATTTATTATACTGCCAAGTATGTTGTTTTATATATGGATCTTGCATAAGAAAATTATACACTAGATGACCCATTCCATAGGCCATCCACATGTCTTGTTAGTATTTTTTTGCTTTTATCTTTCACATTTGTCACTCGTACACACATAGTTATGGACTCAAGTCACAAGGTATCCATGTCTGTCAGTTCTCTCATTCATTTTTCATCACTTGTCTCTGGATACTAGTGCCTAGGGACTGGACACTAACATCAGGCACTCCTATCCATCATGGGTGCCCCTGTCCTCTTTATGTTTGATCTTATTTTTGACATTTGAGGTCAGTTCTTTTCAGATTTTCCCTCTCATCTCCGGAGGTACTAGTTGGCATGTCGGGTCATTAGTGTTGAAATTCAAACAATAGATCCCTATATAAAGACAACATACATACCATTATAAGGGATGAATTATTCTTATCAAGGGATAGCTATATGCATAGAGTAAAGGGACTGCATTTGGGCCATTACTATGCATACACATTGCATAAGAAGGGGAATTCATTTCTATTCTATCCACACATTTTCCTTTTTATCTAGCTATTGCCTGCTATCTTGGCGTCATTGGCGCGAGGGCAACCTAGGAGCACTATTGCAAACATAAGCACACAAAACTACATTGGATTTGAAATATAGTGCAGCGCTCGGTTGTAAGTCCACCATTGTGGAGGTTGAGGACAGTCTGACCCCTCATTTTGGATCTTTATTTTTTAGGATTTTATGTCTATTTGAGAGTTTTGTAGGTAATTTATTCATTGCAGGTTTACAAGTACCTCGGCGATCCAAGTGCAACATACACGTGACAAAAAGTGAACAAGTGCGAAGCCCTATCGACTATATCGGAACCAGGTTCCAACCTTTTCTACAGACTAGGGCACCCAGAAATTAGACCATAGAGCCCTGGGTGCCCCCATCCCTATCTAGGCGTCCCAGTCTAGCCGATTCTACCTCTGTAGCATTTTTCTGTGGTTCATTGCGATGGTCTATTCTTCTATTTCATCACACTACTCAATCCCATGTCACTGCGAGGTAAGAAAATCAAGGTAATTGTTTTATCCCTCCTATTTCCTTTCATTACTAAAATTAAATAAATTGTTTAACATTTATATTTCGTTGAGTTTCATTTACAACAACTCTGTACATTTAGATTTTAATAAAATAATAAGATTTTATTCAATCAATGAGGGTAATTGATATGTGGTGAGGTGTCTTTGTCACCATCATGTGGGGTTTTATTTATTTATTTATTAGTGTATTAATTTTTTTACGGATTATTATATTTTAATGATGTTTAGTGTATTTTTGTAAATTATGTAACCATGAAGATGCATTTTTTGATTTCTACAATAGCTAGCGATGAATAAAAAAAATTGGTTGCATCTAAAATCTCTATATTAGATATGTCGGGATCAATTGTGGTTTCATATCCTATTACTACATATACTTTTTCCATATCTATTATGCATGTATCTTTAAGGGTATTCACTCCCCTCCAAGTATAAATGTTACAATGCATATTCCTATGTGCACTAATATTCCTACATCTCTTGTGCACACCTATGGGGATCCACACTCTTCTTTTACTACACATGTCCTTGAACATCTTATACATGATTTGCAAGCTAAGGTTTTACAATTAGAGCAAGGTATATCTAGACCTTCTAATGTAATAGAATCTAATAAATGACTTCACTCTTTTCACGTTGTTTGCTTAGACTATGCTCACAATGACAAACTTATCACTAAGATTTTTTCTATAAATATTAAGGATTATGATTTTCAATGGTTCTATGATTTAACTATTCAATCTATAAGGGATTTCAATATATTGGCTAATCAATTTATTTCGCACTTCTCTGCTAACATAAATGAATAAAATACAACAAGGCTTTAATGAAGCCATTAGTGATTATGTCTCACACTATAAAATAATGCTTACTAAAATGAACAACATACTTTTAGACAATGGGCTTCAAGATTTATTTACTTAAAGCTTTTTATCTACTTTGTAAGAATCTCTTATATTTGAAAAATGTTGATCCATTGATGAGCTATGTCACACTTTTAAAGAAAGAGAGGTCAAACTCGTATCATTGAACAAGATTAAGTATGTGTTTACCCAACCTAATGCATATACATCTAAATTCCAATGCAAATCTAATTACAAAGGGAAAACCAATGACAATAAAGTTGAAGTTAATGTCATATTTTAACCTACAAAGCTATGATTACAAATGGCTCCTAAAAGGAAATCCACATGGTTCCC
Source organism: Taxus chinensis (assembly GCA_019776745.2). Lineage (NCBI taxonomy): Eukaryota > Viridiplantae > Streptophyta > Pinopsida > Cupressales > Taxaceae > Taxus > Taxus chinensis. Next base: position 760,397,369 of record CM034153.1, read on the forward strand.
CTCTCCTCTATATGTGATAGTACACAAGTTTCTCGAGTGTAACCTTGTATCTTTCCCCCTATTGAGGTTGATATAAACAAGCCTCAGGGTGAATATTTTGACTCTAGCGCCTATTGCGACTATCATATATGTATTTCGAACTCTACTAACAAATTCTTTAAGCTTCGACATGTTATGCAAGATATAATTGATACCAATGCCATTAAATTTGATTATCCTCTTGAACAATCTAATCATCAATTCAATGCAAATTCTAAGCCGAAGATATTTAATGATCCACTTCCTAATCATCATAATTCAGAATCTTAAAACTACTTAGAGGTTCATCATATTTATAAGGCACAACTGCCTTGTAATACATATAATCATCCACTTGATTCTCTTATTGGTAAAATTACTTTTTCTTCACCTCCTAGACCTATTATTACCTTCAACGATAATGACATACTTGATGGTGATGCTAATACTAATGTGCTTTTATATACGAGCCTTTGTCAATAAGTATCATATCCATAGTGTCTTGTTTGATAGTGGTTATAGAAACATGTAAAATATTCTATATTTTACTCTTAAGAATTAATATTGCTCACATTATTAATATTGTGTGTACTATTATATTATATTTAATAATATAATATTATATATCAAATTGAGTTGTTAAGAGCTGTTAAAACAACTCGTATAGTTTTAGTGAGTATTTACTTGCTTCATATTTTATAGGACATGATCCGTCCTATACATATGCATTATATTGGGTGAATGAGAATGAAGAGTTCGAATGCTATATTCTTATGTAACAACTTTGTACCAAATTTCATTCGTCAAAATTAAGGTAGCATGATAGTAATTCGAGTCCATACAGGGTCTCCTAAAGAACAAACCGGATGGTGGCATTTCTGTTAGTTTATTCGGCGTTCAAAGTCGTGTGCATGAATTCATGTCTGCAGAGTGTTTTCTACGGATCTGACATCTATACGTCCCTACACTCAGTCGGATCGTGCATTCAGTCCATAATAAGAACACTCTTCTATCTGAATATTAAAGCCTTCCACCACTGTCGCAGCCTTCAAGTTTATTCCATCACCATCTGGTGCATATTACCTACACACCTATTTTATCACTAGAACAGGCGCTATGACCTATGACATCACTATCAGATGTGTACGATTCGATAAGGTTGGTGTGGAAATTCTCGCAAGTATCTTTGCAGTTTTGATAACCGATTATCATTTATTAGCTTGCTCATACGTACACCATTTAATCATTACCTGCTACGGTGGAACAAAGAACACAAGTTACCCCGCGCACATGAGCGTGTAGTGGCAGGGTGGGGATGCGCGGCTACGGATGTACGACAACGCATTTTACCGTCTCGCGCACAGAGACGGTTACCCTCCACTCAATTTGCACCCATGTATGGTGTGCCACCCATAAACACATGTACCATGACCATTCTTTGTGGATGAGGTGGCGGTGAAAGGACGGTCGCGCAAAGTTTTGTTAGTGCCGGAAATGCTTCTTGCAATGTCGGGGGTGCCGCCCAAATCTTCGTCTAATCATTCGTAACAATTCGTTGAAGCTTGCATTTAATACCCTTGGGGAGGCCGCTTCCTACCCACCTAAACCGGTTCATCCGGTTGCCCATCCCAAGGACTTAACAATTTAATCGCGTCCCCTTCCCGCAAACAGTTTAACCGCGTACCGTTTCCTTCCCTTCTAGCAAATGCAAATATGACCTAGTTTAAAAGAGCAGAGCCAACGCTGGATTGAGTGGTTTAAAGGTAAAATAACAAAATTTTGCGTGGAGGAGAAGATTATTTACACACAATATTGGATTCAACTTGTTTGCCAGGTACAAGAGGAGTTTACCATTACATTATAAGCAATTTTAGTATTTTTAAACACTGTTAGTAATGAATCTTTGTTTACAGTATAATTTAGTAATTTTAGTGTTTTTAAACTCTGTTACTAATGAATCTTTGTTTAAAATTATTTGGTAAAAATATTGACAAAATGATCTTGATGTCACTCATACAAATTGCAAAATTCATTGCCATTGACCAAGCCTCTAATTAAATGATGTTTGAGTTTAATGTTTGGATCAAAATTTAAAATTAGATTATTGGACAATTGTATGTGTAAGCACAAGTTGAACATCTTTAAAATCCACTAACAATGTTCTTAACATCATATCTTGTATGCAAGACATTGTAAGAGTTGTATATTAAGTGTTAGTAGAGGATAAAGAAACAAACTCACTTCCCAATCCAAAGCAATAACCTAAAGTAAACTTCCTATCATCAAGAAAACATTCAAAATTTAGATTTTTGTATGCAATTAGACATAATGAACTTACTGGTATGAAATCAATACCATTATTATGAGTATCTTTTCCATATTTGAAAAAAAATCACTACCTATAAATGCTTTAGTAATGGATTGCCTATAAATTTAGAAACTAGTTAAACCCAATAACAATTGATTTTGTAGACAAAATTTATAAGTTGGAGGATGAATAAGAGTTCAATTATCAGTCTTTTTCATTATAATTCATCTCATTTTTCACAACATTAACCCAATTTTTTTTCCTTAGACTAGCTTACGCATGATTTATAGGTTTATTAAACATACATAACAATGCAAATATATTGTTTTCGTTATAAACGTTATTAAAAATTTGAATTATTTGACTTGAAGCCTTGTGATCGCTCTCTCCTAGTTCTGATTCAACATTTAATTTTCTCTACAATGTTTGACAATCTTTTTTTTTCCATCTACATCTAGATATTTAGTTATAACATTCATATTTGGATTAAACAAATGTTATCACTAATCATGAGCCAGGGAACCACATATCATACTAAATGCATAGTTACATTTTTTTAAGGGGAAAATGTTTTCCCTCGATTTTAGTGAAAAATAAAGGATTAAATCCATTGTCCACTATTTACCCTTTGTATTTTATGTACGTTATAAACTTTCTATATATGATAATAATTAATTACATCAATCAAGATGGAAAACACAGTCCACTATCCATAATGTTTTTTTCGTTAAGATGGAAAACACATTGTCGTCAAGATGGAAAACACAGTGTGTTTTTCAACATTTTCAGGGTGGCCTATTTGAGTGTCAAGTATTAGTTTGCCCCTGTTTCTACCGATCGAGCCCTAATACACCTAATGTGACAATTGAACATGTGTTAGAGCTAGATTTGGAATCATTTATACCAATCAAAGCCTAATACATGTTAAATTAATGTTAGGTGTTGTAATATAGTTTAGGGTGTTGTAATTGTGTTATATAAGATGACAAGTTAGTGTTTAGGGCATCATATCAGTGCTTGAGTGTTTAGGGTATCGTATGATTGTTTAGGATGACACATTAATATTTAGGGCATTCCAATTGTGTTTTGTAAAGTGACCCATTAGTTTGTAAGGTTTCATTATAGTTTTGAGGGTTTCATATCAGGTTTTTAGTTGTTTTGTTAATGTTTAAAGTATCTTGATTGTCAATTATGCTATTTAGGGTGACCCATCAGTAGTTAGGTTTTTGTATCAATGTTCGAAGGTTTAGAGTGGTGTATTAGTGTTTAGGGTGTCATATGAGTGCTTATGACATCAAATTATTAGTTAAGGTGTCCTAATTATATTATTTACGGTGATCCCTTAATGTTTATAGTCTCCTAATAGTGTTTAAGGTGTCATATTAGTGTTGATCATTGTTAGCGCAAAATCACAACACCCCCGAATGGCTTGGTTTTGTGTGGGGCATTCGATGTGATTGCACAACATTGGACCATCTCTCAAGCTGTGGGACTTGCGGACTTGAGATGGACCTCCAGAGAAAGTTGGTTCTTGTTCCTAAACTACTTGCCACAAGCTACTCCAGTGCATGTAAACTAATCTATCCTAATCTAACCATTCCAAGGAGACATGGAGAGAGAGAGAGAGAGAGAGAGAGAGAGAGAGAGAGAGAGAGAGAGAGAGAGAGAGAGAGAGAGAGAGAGAGCCTACACTAATGCGGTGATACACCAGAAAAGAAAAGGGGCGAGATACTCTACTAAGGGAGGATGAAACATGGGAAAAAAGAGACGAGGGAGGTCAGATAGAAGTGACACAGACCCAGATCCAAATCCGCCATCAAAACTCCATGAAACACGACATCTTACACCTGCAAACGTGAAATACATGCACATGAAACACACACGAAATGGAGAGGCACAAAGAAACAACAAAACCCGAGAAAGGGTTGAAGAACACCATAAAAACATGATTTTATTGCTCTATGAGGTGCACAGATCATTACATGGATGCTCAGAAGCATAAAATCTGCTTGCCTGGCGTAAGAGAAGGCTTACAACTCAAATGGAGTCGGGAAACAAATTTGATAGAGTTTCCCCACACCCAGAATATCTCTCCTCTCAGATGAGAAGTGTTTACAATATAGAGAAAGATAAAAAACAAAGAGAAAGAAGGAAAAACGGATCTTTCCCTACAAGCTCAACCACCAACCATTAATGCTCCTAAAAATCCACCTACAATCTGTCCATTCTAGTTCCCCATGTCTTTGGCGTGTTAAAGGAGGAATGGCGGATCAAATCAAATATGATCTGGTTGTAGAAGCAATCAGATCATGCATTAATGGTAGGAAATACGTTTCCCTATTTTAACCCACCTAACCTTATCAAAATTAAATTTTCAGGCTTCTATGGCGTAGAGGAGGTCAAGACCTTTCCAATGGTACCAAATTTGTCAAATTTCGAGCACTGGAACAAAAGATATGCCCATTTGAATATTTGAATCAAATCTGTACAAAAATGGCAAAAAACCACTTTTGTAAAATGGATCTGTAGGCCTGAAATTCACTTTGGTGCTTTTTTCACAAAGATGCAAAATTCTAAAAAACTTCCCGCAGCCTTGCAAGCCCGAAATCCACTTTAGCCAAAAAGCCTTTGCGGGCCCAAAAATTGAAATTGCACTTTTTGCACAAAAATTACAAAAGTGCAAAAGTTCCCCACAACCCCACAACTTGCATTTTACATTTGGCGAACAAACCTCTTCGGGCTCGCGGGCCCACACTTGCAAAATGCACCATTTGTAAAAGTTACAAAATTTCCAAAGTTTCCCCGACGGCCAGCGTCCCCGCCGCTGACAAGGGCCTGACACGTGGCTTCTCTAGGCGTTGGCGGAGGTGTGGCTTACTTTTATACTTTAAGTCTTTTCAAAACAAAATCAACATTTCCAAAGTTCCTCCGACGACCCGCCTTCTCGCTTTGACTTGAAACATGGCCACGTGTCCCTTTGCGGGCCTTAGGCATTTTTTCCTTCATTTCTCTGCACAAAGATCCTCCGCGGACTCGCGGGTTCGCAATTGTAAATTGTGCCTTTTGCAAAAGCACAAAGTGCCAAGATGTCTCCCCAGCCCCGCAGGTCTGCAATTTACTTTGGCGAAAAGTCTTCCCCAAGCCCGCTGGCCCACTTTGGCAAAAAAATCCTTCCAAGGCCCGCCGACCCGTAACTTACAAAATATGAGGAGTTAGACGAAATTCTTTATATTTTTGGAAAGGGGAAGAAATTTCTTATCTGATGGAAATGCTTTCAGGGGACCTTATGTGCTTAAAATATATAAAATCTAGATTGAAGCACTAAAGGAGGAAAAAATGGTGCTAGTTGACCAAAAATAAGTGTGAGCTTATTTTGGTCAACAATTTGGTGACTCATGGAGATCACCTGCCTGCTAGGTGAAATGATCAATTGCCTTGAAGCATCCATTGGGCATGGAGTCTACCTGGTAAACACAAATCTGATCTAAACTTTGAAAATCTGATCCCTGAGCCACTTAGACACCACTGAAACTGGAGCTGATCTCATCAAATACCATTTCCAATGCATTGTGCACGAGCAACAAAACACCACAACACACTATGTACAAAATGAGAAATCATACACACCCCAAGTGGGGTATGCAGAGTGTGCTCAAGCACTTCTTATGCTGAAAGCAAACCTACCTACTCTACTCTAACCAGAGAGATGGGTAATTTCAAACAAAACCTACTACTGGTGATGAGAAATAACTAACCTTCCTTACAATTGGCTGCCATGAAATTGATTTGGCATTGAATATAACTGAGATTAGGAGTGGAATGTTGACTGCAATTTTTTTCTTGTAATGTCCCCTTTTCTACGCCAAAGACCCATGGACCAAGTCGAGTCTAAATCGTGACCTTTTCCAAGGGGTTGTGGATGCTGGGGGATTTTGGGATGGGGCCCCGTGGTTCTAACTCTAGTTACTGGAGTAACTTTAGTTATTTTTCTTTTATTGGACCCTCCATGGTTTGAAAGGTGCCTAGGGCTATTGGATCTCGATTACTGAGTGGAAGTATATAAGAGTTGGGAGAGAAAGGAAAGACCCTTTTTGCATACATTTTATCGACCCCCTTCACGTGTAGTTGTTGCTATTCACGTCTACAGCTTGTGGAATCAAACCCCACAGGGACCCTAGCTTCAGTGGTGAGAGACCCGTCCCTAGCTAGTAAGGCATTATTTGGTAGTGAGAGATTTACCCTAGTCTATAATTTTGGAGTTGTTTTTCTGGGCCGTGCTACAAAGATATTTCCAGAGGGTCAGAGGAAGGGTTTCGAGGATTTTTGGGGGCTTTCGGGGAAGACAGTCAGAGGGGCTCTAGATCCGACTCACGATAGCTATCTAGGTTGGGCGTGACAGCACGTAGAAGGTGCCTCCCTCATTACCCGACTCCATTCCAAATGTGGCGACTGCAGCCTCTAATTGGGGGTTCTTCCAGTCAGCTGTGTTAGATCTGCAGGTGGCAGTGCTATTCCATATATCTACCATTGTTATTTCTAAGTACCCTTATTTTGCTCTTGTATTTAGAGGGTCATGGACCTTTGAAGTGGTCTAGCCACCTAGGTCTTTTTGTACATTTTTCTGGCAGCATTCTATTCTGTAAAATTCCAAAAATAGTTTCCTTTTGTCATTTATTATAATATTAAGCCCTCTTTGTATTTCCAAGTGATTCAGGTGGTCATTTTGGGAAATATTAAGTTTATTTAGTTTGTTGTTCTAAGTGTAAAAATTGGGTATCATCAATATTTTGTTTGGCTTCAAATTTTCAATATTTTATGAATTTTTAAGTGGTATCCTACAAGGGATATTTCAGTGGTATCAGAGCAGTCGTTCCTCCAGCCTGTCTTGGTTAAATATAGTAGTTTGGAAAGATCTCAAAGGGGGTTTTATGAAGGAAATGTTCACCAACATGGTGAAACAACAGGAATCCACTAACCTTTATTTGAGTCATCTCACTCAGAATGTGAATCAAAGTAGACCTAGGGACATTAAGGAACATGGTGAGAACAGTGATAGAGGGCGGCCAATAAAGGTGATTAATGAGGATTCTTGTTGGAGGAAGTACCAATCTTTGAGTAGGGGTTTAAAAGATAATATGCCATTTCTAGATTATTGCATGATGAAGATTGGTAGCAAGCCCAAACGAGGTCATCATATGCCGGTACCTGAATAAAAAAAGAACTCGTTTGTAGAAGAAGCTTCTAAACAAAAGGGTATGATTTCCATTGATCAAAATAAATGCATTAGTGAAACTTTTCTTGTTGGAGAAATTATTCCAGCTCGGGAGAAGGAATTTGTATATGCAAGCAAAGAGGATGCAATGGAAACTCTAAAATGATGTGAGGAATGGAATAGTAGAGCTAGAGCTGCTAGGTTGATAGCGACTCAAGCAAGACAACACATACAAAAGTTCAAGGAAACGATGGGGGAAATTGATGCAAGGAAGTTTGCACCCATAAAGGAAGACTCTATGGAGTAGTTGGGACATGAGGAGGAGCCTCACATGGACACTTATGTAAAATTGCAGCTTGCTGTAATTTCCAAACCAGCAACTGTTAAACAACTTTCAAATACTTTTAATAGGCACTTACGCAACAATGTCGGGGGCAGCTCAACATATTTCTATCTTGAACACATGGAGGACATTGTCAGCCTTGAAAGGTATGAAGAGCACAATAAGGTATCTTATTTATTGTTGCCTATTCCAATTTATTTCCATCTGGAGATGCATCGTATGGTAGATGATGAAGTTTTCATCATGGATTTTGTTGGATCGATGCTCCAACTATGTGTATATGAGCATCTTGTGGATGATATATGGTGGCAAGTTTTTGCTCACTTAACTGATACAAGGGCTCATGGGCATTATAAGCTATGGGATCTTGGTATTATGTGGCCATTATCCAAAACTTTTGATTCTGGTTTTGAAAAATTTGTGATTGATTTCATAAGCAAAAGAAGGAATTCCAACGTGTCTTTTGGAATTACAAGTGTTGACAAGCATGATTGCTTCATTGGAGACTCCAGTGCAATAAGGGAGAGTACCTCTCAAGGTACTAGAGTTGGTTCTATGATTGATAAGAAGGGTAAGAGAATGTTATTTAATCATCTTCAACCTGTTGGACTGTGTATAACAACAGTCATAATGAGAGGAGAAAATAACAATATGGGACAACCAGGTCAAAGAGGTGAGAGTGGACATTCAGGGCAGTGGCCTCCCCTTTATTCTACCAGGCCTTTGGGGCTTCGTGAACCTTCTTTCTTAAGGGATCCAGAAGTTTCATAGGTACAACGTCCTGTGGATATTTTGGGTGGAGTCTTTTCGGGAGAGTAGCAAGATGGGATAACAGGGTCAAAGAGGTGAGAGTGGACAATCAGGGCAGCGGCCTCCCCATTCTTTTGTCAGGCCCTTGAGGTTTCAGAGAGTTTTGTAGGTACACCAACCAACAGATATTTGGGATGAGGAGTCTTGTTAGGTGAGGTACCAGACCTTAAGTGAGGGCCTTCATAACAACATGCCATACCAGGAATATTGCAAAATGGAGATTGGCAGTAGACCCAAGAGAGATCATGAGACACAAGTACCAAAGTTACAAAGGAGATTGGGATAGATTTCCCTTCCCCACCTCGAGGGCTCTAAGAAGCGTACTACATAGTCTTGGGTTCAGAAGTTGAAGACATACTCCGGCTTGAACCTTACATGTGAGGAAGATGCAATTAAGTTTACAATCTTACATCTCGAGGGAGACACTCATGATTGGGGGCATCATGGGTTGATTACACAGGGACACATATGCATTACTACTTATGTAGAGCTCGCGCAGAGATGAGGGAGTAGATTTGATAGAAGGGACCCTAACAGGTATTTCAGGGAGTTGACTCATTTGAGACAAACCGGCCCCCTGGAGCAATATACCGCAGATATATAGAGATTGTCAGGCATGGTACCCAAAGCCACATAGATGAGGTTGATTTCACTATTCGCAGCAGGTTTGACAAATGCTCTCACTTGGTTTGTAAAGGCATCTAAGCCTTCCTCTTTACACAAGGATGTTAGGAAAGCTTGGGACTTGGAGTTATCCACTCCAAAGCCGAGGGCTCCGCCCCATGTACAGTAAAGGGAACCTCCATCTGGATCATACAAAATTCAACAGAGGGAGCCTCCACCGAGGCAGGAGGTGGCTAAGAAGCCAATCACTTCCTGAGAGGATAGAGATGAGTTGAGGCGAGAGAAACTATGTTTCGATTGCCACACACCTTGGATTCCAGAATGTGATTGTAGAGGTAGAGGAAGTACAAATTCATTGAGGTCTTCGAGGAGAGAAAGGGTGATCAAGGTGAGGAGATAGAGACCCGTGAGGTGGATGATGGAGATGGGGTTGCGTTAGATAGTGCTGATGCGGGGCAGGAGGAAACTTTTCCTCGAGAGATTATAGCCACATTGTTGAGTACTTTGATGTACAAGGCATTTAGGATTAGAGGAGTTATGTAGGGTCGGAAAGTTGGGGCACTCATTGATAGTGGGGCAACCCACAACCATATTGATGCCTCATTGTTTGAGAGGTGATGACTACAGACAGAGGATTTTGAGGGCCTCAAAAGGGTTGTAGCCAATGGAGAGTCTTTGAGGTGTATAGCGACAGGTTCCCCAAGTGGGCATCATGATGGGTAACTATACAGTTACCAATGTTTTCCACATTGTTGGTATGGGAGTGACCAACATAGCACTGAGAGTGCCGTGGCTTCACTCTCTTTGTAAGTCTCAGATTAACTTTCAGACTACAGACCTGAAGTTTAAGTCTGAGGGCAGGAATGTGTTTCTGAGGGGGAGTATCTGCAGGAGCACCAAGGGTGGTTACGGCTGAGGGGAAGGAGAGGATGATCTGACATGGTGAGGAGTTTTATTACTGTGGATCGATGTGGAGTGTGATGGATGTGGGTGTGGCCAGCAATGCTAGCACATGAGGCTGTTACTAAGCTTGGGATTTCAGGTTCAGATCATCCGAGCTTATCATTATGTTAGTTATCTGAAGTTTTGGTAGACTAGAGACCCCATTTACTTGTTGAGTACTTCAAGGACCGACACACTTGTGAGATTCTGGTTGGTCACAGACATGATGAAAACTACAGATTGGAGGATGAGAAGCTCCTCTATCAGGGAAGATTGAGCCTTGGGTCAGATTCATGGTTGTGGATGGAGATACTGCGGCATGTGCATTGTCCTTCTCGTGACTGGGCATTTGAGCTGCGATGAGACCTACAAGTTCATGTCTGAGAGGTTCATATGGCACATAGGTTGAGGGAGGATATCCCCAACTTTATACAGGCATATTCGGTTTGTCACTATGATGAGTCAAAGCTTATGGGTTCATCATTTGTTGAATCGACATGGGACAAAACTCCTATGTTTTTTGTTGCTTTTATACCCGGTGAGCATTTCACCCACGCGTTAGTCAGTGGAGAGAAGAAAGTGACCCATGGTTATTCAGTCAGTTCACATTCGACGTAGGAGGTGGACTATGTGGCATTGATATTTATGGTTGACTGTCTACTGGAGTCTTGGGACTTTTCCTCCACAGGGCACATCAAGATACAGTATGAGGATCCTAGCTCTCACACGAGTGCAGGTCAAGTGGGAGAGTTAGCACAATTCGTGCGTAAATAGGTTGTTTCACAGGTTGATACATGAGAATCTACACGGTTTGAAAGTGAACTTTCATACCCAAGAGTTGATTGGAGAGGCCGTGGGTGATTCCGTGATGACAGCCTTGCATTGGCTGGGAATGGACTGATTGGAAATTTTGGTGCGGGTACCAGTGGAGAGTTGGTTTGGGTATCATTCTGCTTCACGGATAACATTGCTCTCGGTACCATATGGAGGTCATGATGATGGCATGGGGTTTCTTGGCTACTTCGGATTACATGGATGCTTGGCAGACGACAGGGTGAGATGGAGAAACTTTTAGCGCATGGTATTCAGTTGCTACAACAGGATAGTATAATTCTTGGGGTCAAGCATTTCTCGGGAAGGGAGGATTTGTAATGTCCCCTTTTCTATGCCAAAGACCCATGGGCCAAGTTGAGTCCAAACCGTGACCTTTTCCAAGGGGCTGTGGATGCTAGGGGATTTTGGGATGGGGCCCTGTGGTTCTAACTTTAGTTACTAGAGTAACTTTAGTTATTTTTCTTTTATTGGCCCCTCCATGGTTTGAAAGGTGCCTAGGGCTATTGGAGCTCGATTTCCGATGGGAAGTATATAAGAGCTGAGAGAGAAAGGAAAGATACTTTTTGCGTACATTTTATCAACCCCCTTCACATGCAGTTACTGTTGTTCGCATCTAAAACTTGTGGAGTCAAACCCCACAGGGACCCTAACTTCGGTGGTGAGAGACGCGTCCCTAGCTAGCAGGGCATTCTTCGGTAGTGAGAGATCTACCCTAGTCTGTCATTTTTGAGCCATTTTTCTGGGCCATGTACTATAGAGATATTTCTAGAGGGTCAGAGGAAGGGTTTCGAGGATTTTTTGGGAGCTTTCGGGGGAAGACAGTCAGAGGGGCTCTAGATCTGACATACAACAGCCATCTCGGCTGGGCATGACAGCACATGGAAGGTGCCTCCCTCATTTCCCGACTCCATTTCAAACGTGGTGATTACAACCTCTATTTGGGGGTTCTTCCAATCAGCTGTGTAAGATCTACAGGTGGAAGTGCAATTCCCTATATATGCCATTGTTATTTCCAAGGACCCTTATTCTGCTCTTGTATTTAGAGGGTCACAAACCTTTGAAGTGGTCTAGTCGCCTAGGGATTTCTATACGTTTTTCTGGCAGCATTCTATTTTGTAAAATTCCAAAAATAGTTTCCTTTTTTCATTTATTATATTATTAAGCCCTTTTTGTATTTCCAAGTGATTTGGGTGCTCATTTCGGGAAATATTAAGTTTATTTAGTTTGTTGTTCTAACTGTAAAAATCTGGTATAATTAGTATTTTGTTTCGCTGCAAGTTTTCAATATTTTATGCATTTTTAAGTGGTATCCTACAAGGGATATTTTTTGTCATTTATTATAATATTAAGCCCTCTTTGTATTTCCAAGTGATTTGGGTGGTCATTTTAGGAAATATTAAGTTTATTTAGTTTGTTGTTCTAACTGTAAAAATCAGGTATAATAAGTATTTTGTTTGGCTACAAGTTTTCAGTATTTTACACATTTTTAAGTGGTATCCTAAAAGGGATATTTCATTTCTCCACTCCCTCCATCAAGGTATCAACTTGAAACAAAATAAATACCTCTTCAATATGCTGCTCACTTGGTTCTAAGAGGTATTGTTGTTGATCCTTGGCACTTTGAGGCTCTCGCTCTATGCTTAAAAGCAAGCATGACTGGTGTTGGCTTCTCCCTTGGCTCCAATGAAGCCAAGTGCCTGATTGGGCAAGGTCTGGTCCTTTGAATTTTTCCACCGCTCTGATATTTAACTCTAAAAATGGAGTCTTCCTACAGATCTTCATGGATGGATGGTGTGGAAGAGATGATGACATCATCTTGCTCTTTCCCTTCCTTCTCCTGTGAAGAACATGGAAGATTCATATCTTCCAACCTTGGTTCTAGCGGGATCTATTATGGAGTGCAGGCTACTGTCCTTGAATTCTCTCCTTCATGGAAACAGGATCATGTGCTTGGAAGGTTGATGATGGAGGAGAAAATGATGTGATCTCCATGGGCTCCTCTCCATCAAAGCAATCCTCCAAGTTAGACAGATAATCTACCTCTTTGTTGTCCTGCTGTATGTGCTCAACCCCCTCCATGGTGTCCTCCTGATCTGAAACTTGCTCACCATGGTTCCCCTCATCTTCAAACATGAAGTTTGAAAGCTCAAAATTTTCTTCAACATTAGAGCTTGAAATGGATGAAGTGGGAGGAAGAACTAAAGGTTCTTATGTGGCATTCTTTGTACTTGAAGCCTCTTGAACTATATGGTTCTCCTTCATCATGGATTGATCAATCAAATTAGGCCTTTCAAATGAAAGCAAAAAGAGTTCAACAATGATTTCTTCATCAAGTGGCTTCAAATCTGATTTGATCTCTTCCAGTTGCTCCTCTTCAATAGGACTTGGAGCTGATTGTTCTTCTTCCTTGATGGATGATTGTGCAGCTTGAATTAGATCAACATCTTCTTCAGACAAAGTGCCAACATGAGCACTGCATTGAAGAGAAAATTTGATTGTTGATCATCTCCTTCTTGTTCTTGTTATTCTTCTTCTTCTTGCAAACTCAGCCTTAGCCATAACTGGCTCTTCAACCTTGACCTCCTCTGTTGGCTTAACCATCAAGGGGATCTTTGTAATCCCAAATTTTAGAGCCAAGCTCACCAAGATTCTAATATTTTCTTCTTTTCTTGGCTCTTCTTCTTGCTCTCCCTTGACTGGTTATCTGGTTTTCATCTTCCCAACATGGATTTGGGGATGTAAGAGGAGGGGTAGGTTGGGATTCAACCAGTTTTGCTATTGTTTGTGGTGGAGAGGGAAGTGGAACTTCTTGTTTGTTTGGAGGGGATGACTGCTTGGAAGGGAAAAGGGTAGAATAATTAAGATGAGATGGAAGATAGGAGATGGAGAAGGGAAATCAACACTTGGGGAAGCATACAATGGGCTTGAATCTTGACACTGCTGAAATGGTGTTGATTGAGGAAGAGAAAATAAAAGATATGAGGTGGTGGACTTACCCATTGACAAGGTTGTCTTGTATTCAACTCATAATCCTCAATATCCTCAGTCCATTGTGCAAGTTGAGGCAACATTTCAACCATGAAGTCAAGCTTCTCCTGAGGGCTATAATGTCTTGGAAAAGGGCCTTCCCATGGACAAGGTGCCCTGACAACCAATATATGAATGCCTTCACTCTAAGCTGTATAGCCCTTGGACTACACCATGTTTGCCTCCATTCTCTAAAGTTTTCATGTACAAATTACATTCTTCAGGTGTGGAACTACCTCCAAAATCTGCATATCCTTGCTCTATAACAACTATATAGTTTGGAAAATGACCAAACTAATTTGGCATCTGGCTCATATGGGTATCCATAGTGTTGTGTTTTCATTGATCATAACCTTGATCTTTAGGAGTTGTTGAAATATCATTAGAGATGGATTTGAGTTAGCACTGCTGCTGCAAGTGTGAATTCCAAGATGGAAATGAAGTCATGATTTCACAACTTCATGGGATGGAAGGAAATGAAAGAGATTGAAAGAAAGATGAATGAAGATGGGTGGAAATGGATGGAAAAGGTCTGCAACTTCAGAGATTGGGTTGTTGACCAGATGGAGTCACTAGATGTGCTTTGCATGTGCCTACAAAGGATTGAATCTCACCAAGAACACACCAAATTGATGAAATGAAGTGGTAAGGTGCTTCAAACCTGTCCCACTGGGCATGCCAAAAATTGTTAGTGCAAAATTACAACACCCCCAAATTGCCTAGTTTTGTGTGGGGTATTCAGTGTGATTACACAACATTGGACCATCTCTCAAGCTGTGGGACTTGCAAACTTGAGATGGACCTTCTAGAGAAAGCTGGTTCTTGTTCCTAAACTACCTGCCACAAGCTACTCCAGTGTAGGAAAACTAATCTATCCTAATCTAACCATTCCAAGGAGACATAGAGAGAGAGAGAGAGATCTCTGGATGAAGAGAGCCTACACTAAAGTTCAGGTGATACACCAGAAAAGGACAGAGGTCTAAGATACTTTGTTGAGGGAGGATGAAACATGGGAAAAAGGAGATGAGGGAGGTCAGACAGAAGTGACACAAACCCAGATCCAAATCCACCATCAAAACTCCATGAAACACAAACATATTACACCTGCAAACGTGAAATACATGCACATGAAACAAACATGAAATGGAGAGGCACAGATGAAACAATAAAACATGAGAAAGGGTTGAAGAACACCACAAAAACATGATTTTATTGCTCTATAAGGTGCATAGACCATTACATTTCTTGCTCAGAAGCATAAAATCTACTTGTCAAGCATAGGAGAAGGCTTACAACTCAAAATGGAGTCGAGAAACAAATTTGACAGAGTTTCCCCACACCCAGAATGTCTCTTTCTCAAATGAGAAGCATTTACAATATATAGAATGATGAAAAATAGAGAGAAAGAAGGAAAAATAGAATCTTCCCTGCAAGCTCAACCACCAACCATCAATGCTCCTACAAATCCACCTACAATCTGTCAATTTTGGTTCCCCATGTCTTTGGCATGTTGAAGAAGGAAGAATGGTAGATCAAATCAAATCTGATCTGGTTGTTGAAGCAATCAGATCATGCATTAATGGTATGAAAGAATTTTCCCTATTTTCACCCACCTAAAGCCTACTAAAAATTAATATTTTCATGCTTTTCATGGTAGTAGAGGAGGTTGAGATACCTTTCCAATGGTACCAAATTTGTTGAAATCAAGCACTGGATCGAAAGATATGCCCATTTGAATATTTGAATCGAATCCGTGCAAAAATGGCAAAAAACCAGTTTTACAAAATGGATCCACGGGCCCGAAATTCACTTTGGCGCTTTTTGCACAAAAATGCAAAATTATAAAAAACCTCCCGCAGCCCGCAAGCTCAAAAATCCACTTTAGCCAAAAAGCCTTTGCAGGCCCAAAAATTGAAATTGTGCTTTTTGCACAAAAATTACAAAAGTGCAAATTTTCCCCGTAGCCCCGCAAGCCCGCAACTTCACATTTTGCATTTGGCGAAAAAACCTCCTCGGGCTCGCACGGGCCCATGCACTTGACAAACTGCGCCATTTGTAAAAAGTTGCAAAATTTCCAAAGTTTCCCCGACGGCCCGCTTTCCCGCAGCTGACAAGGGCCTGACACTTGGCTTCTCTGGGCATAGACGGAGGTGTAACTTACTTTTATACTTTACGCCTTTTCAAAACAAAACCAAAATTTCCAAAGTTCCTCCGATGACCCACCTTCCCGCTTTGACTTGAAACATGGCCACGTGTCCCTTTGCGGGCCTTAGGCATTTTTTCCTTCATTTCTCTGCAAAAGATCCTCACCGGGCTCGTGGGCCTGCAATTGTAAATTGAACTTTTTGCAAAAGTTCAAAGTGCCAAGATATCTCCCCATTGCCCCAGTCCACAATTCCCTTTGGCTAAAAGTCTTCCCCAGGCCCGTCCGACCCGCTTTTGGCAAAAAATCCTTCCAAGGCCCGCCGACCCATAACTTGCAAAATATGAGGAGTTAGAAGGAATTATTTATATTTCTGGAAAGGGGAAGAAATTTCCTATCTGATGGAAATTCTTTTAGGGGACCTTAAGTGCTTAAAATATATAAAATCTAGATTGAAGCACTAAAGGAGGGAAAAATGGTGCTAGTTGACCAAAAATAAGTGTGAGCTTATTTTGGTCAACAATTTGGTGACTCATGGGGATCTGCCTGCTAGGTGAAATGATCTAGTGGCCTTGAAGCATCCATTGGGCATGGAGTCTATGCCTGGTAAAGACAAATCTGATCTAAAACTTTGAAAATCTGATCCCTGAGCCACTTGAAACACCATTGAAACTGGAGCTGATCTCACCAAATACCATTTCAATGGATTGTGCATGAGAAACAAAACACCACAACATACTATGTAAAAAATGGGAAATCATACACACCCCAAGTGGGATATGTAGAGTGTGCACAAGCACTTCTTCTACTGAAAGAAAACCTACCTACTCTACTCTAACCAAAGAGATGGGCAATTTCAAACAAAACCTGTTACTGGTGATGAGAAATAACTGCCCTTCCTTACAATTGGCAGCCATGCAATTGATTTGGCATTGAATATGGCTAAGATTAGGAATGGAAGGTTGACTACAAATTATTTCTCCACTCCCTCCATCAAGGTATCAACTTGGAAACAAAATAAATACCTCTTCTATATACTGCTCACTTGGTTCCAAGAGGTATTGTTTGTTGATCCTTGGCACTTTGAGGCTATCCCTCATGCTTAGAAGCAAGCATGACTGGTGTTGGCTTCTCCCTTGGCTCCAATGAAGCCAAGTATCTGATTGGGAAAGGTCTGGTCCTTTGAATTTGTGCACTTCTATGATATTTAACTCCAAAAATCGAGTCTTCTTGCAGATCTTCTTGGATGGATGGTGTGGAAGAGATGATGAGATCCTCTTGCTCTTTCCCTTCCTTCTCCTGTGAAGAACATGGAAGATTCATATCTTCCAACCTTGGTTCCAGAGGGCTATTATGAAGTGCAGGCTGTTATCCTTGAATGCTCTCCTTCATGTCAAGTAGGCTCATGTGCTTGGAAGGTGGATGATGGAGGAGAAAATGATGTGATCTCCATGGGCTCCTCTCCATCAAATCAATCCTCCAAGTTAGACAATAGGTAATCTACCTCTTTGTTGTCCTATTGCATGTGCTCAACCTCCTCCATAGTGTCCTCCTGATCTGAAACTTTCTCACCATGGTTCCCCTCATCTTCAAACATGAAGTTTGAAAGCTCAAAACTCTTTTTCAACATTATATTTTGAATGGGATGAAGTGGGAGGAAGAAGTGAAGATTCTTCTGTGGCCTGCTTTATACTTGAAGCGTTTTCAACTGTATGGTTCTCCTCCATCATGTATTCATCAATCAAATCAGGCCCTTGAAATGAAAGAGTTTAAATTGGAGAGATGTTTTCTTCATCAAGTGGCTTCAACTCTAATTTGATCTCTGAGTTGAAGCCACTTTGAGGCTCATGATTCAGTGCCTAGAAGCAATCATGATTGGTGTTGGCTTCACCGTTGGCTCTAATGATGCAAAATCCTCTGATTGGGCAAGGTTTGGTCCTTTGAATTTTCCCACTGCTTTGATATTTAACTCCAAAAATGGAGTCTTCCTACAGATCTTCTTGTATGAATGATATGGAATGTGATGATAACATCCTCTTGCTCTTTCCCTTCCTCCTCTTGTGAAAAACATGGAAGATTGAGATATTCCAACCTTGGTTCCAAAAGGTCTATTCTGAAATGCAGGTTATGCTGTCAATTGAATGCCCTCCTTTGTGACAACAGGATGATGTGCTTGGAAGGTGGATGATGGAGGAGAAAATTGATGTTATTTCCATGTGATCATCTTCATCAAAGCAGTTATCTAAGTCAGAAAGATAACTCGACCTCTTTGTTTTCTTGTTACATGTGCTCGACCTCCTTCCACGGTGTTCTTCCTGATCTGAAACTTGATCACCATAGTTACCCTCATCCTAAAACATGAATTTTGAAATATCAAACTCATTATTAAACATTAGAGCTTGAAGGGGATGAAGTGGGAGGAAGAAATTAAGGTTCTTGAACAACCTTCTTTGTACTTGAAGCCTCTTGAACTGTATGGTTCTCCTTCATCATGGATTCCATCAATCAAAATAGGCCTTTCAAATGAAAGCAAAAAAATATTCAACAATGATTTCTTCATCAAGTGGCTTCAAATCTGATTTGATCTCTTCCAGTTTCTCCTCTTCAATAGGACTTGGAGCTGATTGTTCTTTTTCCTTCATGGATGATTGTGCAACTTAGATTAGATCAACATCTTCTTCAGACAAAGTGCCAACATGAGCACTGCATTTAGAGAAAATTGATTGTTGATCATCTCCTTCTTGTTCTTGTTATTTTTCTTCTTCTGATGCAAACTTAGCCTTAGCCACAATTGGCTCTTCAACCTTGACCTCATCTGTTGGCTTAACCATTAAGGGGATCTTTGTAATCCCAAATTTTAGAGCCAAGCTCACTAAGCTTCTAATATTTTCTTCTTTTCTTGGCTCTTCTTCTTGCTGCCCTTGACTGGTTATCTGGTTTTCATCCTCCCAACATGGATTTGGGGATGTAAGAGGAGGGGTAGGTTGGGATTCAACCAATTTGGCTATTGTTTGTGGTGGAGAGGGAAGTGGAACTTCTTGTTTGTTTAGAGGGGACGACTGCTTGGAAGGGAAAAGGGGAGAATAATTAAGATGAGATGGAAGATAGGGAGATGGAGAAGGGA
The DNA here is from genome assembly GCA_019776745.2 of Taxus chinensis. Classification (NCBI taxonomy): domain Eukaryota; kingdom Viridiplantae; phylum Streptophyta; class Pinopsida; order Cupressales; family Taxaceae; genus Taxus; species Taxus chinensis. Next base: position 760,416,754 of record CM034153.1, read on the forward strand.
AATCAACACTTGGGGAAGCATACAATGGGCTTGAATCTTGACACTACTGAAATGGTGTTGATTGAGGAAAGAAGAAAAGAAAAGATATGAGGTGGTGGACTTACCCATTGACGAGGTTGTCTTGTATTCAACTCATAATCCTCAATCTCCTCAGTCCATTGTGCAAGTTAAGGCAACATTTCAACCATTAAGTCAAGCTTCTCCTGAGGGCTATAATGTATTGGAAAAGTTCCAACTCATGGACAAGGTGCCATGAAACCAATCATGAATGCCTTCATCTAAGCTGTATCCTTGGACTACACCATGTTTGATTCCATTCTCACAGTTTTCATGTACAAATTAGCTTCTTCAGGTGTGGAGCTACCTCCAAAATCTGTATATCCATGCTCTATAACAACTGTATAGTTTGGAAAATGACCAAACTAATTTGAATCTGGCTCACCTGGATATCCATAGTGTTGGTTTTCATTGTGAAACCTTTCTTTAGGTGTGTTGAAGTATCTTGGAGATGGATTTGAATAGCATTGTTGCTGCAAGTGTGAATTCTAAGATGGAAATGAAGTCATGATTTTACAACTTCATGGATGGAAGGAAATGAAAGAGATGGAAAGAAAGATGAATGAAGATGGGTGGAAATGGATGGAAAAGGTTTGCAACTTCAGAGATTGGGTTGTTGACTAGATGGAGTCACTAGATGTGCTTTGCATGTGCCTACAAAGGTTGACTCTCACCAAGAACACACCAAATTGATGAAATGAAGTGGTAAGGTGCTTCAAACCTGTCCCACTGGGCATGCCAAAAATTGTTAGTGCAAAATTATAGCACCCTCGAATGGCCTAGTTTTCTGTGGGGTATTCAGTGTGATTACACAACATTGGACCATCTCTAAAGCTGTGGGAATTGCAAACTTGAGATGGACCTCTAGAGAAAGTTGGTTCTTGTTCCTAAACTACCTGTCGAAAGCTACTCCAGTGCAGGAAAAATAATCTATCTTAATTTAACCATTCCAAGGAGACAAGGAGAGAGAGAGAGAGAGAGAGAGAGAGAGAGAGAGAGAGAGAGAGAGAGAGAGAGAGAGAGAGAGAGAGAGAGAGAGAGAGAGAGAGAGAGAGAGAGAGAGAGAGCCTACACTAAAGTGGTGATATACCAGAAAATGACATGGTCGAGATACTTTGTTGAGGGAGGATGAAACATGGGAAAAAGGAGATGAGGGAGGTCAGACAGAAGTGACACAGACCCAGATCCAAATCCGCCATCGAAACTCTACGAAACATGACATGTTACACTTGCAAATGTGAAATACATGCACATGAAACAAACATGAAATGGAGAGGCACATTGAAACAACAAAACATGAGAAAGGGTTGAAGAACACCACAAAAACATGATTTTATTGCTCTATGAGGTGCATGGATCATTACATGGATGCTCAAAAGCATGAAATCTTCTTGGTAGGCATAGGAGAAGGCTTACAACTCAAATGGAGTCGAGAAAAAAATTTGATAGAGTTTCCCCACACCCAGAATGTCTCTCCTCTCATATGAGAAGCATTTACAATATAAAGAACGATGAAAAATAGAGAGAAAGAAGGAAAAACGATCTTGCCCTGCAAGCTCAACCACCAACCATCAATGCTCCTACAAATCCACCTACAATTTGTCCATTCTGGTTCCCCATGTCTTTGGCGTGTTGAAGAAGGAAGAATAGTGAATCAAATCAAATTTGATCTGGTTGTTGAAGCAATCAGATCATGCATTAATGGTAGGAAATACGTTTCCCTATTTTCACCAACCTAACCTTATCAAAATTAAATTTTCAGGCTTTCATGGCATAGAGGAGGTCAAGACCTTTCCAATGGTACCAAATTTGTTGTATTTCGAGCACTGGATCGAAAGATATGCCCATTTGAATATTTGAATCGAATCCGTGCAAAAATGGCAAAAAACCAGTTTTGCAAAACAGATCCACGGGCCCAAAATTCACTTTGGCGCTTTTTTACACAAAAATGCAAAATTATAAAAAACCTCCCTCAGCCCCGAAATCCACTTTAGCCAAAAAGGCCTTTGCGGGCCCAAAAATTGAAATTGTGCTTTTTGCACAAAAGCTACAAAAGTGCAAAAGTTCCCCGCAGCCCCGTAAGCCTGCAACTTGCATTTTGCATTTGGCGAACAGATCTCCTCGGGCTCGTGGGCATGCACTTGTAAACTGCGCCATTTGTAAAAGTTGTAAAATTTCCAAAGTTTCCCCGATGGCCCGCTTTCCTGCAACTAACAAGGGCCTGACATGTGGCTTCTCTGGGCATCGACAGAGGTGTAACTTACTTTTATACTTTACGCCTTTTCAAAACAAAACCAACATTTCCAAAGTTCCTCCGATGACCTGCCTTCCTGCTTTGACTTGAAAAATGGCCACATTGTCCCTTTGTGGGCCTTAGGCATTTTTTCCTTCATTTCTCCGTGAAAATATCCTCCGCGGGCTTGCAGGCCCACAATTGTAAATTGTGCCTTTTGCAAAAGCACAAAGTGCCAAGATGTCTCCCCAGCTCCGTTGGCCCGCTTTGGCAAAAAAAATCCTTCCAAGGCCCGCCGACCTGTAACTTGCAAAATATGAGGAGTTAGAAGGAATTCTTTATATTTCTGGAAAGGGGAAGAAACCTATCTGATGGAAATGCTTTTAGGGGACCTTAAGTGCTTAAAATATATAAAATCTAGATTGAAGCACTAAAGGAGGAAAAAATGGTGCTAGTTGACCAAAAATAATTGTGAACTTATTTTGGTCAACAATCATGTCTTATAATTTTTTTAGGGTATACCATTAGTGTTTTTTTGTGTCTAAATTATGTTATTTAGAGTAACGGGCCATTAGTGTCCAAGGTTTTACATCAATTTTTGAGTGTTTAGGATGTCATATGAGTGTTTAGGGTAATAGTGTTTAAGGTGTCATATGAGTTTTTAGGGTATTACAGTAATGATTATGGTTTTGTATGAGACCATATGTTTCATTAGTGTTTAGGTTATCCTAATTATGAAATAGAGGATGAATCGTTAGTGCATAGAGTATCATGACATTATTTAGGGTATTGTATTAGTGTTTAGGGTGCTAAATTAATGTTTAGTGTATCTCAATTATTTTATGTGGGGTGACTAATTAGTGTTCAAGGTGTCGTATAAGTGTTTAAAGTGTCCAAAAATAATTTAATGTGGGTGACTTATTATTGTTTATGGTGATAGAATTAGAATAATTTTAGCTAATAACATTAACTAATACTTGTAGAGATGTTATGCTAATGTTATAAACAATTTTTAAATTTATTGTTCATTTTATATAAACAATCATGCAAAAAAATTTGAATGTTTTTTGTGTGGAAGGAATGCAAATAAAATCTACAATATTATCTAAATGAAGTTAGTGATAATCTAATCTTTCCAAGAATAAGTAGGAATTACACCAATATGTTTATAAGTGAGATTGATGAAAAATATCTATTACCTAATACTGTGAAAATAGGAACAAATTTATGTTCTTGATATACACATGGATGGCCTAAGAAAACACTTGCGGCAAGTATTTACATAGTTCCTTGGGCATGCGTGGAGGATGGCCTAAGATAATGGTCTAGAAAGATGGCACAAAACAACCTAACATGCCATGTTCTATGGTTAGTAAATTTAAATAAGTTACATCTGCTCAACATGTGATGTCGATATATTCTGCTCCACATGTCTTGAACTCTATAGTGTCATGTGACATGCACAAGTGAAATACCTTAAAATTATTGTGTTCTAACTACCTGCAAAACACTAGGATTGACATTGCAAAAAACAACTATTAACATTGGGAATATTGAACAACAAGGACTTTCTTTCTGAGATATCTCCAAAGTACATTACCTCAACAATATGTGTATCAAACCCTTTTTCTTCTTCAAATGATAGTAAAAAATGGAGTATGGGGCTTATATTGAATTCTACTAGAATGTGGGAGGATAATGGTTTTAAATGTATTCTAGATCTGATTTGGAACATTGTGCACGTGATAGGTATGACTAGGAATAGGTATGAATTTTGAATTTTTAGGGTTTCTACATGACTCTATAACTTGTTTAGGGTCTCATAATAGTGTTTAGGGTGTCATATCAATGTTTAGGATGTCACATTAGTGAATAGTGTGTCCCAAATGTATTATTGGTGGTGACACATTAGTGTTTTATGTCATATCAATATTTCAGTGTTTAGGGTATCACATTAGTTTTTAAGATATCATTTGATTGTTTACGGTGTCATATTAGTGTTAAGTTTTCCTAATTATGTTATTTAGGATAAACCCTAAATTCTAAACCACCTTAAGTCATAAACTCTAAAGCTTGAACCCTAAACCCTAAACCCTAAACCCTAATCCTTGAACCCTAAGCCCTAAACCTTAAACCCTAAACCCTGAACCTTGAGGCCTAAGCCCTAAACCCCAAACCTTAAACCCTAAGCCCAAAACCCAAAACCTTGAACCCTAAACTTTAGAAAATAATTATAGTTTTCATTATTATTATTAATTAATATATTTGAAACTCTAAGAAAAGGCGGCAATTTGATGTCATATCTATTACCTAATACTTTGTAAATAGGAACAAATCTATGTTCTTGATATACACATGGATAAATATAACATGACACTTTATCTTAAGTACAAATATATCAAACAATTGTTTGGAAGCATCTTTTCAAAATGAATGACGTGGTCAAATATTTTGTTTAGTATATAGACACTAAATAATAGTGTGAACTAGTTTATTATTATGGTATTATTGTATTCATGTATTTGTTAATAAATGATAGAGGATTCGGTAATTTCTACAATTTGTGTTTATTAATCACTGGTATGAGACTAGTTAATTATGTTGATATTATGTTGGTATTGGTTAAATATGCATGCGATCTTCGAGCTCTTAGTTGTAATTTCATTTCTCTTAGCTGTGTTAAATTAAATACATTAGGAAAAGTTTGATTTCCTGGATGCATTATAGTTGTAAATATTGTGAATGTGTAGATCATTTGTATATATAATTTTTTATTAGTTGTTAAATATTGGTAATTGCAATGTTGTGAATGTCTGATGTAAGTTGAAGCTATAAAAATTATGTGATATCATACTCTCACTCTCAATTTGGCATATGGGGGAAAGTGCCTCTGTAAAGATAGGAATCGGTGCGTGTTGAAGGGGCTTGCCCCTTAGGATGCCACATCGATACGCCCAACTATCGTTGCGTGATGAAGGGGCTTGCCCCTTAGGATTCTGCATCGATAGTTGGGTGGTATACTGTGCTGAGCAGAGGTTTTTAAAGTTTCCCGCTGACCCTCCACTCAGAAATGCACCCTCCCATAATATCACAACCGTCCCTTTTGCAATGGATGGTTGTGATATTATGGGAGGGTGCATTTTGAGTGAAGGATAGCCGTTGGCATTTATTGATACTTGAATTTGTCATGGATATATTAGATTTCTGATGTTGTGATTATTTTATCATATTGGATGACGTATATTAGATTTGTCATGTATCGTACTAACATTAATTGTATATTTCTGTTGTGTACTAGTTACTCTTTTGTGTAGTGAATATGAATACCAGGAGCCTAATTTCTCCCGATCCTATTTGTAAAATGAAGACATACAGAAATACGAGCTTCCACGTAAACTGAAGATGAAGGGTGTTTGCATAAAAAGTTCAAAAACTGCAAGAGTTCCTAAAAATAGTCCTCAATTTATTAACAATTTATAAATTATATGTATATTATAGATAGTTCAGTATGCCAATGAATACTAGTTGTTCAGAATGTATAGCAAATAATTTTTATTACGATTCAAAATTTTAGCACCATTTCTAAAATTCAAATAAAAGTGTGAAAATTTTGAAATATCTATATTCCTCAATTTTAGTTTGTAAGTTCATTTTTTTCAAAAAGTAGGGTATATGGGTGTTGCGAAGATTATTATTTTATTGTTGTTTAATTATTGTGTTTTGGCATGCATAAATATATATATATATATATATATATATATATATATATATTAAAGATGTTATTTATTTAATATTTTAATTTTTCTTATTTGTAACTTTGTTTTAAATAAACATGTTCTTGTTTTGTTAGTTTTTATTGTTTTTAGCTAAATGTAATAATTTCTATTTTATATACATCATTTTTGAAAAATATTATTTAATAAATAAAATAAGCACCATAAAATATATTATTATACGATGTGAATTATATTTATAAGGTTAATTATAATATTTTCTATGGAAGTTTCTCTCAACATTGAATAAGTGTATTTGAAATAATATTAATTTTGTAACAGTCTTTGTCACATTATATTTATTATGTCGCATTCTTTGTCACATTATAGATGACCATATTGTGATATGCTTGTGCACTGGAAGCAGTAGGCAGTCCTATAAATTGTTGTTTTCCTTGCATTTCAATATTGTCTTTTATACATGTGGCTTTTGAATTAGACAAAAATTCAAATGCTTCCAATGTTTTAAGATGGTATTCATGTTGATGATGATCAATCACAACTCAAAATTTATTTCGAAAGTATGAAATAATTGTTTCATTAACGATGCAAAACTGCATGTAATAATTTTTAGGATGGGAAGGAGGCCCAAATGGCAGAGCATGATCGATCTTCCTGTCCAAGAGATAACAAAGGAAAAGAGTCAGTTTTCGTATGATGACCTAGAATGGACACCAATCGGGGATGAGCCAAATGTCGACATTTGTGCCGCCATACCACTCGCAAGACTACAAGCATTTCTAAAGGGGGAAGGTTCTAACAAAAGTTTTGAGACTACATTCACCTGCACAAATCACAAGTCAACAAATATAGAAAATCCTAAACTGCATACAACCAAGTCATATACTAGGTTCAGACCTTTTCTAACAATTATTTTTTGTACGTTATTTTCGTAAACATTTGTATAACATTTGATGTTACCATTTTTAATTACAGCTATTGGTGTTCGTATGGTCCAGACGACAATAGAAATAAGCCAGCAACAAGTGAAAAAGTGAGTAGGTGTATAATTAAAAGGGGTTGCCAATGTCATTTCAATGTGAAGGTTTTTTATGGGAGACCGACAATGGCCATAATATTATACAACAATCCATTTCATTGTGATGTAAATGGTGAGTGTTGTCATGGGAGGAATGAAAATACCATTAACGATCCTCGTCTGAATGTTGCCCCGTACTTATCAAATGAATGCAAAACTTATATCGAGAGTCTTTTGTTGATGGGAGTCACCGTGGAAATGGTGTACGATAAATATATAGAGGATCCATCCAACATGGGTATATCGAGCAAGAGGGATGAATACATGACAAGAAAGGATGTGGTGAATGCATGGAAAAGAGTTCACTCCAGAAGGTCTCAAAAGCACACTGATGATGCCATGAGCGTGAACTTATGGCATGCAGAGGAAAGAGACATTTTTTTCTACTATCAACGCCCAAATGGAACCACCGTTCCATTCATTATGGGGTTGCAAACACTGTGGATGTGTGAGAGAATGGTTCAACATTCGCACAATTCCATAATCTCCATGGACTCGACATTTTCTATGAACAAATATGGCGTAAGTAATTGGAATGAATTTTGAAATGATGTGTAATTTATGTATCATTAATAATGTTCCCTTTCTGTTATATTAAACCCCATGTTACCCTTTGATGTCATATTCCTTGTAGTACCAATTATACACATTGCTTGTTTTCGATGAGCAAGAGGCTGGGGTGCCCGTAGCATGGGCCATTTCTTCAAGGAATAAAATTGAAGACATTTACGGGTGGTTGGCGGAAGTCTAGAAATGAGGAAAACGCCTTTGTGTTGATTGGCAGATCAATGCATTCATTACGGATGATGCATCAGCTGAAATCCAAGCCATCAGGTGTGTTTTTGGTTGTCGTGTACTACTATGCCTATGGCACATGCGCAGGGCATGGTTGAAAAATGTGCACATGTATTGTAGCAAGGAGTCCAGGTGGAATATTTTCGAGAGACTAGGTACCATCATGTATGGTTCTGAAATGCATCACGAGCACACATTTCGAATCATTCAAGACTTCTTTAATGAATTCAAAGAGGAAACTAAGTTCCTCGAGTACTTCAGGAATACATGGTGTGAGAGCAAAGAATGTGTTGGTGAGTATGATCCTTTGTGTGTTTCCTTATTAATTACCATCAAGAATAATTATTGGTTTATAGTGTCACTGATTTTCAATCCGTGTCACTTGATAGCTATGTGGGAAACAAATTTTAGAAACTTCTCCCATGCAAATCAAGAAACAAATGCATCCATCGAGTCCTACCATTATTTTTTGAAGACTAGATACTTGTGTGATAGACAAAAAAATGTACTCGCCGGATGGACTATTTGTTCTACACACTTGTGTACAAGGTGGAGCCATTTTACAAACACAAGAGGAAGTTGCAAAAATCCGGCTTCTTGACCAATTTCAAAAAAGAAAGACAACTATTGATAGTGGTTGAGAGAGCAAAGAGTATTCCTGATACAGATTGCCTTGCAATTATGCCTGATTGCAATCAATTGTGGGTGAGGAGCCAAACAACTAGAAGCACATGGTATTTGGTAAGGCAATGTGGAGCCTTGGACGTATGTGAATGTGCTTGGGCTATCAGAGGAAACATATGTAAGCACATGTTGAAGGCATTGGATTTTTGCAAGCAATATGTGTCGATGTCATCATATCAAGCACCAGAAGTGACAGGTAATTCAATGCCATCATATGTTACCGATGTAGATTGCTAAGCATAAGTTGTAATGAAATAAGCATCGTGTTGAAATTATTTTCATTTCACGTGCAGGAGCCAATACTTATGTGGAGACAAGCAGGGTAAATGAAGACACATTCTGAGATGGCCCCTCCTCACTGTATCCAGCACCAGAAGTGGAAGGTAATTCAATGTCATCGTATGTGGCAAGTAGTGATATAGATTGCTAAGCATAAGTTGTAACGAAAAAATCATCGTGTTGAAATTGTTTTCCTTTCACGTGCAGGAGCTAGTACTTATGCCGAGACAAGCACGATAAATGAAGACACATTCCGAGATGGCCCCTCCTCACTGTATCCAACACCAGAAGTGGAAGGTAATTCAATGTCATCGTATGTGGCAAGTAGTGATATAGATTGCTAAGCATAAGTTGTAACGAAAAAAGCATTGTGTTGAAATTTTTTTCCTTTCTCGTGCAGAGCCAGTACCTATGCAGAGACAAGCATGGTAAATGATGACATGTTATGGGATGGCCCCTCCTCGCCACCTCAACAGTCACTGAACAGTTGATGGTTAGTTGTTAATGCCTTTAATCAATTAATTGATGCCAATGATAATGTTCATCACGCATATTTATGATTAGGTGACAATGTGTATTCATGTGTACAATGATATTGAAAAACCTAGTGTATAAATAAATATTCCCCTATTTCTATAATGTTTTTATGTCAAAATAGGCACTTCTAATGTCTTATACGTCAACACTCCTGAAACAGTTGGGGCTGGTGGGTTGATGATAGAAAGTGATTCAAATTTTATGGAACACACATCCAAAGAATTCTTGAAGTCAGTCTTGGATACATGACTGAGTACAGATGAACAAAAAAAAACATTCTTTGAATGTGTTCAAAGGTTTAGGAGAGACCTAGAAGCATCAAATATGTTGGATGTTGCTTTCAAAGGAGATGTCAATGAGACAACCACCACCCACATGCGTCCATGGTTTAGTGTGAGTAAAAAATGCCACTGCAGTGTGACTAAGAGGCCAGTCATTGTAGAAGATTTGAACAATCGCGCTGAAGACTACGAATGCTTCCAATTTCCTGATGGAAATCGTGCAAAGAGGAGAGAAACCACACAAATGGAACCTACAGGTTAAAACATTGAATTATTGGTGTGATTGTGAATTCACAAGAAATTTTAATTGTGGAGGCGAAGACTAACATATTGATCATTTATTTTGCAGGTGGTTCAAATGCAGATGAAACATATCCCCGCCGCCGCTTATCTTTCAAAATTTAGTGTCTACGCAAGGTGTGTATTGAATGTCCTTAATTTCAATACATTCATTTACTGTATGTAAGGTACAAAGCCTTTGATATCTTGTCTAATATTTAATGCATTGTGTTGCAGATGCAATGGATATGCAGAGAGATGTATCTTATGGAATGAGCAAGTTGAGATTTGGAAAGTAAATGTATGGCATGTTGAGCGGGCCTATATTAGAATTGTAAACATCTAAAATTCATGTATATGAGATTGTAGATTGTGTATATTTAAAATACATAAATATGGAACGTGTACAACTGACCTACTTTTTGATGATTTTTAGAGTATTTAAAAAAGTGCTTGTTGGTGTTAGCCAACGTAGGACCGCTCATGTAATATATGGATAGTAGAAAATATTTTGACATATAGAAAGATGATGTAATTATGATGAAATGATGTAATCAACAATAACTAATTATCATGTGGAATTTTTATTGCTATTGTCAAAGTGCTGAAAAACAAACTTTTTTTTTAAGCATGTTGAAAAACACAGTGTGTTTTTCAACACTATAAAAAATGAACTGTTGTTTTCCACAAGGTACAAACCATGATGTTGTTCCACCTTTATGTAATGATGTAAATCTTATTGCAAATCAAATTAATTATCAGGTGGAGAAGGGTTGAATTTTTTCAAAGTGCTGAAAAACAGAGTTTGTTTTTCGACACGTTGAAAAACACACTGTGTTTTTCAGCACTTTGAAAAATGCAATTCGGTTTAAACCAAGGTGCAAACCATGATGTTTTTCCTCCTTTGTTGTAATGATGCAATCCACATCAAGTAATTATCAGGTGGAGAAGGGTTGACTTTTTTTCAAAGTGCTGAAAAATAGAGTGTGTTTTTCGACACGTTGAAAAACACACTGTGTTTTTCAGTTTAACAAGGTGCAAACCTTTGATGTATTTCCTCCTTGTTGTAATGATACAATCCAATCAACTAATTATCAGGTGGAGAAGGATGTTGAATTTTTTCAAAGTGCTGAAAAATAGAGTGTGTTTTTCAACACGTTGAAAAACACACTGTGTTTTTCAGCACTTTGAAAAATGTAATTTGGTTTATAACAAGGTGCAACCCATGATGTATTTCCTCCTTGTTGTAATGATGCAATCCACATCAAGTAATTATAAGGTGGAGAAGGGTTGAATTTTTTCAAAGTGCTGAAAAATAGAGTGTGTTTTTTGACACGTTGAAAAACACACTGTGTTTTTCAGCACTTTGAAAAATGTAATTTGGTTTATAACAAGGTGCAAACCATGATGTTTTCCTCCTTTTTGTAATGATGTAATCCACATAAAGTAATTATCAGGTGGAGAAGAGTTTTTTTTTTCAAAGTGCTGAAAAATAGAGTGTGTTTTTTGACACGTTGAAAAAAACACACTTGTGTTTTTCAGCACTTTGAAAAATGTAATTCGGTTTATAACAAGGTGCAAACCACGATGTTTTCCTCCTTGTTGTAATGATGTAATCCACATCAAGTAATTATCAGGTGGAGAAGAGTTGATTATTTTCAAAGTGCTGAAAAATAGAGTTTGTTTTTTCGACACGTTGAAAAACACACTGTGTTTTTCAGCACTTTGAAAAATGTAATTCGGTTTATAACAAGGTGCAAACCATGATGATTTTCCTCCTTGTTGTAATGATGTAATCCACATCAACTAATTATCAGGTGGAGAAGAGTTGACTTTTTTTCAAAGTGTTGAAAAATAGAGTGTGTTTTTCGACACGTTGAAAAACACACTGTGTTTTTCAAGCACTTTGAAAAATGTAATTCGGTTTATAACAAGGTGCAAACCATGATGCATGTTTTTCCTCCTTGTTGTAATGATGCAATCCACATCAAGTAATTATCAGGTGGAGAAGAGTTGAATTTTTTTCAAAGTGCTGAAAAATAGAGTGTTTTTTGACACGTTGAAAAACACACTGTGTTTTTCAGCACTATGAAAAATGTAATTCAGTTTATAACAAGGTGCAAACCAATGATGCATTTCCTCCTTGTTGTAATGATGCAATCCACATCAAGTAATTATCAGGTGGAGAAGGGTTGATTTTTTCAAAGTGCTGAAAAATAGAGTGTGTTTTTTGACACGTTGAAAAACACACTGTGTTTTTCAACACTTTGAAAAATGCAATTCGGTTTATAACAAGGTGCAAACCACGATGTTTTTCCTCCTTTTGTAATGATGCAATCCACATCAAGTAATTATCAGGTGGAGAAGAGTTGATTTTTTCAAAGTGCTGAAAAATAGAGTGTGTTTTTCGACACGTTGAAAAACACACTGTGTTTTTCAGCACTTTGAAAAATGTAATTTGGTTTGGAAACAAGGTGCAAACCATGATGCATTTCCTCCTTGTTGTAATGATGCAATCCACATCAAGTAATTATCAGGTGGAGAAGGGTTGAATTTTTTCAAAGTGCTGAAAAATAGAGTGTGTTTTTCGACACGTTGAAAAACACACTGTGTTTTTCAGCACTTTGAAAAACGCAATTCGGTTTATAACAAGGTGCAAAACCATGATGCATTTCCTCCTTTTTGTAATGATGCAATCCACATCAAGTAATTATCAGGTGGAGAAGAGTTGATTTTTTTCAAAGTGCTGAAAAATAGAGTTGTTTTTTGACACGTTGAAAAACACACTGTGTTTTTCAGCACTTTGAAAAACGTAATTCGGTTTATAACAAGGTGCAAACCATGATGTTTTTCCTCCTTGTTGTAATGATGCAATCCACATCAACTAATTATCAGGTGGAGAAGGGTTGATTTTTTCAAAGTGCTGAAAAATAGAGTGTGTTTTTTGACACATTGAAAAACACACTGTGTTTTTCAGCACTTTGAAAAATGCAATTTGGTTTATAACAAGGTGCAAACCACAGATGCATTTCCTCCTTGTTGTAATGATGCAATCCACATCAAGTAATTATCAGGTGGAGAAGAGTTATTTTTTCAAAGTGCTGAAAAATAGAGTGTGTTTTTCGACACGTTGAAAAACACATGTGTTTTTCAGCACTATGAAAAACACAATTGTTTATAACAAGGTGCAAACCACGATGCATTTTTCCTCCTTGTTGTAATGATGCAATCCACATCAAGTAATTATCAGGTGGAGATAAGGTTTGATTTTTTCAAAGTGCTAAAAAATAGAGTGTGTTTTTTGACACGTTGAAAAACACACTGTGTTTTTAGCACTTTGAAAAATAATTCGGTTTAAAACAAGGTACAAACCACAATGCTTTTCCTCCTTGTTGTAATGATGCAATCCACATCAAGTAATTATAAGGTGGAGAAGAGTTGATTTTTTCAAAGTGTTGAAAAATAGAGTGTGTTTTTCGACAGTTGAAAAACACACTGTGTTTTTAGCACTTTGAAAAACGTAATTCGGTTTATAACAAGGTGCAAACCACGATGCATTTCCTCCTTGTTGTAATGATGCAATCCACATCAAGTAATTATTAGGTGGAGAAGGTTGAATTTTTTCAAAGTGTTGAAAAACAAAGTATGTTTTTTGACACATTGAAAAACACACATGTTTTTCAGCACTTTGAAAAATGTAATTCGGTTTATAACAAGGTGCAAACCATGATGAATTTCCTCCTTGTTGTAATGATACAATCCACATCAAGTAATTATCAGGTGGAGAAGGGTTGATTTTTTTCAAAGTGCTGAAAAATAGAGTGTGTTTTTCGACACGTTGAAAAACACACTGTGTTTTTCAGCAATTGAAAAATGTAATTCAGTTTAAACAAAGGTGCAAACCATGATGAGCATTTCCTCCTTGTTGTAATGATGCAATCCACATCAAGTAATTATCAAGGTGGAGAAGAGTTATTTTTTTTCAAAGTGATGAAAAAACAGAGTGTGTTTTTCGACACGTTGAAAAACACACTGTGTTTTTCAGCACTTTGAAAAACATAATTCGGTTTATAACAAGGTGCAAACCACGATGCATTTCCTCCTTGTTGTAACGATGCAATCCACATCAAGTAATTATCAGGTGGAGAAGAGTTGATTTTTTCAAAGTGCTGAAAAATAGAGTGTGTTTTTCGACACGTTGAAAAACACACTGTGTTTTTCAGCATCTTTGAAAAATGTAATTCAGTTTAAACACAAGGTGCACCGTAAACATGATGTTTTTCCTCCTTGTTGTAATGATGCAATCCACATCAAGTAATTATCAGGTGGAGAAGGGTTGAATTTTTTCAAAGTGTTGAAAAAATAGAGTGTGTTTTTTGACAGTGTTGAAAAACACACTGTGTTTTTCAGCACTTTGAAAAATAATTTGGTTTATAAAAAGGTGCAAACCATGATGTTTTCCTCCTTTTTGTAATGATGCAATCCACATCAAGTAATTATCAGGTGGAGAAGAGTTGATAATTTTCAAAGTGCTGAAAAATAGAGTGTGTTTTTTGACACGTTGAAAAACACACATGTTTTTCAGCACTATGAAAAAAGTAATTCGGTTTATAACAAGGTGCAAACCATGATGTTTTTCCTCCTTGTTGTAATGATGCAATCCACATCAAGTAATTATCAGGTGGAGAAGAGTTGTTTTTTTCAAAGTGCTGAAAAATAGAATGTGTTTTTAGACATGTTGAAAAACACACTGTGTTTTTCAGCACTTTGAAAAACGTAATTTGGTTTATAAACAAGGTGCAAACCATGATACATTTCCTCCTTGTTGTAATGATGCAATCCACATCAAGTAATTATCAAGTGGAGAAGAGTTGATTTTTTTCAAAGTGCTGAAAAATAGAGTGTGTTTTTTGACACGTTGAAAAACACATTGTTTTTTCAGCACTTTGAAAAACGTAATTCGGTTTATAACAAGGTGCAAACCAAGTAATGTTTTTCTGCTCCTTGTTGTAAATGATTTAATCCACATCAAGTAATTATCAAGTGGAGAAGGGTTGATTTTTTCAAAGTGATGAAAAATAGAGTGTGTTTTTCGACACGTTGAAAAACACACTGTGTTTTTCAGCACTTTGAAAAATGTAATTCGGTTTAAAACAAGGTGCAAACCACGATTTTTTCCTCCTTGTTGTATGATGCAATCCACATCAAGTAATTATCAAGTGGAGAAGAGTTACAAATTTTTTTCAAAGTGCTGAAAAATAGAGTGTGTTTTTCGACACGTTGAAAAACACACTGTGTTTTTCAACACTTTGAAAAATGTAATTCAGTTCTTAACAAGGTGCAAACCATGATGCATTTCCTCCTTGTTGTAATGATGTAATCCACATCAAGTAATTATCAAGTGGAGAAGAGTATGATTTTTTTCAAAGTGCTGAAAATAAAGTGTGTTTTTCACATGTTGAAAAATGCACATTGTGTTTTTCAGCACTCAAAAATGTAATTCGGTTTATAACAAGGTGCAAACCGATGCTTTTCCTCCTTGTTGTAATGATGCAATCCACATAAAGTAATTATCAGGTGGAGAAGGGTTGTAGTGGTTTTTTCAAAGTGCTGAAAAATTTGTGTTTTTCGACATGTTGAAAAACACACTGTGTTTTTCAGCACTTTGAAAAATGTAATTCGGTTTATAACAAGGTGCAAACCATGATGCATTTCCTCCTTGTTGTAATGATGCAATCCACATCAAGTAATTATCAGGTGGAGAAGAATTATTATTTTCAAAGTGCTGAAAAATAAAGTGTGTTTTTTGACACGTTGAAAAACACAGTGTTTTTTCAGCACTTTGAAAAATGTAATTCGGTTTATAACAAGGTGCAAACCATGATGTTTTTCCTCCTTGTTGTAACGATGCAATCCACATCAAGTAATTATCAGGTGGAGAAGAGTTGATTTTTTTCAAAGTGCTGAAAAATAGAGTGTGTTTTTTTTGACACGTTGAAAAACACACTGTGATTTTTCAGCACTTTGAAAAATGTAATTCTGGTTTATAACAAGGTGCAAACCATGATGCATTTTCTCCTTGTTATAATGATGCAATCAACATCAAGTAATTATCAGGTGGAGAAGAGTTGAATTTTTTTCAAAGTGCATGAAAAATAAGTGTGTTTTTTCAGACATTGAAAAACACATGTGAAAAACATTTCGGTTTATAACAAGGTGAAACCACGATGCATTTCCTCCTTGTTGTAATGATGTAATCCACATCAAGTAATTATCAGGTGGAGAAGAGTTGATTTTTTCAAAGTGATATGAAAAATAAGTGTGTTTTTGACTGTTGAAAAACACACTGTGTTTTTCAGCACTTTGAAAAATGTAATTCGGTTTATAAAAAGGTGCAACCCACGATGCTCTTTTTCTCCTATTGTAATGATGTAATCCACATCAAGTAATTATCAGGTGGAGAAGGTTGATTTTTTTCAAAGTGCTAAAAAATAGTGATGTTTTTCGACAGTTGAAAAACACACTGTGTTTTTCAGCACTTTGAAAAATGCAATTTGGTTTATAACAAGGTGCAACCCACGACATTTCCTCCTTGTTGTAATGATGCAATCCACATCAAGTAATTATCAGGTGGAGAAGAGTTGGTTTTTTTCAAAGTATGAAAAATAGAGTGTGTTTTTCGACACGTTGAAAAACACACTGTTGTTTTTCAGCACTTTGAAAAATGCAATTCGGTTTATAACAAGGTGCAAACCATGATGTTTTTCCTCCTTGTTGTAATGATGCAATCCACATCAAGTAATTATCAGGTGGAGAAGAGTTGTTTTTTTCAAAGTGTTGAAAAAATAGAGTGTGTTTTTCGACACGTTGAAAAACACATTGTGTTTTTCAGCACTTTGAAAAACGCAATTTGGTTTAAAACAAGGTGCAAACCACGATGTTTTTCCTCCTTGTTGTAATGATGTAATCCACATCAAGTAATTATCAGGTGGAGAAGAGTTGGAATTTTTTCAAGTGCTGAAAAATAGAGTGTGTTTTTTGACATGTTGAAAAACACACTATGTTTTTTAGCACTATGAAAAACGTAATTCGGTTTAAAACAAGGTGCAAACCATGATGTTTTCTCCTTGTTGTGATAAAATCCACATCAAGTAATTATCAAGGTGGAGAAGGTTGGTTTTTTCAAAGTGCTGAAAAAATAGTGTGTTTTTTGACACGTTGAAAAACACATATGTTTTTCAGCACTTTGAAAAATGCAATTCGGTTTAAAACAAGGTGCAAAACCATGATGTGTGCCTCATTTCCTCCTTTTGTAATGATCCAATCTATTTTCAAGTAATTATCAGGTGGAGAATTTTGCATTTTTTTCAAACTGAAAAATAAAGTGTGTTTAAACACGTTGAAAAAACACTTTGTTTTTCAACACTTTAAAAAAAAAGGTGTATGTGCAGATTTTACCTTCTCGCTTACAATTGGTGTAATCTCCATAAGTAATTCTCTTTCTTCCTCTTTGTTCAAAGTGATGAGAAATAAAGTGTGTTTTTTTAATGTTGAAAAACCAAATTTTTCGGCTAGTAATTTCGGTTTAAAACAAGGTCCAAATGGATTTTTTCCTTAACCGAAGCCTACATACACTAATTATCTGTGGAGCTCCTTTTTTTCTAAGTGATGAAAATCCATCATGTTGTCTCTATTTTTCAGCACTTTGAAAAACGTAATTCGGTTTACAACAAGGTACAAACCAATTATGTTTTCCTCCTTGTTGTAACGATGCAATCTACATCAAGTAATTATCAGGTGGTAAGAATTTTTTTCATATTTTTTGTTGTAAAATCTGTGTTTTTCGACACATTGAACAAGGTACAAATTCTTCACTTATGTTTTTTGTCACTGTCATACAAAATCGTCATTCAAGAAAGAAGTTTTTTGTCGAAAACCACAGATCCTTTTGGATTTTGTAATCAGATCAATACATCAAAATTATCCGTAAAATTTGCTTTGGAACTTTGCAAAGTGATCACGCAATTAATGATGTTCTACTTTCGACATTTGAAAAAAACTTGAAAACATTAGAGCTTTGTGACTGTTTTTTATATAAAGGAAATTTGAAAAACAATTCAAAACTTCAACACCAAAAGGTTTTATCATGGAAACCTCCAATGGAGGAAAACCATTCTGGAATGGTATTTCCTTCTTTGTTGTAACGATTAATCCACATAAATTAATTATCAGGAGGAAGAAGAGTTAGTTGTTTCAAAAGAAGCAACAAATAAAGTGTGTTTTTTGACACGTTGAAAATCTGTTTCCACACCTTGTGTTTTTCAGCACTTTGAAAAATGAAAAGAAGCAACGTAATTCGGTTCTTGAACAAGGTGCAAATGACACTGATGCATTTTCCTCCTTGTTGTATCTTTGAATCCACATAAAGTAATTATCAGGTGGAGAAGGCCTTCACATTTTTTCAAAGTGATGAAAAATAGAGTGTGTTTTTTGACACGTTGAAAAAGACACTACTGTTTTTCAGCACTTTGAAAAATCGTAATTCGGTTTTAAAAAGGTGTAAACCCACGTTGCATTTCCTCCTTGTTGTAATGATGCAATCCACATCAAGTAATTATCAGTCTGGACCAAGGGTGGCGGTTTTTTTCAGAAGCGATGAAAAAATAGAAATGTTTTAAGACACGTTGAAAAACACACTGTGTTTTTCAGCACTTTGAAAAATGTAATTCGGTTTCGAACAAGGTGCAAACCATGATGATTTTCCTCCTTGTTGTAATGATTGAATCCACATAAATTAATTATCAGGTGGAGAAGAGTTGGTTTTTTTCAAAGTGATGAAAAAATAGA
Source organism: Taxus chinensis (assembly GCA_019776745.2). Taxonomy (NCBI): domain Eukaryota; kingdom Viridiplantae; phylum Streptophyta; class Pinopsida; order Cupressales; family Taxaceae; genus Taxus; species Taxus chinensis. The sequence goes on from CM034153.1 coordinate 760,435,558, forward strand.
GTGTGTTTTAAGACACGTTGAAAAACACACTGTGTTTTTCAACACTTTGAAAAATGTAATTGTGGTTTAAAAAAGGTGCAAACCACGATGTTTTTCCTTCTTGTTGTAATGATTGAATCCACATCAATTAATTATCATGTGGAAAGATTTGGTTTTTTTCAAAGTGATGAAAAATAGAGTGTGTTTTTCGACACATTAAAAAACACACTGTGTTTTTCAGCACTTGTAAAAAATGTAATTCGGTTCTCGAAAAGGTGCAAACAATGATGCATTTCCTCCTTGTTGTAATGATGTAATCCACATAAAGTAATTATCATGTGGAGAAGGGTTGATTTTTTCAAAGTGATGAAAAATAGAGTGTGTTTTTCGACACGTTGAAAAATACACTGTGTTTTTCAGCACTTTGAAAAATGTAATTCGGTTTATAACAAGGTGCAAACCATGATAATTTTCCTCCTTGTTGTAATGATTGAATCCACATCAACTAATTATCAGATGGAAGAAAAGTTTGTTTTTTCAAAGCGATTGAAAAATAGAGTGTGTTTTTGACATGTTGAAAAATACATTGTGTTTTTCAGCACTTTGATAAACGTAATTAAGTTTAAAACAATGTGCAAACCACGATGTTATTCATCCTCCTTGTTGTAATGAAACAATCCACATCAAGTAATTATCAGGTGGAGAAGGTTTGTTTTTTTCAAAATAATGAAAAAATAGTGTGATTTTAACACGTTGAAAAACACACTGTGCTTTTTAACACTTTGAAAAATGTAATTTAGTTTAAAAAAAGGTGCAAACCACGATGTTTTTCCTCCTTGTTGTAATGATGCAATCCACATCAATTAATTATTAGGTGGAAAAGAGTTGGTTTTTTTCAAAGTGATGAAAAAAAAGTGTGTGTTTTTCACGCACTTTGAAAAACGTAATTCGGTTTAGAACAAGGTGCAAACCACGATGATTTTTCCTCATTGTTGTAATGATTGAATCCACATCAAGTAATTATCAGGTGGAGAAGGGTTGGTTTTTTCAAAATGATGAAAAAATAGAGTGTGTTTTTAAGACACGTTGAAAAACACACTGTGTTTTTCAGCACTTTGAAAAACGTAATTCGGTTATCGAAAAGGTGCAACCCATGATGTTTTTCCTCCTTGTTGTAAATGATTGAATCCACATCAACTAATTATCAGGTGGAGAAGGGTTGGTTTTTTCAAAGTGATGAGAAAAAATAGACGTGTTGAAAAACACACTGTGTTTTTCGACACATTGAAAAATGCAATGCCAATGCATATGAAGTAACTACCATATCAAGTAACTCCTGTGTTGTGATGATGCAATGCATATCAAGTAACTACCAGGAGGAGAAGGGTTGATTTTTTCAAAGTGCTTACACTACAACAAACAAGCCCTTTTTCCCAAAAAATTCTACAATATTTTTGTGGCTATAAGAAATTCTAAGTTTTAAAAATGTGGCTTTAAAGTTGTAGTTCATCCACAAATTAAATAATAATTATATATGTGGGTTATCTTAATTATATACATTATATACGTGGGTTATCTACATTTTGAACACAAATTTAATAATTTTTTTTACCGAAATAAAATTAATATAAATAAATACCTCTTCATTTTAGAGAATACTAAATTTATTATAATAATATTATTAAATTTAACAAAAAATTAATTAACGAAATCTAAATTACATATCCATTAAATAAAAACAAATCATAAAAAACATATTTACATTCTATATTTTATATAAGCTCAAACTAAATTAACATTATGTTATTAAATACATCTTAAATAAACACTAAAGAATCATAATTCATTAAAAGGAAAAAAATATAACTATAGTTAATGAATCAGAATAATAATATTCAAATATTATGAAAAACATAACATAAATAAAAAGATGAAATCAAATTCTTTTTGAAAGGAAATAACTGTGAAGTTAAACTATATGAGGCATCTACCCATGGGGGGTTCACTAACTAGTTGGTATCCTACCACGTCCATTCATTTTGGGGGATTAAAAATGACCCAAACAAATCTCAATATATCAGTATGCGCATGCGAGTAGAAGGGTTTAGTTTTTTAGTATGGTGAATTAGGTATTGGGGGGCTAGGTACACAGGCGTAAGCTGGGAGGAGGGGCAGAGTCACACAGGCGTGAGTTGGGAGGAGAGGCAGAGTCACACATAGCTTGGAGTGGGTTTCTCAGATGCTATCTTACCATAGACATGGGCTTCCTGAAGATGCATTGATATTGTTTCACCAAATTCCAAGAACAGACACTCAACCGAATCACTTCACCTTCGCCAGTATCCTCCTAGATTGAGCCAAAGTTTGAGCTTTGCAGCAAGGTATGAACATCCATCACAAAATAACCAAAAGTGGGCATTTGTCAGATGTTGTTATTAGGAGTGCCCTGATAGATATGTATGCCAAATGTGGAAGCATGTAGAATGCACATGATTTGCTTAACACAATGCTTGAACGAGATGTGGTCTCATGGACAACGATGATTGTAGGATATGCACAAGATGGGCTAGTTGATAAAGCTTTGGAAACTTATAAGGAAATACAACAAATAAATGTCCAACCATATCAATTCATCATTACCTGTATCCTTTCAGTTTGTGCCAAAATGGGAGCTTTGGAACAAGGTATGGACATCCATCAAAGCATAAGGAAAAGTGGATTTATGTCCAATGTTTTCGTTCAAAGTGCACTCATAGACATGTATGCAAAATGTGGAAGCAGAAAGAAGGCACGTGAGTTGTTTGACAAAATGCCTCTACGAGATGTGGTTTCATGGAATGGGATGATTGCAGGATATGCAAAAAAGGACCTTGCTGAGAAGACCTTAAATATTTTTAACCAAATGTAATTGGCGGGTGTAAAGCCAAACTCATCAACCTTTGCTAGCATGCTTTGAGTTTGTGCCAAAATGGGAGATTTAATATTTGGTACGGACATCCATCAAACCATAATTAGAAGCAAGTTTTTGTTGGATGTTGTGGTTGGGAATGCCCTGATTGACATGTATGCAAAATGTGGAAGCATACAGAAGGCATGGGAGTTGTTTGACACGATGCCTCAATGAGATCTGGTCTCTTGGACTATCATGTTTGTAGGATATGCACAAAAAGGGGTTCTTGACAAAGCATTAATGATTTTCAAAGAAATGCCTCAACAAGATGTGGTCTCATGGAATGTAGTGGTGGGAGGATATGCACAAAATGAGCTTGCTGAAAAGGCCTTGGAGAGTTTTAAGAAAATGCAAATGGGAGGTGTAAAGCTTGACTCTGCAACCTTTTCCACCATTCTCCCAGTCTGTGCTAAAATGAGAACTTTGAAACAAGGCATGGAGTTCCATCAGTGCATAACTAAATGTGGATTTTTGTCACATGTTGCAGTTGGGAATGCACTAATAAACATGTATGTCAAATGTGGAATCATACAGAAGGCACACAAATTGTTTGACACAATGCCTCAATGCAATGTGGTCTCATGGACTACGATGATTGCAAGATATGGAATGCATGGCTATGGTGAAGATGCCCTCAAACTCTTTGAACTAATGAAGCACTCTAGAACTTTCCCCAACTATGTAAGCTTCCTTTGTGTTTTATTTGTGTGCAACCATGTAGGCCTAGTGGATGAGGGCTGTAAATATTTCAATAACATGAGTGATGCATATTGCATTATGCCCACAGTGGATCATTATGTATGTATGATTGACCTTCTTGGACGTGTTGGTTATCTTGAGGAAGCCCAAAAATTTATTATTAAAATGCCAATAAAACCTAATGCAGTTATGTGGATGTGTTTTCTTGGATCTTATAGATCACATAAGAATATAGAGCTAAGAAAATATATGGAAAATCTCCTTTTCGAGTTAGATCCTGGATATGACGCATCTTATATTCTTCTATCAGACATATATGTAGAAATAGGGTGGTGGAATGATGTTCAAAATTTATGGAGATTGATGAAAGAGGATGTGTGTGTTAGAGAAGACAACTGAAGACAATGAGAGTAAGAGCTCTGAATGAATTGAAACAACTGAGAGCATAATCCAGCTGCTTGCAATTATTTTCTGCTATTGTTGATGAGAAGAAAATTTGTGTGATTTGGTGTGTCCAAATGATTCCTTTCCCTTGTTGTAGACTCTCTATTTTTTACTGCAAAAGTTGTTGCATTTGAGTTTGTTTGTGGGAAGGTGACAGGTTTATCCCAAAAAGTGGAGGTGGCTACAAGGTAGCAGGCAGTCCATTGGCACAGGAGGAAGCATACAGAAGGAACGTGAGTTGTTTGAAACGACACCTCAATGAGATCTAGTAATACTAGGTGCGTATGATGTATTTACTACTTACCATATAGAACTTATTTAGTATATCCCTTAGAAATCATCAAATTTGTAAGTTATGTCATGTTGCATGTATGTAGAACATTTCCTTGGAGATCTAGGTTTACACTTGAAAACATGGCCTATCTTGGACTTGAACCCAGTAGCCATGAAGTCCACCTCCTGTGCTCTTATTACAGAGCTACTGGTCCTCATATGTTGGAGTATTGTTTTCTCAAGTTTGAATCTCCATTAGTACCACCCTTTTCTATACACACAGTAATTGTAAAATTTAGATTCTACACTCAAACTTGCATCTCCTGGTGTCTATATTTAATTATAATACAATTATAGCCTAGTTCATGTACTCTATTACGTTAAGGCTTATTTCAAAATGATGTCCTTTATCTCACATCTCTTGCTGACTATGACTTCCCATGGTTGAATTCATTTCTACAATTGTATGGTAGACATTGTTCCCTACTAACTACATCCTAATATATTTGGCTTTTTTTAATGACCTTGAATCCACAAGCCAAAAAGGCACAGGGGATCCTTGAAATCTAAACAAGATGTAGCCCATTTCTTAGGAATCAAATTACTCCAACATAAGAGTAGGGCCCATTTCAAGTTCCATTTTAATATCTTCAAACTGATTTCAGGGTAGGGTTTCAACCTCTTATTTTGCATCCACTATGCATATACATGATCATGTGGCAAGTTTTCAAAACTGTTACTGTTATTACGAAAAATGTTGGGACAATTTCGGTAAAAAATTTTATATAGATTTTAAAGGTTAAGCTATCTCTAGGACATCACTTGATGTTATGTTTCAATTTTATTTGTATTATTTTGATATTTTTAATGGGGGTTTTTGTTAACGGGCGAGGATTTTATGTTCCACAAAAAATTCATAGGGTGTGACACTATTTTTTCCTTGATTAGCTTATTCTTGGTTGTAGTTTAGACAACTTCTTGTTTATTATGAATATGTTCATTTTTTTAATAACTTTTAATTACTTAATACATGCTCTGTACATTGATAATACAAATTTTGTTTTGCAAATAGTATTTAATTTTGTTTCAGTCTCTCAATTATTTAATAAAGGGTCTACAGATTGGTAATATTATTTTTGATCTCTAAATAAATGCGTACATGTCAGTTTCCTGATAACTGATTCTATTTTAAGGTTATATGTCTTCTTTTAGGTCAGTAATTGTTTTGTATTTGGTTACAGTTTAGGCGTCTGAATTTCTATTTTACTATTGTTGTGTTCATTTTGTTTAAAATATCATCTTCTTTGCTAATCATGGTTCCTACTTGTCCCAATTATGCCATTTTATAACCATGCAATGATTCAACCAGATTTGTGGCTCTTGAATTATTGAATTATTGGTGATTATATAATGGAAGTGTTGTTTTACTAACATAATGGTTGATTTGTCCATGAGTATTTTTACTTTCAGAAAAATAATAAAAGACACATCTTCTGGAAATGGATTCGTAATAAAAACTTACTATCTAAAGTCGAATATTCCTAATCATTACATTTTACGGTGCAAATTCATGAAAGGAAAATTTTGGGGAGCGAGAATGGTATTTTTTCAGCCCAAGAGACAAGAAATACCCAAATAGAGCACTTCCTAACATGGCTGCTACTTTTGGTTACTGCAAAGCCACCGGAACTGACATTCATACCTATTCAAACTTCATACCTGGACATTATATTGAAGCTTTGCTGGCACTTTGTAGTTGTATGCAGAGATTACTTGTATTTGAAGACTGAAAAGGGCATTGGGTATAATACTGATAATTGTAGTCCATCTCCAATGATACCCTGTCGCACTAACCGTTTACTACTACCCAATCTCCTAAACATAGAACCCTCAAGGAACTATGTATGGTATTTAATTGTGTGGATTCAATTGTGGCTAAAGACATATTATCCTTAAGGAATATGCCTTCTACATGTTTTAGCCTTGATTCATCTTCAACTGCAGCCATGAATTCCCTGTAATTTGTAATCCTAATCTCTTTTCCAATCTTCATTCCCATCACCCGAAGGATATCATGAACAATCATTGTATTTGAGTCACTTCGGTTTATGTCACTTCTATTTACCAACATTCTCTTGAGGATAGTTTCAAGTGTACTTGAACCCACAATGTGACCAACAAGTATCCATTTCCAGCCATTAAAATATGTACAAATGTCGAGGAATGCCTTCTTAATGTCTTCTTCCTTCATTTTATGATACACAATCATAAGATTTTCGCTCAGGTGCTCCTCATTGATAAAGTTGTCGAGGTTTCCCTCTCCAAGAGCTTCGAGAACTTGCTAGTAAGTAGCCCGATGCCTATCAATCCTCAAGTAGTTTCCAAAAATAGACAAAAGTAGCGGGACACCTCTGCATGCCTCTGCAACCTCATTTTTAAACTGGCCTCTTCATCAAACTTGTAGTAGAGTGCTTCACTTTCATCAGTTAATTTTTTTTTTCGGAGGATGATTTTCACTGCCTTGTCATAGAGTTCACTCACATGGTATTATTTGCACTCTTTCATGAAAAGCACTCATCTCATGTTGTTTTCTCGAGACATTATGAGGATCCTGAGCTTGGGTTCTTTCACCCCGACCTGTATTGAGCCCACATTTCCATTGGATTTCTTCCCGGCATATAAATATTTTGGTAAGAGCAGTTTGATATATTCAGCTTCAACCACGTTTTCAACATAGAGAAAACAATGTTTTTCCTGCACTACTTTCATTCGTGTTTGACCTTCCTTTGGGTCTCGCAGATCCGATTTTCTTCATTTAAAATCACAAATTATATCTTTCTATAGCTTGGCTATGTGGGATCTCATATCTGGAGTGTTCTCATCAATTATCACCCTGGAAAATTTGAAATCTCATATCTGGCGTGTTCTCGTCAATTATCACCCTAGAAAATTCAAAATCTCATATTTGGCATGTTCTCATCAATTATCATTGTAGATGTTCAATATATGTTTTAACTTGGCTGATTGATATTATATGGAATTGTCATTATAATATTTCCTTAGATGGAGCACCAGAGAACATTGTCCATCCATAATTACACAATTGGTGATATTACTTATAAAATTATTTTCATTTTAGAATCTGGTGGCTTGTTTAAGGTATTGATAACTCAGAAAGAGGTCACATGACACTTCCACAATGCAATTGTTTCTATTAAGGAAGCTTCTAGGAGTCTTATTGAAAAGCAAAGTTGCTCCCAAATATTGATGAATATTTTGGGAAAGGATCACTTAAAGCTAGCAAGTTATTTAAATACTTTTAAAGGAAAATGATGTTCTGTTGCTTTTTTCCAATGTTTCGATTTTGAATGCATCTTTTTCAATCATTTGAACCTATTGTGATTTCAACTAATGTGATTGTCAATGCAGGATTCAATTGAGAATGGGATTTGAGAGAAGAAAAATTATTTGTAGCTGGTGGGGGAGATATAGAGGGTTTCCACTCCGAAAACAAAGGTGAGCTATATACCTATTTGTGATAATTTTTTATTATATATATTTGTGCATTCACTTAATTAATAAGATTTTTAAAATGTTGGTTAAAATATTATTATTTACTTTCAACACTATATTTACTTTCCAATTTTCAATTTTTCATCCTTGATTGGAATTTAGGAAGTATTTGCAAACGTAATTTTTTTTGCATATAGAGCGAAACTATTGTATTTACAAATTATAGTCTCTTATTGACTAAGGAAATCTCAATTAGAAGATTATTAATTAGGAAATATTGAGATGCAAAGGGAACATTCGATTTTGTCAGTAACTAAGATTGAGTATTCTTTTCATCTTAAATAATATTGTTTCACCATATTAATTACTTGAAAAATGATAAATTATTAAAAAATAACATTAAGGTAATTAGTAATAGAGCTTGAATGTCTTCAAACCCACTTTCTATAGAAAAATTTATTATAAAAAATAATATGTGAGTGAGAAACATGATATATATTCTATTTGACATATATGGGTAGAGATAAAAAGGGGTAAATAAAATTGTAATGGAAAAATGGGTAAGTGAGGTACATGGAAAAAATAGGGGGTATTTTCATTTTAATAATATAACGGAAGGGGGTATTATCAATTAAATAAGTAGAGGTAAACATTAAAATCAAGGGTATTCTTTAATACCCTCCGAACGCACTTGCTATACCATATTTTTACTAGGTGAAGCCCCCGTGCATCTACCCTCATAAGAGAGATCGTTTTTAGATATAACATGCATCATTAAATTATAATCAATAGTTTTTATATGATTGTTAACACTACCAAAATAATACAAGTTCCACTCCTTTTTATTTAAACCCATGTGTGGAGCCCATATTACAGTGGATATAATGTGAGAAAATCGTAATATTAGACAAACCAATTATATATTTACACCAACTTTATAATAACCGTAGCAAATACTAATTATCTCTTATAACACTGGATGATAATAATGAATTACATTGAAATAACCAATATTATTCTTACAAACTTCTCCTTGAAAACCAAAACATTTTATGAAATGGAAAAATCCCTCGCATCAACTCTGTATAACACTGCAAAAAAACTATGAGAAGATGAAAAGTTAGACTTGAAGAAATGAAAACAAATTTGTAGCCTTAATGAATGGTAACACACATTTAAACTAAGATCAAACCATTCATCAATATATGTACAAGTTGAAAGAAAATTACATGACAATGTCAAACCTGCAAACATTTAACAAGTCCATCAACAACATTTATTATTGTGAATGACATTCCAATAATTGTTATAGTTTACTCGCTAAAAAATCACTGTAATGTATATGTAGTATGAAAATTACATGCTTCAATGAGTACTTGAAATTTGAATTCTTTATAATATGTAGATTAACTAGAAGTAAAATTCACAATACTCACATATTTTAAATCTTGCTATTTGATTTTCACACTTTCTACTATTTTATTTTGTTTTTATGGTTTAATTATTATTTACTCTTATAAAAACTAAAATATACATTTAACCAACATATTTTGATGTCAAAGATCACATGGACAATGCCATTTTCTTACAAAGTCATATTTTATGTCAAAGATCACATGGACAATCTTCGATGTGAGTGACTGGCACTTTTTTCTGAGTTGACACCTTGGCCTAGATGTACATCTTCTTCCATAATTCCTTGTGAACTTCGTGTATTTTAACAACAAAATTAAAGCTTGCTACTTAATTTTCAAACACTTTTTTGTTCGATTCACACGTTTTCTCCCAATTCTTAATTTCTAATTCCAACTCTTGAACCTCAAGCTCCAACTCCATCTTCGTCGAGGAAGCATCTCCTAATTGGTCCAATATTTCCTTTTTTTTTGACAATTTTAAATATTGCAATCTAAGTATTTCACGCTCGGTTTTATAAAACTTTTCCTTATTCATTGCAAGTTTCATTTCTATTTCCATATGAAATGAAGGGGAAGACTCATCTTCTTTTCCAGCTTCGACATCTTCACTTGTAGGACTCTCTATAGTCTTTCTGAACACATAAGTGTTTGCACTATCGGTTGTTCCATAATCTTTCGGTTCCTACAATAGTGAAGCCTTGCACTTTCCAAGCTTCTTTTGTCTTGCCATCTAATTAAACCTGTATTTAAACAACCGATTAATATTTGTTAACATTCAAACGTAATTGTTAATATCTGCCACCATTCAAACATAATTATGAAAAATATATGAAATTTTAGTAAACACATCAAACCCAGGTAGACATACATGGAAGAAGAATGCAACTATGTAACCATAGCCCACAAATCGTAATCCATAATACACAAGTTTTGAAAGAAACTTTGTGATTTATATACAAACATCAAACACATTAAAGTAACAACATCATCACACATATATACACTTGTCTTCTAATACACTTGTATTACTCTTTCTTATTCATCACATCGCATACTAGATAAAACAATTTATATACATGATCTAAATACTAATTAATGTGCACATCATAACATCAACATAAAAAAAACCATATTAGAGTAAAATCACATACATCTAATAATCATAATATAACCACATACGTCTATCCATCTCATCTGTTACACAACAAAGACAAAATTCATTAAATACAACAATTTTTTTGCATGCCACATAATCAATATCTATACATATATGTCAAATATATAAGTAAAATATGTCAAATATGTAGGTGAAATATAAAAGTACAATAACACACTGATGTCAACTATATAAGTATGTTAAATATGTGTTTAACAAGCATATTTTCATCTCAAAGGCTGCATGAATGGTATATTCATTTGTTAGCATTGTCTACGGTGGGAGTACCTGGTACTTTTTCCTCAATTTCCATCTTCACCTTCATGTACATATTTTTCCATAGTTCCTTATGATCTTCGTGGATTTTAAGAACGATATTAAAGTTTTCTACTTGATTTGCAAACACTTTTTTGTCCGCTTCACACATTTTCTCCCAATTCTTAATTTCTAGTTCTAACTCCTGAACCTCGAGCTCCAACTCCATCTGCCTTGAGGAAATTTCTCCTATTTCATCCAATATTTCCTTTTTTTTTGGTAAAATATAAATTTTTCAATGCAAATCTTTCACACTTGTTTTGATACATCTTTGCCTTCTTTGTTACAAGTTTCATTTCTAATTCCATATGAAATGACAGGGAAGACTCATCTCCTTGTCTAGCATCGACATCTTTGTTTGTAGGTCTCTTTACATTCTTTCTGAACGCATAAGTGTCACTATCGAATGTTTCATAATCTTAAGTTCCTGCCCTAGTGAAGCCTTGCACTTTCCAGCCTTCTTTTGTCTTGCCATCTAATTAAGCATGTATTTAAACAATCGATTATTATCTGTTACCATTCAAACATAATTACAAAGGAAATAATGCACTTAACTTATACTTAACAAAATATTATCATAAATGAAATATATATGAAAGTTTCATAAGCATATCAAACCTAAGTACACATACATGGAAGAAGAATGTAACTACGTAACTATAAACCATAAACCATAATCCAAAATACACAAAATTTGAAAGTAAAATTGTGAATTAATTACAATAAATTACTGAACATGTCAAACCCAAGTATGCATACAAGCAAGAAGAAAAAAACTATGTAACCACATACCATAAATCGTAATCCACAATCCTTAGTCACATTAATACATTAACCAAATACATAGTGATAACATCATCATTTATACAATAAATGAAATGTCACATAACAAGAATAAAAACCATCTAATGCAATATAAACAAAATGTAAATGGATAACTCTATCTAACCCATAACCAGAAACCATATTCAATATATCAATAATGCAATACTAAATCGTAAACCTCAAACACATTAAAGTAACATCATCATCATATACACATATATAGTAATCTGACTCCTCACAAGAAATGTTATACAATAAATGTTTTCATCTCCTTCGCTGCCTATTGTTAACGACAAACAATAATCCATCATAAAATCTAATATGTTTCTTCTCGTCTCTATGAATAAAATTTGGTGTGATGCCAAGAATGGGTGGGGCATTTGATGTCTTTATCCGAGTATGTCACATTTTCTCAACCTTTACCTGATCATCATGAAAGCTAACCATATAGCAAATAAGTCAACGTAGGTGAATCTCTAAGTTAAACACATAATTAAATTAAATCATCCATTACATCTACTTGCCTCTTCTTGAGTGTCAAGTCTGATATCTCTGAGATCCCATATAGCAAACCCTTTGTCACACTCTGAAAAAGTGCTTGCAAATTTATTAGGGTAGGGAAATGGAGCAGTGGAAAAAATGGCCTTAGAAATAATGACTTTGATAGTAAATTGGGGGAGTGTGATTCCATGACACTTCACGCGTGGGATAATATCACAAACCACCCCTCTTGTGACAACTATATCATTTGACATTAACCCAAATTTGACCCTGTCAGGAAAAGCATATAATAACGACAATCTCAATTACATTAATAACTTTATCTTAATTTCACCAAAAAAGAATACAAAAACTCAAATGAGAACATTCAATAACTTACCAGTCCATCTCCACCATCTCTCATACTATCAGCAATGATGTTTGTGCCACTCTCCTCATGCCTCCCCTTATCACCCTCTCTCTCCTTGACTAAAAAAGAAACTGCAACTTTGATTATCCCCTTTCTCGCAAATCAACGACATATCGTCAAAAGCACTCATTTTCCCTCATATCATCATTAATTAATTACACTAAGCTAATTAATTAAGTTGCCTATCCAACAAATACCCTAATTAACGACCTTCCGTTAATAAATCACCCCTTCTACCTAGACTAATTAATTATTATTAATTAATTAGCTTTCCCTTCCATTTAACCAATAAATCAATATTTAATTGATTTAATCCCCTTATAATAGCCTAAATCGCACTAATATTCCTCTAATTGGCTTCTATAAGCTTACACCTACCTATTAATTAATCACCTTTGATTAATTAAAATACCCCCAACTCCCATGACTTGCTAAACATGTATTAAACCCTTCTAAAGTAAGGTTACCTTTAATAAAGCAACCTTATCCATTCCTAATCATGTTTTACCTTTATCCCACATTCATGAGAATGTGTTGAATCCTTTATCCTTTGGGCTATATAAAGAGCCCTCCACCTACCTTTTTACTTACACCTAAACTCCTAAGAGAGCAAATGCAAAGCATATAGCAAAGAGACTAAGAGCTTGCACCTTGCCCTTTTGAGAGTTCATCATCTTGAAGAGTTAAGCCTCTTTCTTAAAGTGCTTGGGTCATATGGGAGGTGTCAAAAGGGTCTTGTAGCCCAACTTTGATTAGCCCCCATTCCTAGGTTCTTGGAACATTAAGGACAACTATTTTGATAGCCATGGAGCTTACTTAGGTCCATTCATTTATTTGTTGTTAGAGAATAGAGGAGTTTAGATATTTAGCATTGTTAGTTTCAAAGTTTGTATTGATGAATGCTAGCATCTAACCCTTGTTTAATTCTTATCATGATGGTGTTTATGCTTTGTTTTAGCTAAATTGTAGAACTATTTTAGGTGGTAGTTCTTGCTTCATTTGATTTAGCATTAAGCAAAGTATACATGCACACATTTGGCACGCCCGGTGGGACATACTCCATTGTCCTTTGCACTTAATTTCAAGTTTTTGTAGTTAAGTTTTATTTTTGGTTACTAACCCTCTTTTACACATGTTGATCTAACTTGTTTTTCTTAACATGTTTTGTTGAGTTTGCATGTGTTGGGTCTTCCTTGTAGGTATGAAGGAGGTGAAGTGCTGTCAAAATTGGAATTGAGGGGAAAATTTCAAGATTTCTCCATGTTTTCATTTTTAGAGCTTACTTTTTCAACATTTTACATGCTAGTTTTGTCAATTTCTTGAAAATTTTCAATTCTTGAGCATGTAGGTTAGTGTTTGATAGTGCTGAGTCTTCTATTTACATATTAATGTGGTGGGTTGCTGTCAAAATTTAATCTTGGTGAGAAAATTTCAAGATTTCATCATGTTTTCATTTTTAGAGCTTACTTTTTCATCATTTTACATGCTAGTTTTGTCAATTTCTTGAAAATTTTCAATTCTTGAGCATATAGGTTAGTGTTTGATAGTGCTGAGTCTTCTATTTACATATTAATGTGGTGGGTTGCTGTCAAAATTTAAATCTTGGTGAGAAAATTTCAAGATTTCATCATGTTTTCATTTTTAGAGCTTACTTTTTCATCATTCTACATGCTAGTTTTGTCAATTTCTTGAAAATCTTAAATTCTTGAGCATGTATGTTAATGTTTGATAGCGTTGAGTCTTCTATTCATATATTAATGTGATGGGTTGTTGTCAAAATTGAATCTTGGTTGGAATTTTTTTCCCATTTTGTAGATTAAGGGACGTTTTTTTTTGACATTTTTTGAGTGCATGTCAAGTGCACACCCATGAGCATAAGAGCATATGCGTAACCCATCTTCCGAAGGCCATAACTTTTGCTCCCGAACTCGAAATGACTCCATTTTTTTTGCGTTGGAAAGGTATTGAAGTTAACTATGCAATGAAAACATAAATTTGGGATTTATACTTACAAAATTACAGGTTTTTCTGTTATTTTAAAACTGGTCATTTTCTAACATGTCTAATGTTTTGATGAATGTTGTATTTCCATGCTTACTCGATTTAGACCAAAGCGTGTGTATGCTCTTCTCTTGCACCTTTTGGTGATCTTGAGAATCAAAAACAACTTTGATCTCTATCTTGTTAACATTGGGATTAAACTTGGAAACTTGATTATTCATTTTGCTTAAGGGAATGAACCTTTTACAAAGCATTTTTCAATGGTCCTTTGATTTGAAGTTTTCCATTTCTATATAGTTGGGATAAAGTTTGTGTATGCTCTTCTCTTGCACCTTAGGGTGATCTTGAGAATCAAAAGCAACTTTAGTCTTCATTTTATAACATTTGGTAAATTGGAAACTTCATCTTTCACTTTTGGTTTAAAGGAATGAACATTTATCAAGAATTTTGTATGGTTCATTGATTGAAAAGATTTTCTTTACTTTTTAGTTGGATTATTTGTTGTGTATGCTCTTCTCTTGCATCCTTGGATGATCTTGAGAATCAAAAGCAACTCTTAATCCTCTTTTAAATAATATGATTTTCTTGGAGAACTACTAACGCTTAAGTGCAGGACCTAAAAACGCTTGTCAAAGAAAGGAGGAATCAAAACGAAATCAAAAACTACTAATACAGTTGTTATACAGGTTGCCAAAAGGTGTTCAATCAAACCACACCTAATTAAACAAGATAAAAAGAACAACATATTCAAAACACTGTATTGCAGGTTTCGGAAAAGGGTACGTCCCTCTCCGCTCAACTGGAACATAACCCCTTTGGCATAACGCCTTAAGCTACAACAATGGGGGTGGTTCCAGGAACCCCAAAGTAGTCCACGCAAGAGGGAACCTTGTGGACGAAACGGGAAGTGCTCCGCACTACCTACTTGACTAGTGATTCCTTTGTGAGATAGCGTTACAAGTTGTCCGTTGTGGCGACCCCAGTGATAGTACACGTAGACGCACTAGTTGCCTACTGTTCTTGAAGGGGGTAAAGTAAAGCCGAGATACTCCCAAACTAGTCAGTGTGACTTTTTGGGTAAATCGCGCTCGCTCGTGGCAACTTTGTAACACCTAGGGCGAGAGAACCACCTAGGAGAATATACTTTGGCCAGGAGCCCACTTTGACCACTTTAAAACAGTGTTGAGTTGTGAACCTTCTTTTTGAGAAACGTGTGACGTATTACTTTCGCCTAGTTTTTACTTGCCTTAGGGCGAGGCGAAACTCTGCCGAAGTGAGGCTAGCATTTTTTGTCATTTTTTCTTGATTTATTTCCTTCATATTCTTTTGACACTTTGTTGATCAAAAGAGGTGTGATTACCTTTGTGTTGCCATTCGACTGTTTCTCTCACTTTTATGTCCGTTTACGCCCATCCATGTTTGCGGCTGGGTTAGTTAAACGTCTAAAGTGAGTGGAGGCGTTTTCACGTCATTTGGTAGCCATTGTGATCTTGATACCCACGTCAAGATCATCATTGTAGTTAGGCGTGGTTCATCACTGCGGACTTCCATAGAGGAGTTAGCTTGTTTGTCTCGTATCATTACAATTTCGATATTTACGTCTTGTTTCTTGTAAACTCGACATAAATACCTATATTGTACGGTTACGCTGCACACATTCTTAACTATTCCTAGCTATACTTTGAGCATTTTTTTGTTCGGTTTTATTATTACCTCGATTTCAAAAGGTGCTAGGCACTACCATTTGTGCATGTTATATCAATAACACCTCGATATCAATACTTCACTTTCTTGCAAAGTGGGTTAACATATCTTGGTGATATTGTTGTGTCATTCACAAATCGTAATTGACACTTTTTGAGATATAGGTCTTAATCAGACTTGAGCTTGCTCATCGTATATCTTGATTGGGAGATCGCATTTAACTTCATGTATTTACTTACGTCTTGTTCATTCCTTTGAACTTGGCATAAGTGGAGACATCTTGTTAATCATCTGGCGTCACAAATTACTTTGAAACGTAGTCTAGGAAGTACTTCATTTGATTAAGTTTTGATACCAAACGATTGTTTCATTGGTGACTTTATCATTCTATCACATTGGTATTCTCACACTGTTAATTTACTCTTAACACGTACATCTTGTGTTTCACTTAGGGGTAGTCATTGAATTTTGAACAAATCTACAACTTACCTTAGTGAAACTTATCACGAAAACATGGCTCCCAAGACGCGTCTAGGTTTAAAGAAACAAACATATGAGGAACAACAGGCGCAAGCTTGGGAAACCTCTAACAAACAAGGGTCAAACCCATTTATCGGACATGATCTAGGACCACTATTTTCTGCAGAAAAGGAAATAGAAGAAATGGTTGACCATAGTGGAAACGAATTAGAATCACCACACGCAGACTTTGATTTTGACCCCACTCTACTAGATGAGTTTCTCCTTAGAAATAAAGATAGAGTTTTGGCACGGGTCATGGAATTAGGGGCCAAATTGCCCACCGAGAATGAACCAATATTACCTACAAATGACACTACTAAGGAAGAACGCCCCCTTATCAATATGGAAGATATTTTAACAGGTGGGCATGCTTCCACTTCTTACGCAGAAAATGATAAAGTGGTAGGGCATAGAATACCCCTCATCAAAGTGCCACGAAGAAACAAGATAGAACATGAGACAGGGGAAGAACCTCCACAATACGAAGAGGAAGAACCTTTAGAAGAAGAAGACACAAACCAAGTCACAATCCAACAACAACTCAGTAACCTAAGCCGACAACTAGCTTTGCTTACTTTCCAGGTACAGAAAGACACAAACAAGAATGTTCAAAAGTCAAAGCCTAAGTTTAGGATCCACGAACTCCATCGAGAAAACCAAGGAGAAGAAGACACAGGGTATCATCGTGTACACATCCCCGCTTCTCCCACTAAAGAACAATTGCTCGCACAAGAAGTGCAATCTATGAAAGCAACACTTGCGAGCATACAAGAAAGCAATATAGGGAGTATTAGGAAATACCAATACGAAGAACTATGCCCCTATCCTTTTGACAAGACAATGACCCTTCAACCCTTTCCAAAGAAATTTGATATGCCAAAGTTTGACAAATACAAAGGAAAGGGAGACCCAAGGGATCATGTTAAAGATTTCTACATGGCATGTCAAGAGGTGTCTTATAGTGATAATTACCTCATCAGACTTTTTCCTAAGAGTCTCGGAGGTCAAGCATTGGAATGGTTTACGCGCTTACCACGAGGATCAATTTTCACCTGGCCAGAATTGGCGGAAAGATTCGTGCGTCATTTCTCGTATAACATAGAGAGTGACATCACCATGGCAGACTTGTGCGGCACAAAACAACGCCCAAATGAGACCTTCGCTAGCTTCCTCCAACGATGGAGAGGGATAGCTAGTCGCTTCCCTTGCGCTTTCCCTGAGAAGCAGCTGGTCAGTATTTTCGTCCCTAATCTCAACCCAGATATAGCTTTCCACCTCCAAATGCATTGTGTCCGCACCTTTGAGGAGGTTATCGAGAAAGGGATTCAAATAGAAAAGGCTCTCATTGCCAAAGGCACCCTCAAAACCCAATCTAAAGACAACCAAAGTGTCAAACCCGCTGAAAAGCCGAAGATCTTTAACAAAAACAAAAACATGGTGGGAGACGGAATCACTGATTCCAAACGTGTTCAAACAGTCCAAACCAGTCAACCTTTTAAACTGACCAAGGGCCCAATTCAACCACCACCAAAGCGACGAACATTCACCTCCCTCAATGAGCCGTTGTCCGTCATACTAAAACAGTTGGATGCGGCCCACATGATGACCTATCCTACAACGCAACCGTTTGATGACAACGCTCCTAAACCTTCATGGTATAAGGAGCATGAATACTGTGAAATGCATCGCGTTAAAGGTCATAAAACAGACAAATGTTTGCGACTTCGCCACTATATTCAAGACCTCATTGACAACGGGGAGATAGAGGTGGATAACCCTAGCCACATGCAAACACCTAACGAGAAGATGGGGATTTATAAGGAACCATTCCCCAAGCATGATAAGTCGGAAAAGGCAAAACCGGATCGGGGAGAGTCATCCCAAACCTATAAAGCCGTGAATTACTTGTATACCAAGAGAGATAACAATCATTACGATTCACTTATCGGATGTATTCGCTCCCCTGCTGACCGTGTCAATACCATCCGGATTAAGGGAAAGGACTGTGCTGCGGTAACAAGGCGTGCCCGCCTCGTAATTCCAGAACCCTCTCTGTTGACCCCGCATACTGGTAAGTATAACCTTTTAGAACAACTTGAGAAGACGTCTGCTAAGATTCGATCTTAGATCTTCTCAAGATTTCCAATGTACATAAGGACATCCTGTATCAAACTCTTCAGGGGTCGGGAGTGCCTTTAGAAGTCGATCCTGCGTACCTTCAAGCCGCGGTGGCAAATATTGCACCAAGTGAGCATCTCACTTTCAACCATAGGGAGGTCCCTACCGAGAATCCTACACATAATCTTCCCTTATACATTGAGGTAGTTGTTACCCGCAGGAAAATCAAACGGGTGCTTGTGGATAACGGATCTGGATTGAACATCTGCACGCTTAAATTAGTCAAACAATTGGGACATACGGAAGAAGATCTTGAGTCCCATATCATCACTATCACCGCATACGACAACGCGGAAAGAGAGTCAGCAGGCACCATTACGCTGCCAATGGAGGTGGGCCCCACTTGCCATCAGACAAAGTTTCACGTCTTAGACTTGGAACTTCCATATAATATGCTTCTAGGCCGACCATGGATCCATGCCATGCAAGCAGTGCCATCAACATTTCATCAATGCATCAAGCTGAAGCATGAGGGACATACAGTAACAATACCAGGAGACTCAGAGCCCTTTGCTCATTGTAGAGCTCTTAATAGCTTTGCACGAAAGGGTACATACGCATGTCCCTCCACAGATATAGCTGTCCCTCTTCATTCTGAGGCCATGGAATCTCGAGTAGATTCAAATTCTCTTAGTTCTTGCACTCATGGGGCATCTACTTCAACATCTCCATTTAATTCATGGGAGATGAAAATTCTGGAATATGGCTGTGGGGAGTATAATGTACAACAAGCGCTCTTGGTTTCTGACCTCTCCTTGTCGCCCAAGACTAGAGGTCGACCCAACTACCGCTTCAGGAGACCTAGAGAGGAACACACTATTGGGTCGTTCCTACCTGGAGGCTTGTTAGCTGAGGAAAAATTACTTGATCCACCTACTACTTGGGTCCCTGAGGACACTCAGCCATCTTGTTATCAAACCCCAGAATATGAAAAATCTAGCAGAATGATGTACTCCATGGGCTACAAAGGCCTAGGATGTGGGAGGAATGAACAAGGACAAAGAGAACCAGTCCCTCTTCCACATTTCAAAACAGAAAGATATGGCATTGGGATTCACCCTTATGGAGCACACCCCAACGATCAAGATGCGACTTGTTCTGAGCATGAGGATAGCTCTGATTATCTAGACAGCGATACGGATTCCTGTTGTAGCCAATATGAGGATCTGGCCTCCACGAACCTTTTCATGAATAACGCTGTCCTAACCATCACCCCCACTGAACCAACCCTTGACCTTGTATACCCCTCCCTTGTTGAATGGGACCAACAACGTCACGTGCCACTAGATTTATTCGAGAACGATGAGGCTATTGCAGAGTTCATGGGCATAAGGGATACAATTCCCATTGGAGATCACAAGAAGGGTTTCTTTATCGACTTAGACACCTGTGCCTACTTCGGCGAGGAGGCTGAACTTCGTGGTCAGCAAAATTTAAAGAAAAGTGAGGGCAAGAGTTCTAAAGAAAAGCCTCGGCAAAAATCGAAGTCCAAGTCACACAGTGAAAACCTCTTTGAGGCATTGGCTGACAAACAAATAAGAAAATCAAAGGACAAACAAAGTGACCACGCCAAGGATGAAAATCTCGTAGAGACATCCTTGGATGAAGATCTCAACCTACCTCCCGATCCTACGCGTATGGAGGATTTATCAAAATTGTTAGTTGAAGAAACCATTGATGTCAATATTGGTACCGAAGAAGATCCCAAGATAGTAAAATTGGGAGCATCACTCTCAGCCAGAGAACAAAAGACGTTCACTATGCTACTGCGAGAGTTTATTGATGTGTTCGCATGGTCTTACAAAGACATGCCCGGCTTAGATCCAACTTTGGTCGTGCATAACCTGGTTGTGCACGCAGACGCTAAGCCTATCAAACAGAAGCTTCGAAAGATGCACCCAAGAGTGGCCTTGTTAGTTAAAGAAGAGTTGGAAAGGTTGCTTGCAGCAGGATTCATCAGGCCAATTGATTATTCTGAATGGATATCAAACATTGTTCCTGTCCAGAAGAAACCTATTGGTATCCGAATTTGCACAGATTTTAGGGACATCAATAAAGCTTGCCCTAAAGATGACTTTCCGTTGCCCAACATTGACATGATTGTTGACTCAACCGCAGGGTACGAAATGCTATCACTTATGGATGGCTTTTCGGGTTATAATCAAATTAAGATCGCTGAGGAAGACCAACACAAAACAGCTTTCACAACTCCTTGGGGCACCTTCTGTTATCAGGTGATGCCATTTGGCCTTAAGAATGCGGGAGCAACTTATCAGCGGGCCATGACAGTAATATTTCATGATATGATTCATGACATCATGGAAGACTACGTAGACGACATCCTGGGAAAGTCCAAAACAAGAGAGGATCATCCTATCATTTTGCGGCGTATCTTTGAACGCCTGCGTGAATACAAAGTCAGGCTAAATCCAAAGAAGTGTGTCTTCGGTGTGCTATCTGGGAAACTATTAGGCTTCATCGTGTCAAGACGAGGTATTGAGGTAGACCCTGCTAAAGTGTCTGCCATCACAGAAATGCCTCCACCTGAGAATATCAAGCAACTGCGTAGCTTGCAAGGGAAAATTCAAGCCATTCGCCGCTTTATCTCCCAGCTTGCAGATAAATGTCACTCATTCACTCATTTGCTTAAGAAGGACATCACTTTCATCTGGGGACCTGAGCAACAACAAGCCTTTGCTTTGCTTAAACAGTACCTGGCTAATCCACCTGTCCTCATGCCTCCCACTCCGGGAGAACCACTTTTGCTCTATATTTCCGCTACGCAATACGCTATTGGTGCACTGCTCACCCAATATGACCTTAGCCATAAAGAGAAAGCAGTGTACTATCTGAGTCGCACCCTCATCGCCTATGAACGTAATTATCCTCAGATTGAAAAGGCTTGCTTGGCCGTTGTTTTTACCTTTCAGAAACTTCGCCATTACCTGCTAAATACTAAGACCAAGCTCATATCCAAGGTCGACCCACTCAAGTATTTGTTGTCCAAACCCGCCCTCACAGGTAGAATGGCTAATTGGATCATTCTACTCAGTGAGTTTGATATAGAATTTGTCCATCAAAAATCAATTAAAGGACAAGTACTTGCTGACCAGCTAGCGGAAGCACCTTTGCAAAGCACAGAACCTTTGAGTCTGGATCTGCCAGATGCATCTTTGCTCTACATTGAAGAATCTATCGTATGGCAGATACATTTTGATGGATCTTTTACGTTTCATGGTTCAGGTGCAGGAGTGGTCCTTATTACTCCTTCGGGTGATCCTATACCACAGGCTTTCCGCCTGGCCTTCCCTTGCACGAACAACATTGCGGAATATGAAGCACTCATTGCAGGGATGAAGCTAGCCATCAAGTGGAATATTCAACATGTTAAGGTTGTAGGTGATTCACAGCTAATCATCAAACAGGTTAATGATGAGTATAAAGTTAAGGATGACAAGCTCATACCTTACAAGAAGTTGGTGGAAACTCTGAAGGAGTATTTTGTGCGCATTACCTTTGAGCAGATCCCAAGAGCGCAGAACAGATCGGCAGATGCTATGGCAACGGTGGGATCTATGCTTCGTATTCCGCCAGGGAACAATGATATGCCATTTTTCGTAGAAAATCTACACCAGCCCGCGTATGACGTACCGGAATCTTGCCTGGCTTGTGAGGTTGTTGGTCCCTATTCCCCGTGGTACGAACCCATTTTCACCTATCTTAAGGACAGTACTTTCCCTCCCAATATCTCCCGTTCTGAAAAGCAAAGCCTGATTCGCCAGATAGCCCGTTACACCCTTTTAGGAGGTACACTTTATCGTCGTGGCTACGATGGGAATCTGTTACGTTGTCTGGATGTGACGGAGTCAATCCAGGCAATTAAAGAAGTACACGAAGGAGTATGCGGAGCACATACAAATGGAATGGTCTTGGCTAAGAAACTGTTAAGAGTAGGTTACTATTGGCCCACCATGGAAACTGATTGTTGTAATTATGTTAGAAAATGTGTGCTTTGCCAAAAGTATGGAAATTTCATCCATGCTCCATCGCAACCATTGCAACCAATCACTACCCCGTGGCCATTCTCCAAGTGGGGACTTGATCTAATAGGGAAGCTTACTCCTACCTCATCTGATGGTCATACACATATCATCACAGCTACAGAATACTTTACAAAATGGGTGGAGGCTGTCCCTTTAACCTATGTCACAGGAGCACAGATTTCTAAATTCATCATGAATCACATTATTTGCCGATATGGTATCCCTGCAGCCATTGTCACAGATAATGGGAAGTCATTTAAGAACAAAATTGTGAAAGGTCTTTGCCAACGGTTCCAAATCAGATTGAAATGGTCCACGCCATATTACCCTCAGGGTAATGGACAAGCTGAGGCAACAAACAAGACTTTGGTAAGGATAATGGAGAAGATGGTTAGCAAAACTGGTCGAAACTGGCACCTACAAATCCACCCAGCCCTCTGGGCCTACCGAACATCAATTCGCACTCCTACGGGTGCGACGCCATATTCCCTAGTGTTCGGGACAGAATCTATCATCCCTTTAGAGATTGAACTCCCATCCCTGCGAATTTCTCTTCGGGACTATTTGGATAAGGATGAAGATTACCGAGTGGCAAGATTGGCTGAGTTAGAGCTCCTGGATGAGAGGCGCATTCGCGCTCTTAATCACCTGAAGGTATATCAACACAGAATCTCCCGCAACTACAACAAGAGAATCATCCCTCGCCAGTTTGAGGTGGGTGATTTAGTTATGAAGGAGAACCAGTTCAACACCAGAGCAGAGCGAGAAAAGAAAGGGAAGTTTGAACCACACTGGTTAGGACCCTATGTCATAGTTGCCAAGTATGGCACAGGGGCATACAAGTTGGCTCACCCCAATGGTGATGAGCTCCGGGAGCCCATGAATTCCATGCATCTTAAGAGGTTTTATGCCTAAACATGGCACAAGAAAGTCATAAAAATCACAAAAAAATATAAAAACATAAAAAAAAAAAAAAATCAGAAAAAGAAAAAGAGAAAACAGGTCGTCCACTAGTGAAAACCACGCAATTGTGGCACTTTGGACAAGTCCTTGGGTGAAAACCGGTTTCCGGCGCCTCGGGAGGATTCGTTGTTCACAAGCATTCTGTATTAGAAGGGTAGTTGTCTTTGTCCTGGACCTGGTTCTACCTTCGAGTTTCCTTGTGCACACCATCTAGTCCAGCCTTGATCCGGCTTTGCCTTCTTCTATTCGTCTGTAAGGGACGTGGTCTTTCGTTATTTCCCATCTTACGCTGGGGGCAACTCAACGACTTCACCTTCTTGTTCATAAGCGCGTGGCTTCTGCCCTTGTATATTCCCCACCTAACGCTGGGGGCATCCATGCTTTCTTGGTTACCTGCACATAGCTTTGGAAAACTGTTTTAAAAACACAAAAACAATAGAAACATTGTTTTGAGAAAACACAAAAACAATAGAAAATTGTTTCACAAAACACAA
Source organism: Taxus chinensis (assembly GCA_019776745.2). NCBI lineage: Eukaryota > Viridiplantae > Streptophyta > Pinopsida > Cupressales > Taxaceae > Taxus > Taxus chinensis. The sequence goes on from CM034153.1 coordinate 760,459,942, forward strand.
AAACAATAGAAAATTGTTTCGAGAAAACACAAAAACAATAGAAAATTGTTTTGAGAAAACACAAAAACAATAGAAAATTGTTTCACAAAACACAAAAACAATAGAAAATTGTTTCACAAAACACAAAAACAATAGAAAATTGTTTTGAGAAAACACAAAAACAATAGAAAATTGTTTCACAAAACACAAAAACAAAACACAAAAACAATAGAAAATTGTTTCGAGAAAAACACAAAAACAATAGAACATTGTTTCGAGAAAACAACAAAAACAATATATATATATATATATATATATATATATATATCAAAAAAATCTAAAAACAAGGCAAAATTTTTCAAAAAATTCCTAAAAAGTAAAACACCCTACAAAATGGTAACTTGCTTCTTACGGCTGAAACTTGTGTCTTGCGCATGGTATTTTCTCCATATCCTGTTGGTTTGTCTCACATCTTCCCCGATTAATACGACTCGCGGATCACTGGATTCACAACCATTCACAAAAGCTAGCTGCTTGCTTCGTCTGTACTCTGGGGCACTTTTGGTTGCCTGGTGCTGTTTCGTTGCGCACAAATGCTTTTCATGGACCCCGTGTCCATTTTCATTTCCCCTTGCATGTATCCTTGCTTGGGGCATCATTTTTAACCCTTGTCGTCAATCACGAACTTGTGGATCTCTTCAGCACTGATAACAAAACATTTGTACAACTGTCTTGACCGTTGTTGGGTTAGATATGTGCGTTCGTACTTGTTTTCCCTGTTATATGAGCTTGTTTCCTTCTCGTATTGCATTGCATTATTGTATGTTGCGTGGAGTTGGTACTTTCAGCAATGGACAATTGTTCGTAGTATGGCTTTTCATGTCATTCTACCTTTGTCGTATGCTTATATTTTTCATAAGGACCGATGATGTAGTTCCTATGGCAATATGATGACATCAAATTTGTTCCAAACAAATAAGCGGCTAGAGGTTAAGCTCTTCTCTCCCCTCATCCATATTTCTTCTACACGACTTCCCTTTCACCCCTAATTCTCCCTCTCCTCGGGGCATCCTGCCTCGTCCCCATTCTTCTGCCTACTTCTCATATTTTTCGATCGTCGATCGGCTTCCTTCATCACCCCATCGACACTCGAGGGGGCATCTCTCCCTCCTACTAATTTTTCTTCTATCCCTTCAAAATCTCTTCTGTCTACTATCTTTGAAGTGGCATCACTTACGCCACCCCAAAGAGGGGCAAATGTAGACACCTATAATTACGCCCAAGCAATTTAAATACTTAAATTGTGCTAATTATCCCCTTTCTCGCAAATCAACGACATATCGTCAAAAGCACTCATTTTCCCTCATATCATCATTAATTAATTACACTAAGCTAATTAATTAAGTTTCCTATCCAACAAATACCCTAATTAACGACCTTCCGTTAATAAATCACCCCTTCTACCTAGACTAATTAATTATTATTAATTAATTAGCTTTCCCTTCCATTTAACCAATAAATCAATATTTAATTGATTTAATCCCCTTATAATAGCCTAAATCGCACTAATATTCCTCTAATTGGCTTCTATAAGCTTACACCTACCTATTAATTAATCACCTTTGATTAATTAAAATACCCCCAACTCCCATGACTTGCTAAACATGTATTAAACCCTTCTAAAGTAAGGTTACCTTTAATAAAGCAACCTTATCCATTCCTAATCATGTTTTACCTTTATCCCACATTCATGAGAATGTGTTGAATCCTTTATCCTTTGGGCTATATAAAGAGCCCTCCACCTACCTTTTTACTTACACCTAAACTTCTAAGAGAGCAAATGCAAAGCATATAGCAAAGAGACTAAGAGCTTGCACCTTGCCCTTTTGAGAGTTCATCATCTTGAAGAGTTAAGCCTCTTTCTTAAAGTGCTTGGGTCATATGGGAGGTGTCAAAAGGGTCTTGTAGCCCAACTTTGATTAGCCCCCATTCCTAGGTTCTTGGAACATTAAGGACAACTATTTTGATAGCCATGGAGCTTACTTAGGTCCATTCATTTATTTGTTGTTAGAGAATAGAGGAGTTTAGATATTTAGCATTGTTAGTTTCAAAGTTTGTATTGATGAATGCTAGCATCTAACCCTTGTTTAATTCTTATCATGATGGTGTTTATGCTTTGTTTTAGCTAAATTGTAGAACTATTTTAGGTGGTAGTTCTTGTTTCATTTGATTTAGCATTAAGCAAAGTATACATGCACACATCTTGAGGGATAGGTGGTTGTTTTTCCATATGCTTACAACCTCGCTTACGAGGTTCCACAGAGGGAAGATTGTGTTCTACTTGGTGATGTCGATTAAGTGTATGCAACTCCAAAAACCTAACATCACCACTAACTACACATGATCCATGCTGGTAGAAATAATGAATACGACCATACACATGATCCATACTGGTAGAAATAATGAATACAACCATTAACATGTTTGGTTATGTACTCTACGGATGGCTCACGGATATCTAAGTAAATGGGCTCGGAAGGACCATATGACCTAGCGCCATCAACTGTTAGAGGAACATCACCCTTTGCATCTTTTATGACTCTTACGAAATGCGTATGTGCCATGTGATGTGAAGGTGCTTGTATCTAGGGAGTACAAGTACATAACTATTATCCCAACATAAAATATTAAGTATTTTTCCAAAGAAGTAATGTTCACATATTCGAATATTACCATCATGGAATGTGAAGAAACCTGTGTGAAAAGAAAATAATTTCATATTTGTTATCCCAACAAATGACATCAGGTACATTACTACAACAAAAAATTAATTTTCACAAAGTTATATATTACCATCTCATTATTTATGTCTTCCCCAAAAACATAAGAATAGATTGTGAACATGGATCGGCCCATTTTACCAAGCTTCTGCATGTTTCGTTCATGTGCATTGTCATAACCATCGTTGAAGAGACTCATTATAAAACAAGTTAAACTGAAACAAATGGTGCATAAACTTATTTATTCGTATTTTACATTCATATTGAGAAAATCGTAAACAATAAATGATTTGTGACGAAGTTAGCCTCACACATTATTTTTCAAAACTGGATACTCGACTCTAGATGTTTTTGAAGTAAACATGAAATGTGAATTGCAAGTGTGTTACAAGACAAGATAGGATTAAAGCATCAAAACAAAAACATTACATGTTGAAAATAAATTTGAACATCCTAGTATCATCCCATGTAATTATATTATGTGTCTGGTTGTTCATAAGATGTGTTTGTAATACAAAGTTAAATGTCATCCCAAACAATTGAAGAAGTAACATTTACAAGATAAGTGCATGGCACTTTTACAAAATACATACTCACTTAGCGCATGTGACAATAGGCCACTTGCAAGCATCCCCACTGCAATTTCCGTCACACTCATCTGAGTTCACGATGTGTTTCTCTCCATTTTTCAAACCTCCACTCATCAAGCTATTCTAGCTGATGATCAATGTCATCCCATCAATCAAGAACAATTGTTGATAAGCCAGGCCAATTTCCATCCAAAGGTGGATGTACAACCAATGTGATGTCATGGTACTGCCTAATGTATTCCCGCCAATCTACTACAGGGAGTTTTTCATTTATCCATATTCAAGTAACTGTGTCTATCCTTGTGAGCTGAAAGTCAAACAGAAAATGAACGACCATCCCTAAAATGGTAACCATGTCTTCCAGATCCATATTTTTCCAATACCATTCTCTGTTCAAAATATGAAAATTCAACTGTTTAGCCCTTTTTGGTCCAATATCAAAATGGGGTGGACACATTGCATAATTTAACAACGTTATGCAAGCATTATAAACCTCATCAAATTCCATCATTGGGATTATTCTTAAGAGTGTCCATACTCAGACTTTTCCAATCATCCATCTACATAATGTGTATCAAAATATTCCATACTATTATGAGGAACATAACAAAACATGGTATTATAAAGATTAATGACACATATGGACATGGTATTATGAGGAGAAATGAAATAGATTGACATGGTAATATGAGAAGCCATTATATGGTATGAACATATCATTGTCTAAATCTTTTTTTTCATTGCCAAGACATGTTCATAGGTTCTAGAATGTACTATTATTTATACTTCCTAGCTTCCACATCCTTCCCATATCTCTACAATCCTTCCCCTTTACCCACAATGTCACATTGTTTATCAACCTACACTATATGATGTATCATCATATTATCCACAAAATATATAATATATGCACTGGAGATAATTCACATAATATTAGTTATTCATAATCTAATAAATAATGTATGTCTACCATTATGCAAAAAGGAAATACAATATGTACATATATCATATTGAAATGTCTTCCATGGAAAGTGCTAGCAAAGCTGCCACTTCTTGGTTTATAGTGTCCCTAGACACTTAACATACATCTAACCTACCTCTATTAACTTTTACATGCACATATGAACATTTCACAAAGCAAGATACACTCTCTAGTGCTTGAACTCGAAGAATTGAAAGATTTACATTGTTACATTGGTATACACCTAGTCATTTGTTTCACAACAAGCATATCATGAGAAAACACACAAATGTTTCGAACATCATGGCGTATCACTTCCTCAAGACCCAATATCAAGGCCCTATACTCAACCTGGTGGAAGGTCATAGTGGCATTTCCCACAATTGTACCTCTCTCTACTATCTTGCTTCCATCAGGGTCGTATAATATGAATGATGAACATGCAATATTTTCGGAGGTATTCGACACTCCATGAATTTCCAATCTCCAAATGGAAACCATGTTTACCTTTACAATGGAACAAACATATATGGTAAGCAAACAACAACAGAAAATTATAATGAACACTTCAAATTTGAACTTTTTCAATACAACCATCTGTAATTTAACATATGACAAGGCCCTAAAACATTTGCTACTGAGTTCGTTCATTAATAATGATTTCTTATTAGAGATTCAATGGAGTTAGTACTTTGTCTAGGGACATACACACTAAATGAGTTAACATCATGTGTTCGTGAGCGACTTCTTCAGAAACATTTTGGGAAACATTGTATTCCTTACAATACTAAAACTTTGTATTTCGTATGTTAGACTAAAATGGGAATATATATATTGGAATCGCAATCACGGGTTTGGTTCCATTCCACTCATTTTTTGTATAGTTAACTTTATATTTCTAACATATAATTAATACAAGCACATTTTATAATAATTTTTTAAAAATATGTTTTCCTATAATTATTAGTTTATAAATGTTATGGGTAAATATTAAATTTGAATAAATCACTTAATAAATTGATTAGTCTATTATGAATAGATAGATTTCAATCTATTTGCAATATAAATATCTATAAACATTTGATTAGGGTTAAAATGGGTGTAGAATAGTAAATATAATTTGATTAGTTTTCAAAACCAAATAAATAAAGAAATATCTAGTACATAGGGTTTAGATTTATCATGTTCATAGGAGTGACAAGAAGATGATCATCCAAGATAGAGTTTAGATTTATCATGTTCTTGGGAAGTGACAAGAAGATGATCATCCAAATCTTGTAGTACAATTGATTTTTATGAGACACATGAAAACTAGAAAACTTACATTTATCTGAACCAAAAAGTGTATATTGTACACTTGACATTTCAAGCATACCTAAACCATACACTTGACATTCCAAGTAATATTTTTCACTTTAATTCAAAATATGTTATTATGAGTAGATTTTCCAAAAACGAGGGGTCCAAAAACTCTCTCAAGTTTCTAAAACTTCATTAGAATTAATGGTAAAATGTACTTATTTAGCTTTCCCTAAATGGGATGCTGAAGTTTAAACCATAAGGAAACAATAAAATGTTTTGGGGTTTTCATTTTATCAAATAGAACTAATCTTTCTTGATATTTAACAAGTCCATCAATAGCATATAGTATTGCGAATGACATTCCAATAATTGTTATAGTTTATTCACTAAAAAACAATTGTAATGTATATCTAGTATTAAAATTGCATGCTTCAATGAGTACTTGAATTCTCTAGAATTAACTCTTTTTCAAACAATACTGATTTTCTATATTATGTAGATTAAGTAGGGTACATGTGCATCTCTAGATGAGTTGAACTGATATTAGAACACTATTGACACACAAATAAACAAACTGATATATGACTATCAAAAAATGTGAATAAGGTAGACCAAGGGTCATATGGATAAATTTCGAAGAGAAAGGGAATATTTTCTCATAAACATGTAGTTTACCAAAACCTTTTGGACTTAAGTTCCTTGTCAAGTGCACTGACCTAGCAAAAGTCTTAGAACTACACAAGATAATTAAATAAATAAATAAATAATCAAAGGGGGGCCATATGAATACCATAAACGATTGGAAATGATAATTGCACCAATACAATCCTAAATTGGAAAAATGATCATAACCCATACTTAGTGAATTTGACATGAATATTTAAATATTTTTAGACCTTGTTAATTTTTATCCTTTTTTAACTAGACTTCACTGATTGGTTTCAAATAACCCTGAAGACATTTCATTTGAGGGGTTGTGAAGATTTTAGAAAATCGTTACCATTATGCATTTGGTACCTAAATATAATTTTAACATAAATGAATTTTAATAATCTAAACTTGCTATAAAATATATAAACATTAGTAATTTTAAAAATATAATCCATAGAAACACATTTTAATACTATGAAAACATATTTAATCCAATGAAAACATATTTAATATTTAAGCTCGTGTGAATCAAGAATATATTCTAACAACAAAATGAAATATATTTAAGTTGGTGTGAATCAACATTCGACAAAAATTAAATATTTATATAGGTTTTTTTCAAACATGTCATAAGTTTTTTAGTACAAAACATATAAAAGTAGTAACTATTTTTTTTTTGTTTTTAGCAAAAAACTTGGAGTTGCTTCCATGTGCAATCTTTTTTGCACAATTTTTTGGATCTATCGTCAGTTTTATGACCAAAAATCCCATCTTTCTTAGCTTATGGGGAGGCTTGTACTTTTGGGCTTCCTCCATCATGTCATAAGCTAGACTGTATCTACGTGAATGGGAACCTATAGTGTGGAACTTAGACAAATAAATAACTAAAGTTTTCGGAAAATTGAGCCGGGCTTTAACCATGTTTGCAATTTCTCTGGTTTTGACGGCTTAGTTTGTTGATGGTGGTCTATGTAGACCACAAATGTGGACCTCTTGAAAGTTTCCTCCCTTTGAAATTTGGGAGTTGTCAACGTTATTCCAATGGGATTCGAATGAATACAACTTCGTGTATTCATTTTCTCTACACAGAAGAGAAACTAAATACAACAACACACATGCAAATAGAAAATATACAATTAATGTTAGTACGATACATGAAAATTTAATATACATCATCCAATATGATAAAATAATCACAACATCAGAAAGCTAATATCCATGAAAAATTCAAGTATCAATAAATGCCAATGGCTATCCTTCACTCAAAATGCACCCTCCCATAATATCACAACCATCCATTACAAAAGGGATGGTTGTGATATTATGGGAGGGTGCATTTCTAAGTGGAGGGTTGGCGGGTGACTTTAAAAACCTCTTCTCAACACAGTATACCACCCAACTATCGATGTGAAATCCTAAGGGGCAAGCCCCTTAATCACGCAATGATAGTTAGTCATATCGATGTGGCATCCTAAGGGGCAAGCCCCTTCAGCACACATATTGATTCCTGTCTTTATAGAGGCACTTGCCCCCATATGCCAAATTGAGAGTGAGAGTATGATATCACATAATTTTTATAGCTTCAACTTTCATCATAAAAAAATATAACTAATAAACAATTTTCTATATACAAATGATATATGCACATTACCATTATCTACAAATATAATTAGTATGGAAAAATCAAACTTACTCTAATGTTATTCCATTTAACACAACTAAGATCTCTCAATCATATTAAGAAATTACTAAACATTTACAATTAATTATATCAAAAAACATACTAAGCATATGATAAACATACTAAATCAACTAACATCAAAAACTAACATCAACTAACATATGATAAACATACTAAATCAGCTAACATCAAAAATTGCCATACTAAAGTAGACAAGAGTTAAAATTTACTTTATGTAGACAAGAGTTAAAATGAATAAGGATCCAACAGTATTAGACCTTCAAACACTCATCCTCACTCCTATGTCTATCAATATTAGAGGTTCCTTTATTTTCAGAAGCTTATGAAAATTTGGGAAGATAGTAAAATCCCATATTATCTAGGTCTGTGATGAAATCATAAATGGGTTCTCCCTCAAATCAAACACAACTGGGTGGTCCCTCATTTTTCAAATTGCAAAATGTTCCTCTTCTCATGATTCCCAAAATCAAAGGTCTTTCACTCTTTAAAAAGGGATACACACTCTTAATGAGATGCCTTGGGGAAAATGTTAAGCAAAAATTCCAACCATGAAATAAAATGTTACTCACGTTACTGAGATTCAAAGTACTATTTTAGATGAACACTTCCATATATTTGTGTTTCTTTTATGGTTTCTTTATCTAGTTGCATCCTTTATTGTAGTCTTGAAGTTAAAAAATGCTTACGCATGTAGGATATATCAACCCCATTTTCCCCACTTCCAACTAATTTGAGACAATAAGTAACCTATTTTAATCTTCCCCTTTTCCTAATCTTCTTCAATATTAATTAACTCTCTTTTTAGTTGTTACCTCCACATTTCATCACATAGTGTATTAACCCTAAATTAATTAAATGGAGTTATCTAATTAGCTTATATAGAGTTGAATAAATTGTATATGAATTTCATTAATTCAGACCACATTCATTTACAATTCAATAATAGAAAATATCATATCATAGTGTGCTAAACTGATAAGGCAAATAAGAGTATAATTTTGGTTTGAGGGGTGACATAACTTATTCAGGTTGACTTATCACAATATCATTGCTACATATAGTATATATGAATAACTCTAAATTCCTTTAGGTCAATGTTTTCTCACATAAATATGGAGGGGAAATACCATACATATTAGGTTGGACTAGATCCCATAATTATATGAAATACTATTGATTTGGACCTTTAGATTGTGGGATACTAGTTTCCTTTACGCCACTTTGTCATCACCTTTATCTCATGTTGATATCTTTAATGATGTCAGATTCAAAACTATACTTTACACCTATACTTGCAAATCAATTATAAATTCCAACAAAATGCTATATTAAAAATAAACATGCATTTTCTTGAGTTGGACTTACCTTATAGGTTAACTCATTTATGACTCACTCAGTATTATACTGCATTTAATACTCAATGTAGTCCTCATGCTACTTCGTGCAAGTGTGCATATAAGTAAAATCCTAGGAATCAATTTTCCCTCATTATTTAAGATTGATAGCATGCTATGCTTATTTACTCCCATAAAAACCCTTGTATGCAAATGTGCATATCATATTATGATCTTGTATGTTCTGATATGAATTATGTAGTAAATAATGGTTGATACATAGACATGTTATTTTTAGATAATAAGCACTTAGAGTAAACATGTATATATAAGAGTCTTGTGCATTAAAATTTAAACCTTAGTGAGAGGAAACGAATAATCAAAACATTGTAAACAAAAGATAAATTATTAATGAAGAGGATCGATGAGAAAAAAGTATTTAGAAGAAAAAGAGGACAAGACTGATAAAAATTAGGTGATGACCATAGTATGTTCCTAACCATACTTCATAGTCTTGGAACAAATTCATCAAAAGTAAAATAGTAAAGTTAAGATTTTAGAAATATTTATCACAAAGAAAAAAATCGTAAATAAGAATCATTTATGTTAAGAAATAGAAACAAATTTTGAAATTTATAAGAAAATCAATAAGAAACAACACCATTTAGACTTAGTTTCATCATTCAATACTCAAATATAATACATAAAGTTAACAAAAAATGATTTCATAATGTTCTTTTGTTATTTTTTATTTTCTAGATCTACCCTCCCATTATGTTAGTGAATGATATTTAATAGTTCTCAAGGTGAATAAGATTATACTTGACAGTGCTAAAGAATTAAAAGTTGTTATACATTATAATAGAGTAACCATTATATGGTAAACAATGTGATCCATCAACATGATCCCAATGGAGATGTGGTGTAGTGTACCCATTATAATCAGAGTTTATAATAGACATAAATGGAAATCTTAGATAAATGGACATTACTCCTAGCATTCTTGAAAGATTGGGGGTGATAAATCACCAAAAGGTATTGGAAAACCAGGTAGGAATTGTGTATTCTAACACAAATTGATGAGTGTCAAAGATATTTATATTCTCTTGAGAAAAACACTTCCCGTAATTTGGTACCACACTATTGTATACATATCATCATCCCAAAATTTTGAAAACCCTACAAATTCAAAAGGGAATGAATATTCATACCCACACTATGCATTATACAATTGTTCTTTAGAAACTATAGTATCGATGATTCGAGAATTTAAAATTATTTTCCCCACTACATTTAAAATAAATGCAATGGAATGTTCATTTACAACTTCATGATTTAGTATTTAATTCATTTTAATAATCATAGTTATCCTTTTGGTCACTAGGTTTGTTTATTCATTTGTCCAGAAGAGGGTGGTTTTATGTAACTAACCCATATAGTTTATCCCCTTTTGATGAAAGACATGAAATGAAAAATATTGCTTGAGGTGAAAGTAAATAATAGTAAATATTGGAGTGTGAACATTTATCAAAGGTGCATATGATACTGATAGTACCAAAATACCCAATTGTGATAATGCACATAGAAGTTATAGTGATATTATTGGTGTAATTATCATTGACAGATCTAGTAGTTTGAAAAGAGTATTAAATTCATATGAATTTTAAATAGAGATTATGTTTGTATAATAAGATAGAGTAGTACTGAATTTATAACAAATAGTAAGAAATACAATGAAGCCAGAGAGAAAATTATGATAGTCGAATAATAATTGAGCCATGGATGACAATGTAAATATAATAGTAGAAAAGAGGAATGTAGACAATAATTTAGTCTTGCTTCGTACTCTGTTAGAAATACAGGCATATTAGCTCTGTTATGTTCAAGTGATTGAATTCAATGGTTCATTGGTGATGAAGGGAACTAGTCAGTAAGATATACCTGATTTGTTTTGTAAATGCTATTTTGAATGGAAATGTTATTTATTCAATATAGTTGTGAAGTTAGTTGATGGTAATGTACGAATGCCTAGCTAATACAACATCTTTCTACTTACTCATGCCTCACCATGATAATAAATCTTTAAAAATGGTTATGGTAGATAAATTATGGGTGCCTAAGTCACTTAAGGGATTTCTAAATCTACAGTTCTTTGTATGTGTATGCTATACATAATGGTTCATTATTTGGTTAAGGTTGTATAACAAGAAAAATTGATTGAGTTCCTTGGGTTAAAACTCTGCATGGAGTTACATTGTATACGTTTTAAGGGAGGAGGAAACTTGTGGGCATATTAAAATAGAACTCAATTCTTGAATGTTAAAGTTTAAAAGTAACTGTAACTGATGGTTTATAAAGGTATAATATGGGATGTCATGAAATTTAAAAGTAGTTTTTCAATTATAGTAATTATAGTAAGAAATTAGTTTAAAATTTCAGTTGTTGAAAAACATAGTGTGTTTTCAACAATGATGAAAAACACACTATGTTTTTCAACATTTTTCAAAATTATTTCCCATATTGGCTATAGTTTCAAGGCATATATCTTCCGTATAGAAAATTGTTGACTTACAGTCAATATTGATCATTGCACACATCAAATAAATCTCCCACATAATGACATGGGTGGCAAAGAAACATGGTGTTGAAGGAGGTTATTGCAACTAAAGAAAGGTGTGATACCTCACTTATGGAAGCCAAAGGTGGTTGTTTTTAATTTTTCTATATATTTATCCATATATTGCTCAATTTTTGTAGTCCTGGGGTTTGACCACAAGATTAAAATTTAATATTGCTCAACCTTTGTACTCTTAGGTTTTGATCTCATGACTAAGCTCAGTAGTGAACTCAAACTTGCAAATCCACCTAAACCCCAAGTACACTTACAATCTGTGTCACAAATTTGGTTTTCATTGAAAAAATTGGAAATTTGACAAATTTGATCCAATGGCAATACATGCATGGGACTGATAGGGGAAAATTTTTTAGAGACATTTTGTTAAACATTTCACATAGATTCTTTGAGGAATTTCACAAGAGGCATTTTTTCAAACAATTCGAAGACCAAAGGAAGGGCTACCCTCCTTCGCAAATACATTTTGACAAACAATTTGAATGCTTTGTTTATTGGGATGAAGCGGCTACAAACATTTCGCAGATACATTTTATCAAATAATTTGAATGCTTTGAAGAAGTTGGGGCTTGGAACAAATTGCCCCCAAATTAGTTCGAATGCTTACACCTGAATACCATTAAAATACCTAAGATTTAGTCAAATAGTTCGAATGCTTTGTTACATGGGAAATAGTTTAAGAGATAGGTAAATTTTGTCAATGGTGGAGCTTCCAACTTGATTTTAAGATTTAATAGGAAACATTTCGCAGAGACAGAGGTAAATTTAAAACAATGGTGGAGCTTCCAACTTAAGATTTATCATGTTCTTGGGAAGTGACAGTAAGTTTAGATTAACTTACTGTGAATGCTATGGAGACGGCTTCAATCTCATGCCTGCGTGGAATCTTTGCCTCTTCAGAAACACCTTCCTTTGCTTGTTCCCTTTTCAAATGGACTATTCGAACCCCAAACAGGAAAGAACAACCATTAATCGTGGGTATCTGGTAAAACTACACAAACAACCATTAATAGGTGACAGGATATATGGCACTTACAGTAATGGTGAATGTTGTGGCGTCCTCCTCTGTATGACCCTCATTCCTCTGGATCAAATGAATGACAAAAGAATACCTAGCGAGAGAAAATGAACTAGTAACTTACAAACACAAACTTGCGTTTTTACCCCTAAATGCAGAGATGGCAAGTAAACCAGGAGGAACCCGTGACTTTCAAAAGTATGTGCAATGCGATGATTGCCCTGTTAATCGGTGTGTTTGGATAACTGTGATGGATGATTTGGAGGTATGTGAATGATTCAGATGTATGGCTCAAAGCTAACAATGGTGCAGGGGAGGGGAAGGCACTTAATTCAATAATTCAAAATTACCAGCTATACTAAAATGCCAAAACATGTCGAGCAGGACGTACCCTCCACGTCAACGCATCCCATCATGTGTCACCTCACTCATTTTCTGGCAGCGGCCTCCTTTCTCGGCGAGCATGGGGCTATGCGGTGGCATGGCAACATGGAAAAAAGCACCACATACATAGGTGCAAAATAAGTGAAGCTTAGTCGTTGGCCTCGCGCATATGGCACTTAGGGCTGTCAAACAATTTATTTCTAGCATTTTATAAATTCATACCTGTGCACTAAATTTAAAATATTAAAATAAATACGTAGCATTTCATAATTGATGCATATAAAATGATGTGACAAAAATAACAAAAGTGTCAGAAGGGTACACCATGGGCCTAGGCAGCAGGAAGATCTCCTTGGAGGGCGTCCATTTTTGGTCTGAGGGTGTCCTCGAGTGGGATTTTTTTACTATTTTCCCCTCATGTGCCTTTCAAAAGTTTATTTACATCATGTGGACTTCACAAAGAAAAGAAATTTGGGAGTCAATAAAAGGCAGATACATAAAGCCTTCACAAAACTAATTTCATTTTTAATATGACGAATCACAAGGATCGATGTGACATGTTATATGATTTGTATATAGTTTTTCAAAATTACATATTTATTTGATTTAAGCAAAAAATTTATTTGATTATTTTGATTGGCTAAAAATAAATTATAACTAGAGAATTTTCAAAATTTTCATTTTATATAGTTTAAACACTAGCAATTGCACATGAGTTGCAATCAACACCGATGAGGTTAGATTGTAAATTTATTATGGAGGGAATTGAGTGTAACAATGTATTTGATATTTACTTCTGCATTCATTTTGTTTCACCAAATTAATTAATTCCAAACACTATTCAGCAAAAAACATTGCTTTAGCAAATAAATATGCAAGACAACTCACACTATTTCGCCAAGCATATTAATTGTGAATACTGTTGCAACTATAAATATCTAAAACCTGGCAAAGAACAAATATCTAAAATCCGACAACCTGTAAACAATTGGATCCACCAAAATTTGACACTTTCCAGTAGGAGCATCTTCAAAGGAAGGCGCCTACTGGTGAATTAGAATTATAAAACACCGATAATGCAATAAATGCTCGAGGTACAAAATTCAATAAGTGTCCATTCATCTCCATCGGAATTCCAAAAATTTGTGCACAAGAGTCATGGCAGCCCCAGGGTTCAAAATTGAGCCTGTCACAGCCCTTCCGAAGGCCTCAAACCCTTCAGAAAAGGGTGGTTAAAAATTTGCATGTAAAAAAAATTCAAAATGTAAAAATTGTTTGACAATAGAGAAGTGTGCAAGTTACTTTTAAAACTATCAAAAGAAGGGCTATGGTGAAAAATGCTTGTCAACAATTTGTGTAAATTTTAAAAATCTTATTAAATATTTTTGAAGACTTCTATAAAAAAACAATCACTTCCATCTTTCGAGGCTCTGTGCGTGACTTCCAGATACGTTATACAAGACGTATTAAGCAATTATCAAAAGATTTAATATAATAAATATACTACTACTATAATACAATTAAGGTCAAATCCTATGTTTCTAGCAAGTTGGCGATGTTAGCTCAATGAATACTTGAGCACAAATACCTAAAAACAAAACATTTAATATTACCATTTAGGGTTTTTACCTTTTCTTGAGATTCATTTAGATGTTTTATCTATTGCTTTGTATTTTTTTTTCTCTTTTTTGCTGCACAAGCCACCTTGAGAGGAAGAGAAAAGGGCTAAGATAGACTTGCACACAAATATCTACCCACTTAGGAGTGTGTGTGACATGATTTGGAATAGATAGAGCGTGTCGAGTGGTCATGAGTTGGGATATGGGATGAGATGGATATTTAAGGTCAGGGAAGAGCTTGGAGAAAAGTGTTGAACTTATCTCAAAGGGTGACTTAAATTCATGACTCACAATGTAGGGTGTCGAGCAGGTTATATGGGAGTCGTAGTTGTGCCAAAGGGCGTGATGGGCTCGCGATGGTCTTGTTTCGGATCGCCCAGATCAATTCAAGCTCGGTGTGTAGACATTTTAGGGGCCTAGATGATTGGATAAGCTTGATTTTTATGTAATGGAGAAGGAGCTTGATGAAAAGGTAGTTAGGGATTGCTTTTAAGAAAAACAAAGGCTGAGTCAATTGAGGACCTCACGCATTATGACCCTTGTAAAGAAGAGCCGAGATAAGTGTCGAGTTTCTCCCTAATGCAAAGGTTGATTTTACCTATTCAAGATTGTAGAATGCAAGGCAGAGGAGAGGAGCTCATTACAGAGGGGTCAAATAGGGAAAGATAAGCTTCTTTGTGCATTGAAAGCACCCATCCAAGTCATCATTGGTATCTTATCTCTAACCATTGTTTAATAGGAGTTATGTGGAGGCCAACAAGAATTTAATATGTATAGTTGTGCTTAACTATATGCCTAAGTAGTGCAGGAAGAGGGTAGTGGAGAGATTCATGGAGAATTAGGAAGGGTATGTGTATTTAATGGAGCAAAACTAATTTGGCAATACATCATTTATGTGTAGTAGATATGAATGCATATTGTGCACAAGGTCAAGCTCTTGGCTCCGAATCTGACCAAGAATATCTTGATGTATCTATCGGTGACATAATTAGTGCAAGTGCTTTGATGTATGGATGCACAATTTCTTTAGTTTAGTTGGGAAAAAATCTAATTTAATACATTTTACTTATTAAAATTTACATGGGTTTTAATTTTAGAACTAAAATCCAAGTAGAAGTAGAAGTTATTTCTTTTATTATTTACAAGTTTTTGATAATGATTTTGATAAGAGATCCTAGTGTCTCACACGCAATTCGATAGTTTTTATGTGTTTATTAATTTGCATGTCTTCTCGTCTAATTTCAATTGTTTGTTTATGTATTTATTTAATGTTTATTTTAGTTATGTTGATTTTTAAGAAATTAGGATATTGTAAATTTGGGCATTCATTACATTATAATTTGATTATTTTACAAGTTTAAATATATTTATAATTTTACACCATTTTGTGGGGCCATATTGTTTAGATTAGCAATTTTTTTCTTTTTATTTAACGTATCAATCAAGTGTTACTTAATTTTAAAAAATTAATTTCTCATTTAAAAAAAGTGTTCTTAATTTTTATGACATGAATACTTGATTTATTCTTGTCACATGAAATATTGAATATTCATAGTACTTTTCATCATCAAAGGACTTGACCAATATTTGTCCATCAAAATAAAATTCAAACTAACCCTTCAAATTTGATCCCTGAATTGGCGGGCAGGTGACTATGTTGGTCATGTCAGACTTTGAAAATTTCATGATGCATTAATGACTTGGCTCTATTAGTGTGCAAAGATAATCTATTTTTTATACCCATATCTCCACTTGTTTAAATTTTCCCTCCATAAAAAGTATGGCTAATTACGATTATGAGATTTCATTAACATTATAACATTTCATTATAAACCTGTCACTTCTAAAATATTATTTAATACTTTTAATGTTTAACACACCTTTTTATAATCCTCTTTGACATTTTTCTTTTTCATTTTTAATTTTGATTTTAGCTAATTATTAACTTACTTCACGATAGGCTTGTTAATTTTGATTTTAGTTAATTATTAACTTATTTTAGGATAGGCTTGGAATTTAATGAGATGGTATTTTTTGATTTTTTTGATGAGTAGTGTGCATTCACTAGGCACTAGATTACATAGATTGTCGACATATCTGCTCATACTTCGGAGGAAGTATATAGCAAATTTACATGTACGAGTAAGCGTACAACTAAACTAGTGATCACTTTCAGCATAAGCAACTACGAGTAAAGGGCATCCACGCTATCAAAAGTCACCTAGGGCACGATCTTGACCTCAACCGTTTTGACTCTCTGTGTCGGGTATCTCCAAACCTTACACTTAGTAACACTTGATCCCTGGTGGGTTCATTGAAAGCCTAACAACATCACTAATAGACAAAGGGCCCTTTGATGTATGTTTTGATTTTGACTCCATACAATCAATAAAAAAGTAGGCGGTTCTTCACAATTATAAGCTAGAAATTTATAAGAGCATATAACATTTTACAGATTTCTTAATTAAAACTTATTTGTATATGTACAAAGAAACCATTAAAAAAAGTATACAAAACATTAAAAATTTATAGTGTTTTGAAAGAGCTAAGGTATCAAAAAAAATTGATTTGATGGGACCAATAATTTGAAATTCCAATTTTGCTTCTGAATAAGTTAATTCTTTTATTTTTAGGGTACTTGTGGTGGTGTTATTTATTACAAAACAATTAGACATTTCTATCTATGGACATGTCTTGGTCTCAAAACGTCATAAGTGTCAAATATTATTGTCCCAATTATTTTCATAATCTTGCTTTAAACTTTTGTTATGCTCCTTCATGAAGTTTTCTCTAAAGTGTTAAATGATGACATGTGTCATCCATCCATAAAATGAATTCCAATAAATATTTTAGATCTTGTAATGGTTGATTAATATAAAAACTTTATTGGTAAACTTATTATTGTAAAATACATGGTGTCAAGAAATGATTAAATCTTTTACGAAGCATTAACAAGAAACACTTTTGCACAAATAAAACAAACACTTAGCTCCTTACATCACAAGTCCCTTAGATCATCCCGTTTGAAATGTCAGTTTGTTCATCTCAGTTCTCCAGTTTAACCCTTGCTTCGACAGGATATGTCATTCCTGGCCTTGTTACTTTTAAGGGTGAGGTCCACATGTTGTGACTCAAATTAACCTTTGAAATATAGATTTGAAAATTTTGATTTATATTGAGTAAAAAGTCTGATAATACTACATTGATATTGCATCATAATTCTAAGGGAATCATCAATTTGTACACAAAATTTTTCATAGATATTAGTAGGGATGAGATTTGACTTCTTCCTTCACCCGTCGACTAATTTTTTTTGGATTTTTTCATATTTTTATCGACCTTCATATTACATTTAAAAAAAATCTTTAACTACACTATACTTCTTACAAGAAATTTTAGAGTCACTAAATAAGTTATTTGTAAATGAAGTAGAAAGTGCGGAGATGACATTAAAGCAACACTTGTATGGTTTGAAGATGGAAGAAGTCACAAAATGGCAAATCATATAAGTTTTGTTATCTGTTAAATCAGTTAGCTGGTATTAACAAAAAATTCAAATATGACGATGCTAAAGTAATACTCCTAAATAACATGCCCAGGGGTTTTTCTAGTATGGTTTTTACCTTAAGGGCATGTGCATAGAGATGGGGGACCAAAAAGCGGCCAAAAATATGTTGTTTGGACGCTTTTTCCATAACGCACTCGTGTTATATCTCGGGCGCGTTATAATGCAATAGGGAAAAATCAAGCTTGTGTTATAATGCAAGTGCGTCGCGGATTATATTTACGAATACAAAACGCGCTTGCATTCTTGTTTGCAATGTTGTATATGTGCATTTGGGAGGTATATATTTACAAAAATAAATGTTTATTATAAGTTTATTTATTTATTAATATTTATATTTTATTATTTTTTATACTTTAATTTCATTTATAAGTTTTTCATTTATTAATCTTTATAATTTATTATTTCTTATACTTTAAATTTATTTTAGTAATATAAGAAATTAAGGTCACTCTACACCTTATGGAACTAGTTTCACAGCTCCATAAGTCACGCTTTAGAAGATAATTTTTTCATATTCTAATATGGTCAGTAAATATGTATTTTTTAGGATTTCAGCATTCATCCTAAAGGTTTTAGGGTTAAAATTCTACAATCAATATATGTTTTGGTAAAGAATATAGTCATTGTTTAAGTTTTGGGGTCTTCTTGATTGGTTATTAATATTTGTAGGATTTTAGATGTGTCAAAACTATATTTTATAAACCTCACAACTCCCAAAAGTAGCAACAGTTGCTCAAATATATGGACTCATGCAGTTCTTTATAACACATCGCAAATCAAAAAACATATGTAAGTTTTTATCGATGCAAATAATCAAGGGAATGGTCATCATGATGTATGTGAAGGATCTGAAACATCATGAGGACAATGGGTGCAATTAGGAAAATTATGAGGTCTGCGAAGGATCTGAAACATCAAGAGCTTCATCAAGATTCAAATTATTACGGGAATGGTCATTAGGAGCATGATAAGAGAAGCTCACCATGAGTGATGCTGGCAATCATTTTAGGCTCACAAACAATGCATATTTTATGAGAGTGTTTCTAAACATTTAATCAATGTTTGGTAATGAACTCACATCTTGCAAGTCAGAGAGGTGGAATTTGCAGTGTTAGAGTGCAATGTGGAGGTCAAGAACATGGAATTCATTCTTGGGAATTCCTCCAATTTTCATTCACGAATAAATCCTTCTATCAAGAGAAGGAAACCTATCTCCATGAGGAGTAATTGAGAAAGAGGATGTCCAGAGATAATAAGCATGTTTCCACTCAGGTGACATCTTGGTCAGAGAGGTGAATTGTGAGATTAATAAGAGATCGTCATGTTCAAAGGTGACATGTGACGCGCTAATGCATTGGACCATCAAAAACTCATCCATTCATCACAACAAAAACAAACACCAATTATTTCATTCATTAGCTATCTTGTTTATAAGAGTTTTCAAATTGTCAATATTGACTCTAGTAAATAATTTTGGCTTCTTCATGCACCATTCTACCTTAAATCATGCACATACCATGTTTTCTCATCCCATTCTTATCCCTCATAGTCTTCTTCATCTCTGAAATCAGGAAACTTGATTAGTCCTCTTCTTTTTCCTTAGAGTCACTTTCTTGTCCAAAAATGGTCTTGGTCAAATCTAAGCCAAATTGGTCTTGTGAATGAGCTTGGTGTTTTCCCACATTATACCTCTACCATATACCTTCCTATAATGCTATGTCACTCATAACAATGTATGCACAATGATCAAAACCTTATCCTTCCTTCCTTGTTTTCAAACTTCATTTTTAAACTCCTTAAGACATGATCTTGCAACACATATGCATATGAGGTTATTGTTGTTGTAGACTCACAGCACCCCTGGATGCAGATCAGGCTTCTAGGTTGATCACTCTAGCATCCAGTGTGATTGCACAACATGGAAACCTCTCTCCAAGTGTGGGGACTTGTGAAACGAGAGAGGAATCTCCAGAGAAGGCTGGTTCCTGCTCCTAAACTACCTGCCACAAGCTATTCCAGTGCAGGAAAGCTAATCTAAACCTAATCTAACCATGCCAAGGAGACAGAGAGAGAGAGGAAAGGGAAAAAACAGCAAAAGCCTACACTAAAACGGTGATACACCAGAGAAGGAGAATGTTGAACATCTATCAAAACTGCCATGGAACAAAGAGAGGTGAGCAATGGGAAGGATGGACAGACGCATCACAGGCCCAAGGATAGATTTCACACAGAAAATGTCCCAAAACTCCATGAACACAGCTCCAAACCTGCAATGAACATTCAAACATGCATAAATACCTGCAATGAAGAGAGGCAAGAGGAAAACAAGTGAAAAACGAGCAAGGATGGACAGATGCATCTAAAAACATGTTTTTGTTGCTTCAGAAGTTTGCACAGAACGTCATTTCAATAGTAAAAGGCAAAAAAACGCCATTACAGAGCAGGGAGGAGGTTCGAACTCCATTTTCAACCCTGGAGAAGAAAAAGAAGGGAGAGCAGAGCCGAACAGATGAACCACTTGTAATGTCTAACTCTTTGAAAGAAGCCCCCCTGTATAATATATAGGAAGAATGAGAGAGGGAGAAGAGAGGAATTCGAAATCTACCCCAACCACCTCCAGACTGCATTTAATTATCTCATTATGGTGGTAGGTGAGAACCCCAACGAACCCAAAAGTGGCAAACTATATTTTGCATTTTTAAGAATTTGTTCTCACCCAATTAAAGATATCCAGTCGTAGTTGGATAGAGGACCTTGTAAGCTTTCCGAAAAGTCCAACCTTGCATGAATCCAAGCTCCCAGTCAAAATTTATGGCCATCTGAATATCTGCGCCAGGGTCTCCTTCCTGTCAGCGCTCAAAATGTTGCGCCTCCTGAAGGTGTGCCATAGGTGCAACCGTGTGTGTGTCGACATCCTCTTCCATGCGCCAAGGGCTCATACTTTTCTCTGTCGACATCCATTGTCGTGCGCCACTTCTGTGCGCCTTGGGCACACCGTTTGCCTTGTCGACATCCATTGTCGTGTGCCACTTCTGTGCGCCTTGGGCGCACCGTTTAACCTGTCGACACTCGTTTCTGTGCGCCAATTTTGTGCACCTTGGCGCATATATTTTAGTGTCAACACTCACTGTCATGCGCCATTTCTGTGCGCCAAGGGCGCATCCTTTACCCTATCGACACTCGTTTCTGTGCGCCACTTTTGTGCGCCTTGGCGCATACATTTTAGTGTCAACACTCTGTGTCGTGCGCCATTTCTGTGTGCCAAGGCTATAAATGTCAGAGATTTGAGCTTCTTTGATTTTTATATCCTCCTGTTTGTCTATATCGACCTGGGGGGAGATATTTACAACAATTTGGCGACTCAACAGGGTCACCTGCCTGCTAGGTAGAAGATCAGTGGCCTTTTAGCAATCCATTGGGCATGGAGTCATAAGCAAGCCTGAAAACTGATCTGAACTTTGGAAAATCCCTTCTGAGCCACTTGAATCCCATTGAACTTAGAGTTGTTCTCACCAAAATGCCACCAAAACGAACTGTGCAAGAGCAAAACCAGCACCACAAAAACTATGTACAGAATTGAAAATCATACATGCTCCAAATGGAACATGCAGAGTGTGCACAAGCACTTCTTCTGCTGAAAGCAAACCTATCTACTCTATTCTAACTAGAAACGAAGGCAAGCTAAACAAACCCTGCAATTGGTTGTGAGAAATAGCTTCCCTTTCTCAAAAGTTGCAGCCATGCAATTGATTTGGAGCTGATCATGGCTGTTAGGATGAGTGGAAAATCAACAAGAAGCTGGTCTTCCACCCAAATCATCAAGGTATCAGCTGAAGGCAAATTCAATACCTCTTTTAGTTGCTCTGCATTTGGATTGAAGAGGTATGACAGCTGATCCTTGGTACTTTGTAGCTCATCCTCATGCTCGGAAGAAAGCATGACTGGTTATGACTTCTCCTTTGGCTCCAATGAAGCCAAATACCTAATTGGGAAAGGTCTGATCCGTTTGATATGCCCATAGCTCTTATTTTCATCCCCAAGAATGGAGTCTTCTGGTAGACTCTCCAGAATGGATGGTGTGGAAGAAATGGTGAAATTCCTCTGTCCTTTCTCTTCCTCCAATGAAGAACATGAAAGATTAAAACCTTCCAATCTCGGTTCCAAAGAGCTGCTATAAGATGCAGGCTGCTGCAAATGAATGCTCTCCTCCATGACAGCAGGCTCTAGTGTTTGGAATGTGGATGATGAAAGAGAGAATGGTGAAAACTCAACCGGTTCTTCTCCATCAAAACAGTCCTCCAAATCTGACAGATAAACTACCTCATGGCTGTCCTGCTACAAATGTTCAACTTCCTCCATGGTGTCCTCTTGATCTGTAACTTGACCACCATGGTTTCTTTCTCCCTCCAGCATTGATTTTGAGAGATCAAACTCTTCTTCAGCACTAGAACTTGAGAGAGATGAAGTAGAGAGAAGAACTGAAGGTTCTCCTATAGCCTGCTTTGTGCTCAAAGCCCTTGGATCTGCAACTTTATCCTCCACAGCTAGAATGTGCTCCTCTTCTTTTGGATTTGGAGCAGCTTCTCCTTCCTCCAATGATTGAAGATAATCTTGCTCTTGATTGAACTCTTCCCCCAGCATGAAGTTTGTCAAGTCAAACTCTTCGATCTGCTGCTTTAGAGGACAAGTTGGGACTGCAAGATCTTCTTCTTCTGCTGCAGCAAAATCAGTTCTGACCACCATTTGTTCAACGACTTCAGCCTCTCTCTGTAGGCTTTAACCAGCAAAGGGATCTTCATGTCATCCCAAATTTGGCAGCCCAAACCTTCAAGTTGTCTGTCATTTCTTTTCTGTCTGGGCTCCTCTTCTTGCTGTCCTTCATGGCCAATTTTCGCAATTTCTTCTTCTCCACATGGAATTGGGAATGCAAGAGGAGAGGATGGGTTGAAACTCAAATGGCTTGGAATTTTTTTGTGGTGGTGGAGGTAGAAACTCTTGTTTCTTTGGAGGAGGGGGTATTTCTGTTAGCCCTTGTGAAGGGGATGACTGTTTGGAAGTAAAAAGGAAAGAAGAATCGAGGTGTGGTGGAAGACTGAGAGGTGAAGACATGGGATCAACATTTGGGACAGCAGATGGAGAGTTTAAAATTTGCAAGTCCAGATGAGATGATGCTGCTTGAGTAATGGGAAGAGAAAAATGAGATGATGGTGTAGAACTTACCCATTGACAAGGTTGTTCAACACCGAATGTATAGGCCTCTATTTCTGCTGGCCATTGTGCAAGTTGGGGAAACATCTTTATCATGAAGTCCAGCTTCTCTTGAGGGCTGAAGTGTCTTGGAAAAGGGCCTCCCCATGGACAAGGAGTCCTGCAACCAATTCTGAAAGCTCTCATTTGAGCTGTTGCTCTGGACTGCACCATTTTTACCTCCATCTTTTGGATTTTCTCCAACAGACCAGCATCTTGCATCTGATAGTCTTCATAACCAGCATACCCTTGCTCTTGATGTGCTTCGTATCCAAACTGACTTTGGCACTGCTGCTCATATGGGTATGCATACTGATCTTGAATCTGCTCAAAATGCTGACTTGGAGGATTTGTAAAACATATTGGAGGTGGAATATACTGCTGTTGTTGATGTGAATTCCATGATGAAAATGAAGTCATGATTGCACAACCTCATGGAATGGGAAAGAATGAAAGGGATGGAAAGAAGGATGGATGGGAATGGATGAAAAATAGGTTTGCAACTTTAGAAATGGGTTGTTGATCAGATGGAGTCACCAGATGTGTTTGTAAGTGCCTCCAAAGGCTGAAATCTTCACAGGAACACACCAACCTGCAAAAGATGAAGTGGAAGACCTCTAAGGTCCCACTGGGCGTGCCAAAACTGTTGTTGCAGACTCACAACACCCCTGGATGCATATCAGGCTTCTAGGTTGATCACTCTAGCATCCAATGTGATTGCACAACATGGAAACCTCTCTCCAAGTGTGGGGACTTGTGAAACGAGAGAGGAATCTCCAGAGAAGGCTGGTTCCTACTCCTAAACTACCTGCCACAAGCTATTCCAGTGCAAGCAAGCTAATCTAAACCTAATCGAACCATGCCAAGGAGACAGAGAGAGAGAGGAAAGGGAAAAAAATAGCAAAAGCCTACACTAAAACGGTGATACACCAGAGAAGGAGAATGTTGAACATCTATCAAAACTGCCATGGAACAAAGAGAGGTGAGCAATGGGAAGGATGGACAAACGCATCACAGGCCCAAGGATAGATTTCACACAGAAAATGTCCCAAAACTCCATGAACACAGCTCCAACCTGTAATGAACATTCAAACATGCATAAATACCTGCAATGAAGAGAGGCAAGAGGAAAACAAGTGAAAAACGAGCAAGGATGGACAGATGCATCACAAAACACATTTTTGTTGCTTCATAAGTTTGCACAGAACGTCATTTCAATAGTAAAAGGCAAAAAACGCCATTACAGAGCAGGGAGGAGGTTCGAACTCCATTTTTAACCCTGGAGAAGAAAAAGAAGGGAGAGCAGAGCCGAACAGATGAACCACTTGTAATGTCTAACTCTTTGAAAGAAGCCCCCTGTACAATATACAGGAAGAATGAGAGAGGGAGAAGAGAGGAATTCGATATCTACCCCAACCACCTCCAGACTGCATTTAATTATCTCATTATGGTGGTAGGTGAGAACCCCAGCAAACCCAAAAGTGGGGAACTGTATTTTACATTTTTAAGAATTTATTCTCACCCAATTAAAGATATCCAGTCGTAGTTGGACAGAGGACCTTGTAAGCTTTCCGAAAAGTCCAACCTTGCATGAATCCGAGCTCCCAGTCAAAATTTATGGCCATCCGAATATCTGTGCCAGGGTCTCCTTCCTGTCAGTGCTCAAAATGTTGCACCTCCTGAAGGTGCGCCTTAGGTGCAACCGTGTGTGTGTCGACATCCTCTTCCATTCGCCAAGGGCGCATACTTTTCTCTGTCGACATCCATTATCGTGCGCCACTTCTGTGCGCCTTGGGCGCACTGTTTTCCCTGTCGACATCCATTGTCGTGTGCCACTTCTGTGTGCCTTGGGTGCACCGTTTGCCTTGTCGACATCCATTGTCGTGCGCCACTTCTGTGCGCCTTGGGCGCACTATTTACCCTGTCGACACTCGTTTCTGTGCGCCACTTTTGTGCGCCTTAGCGCATATATTTTAGTGTCAACACTCACTGTCATGCACCATTTCTGTGCGCCAAGGGTGCATCCTTTACCCTGTCGACACTCGTTTCTATGTGCCACTTTTGTGCACCTTGGCGCATACATTTTAGTGTCAACACTCTGTGTCGTGCGCCATTTCTGTGCGCCAAGGCTATAAATGTCAGGGATTTGAGCTTCTTTGATTTTTATATTCTCCTGTTTGTCTATATCGACCCAGGGGGGAGATATTTACAACAGTTATATGGTTACGAAAAATGTTATGAATGTTTCCTTAGTTTTATCTTGACTACCCTGATATATGCCCAAAGTTTAAAACTTCAACTCTTTAGCCAACTCTCTAAACTTCTCTCTTTGCAATTTGGCTTATTACTTAAGTAGGTCTTCTTGGATACTCTGTCATATATATGTTTGTTTTGTGGATATTTCTATACACTTGGGTGGAATTTTAGAGAACCCAATACGTTAATTGACCTTCCCTGAAAGTTTCACGCTTTGACTAAAAAGGTAAATGTAGTTTCCTTTGTTAATTAGCTCATTGACCTAGCTCTTACAATATGGATCTTGATTGTGAAAGTCTACTGTCAGAAATATCTTGATATTTCACAAATGAAATGCGCCAAATACTTTTGAAAACCATTCAATACCTTCTTAGAATTATATATATACCAATTTTCAAGGATACACTTGATGATTTAGGCCTTCTAAGTTCAAGCCTTAGCTCAGATTCGTAAAATCTAAAATGGTAAACCCGAGAAAGTTTTTCCTTTGCAAAAACAAATAGTTTAAGTTTTCAAAGACCCAAATATAGACTATAGGTTTATGTTTTCCCCATATATATTTATAAATTAATAGTGAGGTAGATACCTCATCAAATCCCCTTTTTATTTGAAAATCTCTACTGGTTCAACTCACATTCATAATACCTAGGATCTAAGTATTGAGTAAATACTTCACCTTCTTACCAAAGTAGAATTGAAATACTTAAGAAATTGACCCACACAACTTACAAAGTCCTCGTTAGTGACAACCTTCCTTTCCTAAGAAGTGTATTCAATCACCTTGAAATGCTAAACCCATCACATTCTTAAGACATTCATACTTGCATATGTCATATTAGGGGTTGCATCCTTAAACCTAGCAATAATACACCTTTCAAGGGTTATCTTACATTCTCATGTCTCTTCCTCAATTCATTTTCACCCTATTATCAAATGCATCAATCATCAATGCTTCCAATCCTAATTCCCTTACACACAAGTTCCCAAACTGATATTTTATATGCACATTGATAGTCTTAATCAAACAAAAATGTCTCTGAGATTCATCTTTTCATATCATGCAAGGAGAGTTTGATAAATTTTCATAGAGACACTTTTCATAGATTGTGTTATTCTTTCTCTTAATAATCCTTTACAAATATTTACTCACAAAGTTAACAAATATTAACACATAAAACCAATAATTTTCTTTCCCTTTTATTGTTTCCATGCAAGTTTCTTTCACGGTTCAGAGTCTCTAAATCTTGAATCAAACCTTCATTACTGATTCATAACACAAAATTCTCTGATTCCTCAAGATAATTATTAGTCACTCTCCATTTATAGTCTCAATTGGAATCATCTATTGCAAGATTGATACAAAAAAACTTACACCAAAATTATAACCCTCTTGCACATAATTAATCATAGTAATAAAAACATGAAGAATAAAATTCATAAAGAGAAATCAATACACAAAAACTATCCATAAATGCTCAAAACCAAAGTTCTATACCAATACTGTGTATCCATAAAAAATTGCATATTTTCAAAATTTTCCTTCTTTCCTCCAGAGTTTCTCCTCTTCCATTGTTCTCCTTCCCTCAAGGAATGTGTATACAATGAACTTATCATACTTTTATTTGAATCCTCTCTCTCCTTTGTAAATTCTTATTGTCTAAAACTAACTTGATGACTCACTCATGACATTTCTTAAGTACTTCCACACATTTTGGAAATTTTTAACACTATTTATAATTTCATACATTTCAAATTTCTCTCCTAGGCCTATGACACCTAATCACCTTGAATACCTCTTTAACCACCCAAGATACCCCTTACATCTTTTGAAGACATCATTTACAATTTGAAATTTTGAATTTGGCAAAAGGGAGGGAAAACATAATTGAGCCCCTAATTTAAATTTATTGAATTCTAATTGCCTCAAAACCACTCTATTTGACCACTTAGACCTTCCTAACCATGCTCAAGATGTAATTTTCTCAAAATTTCACTCTCCTTCATGATGTTCATGCATCATACTCTTGGGGTTTAGAAAAATAATCTTTGTACTTTGAACTCCATGATTGTATATCGACATTTTCAAGAGAATCTCCAACTTCTTTGCATGATTTTTGATCTATCTTCTACTTTGTACTGTACTTGATCATGTTTAGTCCTTCTGGATCCCATACTTGAGTTTAGAAAATTACATTCATTTTGAAATTGCATCGTTTTTCTTTGAATTCCTTCTTTATTTTTTCATTTTTCTTTTCTCCATCAATTGTACCTACACAAACAGACATAAAAACAACAAATATAGACTCTTCATCAATTTTTTCCACATTCTCTATCCTTTTATGGCTTTCTTCCAAATGGTTCTCTTGATTTGTTTTGCTAGAAAGGATTGAATTTTTTTTTATATGCTTGAATTTCTTGCTTATTTTCTTTCTCATTCAACTTCTCCACCATATCCACTTGTTATTTACCTTTACCTATAATTGATTTTCCCATATTTACATCATTATTTTCACAAGAAATCATCATCTTGACAACTGTACCTTCACTCACTCTATGTTCATTCACTATGCACACTAAAGTTTGTAAAAGATCTACCTAGTTATTCTCCTTGTCTTTCATCACAATCACCCATGAAATGAAGTCGTTCACATCAAAATCATCGACTTCATAATTCAGACATTCACTATGAAATTCATCATCCACAATTTCAATAAATTCATCTAAAGAAGATTCAATTTAAGTTAGCAAATGAATAGATTTGATCTTGAACCACTTACCTTAGTTTCATCCTTTGCATACCTTGAATTTTCATCTCCTAGGCAAGCCAAGAATATGGTAATGATATTTTATTCTTCATTCAATCCCTGAGTTTCATTACATACAACCTCTTTAGTGTCTTCTTTCTCTAATTTGCTAGCTTCTTTCTTCATTTGCTTCAGTCTTCTTTCTTCTTGCTTAATCACCTCCTTCAAATTTTTATTTTTGTTTATTCTCACAATTGACTCTATAGGCCATTTGATCTTCTTTTTTATTATTATTCCAAACTGATATTCATTCCTTTGTATGCTCTCTGCTATCTCTATAATTTGTTTCACATCTTCCTTCAACTTTGCAATCTCCTCTTGTATCCATTGTTCTCTCTTCTTTTCTCTCTCTTTTTCTTTCCTCATCTTTCTTCTTATTACTATGGCTTAGCATTCTTTCCAACTCTAACACTAACTCGTCCTTGTCCATATCTATCTCTTTCTTCTCTATAACAAGTCTTTTTCACCTTTCTCAACTCCATACCTCACCTAGGATTCAAACGTGGAATTTTGGTGTCTTATCTCTTCTTCTTTATCTTCTCACTCTTTCACTTCTAAAATTTTCCTTTATACTAGAAATATCACATTCACACTTAATATTTCATTTTTATCCATAATAACATATCCATTATCCTAGCTCTGATACCACATAATGCAAATTATCATGTTATCTTTCATCTAATCATCAAAACAAGGATTAAGAACCATTCACTTCATTCATTATAAGGGTTTGTGTAGTTTGAAAATTTGAATCTAGTAGGAAACTAGAATTCTTCAAGCACTCTATGACCATATATTCATGTACATCATCATGTTTCCTCATCCCATTTAAAAGTATTACAATCATCACTATCCATGAATTCAAGAATCTCAGTCCTTATCCGCTATTTTTTTTGTCTTTTCCTTCAACTTTCCTCTTGGATCACTCAAGAAAAATCTAGACCTTTCTCTTGTCTTATCACTTAAATTTTCCCTACACACACTCCACTGATTATAATTAATTCATTCAAACGCATTTGTAATGCTCATATGCCTCAAATTTTCTTCATTGTTCTCTAACTATCCTTATATGCCCCTTAAGACTATCATCTATGCTCCAACCATGCATATAGGTTATAAAGTACCAAAAATGTTCTCAAGGTTTCATTAGTACACATTAACCTATATTAATATTCCCCTAATATATCACGGCTTCAATTCCATATACAACTCTCAATAAGGATCTTTTTGCAATTCTTGTTTATTAAACCCTCACTAGGTCTAGTTGATACTCTGACATGCATAATATCCTTTGTATGTGGATGTCAAGATGTATTGTGCATAATTTTAGAGAACCCAATATGTCAATTGTACTTTCTCTATAAGTTTCAGAACTTTAAATCAAAATATCAATGATACTTCCTTTGTAAAATTCCATTCATTGACCTAGGTCTTAGACTATGTGGATCTTGACTGTGACAGTCTACTGTCACACATATCTCAATAGTTTCACCAATGGAATGATCAAAATCCTTTTTAAAACCATTAAATACCTTATTAGACATTATATCTACCAATTTTCAAAGATAAAACGATGATTTAGGTCTTCTAAGTTCAAACCCTAGCTCAGACTAGTAAAATCTAAACTGGTAAACCTGAGAAGGCTTTTCCATCTGTACAAAAAAAGTAGTTTTAGTTTTCAAAGCCCAAATATAATTGTAGGTCAATGTTTTCCACCTATATCTTTCTAAATTAACAGTGAGGTATATACCTTCATCAAATCCCCTTTTTTCTTTGAAAATCTCTACTGGTTCAACTCACAGTCATAATACCAAGGACCTAAGTATTGAGTAAAGACTTCAAATCCTTAACAAAGTAGAATGGAAATACTTAAGAAATTGATCCAACAAACTTAAAAAGTCCTCATTAGTGACAACCTTCCTTTCCTAATAAGTGTATTCAGTCACCTTAAAGTGTTAAACCCATCACAGTCTTAAGGCATTCATGATTGCATATGTCATATCATGGGGTTACATCCTTAAGCCTAGCAATAATACACCTTTCAAGGGTTATCTTACATTCTCAGGTCTCTTTCTCCTTAATTCATTTGCACCCTATTATCAAATTCATCAACCATCAATTCTTCCACTCCTAATGCCCTTTACAAAAGTTTACTTAGACCCTTATGTACTATATGCACAGTCACAGTTTTGCATAGCACATAATGTATTTGAGATTCTAGGACTTTTAATAATGCAAGTATACTTTGATAAATTTTCCAATAACATGATTCATGAGTTTCTTGCTTAATTATCTTAAGCATCCTTAGAGAAAGCTTTAATCACATGCAGTTAAAAATCTTAAACACAACACAAGAATTTTATTTCTAGTTCCAAACAGAGACTGACATTTTCTGAGTATTGGTTGAATGAAAGCATTAGGGTTTGACATACTCTAAAGCTTCAAAAAACCTCAATTAATTCTTCATTAAACAAAATTATCTGATTCCTCAAGATAATTCTTATTTCCATTCACAGTCTCAATTGGAATGATCTATTAGAAGGATGGACAAGGATAATTACACCATAATTGTAACCTTATCACACAACTTCTCATAGCAATGAAAACATCATAAGAACATTAATAATGAGTAATGATTACCAAAACTATCCAAATGCCAATAGTTGTTCTATCAAAATTGTGTTCCATACAAAATTGCATATTTTCAGATTTTTCCTTCATTTTCTAGAGTTTCTTCCTTCCACCATCCTCCTTCCCTTAGGAATGTCCCCTACAACTAACTTCTCCTAGAAATTTATTCGATTTCTCTAACTTCTTCTTGTCTATAACTAACATGATGACTCAATCATGACCTTTCTTATTTCCTTTCACACATTTTAGACATTTTAAGTTGCATTTTTATCCTTTCATACATTTAAACTCTCTCTCCTAGGCCTAGACACCTAACCACTCTTGAAGACCTCTTTAACCACCCAAAATACCCCTTACATATTTTGAAGACATCATTTACAATTTGAAAATTTGAATTTTCCAAAAGGGCGGGAAAACACAATTGAGCCACTAATTCAAATTTCTTGAACTCTAATTGCCTCAAAACCATTCTAATTGACCCCTTAATCTCTCTAATCATGGAAAAGATGTCTTGTTATCAAAAATTGAATCTTCTTCTTGATGTTCCTGCATCAGGCTCAAGGAGTGAATTTAAGATCATCATATCCTAACTCTTCCATTGTGTCCAAATATCTTCTAGAAACAAATCAAAACCAGCTAGTCACGCTACTGAGGCATCCATGACCATCACGTGTAAAGGATCAAGAAGTCACTTATTCTCATGAGAGAGATATGAGAAAGAAGTTTATGAGCATCCTAAATCTAATTCTATTCAAGGAGGATTTTGAAGTTAGGAAGAGTAAGAGGATGATATTCATATGTAGATGTCGATATGTGAATTGACTAACCCATAAATGTAAAACTTAAATCATGACAACCAATACATAATGTGAAATCTTGCACCCAAATCTTCCTAAATACCTCTCTGGGCCATCCTCCCTCCTGTGTCATGATCACATTGTCATTTAACGTAGTCCTAATGCATTGGGTGAACATGTATAAGTTTTCAAAAAGGTGTAACTAGGTCCATTATTCCATTTAATGAAGTGCAGTAAAAGAATAACTCTTCGGCAAACCTAGAAAGGCCAATTTTGGCCATTTTAGAGAATGTGTGCATCCTTTAGGAGGGTTCTAAAAATATATTAAGTATTTAAATGTGGTATTGGAGAGACTTGAATGTGTTGGAATAATTTTATGAAGATTTAGGAAAGGTTTGATCATTCATGGACAATCTGTTCAACATTGGGTTTTCAGGTGCAATGAATGAGCAATCAAATTATGAACCTTGACTTCTCCATCTGATTTTGGAAGCTCCATAAGGAGTTAGGAGGAAAACAAGTAGGCACCAAAAATATTGAATAATCCTTTACATTTTGGGAGCATCCATTTTGATCTAAGGCCACCGAAGGTGATTCTAGAAATCATCTCATACTCTCAAGCAATGCATACCTCCCAAGAGCATCTTTTAACACTTAATTAGTGCTTGGTAATGAGATGAATACATTGTGGAGGTTGGGAATATGTGATTTACCTTAAAGTTCTAATTTCCCATGGAGAAAATTGATCAAAGGGTGCTCTCCGCAATGGTATCAGAGTCTTCTCTGTAATGGTGTGACTCAAGAAGACTCCTATGTTTTATAACGCAATTCTAGGTAGATTTATCCTTTAAGACTCCTTATCATCTGAGATATTAAGATTTTCTTTTTGAAACCCCAAAATAGGGTTTTAGATAACCTGATAGGTAGAAAATTCATATTTCTTATCATACATGCCCTTCTTGACTCATTTACATATTGAATAAGCTTTAGGAGGATTAAATTCAAGTTTCTTCTTTTATAACCCAGATCTGTGGATGCCTGATATGCTCCCAACATTAAAATTTAGGAGAGAAAAACCGTGATAATTAACAAAACACAGTCAAGGTTAGAAGTAAATGCTAGATGTCATGAATTGCCATTGCATATTTGTAATGAAATTACTTGAATAGTTATGAATATTAATAGCAATAGAACACCAAGAACACCAAAATGTAGATAAATGATAACAATATGCAAGGATAATAGCTTAGCCACTTCGAGGGGGCAACCTCCAAACCATAAAATAATACTCAAGTGTTCAATATGATGATTAACTAATCCTTACTACCACCTATATATACAATTCCTATGCTATGGCCCACACCAAGGCCGACCTACTAAACATATGAAAGAATAAATGAATAACATATGACAAGAAGAGAAATTATGTAAGCCACAAGTTGACACTACATATGAATACTTGGCTATGTGCTCACATCTTGCAATTTGGGGAGTGGATTTAACAGCGCTTCAATAAAGTTGGAGTTCAAGAAGATGGAGCTAACCCTTAAACATTCCTTTAAGTCTCATTCAGGGATCAATCCTTCCATTTAGAGGAGGAAACCTATTTCCATGAGGAGTAATAGAGTGAAGATGTGTCCAGATACTATAAGAATGTTTCTACTCATGTGACATCTTGGTCGGGGAAGTAATTTTGAAGTTAAAAAGGGTGTCATCATGTTCAAAGGTGAAATGGGAAGCTCATGGAATAAGTTAAGGATCGTCATATCTTGACTATGCTATCATGTTCAAAACCTTTTCAAGGAACAAGACAAGATGAGCTAGTCAAGCTACAGAGTCATTTAGGACCATAATGTGCAAAGGATCAAGACATCATCTATCTCCATGAGAGGCCTATGAGCAAAGAGGTGTATGAGTATCCTGATTCTTATCCCATCTGAGGATAATTCTGGAGCCCGGAGGGGTAAGAGGAGTAAGAAGATGATCTTCATATAGAGCACCATGTATGCAAGAATGAGAAATCATATGAGTTTCACTTGATGTCACTCACTTGGTAGTGTTATTAAAAACTCATTCAAACCTTGTAGTGTGATCACACTTAAAAGGAGGAAGGACATTGCAACCACCTCATTTCAGTCAAACAGGTGGCCCATGACAAGAATTCCATTCAATGATAAATCCTTCTATCTACACGGTGAATACCTATTTCAGTAAGTGACAGATAATCACAAAATGATTTGAGCATCATGGAGTTGATTTGTGATCATTAGGGTGAATTGTGAGGCCTAGAAAATTAAGAGAGTGGTCCTTGCTCTTTCCTTATAATTAGAAGAGAGCATCTTATTCCTATCACAATGCAGATCTCATAACAATGTTGAGTGTTATAGATATATCGATGTGATGCACTGTTTTAGCTTCTAACTCTTCAAGTTACATCTTATTCTTATATTGAACAAATGCAGATATTATGGGGTCCTTAGATAGATCATCTTCTTTCCCACACCTTACTTATTTACGAGTAAGAGTTCAATTTTCAAAATAAACATGTTTGCCAACCAACCCCACGGTAACCAAACTCAACCACGATGAAAAGATCAACGACTAAGATCAACAAAGTACCAAGATCGATGATTCAGAGTTAATATGTAGTTCACCTACCTCACTACCAGATCCAGAGCCATCAACAGTGGAAATCACAAAAGTACATAGATGGATGACCAAGTTTCATTCACCAATTTCCATACAAACTCCAAGCCTAACTGTAGGCAAACCCTAACTCTAGCAGAGGAAAAAGTACATATCAAACGGTCAAGATGTAATAGTACTGTGATCAACAATCAATAATGAAAACCATAGGTTCGTGTTAACTCCACCAGGGTTTAAGGAAAGGCACGTGTCGAGTTTTGGGTCAAAATCCTAATCTTACCAAGGTTAGCAACTCCACTGACAAAATAGAAGGGTTGCGTGATCATGCAAAGATGGGGCCAACCTCAAAAGTATAAAATCATTGCATTGACTATAATCAATTCCAAATCTTACTTTAACAAAAGCAAACACCGATAACAATAGTAAATCAAATGATTATTCAAAAATCCGAAAAACCATAGTTTATGTTCCGACCACATTGTTATGACATGTCCTAATTAGAAAGGGGGTCTAACCAAGTAGGGTATTATTATTATAAACAATGATAAATACTAATGATAAAATGCCCCATGGTAATACATGGTCAAGATAGATGCTAGATGCCAAGTTGTATGATTACCTTAATCTCCTCAAAGATACCTTAAAAATTGCAAGTAAACTTCGTACAAAGAGGAAAGGGAGAAGTTTTGCATATGATCACTAGGTGTCAAAAGGAGATGGGAACAAATTTTGACCCACAGTCATGTGTTCAGGTGGTCCCCACAGTGTGGGAGGTATATTTTGCTAAGTATTGGAGGTTGAATAAATTATACTTGCAGGAGATAATATTGCATGTATTCACAAAAGATAAAGATGCCATTATCAACATGCAAAATGGAATATGTGCATAGATGTCGACATCAAAACCAAAGGTGGTCCCCATACAAGATGGAATACATGGGTGAATTATTTTTGCAAAATATTGTAAATAAAGAATTATTTTTGCTCACACAGCGAGATTCATTTTTTGCATGTGCATCCAAGGGGCAAAATTAAATAGTGCTAAATTTATCACTACAAGTGGATCCAATTGTAAGTGTCACATCAAGCACTAGAAGACAAATATTGCATGCACATTGGAGGAGACTTACACAACAAGAAAGGGCTATTATCAGCCAAATTATTAATCTTACTTTATTAAAAATATATCAGTCAACCACAGTTTGACTAAATGTATTTTTATAATCAAGGCTATTAATGCCTCATTGTATTAGCATGTCTAATTTTATTCCTTTATTTATTCATGATAAAGGGGTAAAATTAGCATGCATGGGCGAGTAAAAATTTTAGCCTATTTTTAGGATGGGATGGGTGAATAATTATGCTATATATTGTGTGCAATTGCAAGGCACAAGGAGGGATTTTTGGACATAGGAGTGCTGAAGCAAATTTTGTCAGTTTTTGCCCCCTTGAATGAGAACTGATTTCTGCCTTCCCAATTATTTGCAGTGGTGTGTATATCTCATTAATTCTTGTGAATGTCAAATTCCCTGATTAATCATCTTATCTTGATGCAAATTTAGTAATTTCTACATAATACTAATGTGGATGTTTATCTTACTATATTTTTGTGATTCATTCCCTCAATACACCAAGTGTTTTGCCTTAATATTTTATGCTAAAAAACTATTAGTTTATGGATCCAAGTTTCATTCTCAAATTGATTGTGCATATACTCAGTCAAATCCCTCAACAAGTTTGGTGTATCACCCCAGTTTTCAGTTCAGTTGCAATCATATTTTTACCCTCAAAACCCCTAAAAATTAGTTTAGGATACATAAAAAAGGAACTGGCCTTGATACTGGAGACTCACCTCAATAATAGGTATACCCACAAACCTGAGGTGTTTCCATTGTATCTACGAAAGTGAGAGATCCAAAGCAAGCTTAGAACACCTGCAATCATCTCTCAACAGGGTGTACTTTTGAGAGATAACAAGCCCTTTGTAATTTTTTGAGTATTGAGAGTTGTCTTATGGATATCCTCATTTATGATCCTAATTTTATGTTAATATGATTGAAGATATAGTTTTTATAAAATAAACAATACCGTACAACTCATTAAACAAATAATCCATTAATAATATAATAAAATTATCTTTAATGGTGTACTTGTTGAGTTATTTAGAATTTGGTCACATCCTCCATGTATTATCCTTCATACACACCATAACCACAAGGGATGAATATATATTTTGGATATGTCTAATGATTCATGCCTCCAACATCTCTTGTACCATACTTTAAATCTCACGTTTCTAGACATAGATGTATCTATATGGTCTGATCTTTGGTGGGTGATTACATATAGTAAAGCAAATGCCATTATTATGTTCTCTTATTGGAAATAATCCTTTGGGAATTGATCTAAAAATAGATGAGTGGCTATTAAAAATCTTTTAAAGATAAGGTTGTATATATTATTATGTTGACCTTATACTTCTACAAAAAATGACCTTGTCAAAAATCCTTCTGCCCCTTTTTTTAGCATCTTTTACATCTAATGAGAGATAACCAACTATGGAAATATGACTCGTAGTCACTGCAGTTCAAATGTCATTCCTTTAGAATGAAAGCACGTGAATAAATCTTGGAAATTCATTTCTATCGTGCATAAGGTTCTGAGCCATTGGAATCCCAAAAAAATATATTCCCTACCCAATGTGTGAATAAAAAACACAAGATAATCTAGCATATAGTATCCCATAACAAGATAAATACTATGGTATTTCTTAGAACAATTTATTGTGACACCATCTATAATCATGACATGAAATTATGGAGTTGAGTAAATGAAATAGTTCAAACAAGCAACCAACTTATTGGTGATGAAATTATGTGCACCTAGCATAAATCAATGTTTTCACCTTCAAGTTCTTCAGGAAACCGAAAACATCAAGGGTTTGAGAAGTGATAATATCTAAAAGTGCATGGCATGATATAGTAGGCTAGGCCTATTTATATTCCTCCTCTATCTCTTCTACGCCCTCATGAGCAGTTTCATCATCTTCATTGAATCCTTCAATGTCAAACATTTTCTTCTAAACACATTTATGTCCTTTTCTCCACTTGCTATCATAACCAGAACATAACCCTTTTGCACATTTCTCTTAAATTTGTTGAGGGGTCATTTTGGTAGTGTAAGGAAATAAATGTGCTTGGAAATTATGTTCTCATCCAGTATTAAATTCCTACATTTAATCATATCTCTTTCCTTCACCCAGTGTGTGAGGACCATGGATTTAGACACTAGATTTGGATTAATTTTTTGGACATAAAGTTTGATGTTATCCTTGATCCCACCTAAGAACATTTCCTTCATGTTGTCATCACTGACATCATCCATGCATAAGTATAGTTTTTTCAATTTTTGAATATAATCCTTGACAATCCTTGTTTTTTTAAAAACTTTGCTAAATGACTGAAGTAGTTTTTTATGACATTGTTGCAATAGTGCACTTGTATTTCATCAGTAAACATTGATCAGGTAATAATAAGGTCCTTCTTTTTCTTTTGAGCACATAACCACCGATACTAAATGAATTGCTTATGTTCCAAATACAGAGCTTCCATGACCACCTTTTGTGCACATGGGATTTGATTTAGGTAACATAAATTCTCCATTTGATTGATCTAAGTAACCGGATCCTCACCATAAAAATTGTGCACTTCCACTTTTGGCAGCATGTTATTCAAATCTAGGTTTGAATTTTGATTACCTTGGCTGGGATAACGTAAGTGGCCAAATGGAAAGTTATTAAATGGTGATGTGGTGTAATCATTAGCAAGGAATGCAGAGATATTTGCCAATGTTTCTTGGAGAGTGTTCATGTTTAAATACATTTCATCTTTGAGCTCATTCATATCTTCTTTTTCAGCCATACATTCCATATCTGAGTAGAGTTTGTCAACCCTATCTAGAATATTTGGATTAGAATTTGTAGAACCCATATCTTTCTTTCTTGGTTTTTTCCCTATAGTGTCTTTCCCTTTTTCATGACTAAAGGTGTTCAAACCAACCGTGCAATAACTTTTATTTTAAAATAGCCTTTCTGCCACATAAATGAAAATAAAATCATATGAATGAAAAAACTTAATTTTTATTATCAAATACACTAAAACACACATGATTTTTTCAAGTAGCAAAAAATATATGATTTTTTTTTGTAGGTCGTGCATAAAAAATTCATTAAAATTCATGTTTGCAAGGCTAACTTCAAATCGTAATATCTCCCTTGATACTTCTCATAATCCTTAATGTGGCCACTTTTTAGGAAACTATCGAAGTCCTCTTTCCAGCCACAAAATATCGGATTACATTGGAATCCTAAGTGAGGAGAAAACCTTCCTAGAAGCAATTATCTTGTATTAAAACAATTATGCAAGAAAAATATCTCCCACTTTGTCCAATTGCAACTTTGATACCACTTGTAATGAAATGTGTTAGATAAATCACACCAATGGAAAGATATATCACTAAAATACGAGCAAAACAAGTAGATCCACAATAATAATTGGCGAAAAAGTAGAAGACTTCATAATATAATATAATGTAAAAAATATAAAGACACTTAATAACTTCCTTGAAAGAGGCTTCATTTTCAAAAAAGTGTAAGGAATGAATCATCCACAAAGTGAATATTAATGAGATGAGTGGAGTGATCAGGAAGGAAAATATCCTATATCCACGTTTGCAAAGATTGATGGAAAGAAATTATTCAAAAGCTTCTGTAACCAAAACAAAGAGCGTTGGAGCCAACAAACAACCTTATCAGATAGAGAAAAATAGGCTAAAGCTTTCAGAAATGTGACTATTAATGGTTAAACAAGTTCCTGCACGAGAGAAGAGAGTTTGTAAATCTCGAAGAAATTTTTCATTAAAGAATAGACTTTGAATCATGATAAGGAAAAAAGGCCATTCGATGTTATCATTTAATTTTTCAAAGTCCAATTGAAGGAAGATAGTTCATTTTCAAGATGTACGAGCCCATTCCACACCTTCTCACACAACTATAATATTATGTAAGATGTGTCTTTTTTTATACATCACATTGTCTTAATATTGACAATAACTAAAAGAATGTGGTGAATGCAGAGGACTCAAACTATAGCAAGGATCTTATAAGAGATGTTAAGCAAGCTGATTAGACACAAACTGGAGATGAGATTTGGATCACTTGTCTTAAGTATGATTCAATATTTCCTTTGTTAATAATTTTACATAAAGATTAAGTAAATAATACATCATTGTAAACATGAAGCAGGCCAGGACCAACAAAGCTCCAAACAACTTTATAAAATTCACAAGGAAAGTTGTCAATTCTCATGGCTATATCATTAGCTATGCATTGAAGGGCCATATAGAGTTAATCTAATGTGAGTGGAGAATCAAATTATATTCGAGTTGTGGGTGAAAGCTTATGAGGAACATATAAATAATTTTTAAGGGTTATTTATCATTCCTTGGTCAAAGCTTAAGTCTAAATAACTATTTTGTAGTGCTCGAAAAAGGTAGTAGAGATATAGGATAAATTGATAAGCTGTGTGATCCATTTAGATAGATTTTTATCTTCTCTCTAGACTATTTGTAAAGAAGGGATTTGAAAATTTCCTGAGAAGCATGATCTCCAACCCTAGTCAATTTAAAAATGGCATGGATTTGAGCTCCTATAGTTGTGTGGGCCTCATTTAATTTAAGTTTATGCCTAAGCCCAAAAACCAAATATTGTAGTAGAAGATATAAATGATTATATTCCAAACACTTCAGGATTTTAGGAAATTCATTGTAAAGAGAACAATTGACCCACTTGTGGACCCATGCCACATGCTTTCCAAAGTGAAAGAGGAACATTATGGTGTAGTGGATGACATCATTCCAACACATAATATAGCTAGTAGCATAGGGAGGTTGTGGTGCAAAGTTCCAAATCCTAGTAATGAGTTAGATGGTCCCTTCATGTTTTGAAAACAACATGTTGAGGTAGAATTGATTACATGGCACTTTAAACTAAAAACCTCCCCAAGTGAGCTAGAAGGTGACTGGTTTTAATTAGAAAGAACAAATTCTTTCCTAATGCTAACAATTGACTTGTTGGAGGTATGAAAAGAGAAAACATGTTGTCTAGTAAGCATGACACGATCCAACCTTTTTGAGAACCATGTTCACTCCAACTTGGAAGTTAGACCAAGTAAACAAAGGATAAGGTGTATTTGCACATTGTCGGAGAAGAGGATATGTAAAGCCCTAATAGTTTTAAAAATAAAATCAAACTCTCGTTCCCCAACACACTAGGGCATCAGAAGGGGCCCTCTTTATCCTTAGAATGATCAATCATATTAAAGTCATCACATATGAGCCAAAAAGCAAGTGAAATTTTGTCAGCTACCCATCTCCACAAAATCGATCTTTGTAGTCCATCATTATAAGAATAAATATTAACAGTACCAAAAGAATAGCCACTCAGTATGTGCAAAAGGACCCATAAGGCCCAATGTGACGAACCTTCTCCCTGAGGTAGTCATAAAATGTGCATATCTCGGAGATGAGGAAATACTCATCACCACCACAACCGTCATCATGCAAGGTATGAAAATGAATGAAATATGATATTATACTCTTTAATGAATTCTGAAGAAGGAAACATGTAATTTTAACTTCGTGCAAACATACAAAATCTAATTTTCCATTTTTTTGGCTAACAAAATGCATCAAGAATTTTTGTGAGGAATTTATGAGACCTCTTTACGTTCCATAATATGAAAATCATGCATGAAACTCATCCTTGTGAAGTTCCCCTTGTCTTTCCTAAAAATTAGAGACAAAATCTAAACCAAAAAGATTGTTAGAAAAAAGTGGATGTTGTTTTGGTTTAAGAAAAAAAATCAATGGAAATTTGAAGGTTCTTAAATGCTATATCTCCGTGTGGCAACTTGTTAACACCTCATGGTGGGCTAGCAAGAGCGACAAAGGGTCGATAAGACATCATCAAGGTCCCAAAATCAAAAACCGAAATCTACTTAGAGTTGTCTTGAC
Organism: Taxus chinensis; assembly: GCA_019776745.2. Classification (NCBI taxonomy): domain Eukaryota; kingdom Viridiplantae; phylum Streptophyta; class Pinopsida; order Cupressales; family Taxaceae; genus Taxus; species Taxus chinensis. The sequence continues at coordinate 760,501,914 of CM034153.1, forward strand.
TATACAAGGGTTCGAGTTGGGATTGAAAAAACGGGAACACATGTACGTAGGGAGAGATTTTTTTTGGATTTACACACATCAATTTGGGGTTTGTCATTAACAAGAGATTAGTCATAGAGGATTTTTTGTTCCATGGAAAAATACCTTTTGTTAGTCATGATGGTCTAGCCATCATTTGGTGGCTGCTTTTAGATTTTAGTTGGTTTAACTCCCTCAGAATGCTTGAGTCTAGCCATGAGAGGAGAATCCTGGATCATGTAGTTGGCAACTTGACACTTGAAGAAAGTATTGGGAAAGTTAAGATAAGTGAATAACTGAGTGAAATACTTTGAGACAACTTGGGTGTCAAGTGACTCCTTCAAGTCCTTAGTCAAATCAACCTCCACATAGACCCATTTGTTAGGCCAGGTTGAATAAAAATGGTTCGGATTCTTGGCAAATAACTCACCCAATGGGCTTGAAAAACCTTTGAGATAAAGAATTAGAGAGGAACCAAAAGGTTGAGAAGCTTTCAACCGAAATAGGGACTTTGAGGAAAAGTTGCTCAAAAGACTTTAAAGTCACAAGTCCAACGCGAAAGATCAAGGAGCGTGTTTAACAAGAGCCAATAACTCAACTTAGAGAGAAGAGATTGCACTTGTGAGGGCTCCTTGAAAAAGAACAAAAATAAGCATTTGGTAAGGTTCCTATCGTTGTGACATGGATTCCATTGGGCTCTTAGTGAAGTCCAATCTAGGTCTAAAGCTAATCTTTAGAGAGAGTATGACTAACATAATAGGCTATTAGACAATTATTTTCGTACCACTTAATAACGGATTCAATAGAAACAACATTAATCAATACATTAGGAATAAGATCAAACTCATTACCTTGTCATAAACACTGGGGGCAAACTTCCTCCCGTATTTGGGAGCCATTTAGTAGTTTCCTACAATAATTCACCAATTATCTATCACCATATGTAAAAGCTAAAGGATAAATTATGTACCGAAATTAATGTGCATGTTTTAATGGTCAAAAGTGATTGAGAAGATAACATAATGAAAGCCAACATATAAAACTGTAGCCGTATTGAAGGAGTGGAAAGTATTGGTTAGCATGATCCATTAAAATAAATGTGTGGTTTTTATTTATTTATTTATTCAATATATTCGCGGACTTAAAAAACGGATGGACTTTGACTTTACACCCCATCATTATCTTCATTTAAAAAATAAATAAATAAAATACTTTCACAGTGGGTTTGAAGATTTTATCTGCAATGAATATGCCTTTTTTATTGTGCTATTTGTTGTCTTCCTCTAAATTTGATTTTTTGTTGTGCTATTTTTTATTGTTCTATATTTTCATATGACATATTTTATTAGAATTAATATTTATATTAAATATTAAAAATTTCTGAAGTTTTATATTTTATTACATCACATTTGATTGACTTTTACTTCAAATATTGAAAATTTCCAAAGTTGTAAATTTTCATATGACATATTTTATTGAAGTGATTTTTTAAGAGTATCAATTCGTAAGATATATATATATATATATATATATATATATATATATATATATAAGTATTTATTTTAGATTTGTTATATCATATCCATTAAATAATTTTATTATTGTTTTATTAATTAATAAAAGATGATCTTAATCTAATTGCATTATTCAAGAAAAAAGACTTTAAATTCTACCATATAATTAAGATATTACGATTTTTTATGGTGACATATTTCTTATTAAATATTTTATTATGTATTCATTATAATAATATCTATTTCTTGTTAGGTTAGTTGAACAAGCAACACATAGTGACTTATTCCTACTAAGATATTGTAGTTGAAAGTAAACATGTTTAATTGTATTCAATAGATATTTTACTAGAAATTTCTATACAAGCATAAAGTATGCAACATGAAGTGATTTTTTTAAAATAAGAAGTATTTTATATAAGAATTATTTTTGAATATAAAGTATTATTATATTTAATTACATTCAAGAAATGTTATACTTTAACGAAAGGGTGCAAAGTAGACACTAAGGGATGTAATTTTCTAAAAATATAAAGTATTATTATATATTGAAGAAAGTGTCGATCACCATTATGATTTTTATTGATTGTTCATGCCTAAGATTTATCAACACAAATTAATCTTATTACTTCATGAATATGTGATTATAGAATAGGATGCTAAACTTATAAGACAAATATATACATAAATTAACTTCTGTTAATCCAATAAGATTAAACTTTAGGGATCACTTATATATTTGACATGCATTAAAAAAAACACATTGATATACATAGATAAATATAACTTGACATTCTTCTTTAAGCAAAAATATCCCAAGGGTTCTTTAGAAAACAACTTTAGAAAATAATACCATACATATCTCTAGGTAAATATTTGTCAAAGATCATGAGAGATATCAATCTTGTGGTGCCTATTCCACTTATTTCAAAAATCCAATATAAGTGCCTTAAGACTGATATCTTTTGGCATATTTTCCGTAGATTCATCTAATATATGGATGCTAATAGGATCACATTTTCCATAACATATAATATAAAGTATTTCATTAAAAATCTAAATGTATAATATACATCATATCAAATGATAGTAAACAAATCTTTTGATAATAGTCCAAATGTTATATATTAGAAATGATATGACAATAATAATAATAATTTAATATTCATCAGATTTCCCATTCACGTCAAATAAAATGTTAGATAATGAATCATGTCACATTTATAGAAATTTTAAGAGTACATGATATTATTTATCTTCTAAGGACTTCATATTCTCTTCCTTAGTTTTATGTTTGGAAAATTATTTTCCTTTATTTTATCTTTTCATAGAGATCATTTGTAAATGGTGTCGATATTCTTAATCCTTACAAGGACTTTGCATGAGAGATAGCCACAAATGTTAAACTTGTTCTTTATTTTGTCTTATATCAATTCCATGTTTTGAAAGAGTCAACCTTGTGATAAAATGTTAATTGTTAATGCCCCATCCAAACGTAAAGGTAGTTGGTTTGTGCATCCCCTATGTATTGGTGTAGTTTTTGAGTTACATGTGGAGTTTGATTTTCAAAAGGTGTTATGAAGTAATTGTCAAACTCAAATGTAATATATGTTGATGGTTCTAGTGTGGAACTCCCAAGTTTGTATTTTATATTTCAAATACACCCTAGAGCTCTATTCATAAGATTGAATAATATCTAAATATTGGATGTTAACATGACCCCTCCATCCTTGGAAATTAATAACTCCACATCAAGTTCACCATTTTGATCTCTTATTGGTGCATTTTCATTACCAAATTTGGTTACAATGTTATGTCCAATAGGTAATTTCAATGAATGCAAATTTCTTTTGTTGTTGTGCACATTATCATTTGTCATACTGAATAGATGAATATATTAAATCATTAAATTCTTATTTTGTGGATATATCTAATCTAACATTATTTTGTGTCATTAATATCTTCTAATCATCAATTTTTGGATTCACATCTCTCTGATTTGTAAGAAGTTGATAAAATATTTTTTTTTCCTTACTTTCTTCTTCTTACCTAGATATCGATACATGAATAACAATTGTTTTGAATTCTCCCCACACTATTTATTTATTCATCTCTATTAATATTTTGTATTTCTCTATCACCAAGAGGAGGAAACTGTCCCAAATTTCCCACTAAATCATATATATATATATATATATATATATATATATATATATATATATATATATATATATATATAGATATATATACATACATACATACATACATACATACATACATACATACATACATACATACATACATACATACATACATACATACATACATACATACATACATACATACATACATACATACATACATACATACATGTTCTGAGTATGCATTTTCAAAAAATCCTTCATGAAGCTGAGAGTTTACATCTTATAGAAAATGTTATCAAATGAATCTCATTTTATTAATTAAAATTTATCTTATTTGTTGGATATCTTATTGGAAAGTTGTAGGTCACGTTCTTTCTTATATAGCTCTAACACATTAACACTTTTAATATAAGTTATATTAAACTAAATAAAAAATCGTGTTATATTCTACATTTATTTGATAAAAGAGCTACACATATAAAGGCATTACTCTATCTTAAGGATGGATGTGTGTGCCTATGCATGCATGTGTACATGCACATGTGTGCGCTTGTTTGTCTAGGTGTGTGTGCGCACATGCATGGATACGTATATGCATGTGTGTGTGCATGTGGGTGGGTGTGTGTGTGCGCGCGCATGTGGTCTTAGTTATCTCTCAATATATCAACTCTAATTAATGTATATATATGCCTATATCTTTCAATTCATATGTCACTTTAAATATTGAACCCTCAGTTGCGCATAAATCCAAAAGGAACAATAAAATTTAATATTTTGGCCCGCACTCTTTTATTCTATCTCCTCTTCTAAGTAATCTATTTAATACTCTAAATATGTACATTTGATTGTGATTATGTCTTTCAATTTATTTATGGAATATGCATGATTGTATCATGTTTAATTTATATTTTACTCTAAATATTAAACCTCCACTTGCACACAAATATCCACAAAGGTATGAAAGTAAAATTTTATTTAAGTATTTTCCTAACAAACGTAAAAATTTTCATGCTAACCATTACTTCTCTGTGACTTTCATGAATAAAGAAAATAATAAATATATTAAATTGTGTTCTCTTCTATCAAATCCAAACTATGCAATACAATATTTTCATGATTTTCATGAGTAAGAAAATAATAAATATTTTAGGCCGTGCTCTTCTCTTACTGTATTTAACACTCTAAATATGTAGATTTGATCACAGATCCAATCCATGTAATTTACATGTCTATATATTTCAAATTATTTTTTAACTTTAAATATTAAACCTCCATTTACAACGGGTAAATCCAAAAAGGAATGACAGTAAAATTAAATTTAAAATTTCCATTCTAATCTAAAATTTCTGGGAATTTCATGAATAAGGAAAATAATAAATATTGAAGCCATAAGATTTCCATAATCCACGAATATGTTAACATCAATTTTATTAGATAAAATTGTGTAAGAATTTTTAAAATCAACATTTTTTATCACACTCTGTGATCCATCATGAGGACGAAGACGATACACATTGTTTGCATCTAATGATAGATCACATAGTGTGATTTGAAACATTAATTTTGAAATTTCTAGCATGGTTTTATCCCAAAAAATTAATGTTAACAATAATAAATATTTTAATATGTTCTCCTTTTCTATAAGTTTTTCTATGTAATGTTATCAACACTCTAAATATGTATAGTTGATCACATGGCTATATATAATAATAACAAGGCATGATCTGATACCAAATGTAATTTAGTACAAAGTTTTAACACAACAGAAACTCAAAAAATCTTCATTAATTAAATTTTGCAATCATCATACAATTATATAGGAAATTACATCTCCTATAAAAATAGGAGGCCTAATAACACTCTTGTAACCACTCACATAATATAAAAAGTTATTCTAACAACTCACATCACACACTTCCTGAATAACAATATACTATCTTTGACTAACTGATTTAATAATCGCCAAATGGAGCACTAACATTAGGATATTCGTAACATCATAGATAACTTGAAGCCAAGGGTGACATAGGGCAACATGATTTTGATAAATAAATTTGGTTCATGAGTCGGGTTCACCAAATCCTTACACCCTTTTTAGGTTTCTATGATGTGTTATTGGTATCTAAAAACTAAGAAGGGTATAAGGATCCGAAAATAATCAGATTATTACTACCTGATCTCAGACCCTTGTAGGCTTTAATTATTTGCCGATAATTTACTCCTTTTAAGTAATCAATTTAAAATAAATGCAAGACAATAAGACAATTGCACAAAGATTGATTACGGAGTTCGGCAATTGCCTACGTCTCCGGGTTCGTGGTCGAACCGTTCCACTAGTCAAAACTTGTAAGTTACAATAGTACTTTCACAAGAAAACCTAATGGAAACTATTTAAACTTGCTTAGAAGAATAACCAGACCTTCGGACGACAAGGGTGAAAAATAGCACCCGACTTCCACCTTCCTGGCGTATTCGACAAGCTTGATGGCTCCAGCTCCACTATTCGGAAACCTTCGGTTCTCGATCGGCCTTCCAGACACTAATACAATGCCCTATGGCACTCCGGTCGATATTCCAGGCTTCACAATAATTTGGTGTGGCGCTATGGGCCGACTAGGTAGTTTGAATAACTCCTAGCCACAAATATTTAATTTATTATTGCCTAACAAATAATAGGTCAATAATAATCAAAATAATAATGCCTAAATAATTTAGGTCTTCACACACAACAATTTCTCATTCGCCTCCAAGCTCTGAGCTTCGTCACTTCGTATTTTGTGCTCTCCATTCTCCGTGTGTTGTTTGTGTGTGAACTAGGTACCCTATTTATACAATTTTAGGGCCCTCAAATAATGCAATTACATATAATGGGTTCCCTATTTATCTTAAGGCTATTTTAATAGCCTTAACCGTAGCATGAAATTAATGGGATAAAAATTCCCATTTGGGCGGATTTACATATTTAAATGGGATCAAATCCCATTAGGGCGGATTTGCATTTTTAATGGGATTAAATCCCAAATGGAGCGGCATTTTAAATGGGATAAATCCCCATTTTTGGCGGTGGGGGATTTGCTAAGGCTTTAAATGGGATATCCCACATTTGGTGGCCATTAAATTTGGGTAAGGTTTTAACCGCCCCCTTACGCTTCATCCTCCTTTCCACGTGGAAACATCCACGCATGGCTTTAGCCCCCAACACCGCTTCACCTCCTTCCACGTGGACACTTAGCATAGTTTGGCATGGCATGTGGGTGGCGGTTTATACTAATGTAATAAACATTATAATAAAACCCACCCCACTTAGTCATGTGGCATGGAAATGCATGGCATTTGGGTAAGTGGACTTACCAAGATAATATAATTTCGACCCATATAATGTGGTATAGAAATAATTAACTCGGTCCATAGCATGTAGTCCACTTGTCGTCTCCCGATAGGAAAATCGAGTGAATTCGATGAGTGGTGGCAAGCCACGTGGTGGCTTGTGGACCCACCACGTCGGCGATAATACCATAGTCCACACGGCGGCCGGGCTCCCCTCCGTAATAAAAGTTGAGCCTCTTGTTCCCGTGCACCATTTTTATGCTCGTCGAAGACCGGTGATCAAAAACCAACAAACAAACTCCCTTTTCCCTTTTTGCCACGTGTCACAGTGCCATTGGTCCAATATTGACCAGTTGACCAGAGTTGACTTTCCCGCTGTCTGAACTTTGACCGAACATATCTAGAGCTCCCGATGTCCGTTTGTCGCGTTCTCACAGTCGTTGGAAAGCTCTCAAGATGATCTTCTACACTGAAACCATTTAGGGATGTTTAGGAACTTTCAAAAATGATCCCCTGATCACACCTCCCCACTGAGAAAGGCTTTTTGTCCCAAAAAGCTTCCATACTGTCCTGAATCTGAAAAACTCTGCTGCCACCTCGGAAGTGCTACTGTAGTAGACCCTTGGGTCTTCTCCTCCAACCTTCTCACTTCGACAACTCTGCTCCGATCCTGGGACCTGTGGGTTATGGGCCCATGACGCTTTCTGCTGCGCCACTCTGATATCTGAAGAAGACCTCCACGCCTCCGCTTTATGGTGCTAAGTTTCTGAATGAAACCTCAACGCTCCTTCTGTGCGGTGCTAAGCTTCTTGATATCTGACAACAAGGATCTTCTTTTACTCTATAACACAGCTCCTGGCTCCGAGTTGATTCCGCAGAATCCAAACTGGTTTGAAGGAACTCCATGTTACGTAGAGCTTTGATTGATCTGATGTCAGACCTCAACGTGATGGACAATGACCTTGTCCCTTTACAGACCTCAATGCCTCGATGCATGATGCTAAGCCTCTTTCAAGACCTCAAGCCTCCGATGCATGATGCTAAGTCTGTTACAGACCTCAACGCCTCCTGATGCATGATGCTAAGCCTCTTTCAAGACCTGCACGATGCTAAGTCTGTTGATCAGCTACCTCAAGCCTCCGATGCATGATGCTAAGCCTTCTTTCAAGACCTCGAGCCTCCAATGCATGATGCTAAGTCTGTTGATCAGCTACCATTCGTATGTGTGGTCGCAATGCCTTGACACCGAATGACGTTCTGAGCTAATCCTTTGAGAGCTCCTCTTGTTGACATACTAATATCAGGTACCATTCTGCTGCACGGTCACAATGCCTCTACACAGAATGAAGTTCCGACCCGACGTCAATGCCAATGGTGATTCAGCTACCATTCTGCTGCACGGTCACAATGCCTCTACACAGAATGAAGTTCTGAGCTGATCTCTGTGAACTCTACTGTCTGCACAAATGGCAGATCAATCTCCAAGCTTTATATGAGTTAATTCCTGTATCCAAGCTGTAACAGGTACTCACAAGCTGATTAGGAGATATGTTTGGAGCATTAATCAAATTTTCTAAGTAAGAAAATCCACTGAGTATTGTAAACCTTTCTCTCAGCATTTTCTCACAGAATCTGATCTCCAAACTTAATACTGCATATGATTCATCAATCTGAATTATGCAATATATAATTGAAAAATTGTTGACTTACCCATTTTAAAGGACTTTCACTTTCAGGTATTACCTGGTCCTGGGTTGAATTGTCAACTGGTGGTGGAGTAGAAACTTCCTTTGCCTTTGCAATAGGCCTCCATTCCATCTTTGGCTTGCCATTACTCTGATGGCGAGATGGATGTAGTTTCCAGCAATTTTCCACCTGATGCCCATTCCTCTGGCAATGAGCACAAAAATTCCTCTTAATCTCCTTCTTCTGGGATGAGGAACTCTTTCTGCCATTTCTCGACTCTGCATGACGAGATTGGTCTTTCTGATTTGCCTTGTTCCTGATGAACGACATCAACTTCTTCATCAGTGTCCTTCTCTTCCAGCATCTGGCCACTGAATGATTATGCAATCCACAAAAAGTACATGGAAAGGAATTCCACATCTTCTGAAAATCATAACCATACTTCTTAAGCTGAAAAAGTGGATCAGAAGTTTTATTGTGCTTATGATTATGGTAAGAAACTGGAGGTGGAATCTCATTACCTCTTCGCTGATTTCTCTTACCACATCTTACCTGTGACGATGAAGCACAACTTTCCTGCTCAGAATCTTCTTGCAGGACTAGTGGGGTAATCACTTTGCTTTCGGAAGCTTGTCTCCCGTCAGCGTTCTTGGAGCATTCTCCAATTTCCATTCCCACACTAGGATAACCCAAACCTACAAAATGAGGACAATCCTCGACCTGTATTGGGTTAGCAATGCCTTGGCCATTTTTCCCAAGGCCTCTTCCATCAAATCCCATTTTATCTAGTAACTTGGATCCAATGCCTCTAGTATGCTTTTCAAACAAACCAAAGACTTCATTACCTGAATCCGAAACCGAATGGGAGGAAGAAGAAGATTCCCAGTGGTGAACAACTTACAGTGCAATCATCTGCCATGGCCTCTGCATCTGAAGTTGAAGGTATTTCCTTCCTCTGATCACCACACTGCAACCTTGCCAAGAGCTCATCCTTGGTTTGCAGTTCTGATTTCAAACGAGCATTCTCCTCTTCCAAGGAGTAATACATTGATCGCAGGAGAGAGTTCTCTTCCTGGATCTGGTGATTATAAGCTTCAATTTCCTCGAGCTTCACCTATTTAGACATCTTGCCCATAGTGCACTTGTACCCTGTTCACACAAACTGAACCAACTGCACCAATCTTGAAGCAATCACTCTGTTAATCAGATTTACTGAAAAACAAATATGGAGCTAAACCAGCTCTGATACCAAACATGATCCGAAAATAATCAGATTATTACTACCTGATCTCGGACCCTTATAGGCTTTAATTATTTGCCGATAATTTACTCCTTTTAAGTAATCAATTTAAAATAAATGCAAGACAATAAGACAATTGCACAAAGATTGATTACGGAGTTCGGAAATTGCCTACGTCTCCGGGTTCGTGGTCGAACCGTTCCACTAGTCAAAACTTGTAAGTTACAATAGTACTTTCACAAGAAAACCTAATGGAAACTATTTAAACTTGCTTAGAAGAATAACCAGACCTTCGGATGACAAGGGTGAAAAATAGCACCCGACTTCCACCTTCCTGGCGTATTCGGCAAATGGCTCCAGCTCCACTGTTTCGGAAACCTCTGGTTCTCGATCGGCCTTCCAGACGCTAATCAATGCCCTATGGCACTCCGGTCGATAATCCAGGCTTCACAATAATTTGGTGTGGCGCTATGGGCCGACTAGGTAGTTTGAATAACTCCTAGCCACAAATATTTAATTTATTATTGCCTAACAAATAATAGGTCAATAATAATCAAAATAATAATGCCTAAATAATTTAGGTCTTCACACAACAACAATTTCTCATGGCTCGCCTTCCAAGCTCTGAGCTTGTCTTTGTATTTTGTGTGTCCATTACAATGAAGCTAGGTACCCTATTTATACAATTTTAGGGCCCTTCAAATAATGCATTACATATTATCTTAAGGCTATTTTAAGCCTTAACCGTAGCAATAAATTATCCTTAAGGCTATTCCCATTTGACGGATAGGAAATGGGATTAATACCCATTTGGGCGGATTTGCATTTTTTAATGGGATTAAATATCCCAAATAGGGCGGCTTGGCATTTTAATAGGATTAAAATCCCAAAAGAGCGGTAAAGTCCCATATTTTGGTGGGATATCCCACATTTGGGATTAAATTTGGGTAAGGTTTTAATAAGCCTTACCTCCACGCATTTTCACGTGGAAACATCCACGCATGGCTTAACCGCCCCCCAACAACCGCTTCACCTCCTTCTCCACGTGGAACCTCCACGCATGGCATGGCATATGCTTTACCTTGTGGGTATGTGCGTGGGTTTAATACATGGTTTATACTAATAATATAAACATTATATACCCCATATAGTCATGTGGCATGGGGCCATTTGGAAAGTGGACTTACCAAGATAATATAATTTCGACCCATATAATGTGGTATAGAAATAATTAACTCGGTCCATAGCATATATCCACTTGTCGTCTCCCGATAGGAAAATCGAGTGAATTCGACGAGTGGTGGCAAGCCACGTGGTGGCTTGTGGACCCACCACGTTGGCGATAATACCATAGTCCACACGGCGGCCGGGCTCCCCTCCGTAATAAAAGTTGAGCCTCTTGTTCCCATGCACCATTTTTACGCTCGTCGAAGACCGGTGATCAAAAACCAACAAACAACTCCCTTTTGCCTTTTCGCCACGTGTCGCAGTGCCATTGGTCCAATATTGACCAGTTGACCAGAGTTGACTTTCCTCGCTGTCTGAACTTTGACCGAACATATCTAGAGCTCCCGATGTCCGTTTGTCGCGTTCTCACAGTCATTGGAAAGCTCTCGAGATGATCTTCTGCACTGACACCATTTAGGGATGTTTAGGGAACTTTCAAAAATGATCCCCTGATCACACCTCCCCACTGAGAAAAGCTTTTTGTCCCAAAAAGCTTCCATACTGTCCTGAATCTGAAAAACTCTGCTGCCACCTCGGAAGTGCTGCTGTAGTAGACCCTTGGGTCTTCTCCTCCAACCTTCTCACTTCGACAACTCTGCTCTGATCCTGGGACCTGTGGGTTATGGGCCCACGACATGCTTCCACTGCGCCACTCTGATATCCGAAGAAGACCTCCATGCCTCCGCTTTATGGTGCTAAGTTTCTGAATGAAACCTCAACGCTCCTTCTGTGCGGTGCTAAGCTTCTTGATATCTGACAACAAGGATCTTCTTTGACTCTATAACACAGCTCCTGGCTCCGAGTTGATTCCGCAGAATCCAAACTGGTTTGAAGGAACTCCATGTTACGTAGAGCTTTGATTGATCCGATGTCAATGATGGACAATGCCTTGTCCCTTTACAGACCTCAACGCCTCCGATGCATGATGCTAAGCCTCTTTCAAGACCTCGAGCCTCCGATGCATGATGCCTTTTAAGTCTGATTACAGACCTCAACGCCTCTGATGCATGATGTTAAGCCTCTTTCAAGACCTCGAGCCTCCAATGCACGATGCTAAGTCTGTTGATCAGCTACCATTCGTATGTGTGGTCACAATGCCTTGACACCGAATGACGTTCTGAGCTAATCCTTTGAGAGCTCCTCTTGTTGACATACTAATATCAGGTACCATTCTGCTGCACGGTCACAATGCCTCTACACAGAATGAAGTTCCGACCCGACGTCAATGCCAATGGTGATTCAGCTACCATTCTGCTGCACGGTCACAATGCCTCTACACAGAATGAAGTTCTGAGCTGATCTCTATGAACTCTACTGTCTGCACAAATGGCAGATCAATCTCCAAGCTTTATATGAGTTAAATCCTGTATCCAAGCTGTAACAGGTACTCACAAGCTGATTAGGAGATATATTTGGAGCATTAATCAAATTTTCTAAGTAAGAAAATCCACTGAGTATTGTAAACCTTTCTCTCAGCATTTTCTCACAGAATCTGATCTCCAAACTTAATACTGCATACGATTCATCAATCTGAATTATGCAATATATAATTGAAAAATTGTTGACTTACCCATTTTAAAGGACTTTCACTTTCAGGTATTACCTGGTCCTGGGTTGAATTGTCAACTGGTGGTGGAGTAGAAACTTCCTTTGCCTTTGCAATAGGCCTCCATTCCATCTTTGGCTTGCCATTACTCTGATGGCGAGATGGATGCAGTTTCCAGCAATTTTCCACCTGATGCCCATTCCTCTGGCAATGAGCACAAAAATTCCTCTTAATCTCCTTCTTCTGGGATGAGGAACTCTTTCTGCCATTTCTCGACTCTGCATGACGAGATTGGTCTTTCTGGTTTGCCTTGTTCCTGACGAACGACATCAACTTCTTCATCAGTGTCCTTCTCTTCCAGCATCTGGCCACTGAATGATTATGCAATCCACAAAAAGTACATGGAAAGGAATTCCACATCTTCTGAAAATCATAACCATACTTCTTAAGCTGAAAAAGTGGATCAGAAGTTTTATTGTGCTTATGATTATGGTAAGAAACTGGAGGTGGAATCTCATTACCTCTTCGCTGATTTCTCTTACCACATCTTGCCTGTGATGACGAAGCACAACTTTCCTGCTCAGAATCTTCTTGCAGGACTAGTGGGGTATTCACTTTGCTTTCGGAAGCTTGTCTCCCGTCAGCATTCTTGGAGCATTCTCCAATTTCCATTCCCGCACTAGGATAACCCAAACCTGTAAAACGAGGATGATCCTCGACCTGTATTGGGTTAGCAATGCCTTGGCCATTTTTCCCAAGGCCTCTTCCATCAAATCCCATTTTATCTAGTAACTTGGATCCAATGCCTCTAGTATGCTTTTCAAACAAACCAAAGACTTCATTACCTGAATCTGAAACTGAATGGGAGGAAGAAGAAGATTCCTGTGGTGAACAACTTACAGTGCAATCATCTGCCATGGCCTCTGCATCTGAAGTTGAAGGTATTTCCTTTCTCTGATCACCACACTGCAACCTTGCCAAGAGCTCATCCTTGGTTTGCAGTTCTGATTTCAAACGAGCATTCTCCTCTTCCAAGGAGTAATACATTGATCGCAGGAGAGAATTCTCTTCCTGGATCTGGTGATTATAAGCTTCAATTTCTTCGAGCTTCACCTGTTTAGACATCTTGCCCATAGTGCACTTGTACCCTGTTCACACAAACTGAACCAACTGCACCAATCTTGAAGCAATCACTCTGTTAATCAGATTTACTGAAAAACAAATATGGAGCTAAACCAGCTCTGATACCAAACATGATCCGAAAATAATCAGATTATTACTACCTGATCTCGGACCCTTATAGGCTTTAATTATTTGCCGATAATTTACTCCTTTTAAGTAATCAATTTAAAATAAATGCAAGACAATTAAAGACAATTGCACAAAGATTGATTACGGAGTTCGGCAATTGCCTACGTCTCCGGGTTCGTGGTCGAACCATTCCACTAGTCAAAACTTGTAAGTTACAATAGTACTTTCACAAGAAAACCTAATGGAAACTATTTAAACTTGCTTAGAAGAATAACCAGACCTTCAGACGACAAGGGTGAAAAATAGCACCCGACTTCCACCTTCCTGGCGTATTCGGCAAGCTTTATGGCTCCAGCTCCACTGTTGGAAATCTCCTTCGGTTCTCGATCGGCCTTCCAGACGCTAATCAATGCCCTATGGCACTCCGGTCGATATCCAGGATTCACAATAATTTACTGTGGCGCTATGGGCCGACTAGGTAGTTTGAATAACTCCTAGCCACAAATATTTAATTTATTATTGCCTAACAAATAATAGGTCAATAATAATCAAAATAATAATGCCTAAATAATTTAGGTCTTCACACAACAACAATTTCTCATTCGCCTTCCAAGCTCTGAGCTTGTCTTCGTATTTTGTGTGTCCATTACAATGAAGCTAGGTACCCTATTTATACAATTTTAGGGCCCTCAAAATAATGCATTACATATTATCCTTAAGGCTATTTTAAACCTTAGCCCGTAGCATGCATTTATTAATGGGCCTAAAATATTCCCAATTGACGGATTATTAGGAAATGGGATTAATACCCATTTTAGCCGATTTGCATTTTTTAATGGGATAAATATCCCAAATGGGCGCTTAGCATTTTAAATGGGATTAAATCCCAAAAGAGGGATAATCCCACATTTGGGGCAGTAATTCTAAGGCTTTAAATAAAGCCTTACTCCATCCCACATTTGAAGTGGTCAAAATTCCACGTTCAGGCTTAACCGCCCCCAACAACCGCTTCATCCTCCTTCCACGTGGAAGCTTCCACGCATGGCATTAGCCTCCCTACAACATGGCTTCACCTCCTTCCATGTGGTGTTAAGTTTGGCATGGCATGTGGGTAATTTAATAACTAATTAATAAACATTATAATAAAATATACTTAGTCATGTGGCATAAATGCGTGGCATTTGGAAAGTGGACTTACCAAGATAATATAATTTCGACCCATATAATGTGGTATAGAAATAATTAACTCGGTCCATAGCATGTAATCCACTTGTCGTCTCCCGATAGGAAAATCGAGTGAATTCGACGAGTGGTGGCAAGCCACGTGGTGGCTTGTGGACCCACCACGTTGGCGATAATACCATAGTCCACACGGCGGCCGGGCTCCCCTCCGTAATAAAAGTTGAGCCTCTTGTTCCCGTGCACCATTTTTATGCTCGTCGAAGACCGGTGATCAAAAACCAACAAACAACTCCCTTTTTCCTTTTCACCACGTGTCGCAGTGCCAATGGTCCAATATTGACCAGTTGACCAGAGTTGACTTTCCCGCTGTCTGAACTTTGACCGAACATATCTAGAGCTCCCGATGTCCGTTTGTCGCGTTCTCATAGTCGTTGGAAAGCTCTCGAGATGATCTTCTACACTAACACCATTTAGGGATGTTTAGGGAAATTTCAAAAATGATCCCTGAAATTTTCAGGGTGATTTACTTGTCTAGAAATGGTGCTCGTGGTATGTCCTTCTTCTTTGCACAACCCGGGTTGATATGTGATGATTTGTAATAAATTTAAAAATCTAACAATTTGCAAAACCTTCATCATAACATTAGCAAAACAAACGAGAAAAACATGTGTGTGTTTGAGGTTGGATTACCTTGGGTGGTCATACTTCTAACTATTATACCAATCCCAGTGTTGCACTACATATATTTGATTCAGAATCAAGCCTCATGTAGTTCTCCTAGGTGTTTGTGCAAGTGTCTAAAGCTAACCAACCCCTTAGGGGTTCCCTTTAGTCTCCTAACACCAAGCTATTAGGATAATTGTTAGTATAGAATCTACCTAACGTGGTAGTAATGAGATGTGATTTGAATATTATATGTTACCTAACCCTTGTGTTGATTAGAACCCTTGTTCAACACTTGGAGTGATTTTTCTCTTGCTTAGGATATGGCTCTATGATCTTTATATGCTTGTAGATGGGTAAAGTTATAATCCTTAACCCCGTTGAGTGCTTAAGACTTGTAGTATGAATTTTCCTAGATGAAGTGCAAACAATTTGAGTAGATTTAGGAACCATTTGAGCTCTTTTGGAATGATGTTTGTAGTAAGAGCTTATTGATTTAAAATATAAATTGTATTAAATTTATATTTCAGAGTAACTACTGTAAATAATGATATACAAATGATAATATCCAATAAATGGACAAACAACAAGCAAACAATAATATGAAACCCTAGGAAAATGAGAGAGATAGATGACTTAACTAATTTTCAAATGATATGGGTAGGTAAATAGCTGAAACAGACTAGAAGAAACATCATCAAGGCTCACTGGATGTTTCAAGACCCATAAGTGTGCAGGACAGAAGCACCCATGAGAGGAAAAGAGCGCCCAGGTACTAATGATTGAATCTGGGTGCTAGTGTCCACCCAGACGCTCAGGTTCTACTCTTTTTTTGCAGGAGCTTCATTGTTGATCTCTATTTATCTCTCAAGATTTTTTTCAATGTTTTTTTCTGCACCTGTAACTTGCAAAATATATGCCTAGCTGCACATACTCATAAAACACATCAAATCTAATAAATGAGATGTAGAATTGTGAGTCAGAATGACCCCGACGGTCACCAAAAGAGTGAACTTAGTACCGAGCGTTGCACTACATTTCAGAATCCATGTATTCCGTGTAAATGTGTGTGTAATGATGCCCTAGGATGCCCTTGTGCTTTGCACAATGATAGCAGGCTAGATCTATAATATAACAAATGTATAGAATGTGTGATATGGAATAAAATGAAATTATCCTTCCTATGCTATGTATGCATATTGATGCAACCCTTGTCCTTTATATGGATGTGCTAGATGGATGATTTTTAATGATCTTGAGCCTTTGGATGTTGGTGGTGTAAATTAAATTGCAACAATTAATATGTTGTTCATCAATCTACAATCGTTTAAATATTAGATCTAGGGACGTAAACTTTCAATATTGCCAATGTTGTATGCAAAGTTACAGATGTTTGGGAGGTGTAAAGGTAAATTGTTGTCACTACAATGTTGGAAATGAACTAGACTATGACTGAAAGTAAATACTATAGCTAATAAAAAATCATAGATAAAGAAATGTATTACTTCTAATCCAATCATGCAAGGAATTGAAAAAAAAAATAGAAGGAGAGGGTTAAAAACCGCAAGTGGGCCCTTCCTTGGGTGTTAGTACCTCCTAAGGCCTATGTCTATAACAAATTAATAGAACTCATATTCTTATTTCATCAACATGAATATTACAAGTGGAAAATACAACTAATTCTCTATCTATGGATCGACCTATCTATGTATCCATGCATCCCCTTCTACAACATTAATCTTTCCTTTTTATATCTTTCATTTTAGCAGAGGCATGAAGAGATAGAGTACTACTAGGAGTGTCAGTTGAGTTAAGTAAAATATCTTAACCAAACAATCTAGAAACTTACATGCGTATAATAGAACTATTCAGTAGATGTTCTCATATAATCACATAACTTAACTAACCGATCAGTTTATCAACCAGTTATTAAATTATTTATGATTCTTGTTCACATAAATCCTTCTTACATCAACACATGATAGCTTAGGTATAGTGTCCACGTTGTGGAATCTCCTCAGAATCACGAATTTATGTATGTGTGTGACCTCCTTTGGTTGCAGACGTCTTTTTGTAGACAAGTTCCTTTGGCTGCATGTCAATTGCTGTAGATGACCTCGTAACTATGAATGAGTTCCTTTGGCTGCATGTCAGTTGATACATATGGATCCTTTGATGCATATAGCAACTTTTTTTACAATCAAGGATACCATTTATACAAGGCATCATTTACCATCATATTGTAATTGAAATAACAAATGCATACTCATAATCCACAAAATAAAGTAAACCTTAGTAATAATTATATTGACTAATATCTTTGACATGAGTTCAATTTATTATGGAAATGTTCAACACTATCACTAGGAAATACAAGTTCAGGGGTACAATTGGCTAAATATAATACAATAAATGAGGTGTTTAAAAAGGAAATAAAATGACTCATCACACCCCCAGAATTAACATCTTGAATGTCCTCATTCATTTTTCTTTGGCTCCATTTGTATGATGCTGCATAAACATATGAAATCAACTGGGGTAAATGTTCCTTTAGGATTGGTGAAGAATTATCCTCCATTTCTTCTGTATCTTTTTATGATTCTGTCATGTATTTCCTCATCTAGTTCCTTGTCACCAGAACAATGTGGTATAGGATAGTGGAAGATTGGTGGATAATAACCAATGGGAAACCAAATTTTTCCACGTCCTTTAGAAACTTCGATGTATGCATTTACTCTCCTCAAGGTTGGAATGATATTAGGATAAGAGTGCATTTATTTTCTTTGAATTTCAGGGGAGATCTCTTGCCAACGTGTTCTGCAGGCCTATACTATTTCTCTGGCATTGAATTTTATGTGGTCCCTGACTTCTTCATGAGCTTCATTCCTCATTTGGTGTACTCACTGTTTAATGTTCCTATGTTCCATGTATTTTCCATATTGTTCAATAATTTCCCCTGTATTGGGAGCTTCACCTCTGATCATTAATGGATGTACTTTTGAAAAGTGTTTGGACTCTTCCATCTACTTTTCTCGGTACAATTCATTGTTAAAATAAGAACACAGTGCCCTAATTGGAACATTTACAATATAAAGTATTGGGATCTATTCCCTGTCATATTCCAAGGCATAATTGTACATATAAAACTCACATAATAGCAACCGAATTTCATGAGGTATTTTGAGATATATTCTAAAGAAAGGTCAGGCTCCACTAATATCAAATGGGATATTAGATTTTATACATGTATACTTTAACTACAACATCTATTCTTTCAATAAAATGGCATAAATGTTAGAAGGTGACATGTATTTAAATATTTCATTGGTTAGCTGAACTGTATCTTCCTGCTTTTTCTTGAGCCTAGAAATTTCCTTATTTTTTTCCTTAATCTCCTTTTCCTTTTCCTCCATTTCTTGTTGATGTTGGAAGATTAATTCTTCCTTCTCCCTTTCCCATATTCCCTGTAGCCTAGCAACATAGTTATTAAATTGCTACACCTAGTAATCTAACAAGGTTGTCTAAGTGTATATGTTTCTACAAGCTGGCTTTGGAGGTTCAATGAAAACTTCTCTGATGATAACTTGTTGCTGCAAGCTAGCTTGTTGCAACAATGGGAAAACATGATCTAATGTGGTATCAGTTGTATCCTTAGTAACTGTAGGAATATCCCCTTGAAATATTTCATCATGCTCAAGTGGTTGTTTGTCTTAACACTGTGAACAATATTTTCAATAATTTCTTCAAGAACACGTATCATATCATCCCAAATTTTCATCTCATCAATCTGTGTCTCAAACACTATATGGTTATGGAATTATTATATATTTCTACATGGTCGTGGACTATATATTCAATTTTTTCTACCAATATTTCAACTTCATGCTTCTCATGGGTCTCCCCAACATGAACTTCCTCTACTTGAACTTCAGTCTATTCAGCAGGGCCTTCTTGAACAGGTTTCCCACCACATTCTTCCTCCTTATTCTCTTCCATCTCCTTCATGGTTTCCTCCAATTCTTTTTTATCAAATGTAACTTCAGCACCACCCTTTCAATGTCCATTTCAACATCCTCTACATCATTTTCAAGCATGATTTTGATAGGTGTCCTATGCTTTGAGGCTTTGGGATTTTTGGTACTCAACCTATGTGATCGTCTCGACATCTTAGGGGTTGTGCTGAAAGAATTTATTTTTCCCTTGGATGAAGATGATTCAAGTGTAGATATTCTAAGGAGGGTTTCTGTAGCAAGAATCCTCTCAGGAGAAATGGGCCAAGGGTTTTTCTCTAGAGATGGTGGTTTCTCAAAATAGTGGTTTCTACATGCTCAGAGGTGGAAGCTATGGGTTCAAATGAAGGTGTGGAGGAACTTCCTATGCTCCTTCATCTTTTCTTCCCTTTTTACAATAAATCGTCAATGTTTTTGGCCCTTGAAAAATATTCCCATTTCAATCCATGTTATTTTATTTCCAGTGTATGTTTTACAATCAAAGTGATAAGACAATGGTGAGATAAAGTCGACCTCCTCCTCTATAACTCTCTACTCATTATTTTCAAGCTTTCATTTAAGAAATTGGGAATATTAACATGTCTACCATTCTTCAAATGATTAAGCAACTTGAAATGGAAAATATTCAACCTGGAAAATCTACCCTCACAAGTAAAATATTTGATAATGTAATTGGAAACATTGGCCCAAAAACGTTTCAGAGAAGTGTGAAATGTACCTTATCAATCAATCATGAAATTATCATCTGCATCACCAAATTATTGTCAAGTTGTATATGGGTTTTCCTTCTCTGGGAATAGTTCACATTCTGCAGGAATCCCTATGACTGCAGCTAGAATTTTTTCATCTACATTCATTTCTAAACCGTTGATAGTAGCCTATCTGTCCTTGAATGTGGCAAAAAATTCTTTGACCATGGATTTTTTGAAACCTTGAAACTTATTGATATATTCCATCCATATGTGGGTTTAAAAATATTGAAGTATTTGTGGCTGGAAGTGAATTTTTTAATGTTCTTTGGGCTCGTGGTGAATTATATCTCCTCACATAGTGAATTTTGTAAACTTCTTGAGCTCTAAGAGGAAAAATCTCACAGTTCATAGCAATTATGCAAGAATTCAAGTAGTGAGAAATTATTTGACTACTTGAGTTTTTGAATTTTGTGACCAACTCACATGCATCACATAAGGGAATGAATTAAATTCATTTGAGTACCATGCATGTGTGATGTGAAGTAATGTGACGAAGTCGGGTAACGTGGAGAGACATCTCATAGAGTGAAAGCTGACGACACATAATATATTTCTAAAGCCATTTATGACATGGCATAAACAAATTAGCATAATCATTCTATCGCTACTTTATTAAAGTGAAATGAGTGTATTTATCTTGAGAAATGCGTTGGATGACAATGACATGTGTGCTGTTGTAATTTGTGCCTTCTAATGCATGTAAAATTATTATGTTGTTGCATATTGAGGTACCATGATGGTGTGGATGTTTTTTATAGTGTTGTAAATGTATGTGGCGTCACGTTGAAGACTCCTTAATGAAATAAATTAATTCTCGGAGAGGGAATACTGACTTTTTCTGGTGCTAGATTTTTTCATTACCATTCAAACAAGCAGTTGGTTCCTTATTCTTTATACAATCATAAGTTTTGCTAATAAGAAAAACAAAGTAGATCTTTGTTGCATGCTGTTGTAATTGGAAATTTCGTCTTTGCACCATCTCCTTATGTTAAAGACCATACACTTCTTGCAACAAATACACCAAATCCTACAAAATAGAAATTTTAAGAAAACAAAACATGTTAGCTGAGTGTTTTTGATCACTAAGAAGGTTGAGACATCACTTTTATTCACCCTTGGAGTATTCAACAAGCTAATTATACTAAGGCCACTAAACATCTCATTCTTCAGAAGATGAACCAATATGTTCAACTTTGGACCTTAATTTTGATGTTCTCATCTCCATCCTGCTTTGACCTCCTCTAAACTGCTACAGGAAGTTACTCCTATCAGTTGGTAAATATTTTCTCAATCTCATATGGACCTAGCCACCTTGTCCTAAGTTTTCCCATGTGATATTTTTACTTGGAGTCAAATAAGACAGCCCAATCACCTTCTTGAAATTATGTTGTTTTTATAATCCTGCCATGTCATTTGATCACTTTTTTTTGTATCACATATGTATTGTACATAGCTTGTCTTCTCATTTCATCCAAATCATTGAGTTGGATAATTATTTGTCTCTAACCTTAGAAAAATCTATGCCTAATTAAAGTGCAGTTCTTAATGTATTATGCTCAAACTCAATAGGGAGAACAATAGTCTTTCCATACAAAAGTTCGAATGGTGTGAATCCAATTGCTGTCTTCCATGTTATATTGAATGCCCAAACTGACTTTGGAAGTCTGTCTGATCAATCCCTCCTATGGAGTGCAATAGTTTTTGTTAAGATAGATTCTATTTCCCTGTTTGTCACCTCAAATTGGCCATTAGATTGGGGGTGATAAGGTGTAGACTTCATGTGTCTGATTTCATGTTCCTTTGCTAGATTAGAAATAATTTTAATAATAAAGTGTGTACCTTGATCTGTAACAATTTCTCTTGGCACTCCATACCTTGTGAAGACATAGTCATACAAGAATTTGGAAACTCTCTCACTCTTTTGATTTGGAAATGCTTTCACTTTTGTCCATTTAGTGAGGTAACATGTGCACACCAATATTTACTTTTTTTGCTAAGATTTAGGACATATATGACAAATGAAGTCCAAACCCCATTTTTCAAGTGGATGCAACACTGACTGAGGCTGCAATGACATCTCATCTCATTTGGTAGGCTTACCCATTCTTTGGCATTTATCACACCTCCTTGTATACAATGTTGCATCCATATGCAATGTAGGCCAGTAATACCCTGTTGTTATGAATTTTTGTGTTATTATTTTTGCTGTAAAGTGTCATCCACATGGTTCACTATGGAAATATTTGAGGACACCATAAATTTCCTCATCATCTATGTATCTCCTGATAACATTATCTTGCCCCATGTGAAATAGAAACCTAGTTATCCAAGAAAAATTCACACTTTTCTCAACAATGTATTTCTTTTCAGAATATAAATAGTGTGGAGGTGTCTTACCTGAGACTAAATAATTAGTTATATCAACATACTAAGGTGTCTTAGTGGAAATGGAAAACAGGTGCTCATCTGGGAAAGAGTCGTCCACCACTTGTTCTTCATTATTATTCTGCATTCTTGAAAGAAAGTCAGATACAACATTTTCCTTACCAGGCTTATCCACAATGGTGACATCAAAATCTTGCAAGAGTAGCAACGATTTTATTATTCTGCTTCTTATATCTGACTTATTGATCAAATATTTAATTGCAGCATGGTCAGTGTGAACAAATAATGGGTAGCCTATGATGTAGTGTCTAAACTTGGTAATGGCATACACAACTGCTAAAAACTCTTTCTCTACAACTGTATAGTTAATTCCATCATGTTACAGGTTCTTACTGACATAGTAGATTGCGTAGTTTAGAAATTCATCCTCCTATCCTAAAACAACTCCAATGGTGTGATATGAGGCATAAGTATGAATGTGAAATGGAAAACTCCAATCTAGTAATCTTAACACAGGTGCAGAAGTCAACATTTTATTCAAAGTCTAGAATGCAATCTCACATTTCTCAGTCCACTCAAAGGCATCATCCTTTCCCAATAGGACAAAAAATGGTGTTGCAATCTTGCTAAAATCATGTATAAATTTTATAATATCCATGATGGCCTAAGAAGCTCCTCACATCTTTTTACTTCTTTGGTGCTGGAAGATTTATAATCACAGATATTTTTACTTAAGGAAAATTTTTCTCCTTGCATCTTTTGAGAACTTCATCCAATTTATTCATCGCTTCATCAAAATTACTTCCATATACTGTAAAATCATTCATATATACCTCCATGCATTCATTAGTTAGATTTGAGAAGATGCTCATAGTTGCTCTCTGAAATGTAGTAGGTGCATTGCACAAACTAAAGGGATGAAAAAAGTATGCAAATGTTCCCCATGGACATGTGAATATGGTATTGTCCTGGTCCTCTAGTGAAATTTGAATTTGGTTGCAGCCATTGATCCATCAAGGAAAGAAAAATATTTCTTACTAGCAAGCGTGTCAAGTACCTGATCAATGAAAGGGAGTGGGAAATGATCCTTTTTTGTTGTTACATTCAGCTCTCTATAGTCTACACAGATCCTCCATTTACCATTCTTCTTAGGTTCAATGACAAGGGGTGACACCCATTGATTTTCTTAAATTGGATCTATAAATCCATCATCGAATATTTTTTTTAATTCTTCTTTCAATATATCCCTCAATGTTGGGTTCATTCTTCTTTGTGGTTGTCTTATTATCTTGCAGTTGTCTTTGATATATATCTTATATGTGCAAAGCTTAGGGTGGATCCCATACATATCTCCATAGTCCCATGCAAACATTTTCATGTGTTTCTACATAATATTAATTAATTTATGCTCTTGTTGCATGCTCAATGTTTTGTTCACATTAAGTGGCTTACCCAAAGTAATTTGCACTTTCTTGGAGAGATTAGTCATGGAGCATATATTGATACTTACATAATTCAATATACAATCATGCGGAATAAGTTTGTGGAGGATGAAATTATTACCTGGAACTTTCATAGTTATTTTTTGCGGTAGGATTTGATTCTCAGGACAACTTATACACCGTAATTTACTATCTACTTATTCATTTATCACATAATTATTTTGTAGGATGTTGGAAAGAAGAAAATCCTCTTCTTGCCCTTCAATTGTGCATGAATTATCCAACATCATGAGTTGTTGAAGTGAGCTTTGGTCTTCTTCTGGCTCCTCAACCCAAACAGTTTGGTCTTCTTCTTTGAATGGTTGTGTAGGGGGTAAAGTATGATCTTTTTAGTATCAATTCCATTAGAGATAATCATATTACTAGACCTGCATCCTATTAATGCATCAAAATTTGTCAACCATGGTCTTCCTAGGATGATATGATATCCTCCCAAGCTTGCTTTTGGCTGGAGAACAATAAATTCATCAAGGTACTCCCAAGAGTCTACCACTAATACAATGTCCTCCTGGACTCCTTCAGGATTCACTGTTGATCTGTCTACAAACTACAAGACTATGATTGTTGGTGTTAATCCCTCTAACTTCAAATCATCCAAGATTTGTTTGTCATTACATTTATTGTTACCCCCAAGTCAATCAAAGTGTTCTTGATCACTGTGCCATTGATTGTGACATTTACCATAGTACTGCCTAGATCTATGTACTTGGGTAGAATTGAGTTCCCAAGAATAATATCAGTTAGTTGTCTGATGATTTGTACAATAGTAGGATCTTTCCTCTTCCTACCTAGTTTCTTTATGCATAGGTATTTTACCAATTTGGTGTAGATGGGCACATCCTTAATGGCTTAAATTAATGGGATTTTAACACAAATGTCTTTTAGCTGGTTGAAAAAATCAGAATCAGATTCTGATTTGAGGCCAGTCTTCTTTTCTTGTAACCTTTCAAGAAATGGTAGCTCACTACCTTGTGCTTTACCCTTGCTGGAATTTTGATCAGGTTGTTACAGATTAGCATGTAGTGTCTTCTATTGTTGCTGCAGATCTGTCTGCAACATATTTTTTCTTTGCTGCGGATAAAACTACAATGTCTGTGGTTCATCATCAATCTCAGTAATGGTGTGTCTAGCTGGTGGAGGAATTGTCCTTCCTAAGAAAATATGTATATTTTTGATATCAATAGAATATGTAGGGTATTGAGTTATTCAGTGGAATAGGTTGGTTAAGAAGCTTTATTGTTAGGGTTAGGCATTGGCTGAGATGGTAGTTGGGTAGATTTTCGTTGAGAGCATGCTTGGGGGTTTGGAATTAGAGCTTGCTGCTATGGATAAGGAGGTTACTGATAAAATTTTTTGTAATTAGGAGGTGGGTTATTCCACCACTACCCTCCTCTCCAAGGTTGTTTCCCTAGTTGAGGAGGTTATTGCCATTGTTGTTATGGTTGGCCTTGGAATTGAGGTTGCCACTATTTTTGGTATTGGTTAGGATATTGGCCCTAACCTTAAGGGTTAGAATAAGGTGGGGGATGCATATACAGATTATTAGACCAATTTTGAAATGAATGCATAGGGTCTTGTGTAATACCTCCTTGCCTCGATGACCATGGTTTTCTTTGAGCAACATAGAACACTTTCCCATCATTTGTTTCTATCACTCTAAATTTAGGCAAATCCTCTCTTTCTTGAGCAATGCTGGCCAATTCTCTACTTCCACAATTAGATTTCTTCCTTCTACATGCATGGAAGTACTCTGTGAGTGTTGATTCTGCATCTTCCCTTTTCTTTTTGTCATGTAGAGCATATAATTGATTAGCCATATCATTGACAATTTCCTTCTTCATTTTTTTAAACATGTTAACAATCTCTGACTTGGATATGTCCCCAATTGTTTTGGTAGTTGATCCACCTCTTGATCTTACACTTCTTACCCTCTTCATAGTAGCTCTTGAGTAATTTGTGTGGGCTTCACAGATTTCTACAAAAGTAGCTTTTTAAATGTCCCCTGCTCTTATCAGATCCATAGAATCCATGTCCTCCTCAATGAGTCCCTTCAAAAAGAGTAATTTGAGAGATTCAGGTAGTAGTCTAGCGTGATTTGACTTCTGAACATAGAATAGGAACCTTTTCATATAGTCTTCCAATGTTTCATCCTCTTTTTGTGCCATTATGTAGATTTCATCACTGCCTTTGCTTCTCGAATTGCAGTAGTCTTGATACTTAGTGAGGAACTTCTCATTCATATGTGCCTAAGTGGTTGTAGCATATTTTCCTAAACCCATGAACCATCTCAAGGCTACATCATTGAGTGTAGAAGGAAATAGCTTCAATTTATGTGCATCACTAGTATAATCATAACTCCTACATAGAACATCAAACTCAAAAAGAAAGGTGTTTGGGTTTTCTGACATGGATCCATGAAAGTTAGGTAAGGTTGAGGGAGATATATTATTCATATCAGTAGTTGTATCATTATTGGTAATGGGAAACTCAAAAGTAGATGCCCCATTTTGAGCATTTTGATTTACTTCTTCTGTCATAATTGGTTGCTCAGAAGCAACTTCAGAACCTTCACTTGGAGGTTGCTCTTCTAATAACAAACCTTGTACAAAGGAAATTATATCTTCTTCAGAATCCTTAGAATTATATGAAGAGGTATGTACTACCTGTGGATTAGGTAAAAATATACCATGGGCATCCCTTGGATGGTGCATACATCAACAACTCAACTCAATCAACGGGAAATTAGTTGGGGGGGTTGGTTTGGAGGTAAATTCCCTAAAACCTAAATTGCTTCTAAGAAATGGAAAAACTATCAAAAACCTTATAACTTGGCAGTATCCATGGAAATGACATAAAAAATGGTGGTGCAAATTAACTTACAACAATTAATATGTTGTTCATCAATCTACAGTCATTTAATTATTAGACATAGGGACATAAAATTTCAATATTTCCAGTGGTGTATGCATAGTTACATATGTTTAGGAGGTGTAAAGGTAAATTGTTGTCACTACAATTAGGAAATAAAAATGTTGGAAACAAACTAGACTATGACTGGAAGTAAATACTATAGCTGATAAAAAAGCATGTAAAAATAGATCATAGATAAAGAAATGGATTGTTGCTAATATAATCATGTAAGAAATTGAAACAAAAAACAAAAGGAGAGGGTTTGGCCCTGCCGTGGGTGCTAATCCCTCCTAAGGCTTGTGTCTATAAAAAATTGACAAAAATCATATTCTTATTTCATTAGCATGAAGATTACAAGTGGAAAATACAACTGATTCTCTATCTATGGATCGACCTATCTATGTATCCATGCATCCCCTTCTACAACATTAATATTTCCTTTTTATATCTTTCATTACAACATAGGTGTGAAGAGATAGAGTCCTATTAGGATTTTTAGTTGGGTTAAGTAAAAAATCTTAACCAAACAATCCCGAAACTAACATGTGTAGTCACAAAATCATGCACTTTAGACAATATTTAGTCATGTCTCATACTATTATTTAGAAGGTTCTTGAGTGAAGAAAGTACTGATTAATCCCATCTTTTAGCCATCTTATTTTAATTTTATTTTTTCATTCCCACACATTTTTATATACATACCTAGTCTGTTTCGGTACTTTCCCTTATTTTTATCCTAAAATGGGGCGCCCATGCCTATAATGGGGTGCCTCGGGGCACTCCGATCCTTTTCAAATATTCTTTCCAATTTTTTGGGTCTTTTCTAACCATTTTTCATCTTTATCTTTTACCAAGTCAGCCATTTCGGGGTTAATTACGAAATTAGATCAAGAGAACCCTATAAATATAAAGTTATGAGACCATAATGAGGGTCCTAACGTCATTTACTACTATCATTTCATATAGAGTTGCATCCATTGCATCACTTACATCCACATAGTTCCATACATCAAGGCTAGGAGATATGCATCAACACACACACTTCATAGGGGGTGGATTCTATTCTATTCCATGCACACATGATATTACATTTTCTATAGTTAGTTATTGCTCGCTATTTCACATATTGTGACTGACACAAGAGCACCTAGGGCACGACATGCACACAATCCAGAACTACATTTGGGTATGAAATGTAGTACAACACTCATAGTAGTAAGCCCACTGTTGTGGTAGCTGAGGTCAGTTTGACTCATTCATTTGTATCTTTTATTATTAGGAATTTGAGACTTCTTTTGTCTTTTTCAGGTATTCAACATCATCTTCCATTATTTGATACATCTGGTGTAATTCAGTAAATCCATCACGACAACCGGCGAAGGTTACAAAATATCTTCTGACTTTGAGAAGATTAGTTGTGGAGATTTTTCAAAGACCAGGGTGGCTATTCTGCATACCAGAGCACCTAGGGGCACCCTAGTACTCTCCTAGGAGCTCTAGTCTACTTAGATCCTCTAGATCCACCCTTTTGGGACCTTTGTGTAGTTGTTCCTCCTTTTGGAATTTCCTACCAGACCTGCGACACTTTGCGACAGCCATCTACAACTAGCTGAGTTCTTTCCTATCCCTCTTCTTACACATTAGGGTTTTATTTCCATTAGTTTTAATTATTTAGTCATTTTATACTACGTTAGAGTATTTATTTACAATGTTTATGTCCTCCTAGATTAGATTAACTATCTTAACATACTCTTAGTTTATTCTAGTTTTAGTTAATCATTTTGGTGAACCCGACCTATCGTCATGGCTAAACATAATACTTCTAACTCTCCACTCATTCTACAATTTGATAGCTTTTGCCATGCCTTTGTTGATACTCCTTCTGATCCTTCTGGTTATAGAACTTTCCCTTCGTTTATTCAACTTCCTTCCTCTGATATGGATCCTAAAGCTCTAGATGACATCATTTTCTCTTATATGTGTACTATTGATCCTACTTGTTGGTTGGAAAGTTTGTATATTGATGAAAACAACAATTCAGGGGATATCAGTCCCTCCTCTTTATGGGAGAGGTTCACTTATTCAACACACACACACACACACACACACAAAATACTTATTCACAAATATACAGATTATCAATATTTGAATGAGGATTTTGATGTTGAAAATGTTCCCATATAAGTAATATTTTCAATACAGAAGATGGGGAAATATAATAATTTATCAGAGGAAACAATAGCTTTAAACAAGCAAGATTGATTGAAAGAAATCATGAGTACACTTCTCACCTATCAAGAACATGAGTTTTCTCCTTGGTTATCCAAGATCACTAGCTATTGAAATGAAGGAAAGGAAGAAGGTGGCACTTTAAGACATATAGATTGCAGAGAAATGCCATACTAAAGCATGCATAAAGCTTTAAGAATTATATGAATTTGCATACATTCAAATAACCCATAAGACATAGATGATTCAGACACAAATTTCTTTACGCTACATCTAATGAATTGAACACAAAGTTTCTTATTTGAATATATCAAAAACACGTATGCATATTAAATAGGAGAACATAAATAACACATGAGACAAGATGAAATAACTTCTTATGTATTGAAATTTTTTTATGTGTATCTACATTCCAATCATCAAAATCCAACCCCTTTCAAAAATTTATGTGTATGTGTATCTACTTGCTAATAGAGATTTGATGAAATTAGAGAGGGTCTACACTTTTTCCTCCAATTGTTCTTGTGTTTATTTCCCATTTTCATATCTCTCAATAAATTTGGACACAGTTTCTTTTAGATTTTAAACCTCAATCGCAAGAGTGGATTGACCCAGTGGAATCCTTGTCAGCTCTAGGTTATCCAAATTCATATTCATCTCATCCTTGGTTTGTAAAATTCCATATCTTTTTGGCCCTTCGAGTCAGATACTAACATTGAAGTAGTCTTGGCCTTCTTGGGTGTTGGAGTTGTGCCAAGGAGAGAAGCCACAACATCAAATTTGGGGGTAGTGATCTCATAAGGAGCTTTCCTTTTCCTGTTATCAATAAAATTTTGAGCCCTTGTGAAGGTACTATTGGTAGATGGAGTAATAAGAGGACCCAAGGAAAGTGTACTCGTGGAGACAAGATTTTGTGCAATAGATACTTCCATAGTGGATGTTTCAACACTAGAAGAAGGTATCTCCTTAACATATGGTTCAAGAATACTCATTACTTCAGCCCTTTTTTTGTACTATTTTACTTATCCTCTACTTCTTCTTCTTCTTTCTTAGTACTTCCTCCCTCATAATTACTTTCTTCATGTTCTTCTGTCCCCTTCTCCTCTTCGTTTGAAAGATTGATAATTTTCTCAATCCTTTGGACTATTTTTGTTTTCTTGGGAGAGGGAGGTTGTTTGTTTTCTTCTTCAACCATTTCTTCTACCTTTTTAATCCTCACATCTTTCCCTTTCTTGGTGTTTACCAAATTTGAAGATTATATAGGAGAGGGAACTGATTGAGTATGTACCTTTGGCACTGAAGTAGGAATATCCCTTTGAGATGTAGATGATACTTGAGAAGATGATTGAATCATACCCATTTTATATGCTTTCATCTTCCTGTCAAACCAGACTTAAGTCCTTACCATGACTGGATTTATGATTTCTTGTAGATCATCCTTTTCTTTATAGAACCAGTTGATAGTAGAAAGGGGAGTATGTCGAATAGATTTTGTTGTATTCAAGGGAGTGCAAGTCCTCATCATCATCTTGCAAATCTTTAGGTACTTTGTAAATACCAAAATATTTTATTTGTTGCAAGGAGAGTCTGCCATAGTATCTCCTTCTTGCTTCATAATCATCTGAGAAATCTACCCAATAATCTTCCAAAGCAGATAAGTGATAGAAACCCATTCTGATATTTTTGGAAATGAACCTCTTGAGGTCAAAACAACTTTTCTTCTGATAAGAATAAAATTTTAATGCAACAGTGGTCCTTTACACATTTTGTGCATCAAGTGTAGTCCTATTGGTGTAGTTTCCCAAAGTAATTGGGAACTGAATGCAAAATATTTTCTTGTCTCTGTATGTTCTGTTCAATGTGTCTAGTTTCCTAAAAAATTATACAAGAGTTATCTTGTCATTACAAAACATTGGAAGTTTGTGAGGTGCTCCTTCAAAGCCTACTAATCTAATGTAAGAGAACCTCCTAAATTGGATGAAATAGCCGCCATATGTGGAAATCAATAGTTTTACCTCAGCTGAAATCCTCTCAACTGTGTTACCTTCTAGGAGTCTAACAATGTACATTATAAATGCATCATTAACTCTCCTAAAGTGATGCTTATTGTTTTCAAAATTCAATTGTGGATGATACTCATATACTGGAGCATTATTTTTATCATCTATTGGAGAGATTCCCAACCAAACTCTATATGTTGCAATCATATACATTAGATATGAAGTCATATAGAAGGTTTGGCTCTGCTACACATTGATCAAATGCTCATTGAGATTATCACAATAATATCCCCCAAGTTCAGACTCTGCTTTCCTTCACAAATGATATTTAAATAAGGGCACATCTAGAAGTGAAACTCATTAGTTGAAGGAAGACCCATGATTTTGGATATAAAAGTGATAATATCTGAAAGCTTCTCTTTGAAATCGACTGTGTAAATATTCTTGGGCAATCTAGATGCTCCTTTCTTTGGAAATTTAAACCAAGCATTAGTTATAATTGTCTTATATTTATCCTTTTCTTGATTAAAAAGACCATAAGCTTTTGCCATAGTGAGGGTGTTAACATCTTCAACAACAAGAATTCCAAAATTAGCATTAATGCACCCAACATCCAATTTTGCAATCACTTGGCCATGAGGATCTATGATTTATTTCGAATCTAGATCGAAGCAAGAGGAATAAATTAAAACGATGTTTGCACATTGGACTGAAATGGGAAACCAACTGGCGTAAGAAATTCCACAGTATTTAATACATTGGGCCATGGGGGGAGGATTATCACTAAAAAATCATGCCCAAAACTCATTATAAATCAATATGTCACAGATCGTTGTCAATTTTGAAGGGAAGAAATATGCTCATAGCCCCCATAATGATACTTCATGATGGCCAGAGTAAGAGGTAAACACTCAGGAGAATGGAAATTTAATGACAGTTCTGAAGGAAGCTAGAAAATTAGGGCACAAAACTATTTTGATCTCAAAACCTTCGTAGAAATATTTAGAACAACTAACCTTGATTGTAGAAGGAACAATGTTCTTCACAAGAATTAAAAAAAGTTTGAAAATTTAAAAATGGCCAAAGAATGCTCTTGATACGACTAGAAAAGGATTAGGAGGTATGGTAACGAAATGCACAAGACTCAACTGTAACTTACAATGGTAAAATGACCCATTTCACCCCTATTTATATTACCACTTTCAAGAAAAAGTCAGTTGGATGCATTAAATGAGGGGTTTTATTGTATTACGAAAAACGAGGTTACTCATGACACAAACTACCGACTTACCCTTTGAAGTGTGGATATGACGGAGATATGGAACATGGGAGGCACAAAGAAACAAGGAACATTAGGGACATAGAACACAAAAACCTCTACAATACAAAGAAAGCTTATAATATGTGGCAATAGTGGGCTTTCGGAAAATAGAAGGTTAGAGTGCATGCGGGACAAAAGTTCGTCAAAAGGCTGAAAACCCCGTAATATACTGGAATTCATAAAAGTGTGGAAAAATCAGGTTGGCGGAACATAGAAGTCCCAATGTGATCCGAAAATAATCAGAGTATTACGACCTGATCTCAGACCCTTATAGTCTTTAATTATTTTCCGATAATTTACTCCTTTTAAGTAATCAATTTAAAATCATGTAAGACAATAATGACAATTGCACACAGATTGATTACGGAGTTCGGAAATTTCCTACGTCTCTGGGTTCGTGGTCGAACCGTTCCACTAGTCAAAACTTGTAAGTTACAATAGTACTTTCACAAGAAAACCTAATGGAATTTTACTTGCCTATCAGTACACTAGTTCTTCGGACGACAAGGGTGAAAAATAGCACCCGACTTCCACCTTCCTGGCGTACAATCTCCTTTGGCTGTGATCGGCCTTCCCGACGCAATCAATGCAAAGCTAGCACTCTGGTCGACAATCCAGGATTTGCAAGTAATTGGTGTGGCGTTATGGGCCGACTAGGTAGTTTGAATAACTCCTAGCCACAAATATTACATCTACTATTGCCTAAAATAATAGGCCAATAGACAATACCTGTTGACACATCCCACAAATAAGCTTAACAAATAATAAGCTTGGGATCTGTGTCCTTTGCATTGGTGTCCACCGTTTCACGCTCTAGCAATGAGCTTCTCTGTTGCATCGGTGTGTGTCCCAATACAATAGAACGGGTTCCCTATTTATACAAAATTAGGGCCCAAAAATAATGCATTGTATATCATCCATAGGCTAATATTAAACCTTAGCCGTGCATAGAAATTGGGATTAAATCTTAAATTAGGCGGATGCATTTAAAAAAGGATTAAAATCCCATAAGGAGCGGCTTGAATGATAAGAGGGAAAAAATCCCAAAAAGGGCGCATTTGGATAAGGTCCCACATGTTGGGCAGTGGGAGAAAATGTCTAAGGCTTTAAATAGCCTTCCACGCATATTTGAAGTGGTAGACTTAATTGCCCCCATCAACCGCTTCCCACCTTCTTCCTTCCATGTGGAAACATCCACGCAAGGCTTAATGCCTCCCAAACAACCGCTTCACCACCTTCTCCATGTGTGTCGAAGTTTGGCATGCATGCGGTGGTTTAATACTAATGTTTTAAACATTAATATATATATATATATATATATATATATATATATATATATATATATATATATATATATATATATGTGGCATTTGGAAAGTGGCCTTACCAAGTAATTATAATTTTGACCCATACAATGTGGCCTAGAAATAAATTAACTCGGTAATCCTGTAGTCCACTTGTCATCTCCCGATAGGAAAATCGAGCGAATTCGACGAGTTGGTGGCAAGCCACATGTCACAGTGCGATTCGTCCAAATATTGACCAGTTGACCAGAGTTGACTTTCCCGCTGTCTGAACTTTGACCGAACATATCTAGAGCTCCTGATGTCCGTTTGTCACGTTCTTACAGTCGTTGGAAAGCTCTCGAGATGATCTTCTATACTTAGCACCATTTAGGGATGTTTAGGGAACTTTTAGAAATGATCCCCTGATCACAATGGACATGGGGACAAAATTTCTTCGCGAACTCGTAACATCCGCAAAACAAAGAGGATTTATAAAATTTTGGGAAAAGGTTTTGCGGGTCGGAAATGAATGCAGGGATGTGGAGAGTAGATGACCTGGAAGCACAAGGACCACATGTTCTCCAAAAATTTGAAATGCCTACAATACAAGGAAAGACAATTTTTTTTGTGGAAATAAGACAAATGCGTAAAAGGCGGGAATGCAGGGAAAAAAGGCTTATAAGAACTTGTGACAGTGAGTGCTCCCAAAAGCCGAAATAACCGCAATATAAATAAAATACCAAAAGACTCAAAGTTCTTGAAAAATGACTAACTATTGGGATCATTTCCTTTCCACAAGACCTCACAAAGGAAAATAAAGACATCATAGGAATCATTGTACCTAATTTTTTTGAAAAATTCCAAAAATTATACATTTTTTGGGTAAGCGACAACACTACTATTTTACCAAAAATCATAGAGGATGCACAAGCTCCTCCACTTGAGCCCATAGTTTATACTTCAACCATTACTACAACACACAATGATTCACATTCACTCGTTAATTCTCCCACATTATGCGTAGATGATTCTCAAGATATAATAGTTGTCCCTAATTCTCCATCTTTTGTATTTAGATCACCATCTCTTGAAGCTCTACATGACTTAGTCCCTACTATTTGCATGGTCAATATGGTTTCTCTTACTTCGTCATTGAATCATGATGTTAAAAATGCTATGATACTTTATATAGGGACTACTCAACAATATTCTCTTGCTTTACCTACCCCCCACCACATCCCCTTGTAGACGAGGTACCGAACTTATCAATGTTTGAGGGGTGCCATTAATATGCTAGACATCATTCCTTCCTTGTCTCCTATCACCACTACCACTATAATTCCATATCAGGGGCCTCCCCAGTCCACAGATGTCAATTTATCATCCACACCACCATCCTCCCCTCTAGTGTACCCATCATTCATTTTTACTCTCTTCATGAACAATTATTTTTGGGAGAATATACTACTTGATACTTCTTGCAAAGCCATTGTATGTTCACATGACAGTCTCCTTAGACTTGGCTTTGTCGTTGAGGACCTCTATTCTCCTTTATATGATCCACATTTGTATCATGCTTCTATATTATCATTGTTGTGTATGGCCTTTGTGTTTTCCATCTTGTGGTTCATCTTATGTGTTATCGTACTTCTTCTCTGCGTACTCTTGGCCAGTCTTGGTTAGATTATATTGGAGGCACACTTGACCCTGCTCATATTAATATAGCATTCCCCATTTCCATTTGGTATTGTATGCATTTGCAATAGCTCCTTTCTTTTCTATTCACCTAACTTCACTATTTGGTATGCTCATGAATGTCCATTGCCTCCCTTTATGGATGGACAATATGCCACGGCAACGAATATCTTACGCATTCATGGTTATTTGGATGAATAACCACACACCATTTCTTATCAGGTTTCTCGTGTTGTTCAATATGATTTTGACAGTGATAATGATGATATTTTAGAAGATTTTTCTTATTCATAGCTTCCCTTTATCGATGAAAACTTTCTGCCACACCAAATAAATCCTATCTTCACACATTTAGGTGATAACTCTGGCCCTCATGATCCTCCATCTAATACACCTCTATTGGACTCAATTCACGCTTTGCATGATCAATTTCAGGATATGGAATCCACAATTACCTCTCTTACCACTAAAATTCAACAACTTAAGGATGCTTCTTACTCACATGTTTGAACCAATTCTACATCTCCTATGCAATCTATGCCCACTACCTGCCATTTAACTGAAACCCAAAGCATACCATTTCCTGAGCCTCTCATATTTGCATATAATACTAAGACACATGATGTTCTTATTCAGCCTTCTTAATCATCAATTGATCATTCTACCGCCTACTCATTACTATCATCCTTCTTAGCTAGCAAAATACCACGGTCTTCCATATTGCGATTATCATCGAATTAATGGACATCATGATAATGCTTGTCACACTTTGTCCCAAATAATCAAATATCTCAAATATCTCAAATATCTAGGCATTCTTTCATTTATTGTACATCCTTTTATTACTACCAATAAATCCCATCAGGATCCTCTATCTCGTGAGCATCATGCTAGTGTCTCTCAATCACCTCCTAAGAAACAATATTCCAAAATTCATTCACCATCTCTTTCTCTTCAACCTTCTCCGACATCTCCAACTAAATCCTCTACTAAATTTGGTTCACCATTTCCTACTAATAAGTTTTCAATTCTATCACCGTGACAACTATTGCCAGCCTCACCACCACTGCATGTTTCTACACCCCAATATTAATCATACATTCACCCTTCACATGCATATAGATTTCATTCACCAACACCACGTTTATCTACTATATTGCTGCTTTTAGATCATGGTCTTCTGATTTCATCCTCGTAGACGTCGGGGTGGACAACCTTTTTCCTTCACTATCATTGGTTATTTTGCATACATACTTGGAGGGGCATACAAATCACACATTCCCCTCCCTCTCACCTTAGTACCTATTAATCATTGCATCTTCTTACATATGCATACTCGTCATGCATTTTAGCACTGTCATTACCTGATGACACACTCTTGTGCTTTTGTTCACACTTGACTATTTTAGGGATTACCATTACACTGAACCCCACACATTGCACTATATGCATTACACATTTAGATTTCATCACACACATCGTGCATCATACACCACCCATTCTACACTTAGTTTACATTCTACATTATAATACATTCTCATCATGCATATATTAGTCATTTTATGCATTACATATGCCATTATGCTATTTTACATGGCGCATTTATACATCATGTATATTCTACATATTATGTTATTCTACATTACATATGAATCTAGCTTTACATTTCATTCTCCAAATTCTACATTACTAGTATATCTAAACCTATTATCACATTTTACACATTATATCACATACCTTTAGCATCACATTCAATATACCACACATTTACATATCCTATTCATCACTTGGCTATTTATACTACGTTGTCTTCTATGTGCTGCATTAACTACCCTATGACACACTTTAGTTCCTCAGTCTATACTCAGACTGCCGAGGGTTTAAAAATCAAATGGACATTACATTCATAATGCGATATTTCATCCTATAAAATTCATAAGCTAGTGACATACGCTTTAGGCTAAATCATCACTCACTTTTTATATCTCGTAGTGGTATACACTTTAGGTTAGATCACCACCCTCATTATATTATCTTATAGGGGTATACACGTTAGGTTCCATCACCACTCTTTACCATTCATCACATAGTGATATACTCTTAGTGTTGAATCATCACTCATTCTAATCCTTTCATCTTATAGTGATATACGCTTAGGGATAAATCATCACTCATATTTTCATCTTCTAATGATATATACTTAGGGATAAATCATCACTCATCCTTTCATCTTATAGTGATATATGCTTAGGGCTAAATCGTCACTCATCTTTTCATCTTCTAGTGATATACGCTTAGGGCTAAATCATCACTCATCCTTTAATCATATAGTGATATACACTTAGGATAAATAATCAGTCCTTCGTTCATCAATTCGTGATATACACTTTGGTTATATGGTTCACACACATCTTTTCCATTTGTCTCTTTTCATCACTACACATACACATTCATCATAATGCGTTAGACAAAGAACAAATAGTACTCAACCATTTCCCGATGAAACACTCTCATTTACGGTTTCATTCTTGACTGCTGAGGGGGGAAAACAAAATAAACCTCATTGTATACACTTCCATCCACTCAGGGGGCATGTGGCTCCTATCTTTCCATATTGCATTCCATTCTACCCATCCACAACATGTTGCATTGTCTTGGGGGAAATTATTTTTGTTTTCTAGTATTTTACATGTTCACTTTATTCCACATGTTAGATGGATTTATTATATGTCATTACCTATATCATCCACACATGCACGTTCATTTTGTTTAGTGTGATCACAGATACAGAAATCCTACACATTGCATGGATTCTCGCCTTCTATCCTTCCTATAATGGTCACTGGGGGCATCCACATTTGTCTCATCTAGATGTTATTGTTTCATTTTATACTTAGCATCTTACATTACTTGATCATATATGATTTTACATATTGGTCATTGCTCTAACATGTTAATGGGTTTTCTATGTGTAACACTTGTTTTGTGGGATTATATGTTTCCCTGACTACTTGTATGTTTATCTGTACTTGTCTACTATTGTTTGTTGTTGTATGCGGCCTTTCCCCTATGTTTGTGTGCACACTTGCTTGTTGTTTATGGCCATGATGGCCTTGTGTTTCTTGCAACATCATGAGTGATTTCCCATGTTTACAACCCGCTTTATGCGTCTTACTTATTTTATTGTGTGTTTACATTCACTACATTATCTCGCGTAGCTTAAACATGTTTTCTATATACATGCATTGTTTGCTTTACACTTGTCTTTGGATAGCATTCTTGTTTCTGTGTGCCTTAGTTTCTACCAAGAACTTTCTAGGGTACACAGTTCAAAGTGAGGTTGGTCCTCTTTTGGGTCTACATTATCCTATCAGTGACGTCACATGTGCCCCTAAAGAGGGGGGTCATCATTTGGGGGTTTACATACTAACACAACACAATTACACCGGTTCAATACAATGCACTTTCCATCATTAGAAATGTGGGTTTACATACAGTGAGTGGGTTTTAGACCAATCTATGAACCACATACACAACGGATTTTATAGGACATAGTGTCCTTAGCATTTCTAGGAAGGATTTACATGATTGGGAGTTATAGTGGGTGTACCTCTCTACACTACTTCGGCCAGTGGCATTAGATTTCTCAAAAAATTAGGACGCTAAAAATATCTCTTGACACATTTCAGAAGAAGCGGTTAAAGCTTGGAGGAAACAGAGCAACACTTCTTCAACCAGGGTGGCGTGAGATCGCCCAAAAAACTTGCAGCAGTACATGATATCCTTCTCCATTGTTTTCTCTCAACATGGATCAGGTGCACATGTTCCGTTTACATTTTCATTTAGAATATTTTACATTTGCGTATTTTACATATTTATATGCACATGTGTATTTTACATAGTGTTGAGTTTTCAAATGGTACTTTAACGAAACCACAGTAAGGGGACAACAAGTCTCTCCTCTTTATGGGAGAGGTTCCCTTATTGAAATTAAGAAACAAAGATTATATACAAATGTACAAATTTCATCTTAGGGATGGACTTTTGACATCTTGAAATGTTTTTTTTACCAAAATATCTTATCAATACAAAGGAATGGAAGAAACTGAAGAAAGGGAAGAGAAGAATATAATAGTACTTTTAGGAAATATAAATAATAGATTATAACCTTATACATACTGAGCAAAGGTGATCCAGAACAAAATCATTCAAATTCACAACATAAGACACCATTCCATAGACACAAAGTTCTAGAAATCATAGGAATTTCTTACTACAGAAGATAAATGATCCACATATTTCAGGTAAGAAAGAAGAGACAATAGATGAAGATAGAGAGAAAGGGGAAATCCTTCTGTATTTATTACTTTCGATTCTATTTACAATTCAAAAGTATCAGAGTCCAACATTTGCAATGAGACAAGCTCTTACATTTATAGATGAAGCCAAGAGAGGAGAAGAAGAGAAGGAATAAAATCTTATTTGGAAGCTCAACCACCAAACATCAATGCCCCTAAAAATTCACCTACAATCTGTCAAATCTTGTTCTACATGTCTTCGATGTGCTAAAGAAGGAAGGATGGAAGATCATATCAGATTTGATCTAGTTGAAGCAGTCAAATCCCGTATTAATGGCTTGAAAGACATTTTCCCGATTTCCACCCAAATCAAGATATCCAGTCGTTTCTCCATGTCTGTTTGGCATGTTGGAGAAGGAAGGATGAATATCAGATCATATTTCATCTAGTTTGAAGCAATTAGATCATGCATTAATGTCGTGAAAGAGATTTTTCAGATTTCTAACCAACAACACTTACAAAAAATAATATTTTATGCTTTCATGGCATAGAGGAGACCAAGACCTCTCCAACAGTATAAAATTTGTCAAATTTCATGCATTGGAGCAAAATTTATGCCCATTTGAATATTTGAATCGAATCCGTACAAAAATGGTGAAAATGTAAAAATGGATCCGTGGGCCCGAAATTGAAATTGCGCCTTTAGTGCAAAAGATGCAAAAGTGCAAAATTTCCCTACATCCCTGCAAGCCCGCAACTTCACGTTTTGCATTTAGGTATGACACGTGGCTTTACCTGAGTGGTAACGGAGTTGTGGCTCACTTTATAATTTTACTTCTTTTAGAAACGAGGTTCAAAATCTCAAAGTTTTCCGCTGACCCACCTTCCTACTTTGAATTTTGATGCAGGCTTAACATTTGACTCTTTTCCTCTTGGAAACAAGGCAAAATCTCAAAAGGCTCCGACAATCTGTCTCCCTGCATCCAATCAAAGATGTCCATGTACTTGTGGATGCTAGGGCCAAAAATTGACAGGGAAGATGCGCCCGTCACTCACGACTATGGAAAAATATAGAGAGGGAAAACTCCACCATTTACGCCTGAATAACACATTGCACCTCATGGAAAGGAGAACTGTAAACAACACTACGCTTGATGCAACCCATGGTCATAGAGAAAGGATTTGAAAATTTCATTTGAATGGAGGAAACAATTCTCGAGCATCCAGATGGGAACTATGTAGAATGCAAGATTCTAATTTAATAGAACGAGATTGCAAATGAGCACTCACTTCTCCAAAGAACATTTTTTTTATCTCTCCTGACTTTTCACTCTGCTCAAACATCTCTCAAAGGCACCAACTCAAAAATTTCCAAATCTTGACCTAAAAAATGAGGGGAATTTTGAGGGTGACAACACATAGCATTTTTACATACATACATATTTGACTACTTGATCGTTTTCTCCTTGTAGATCCATCCATATGAGAAAAAATAAATCAAATTAGGGGAAAAAACAACAACATTCCACGATAGCACATGCTTTATTAATCATGTAGGTACACTACACACGTGCAACAACTACACACACTTTTCTCCCTAGGTTCACTCTCATCACTTTTTCTATGCACATTTTTCATCTTTAGATTCCACACTCCTTCGTCTTCTTTTTTCTTCATTCCACGCTCAATTCTAGTCCTTCGGCATGTTTCTACTACACTACATGGATATCAGGTACGCACTTCTATCTACTTTATGTTACCAAGCTTTCATCTTACCAACATAAAGTGGGGGAAAAATGTAGTCACAAATCATGCACTTTAGACATTACTTGGCCCAGTCTCATACTACTATTTAGAAGGTTCTTGAGTGAAGAAATTACTAATTAATCCCATCTTTTGGCCATCTTATTTTACTTTTATTTCATCATTCCCACACATTTTTATATACATTCCCAGTCTATTTCGGCACTTTCCCGTTGGTTTAGCCTAAAATGAGGCACCCCAATCCCTTTCAAATCTTCCCTCCACTTTTTGGGCCTTTTCTAACCATTTTTCATCTTTATATTTTTCTTAGTCGACCATTTCGGGGTTAATTAGGAAATTAGATCAAGAGAACCCTATAAATATAAAGTTATGAGACCATAATGAGGGTCCTAACATCATTACTACTATCACTCCATATAGAGTTACATCCATTGCATCACTTGCATCCGCATAGTTCCATGCATCAAGGCTTAGAGATCTGCATTAACACACACACTTCATAGGAGGAGGGATTCTATTCTATTCCATGAACACATGTTATTGCATTTTTTATAGTTAGTTATTACTCATTGTTTCACATAGTGTTCCTGGCACAAAAGCACCTAGAGCAAGACATGCGCACGTGCGCGCGCGCACACACACATACTAGAACTACATTTGGGTCTGAAATGTAGTACAACGCTCAAAGTAGTAAGCCCACTGTTATGGCAGCTGAGGTCAATATGACCCATTAATTTGCATCTTTTTTTAGGGATTTGATACTTATTTTGTCTTTTGCATGTCTTCAACATCATCTTTCATTATTTGATACCTCTGGTGCAGCTCAGTAAATCCAACACGATAACAGATAAAGGTTACATAATATCTTTTGACTATGAGAAGATCAATTGCAGAGATTTTTCAGAGACCAATGTACCTATTCTGCATACCAGAGCACTCTGAGGCACCTTAGTACCCTCCCAAGTGCTCCAGTCTGCTCAGATCCACCCTTTTCGAGACCTATGTGTAGCCATTTCTCCTTATAGAATTTCCTACCAGACCTACAACACTTTGCGATAGTCATCTACAACCAGCTGAGTTCTTTCCTAGCCCTCCAATTGCACATTAGGGTTTTATTTCCATTAGTTTTAATTATTTAGTCATTTATGCTACTTTAGAGTATTTATTTACAATGGTTTATGTCCTCCTAGATTATATTTACTATCTTAGCATACTCCTAGTTTATTCAATTTTAGTTAATCAACATGCATGC
Organism: Taxus chinensis; assembly: GCA_019776745.2. Classification (NCBI taxonomy): domain Eukaryota; kingdom Viridiplantae; phylum Streptophyta; class Pinopsida; order Cupressales; family Taxaceae; genus Taxus; species Taxus chinensis. The sequence continues at coordinate 760,545,113 of CM034153.1, forward strand.
AACATAACTATTTATTAGATGTTCTCATACAATCACATATATTAACTAACCGATCAGTTGATCAACCAATTATTAAATTATGAGTTAAATCAATTAGTTCTTTGTTTGAGTTGCAAGGCATAATCAGGTGATGGCATTGAGTCTTCTTCTTTTTCACATAATTGATTATTCCATCAACATGGTGTAGTGTCCATGTTGTGTAAGATCCTTAGAATCATGGCTTTATGTATGTGTGTGATCTCCTTTAGATGCGGACGTCTTGCTGCGGATAAGTTCCTTTAGCTACATGTCATTTTTTGTGGACGACCTCATAGATGTGAATGATTTCCTTTGGGTGCATATTAGTTGCTGCATATGGATCCTTTGTTGCATATAACAACTTCTTTGTTAACAAGGCTATCTTTATATAAGGAATCATTTAACATCATATTACAATTGAAAGAATAAATGTATACTCATAATCTACGAATTAAAGTAAACCTTAGTAATAATTATATTGACTAATATATATGCCATGAGTTCAAGTTATAATGGAAATGTTCAACAATATCACTGGGAAATACAAGTTCAAGGGTACAATTGGCTAAACAGAATACAATAGATGAGGTGTTTAAAAAGGAAATAAAATGGCTCATCAAATGTAATATTAAGTGATAATATGTAATGCTTAGTGCTTGGCCCTTGATTTGATATATATAACTATGTATATATATGGCTCCCTTGTTTAAATTTTGTAATTAACAACTGAAAGACTGACCGAAAAGTGTAAAAGATGCCCAAGAAGTAAAAGAGACCCAAAAGAGTAAGAAAGGGCTAGAGAGGGTCATGAGTGTTGAGAAGGGACAAGAGCACCTGGGTCATTTTTTCCTAAATGGGGGCTAGTGTCAAAGGCCATAAAAGATAAATCATTCAAATACTGAAAATGTTTTAGAGTGTGTAAGTTCAATTAAAGTATAAGAGATAAAACATAATTCCCAAAAAATGTTATCAATCACTAGTTTTATTTCTTAGAATTCATGTATATATTAGTATACTGTAGGACCTAGAAATGTACCCAAGTGCATAGATTTTTTGTCTAAATTTTACCCTAATTTATGTTGTTTATTGAATACTCGATACAATAAAGTAGATAGAAGATGTGTACTTTTTGATCTTGTAGAGAAGAGTGTAGCCGATAGTGTACTCAATGGACAATTGAAGTGTGAAGTGATTGCAATGTGAAGCGTGGAGACTAGGAAAGGAAAGTAGAACCTAGGGGTGAAGTGTATGCATAGTAACATGTTGCTGGATTTTTTGTTTGCTGATGTGAGATGCTTCTTGTTGCGTATAAGGATGAACCTTCAAAAGAAGAACAAGAAAGTAGTCGAATTTTTGTATATGAAAAATCAAAGTAGTGCATGTATAAGTAAAGAGTGTAAAAGTGTGTAAAAGGAAAGTGTGAACTTGATATGTAAGAGAGTATGAGATATAAAATTTTCCTATTTGTTTAGAATTGTTGGATTTTAATGTCAATGTTGAGGTTTTTATGTGGTCTCACGCCAAGAGTGATTTTTTTGGGCGATCTCACACCAAGATCAAGTTTTTTTGGCGATCTCACGCCAAGAGTGAGTTTTTTGGGTGATCTCATGCCAAGAGAAGATTTTTTGGGAGAGAGGTCTATTTTTTCTCCCCTTTCATGATGCTTTCCAATAAAAACCACTGCAAGTAGTATTTCCCTAATTTTTTCCTTTTTTTTATTGTAACTGATATGCTGAATTTTGTAACTGGAGGAAAGTGTTTGCTACTAGATAACTAATTTGAAAACTGATGTAAATTGTGCTAGAGTGAGAAAATGACTTTTTTTCCCCCGGGACACAAGCCCCCACCGCTAGTGTCCAGGAATGGGTGCTAGTGTATGATATATTTTTGGTCCAAGTCTTATTCTAGGCCGTTATGTAACTATGTTCTTATGTTGATTTTGTACCGTGTTAAAGCTCTGAGCTGCTATAGGGGTGATTTATTCACCCAATAGATGCCCCCTCATTTGGTGTGCATGTGATAAATGTAGGAGGATGCAGTACAAAGGAGAGGAATTGATACTGATATGCATATCTGAAGTAGATACTTGCATGGGGTAAAGGATGTGCATGGTAAAAACTAAGGCACATGCAAAAAAGATAGGCTAGTAAAAAGAGTTAGTAAAAATAAGCTAGAATGCAATAGAAGACAAAGTAACTAGCAAGAGTGAAGAAAATATGAACCATGAAAAATGGGTTTCAAGCATGGGACATCACTCACAATGTCATAACATAATCATGGCCGAAGCAGCCAAAAACATACAATGATCAAATAAGACATAAGGCATAACCCACAAACAATAACAAGCAAAGAGTGGTAGATAACCATGGTTGTATTGATCCTACAATACAATTTTTACACATGAAGCACCCATTAGCATGTTAGAAAGATAAACAATATGTCACAATGTGTATAAATCAGTAACCATTATAGTGATAGTGACTGGAAATAGTAAGTATCGAAATGATAGAAGCTACGATATGTAAAGTATGATAGTAGCCAAAGTAGATGCCCCCAAGAGCCTTGAGCATCATGTGTAGAACTGGAAAGGTATTACATTCACCTCAAAATATGAAGTGAGTGTGCATGTGTATATAAAATAAATATAATGACATACTAATAATTTGTCTAACATAGTAAGCAAAGTGCAACATGTAAGTAGTATAGGCTAACAATAGTAAATGCAACCAAGATATGAAAATGTTGTGTGAGTGTGATGGTGTGCTGTGATTTACAAGATGTGAAGAAAGGATGATCCATGTTTCCCCCTAGCAGATGTGTATGATATAAGGTTCATTTAGAAATTCCCCCTAAACAATCAAGAATGAACCATAGAATAAGAGCGTATTATTGAGTAATGAGTGTTATGTGTGCGAGTGAGAGTAGATGTTAGAACAGATGTATTGTGAAGTGTATAAGATATGAGGTTCATTCAATAATTAGACCCTTAAAAGTCAATTATGAATAGTATCAATAGAGTACGTCATTGGGTAGTGAAGGTACAATGTATGTACCGAAGATTGTAGGAGTGCTTAGAAATATTATACATGAAGCGCAAAGTGTGAAGTGTAGTAGTAGACACTAGAGACAACTGATAGTTATGGAAAGGTGAGGAGAAGTGTGATGCCCCCCCAAGTGTGTGAGTGATGGAGATTTATGACAACATTTGAAATGTGTCATAAGAAAATATATGGTTACCACAATGGTAGGTAGGAACAAGGGTATGACCAGTATCAGATTGTGGGTCTACCCAAGAAAATGTAAGTAGATGAATGATCACCTCTTATTTCAAGTGAATTGGTTTTTTATTCAGGATTGGTAACATTGTAGATGACTTAATATGAGGAGGTAATTGGGTACGTATTTTTAAAGGTGGTTGCTTAATTGAATTTTTCAATGTTGTAGAGGACTTGATAGGAGAAGGTAAAGCGGTAAGTATTTTTAAAGGTGATAAGAAAATGGGTTAGATAGGTGGATCTTGAATTACCGAAGAAGGAACATTAGTAATTATCACATGATTCTCATCAGACATAAAGGGAGTAGATTTGGGAGCTTAATGGGATTTAGCAATTGGGGATGAGCTTGTAGAAAAATTTTGGGTAGAAAATGAAAGAAAATCTTGATGCTCAAGGTGCCCAATTATTTTGTTTAAAACATAGCAATCATTTTCATGATATCCATTGATTATGTGATAATTACAAACTGGGATAATTTTGTATTTGGCAAGCTAATAAGGAGGGTAGTAATGAGTAGGTGGCAAGTTTATCAACTGGTTATTGAGGAGCTCATGAAGAATATCATGTTGTTTAGCATTTATATCAAACTGGAGAGGTTCTAGTAGTGGTAAGACTTGGAATTCACTTATATGAGCACATGTGTTAGACATGTGATCAGGGTGAGGTATAGAAGAAGAACTAGCATGGGCATGAGAATTATCCTTAATATGTTGTATTTCAGATATGAGAGATGTAATCGTGGTTTCCATAGGTTGAAATTTATCTTGAAATAAGTGGTGTAAAGCTTGAATTGACTCGAAGATGGGCTTATTGGTTGTGGTATCATGAAGGCTAGGGTTGATGGAAAGATGATTGAAAATGGCACTTACTTGTGCAGGTGTTATATTATGAGGTAGATACATAGTATCTAGGGATTTTTGGAGAGAAAATTTGTAAATTGGGTGCATTTGAAGTAAGTCATGTAAGGATATTTGAGGAATTTTAGGAGACATGAAATAATATCTGATAGAAGAGGAAAAATAAGGATCCGAGTGTTTGATAATGAGTGGGGTTCACTAAATGATTTAATATAAATTGTATTAAATCTATATTTTAGAGTAACTATTATAACTAATGATATAAAAATGATAATATACAATAAATGGACAAGAAACAAGAAAATAATAATATGAAACCCTACGCAAATGAGAGAGATAAATGACCTATTTTATTTCCTAGTGATCTGTAAGTGATCTAGGAAAGTGAATAGCTTAAACAAATTAGAAGCAGTGTCATTAAGGCTCACTAGAGGTTCTGAGACTCAGAATTGTGTGGGACAGAAGAGCCCATGGGAGGACAAGAGCACCCAGGTGCTAATGTTCACCCAGATGCTTAGGTTTTTCTCTTTTCTATGCAGAAGGAGCTTTGTTATTGATCTTTGTTTATCATTCTATATTTTTTCCAACGTCATTTTTCACATTATTAACTTGCAAAATAGATACCTAGCTTCACATACCCACAAACCACATCAAATATAATAAATAAGATGAAAAATGGGGAATTAGACTGACCCCGACAGTCACCCAAAGAGTGAACTTAGTATGAAACACTAAACTACATTTCAGACTCCATGTATTTTGGGTGAATGTGTGTGTAATGATGCCATAGGATGCCCTTGTGCAAGTTACACAATGATAGTGGGCTAGATCTAGAATATAAAAAATGTGTAGAATGTGTGAGATGGAATAGAATGAAATTTCCCTTCCTATGTTGTCTATACAGAGTGATGCAACCCCTTTTCCTTGTATGGATGTGCTAGATGTATGTTTTGTAATGCTCTTGTGCCTTTGGATGCAAGCTTAAGTGATAGTATGTAATGTTTATCACTTGGCCCTTGATTTGAGATCTATAACTATGTATATATATGATTCCCTTGTTTTAATTTCGTAATTGACAACTAGAAGGCCGATGCAAAAGTGTCAAAGATGCCCAAGAAGTAAAAGAGACCCAAAAGAGTGAGAAATGGCTAGAGAGGGTTAGGAGTGCCTGGGTACTTTTGTCCTAAATGGGTGCTAGTGTCTGAGGCCATAAAATATAAATCAATCAAATAAAAATAGGGTTGCAGAGTGTGTAAGGTTAATAAAAGTATAAGAGACAAATAAAAATGCCCAAAAGATGTTGTTGATCATTAGTTTTTTTAATTAGGAATCATGTATATTTTAGTATGCTTTAGGACCTAGAAATGTACCCAAGTGCATAGATTCTACACTTATAATCATTCCAGGTGAGTTATAATGTGATAATGTATTATTTATATAACCTTCATTAGGTGAGATATTATGATAAGGCCGACCCTAGGAAGATGAAATGACCCAAAGAATGGTTTAGCATTGAAATCAAAATCCTTGATTGAGAAGGGGTAGGACCGTAAAGGTCGACCAAGACTGGGCTCCACATCTTGACCCTTCCATATGGTTTTGGATAGGAGATAGAATATCCTAAACTATCAGAGAAGTTCCACAGATCTGTTAGTTTGAAGAATGCACAGGTGAATGATGTGATATGTGAATTGTTTTAAGACAAAACAAAACACAAATATAAGACTGAAAAATTACAAAAAATACAAGAGAGATACTTGCAATAATGCAAAAAAATATCCAACTCAATATGATCAAATAAAATAATGCAAGAGATGTACGTATAGGAGGTGCATGTGTAACCTCCTCCTAGAATCATGACAATCTCCACCTAGAATAGTGGTAACCTCCATACCCGAAATAGCCAGTCAACAGACAAATGGACAAGGGTAGAAAATAATACTAACTTTAAACAGTGTGATCAAGTGTACACCTAAGCAATCATATTCGATAAGTTTCGGGAAAATATAAGTGAGGTGGAATATTCCGAGTAAGATAATAGAAATAAAGTGAGGAAAATAAATCCTACACTAAAAGTGATGTCATCTGTGGTTTTTTATAATTATTTTTTATATTGTTTTTGATATGAATATCCATTACTCTATTATCTAGTATTTGTAGCGCACTATTTAGGCTTATATAATCCACTCTTTTAGAACTAACCTCAACATTAATTATAATTATTTTGATTTGATGCCTGTGAACTGCTTCAGGATTACATTCTTGTATTTGTCGTCATTTTACCTAGGTGAGTTGATCTAAATGAATATATAAAGTTGAAATTTTCTTCTAATATGTGTTGATCATCTTTATATGTTCAAATATAATATATTACCATTTCATTTTCTCATTTATGCTTTTGAGTAATACAACTAACATTTATGCCCTATATTTAGTACTTATTTCTCTTCCAATGTCATTTTGACACCAACTTTGTTATTCAATATTTTATTTGCATTTTTCTCTTTGATAGTGTTGAACATATTCTTTTTTATATTCTTTTCACTTATCTTCCATTTCAAAAATCAAATTTCAGTGAGCCATTCTATAAATATAAACACAAACCATATATAAATGTCTACAAGAAATTACTCAAACAAATCATGAAATGTGTATTATAACTACTAAGTAAATAATATTATACCACTCTATTAGTCCCACTATTAAGTAAATAATATTATGATATTATTATTTATCTATATCCAAACCCAAATTTAATTGTTACAAACATTGGAAAGACTAACAATTTCATAAGATAATGAAAAGTATACATCGGATTTACAGAGATATCACAACATAAGAACAATACAAATTATATTCAATAATTTCCAATACCTTCATAATACAAACATCCAAATATATAGGAAATAGCCATACTAAAATATATGAGGTTGTTATAACAACTAACCAACCTAAGTGAGTTGTTTCTAACTCACTAACCAAATATATACTTTTTTTATTGTTGTTTTATATAACAAATTACTAACTTACTAATTTACTAACTTATATTCACCATAATAATTAGTACATACGTAATTATTATTCACTCATACATATCAATGGAGCACTAACCATGAATTTCCTAACATATAATAACACACGACTTTATATAAAGGTATTTTGAAATAAATTGTTACTAGCAAGTTGGTTTGTAATTAACATTGATTTATAAGTTTTTTTGATGAAAAGATTTTATATTATATTAAAAGAAACATGATACAAGATATTTCCAACAAAATAATGGGTGGTATGAGATCATGCCCCAAATCCATGAGAAAACTAGGCCATGCCTATGAATACAACAAAAACAACTTAAGAGACATTGAAGTCAAGCAATGCCAGCAAAAAGAAAAATAGAGGGAGGGTAGTAATCATTTGGCCACCCAGGAATAGGGAGGTATTTTCCAGTGTCTAGCACATCCCAACCAGATCCCAAGGGGTCTTCTTCTTCATTTTTACTAGTAACCTATGTGGGATAAATGGCAAGAGCCATCTGCGGGAACTTGTCCGATGGTGGTGGAGGTGGAGGTGGCAAGATCCACACATCATGGGTACATGGTGTGGGAGACATGGGTGAGACGTAATTGAGATGAAGAGTAGATGGGGGGAACCCCAACCCTGATGGCGAGTTGGTGGAGATAGAATTCTCTGCGGTTGGTTAAGCAGAGACTAGCGAACATGGTTGAAAGAGCGCCATTAGGATCAGCTCTGAAAACCTCCTCGAGGAAGGCCACCATAGGGCAGAGAGTATTGAGAGGGAGAAGGTGGCTCTGAAGAAACATTACAGGTAACATCACCCCAATGTCATAGAATATTCTGAAGGTGCTCCACCTCAAGGGCCACCTTTTTAGCTTGCACTTGAATATACAGTTACACATTGGAGATAACCACTAATTTATTATACACAGAGAATTGTTGATCAACTTTAGTATTAGCAAACAAAAAATACTTCCTTTCTTTCCATAACAAAAACATCCCCTCTGAAAGCATTCCAAATGTGGGAAAACATGTGAGGTAATATGGGGATATCTCTTAAAATATTATGTTTCCAAGTGAAACACTTTGGCCAGAGGGGGGAAAGAATGAATGAATCCAATTCCAAGTTCACTGGGCTTTGGAGAGAAACCAAAAAAACATGGTAAGGTTTCCAAGTGGCCAAAAAAAGTAAATTTGGGAGTTGAAACACCAATTTGAACTGACCTGGTGCCAATCAAGAGACCTTGATGTAAAATACACCACAAAAATTGCATAATTTTAGGCTCTATGCAGGCTGATGAGACTGTGTCGAACCTCCTTCCCCAACAGGAAGGAGAAGAATGAAGCCCCCACTAAGTATTGAGTTTTTTAACCATGGGTAAATATGGTGAGAGCTAATGATATCCTTTACTGGCTGAGTAATTCTAGAATGGGGTATCCACAAACCACTTCTAGTCTGTCCACCAAGAATGGGAGGGACACATAGAGATCTTATGCAACATATGATCGGGAACTGAATCAATAATTTTAGTGATACTAGTATGATCCTAGGTGGAAATTTTGTATTGAGCTTTATCTTATTTCAAAGATATTAAGATTTTGTGTGTTTGTAATAAAGATATTGAATGAAATGAATTCCATGCTTACAAATCTTGAGCACAGGAATTCCAGGGACCTCTACAAGACACCAATCCTGGACTTGAATGATAGGTGACCACTAAAAAGAGTGTTGGTTGATGGAAAGGCCATTGCGAAAGCTATTTCCTTTCCATTGAAGCCATGGTTTGATTCATTCCCATGCTTTCCAAATGATTTTAAGCACGAAAGTTCCGACAACTTTGATTGGCACCGAAGCAATGAGGAGATTGGAAAACCCTAAATCTTTCCAGGATGGGTAGCATAAGGGGAACACTCCTCAATGCCATAGTGCAGAAGGGATTTCCAAGATTCTTGACCTTTAATGCAATGGATTATCCATTTGGCACAAAGTACCTAACCCTATCGTAAAATATCAATAAGACCCATTCCCCCAAATTCACGGGGAAGGTAACAGGTCTCTCATACAACTCTGTGAAACCCCTTTCCATAAGAGGTATTGGCCCGGAGGAACTCTCTAAGGAGATTTTCCAGTTTTTGCATCGATATTTTAGATGGAACTTAACAAGACGAATAATATACACGAGTGGCTTCAAGGACTTTGGAACAAATATGGAATTTACCCACTAAGGATAGTGGTTTGGGTATTTGGTATTCCATCTTTTAGGCCACCCATTAAACCACATACTTCCAAAGCTCCGTAGGAAATGCATAAAAGGAAAAAGGAATGCCAAGAAATTTAAACATCTCACCATGGCCTAACATTTTCTAGTCATAAGAATCCATCCAAGTGGGTGCAGGGAGGAAGGATTATCTGTAACACTGTGTTTTTTGACATTGAATAGAGGAGCCTAAGGCCATACAGAAAATATCAAGGAAATGTATGGAATTATAAATATTGTTTTCTTCCTCAATTAAGGTAAGGAAGGATTTATCTGCAAAGTGGCTATTAAGTAATTGGGAGCTATCCATAGTAGGCAGTGTAATCCCCCTGACAAGCCCTTGGGATTTGGATTAGGAAAAAATTTACCCAAGACCTTCAGCCACATGAACATAAATAACATGCGCTAATGGGAAACCTTGGTGAATGGATCAAAAAATACCGAAGGGCATTGATATGTGGCCATTAATGGTGATTTAGGCCGAGATATTGGTAAAAATCATTTGGAAAAATTGGATGAAGATAGGGCCATAGCCAAAGGCTTGAAGCATAACAATAATGAACAACCATTCTATCCTATCATAAGATTTCCAAAGTCAATTTTAATGAAAATATCAAACTAGTTAGATCTGTAGTCCATTCCATGCCCTCTTAGATTGTAATGATATTGTCAAGAATGTAGCATCCCTGAATAAAGTCGGTTTGCTCCAACTGAATGATGACGGGAATAATATGACGTAACCGAATCGCAAGGGCCTTGACAATAATATTGTAAGAGACATTGAGCAAGGTTATAGGACACCATATGGTAATTTATTCAGGGTCTCCTAGCTTGGGAATGAACTTGATATTCCCCTTATTAATGAAAAGAGTTTGCAAGAATCGAATTGGAAATGAGGCACCACGAAGTAGTTGCACTCTAACAGAATCATGATAGCTCCAACGATAACAAGGAAAAAATTGATCAGTAATGGAAGAACTTGCTCAATAGAAACAAAGCTTGCATAGAGGAAAGACAACGGAGTGTCTTGGCATGCTCATAAATGAATAGAAAAGGGGTACATATAGGGTGCTGAGTAAGCCTAGTGCATGACACACATGAAACCCTAAACCTAACCCTAAACCTAACGCATGTGAGATGACCCTCCAACATGAGAGGAGGACACATAGGATAACTCACACTAACACCCCCCCTTCATTGAAGCTGGGGTAGTGGCTGTGATGAGTCAGACGGAAGAGGAAGACACTCCTAAACAACTAAGAAAGATGTGTCAATGGGGCCCGACAACTAAAGGCATGATAAGGTGCCCATATATAAACACAATCTTCCTAGAAGAAGAAGAAGAAGAGAAGGACTAAATAGCCCTAAGAAGATGGGCAGCTGTAGAAGACCTCACCCCAAGAAGAGACTGTAAGTGAAGAAACTTCATCTCAGTGAAAGGCTTGGTGAATAAGTTTGCAATCTGATCAGCTGTCTGAATGTACTGAATGTCAATGATACCATCATGAATAAGCTCCCATATGAAGTGCATATGGATCTCAATGTGCTTCATCCGCTGATGTTAAACTAGATTTCTGCAAATAGAGATTGTGCTTGTGTTATCACAGTAGATAATGGTAGGCCACCAAAAGTGGATGCCAAACTCTGTTAGAATACCTTGTAGTCAAATAGCTTCTGTGGCAGCGTTTACTACTCCTCTGTATTCTACCTCTGTAGATGATATCGCAATTGCATTCTGCTTCTTGCTAGACCAACTAATAGGACCCAAACCAAGAGATAAACTGTAGCCAAAAGTAGATTTCTGATGATCTAAGTCACCGGCCCAATCAGAATCTGTGAACCCAATCAAGTCAATATCAAACCCTCCATGATAGTGTATGCCATTAGCATAAGTGCCACGAACATAATGAAGGGTCCATTTAGCTGCTTTCTAATGTAGATCATGTGGCTCCTGCATGAATCTGGACACGATCCCAACAACATATGATAAATCTGGTCAAGTGTGAGTCAAGTAGATCAAGCTCCCAACTAATTGTCGGTAAATAGTACCATCAACCAAGGGAGTAGAGCAATATGAAACCAACTTAACCCCAGAAAGAAAAGGAGTAGGAGAAGACTTGCAATCGGAAATCTGAAACCGAGCTAGCAAATCAAGAGCATACTTAGGTTGTGAAATCAAGATTCCTGAGTCAGATTGTGAAATCTGGATCCCAAGGAAGTAGTGAAGCAGACCTAAGTCAGTCATGGAATTTTTTTTGGCTAAGGCAATCTTCACATAATCAATAATAGAGGAAGAGCTGCTTGTGATCAACAAGTCATCAACATAGAGAACAAGAATGAGTATGGAATCATCTTGCTGTAGAATATAAACATTTGGATCAGAGTGACACCTAGTAAACCCTAATGTAAGTAAGAAGGAGTCCATCTTGGCATACCAAGCCCGAGGGGCTTGTTTAAGGCCATAAAGAGACTTCTTTAACTTACAAATGAGGGAGGAATCTTGGACATAACCCGGAGGTTGTTTCATATAGATATCTTCCTCTAGGTCACCATGAAGGAAGGCACTCTTAACGTCAATTTGATGGACTTTCCATCTGTTTGCTGCGGCAATGGCAAGGGTCAGTCGAATAGAAGTCATCTTCACAACCGGAGAAAATGGTTTCTATATAATCAACCACAGCTATCTGGGAGAAACCCTTAGCTACTAATCGTGCTTTAAAATTTTTGACGTCTCCATCTACTCCATACTTTGTTCGGAACACCCATTTACACTGAACAATTTTTCTTCCTTTCGGAAGAGTGGTGAGATCCCAAGTATCGTTCTTCATGAGAGAGGAATACTCCTCATCCATGGCAGAATCCCACTCAGGAATACTAGAAGCCTCCCGGAAATACTGTGGATTAGAATCAGAGGAAAATAAAGAGTGGGGTCCAACGAAATATGAGCGAGTATGTCTCATATCTGAAGTATCTCCAACTAAATCTCCAGTACTTTGCAAAGTTTTCCTGGCCCAAAGGGGACCAGGAGGATCAGGCTCAGAGTCAGAAGATTCTTCACTTAAGTGAGAAGGGAAATAATCCTCATCATCACTACTGTCAGAATCAGAAGACTCAAAGATCTGATGGTCGGGAAGATCCGAAAGAGGAGCACACTCAACAGTATCATCATCTAATGAGTCAAAATCTGAATCAGTGAGCTGAAGAACCTCAATAGGTGGAGAAGTAGAAGTCGAAGAAGACTCATCGAAATTAACACTTCTCTTAATATATAGCTCATGAGAAGTAGAATTCATCAATCTATATCCCTTTACGCCATCAGGATACCCTACAAAGATACAAGGTTTTGATTGTGGTTCCAAGGCCTTACGTTTCTTCTTGGGAATCTGAGCCATAGCCTTGGATCTGAAGACTCAAAAGTGTTCAACATCAGGCTTGCGTCCAAACTAGGCTTCAAAGGGTGTCATCCCTCTTACTGCCTTGTGTGGAACACAGTTCTAAATGTAATTCTCAAAATTCACTGCTTCGGCCCAATATTGTGGAGGAAGAGACTTTGAGTGAATCATACAAGTGGCCATCTCCTTCAGAGTACGGTTCTTTCTTTCTTTGACTCCATTTTGTGAAGGGATATAAGCAACTGTATGCTGCAGAGAGATCCCTTTAGAAGTACAGAAATCCATGAACCTATTGTTTACATATTCACCTCCATTGTCAGTTCGAAGAACCTTGATAGAGCGTTCTTCCTGTTTCTCAGCAAGAGCTTTAAAGTCCTAAAAATGTTCAAAGACTTCAGACTTAAGCTTAAGAAAATATACCCAAGTATATCGTGAATAGTCATCAATGAAGGTTAGCACATAAAGAGATCTAGTAAATGAAGGAGAAGGAAATGGACCAAAAACATCACTGTGAACAAGATCCAAGGGATGAGTGGCTCTCCAGGATTTTCCTTTGTCAAAGTTCTTTTCAGGATGCTTTCCAAGGGTACAACCCTCACAAAGACCCTTAGAAAACTTGATGTGAGGCAACCCGTTGACCATTTCGTTTTGGCTCAATTGTTCAAGATAGCGATAATTTAGATGTCCAAAACACTCATGCCATAGCTTACTAACCTCATTTGCATGAGTGAGCAAGGCAGTGGGTGTAGAATCAGAAGTAAAGTGGGAGAAGGTGTACAACTGTGAACGGTGATCTGCCTTTCCCTCATCCACTGTAGTATCATTGTTAAGATCACAAATAATCACCAAGTTAGGACCAAATTCCACTCACATTCCTTCACCAAGGTGAGTAATTTGGTAGAACGATAGGAGATTGGTAGAGAGATTAGGAACACTCAACACTTGGTTAAATGTTCCCCCATCCATCTCTACCGATCTACTACTGGAAACCGACACTGTCGTGTCATTACCCATCATGATTTGGGACATTCCACAAGGTTCGATGTTGGAAAACTCAACATGCAAAAAACCCATGTGGTGCGAGGCACCGAAATCTATAATCCATGTCGATGAAGGAGAAACTTTGGCTACAAGGGCATTTCCTTTCTTCTTATCATTTTTAGCACCTTTTGCAGCAGAAGACTTGGCCTTCGGAGCACTTTGTTTTATGGATTCAGGAACACTTATTTTATTTTTCTCAAGTAATGAGATAAGTGATCAATCTATTTCTTAAAACAGTGTTTCTCGTTGTGACCAGTCTTCTTGCAATAGGAACACAAATATGTGCTTTTCTGCGCCTTAGGCTCAGAAGTCGAAGTGTTTGTGTCATTTTTAGGTTTGATCTTGGTTTCTTTCTTAGGTTGATCCTTTGTTTCCTTCTTCTTTTCAGTATTATTTCCTTTGCTAGTACTTGCTACAAGGGCATGTGACTTGGACTTGAGAGACCCCATTTTAATGAGTTTGTCATGTTCTTGAATGAGTTGGGATGAGAAATAGTCAAAGGCGGGCATCGTCCAAGTATCGCCCAAAGCAGCTTTTGTAGTGTAGAAAGTTGACACGAAGACAGAATATTCAGGACCTAGCTTAGAGAGAAACGACAAGATTAGTTGAGAATCTTTCTTTTCTACTTGACATCCTTTTAACAATAATCTAATGTGGATAAATTTCGAGAAGAAGGCTTGTAGGTTTTCAAAGTCACTAGGATTTAACCCTAGTAGTTCGTTTTCCAACTCATGCGCTCTCATGTCATCTAGTTGTCCAAACATCGCATCCAACATTTTCCATGCAGATGTAGGTGTTTCAGATGCCTCAATGTGGAAGAGCAAGTCAAAAGAAACGGACATGCAAAGAAGACCTAAAGCTTCATCACTACGGTTTAACGACTAAGATTTTTCAGGTTCATCGTCTGGTTCAGTCTTAGTTCCCATGGTGATGCGGAATAACCCTTTACCCCTTAGTTTCATTATTATTTTCGATCTTCATTTGAAAAATTTGAATGGCGTAAGAAAAGGAATTGAAAGTGCATCCATAGTGAGAGAGAGAGAAATAAATGCAGAAAAGAAACACAACCACCCAGGACAATAACAACCCCCCTACTTTCGGCACTTTATAGTTTAGTGTGTTGATTACAATCGGGTCCGTGCGTGTGGTTTGAAACACTTGGTAACTTGTCTTGCAATTAGTGTAATAACACGCAAGAGAGGAGACCACAATTTTTTTTCATGTAGCGCAACAAAAAAGGACACCATAAACAAACACAAGCAAAAAATAGAAAGGAGGTGAAAGCCAACCCTGGTGGTGAAAAAAATCATCTCATGTCACATGAAAGAATCCCTTTGTCGTAAGACTGTGGCGGACGCGCTCACAAGTCCACGAAAAAAGGAATAGAACAAAGCTAAAAAAAATGAGCTGAAATAAGCAATACAAAGACACCCCCCAGAATGTGGCACTTTATAAAATTAGTGTGTTTACAAATATAATGATCCCATCATATAGAGTGCGAAAAAAAATGCAACTTTGACTAAAGAAGTGCTCAAAACCGAGCAACGAGTCAAAAGTTATAGCAAAAACCAATTCCCGCAATTGATGAGAAAAAGCCAATAAGCCTGCAAACGGATTTAAAAAGTGCCCTAAATGCATGCAAAGGGTGTCATATGTATGCTCGTTGGAAATGGCATGAAATTTGAGATAGGGTTTGTTTGTATTGCGATGGGGGATTAGCCACCTGCCTATCCCGGACCTCACCCTTCGTCTTCGGCACTCGATGGAAGGTTAAAAATACAAAAAGCCAATAGACCAAATTTTATAATGCCAAAGAAATATAGTGTTTAAATAATGTGAAATTAAATTAGATCTAATGTAATTAAATCTAATGAATTTTGAAAAAGGCTTTAATTAAGCAAATCACTGAAAAAAGCACCTTTTTTTGAATATTTTCTAAAACATAAGATTTTAGAAAGAAGGAATGCTTCTAATTAAAACAAATTTCTAAATTGGTTTATAGAAACTTTGATATATATAAAAAAAACTCTAAAGTTAAGAATTTTAAAAACTTACTAAAAAGAAGGATTTATTTTACCAAACAAAACAAAAACAACTGAGCATGAAAAAAGGTGGCCTGTTTTTGGAAAAAACAGCGTTTTTTGTTTGTTTTGAGTAAGATTAAAAGAAAGAAATGAATTTAAACTTACCAAACCGACTGGTTTAAGTGTACAGCCGCGCATATGAGTGTACAGCCGCGCACAGGAGTGTACAGTCACGTTTTTCGTTGCTAGCACAAAAAAAACGCCCCTTTCAAGCAAAAAAACGTGGCTGTGTGTTGAAAAAACGCCCTTGCAAGTAAAAAAAACGTAGTTGGGTTGTTGAAAAATGCCCTTACAAGCAAAAAAACGTGGCTGTGTGTTGAAAAACACCCTTGCAAGCAAAAAAATGTGGCTGTGTTGTTGAAAAATGCCTAGGAATGATCTTACAGTCTATGCATGATAGTTAACAACATGTACATATGAGTTTACAACCCCTTCAAGCAAAAAAATGTGGTAGAGGTTAAAAACGCCTAGGAATGAATGAAAAAATTGCAGGCCGTGCATGAAAATAGTCCAGAAATGGTCAAAGGGATAGCAGTTCGTTGATGAGAAACCACGACTGAAGAACTCAAAGATCCTGCAACCATAGACAACATGCATAAACAAATATCCTGCAAAAACCAGAGATTTAAAAAAAAATTCACTTCCATTTTAATAAATGAAAGGAATCTCTATTTTGGATTTTGATACATCCAACAAAAAAAAATAGTTAAAAAAAACCTGATTTCTCAAGGTATTTTGAAAAAACCTGCACATGGACAAGAAAAAAACACAAAAAACTTTCCGAGAAAGCTTGTTAGAGATATTAGCAAGATAATTTCCAGAAAATAGTGATCAAAAGACTTGCATGCAGAGTAAAATAACGAAACCAAGTAAGAGTAATAACAACAAAAAATAAATCGAATGCACGTTTACCCGATCTTGGCTCTGATACCATGAAAAGAGTTTGCAAGAATCGAATCGGAAACGAGGCACCACGAAGTAGTTGCACTCCAACGGAATCATGATAGCTCCAGCGATAACAAGAAAAAAAATGATCAGTAATGGAAGAAATTACTCAACAGAAACAAAGTTTGCATAGAGGAAAGACAATGGAATGTTTTGGCATGCTCATAAATGAATAGAAAAGGGGTACATATAGGGTGCTGAGTAACCCTAGTGCATGACACACATGAAACCCTAAACCTAACCCTAAACCTAACGCATGTGAGATGACCCTCCAACATGAGAGGAGGACACATAGGATAACTCACACTAACAATTAATGCACGTGCCAAGTGACTAGTTCAGAAATCCTTTAAGATAGACCTAATGAAGGTCAAAGCCAACAATATCCCACAACATTTTATAGAATTCTCAAGGGAAGCCATCACACTTGGGAGCCTTATCATTATCCATTTACATGGCTGTTTCATGTAGGTCATTAAGGGTAAGCACGCGGTCACATGAAACCTTCTGAGCCAGTGAGAGCTTGCAGGGCACAACAGCTAGACATTAGTCAAGAGATATTTTTCACTTGTTTGAGGTAGCTCGAGCTTAAAAAATTAATGTATATTGCTTGAAAAAGACCTGAAGCATGAGCTAGGGGTATGTAACCAGAGTTCTTCCATCACAAATGGCATTAATTTGCTGAGAAGGCTATTTTAATTTGAGAGAGAAAAAATTCTTTTGACACATGATCCCCCACTTTAAGCCAATGCAGATGAGCACGAATTTGAGCTCACTGGGAATTGTAATTGTCCACAATTTGGATTTTTTTTGACGAAGTTATACCACCTTAAGCCACAAAATTTTGGAGAAAGGATTTCCTTCAAGCCTCACAAAAACTCGGCTAAGAGCAGAGGTGGTAGCGTAGTATGAACGGTGTCAAATTTTATCCAGTTGTCGATCATATATTTTGAGGAATCTAGTAGTCCTAGTCATAAAATCCTCCCACAATTAGGTCTAGTTGGCACTTATAGGTGGATGATAGTGATGCTAATGATGTGGCCAAGGGGATAAATTCCACACCCGCTTGATGTGGTTGAGAGTGGGCCCATGTTCCATCAAGGCAGTATTGAGAAAAAACTGACCTTTATGATAAAAAGGTTGCCTATCTTGCCACGTAATACGAAATTGTATCGGGGAGTGGTATGAAAGAATGAAATTTGGCATAACTTCCATAGGTAAGGAGTAAATGTTGTCAAAATCAAAAAAATCTTGAGTTTACAACATAGCTTAGTCAAGCCATTTGAGGACCCGATGTGATCCTCCTCGAAGATTGGACCAAGTGAACCAAGCTTCATAGGTGGGAGTGCGAGAGATGTTAGGGTCATAAAATACAATTTTTTTGCGTATATATAACCACGCCTCCCTTTCACAAGTTATCCATCACATAGGTAGGTTCCCGTACTTATCATTGGTCCAGCTCTACCATATTAAAATTACCGCATATAACCCAATATGCATCAGGAATTGCACTAGTTATCCACTTCTAAATATGGGCCCTTTTAAGCCGCACCATTATAGGCGTAAATGTTAAGGAGGCCAAAAGGGCAGCCATCAATATTAAATATGACCCATATGGCACGATTGGTGGTATCGACACTGTGATCCATTAAAAAGGGCCATAATTTAGGAGAAAAAAGGGAAATTAAACCCTCATGCCCCCCATCATGATTACTACACAAATGTCTGGCTATCAGGCCAGATGGATTTTCTAAACTATATCTAACTGAAAACCTATAACTTTCACTTCCTACAAAAAATAACACGTCTAAATTGGAAAAGAATTTACAAGAATCTCAATAAATATACTTGCGGTTGGATTTTGTAAGACCTCACACATTCCATGATATGTAATTCATGGTAAATGGTGGTCAAGGGCCATATCATCCACATCCAAGCCATCCAAGGCATCAAACTGATTTTGCGGGAATTGAGCATTATTATTCTTCAAGAAATCATGCAACTCAATTTTCCTTCACCCGACATATTTTATACTATATTCATCCTCTGAAAAATCCACACTGCGAGCCGTGTCATGATCCCGAGAGTGGCAAGGAGGACTTATGACCCTTTTGGATGTGCCCTATGAACTAGTTTTTAGGAACAACTACAAATGCTGAAGGGTTGAGGAACTACACATGGAATTCATTTGGTCCATGAGAACAAAGGATGCCTTGGGTGTGTTAGATAATTTAGGTAATGGGAACAAATGAGTTGTTAGAAACTACCGGCTCCTTGGGACGTTCGCCACAAGGTTGTTCCTTAACATCTGGCTCACTTGAGCCATTTGAGCCAGGGGCCTTGGGTTGCATTGCCTTGTTCTTATTCTTGCCTCCTCTGACTATTTTATACCCATCCTCCTGAGGGGGTTTGGCTACTTCAGAAACCACCTTTGTCCTTGAGATTTTATGCATGACATAAAGAGGACAGTCCTTGATCTTGTGATAATAGGCCTGACACTAGTAGCAAGTTTTAGGAAGGTTAATGTATAAGATACACCGGGAGTAACGAATGTCTCCCATTTGAATCTCCACGAACTCTTTTAGTTCTTGAGAAGTTTCCACTTCAACACAAACACGCTTCTACGAACATGCGTTATAAAAATCGATTGAGGTTTCCATATAAAACCACATTCCCTACAAAAGAGGTGATTCGATGCAGAAAATGAACACATGGTAAGGGAAGACTAGGAAATTCTTCCCAAATCGACACTTTGAGGGCCACATAATCAAAGACCACAAAATATTTGGTCCATAGAGAAATGACTAAGAGAGAGTTGCGAACATACCAAGTGGCCAAATGGGTCAGAAGGCTTGGGCATGTGACAGGTCAAAGAAGAAGAAAAGGGAAAATTCTTTAGTCATGTTCTGAACACTCTCTATCTAAATGCCATGAGTGGCCCAGTCTGAGTTAACCCATGATTTTATCATACTTTCATAGGGGATGCGACCCAAAAAATATATATTGAGGCAGAGCTTCTCTAACCCACTGGCATGTAACATTAAATTCAGGAATAGGTAAAATAACATCAGGGGGAGATTCATTACCTCATGGAAGACCTTCAAGATGAACTTCCGGGGGCGTTTTCAGTGATGGTACCATTGTTTGAGATTCCATAAGCACCAACCACAGTTTCAAAAACCATGTTGGGATGATAGAATTTAGCTTAAGTATAAAGGCACATAAAAATTGGGTGCGAGGACACAAGGCACGTAGATCCACGTAGAAGTATAGTGAAACAAGGTGCACCTAGGAAGGTTTGAAATTAGAACTTAGCCATTTTGCTAGATTGGGGTTAATTATGGGACATGGAGTCTAGTGCACATTCTGAAGAAGACTCTCAGGAGCATGTAGAGGATATTTTGGATAGTAGAAGATCAAGCGCCATGCATGGTTTTGGAGCTAATAATAGGATTATACTGTAGTTGTATTATTAGATGATCTATTATAAGCGAGCTTGCATGCTCTCGTATTTATTATGTAAAGGCACATGGCTATTATTAGCATGTGTCCTAATTTTGAAAGGTGCATGGGCTGTGAAGGGAAAGTCCCCACCCCTATAAATATGTATTGATTTACACGGATCGTGATCATTACTTTTTTCTTAGAGTTATGCTACAAGATCTTGAGCGTGCATAGTTTATGGTGACACTATGGTGTATCTAAGAAGCTTAAGTGTTTTACAAAAATTAATATAATGGATCTTTGTAGTTGGATATTGATTGTAGAAACATTTGTGAATCTATCTTGCATGGTAAATTTTATCTTGGTTCTTGTTTAATTATTCTTCCATACAGGTTAAGATATAAATCTAGTTTATGCACTTCAATATGCTTGTTTATCTGTTATGGATATGAAATATATGTATCATCATGCTAACTCCTGAAATAAGCTGACATAAAAGAGGAACCTAGTACCCTTGTGCGCTTCAGGTGAGCACTCAGTTTAGGTTAAGTGATGTGTCAGTGCACCTTGGGATTCTGGTGGTAAAAACTAGGCTACATTTTGGTTCCATTATTGGGACCTCTTTTTTAGTTTTTTGCTAGGATGTTGCACGATGAAGACACATCGCTTGACCTAGTCCAGTGTTGAAGATTGGTTAGACAATTTGGAGGAAGAATATGCTCACAAATTTATCACTGGACCTGAATTTGAATGCATGCACTTGGGTTGAACAGAAAATGTATCACAAGTTGTATGAGACGTTCATCGAAATATTTCCTATAGAGTTGTACGAATGGTTGGTTTCTTATGCATCAAAGAGAAATTGGAGGTTTCGTACACTCATTTGGACACAAGAACAATTATAGGATTTTTATGATGTATATCTAACTTGGACACACGTTGTGGATCATTCATTTTATGGTGTTATGAATAGCTACATTCTAGAGTACATAGCTTCTACTTACTCTTTCTTAGAGGTTGTTGAGTTATAGTTTATGCGCTAACCTAGGGGATATTATTTGCGTGGTATTCCTCTGGTGATTAAGATCTTGATTGTGACCCTGGATCTGGAAGAAAAACCTATGGCTAACTAAAATCCACCACGTGTGGGGGCACGAGAAGGTGTGGTGAAAGATGATGGATCTAGCGGCAGAGAAACAGAGAGAAGAAAGATGGATTAAGTTTAATGAATCACACGAGAGGGACTTGGAGAAGAAGCGAGAGATCATAGAAAGAATGGCGTTGTGAGAGGGATATGGATCGTGAAGGATTTGGACCTCATACAAAGGATGTGGAGTATAAGCATCTAGAACTCCCCCATTTGGGAAAGCATGGCAGATAACCCTCTTTGACTTCAGATGAAGGTGGGTCTAAAGAAAGATTGAGAACCGTGGGTGAGCATTTGATCCTACCTGGTGACCTATCCTTTGCACTTTGTTTTACAGATTCTATGATAGTTAATAGTAAGAAAGCTAGTTTGGGAAATAGATTTGCAGCAGATAGAGTTGATCTACAGTCAAATTTAGGATTTAATCAGGTAGTTTATTCTTCTATGGTAGTGCACAATCATCATCTATGTTATTTGGAGGTCCAGTTAGAGGTATGTTTTCTGACACATCATCGACACAAAACTTGGGCACGCAGAATGTTGACGTCATGTCTGGAAGTAACACAACTTCATAGAATGTAGGAGTTCAGTTTAGCAAAACTGATGGGACATAATGTAGTGCATCCTTTGGTTTGATACCTACTATAGCAGGAGGATTGGGAGGAGCATGTCGCTTAGGATCTAGTTGATTCTGTGTTTCTTGGGGGGCAGAGGAAATATAGGTTCTAGATATCTGGTGGGAACAGTCCACACCAACGCTCAGAATATTTATATGGAGATGTATCTTCATCTTCTAAGAACACAGAGGGATAGAATATGTAGTTGAGCATGTGCATATGTGTGAAATACTATGGAGCATGAATGGGGATTATAGCTGTTGAGCATAAGGCAAGACAAATTACAACTACATTACAAGGGCGCATGCACATAGTTGGTACATGAAACTTTGACCCTGGACCCGACTTGTGTGGATTATACCGACTCTACAAGATGCTTTCTTGATAATAATTTTACATTCTTGAATTTGAGTAGAAGAGCATCAATGCACTGAAAAACACATTAAGCAGGGTACTAATTAGAGTGTTTAAAGGAGTATGATGCATCATTTGAGAACCCTTTTTTCTAAATTATCTTATGACATATCACACATGAGTCAACATACTTAATGGTTTGTTGGAGGACTTATCACACCTTTTATAAGAGCGAACTTTCACACAATACATATACAAATCTATTGAGAAACACTTGAGGAATCTCTATGTGCTAAAGTAGTTGGGAGTGTAGACACAGGAGTTAGCCTCATTTATCGATGCTCAGATTGCAATGATGGAAAAAAAGTTAGAGAAATTTTAAGCTAACTCAGCACATGAGACATGTAGTTGAATTTGGTACACATATTGTGAAGTAGAAGGGCATACTAAGGATAGTTGTCCTCGAAAGTCAGTGTGACATCATGTTGTTGGACTGCTGAGATCTATCACTTGGATCATAATTCAATTAGGTTCCCTTTGCTGCATACGCATGTGATAAGGAAGAATGTGTCATGTTACTGCAAGATTTGTCAGGTCTACCACTCATGATACTGAAGAATTATAGGTTAATTAATCAGATTCATGATGGCATAGATACTGGTGTACATTAGACAAGTGTTACAAATACTTCAAAGGAAAAAGGTGAGCATCTATGATCATGAACACAATAAAGGGGGCTTTGATGGAGGCATGTGGTAGAGGTCAAGGATTACCATGGAGGATTTAGAGGCCGAAGTTCACGATGCAGTGGAAGGATTTAATTTCCTCATAGGAACATGTTATACATGTGGATCCCCTTGATCATTACAAGCGTGAATTCCCACATAACATTATTTTTTATGTTCTTTGTGCGGAAAGAACTATAACTATGAAGAATGCCCAAACTTGTATGAACACTTGAGTAATAAGCACAACCAAGACAAGGGCATGAGAATAATTAGAGTATAGCATGCATTGTGGAAGATCATTGGATGTTAAATTTAGCACCGATATCCTAAGTTAGTACCTTTGAAAGATTACTGCACGACACTAAGGCTATGCGTGCATAAGGGACAGTTCTAAAGCAGAAGCCTACCATTACAAACGAGGATAGTACTACATGAAAAGTATCTAGACCCTATTCATCAGAAGGAGATTTATCAAGAAACCATGGAGGTGATTAGGAATATCTACGGTGAGATACATTTTTTGAAACAACAGTCGTGGAAGTTATAACAGAAGAAGGAAAATGAGATCCATCAGATAGGTATGTTGATGATTTAAAGGAATTTTGTAAGATTCTATGTGATAGGAGAACATCATTCCTTTGTTGGGGAACTGAGTTAAAGGACAAACACACCACATGCATAAGAATTGAATGCAAAAGACATATTTTTCATACTAACCTTCTTCCACATAGTTTTGGATTATGGACAAGGAGATCACTCTAAATTTTGTTGTTGATGGCTATGGCTTTTAAGTAACATTGTGATTGACACTAGGCATGGAGAAGTGAATGTAATCACTTTGGACACATGGTTTTAGATGGGCAGGACCACCATTATAGTCCATATTCAAATGTGTTATTTATGAAAAACAATGATTAAAGTCACACCTATTGGGAGTTTTGAAGGACGTTTGTCTTTTAATATATCAGGGGGCCAATTTTACTGGGGAATTTGAGGTCTTGGCACTTACAGAAGCATAGATAGTTTTCTAGCACTACTTGGGGGCCCTTTGTGTTATACAAACAACACTGATTGATCTATGGTTCAATAAGGGTTACATAAGTTTTGAAAACAAGGAAGAGTGTGTCATCATTCCTTTGGTAGAATAGAAAAGATTACACCTTATGTAGAGCCCTTAAGTGAAGAGGATTTGAACATAATTTATGTGTGCACCATTAGAGATCCGAAAGTTCTTGAGTCATCAAAGGAAGGAGTTCTCTATTGGGATGATTCATAGTCCATGAGCGATACTACAAGTGTTACATGTGACAACTGGGCACATGACACTTATGAAATGGTTAGGTGCATGAAGTGAGGAGTGTAGTTACAAGCATAAGCAGGCTGCATTGTGTTAGGCATTTGGGAAATAAATAGGTACCAAGGTACACTGGTGAAGGAAATCCTAAAGTATTCCTATGCGTTGTGGAATTTCAATGGATAGATCAAGTGGAAAGAAGGAATATGCTAGTCTATACTTATGCTCGATGGAAAGCAACATGATGGTGGATGGTTTATAGGGATAATATTTTGGAATGGAAAGAAGTGAGAATTACCTTCTCTGCTAGATTTATTTGGAGTAATGTGCCTACTCAAGATCTATGAATTTCATGGTAAGGATCCTATGTTCAGTACCACATTTAACAAGTGTGAGAGACTCTAGAAAGAGGGGTAGGAAGCTTTACCACCTTCGTTGTGGCTACACAAACTCTACTTCACCTTACGAGGCTACGCATGCGCATGGTATGTCTATGCAGAGTTGAATAGAGAGACTTGGGAATTGGAAAGAAATGACTATAGGTATGATTCAAACCTTTTAATATTTTTCCACTAAACCTCTTCGTGAATGAGGCATTATAGGTTATGAAGCACTTGACAATGGGTGATAGTGCAAATGTTGAGGAACTTATTCAGGAGTTACTAGGTTAGTAAGACCTAGAGGCACACTTTGAAGAAGAAGAAAATGATGCAAAACAACTTGGGTGCATGCCTAGAAAAATAAAAGGGTAAGATGGTCTATATGATTCATGATGAAGAGGCTGGAGAAACTAGATGTTGAGCATACAGAGGGTATACAAGAGGTCTTAGAAAGTGCATATGAGAAGGCCCACACCTACCATGAGCCAATGAAAACTAAAAATGTAAGTGTTGGAACAGATGTTGAACCTAAGGAGGCCATCATTCGAGGTTATTGGTCTAACTCTAAGGTTGCTAAGATAATTGAGTTGTTGCGTGACTTCCAAGACCTGTTTCCCTAGGGGCTATCATGAATTGAAATGGGTACATGAATCTTTGGGTGAGATGAGAATCAACTAAAGGAAGGTGTGCACCCAGTTAGGAAGAGGCCTTACAGGATGAATCCTAACCTGTGCATCAAGGTGAAAGAATAAATTGACAAGATATTAAATTCTGGAATCATTGAGCCTATTAAGGAGTCAGAATGGGTTATCCCTATGGTTATCAGTATAAATAAAGATGGCAGAATTGGAATTTGTGTGGATTATAGGGAGTTAAATGCTTCATGTGTAATTGATCCCTTTCCCCACACCATTTACTAAAGAAATCTTGGAAGGCGTTGTGCAGGCGCGAGATCTACTCCTTCACTGATGGAGTTTCTAGATATCATTAGGCAAGGATAGCTAAAGAGGATCAAGAGAAGACAACTTTCACAACTGAGTGGGGAAGTTTTTCATACATACTTATGCCCTTTGGATTAAATAATGCCCCTACAGTATTTTCGCGCATTGTTGTGCAGGCATTCCAGGACTTTATTCATAAGTTCTTGCAGGTTTATATGGATGATTGGATAGTCTATGGGCTCGTGAAGGATCACTGTGATAATTTGAGGCTTATGTTTGAGAGATTCTGGTAGTTGAGCATCTATTTAAACATTAAGAAGTGCATGTTTTCTACACCCTTTGGGACTTTACTGGGACACATCATCTATAAGGAAGGCTTGTTAGTAGATCCTGCTAAGGTTGTTGTTATCTTGGGTTTAAAGGAGCCTACTAACTAGAGTGAGGTGCATGGAAATCTTGGGGCACACAAGATATTACAGGAAGTTCATCAAAGGTTACACCAAGATCTTCGTGCCCTTGGAGGAATTATTGAAGGGTAAAGGAAATTTCTATTGGGGTGAGGCACAACAACGTGCATTTGAGACATTGAAGGAAAGGCTTAATAAACACCTATTTTTACTTTCCTTCATGGACTAAGCCTTTTCATGTGCATGTGGATGCCTCTGGCATGGCCATTGGTGTGGTATTATCCCAACCTATGGATAAGGGATTGTTGATCATCCTATTTTCTTTGCAAGCAAGGAAGTTAACTCCATAGAATAGAATTACACTATATACAGAGCACGAGGCCTTTTCCATGATCTACGTGTTGCATAAGTGTTGATAGTACTTACTAGCAACACCATTTGTATTTTCTATACAGATCACATGGCATTGAAGTACTTAGTGAACAAACCTATTTTATAGGAGCGCAAATGTGCCATTGGATACTGTTATTTCAGGAATTTGAATTCATACAGTTGTGGTAAATCCAGGTAAGAGTAATTCTATGAACCAGATCATTTATCAAGGACTAATTTGGGAGATGACGCATAGAGAATTAAGGACACAATTTCAGATGCAAAACTATTTAGATTAAACCACACACCATTTAACTTAGAATATATTGCTATCTTTTTGTGAATAGGTGTGGTGCCTGAAGTGAATGAAGGCCTTGAAAAAGAAATAACTTGTCTATATGCATGTCGCACCTTATATGTTGATCAGTGGAGAATTATACAAACTAGACCGGGATGAAGTTTTGTACACTGGTGTGTACTTGAGCATGAGTGCACGAAGCTATAATCAAGGAGGCCTAATGGGGCAATATCATAGGTGGACATTATGCCAGGGGATGCCACTGCACATGCAAGATCTTATTGGTTGGTTTGTGGTGGGAAACATTATATAAGGATTGTAAAGAATATTGTAAGGCATGTGACCATTTTTAGTGCCTTGGAAATCCTAGGCATAGAGATGAGATGCCTTTGAAGGCCTATTGCTAGCGCTAGAACCTTTTGAGAAGTGGGAATTGAATTTGTGGGTCCTACCCACATGTGCACAGGACTGGATCGTGCTATATTATAACTTGTATAGATTATCTTACCAGGTGAGAAGAAGTGGCACATGACAAAGGATTGCACGAAAGCTACAACAACATAGGTTTCTGTGGGAAAATATTATCAACAGGTATGGTTGTCCACTGAGTTTGACAAGTGATAGGGGTACTCATTTCCTTAACGAGATTATCTAGATATTGCTCATGCAGAATTTATGGTTGCACACCAGAAAAACAACACCTTATCACCCTCAGGAAAATGAAACTGTCTAAGGCCTTCAAAAAAATATTGAACCATACCTTGACTAAATTTTGTGATGTTGGAAGGAAATAGACTGGGATGATAAAGTCTTTGTCTGTACTTTAGTCATACAAGACAACCTACAAGAAGTTGAATAAGGTCACACCCTTTCAGTTGGTGTTTGGGGCAGAGGTTATTTTACTAGTGGAATTCATGTTACCTTCCCTGCATATTGTGTGCCCAAGAGGTTTGGTACTGATGAGCAAGAACTTGAAGAGTACATTGAAAAATGATGCAGTTGAATGACAGACGCACTATAGCATGATGGAGTTAAAAGAAAGAAAAGGATAGGTAGAAGGCATGACATGATAAACATATTAAGGATAAGAAGCTTGAAGTTGGACTGATGGTTCTTATTTATGATTCAAAGTTTTTGCACTACCCTGGAAAGCTTAAGGTGACATTGGTTGGGACTGTATGTTAGAACTTATATACTTGATTCATGTAATTTCTAGTTAGAGGTGCTAGATGGAACACAGTTTCCCAGTTACTTCAATGGGAGTAGGACTGAGGCCCTACTATAAATAAGTCTTCTTGGTGTTTGTAATAAGGTAGTATTGCCACTTAGATTAGGTATTTCTTTAATGCATTTTCCATTTATATGTGTTTCCTTCATTGTTCCTATGCTTTATCAATTTAGTTCAGTGTTTTTTGTAATAAACGCACTTGTGCACCCGAATTTGATTACTGTCAAATTGTTTTCATGTGCAGAGGACCGTACATACCCTTAGTGTGGGGTGGAGTATATACAGGGTTCACGGACCAAGTTTGAATGTTATTTGAAGATGGATGTAATGAAAGGGATGGTCTCTAGCATGGCCAATGTTCTTAGGGTGTTGCAAAATGAAGGGGAGAACATGAAACTTGATGAAATGCAAGCAGTACTGGAAGATATCCCTGGCAAAAAAATAAGACGCTGAGTGAATGGAATGAACTTGAAGCAGAGGTAAAGGTAGAATATACAAAACTTATTTTACTTACAGAAGTATAGGGGGCATATTCTTTATTCTTTGTATAGTTATTCTTTAAGTCATTCTTCTTTTCATGAAGAGAAAAGTTGTATTAACCATTGCCAGGGACGATAATGAAATTAGTGTGGGGTAGTGTTGGGCTGATAGAATTCATCTTAAGCATAAAGATTTAGAATGATTGGGCGAGTGGACACACAACACATAGATGCACATGGAAATATAGTGAAACAGGGTGCACCCATGAAGGTTTGAAATCATGACTTAGTTGTTTTACAGATTGGGGCTAATTACAGACATAGAGTGCAGTGCACATTTTGAAGAAGACTTCGGGAGCACGTAAAGGCTATTTGGATGAGTAGAAGATCAAACGCCATGCAGGGTTTTGGAGAAAATAATAGGATTATACTGCAGTTGTATTATTAGATGATCTATTATTAGTGAGCTCGCATGCTCTCGTATT
Organism: Taxus chinensis; assembly: GCA_019776745.2. NCBI lineage: Eukaryota > Viridiplantae > Streptophyta > Pinopsida > Cupressales > Taxaceae > Taxus > Taxus chinensis. The sequence continues at coordinate 760,574,172 of CM034153.1, forward strand.
TATTATGTAAAGGTGCATGGCTATTATTAGCATGTGGCCTATTTTTGAAAGGTGCATGGGAGGTGAAGGGAAAGTCCCCACCCCTATAAACATGTATTGATTTGCACAGATCTTGATCATCACTTTTGTATTAGAGTTATGTTGCGGCATCATGAACGTGCATAACTTATGGTGACATTATGGTGTATGTAAGAAGCTTATGTTTTTTACAGCAATTAATATAATGGATCTTTGTGGATGGATATTGATTGTAGACACATCTGTGAATGAGTCTTGCATGGTAAAGTTTATCTTGGTTCTTGTTTAATTGTTCTTGCATATGGTTAAGATATATATCTAGTTTATGCACTTCAATATACTTGTTTATCTGTTATGGATCTGAAATATATGTATCATCATGCTAACTCCTGGAACAAGATGACATAAAAGAGGAACTTGGTGCCCTTGCGCACTTTGGGTGAGCGCTCAGTTCAGGATGAGTGATGTGCCAGTGTGCTTTGGGCTTTTGGTGGTAAAAAATAGGCTACAAACCAGGCTTGAAGTGGAAGAGGCCATTATATAGTTGTGCCCAAAGGGCGAGAAACCCTAGAAAAAACCGATAAAGGTATTATCCCGCAGTGCCCAAAGAGGTCGCGGTATGACATGCACCCAGAGGAAACTCTAGCAAACCGACTCCAGTTCTCAAAATTATAAGGGCTTGATTTATAAGTTGATTAAATGATTACTATGAATTTAAGGAATTAGTTATCTGATCATTGAATTAGTGATTAGTGATATTATATCTAGAATATTTTTTAAATTATGGGCAAACACTTTTTGATTAAAGTTATGAAATGGTGAATGTTTTTGATCGAAAGTATGAACTGAACATGAGACACAAACAAGGTGACAATTCCCTGAAGAACACAAAATCAACACCAAAGACCACAACTAGCTTGTAAAACTCCTAGTAAAAAACTTATTATTGTAAAAAATCTATATGAAAAACTAAAAGACAATATGAAGGATAAAGAACATATAATCCACTCAAAAAATCAACCCTTAATGAATAGAAAACCATCAACAAAAATGTGGTGTAAGGAAGACTGATCCACTAGGAATCAAACCTCCCAAAACAACACATTTCGAAAAAAAATAACCTTAGGTAACAACAAATCTTTACCCTCTCCAAAAAAGAAGGCCATCCAATATCCACTAAAATATGTATCTAGATGATTAATTCCTTAGACATTAATATTGTTTCTACCTCAATGTTCAACTCATTGTAATTGGTTAGTATCAATTTATAATTATAATCCTATCTTATTTTTGTGAAAGGCTATAACATTGTTCTAGTAAAATATTTAAGTTCCAATTAAAAAACTATAAGATTAATAATTCTTAATTTAATGGCGAAAAAGTGAAGATCGTAATTCCTAATATTCCATGAGTTATGTGTATTTAAGAGCAAATAAATTTTGTAGTATCCGAACTATAGTCAACCGCAATTTTCCATAGTATGTGAAATTGGGTGAAATCGCCAGAACCGATCAAGGGCTTGGGTGGAGATAGGTTTGAGTAGCGCCATTTGAGCACACAAAGACCAAAGGAAGTAGTATAACTCAAAGCCATTCGGTGTGGAAGTATAATTATCTAGACTCAAGGCATGTTTTAGGGCATGGTCCCATGGAGGGGCTTGGGCTCCTATTTTCTTGTAGCAGAAGGTCCCATGTTTATTTTTAAAGGCAGCTATGGGAAATAATATAATCTAAGCCTATAAAATAGGAGCTCCACTTTTTTAGCCCCCTAAACTTAAGAGGTGGCTGGAGAGGGGGGGTTGGGAGTTTCCCCGTACAGTTTAAGGCTAATAAAATCTAATATGCAATCCCGCCATTATTTTTTGGTGATTTTAAAGAGAAATATGATTTTATTTTCCTACAAATAACCATAAATATTCAATGAGATCATATAATATCTCAATGAGTATTGTTGAGGAAACTAGTATAAAATCATGGGACCGTAAAATTGCTAAAATAATCCTAAATTTTCTCTGCAGGACCCATTGAGATATTTAAGGAGCCCCCCTTCCATGGGACCATGCCCTTAGTCCTTCCGCCTTCTCCATTCCTTGTTTAACTCACTAATTATATATTTATGCTCAACATTAAACCAACATTAAATCAGCTATTGGTTATGCAATGTGGGTTAATTCTCTGTTGTTTAGCTCTCTGTTTATATATTTGCAGGTCTGAATGAACTTCAACGCATTAAATCACTTGTTTGGTTATGCAATATTGGTTAAATAGGTTATGCAAGTTCAACATTTTCAGTCTTGAATGTTCTTTCTCATGACCCACATTTTTTTCCTCTTACATTGTGCAGAACCCTTTAAGCAGTTTTTATTCATAAGGTTATTAGAAATCTGTTATCCTCGTCAACACTTCCTAGATCTCAAATTTTATCATATTTTCGCTAAAATATTTTTATGAATACCCTAAAATTTCCCTCCATTACAAATTATTCCTCACACATTTATTTTGGGATTGGTTGTACAACTTGCATTGAGTTCCCAGAGAAGGGGGGATTTTGGCCCTCAAGATTATTGTCTGCAAAAGAAATCGTTACTAACTTCTTGCAACTACTAAAATCCAAAAGTTTACCTATGAGTGAATTCTGTGAAATTTTGATGATGCTCAAGATAGGGTTGTTTCATATTGTTTAAGCCCTGGTTTAACTCTTCATTACATAGGGTCTACGCATGATAAAATGTTCCCTTTTTCTGTTGAGGTATTCTACATCCAGAATTGCATGTGAGATGATTCTCACCATTACACACGTATTTGTGGATTTATACCTTGGAATTCTCTATGAAATCCCTAGCGATTCACCAGTTGAGCTTATCCCTATTTTACAATTTATTTTAGTTTGATTCCCCTCTCACTCTGTCATTTATGTAAGGAAATGTGCCATCAAGCTTAGATCCATGTTGGGCTTAAAAGTCACATCTGAGGAATTTTTTATTTTGCCAAAATTTCCTTAGAGTTGAACCCAGATGCATCCATGTATTATGTGTCCACTTTAACATAGAGACCATGCCCAACAAGGCTTGAACCCTGGTCATCATAATGGTAATTATATCAATTCATTTATGTATTATGACATTTTGTTGCCACTTCAGTTGTTATCTATTTAATGAGCTATCAAACTTAGAACAATGTATTTCTGAGTATTTATTCTGGTTGAAAATCACATATAATGGATACATTTTCTCTCAAATGTCATTTGGAACTTGCACTCTTCCTCTGTCCATACTTAGTCTACATTATCATAGTTGTTTTAGCAACATGAATGTTTTCATTGGGGTGTTTCTCTATTTTATCCTGGTTTATCGTCCCCAAAATCGCTCTACCTTCTCACTAGACAAGGATCAGCTGACAAGAGCGTTATTAAAAAAAATGTGCCTTTTTGTTTCTTCTTTCAGGTGGGGCTAAGATTATAAACTAATTTTTTGTTATTATCCAAAGGTTGATACTGGGGAAATGGATGAAATAAAATATGAGAAATAATTGAATAGGAACTGCAACTACTAGAAATGAAGGAATGGATTTCCTAGTAGTTTCTATAATGGCGTTCAAGAAAATCCCTGATATTTTATTGTCCAACCAAAATTTTTTATACAATGTTTGCTAGTAATTCAAATGAAAATAATATGGAAATTTTGTCCCCTGTTTAGTTGTTACCTCCCTTTCTAATTAGTTTCCTCCCTTTTTAATTAACAAGTTATTTGAAAGTTGGAAACAAGGTTGGGTTAGTCATGAACAATGAATTTAATCAAACATAAACCGTGCAACTTATGTTTTGCAATTTAAGTGTTCAATTTTTATGCGAATGAACAAACATTACGATACAACTGTTGATCGACAACCAAAAAATGATGAGAAATGTAGTGATTCAAAAAGTAATGCCCCTTAAGAACCTGAACTTGAAATAGAACCTGAACTTGAAATAGAACCTATTTTACAACCATTCCATAGGCTTTCTAGACTTAATTTAATATTTCCTTATAGGCTATCAAGATTGGACCTATAACCTATTTAACCAACATTGCATAGGCTGTCTAGACCTACCCAAGTTCTAATATTCAGACTAGTCCTAACACATTTTATTATAATTCCATGTGTTTTTCAACAACAAAATTTCCTTTAAAAAAATTGTTTTCTCAATCAGTTAGTTAAAAAGCATCTTGGTTTGTCAATGGTCCTTTATGAAGAGTTTGAGCTATCAAAGTTCTCTTCAAATAAATTTTTGCATTCATAGAGAGATGTCAAGATAATTAAAAAAAAGTAGGCATGAATATTTCTTTTATAAAATTAGAGTAAAGAAGAGGAGAAATTGGAGAAAAATGGCACCTAAAGTAGAAGATTTATCTTTAGCCCAAATACAAGAGTTGAAAGACACTCAATTCTCTATAATTGACAATTGTTTCTCAATAACATGAACTCATCTATGTTTGTAAATATTATTTGGTAGCAATTCCATATAGTTTAATTATTGAAGTTATTTACAACATATATATTTCATATGTTATAGTCTATAAAAATTTTATTTTTTATAATATGTTTTGATATAAATCGTGTTTATATTAGGTATGACTATATGCATAGGTTTTGTTAGTTTATTGTATTTTTAAAATCTAAAATACATTCTACACATATTTTTTGGTGAATTCGAGGTTTATATAAAAAATTTTACTTAGATATTCTATTTGGATTAATCCCACTCACACATATTTAGAATATAATTTTTACATTTTGGTGAACTTGAGGTATATATAAATTTTTTTACTTAGGGATTCTATTTGGATTAATCCCACTCACCAATATTTAGAATAGGATTTTTACATTATGTAAACCTACCTTTCATGAACTACATTTATGAATTATTCTCTCATCTTGTTGTGTTTGTTTGAATTTTGTACATCCCAAACTATACAATCATTATCTCATCTTGTTGTGTTTGTTTGAATATTATTTTTTTACTTATAGTTCTCTTGTGAGTTATCTAGAATCATATGTTTTTGAAACAAAAGAATAATTTGTTGATGATTTTATTGTTTACTTATAATCATTGTTAGGAAAATCTATATAGTATAAAGATGGTTTTGATATAACTCAAATGCCTACCAAGAAGCCTCTTTAGTTAGTTGATTTGAGAACATTAAGCACCTTAAACAACATGAATCTAAATTTCTTATTTAACGAGAATCAATATTAAAATGGGAGATGAAATATATGGTAGATAAGGTAGTAACTTTGAGCGACCATTGTTTTAGAGGGTCACACTTATGTGACTTTCCATTATATTTTGGATTGATGAGGTCCTCTTGTTAGGTTTTTATCTATTAATTTTTTATCCTAAAGTATGATTAAGCCTAATATAAATCATAGGTCATTCCATATGCCCTTATTTTTTAAATTCCAAATAGATTTGTTTATAATTTATCCATAACTTTTGTATTGGACCTTAGAATAGTATCTTGTGCAATATGTTTACGACATGAGTAATGGTTATCCCCATAATTAATTTTTAAGCCTTTGCAAATTCAAATTCCCTTTTTGGAGGGAATACAGAAAGAACGAGAATTCAAAATTTTCAAACCTTATTATTATCTTGAAATTCCTCACTTAGGATCTCTAAGATTGTTAATACATTGTAAATCCAAATATTGACAATCTAAGGAGGATTGACAACATAGTGCTTCTCATGTCCTAATGTTCCTGCATCAATACAAGTTATATTTTAGTTATGACATTTAGAATGGGATATTTACATATTGCTTAATGGTTAGCAAGGCTCACCCTACTAATAATTAGTCAATTGTTTTAAAATATCTAAATCAATATACATTATTAGCTAAAAAGCAATAACATAACGTAGTACGATAAAAAAATTGATCTTTTATAGACAAATTAATATGTATTATTGTCCATAAAATTAATATGATTATTATCTATTTATTTATGTAATTGTGATGGATGAACTCTACATATAGTAGAAACATCTCAATTTTTGATATCAAATCTGTAAAAGTATGAAAAAATATATTGATATCAAAATTTTGGTCAATATTTTATTTGTTTGTAAATAGTGTGTCTTCTTAGATAGTTTTTATTCATGATGGATTGTGTGGATTGTTTTTACAAATGGCCTTGTAAAAACATCGTATTTTTCAAAATTGTTGAAAAACATAGTACATAGTGTGTTTTTCGACATTTGAAAACCACACAGTGTTATTCATTTTTTTTTTAAAACACACTTTTTTTTCAATAATTTTGAAAAAACTATGTACTTTTGAACAAAAAAAATTGTGGGAAAAAATTGATGCATGCAATTTTTTATATAAACAAAAGTTCAATTTTATCTTTAAATTATATGATAAGTTCTCTAGACGCAATTTTGATCAAAGGTTTGATGATATTTCTCTTGCACTGGATTTTGATTTAATAATGTGTAATGAGAATTTATCTTTTAAAATGGTTTTTACTACGTTGACATGGTATTTTAAACTTGTTTGTCTAATAACTTATAGTAAAACATCATCAATTCTGCAATATAACTATTACAACAATCTAACCAAAATATATTAAATAATTTCATAACAATCACACCCATTTTATTGGACTAAATCACACAAACTAACTAAACAAAACTTGAATTTTAAAATATCTAAATCAATATATATATATATATTAGTTTTTTAAAAAACTGTTAGCATAAATAAACAAACCCAAACTACTACTATATATGAGAAAAATACAAGTTATAATAAATACATTATTGTTTTAATTATAATTCTCTTTTGAGTTATCTATAACCCTTTGTTTATGTCCTTTGTGATTGACAACATGTCTAGCCACTTCTCTTGAGAGAGAACAAACATTCTCATTTGATTTAATATTTTTTTCAACACATCACCATGACTATTGATGCAAACAACTACATTTTTACCCATTAAACTTATATAGTAATAAAGGGGGAATTATATAGCAAGGATTGAAAATTGATGTCTAAAATTTTTTTTCTATAAACCTAAAACATTAATGTCTCGTTTTTTGGATTATAAAATAACTGAACTAATTTTTGAAGGGTTTCTATGTGTTTTTGTAAAAACCATAAAACAATGACCTTCTCCTATTAAATATATATAAATACAAATAAAATACCTAAAAACTAAAGAAAAAATGGCACCCTATTTATTTTTATTCAAAAGTAGATATTTACTTATTGTACTAATTACAGTTAAGTTTTGTAATTAGAATTCAGTTTACAACTTTTCAAACATTTTGTGGGCTTACATACAACTTAGGAGTTATGACATCATGCGTAGACCCTAGTGGATACACGCACACTCATTACAATAATCTTGTAACCCTATAAAAATCACATTTTCTTATTTACATCATTTAAATCATGACAAGGAGGAGGACATTTAGAATGAGACATTTACAAATTTCTTAATAGTTATGAGGTCTCACCATATGTAGTCAATTTTTTTAGAATCTCAAAATCAATATACATTATGACTTAAAAAACTAAATCTTAAAGTATTACAATAAAAAATTTGGTCTTTTGTACACAAATTAATAAGAATTATTAATTCTAAATTTAATATGAGTAATATTTTTATTTTTTTATGTAATTTTGAGGGATTGTTTCTACATATAGGAGATACATCATAAATATTGATATGAAATAATTACAAGTAAAAAATATATTGATATTAAATATTTAATGAATATTTTATTTGTTTGTAAATAGTGCATGTCTTCCTAATATTGTGTCTTCATGATGGAGTGTAGGGATTGTTTTTACAAATAGTCTCGGAAAAAATACCATGTTTTCCAAAATTGTTAAAAAAAATGTTGTGGTTTTCAAAAAATTTGAAAAACACTTTGTACTTTTGAACAAAAAAAATTGTGGGAAAAAAAAATTACATGTTCACCGCACCAGCCTTGTGGTAGTGGATGGAAATAAATTTATGCAGGTAAGTTTTCTATATAAATCAAAGTTCATTTATATCTTGAAATTCTATGATACTTTTTTAGACCGAGTTTTTATCAAAGGTTTGATGATATTTCTCTTACATTGAATTTTGATGGAACATATAATAACAATTTATAATTTTAAATGTATTTTACAACGTTGACAAGATATAATTTATAATGATATTTAGGGATGGTATTAATATTAGTTTTGATAAAATCATGCCAATGGTTTTTTTTTGTTTGAAAATTAATCTTCAAAATTTTACTAACGTCTGTCTAATTTAATGGCTTCACCCCTTATCCATTTGAAAATATATCTTTTACATTTAACCAAAAACTCAATTATATGTCTTATAATTAAGTTTGACACCTCTATTACTTATATATATAGTTAGTTTGTTTTTATTCCTATCATGTATCTTAAATTTATGTTAAGAGGAAAGTTTTCTACAAAATTTCCGTAGCTCCAAGCACCCAAACATTTCACGTGTGATTTCTTAAGTAATTTAACTTAGCTCGAAATTAATTTTTTTTGCATTATTATGCGAATATATTTTATTTTGAAAATTTATTTCAATATATGAATATGGTTTTTTATGTGTATTTTTTTAGATACTATGTAGATGGATGATTGGAAAATCCAAGTGTGGATGCTCTTAAGAAGCATCCCATCCATGGAAGTTGATGAGGTTCATAATTCCTCCATAAAATTGACAAATTTCGCTACGTTTCCTCACCCTTTTGATATTGAACCAAATAGGGAAAAACAATTGACATTCCATGTCTTAAATGGAGAATCGTCCTATAAAAATATGGAGGTGGAAAATATGGTGATAATGTCAAGGATGGTTGTTAATTTTTTCTTCGACCCTTGAGTCACTTAGACCGACATAGTCACTGGAAGATGGATTGATGAAAATCTCTCTACAGTAGATTGGCATCAATACTTTAGGTGGTACCTCGAGATCACACTTGTTGTACACCTGCCTCCAGATGGCAACTGGCCTTGATTATCATCAAATGTTCTTGATTGGTGGGATGATGTTAACCACCAACTAGAATAACTTGATGAGTATAGGTATCAACAATGGAGAGCAACACATCCCAGCTTAGACAAGTGTGACCGTGATTGCAATGGGGATGCCTGTACTGGTATTTGTCATGTGCGCTGAGTCATTATGTATTTTGTAAAAGTGTAATGTACTTATTTTGAAAATGTATCTTCTTCCTTTGTTTGATATACCATATCAGTTTGTATTACAAACTCATGTTATGAACAAGAAAAAACAATATATTTGTATGAGTTTATACTTGGAAGTTCAAAGTTATTTTCATAATATACTGTTACTGTTTTGTTCCATGAATCCTATATTAATTTGTAACACACTTAAAATACAAATTTTGTTTATAATATTCTTAGAAGTAATGACATGTTAAGATTCAGAAAAATAAATAGAGTTGATTATCTTGTATTGATTGAGAAACTTTGTTTTTAGTATGTTGAAAATGAATGTCTTTTTTTCAACACGTTAAAATACACACTGTGTTTTTCAACATGTTGAAAATTAATGTGGACAGTTAACTTCATTGCAAATGTTTTATTGTGCATAATTCTCTCAATATGAATGTAAAATAAAAATATAATAGTTTGTGAACCATCTCTTTTAGTTTATCTTGTATTATAATAGGTCACTCTAAGGGTGGTTATGGGGATGCAATTCAATGATACATAAAGAAGTTAAACGTTTCCCATCCATGTTCAAAATATGTACTTATGCATTGGGAGAACATGAAAATATTGAGATGGTAATGTAATATTTTACAAAAAATAATTATATTTCATATCAAGTATGTAATATTTTTTTGTGCTAATAATTATGTATTTTTTATTTTTTAATACAGTTCACTTCACATCCCATGACACATATGCATTCCTCACATGTCCCAGATAATGCATCCACTTCATTGGTAAGTAGTTCGTACTATGCAATTTATTTAATTTGTTTCTTCATATTTATCATAAACGTATTTATGTCAACATGGATCATGTGTTGCTATTGGGAGTGTTAAGTTTTGGGAGCTCCAAAAACTTAATTTCCATCGTGTGGTTGTACACAAACTTCCCTTTATGCAACCAGGTAAGTGTGGTCATAAACATAGGAAAACGACCACCTCTCCCTCATGATAAGATTAGGAAATATGTAGAGAGGAGAGAGAGGGATACAAAATACATCTTGAGGTAGCTTTACTACTTACAATGCAAGCAGGTAGTCGATCAAGTTTGCAAAATGGAAGGAAAATACTTGATTCGAGGAGTTGAGCCAGAGAGGAAAGAGGGTGGTGGATGATGAAATGCATGGCTATGATTCAAAGGAGAGGCGAGAGGCACGAAAGGAGAGGTGGTTGAGAGCGAGAGAAATAAAGAACCAGTCAAATACTAACAGAGAGGTAAAGTTATGATTAGTATAATCTATTACGTATGGTTAGAAATCACTAACTTAATATTATTTACATGAACAAGAAGAGAGAGAAGAGGCAGGAGCATATAGCAGGAATGTTGACCCACACGTGGAGGATCTCGTAAGTACTCATTGGAATTTCATTCTTATATGTAACATAGTTGTTTATTTTTTGTATATACTAACTCTTTGTTTCGATGATGCGCGTATGATGATGACATTCCCCTGAGTCATCTCCTATGCCGAGAGAGAGAATCACTGAGTAGAAGGAAATAGGAAAAGGTAACAAACACTTGACATTCATGTGACAATTACATGTTTTCTTATTTAGTTGATATTTCAATTGTCATGTTGTCTCATTTTTTGTAGGTTAGCGTTACCGATGAGACGTTCCCTTCACATTATTCCTTTGGTCTCAATCTTATTGGAGATATTGTTGCACAAGAGGTCAATGTGGCCAAGTTGAATATCGACGGACATGTAGCTTCTGCACTAGTTAAGGAGAGGGAGGTGATGAGGAGAGGCACGAGGAAAGGGGCACAAGCAAGGGTTATGATGAGACAAGAGAGGACACAGTTGCAATGGTAAGTTATATATTTTCCTCATTCACTTTTCTATATTATTTGTTAGTAAACTTAAGATAAAACTATTAATGTGGTTGATATATGTTGTTATTCCAGGTTTTTCTTGTCAGGGTCAAAGTGTAGCTCATGTCAAATGATATATTCATCAGTAGAGGAGTTGTTTGTGATGTTAGCCCTCATGTGGTTTTTCATGGCTTGAGACTTCCCCCAGAGACTATTAGAGTCAAGATTTTTGAGGCCATTATTCTCATTGTTACGTTTCCATACCCTACCACATTTGTAGACACTTTGGCAGAGTGTGTTAAAGGGTTTAAAATATGGGATGTTAGAGATATGAGACTCCACACTCCTCCACGTGAGGAAATTAAATGTATTGGATGATTTAATTATTTGTTTAACTGAATGATTAATCTACATAGACTTATTTAATAAATGGTTTTCTTTCAGGATGATACGGTGCAGGTTGTCGTTGAGAGAGTGCACCGTTCTCGAATGCAGACATCCCTAGCCCCCTGTCCTTGGTATCACACCTACTTCCATTCATAGAAACACGAAGAGGTGAGAGATATTTTATGATTCATTTTCTTTCTCTTACCACCAATAGACAGTGGAGGAGATGATAACGTTTATTGTATAACATTGCTTATGAGGAATTTGATTAATATAGATGTATAAATGATGATGTCGTTACCATTTAATGTGTTTATGTACTCGTGTTTAATGTTTATGGTTTAATAATTCATTCTTGATATATTGATTATGGTTTCTGGTTTATATTAATCAATGAAATATTTTGTGGTTATGGATTAGCAATTATGGCATACAGATTATGGTTTATGGTTTATTGTTTATATAGAGTTATCAATTTACGCTCTGTTTATAATGCATATAATGGTTTTTATTCTTGTTATGTGATATATTCCATTTATTGTATTTTGATGCTTATTAATAGGACCCTAATTACTAAATATGTAGATATGATGATGTTGTCACTATGTAACGGGTTAATGTATTAAAGAATGAGATGTTATGTGACTTTGGATTATGGAGTATGATGATGATGTTGATTACTATAGATGTAAAAATGATGATTTGTTACTATTTAATGTGTTTATGTACTCGTGTTTAATGTTTATGGTTGAATATGACATTCTTGATATATTGATCACACTTTGTGTTTTATATTAATGAACAAAGTGTTTTATGGTTATGGATTAGCAATTATGGTTGATGGTTGATGGTTTATATAGATTTTCCATTTACTCTTTGTTTATAATGCATAAAATGGTTTTTATTCTTGTTATGTGACATTCCTTTTATTGTATTCAGATGCTTACTAAGAGGAACCCGATTACTAAAGATGTAGATATGATGATGTTGTCACTATGTAATGGGGTTAATGTATTAAAGAACGAAATGCTATGTGAATTTGGATTATGGATTATGGATTATGGTTTGTGGTTTAATAGTTGCATGCTTCTTCCATGTATGCTTATTTGGGTTTTACGTGCATGGTAAACTTTCATATATCTTCCATCTATGTAAATATTTTGTTGATTATAAGTTAAGTTCATTATTTTGTTTGTAATTATGTTTGAATGCTAACTGATATAAATAGGGTGTATAATTACAAGTGTAATTGGATAGCTAGAGAAAAGAAGGTTGGAAAGCGCAAGGCTACACATGTAGAGGAGATCCGACATGCTAGTGAATCATTTGATAGTGCCACTTTTGGGTTCAGAAAGTATGTGAAGAGGCCTACACACGAAGATGGAGTGTTGAAAAATAAGATGAGACTTCCCCACTATTGCGTAAGCAATTAGAAATATAACTTTTGACGAAGAAGGTAGAGTTCTATAAAACCGAGTGTGAGAGACTTACATTGGATAATTTACTTTTGTTGGAAAATAATAAGGAATTAGGTTGGAATTGAAAATTAAAAATTGGGAGACAATGCATGAATCTAACAAGAAAATTACTGAAAATCAATTAGAAATATTTACTTGTGTTCTTCAAATTCATGAACATCACAAGGAAGAATGGAAGAAGTTGTATATGGAGGCGAAGGCGTCAACTGTTGAAAATGTACTAGTCACTCCCACCAAAGGCACAACTGATAAATGAATAGACAACTTTGTAATAAAATGTCAATGTTCATGTATTTGTTATTTTAGAATAAAAAGTGAAATATGTACTCTTTCTTCGATCTTTAGTGAATACTAAATTATATATTTCACATTATATTACACACAATTTAAATTTGTGGGGAGAATCTTCTTTACAACTCTGAATGTTGACAATATAGAATAAATATATTACTAATAATTTAGAATATATATGTATTATTAATTCAAAATGTTGTTTAGTGTAAATATTTGAAATTGTGCAATCTATTCCATTTATAAATTTATATGGAAACAAGTTATTAATTTAATTAAATATGTAATAAATACTTTAAATAATATATGTTTCTTATACAGTAAAATAGATTTCTCATAGTATTTATACATTAATAAATATATCACACTATTTAATAGATATCTCACACTATTTATACATTAAAAATATATTAAAAATTTGAGAATAATTTACTCCTACTTAATTCATCATACTTACCACAAAGAGAAAAATTAGATAGTTTGAAAAGTCGATATTTGAAACCCACAAAAGACCTATAGATTATTTCAATCATTTCACATTTAATTACTTTTATCCTTCACAACACAAATAATAATATAAAATGCACATATAATGATATAAATATAAAGTAAGAAAAATTTAAAACTTATAATACTTTAAATATGCTTACAATCATCAAAAGGAATGTATTTCTATGGGTTGGAACCAACCCCTAGGGCATTATATAAAAATAGATTCCATAACCTCATATACATGAATTTTAAAAGTTTTTAATTCTAAGATACAAATTATCTGTTAAAATAGTTAACAACTTCACAACATGACAACATACTTAATTGTATTCCACCATCAAATTTGATCTCATGTATATATGTAATTATAGGCCTACTCTACATTCCATACATTTTCTTTCCTTTAAGACTTATATGCATTTCATATATTTACTTTCCAAACTTCAACCTGTTATTTCCTATGATACATTTATTCTGCATATGTAACACTTAACATTACGGATTAGAAAAAATATTCATGGCTTTATATCGTACATGTAATAAAAAATGTATTGTAATTAAGGACATTCAACACTCACTTCACGCATACACTAAGTTGTTCAAAGACAATCGGTGACAGGGATATGTTTCATCCATATTCAGACCACCTGGAAAATAAATGATCATTATGTTATTATTTTCCTCGCATATCTAAGTTTCTTGCGAATGTCACATTCTCATCAAGAATTCAATGTTTTACCTTTAGGTTCCCCTTGTTGTGTTTCTATCCTACTTTGCACGATTGGTGTCAAGAAATTTTAAGCCTTCATATTCTTTAGCATGATTTTTCAAATCGTCTTTAATGGATAGCCTCTTAGTCGCACCATTGTGACGTCTTTTACTCGTACTAAACCAGGGACGCATGCGGGAGTTGGTTGTATCGTTGACATGTCCTTTGAAAGTAAAATCTAGTGTATTTGATGATTCTAGGTTTCTCTTAAATATCTGAACACATTCAAAGTATGTCCTTGATATGTCCATATGTGTTTGGTGGTGTATCCAACAATGACTTCAAGAAGTCGTATGCATGTGTTTAGCATAAAATTTGAATTTTTTTCTAGCATTAACCCCCTAGCCCCAATTGTTCCGAGAGTACTTGTGACATATAACACAATATAGAAATTTATTTATACACTGGATTTTTTCAACCTCATTATATAATTGAAAACCAGCCTCATGCCATCCATGAATGTCAACCGTTGTTCTTATGGACAAAGGAATATTTTGGCTACTACGCTCATTTGTAACATTCAATTATGGATACACATTATCACCTACATATGAATGTAACATAAATTCAACCTTATTTTTCACAGAAGAAACATCACTGTAAATACAAACACCATTTAATATGTTTGTTGAAAAATAACATATGAATTAAAATAAATGCATTACCATCAAGCCATGTTGGTTACTCTTTCCTGGACACTACAAAAACTTCACTACCACCATCATGTTCACAACAGTTGACCATGAAAAGGCATTACCACCTACACATGAATGTAACATAAATTCAGGCTTCTTTTTTACGCAAGAAACAACACTGTAAATAAAAACACCATTAAATAGGTGTGTTGATAAATATCATATGAATTAAAATAAATGCATTACCATAAAGGCTTGGTGGTTACTCTTTCCCGGATGCTACAAAAACTTCTCTACCGCCCTCGTTTGCAGATAGTTGCCTGTGAAAAGGCATTACCATGAAGTGTCAGTGACTGTTGATGTGGCGAGAAGGGGCCATCTAGGAACATGTCTTCATTTACAGTGCTTTGTCTCTGCATATGCATTGGCTCCTGCACGTAAATAGAAAACAATTACAAAATGATATTTATTTCGTTGTGACTTATGCCTAGCAATTGACATAGGTACTTGGCAACATACAATCATATTCAATTACCTACCACTTCTAGTTCTTGAGAAAATGACATCAAACAAACATCACCTGTGAAAGTCCAATTCCTTCAACACCTGCTTACATGTGTTTCCTCTGGTAGTCCTAAGCACATTCACATACGTCTAAGGCACCACGTTTCCTTACCAAATACCTATTATTTCTATTTTTTTGGCTCCTCATCCACAATTCATGGCCATCAAGATGAAGCGCAACACAATTTATATCTGGAATACTTATGTTTTCCCTCTCAAGCACTTTCAGTAGTTGTCTTTATTTTTTAAATTTGGTCAAGAAGTCTGGATTATTGTAACTTTCTCTTGTGTTTGTAAAATGGCTCCACCCTATACACAAGTGTGTAGAACAAACGGTCGATCTGGTGAGTACATTATTTTTTGCCTATCACACAAGTATCTAATCTTCAAATAATAGTGGTAGGCCTCGATGGATACATTTGTTTCCCGATTTGCGTGGGTGAAGTTTCTAAAAAATATTGCCCACATGGTTATCAAGTGACACAGATTGAATATCAGAAACACTATAAACCACGTGTAGTTATTTAAGATGAAAATTAATAAAAAACACATGTCAAGGCTTGTACTCGCCCATATGTCCTTCGCTCTCGCTCCAAGTCTTCTTGAAGTACTTGATGAATTGAGTTTCCTCTTTGAATTCATCAAGGAAGTATTGAATCATTTGAAAGGTGTGATCTTCATGCATTCTCATACCATGCATGATGGTACCTTAAGTCTTAAAAATATTCTACCTCAACTCCTTACTAGAATACTTGTACATATTTTTCAACCAGGCCCTGTGCACATTGCATAAGAATAACAATACATGACAACTAAAAACACACCTAATGGCTTGGATTTCAGCTGACACATCATCTGTAATGAATGTATTGATCTTCCAATCGACACAAATATTTTTTCCTCATTTCTTGACTTCTGCAAACCACCTGTAAATGTCTTTAATCTTATTCGTCGATGAAATGGCCCATGCTATGGGCACCCCGGCCTCTTGCTCATAAAAAACAAGCAAGGTGTATAATTAGTACTACAAGGAAAATGACATCAAAGGTTAGCATGGAGATTAATATAAAAGAAAAGGAAAATTATTAATGATACAGAAATAACGAAACATTTTTAAAATTATTTGGATTACTTACGCCATATTTATTCGTGGAAAATGTCAAATCCATGGAGATTATGGAATTGTTTGAAAGTTGTACCATTCTCTCACACCTTCATGGTATTTTCAACCCCATAATGAATGGAACGATGGTTCCACTTGGTCATTGATAGTAGAAAAAGGGGTCTCTTTTCTCCACATGCCATAAATTCACGTTCATGACATCATCAATGTGCTTTTGAGACCTTTTAGAGTGAACTCTTTTCCATGCATTTATCATATCCTTTCTTGTCAGGAATTGGTCCTTATTTCTCAACATACCCACAAAGAATGGATCCTCCATATTTTTTTCATACACCATGTCCACAGGAACACCCATTAACAAAAGATTTTCAATTTAACTTTTTCATTCGTTTGACAAGTACAGGGCAATAACAACACGAGCGTCTAGTGTCATTTTTTCCATGACAACACTCACGGTTTACATCACAGTGAAATAAATTATTGTATATTATTATCGCCACCATCGGTCTCCCACACATCACCTTCACATTGAAGTGACATTGGAAACCCATTTTTATTTGATGCATCTTCACTCTTTCACTTATTGTTGGCTTATTTATCTTATCCTCAGGACCATATGAACACCAATAGCTGTAATTAAAAACATTAACATCGAATGTTATAAAAATGTTTAAGAAAAGCACATACAAAAAAGAAGTGTTAGAAAAGGTTCGAACCAAGAATTTTTCTTCGTTTTATGTGGTTTAGGGTCAACTATATCATATACGTTGTGATGTGTGCAAATGAAATTAGTTTCAAAATTTTCTATGAAACCTTTTGGCTTTACAAATGCATCGAGTCTTCCAAGTGAGATGGTTGCACAAAGGTTGATGTTAGACTCATCCCCGATTGGGGTCCATTCCAATTATTCATTCGAGAATTAACTTTTTTCCTCTACTATCTCTTTGACAAGAAGATTTTACATGATTTCTCATTTGAGCCTCCTTCACATCCTAATAATTATTGCATGAAGTTGGCATCGTTAATGAAACAACTATTTCATACTTTCCAAATAAATTTTTGAGTTGTGATTGATCATCATCAACATGAATACCATTTAAAATCATTGGAAGCATATTAATTTTTGGTTGATTAACATATAATCCCTATACTCTTAAATATACAAAATGCCACCATACTTTCCAAGACATATAATATTTGTCATTTTTTATAAAACTAATTCTAAGAACCACTTATTTATCAATAGTTTATACAAGCTACAATGTGTTTGCCATATAAATATAAGAAAATAATTTAACATTCTACCTTTAAATAGAAGATAGCTCTCCAAAATGTGATGAAAATTTGGCCTAAGAGAACGTAAATGAAAAAACACTTAGTAGAAAAGAGGGTATTCAAATGTAAAGAAAAAAACAAACTACATGACTAACTAGCTGCTTCTAGTGCACAAACATATCACAATATGATCATCTATGAAAACATGATTTTCATTTCCTACACTCAAACTTGTAAATAAATAATGTTTTTCTTATAAAATAAGGCAATACTCAAGTGTAATAATATGATATAAGCTCACTTTTATTTCTAATGTTTTATTTTAATGAGTGGAGATGTTGGATTGGAAACCTCGTTCTCGTGCAAGTGAATGCACCAATACTGAAATCCAACTAGCAACCTCAAAATATGGAGGGCTTAAGGAGCCTCGAATGTGGATGTAGATCCACGGGTGCCAAATAGATGGATATGTGATAATGTCTGTAAAACTGAAATAGATACGATTAGATAGATATATGTGGGGGTTACCTGGACAATGTCTAGTTCTAAGAGGTTGTTAACTCCCTTGGAGGATGTCAACCCTCGTGTCTAGAAAGATAGAAATAAATGATGAACTATAGATAGAATGCAAAAGTAGAGAAGTACAATATGCCAAATAAATGGGATGAAGAGGTTATTGCAAGGGCATATGGATGACATTATGGTGCCATAAGTGGCATCATAAGAGAAAGATGAGGATGATATGAGAGAAGTTAAAATATCAACAATTATTCGCTATCCTTTCTTACTTGCTCAAAATGAAGGGGGAAGGATTCTATAGTGGAGAACGAGACTTTAAAAACTTATAATGCTTCAAAAGAAGTTATCTAGCACTCTTCAAACTTCAAACTTCAAAAAGAGGGGGGAGGAATATATTTATAGCCTAGAGATGGGGTTAGATTAGGGGTTATCAAGTAATCAAGGTTGGACAAAGTAACCCTGGTTAAGTGAGTGGGGGGACATGATTTGAGGGAGTAGGTGGAATTATGGATTTGATGTGGATTTGATTTTATTGAGTGGGGTTCATGATTTGAATGGTTTTTGGATTATTTAATTATGAGGTGGAATGATATGACTTAATTGGAATATTTAGATAATGAGGTTTATAGTACTAAAAAGGGGATCAATTAATCAATTAAGATTGATTAATTGAACATGTATTTTTGGTGGGAAATGGGATTTTTTCAAATTGAGGGGGGGAATGGATTCAAATGGGTAATCCTAATAAGGAGAGAAAATATCGGGGTGAAGGAGAGGAGCTACACCAAAAATTGGTGTCTACATTTACCCCTTTTTGATGAGTGGTTTGCGTTGGGAAAACCGTGAGACAAAAATGATGAAAAGATTATTGATTGAGTGTTCCCCCTCAAAACTTTGAATTAACAACATAAAGGAATTCAATTATGAGTTTAAAAGAGATACATGGTAAAGATCGGATGAGTGAAGAAAATATGGAAAAAATGCATGAGCAAGGAAATATGCCCCAGGAAAAAAGGATGTAAAAATAATTTAAAAAATATGGCGGTGACTTCAATATCACATTGGTAGAGGATAATTGCATGGTCTCAATGGAGACGGGTGACAACGTTCTACAGACCAGTGAGTGGGTGAAGATCACTGCAGTATGAATGTAAACTACGATGACCAATGGGTCATAGGAAAACATTAAAGTATGTGTACAACTAAATTTGAAAGGTATGTGAAATCCTTCGTATGTGAGGAATCGAGCGAAAAATCATGCATCTGTAAAAGGGACGAGGATGAAAATTATGAATCCCCAGTACAAGGCATGAAAAGCGTCTGGATAGGTGAGTTGGAATACAAATGGTGATATAATATGCCCCATGGGAGGGGATTAATAGTTTTGAGTCATGGAAATGGTGGGGAAGATTACAATCGACGTTTGCCAAGAAAAAATTAGAGTAGGAACTTGCGAGGAAAATGTTGGTAGTCGATGGCCATTATGGTATCCTCGAAGACAAAAATACCATGGGAAGAAATGAAGGTGGATATAGGGAGAAGATCAAAGGGCCCAGGTTATCGTGAGGAAAACCAAGGTAAAGAATATGGAACAGACCACATGGAAATGCATGTGGATGGTGGGATGATAAAAAATATGGGATAACCCTGAAGAGTTAGGTTATTAATGGGGAAGTAAGAAGGAAAATGTGAGGTAAAAAGGGGAATAAGATGATATCAGAGGAAGTGAAATGAGATGAGGATGTAGAAAGGAGGAGAGGACAACAAAGAAAATGATGTAGAAGAAAGGAAACCAAGAACAAAGATATTTGGTGAAGAATGGGTAGTATCAGAAATGTAAAGAGGAGCTAGAGGGGAGGAATGATACAAATGGGAAAAGATAAAGAGATGCATGAGATGAGGATACAAGTGATTATGAGAAAATAGACAAAGCATGTATGATGAAAATGGTAAAGATATTGAAGAGGATGAATGGAAGATGGAGAGGTGGGTAAGAAGTGACAAGAAAGGGTGGAGGTGGAGACAAGGAAGGTGAGTGAAGAGAGAATGGGGGATAGGAAGAGGTAGTGTTGGGGAGGGGACGTTAGGAGGAGCCCAGTGATAATAGTTTTTGTATGAGGATGGAGATGAAAAGGTGGGGAGGAAAAAGGAGAATGAGGATGTAGGAAGTAATGCCAATGAAGGGATGTTAGGATAATTCCCCCACTGATAATGATCAGTGTGCATAGAGTAAGGAAGGAATGAATATATAATGGAGGAAGTTAAAAAGAGTGAACATGGCTACACAAGATGGGGATGAGGGAATTTTAGGATAATTCCACCAATAATTATTAGCAAAAAAGATGATGATGAAAGAGTGTTAGGAGAAGACCATCAAAATGGCAGCTAGACATGGGGGTAGATATGTGGGAGAATTCGAGAAGATGAAGTGGAAAGAGTAAATAGAGGAGGGATAACTGAAATACTGCTAAGATGAAGGTGAGGAGAGGATGTAGTGGATGAGAATGAATGATGGAAAGATGAAGAATCAAGACATGAAAAGAATGGAAAAAAATGGTATGAAGGATGATGGATCAAGAAGGAGAAAATGGGGGAAAGGAACATGATGATAAGAGGAAGATAGGAGATGCACTATGTGATATGATAGGTTCAGAAAGGAAATGGTATTTGGAAATTTTGGTTGGTAAGGAAGACCAGGAGGAAGAAACAATCAACAGGGGGAATAAAGAATGAGGCAAAGGAGAATTCCAGAATGACAAGTTGGGCTTAAGTAGGACCCTTAAGTAAAATTCCATGAGATGAAAGTGGTTAAGTAAGAGTGCCAAGTGAGGGATAATGGAGATGAAAAGTGGGAAAAGGGGAGGAGTATTTGCGAGAATAGAAGAGGAGGTGAGAGGATGTGATGGTGGGGGTTAACGAAAAAATGTGGATGGTGAGGATGTTTAGTCATGGGTGAGTTTAGGATGACATATCATCCTTAAGAGGGACTCTTAAGTAAGATCGCTAAGTTGAAGAAGAAGAAAAATGATGAGAGAATGATCGACAGAGTTGATAGGAAGAGGGTATGACAAAATGGATGGTGGAGGGGAACCCTTAAGTAAAATTTCCATACCACGAGAGTGTGTAAGTAACATTACCAAGAAGAATATGAATACTATGAAGGATGAGAAAAGAGTGAGTGGTGTATTCCAAAGTGGAATAAGAGGTGAGAGGAGGTGATAATAAATAAAAAAGGAAACAAAATACTGTAACATGAATTGATGGAAGGAATATATGCTATGTAGGATGGAGAGTGTGAGGGGAATCCTTAATTGGGATGCCCATGTGGTGAGAGTGATAAAGCAGATGTGATGAGTAGAAGAGGCAGAGTGGAAAGATGTGTGTGGTGGTGATTGTTTTCTGATGAAAGAGGAGATGGTGAAGAAGGTTCTACAACAGGAAGATCTTAGGAAGAGGGTATTTCTAAACCAAAATGCCCACATGGAAAGGGTGATTAAGTAAGATCACCAAGCTGGAGGTAGATGAGTAGAAATTGGAAGTAAGGATGAATGGATCAAATGCATGGTGACCATGGTGGGGATGAGGATTTTTTGTATAACGAATGCTACTTGAGAGATATCCTTAAGTAGGATTCCCAAACTACAAAAAAGATCAAGTAGAATTCCCAAAATGAAAAGTGTATTAGCAGGAGCAGCCATAGATATTAACCGAATATATGAAATTATGGATGATTGTAAGATATGTCATCCTTAAAAGGAATCCTATAGATATATAATTCATGGTCCAAAAATTTATATGGAAGAATGCACTTTTTGATAAAAGATGACCTAAAATGACACAAAATCATAGTAAGAGGCATACAGATAAACCATGCTTCGAACTAGATTGGAGGTAAACAAGAAAGGGTACCACTCAAGGCATTGCACTTTCAGCCAATAGCATATGTTATTATATAACCAATGATGGTTAGTTATACCAAAAGAGCATGAGAGAAATATGGATGAAATATGCTCATAAACCTAATGTTGACATGACAAAGATAATTCTAAATGTAACTTGTATGCGGGAGGAGGGAGCTCCATAAGCGGTTGTTCCTAGGACTATACCCCATCTCTGAGAAAGGGGAAGATGCAAATTGAACAATGTGGGAATTCTGCAATGTATATGAGAAAGTTGATCGATGTGGGAATATTTCTTAGGATATTATGATGCATAGAAGGTTGATCAATGTGGGAAGCCTTCACTGCCATGATATGATAGAGTAACCATCCTTCGAGGTTATGGTATACTTTTTTATTTTTCTTTGGGATTTTTCACTTTGTTTTTAGATGGAAGGATTAGATATGCATGATAGTTGTCCTTCGAGGGAGGAATATATTTTTATTATATGCTTTTGTGAACAATTTTCCTTTAAGGAATCAATCTGTTGTAAGATAGCATAGGAGAAGAGCATTTGTAATTGTGACTTTCTTTTCTTTTTGTTCATTTTCTTTGTTTGATGGGGAAGAGTTGGGTATAGATAGGTAGACCACTTAGGATGGGACGATGATCGTACAAGTGACACCCCTGGACTTGTTGCGTATTTTCGATAGGTAGATAAGATGATGATGGATGTAATGATCATGGAGTTCTCACCAAAAAGGGAGAACCTATCCATAAGAACAGTGCTATGGACAGAGTCATGGTGCCCATATTTAAGGTCATGACTAGGAAAGTGACGCAGACCACATAATTCCAAATCATTATAGTGATAGATGGAAGAGGTTCATGATGGAGGAATGATCTAAGGATATAACTAATTGCTCATTGGTAGATATGCTAACAATAGAAAGGTGTCAAGTGCAATACATTAAAAGGTTTTGTCTCTGGTTTACTAGCAAGGGAAGCTAAACGATAGGCCCCAGACCCATACAAGAGTGATAATGTAGGGTCCAATCTAGTTGGGAGAATATGTTCCATGTTGGCTCCTTTCTAGAGTGTGAACGAAAGATAGGATAATGTCTTAGGGGATGAAAACAGGATATGATAGGATACGATGATATAAATGATCGAAGATAAAAATTATGTGATATCCTTGAGGAAGTGAACTAAATATGGAACCCCATAAGAAGGGAAATGTATGGCCAAAATTGTGGACTTAAAATGAAAAACATGGTCTCTCAAGGGAGAGATGAATATGGCCACAAAATTGGGCTTTAAAAAGATATGAGGATTTGGACAAGATTAATTTGGAACTAAGATTGGATGAGATTAAATAAGGCGATGTAAAAAAGTGAAGTCCCCCAGCATCAATGGGGTTGTATGGATGGATAAGAGATGAATTAATGCGGAAGGGATGTTAAGGATGAGGGGAGGATGTCCCCCTAGTGAGGGAGATTATATTAGATGTGGATGAGTTAGTGGATATCGAAGGAGTCTAGATAATATTGTTTTGGATTTGGATTGGATAAACGGTTGGAGACCACAAGGGTGATTGGTAAGATAAATAGTATCGATGAAAAATGAAGGACCTTTAGTAGGAGGAATTTCATGTGTACGAGAGATGTTAAGGGATGACATGGATGGAGGAATTGTGGGAAACCCGATGGATGGGATACGAATTGGATTAGATGTAGATGGAGAAGGATGTTCCCCATGAATGAGGAAATCATCTTTCTCAATAAGGTTATGGATAATTATTTGAAAGGCCTTATAATTTTTAATGTCATGTCCTAGGGTACGACGATAAGCACAACTACAATTGGGATTGAACCACGATGGCTTTGGAATATGGGGATTAAAAGCTTTAATGGGAGTAATCGTGATGGTAGATATTCAAATTTAATGTCAAAGGATGTCTGCATAAGACCTGTTGATCAAAGAATACTTGTTAGAGAACACAAAAGGAGCCCGCATGGGAGAGAAGGCCAAGATCAAGGGCACATAAGGACTTGTGCATGGAAGGCAAGTTTAGCATTCAGGACTTCGCTGATTTTGAGCATGATGACCTATTTTTAGAAGATGGCATGTGAAACACACCAACGATGCAGAGACGTGTGCGTCATGCATTATCTATTTTTGGAGGATCAAATCAAAGTGTTTTGCATGGAGACGAGCTAAGAATATGATTAACACTTTAGTTAACTGTAAGAGGCCTATAGATAGCACACTTACATGTGTGGCTATGCCTATGAATGGTGCGTGGCTATTAATAGCATGCGGCCTATTTCTGGAATAGATAAGCAGTGAAGGGAAATTCCCCACCCTATATATATGAGTGTGACGGATGTGTCAAGATATAGGGATAAACGCATATGACTGAATTATTGTATCAGATCCATACACGCATTGGTATCGTTTGACATTATTGTAAGGAGCTTCTGTGTTTATTAATAGATGGAAGATATTAGCCGAATCTAAGTGTCATTCTTGTGTGTAAATGAGTAGTGTATGTTATTAATTCAATCATGATTATTGTTTAACGCTTGTTCTGTCATAGATTTGAATGTAGCATACAATGTAGAATGATATATTAGTTATGAATCTATGTGTTTCTTCTTTCATCACGCGAACATCCTGCTACAACAACCCTAAAGAGGGACTTGGTACATTTATGCGCTTCGGGTGAGTGCTCAGTCTGGGCTGAGTGATGTGCCAATGCGTCTAAGGAGTTATCTAGTAAATTCTAGGCTGCAACATTGGTTCTGTTGCCGAGACCTCTTTTTCAGTTGTTTTCAGGATGGTTCACGATGAAGACATACCGGTTAACTCTAGAAATTATTGAGGAATGGATACATGATCTAGAGGAAAAATATGAGTAGCAGTTTAGCAGTGGATTTGATTTTAACGCACACACTTGGGTAGAACATAATCTATATGATAGCTTATATGAGAGATTTTTCACCATCTTTCCAATAGAATTATATGAGTGACTTACTGCTTATGCATCTCAACAGAATTGGAGGTATCGTGCACTTTTTTGGACACATGAAGAATTTCAAGCCCTTTATGATGATGATTTGATCTAGACTCGCGCTGTGGATATGTGGTTTCATTGTGTTCTAAATAGTTATATTCTGGAATATTCAATTTCAATGTACTCTTTCCCAGAGGTAGCTGAATTTCAGTTTTTGCGGTATCCAAGAGGAGTATATTTTCAAGGTATCCCACTAGTGGTCAAGATCTTGATGGTAACTTTGAACCTAGAGAGTAAACTGATGGCTAACTAAACTTCACCATGCACGAGGGTAGGAACAGGTTTTGTGAAAGATGGCAGACTTAGCAGTAGAGAGGTAGAGAGAGGAAAGGCAACTTAAGTTTAATGAGGTGCGCAAGAGGGAGATATAGAAGCAGTGTTACGTTGCATAAAGTATGGCGTTGAGGAGAGAGATGGCTCATGAAGGATTTATAGCTCACGTAGAAGACATGGAGCCAGAGCATCATGAACTCCCCCATCTTGTAAAACATGACAGAGATCCCCCCTCGGCCTCACACAGAAGTGCACCAGCAGAGACTACCTGGACCATGGGTGCACATCTTAATCCACCTAGTGACCTAACCCTTTGATCAGGGGATCATTTTTTAAAGTTCCCAAAACATCCCTAAATGGTGTCAGTGTAGAAGATCATCTTGAGAGCTTTCCAATGACTGTAAGAACGCGACAAACGGACATCGGGAGCTCTAGTTATGTTCGGTCAAAGTTTGGTAGAAAGTCAACTCTAGTCAACTGGTCAATAATGGACCAATCGCACTGCGACACGTGGCGAAAAGGCAAAAGGGAGTTGTTTTTTTTTGGTTTTCGATCACCAGTCTTCGACGAGCGTAAAAATGGTGCACGAGAACAAGAGGCTCAACTTTTATTACGGAGGGGAGCCCGGCCGCTGTGTGGACTATGGTATTATCGCCAACGTGGTGGGTCCACAAGCCACCACGTGGCTTGCCACCACTCGTCGAATTCGATAAAATTTCCTATCGGGAGACGACAAGTGGAATATATATATTTGACCGAGTTCAATTATTTACATACCACATTACATGGGTCGAAATTATATCCAAAAACCATATTACATTTCCCACGCATTTCATTATACCACATTCCACGCATTATATTCTACCTTGATTTTGGCACCTAAAAATAAAATCATTCATGCGCCCTACACATCAGCCAACTAATGCGCCTCATTCCAATCACACTGCGACACGTGGTGAAAAGGCAAAAGGGAGTTGTTTTTTTTTTGTTTTCGATCACTGGTTTTCGACGAGCGTAAAAATTGTGCACGGGAACAAGAGGCTCAACTTTTATTACGGAGGGGAGCCCGGCCGCCGTGTGGACTATGGTATTATCGCCGACGTGGTGGGTCCACAAGCCACCACGTGGCTTGCCACCACTCGTCGAATTCGATCGAATTTCCTATCAGGAGACGACAAGTGGAATATATATATTTGACCGAGTTAATTATTTACATACCACATTACATGGGTCGAAATTATATCCAAAAACCATATTACATTTCCCACGCATTTCCTTATACCACATTCCACGCATTTTCCTTATCTAATTGTCCACGCATTATATTCTGCCTTGATTTTGGTGCCTAAAAATAACAACATTCATGTGCCCATACACATCAGCCAACTAATGCGCCTCATTCCAATCGCACTGCGACACGTGGCGAAAAGGCAAAAGGGAGTTGTTTTTTTTTTGTTTTCGATCACCGGTCTTCGACGAGCGTAAAAATGGTACACGGGAACAAGAGGCTCAAATTTTATTACGGAGGGGAGCCCGGCCGCCGTGTGGACTATGGTATTATCGCCAACGTGGTGGGTCCACAAGCCACCACGTGGCTTGCCACCACTCGTCGAATTCGATCAAATTTCCTATCGGGAGACGAAAATTGGAATATATATATTTGACCGAGTTAATTATTTGCATACCACATTACATGGGTCGAAATTATATCCAAAAACCATATTACATTTCCCACGCATTTCATTATACCACATTCCACGCAATTTCCTTATCTAACTGTCCACGCATTATATTCTGCCTTGATTTTGGTGCCTAAAAATAACCACATTCATGCGCCCTACACATCAGCCAACTAATGCGCCTCATTCCATGGCTAAGGTGGCTCTTAAGCCACTTAAACAATGCGCCCACCTTCTATTTAAAACCTATTCCAAGATTCTATGCGCCCAATGTGGGATAAAACACTTAAAAGCATGCCTAAGGAGAAGGAGGAGAAGTGGAGGGGATTGGAACAGCTGACCTCCCATGCAAAATTTTAGGTGCCTAACCATTGCGCCACTTGTTTAGAAACAATATAAAAGGAGCTTTATTGTATTTGAATAGCATTGGTGCAGGTCTGTGTAAAAGCCAGAAGAGGAGGCAGTCTCAGAGAACGCCATTTTTGAAGGCCTTGCACTCAGATTGGGACCTCGGAGTAAAAAGATGAAATGTAGAGAATTCTGAGAGATTCCAACCATATAATATTTGATCTTTTTTGTTGAGTTTTAACCTGTTTTTGGAAGCTTTGAATGCATATTTTAACAGGGATCTTCAAGACAACTAGTTGGAAAACATGAATTTCAATGCACTTCTGGTCCGAATTGTGACTTGGTGTAAACATGAAAAGTGTTCAGAATTCAGATCTGATCTCAGATATATGATTTTTTTTCATATAATGTTTTTAAATCTCCATTTGTAGGTGTTTTTCTAACACAGTTGCAGGGAGATCACATTGTGAAAACACTGTAGGAGCCACGGATCGTTCTTGGGACAGTTTCTGCTATTTTTCAGAGTTCTTGGGACATTGATCAGCTCATTTGCAGGTTTTGATTCATTATTGGTTGTTTTTAAGAGTTATTGTACTTGCATTTCAATATTATTAATGGATCGGTTCAATCTGAACCCGGGGACGTAGGAATTTCCGAACCCCGTAAACAATCTCTTTTGTTATCTGAATGTTTCAGTTTTCTGATTATTTATTTGCTACACAAGTTTTCCAGTACTTCTATGGATGCATAATAATCAGAATTTAATCAATTTTTGGAGTTAAGAATACTTAAAATTGGTTAAGAAAATCACGATCTTTGAAAACTTTTAAAAGTGAAAAAAATACAACAGACAGTTTTCAGATCAAGTTTGGTATCAGAGCAGTTAGATTGCCGGATTAGCTTCTAATTGTGTTTGAAAATTTGGCTTCAGTTTCAGTATTGATTTCAGTATTCAGTGTGCAGACATTTTGGGGCTTGTTAATCTTCTTTTGCAGTGTGTAGTTTTGGAAGTACAGGTTGTGTTTGGAAGAACAGGGAATCATGGGCAAGTCATCCAAACAAGAGCAACTGGATGAGCTTGAAGCCATAAACCGCCAACTCCAAGAAGAAAACTACTTTCTTGAGAGCTAATTTTTATTCCTTAGAAGAGGAAATAGTGCGGTTAAAATCTGAGCCACAATCCTCTATAACCAAGAAAGAGGAGTATGTCAACAAGATGCTTGAAGAGAGCAAGAAGTTGATGGGCTTTGTTAAAGAGTTGCAGGAAGAAATACGAACCAAGGATGCCCTCTTGGAAAAGATGCAACAAGGTGAACACAAGAAGGAAATTCCTTCCAAAACAGATGCAGGTACTATGACAGAAGAATGCACTGTAAGTTGTTCACATTTTAATTCTTCCTCTCATTCAGTTTCAGATGTTCCTTTGGGTCAGTTTGAAAAACACACTAAGGGAATTGGGTCTAAGCTAATGGTTAAGATGGGATTTAATGGAAAGGGCCTTGGTAAAAATGGACAAGGTGATGCTAACCCAGTACAGGTAGAGGATCAGCCTCGGTTTGCAGGTTTGGGTTATTCTAGTGGGAAAATGGAAATTGGAGAAAGTTCCAAAGCAGCTGAAGGAAGACAAGCTTCCAACAGCCAAGGATCTACACCACTAGAATTGCAGGATTCCGCCATCAGGAGGAACAATGAAAGGTGTAAGAAAATAGGTAAAAGAGGTAATCAGATTCCACCTCCTTCCACTTACACTAAAAATAGCACTAAGGGAAAATAAAATCCTAAAACTTCTAATACACTCTTTCAGTTGGAACAATATAGCTTTGGTAGACAGAAATATGCTTTCCCTTGCACATTTTGTGAAGGTACTAATCATTTCTGTTGCATATTGTTGGAAGAGGAAAAATTTGATTAAGAAGTTAATGCCTTTTGTGAATGATAAGGCAGGTGCTAAAGACCAATCTCACCAAGGAAAGGCGAGAAATGGCAAGAATGTTACCTCTCCTAAACAGGGGAATCATTTTCGTAGACAGAGTTCTAAGAATGGTAAAATGGGTAAGATTCCTAAAAACAGGGAAGTTAAATTTTGTTCCCATTGTAATAGGAATGGTCATGATGTTAAGGTTTGTTGGTTTGTTCCTAAACAACAAAATTGGAAAGTTGTTAAAAAGAACAGTATTGTAAAACCAACAGTGCTAAACCTAACTAAAACTCATTTTGGTACTGAGGAGGTAAAACAACCAAAACGGAAAAACCCAAGTGATTGGTTTGGAAAAACACTCCTCAACTTTATATTTGCACTACAGTAAATTGTTGATAGTAGGCAAGCAAAAAAAATTTTTCAGAGCTATATTTTAGGGATTCCTGTTGATTGATAAGGATTTGTTCCTAAGTTGATATTTAAAGCTTTGAAAATGAATGGAAACAGCTGAAGAGAATATTTGAGTGATAGGTTCATCATACTCATGTTTTGTTTTCTCATATTGGTTGGTAGTTCCATTGTTGAAAACACTATGCAGGGATAGGCATCAGTAGCATGTCTAAATTTGAAACTTGCAGTTGTAATCAGCATAATCACAAAGTGTCAGTTGAACACTAGCTTCTGTTATAGATGGGTGTTATTATCTGACTTATTATTTGTGATGGCGATACAGTGTTTTGGCATATTCATGTTGATTCAGTTGTTGACTATAGCTATTTTTGGGCATTGATAGTCTATTATATTCTGATAGTGAATACTTGCAGTTGTTACAGTTTCAGATGGGCAGTGGGCACTAGCCTAATTGTGGGCAGTTTAGATGTCTTGTATACTGATCTGTGTTATGGAATTGTAATTTTTGGTAATCGGCCGTATCACAAAGTGACAGTTGAACACTAGCTTTCCGTAATAGAATGGGTGTTATTATCTGGTCAGTTATTTGTGATGGCATTACAGTGGGGTATGACAGTTCACAGTTGTGCGTAGAGTTGACAGGGTTGCAGCGTTTCAGTTGAACACTAGCTTAATTGGGTGTTATTATCTAATCGGTTATGTGACTAGCTAATCAACTATTTGCATTTATTTAACCTATAATGTTATTTTGGGTTCTTGTATGTGTTTGTGCAATGCAGGAAGAGATAGCATGTTTTTGTGGGTTGATACACATCTTTTTGTGGACAAAAAGCCTTTCTCAGTGGGGAGGTGTGATCAGGGGATCATTTTTTAAAGTTCCCTAAACATCCCTAAATGGTGTCAGTGTAGAAGATCATCTCGAGAGATTTCCAACGACTATGTAAGAACGCGACAAACGGACATCGGGAGCTCTAGATATGTCTGGTCAAAGTTCGGTCAACGGGAAAGTCAACTCTAGTCAACTGGTCAATAATGGACCAATCGCACTGCGACACGTGGCGAAAAGGCAAAAGGGAGTTGTTTGTTGGTTTTCGATCACCGGTCTTCGACGAGCGTAAAAAAATGGTGCACGGGAACAAGAGGCTCAACTTTTATTACGGAGGGGAGCCCGGGACATGCCGTGTGGACTATGGTATTATCGCCGACGTGGTGGGTCCACAAGCCACCACGTGGCTTGCCACCACTCATCGAATTCGATCGAATTGCCTATTGGGAGACGACAAGTGGAATATATATATGTGACCGAGTTAATTATTTACATACTACATTACATGGGTCGAAATTATATCCACTTGGTAAACCATATTACATTTCCCACGCATTTTCCTTATCTAACTATCCATGCATTATATTCTGCCTTGAATTTTGGCACCTAAAAATAACCACATTCATGCGCCCTACACATCAGCAAACTAATGCGCCTCATTCCATGGCTAAGGTGGCTCTTAAGCCACTTAAACAATGCAGGCTCACCTTCTATTTAAAACCTATTCCAAGATTCTATGCGCCCAATGTGGGATAAAACACTTAAAAAACGCCTAAGGAGAAGGAGGAGAAGTGGAGGGGATTGGAACAGCTGACCTCCCATGAAAAATTATAGGTGCCTAACCATTGCGCCACTTGTTTAGAAACAATATAAAGGAGCTTTATTGTATTTGAATAGCATTGGTGCAGGTCTGTGTAAAAGCCAGCAAGAGGAGGTAGTCTCAGAGAATGCCATTTTTGAAGGCCTTGCACTCAGATTGGGACCTCGGAGTAAAAAGATGAAATGTAGATAATTATGAGATGATTCCAACCATATAATATTTGATATTTTTTGTTGAGTTTTAACCTATTTTTGGAAGCTTTGAATGCAGATTTTAACAGGGATCTTCAAGACAGCTAGTTGGAAAACACGAATTTCAATGCACTTCTGGTCTGAATTGTGACTTGGTGTAAACATGAAAAGTGTTCAGAATTCAGATCTGATCTCAGATATATGATTTTTTTTCATAGAATGTTTTTAAATCTCCATTTGTAGGTGTTTTTCTAACACAGTTGCAGGGAGATCACATTGTGAAAACACTGTAGGAGCCACGGATCGTTCTTGGGACAATTTCTGCTATTTTTTAGAGTTCTTGGGACATTGATCAGCTCATTTGATAGGTTTTGATTCATTATTGGTTGTTTGTAAGAGTTATTGTACTTGCATTTCAATATTATTAATGGATCGGTTCAATCTGAACCCGGGGACGTAGGAATTTCCGAACCCCGTAAACAATCTCTTTTGTTATCTGAATGTTTCAGTTTTCTGATTATTTATTTGCTACACAAGTTTTCCGCACTTCTATGGATGCATAATAATCAGAATTTAATCAATTTTTGGAGTTAAGAATACTTAAAATTGGTTAAGAAAATCACGATCTTTGGAAACTTTTAAAAGTGATAAAAAATACTTGGGCCACACACAGTTTTCAGATCACCCTGAGTGACCTATCCATTATGCTTGGTTTTCTAGTATCTAGTACGAACATTAACCAGAAACAAATATTGGGAAGTATGAAAGTAGGAGTAAGTCAAGGAGCAAGTACATCAATGGCAGGACAGAGGCTAACTTCAATGATCATTTGGAGGAGTCATCCTTAGGCACATCATCTTAAGCCACAGAATGTGAGCACTAACAGAATTTTGGATTCACCTGGTGGGACAAGTG
The DNA here is from genome assembly GCA_019776745.2 of Taxus chinensis. Lineage (NCBI taxonomy): Eukaryota > Viridiplantae > Streptophyta > Pinopsida > Cupressales > Taxaceae > Taxus > Taxus chinensis. Next base: position 760,607,111 of record CM034153.1, read on the forward strand.
GAAGCTACCTTACCAGGCTATAGGGGTTCATCAATTTAGCACTATTGTCAGAGCACACTTTTGAGTACATATACAGGCACATATTCTAACTATAGGTGGTAGATCAAGACGTATAGGTGGTTCTAGTTCCAGTGGATCTAGTGGTTTTAGAGGCAGAGGGAACACAGGGGGTTTCCAGATCAGGTGGTCAAGGTCCGCAACAACCACATAATATTTATATGGAGATCATGTCTTCATCTCCCGGAGTATAGAGATATAGAGGATGCTGTCGAACATGTGCATATGTGTGAAATCTTGTGGCACACTAAAAGGATTATAGCTGCTAAGTGAAAGGAAAGTCAATTCGCTACTACATTACAGGGGCATGTGCACAGCTGGTATAAGAAGTTTGATGCATTTGATCAAACTTGTGTGGATTATGTAGCATTGATATATGCTTTCTTGAAAGAGTTCCATATCCCTGAGTTTGAGCATGGAAGACTATGATAGTGCACTCAATGATATCAAGCAAGGTGCTACTGAGAGTGTACATGAGTATGATGCTTGTTTTAAGGACAATTCTATCTAAGGTATCTTATGATATCCACCCTAGCCAGACATGCACAATGGTTCGTTGGAGGAATGATTACACCATTTAGAAGGGTGTTGCCTCACATAATGACATATGACGGATTGATGCATATGAAGAAGTGGAAGACAACCTTTTCATGTTGAGGTAGTTGGGAGCATTGACACTTGTGTTAGTCCATTTTTAGAGGCACAAATTACAGCTATGGCAAAATCAGTTAGAGAATCTATCAGCAAATTCAGCCCATGAAACGTTGCCTCAGGAATTTGGTTTACAGATTGTGAAGTGGAAGGTCACACCAAGGATAGTTTCCCTCGCAGATCTGTACACTCATTACTACTGGATCTGTGAGATCCTGTCATTTGAATCATGATGTTAGTCACTATCCTTTGTTACCAAGCACGTAATAAGGAAGAATGTATCTTGCTTTTGCAAGATTTACCAGGTCCATGACCCATGATACTGAGGATTGTCAGTTGATTGGTCAAGAATACAGGATGTCTATAGACATTGGAGTATGACAGACAAAGTATAACAGATAATTCTAAGGGTAAGAATGAGCACTAGGATTGGGATCATAATCAAATGCGCTATGACAGGAATGAGGGGTAATTTTGAAGGAGGTCAAGGTGAAAGGGGAGTGGTGGATATTGTGGTGGATATGGAGGAACAAGGCCAAGGTGGAGGAAGAGGAGAGTTTCCTCGTGGAACATGTTATACTCTAAATGGATCTCCTAACCACTACAGTATGCGTGAATGTCCTCAGAATAATGCATGTTCTTTCTCATCAAGGGAAGAACCATAGCTATGAAGAGTGCTAAAAAAGACATATATGAACCATCTGAGTTCAAAGCAACATAAGCAAGCCAAAACAAAGGCGTCGGGGATGTTTAGAATCCCACTTCACACGGTAGAAGATCAATGGATGCCCAAGATAGCAGAAGGAGTTTGAGGCATTGACAGTGAAGATTACTACATGCGTTAAAGTAACACGTGCACAAGAGAAGCATTGCACCAGAAGCCTACGATCACCAAGGAGGAGGTTGGGCACATGCAGCAGGTACCCAGATCTGTCTCATTAGAAGGATTTCTTTACCAGGATACCATGGAAGTGCTAAGGAATCTTCAAGGTGAGATACAATACATGATAAAGGAGCCATGAAGAAATCATCAAGAGACATTCCAAACTGATATCGATGACCCTGTGGAAGTGTGCAAGAATGTTGCGCCAAGAGAACATTATTCCACTATTAGGAAGTTGGTTGAAAGGGGAACACTCTACATGTGCAAGTCTTGAGACCGGATGTCAGATCTCTACATGCAAATCTTCCCCCTGATAGCATTGACTATGACAAGGAGATTACTCTGAATGTTGTTTTGAATGGGTGGCTTGTTGCACAACATATTGATCGATACATGTGCGGAAGTAAATGTGTTTACATTAGCTGCATGGGTCCAAATGGGGAGGCCTTCATTGCAGCCATCATCTAATCATGTTATTCATGGAAAACTGGACAAAGGCTACTCCCATAGGAGTCAGTTGAAGGATGCATCTATAACCTATATAAGGGGCCAAGTTCACTAGGGATTTTTGAGGTATTAGCACTTGCAGAAGCAGACAATTTTCCAACCTTGCTTGGATGCCCTTGGTGTTATGTCAATAATGCTAAGTTGAGATTCAATAAGGGATATATCAGCTTTGAAAAAAGTAGGAAAGGGTTGTGATACCAGTTGACATTTGGGAAGTCTACACCTTGCTATGTTGAGCCTCTAAGTGAGGAGAACTTAAACCAAATCTATGTACATGCATTTTTCAGGACCCAAAGGTCAATGAGCCACTTAAAAGAAGGCATCCTATAGTGGGAGGATTCTCAATCTATTAGTGATACATAGTGAGTATTGATTGTGATAATTTGGCTCATGGAACAGTATGAATTAGTAGGGCCCGTAAAGTAAAAAGAGTGGTTGCGCTCAAGAATAGTCATCTTTGTTTGATTCAACAAATAGGTAGCAGAGTGCCCTTGGTATACAAGGGGCAGAAGATCTTTCTTACCTTTTTAAAGGCCATGCAAATGCAGTGGGTAGATCAAGTTTAAGAGGAGAGATATGTTAGTATATACACTTGCATGGAACAACAGTAGCCCAATGGTGGGTAGTCCACAGAGATAATCTTATAAACTGGGAAGAGATTGGAATCAGCCAAACTATCTATCCAAGGTTTAGCTAAGAAACAATGCACCTACACAGACCTGCACTTATCATGGTGATCAAGCCCACATTCAACATCACATTTAGCAGTGTCAGACACTCTAAGGGACAGAAGGACAGGAAGCATTACCACCTTCACTTTGGGTGCATAGATTGTACTCTACAGGCTCCAAGGATGCGAAAGTGCCTAGTATGTATATGTAGAATTACATATGAGTCGACTGGGAACTAACAAAAACTTGGCTGCAGGGATGATCCAGACGATTTGACACTTCTCAACTCAACCTCCTAATAGAAGAGGCATTAAAATTTGCCAAGCGCTTAACCATGGGAGATAATGCAAAAGTAGAAGAGCATATTCAAGAATTCCATTCAAGGCGAGGCAGAGTGTCATCTCGACATGTTTTGAAAAGGAAGAAGAAATGGAGACTTCAAACTACTTGAGTGTGCTTGCCTTGTGAGAGATAAAAGGAAAGATGGTCTACATCGTGGATGATGAGGAGGGTTGAGAACTCCATGTGATATTGAACATTCACAAGGGGTGCAAGAGGTCTTGGACAGTGCAGACAAGGATGCGTCAGCACCTATCACATGAACCCATGAAGACAAAGAAGGTGAATAGCCAGCCGTTTAAATTGACTAAGTATGAAAGGAGGCCATAATTGGATACTGTTATCCAAAATCAGTCGATGCTTATTTTTGGCTAACTCCTCCTCCTTTTCCTTTGCCTGGTACTTAAAATGAAATTTTTTCACGTCTTCAGGGACTCAAAAATTTTTGGGTATGATTCATCAGATAGAAAATTTTCTCACCTTTCCAGAAAGGTAAAATTTTCCTCCTAACTCTTTGTAATTTTTGAGTTATGGCTCGGCACAAGTTTTTTGGGGAATTTTTCCCTAGACAGGCCCAGTAACCAATGAGAAGGTGCCACGTGGTAGGGTGGAGTGGCGGACGTTGGGGGGAAGTTCAAGTTTTGGCAAGCTTTGGTCAAAAGGGTGCAAAGGAAAATTTTGGCCTCGCCGGCCTGACGAAGGAAGGAAATGGGTTGGCACGGGCCCGCGGAGGAAAACTTGGCATTTAGCCCTTTGGGGGTTAAATGCCCAAAGTCAAATTTTAGCCTAAGGCCCGTGGATCATTTTGCAAAGCCACCACATGAGCCACTAGGCAGTGTGAGGAGTCAGAGGTCCGGAAATTTGGCTAAAATTTGCCAAAGTTTCAAGTCAAAGTGCAAAAGGAAAAGGTTGAAGGATTGCATCCCCACCAAGCAACCAAGAAGTCAGACACGTGTCACTGGGAGAGCAGAGCATGGGGAAATTTTGGGAAATTTTCCCAATGAAAAATCAAAAAGGAAAAAGTGAAGTTTGGGCCCATGATCCCATCAGCAAACCAAGAGGTGCCACGTGTCTCGGAGCGGCGGAAGCGTGGCGATTTTTTGGAAAGGTTTTTTCCAAAAGTGCAAAAAGTGAAATTTTGACCCATGGACCCATTTTCAAAATCTAATTTTTCCACCAAGTGTGCCCTAATTTGTGCCTCAAAGATTGCATTTGCCCAATTTATGCCCTATTTTTTTCCCTAAATCTTCAGATGGCCATATCTTTTGAATCTAGAGATCAGATTTGAACAAAATCAAGACTTTTTGGAAAGGTCTCGAGCCCATCTATGCATTGGAGGAATAAAAACATCATTTTTTGTAGGTTTTGATGGAGAAAATGTTTAAAAATGTATTTCATGCCTTTAATGCAAACCAGATTGCTTCAAATGAGTTGTTTTTGCTCAAATCCGCCATGGTTGCTTTCTCCCACACGCCAAGGATGAAGAATCAACTCATTTTGATGGAGGAAAACCCTAAAAATGTCTTCTCACACCATAAATGTCAAGATCAGATTGCTTTGAGAGTTGTGTTTCACCAAATTCATCATTTTTTCTCTCCAACACACAAAACAAAAGCAGAGGAGCTCGATTTGATGGATTGCAGCTGATTTGAAAGGGTTAATGGTGGGTGGTTGAGAAAAAGGATCATATTTTCTTCCTCCTCTGTTTTCCCTCTCTTTTCTTCAGCTATAAATGGAGGGGATGTAATCTATTGTAATGTTGGACATTTTCCTCTTGCAAGCTCTCTTTTCTTCCTTAGCAGGTAGATTTGTAGAGTTTCAGACCTCTCATATAGGCTGCAGCACATATTTTGTCCTCCTTACCATTGTAATGCATTGTATTAAACTTGGGAATGATAATGTGTGTTCTGTGATTGATTTTCCAATCCTCTCATGTGTTTATCATTGTCTTCTGATCTTTCATTACATTCTAGCAATCTGTGCATGTTCTATGTTACATTCTTATGATCTGTGTTTATTTGCAAAACAGAAGTTCCATCACTCCTTTGGTGTATCACCATTTTAGCTTAGTTTTGTTTCCCCTTTCTTGCACCTTTTAACTCTGTCTCCTTGGAATTTAGAGTAGGAATTAGTATTGAACCTCTGCAAATTCATGCATACACCTAAATAGAGGAGTAAGAACCAGCTTCAATCTGGAGATTTTTCTCACCTTGCAAGGTCCCACACCTTGGAGAAAAACTCAATGTTGTGCAATCACACTAAATGACCCAATTTTGGACTGTAGATCTAAAGGTCATTTTGGGGTGCTGTAGATTTTCACTAACAGTTTTGGCACACCCGGTGGGACCTTAGAGGTCTTCATCTTCATTACAACAAAGTTGATGTGTAATTATTGTAAGTTTCTTGCTTGAAAGAGCCCTGATTTGCACATCTGGTGACTCCAAAAGGATAGAATCAACTGGTTTCAGCATTCCAAGCTTGAAGATTCATGAGAAGGATCCAAACAAGGTCAAGGGCCAGAGAAGAAGGATTGTTCTGAGTATCTATAATTATCCCCAGAAAGAAGAGAAAGGGGAAGAAGGATTCAAAGGTCTCCATCTCCACCAAACAGAACTCTATCAACTCCTCCACCTGGTAGACCTTTCATCCAATCAACAAGGGTTCTCAGGCCAATCAGAATGGCACAACCCAATCCTTATGTCAACTTTATTGGCAGCATCCCACTTTCTCTCAATCCATAAAAACCAATTCCAATTGCAGCATTGAAGAACATCCCATACTTTACTGGAGAAAATCATACCACTATTGGTGATCATGTCCAAGACATTGCTAATGTTTGTGCAATCCATGAGATTGTTGAGATGTATTGTTGTCAAATTGTTGGCATCTTCATTCAAAGGGAAATCCTTGCAATGGTTTAGGATCCTTGAGGCAGGCTCTATCCACAATTGGAACCAGTTGTGCACAGCTCTCCATAACCAATTTGGAGAGAAAGGGGACAACTTATCTCTATTGGAGAAACTGAAAACTATCAAGAGAGATCCCAATGAGTAGTTAACAGACTTCAATTTCAGATTTCAAAGAACATGGGATAGAATCCCATTGGCAGTGAGGCCAACAGCTCAAGGTGCTTTCTTATACTTTCTCAAGGCTTTAAATTCTGACATTTCTATGTTGATCCAATCCATGGGAGGTATAACTCTACCTGCAGCTTACAACATCACCATTAGGGCTGAGAATTGTTTGAATCCAAGCTAGTAAACTTGCACCTAGGCCTCCTATGCCCTTATATCCAGAGTTGGGAAGCCCAAGTACTAGTCAAACACCTACTTTAGCTCCTATTCCCACTCCTAGAAACTAGAGTTCAAATGAAACTTCTACTTCATCCTCTAGTGCCTCAAATGAGCTCCAAGAAGTTATGAAACAATTGCAAAATTTGGGTAATGAGCTGGTTACGCTCAAGAGATAGCAAGCTCAAATTTTTAGGCCTTCTTATCAGCCTCAAACTCAGCCTAATAGACAACCATATCAGCCTAATAGGCCACCCAACCCAGCTGCAAATCAAAATCAAGTAAGGCCTCCTGCCAATAGACCATTTCAACCCTATAACCCCCATGTTGCATCTACCTCTAAAGCCTTAGTGCCAGTGAAAAATAATATGGCTCAAGAGTATGACTGGTGTTTCCCATGCAATGAACCTCACAGCCAATCTATGTGCTTCAATGGTGCTTTGAACCAAGCTTTAATGGTGACAACAACGGGTGTAGAGAGTGAAGCGAGTCGAGAAACAAACCAACAACAAGGGACATCTCAACAAGATATAACTCCAAATGAGACTACACTTGTGAATTGGCAGGCTGAAGATTTTTTTGGTGTGAATCAAACACCTTCTCAGAGTGTAGCAGCTAACACATGGTCAAAGAAGAGGAATATTGGTGAAGGGCAGTCATCAGGTCCAAGTGATTCACAACCTTTCATCACTCCACAAGGTGTTGGCAAGAAAAATGCAGTTCCAAATGTGCAAGGATAGCCCAAGCCACCTTCTAGACCAGCTCAAATGGCTAGATATTGTAGCCCATGTACAAGAAAATAATGTGTAGACTAAAGGGCAGAAAATAGATGGTTCATCCCCATTTAACATCATTGAACAAAATGAAGAAGACCAATGTGAACATATATATGTGGGATTCACTATCCATCCCAGGAAAAAGGGATCTATTACAAGCTGCCATGAAGAATTGGTCAACCTCAAATTAGCTAGCTCATATGCACAAGAGAAGGTACTCACAAATGTCACTCAGCCTTAGGGGAATCATGGAGGATAGCAAGGTAAAAATTTGAAGCCCCCTCCATTCTATGTTTCATTAATCATTGGGGATAAACTAGTACATAATTGTATGATTGATTCTGGGGAAAGTAGTTCGTGATGCCCAAGCAAATAGCTGATCATCTGGGCCTTCAATATGAAGTCATATCCAAGGGGGTGGTGTAATTAGATGGGACAATAGTAACAATAGTTGGGGTAATTAAATATTTGAGCCTTACTTTGCATGCATGCCCCAATGTCATTGTTTTGCAAGATGTGTCAGTGATAGATTTTCCACCACTCTTTGCCATATGTTTGTCAAGGGATTTCACAGCTAGAATTGGAGGCTACCTATCTGTGCTGACTAGTCACACATGTTGTTTAGGATAAGGTATGGAGCCAAGGCCACAATCAGGTCCGAACCTATTGCAAACTTTCACATAGAGCCTCATACTCCAAGCCCAATCAATGCCAACTGTTCAACATTTGATCAAGAGGATTATCCAAGCACACATGAAGATGACACCAAAGTTGGAAACATTCCATATTTGACTCTTGATGAATGGGCAAGCAAGGTACATGATTTTTATCCCTACAAGGAAATGGAGGAATCTGAACTAGGAGTCTATTACATGCATGAAGAAAATCAACCTCTTCCTAGCATCACCAAGCCAGACCATAGAGATGACAATGAGGTATGGAAGTTGTTCTTTGATGGATCAAGAAGTAGACAAGGTGTAGGAGGAGGAGCTATGCTTGTTTCACCTCAAGGCATTAAGTATTATTCAACTTTTAGATTTTAGTTTGCATGTTCTAACAACACTGTATGAATATGAAGCTTTGATACATGGATTGCATTGGTCAAGGAAGAGAGGCATCAAAAACTTACAAGTCTTTGGTGATAGTGAGTTGATTGTTAATCAAGTTAAAGGACAACATGCTGCCAAGAATGACTTGCTAAAAGGTTATAGGAATAGGGTGTGGGATCTCATTGAGGATTTTGAGGGCTTTGGCATCAACTCCATCCCTAGGAAAGAGAACCAAGCTGTTGATAGGCTTGCAGCAGTTGGAGAAAATTTTGATGTTGTGGAGAGTATCAAAAGAGATAAAAATGTAGCCAAACATCCATGTGATTGTGAGGCCATCAGTGCCAGAAAATAATGCAAGTTGGCAAGTGTTTGAGAGTGACCAACAAATCATCAATTTCTTGCAAGAGGAAGCTGAGTTCTCAGCTAAAAATCAGGAAAAGTTGGGACAACAGTATGGTGATCAAGTGGTACAGCTGAGAACCAACAAATTGCCAAAAGGACTTATGATTTTAGATTCTATCTTTAATCCTAATGATCAATTTAGGAAGGAGAAAGAAAACATCCAAGTCAAGGGAGAGGATTCAGAGCCCATCTCAGTTGGAGAAGGCAAGTCACTTCAAATTGGTAAAGTGGCAACCGAACAAGAAAGGTATGAATTCATGCAACTTTGCCAAGAGTTCCCGGATGTATTTTCTTGGAGCTATGAAGACTTGAGAGGTTTCAATCCCAAGCTAGCTCAACACAATTGAACTAGATCCAAGTGCTAAGCCCATCAGGTAAAAATAGAGACCGGTCAATCCACACATTGAGCCTCTCATGAAGAAGGAATTGAATAAGTTAATAGAAGCAAGTATCATATTCCCCATCAAGCATTCAAGTTGGGTTGCAAAATTGGTTCCAGTTAGAAATAAGAGTGGGGAAATCAGGTTGTGTGTAGACTTTAGAGATTTGAACAGATCATCCCTCAAGGATCACTACCCACTTCCTTCTATGGAGAAAATTTTGCAAGTTGTTGCTGGCTCTGAGAGGTTTTCATTGCTAGATGGTTATTCAAGGTACAATCAGATCATGGTAAAGGAAGATGATCAGTTCAAAACAGCCTTCACCACCAAATGGGGAACCTATGCATATAGAAAAATTCCATTTGGGTTGTCTAACACTGGAGCTACTTTCCAAAGGGAAATGGATATGAGCATTCAAGGGATTGATCAACAAAATAGTGTTGATATACCTAGATGATATTACTGTATTTTCTAAAAGTGCAGTAGACCATCTCTTTCATTTGAGACAAGTGTTCCAAAGATGTAGAAGATTTTGGGTATCCTTGAATCCCAAAAAATGCATATTCCTAGCTCATGAAGGCAAGCTCCTAGGCCACATTGTTTCCAAAGAAGGGTTAGCAATTGATCTAGAGAGGGTTAAAGAAATAAGAGCACTTCCATTGCCAAGTCATAAGAAGGCTCTTCAAAGTTTCTTGGGAAGAATCAATTTTTTTCGAAGGTTTGTTCCAAACTTTACAGCCCTTGTCAAGCCAATAACTATGATGTTGAAGAAAAGTATGGCTTTCAAATGGATAGCTGAGGGTAAGGAAAGTTTTGAGGAAATCAAAGAAGCTATCTCATGGGCTCCAACTCTCATTAACCCAGATTTCTCCAAAGACTTCATCCTTTATGCATTTGGTGGTGGTGATACAATTTCTACAATTTTAGTACAACAGAATGAGAAAATGCAGAGCAGCCAATTGCCTTCTTTAGCCAAAGCTTGGAGGAATATGAAGTGAGGTATTCCTTCATTGAGAAGCATGTTCTTACAGTGATTAGGAGCTTGAAGAAATTTAAGCATCTAGTTTCAAACAACAAGGTTCAACTGTTGGTTTCTCATGCAGGAGTTAAAGACTTCCTCCTCAACAAAGATCTAAATGAAAAACGTGCAGGGTGGATTACTTGTGTCATGGAGTATGACATTAAGATCAAAGTCACCAAGCTGGTCTAAGGAAAGGGATTGTGTGAGAAATTGGCCTTGAGTCAACCAATTGAAGCAAGCAAAGAGAAGAATGTTGTTTTGATGTTGCAGGACAACCAAGAACAAAGAGATGTTCAAGAAGAAAATGGTGGTGTGCTCACTCCTTACTGGACCCAAGACATAATGCACTTCTTACAAACAAGCCTATGCCCTCCAAAGATGAACAAAGCCAAAAGAAGACACTTCAAATTGCAGGCTATTCCGTATGCACTTATTGATGGTGTCTTGTTCAAAAAAGATATCAATGGAGTATTGTTGAGGTGCATTGGGACAAATTAGATTGAGAAAATGTTAGAAGAGTTCCATAGTGGATCAGTTGGGGGTCACTTTTCTCCAAGAGTGACAACTCTCAAGATCATGAAGGCTGGTTATTATTGGCCCAAAGTGTTTAGTGATTGTTATGCATGGATCAAGAGGTGTAAGAATTGTGCATTCTTCACAGGCAAAGAGAGGTTAGCAGCACTTCCATTGCACCCAATCTCAGTTGACCAGCCATTCATGCAATGGGGTTTGGACTTCATTGGAGTCATTAATCCAAACTCAAACCAAGGGCACAAATGGATTCTAATAGCAACAAACTACTTCACCAAATGGACTGAGGCGGTGGCACTCAAAGAGGCAAATGAATCCAACATTCTAGACTTCTATGAGGGGATAGCAACCAGATTTGGTATACCTACCACTATAATATCAGATAATGTGTTGGCATTCATAGGATCAAAGGTAACTGAGTGGGCTGTTAGAAATGGGATCTATTTGAGCACTTCATCAAATTATTACCCTCAAGGTAATGGCCAAGCTGAGTCCACAAACAATAATCTATTAAGGATCATCAAGAGGAATCTTGATGAAAATCAGAGGACTTGGCACACTAAGCTCAAATCAACTCTATGGGCTGATAGGATAACTCCCAAGAGATCCACATGTAACTCTCCATTCAGAACTTGTTTATGGGAGAGAGGCAGTTTTGCCTATGTCACTTGAGTTTCCAACATTGGAACTCATGAAGCAATTGGAATTGTTGGAGTTTGAGCCCATGGAGGTTAGATATGAAGAATTGATGGAACTCCAAGAAATCAGAGAGCATGCAGCCCAAAAAATGGAAAAGGACCAAGCATTGATCAAGAGAAGCTTTGATAAGAAAGCTAAGGCTATAACTTTCCAAGTTGGAGATTTAGTGTTGAAATGGGATGCAGACCGAGCAAAGCCAGGGAGGCATTCAAAATTTGATGCCATTTGGAGTGGCCCCTACATGGTCACAAAATGCAAAAACAACAATGCCTTCCAATTGTCTACATTGGATGGTGAGGAATTACAGATTCCAGTTAATGGTAATCCATCTAAAGCATTGCTACTAGAAGATAAACTTCTCACCTTGTACATATTAGCTTAGATTTTTTATTCCTCCAAGTGCTTATGCACATTGTTTTGTTGTAGCTTAGATTTACATTTCCCTAAGTGCTTTGGCACATGTTTTGTTGCCCCAAGGATGCATCTTTTGCAGATCATGTTCCAGGTCAAAGTGATTTTTCTACTCTCACAATCTTCATCTTAGAGATTTTCTAATGAATTGAGAGTAACAGGCAGTTAAGTTCATGACTCCATTGCCCAATGGATTGCTTTAGGCAGCTAGTCACTTCATCCAGCAGGAAGATGACCCCTCTGAGTCACCAAAAGTGTTATCCAAAATAAGCCCATGCTTCTTTTTGGCTAACTCCTCCTCCTTCTCCTTTGCTGGTACTTAAAATGAAATTTTTGCATGCTTCAGGGACTCAAAAAATTTTTGGGTATGATTCCATCAGATAGAAAATTTTCTCACCTTTCCAGAAAGGTAAAATTTTCCTCCTAACTCCTTGTAATTTTTGAGTTATGGCTCGGCGGAGTTTTTTGGGGAAATTTTCCCTAGACAGCCCACGGCCAATGAGAAGGTGCCACGTGGTAGGGTAGAGTGGCGGACGTCAGGGGAAGTTTAAGTTTTGGCACTTTGGTCAAAGGGTGCAAAGGAAAATTTTGGCCCGCCAGCCTGATGAAGGAAGGAAATGGGCTGGCGCAGGCCCGTGGAGGAAAACTTGGCATTTAGCCCTTTGGGGGTTAAATGCCCAAAGTCAAATTTTGGCCCAAAGCCCCGTGGATCATTTTGAAGCTGCCACGTGTCCCTGTTTGTAGCGGGAATCAGAAGGTGCAGAGGAATTTGGTTTTTTTCCAAAGTGAAAGAGGCACAAAGGAAAAAATAGAAGCATGCCCCTGCCAAGCAACCAGGAAGCTGACACATGTCACCAGGAGAGCAGAGGCGCAAGGAAATTTTGGGAAATTTTCCCAATGAAAATTTAAAAGGAAAAGTGAAGTTTGAGCCCACGATTCCATCGGTGAACCAGGAGGTGCCACGTGTCTCGGAGCGGCGGAGCACGGGGATTTTTTGGAAAATTTTCCAAAAGTGCAAAAAGTAAATTTTGACCCCATGGACCCATTTTCAAAATCTGATTTTGCTGCCAAGTGTGCCCTAATTCGTGCCTCGAAATTCATGCCCAAACTTTTTTCCCTAAATCTTTAGAAGTGGCATATCTTTCGATCTAGAGATCAGATTTGAACAAAATCAGACTTTTTGGAAAGGTCTCGAGCCCCTCTATGCATTAGAGGAATAAAAACATCATTTTTTTTACAGGTTTTGATGGAGAAAATGTTAAAAATGTCTTTCATGCCTTTAATGCAAACCAGATTGCTTCAAATGAGTTGTTTTTGCTCAAAACCGCCATGATTGCTTTCTCCCACATGCCAAGGATGAAGAATCATCTCATTTTGATGGAGGAAACCCTAAAAATATCTTCTCACACCATAAATGTGAGATCAGATTGCTTTGAGAGCTGTGTTTCACCAAATTCATCATTTTTTCTCTCCAACACGCAAAACAGAAGCAGAGGAGCTCGATTTGATGGATTGCAGACCGATTTGAAAGGGTTAATGGTGGGTGGTTGAGAAAAAGGATCAGATTTTCTTCCTCCTCTGTTTTCCCTCTATTTTCTTCAGCTATAAATGGAAAGGATGTAATCTATTGTAATGTTGGACATTTTTCTCTTGCAAGCTCTCTTTTCTTCCTTAACAGGTAGATTTGTAGAGTTTCAGACCTCTCATACAGGCTACAACACATATTTTTCCTCCTTGCCATTGTAATGCATTGTATTAAACTTGGGAATGATAATGTATGTTCTGTGATTGATTTTCCAATCCTCTCATGTGTTTATCATTATCTTCTGATCTTTCATTATATTCTGGCAATCTGTGCATGTTCTGTGCTACATTCTTATGATCTGTGTTTATTTGCAAAACAGAAGTTCATCACTCCTTTGGTGTATCACCGTTTTAGCTTAGTTTTTTTTTTCCCTTTCTTGCATCTTCAACTCTGTCTCCTTGGAATTTAGAGTAGGAATTAGTATTGAACCTCTACAAATTCATGCATACACCTAAATAGAGGAGTAAGAACCAGCTTCAATCTAGAGAGTTTTCTCACCTTGCAAGGTCCCACACCTTGGAGAAAAACTCAATGTTGTGCAATCACACTAAATGACCCAATTCTAGACTGCAGATCTGAAGGTCATTTTGGGGTGCTGTAGATTTGCACTAACAGAGACTACTAGTCAGACTCGGAGGTAGTAAAGATCATTGAGTTACTCAAGGATTATAATGACTTATTCCCACGAGGATATCATGAACTTAAAGGAGTACATAAATCACTTGGGTAAATGAAGATAAAGCTTAAATATGGTTCAAGCCTAGTTAGAAAGAGGCCTTATAAAATGAATCCTAATTTACGTGAAAAGGTAAAATAAGAAATTGATAAAATGTTGATATTTGGAATTATCAAACCCCTTGATGAGTCAGAGTGGGTTAGCCTAATGGTGATCAATATCAATAAGGATGGAAAAATTAGAATGTGTAGAATACAAGGAGTTTAATGTTGTATGCATCACCGATCCATTCCCGATGTCATTCACTGAGGAAATATTGGAAGGCGTTGCAGGGTGCGAAATATATTCCTTTACAGATGGGTTTTCTGGGTATCATCAGGTTAGGATTGCTTAGGAGATCAAGAAAAGACAACATTTACTACTGAATGGGGAAGTTTTTCCTATATTGTGATGCCTTTTGGATTGAAAACATGCTTGTTGTATTCTCACACATAGTTGTTCAGGAATTCAAAGATTTTACTCACAACTTCTTACATGTCTACCTAGATGATTGATTGTATATGGGCTTGTGAAAGATCATTGTGAAAATCTGTGCTTAATGTTTTGAACGGTGCAGATAGTTGAGTATCTCTTCGAACATCAAGAAGTGTGTATTTTACACACCATTTGGAATATTTTTAGGACATATAATCTACAAGGAATGTTTTCTCATTGAACTAGCTAAGGTTGTAGTCATTTTAGGCCTAGAAGTGCCTACCAGTCAAAGTGAGGTGCATGGATTTTTAGGTCATACAGGATTTTATAGAAAATTCATCAAAGGGTATGTTAAAATTGTTGCACCCTTAGAAGAGTTACTGAAGGAGAAAGGTACATTTTATTGGGGAGAACCACAGCAGCACACGTTTGTGCTATTAAAAGAGAAACTTACTACCACGCTGATTCTACGCTTTTCCTCATGGGATAAACCATTTCATGTGCATGTGGATGCCTTTGGCATGGCCATTGGCACTGTGTTAGCTCATCCTGGAGAAGGTATTGTATATCATCCAATTTCTTTTGCTAATAGGAAGCTGACTCCTTCTGAATAGAATTATACAACTACATAGCGTGAATATTTGTCCATGATCTATGCATTACACAAGTTTCGACAGTACTTGTTAGTAACACCATTTGTGTTTTATATAGATCAAATGGCATTAAAGTACTTGGTAAACAAGCCCATCTTATAGGGGCACATATGCATATGTGTACTCTTTTTTAAAGAGTTTGATTTCACAGTTATTGTGAAGCCAGGGAAAAGCAATTCTGGACCAGATCATCTATTTAGAATCAACTCAGGAGAGGAAGCACAAAAAATTAAAGAAACCATGCTAGATGCACAGTTATATAGGTTACAACCCACGCCACCAGAATTAGAAGACATTGCTTTATTTCTGTGGATTGGTATAGCACCAGAAGGAATGAAGGCATTAGAAAAGAAATAGATTGCTATATGCGCGGCACTATTTATGTTAATCAGTGGTGACCTCTACAAGTTATGTAGAGATGAAGTATTACAACCGTTGTGTATTAGAGCATGAGCGCAATGATATTACGGAAGAAGCTCATGGTGGTATTGCAGGAGGCCATTATGCAGGTGATACGACTTCTCGAAAGATCCTACTTGTTCTATTATGGTGGGAGACATTGTATAAAGACTATAAAGAATATTGTAAGGCGTGTGAGAATTGTCAGCGCTTAGTAAAGCCAGGGCAAAGAGATGAGATGCCTTTGAGAAAAATTACTTGTGTTGAACCATTTTAGAAATGGGCCATTGACATTATAGGACCTATTTCGCTAGCCACGCGTAGGAATGGATTGTGCTATATCATTACTTGCACATATTATCTCACACGGTGGGCAGAAGTAGCACCTATAAAGGACTGTACAACAGGTACATCGGCTAGATTTCTATGGGATAATGTTCTTGCAAGGTATGGATGTCCTTTAAGCTTGACAAGTGATAGGGGTACACACATTTTGAATGAGACAATCAGGATCCTATTAGATGAGTTTATGGTTGCACACCATAAAACTACACAACACATCCTTAGGAAAATGGAACTGCTGAGACTTTCAACAAGATTTTGAGCCAGACTTTGACAAAAAATTGTGATGTTGGAAGAAAGGATTGGGATGACAAAGTGTCAGTTATTATTTCGGAATATAGAACAAATTGTAAGTGATTGAACAAAGCCACACCGTTTCAGCTGGTGTTTTAGCATGGAAGTTGTTTTACCTATAGAATTTATGTTACCTTCTTTGTGCATTGCGCACGCTAGAGGTCTAGCTGATGAACATGATTTAGAAGAGCATATCAAGAAGATGATTCAACTGGATGAGTGACGAGCCATATCACAATGGAGTCAGAAGTAGGAAAAGGCTAGGCGGAAGGCATGACATGACAGAAACATACGGGATAATAAGTTTGAGATTGGATAAATGACACTTCTTTATGAATCTAATTTCTTGCACCATCCAAGCACACTCAAAGTACATTGGTTGGGGCCGTATGTCATCACTCACATACTTGAAATAGGTTCTTACCAGTTAGAAGAACTTGATAGAACATGGCTACTTGGTTACTTTAATTGGAGTAGGCTGAAGCCCTACTAAAAATAAGACTTCTTGGTGTTTTTAATAAGGTAGTATTGCCATTTAGATTAGGTGTCCCTTATGTATTTCCTTCATTATCGCTATGCTTTATCAATTTATTTGTTGTTCTTGTGTAAAGTGCACTTGCGCGCATGAAGCTAATTACTATGTGAATAATGTTTATGCGCAGAGGACTGCGCATACCTTTAGTGAGGGGTGGTTGTAGTTATCCAAGTAAAATACCGAGGGAATTGAAAGGTGAAATGAATAAGCTGCTACGGGTGTGCTTTAAGTCAAAAGAAGATTACTTCTCAAAAGTGACCAAGGATGGAGATGAATGAAAGGACAGTATAACACGAGGTAAGCAGAGGCCATGATAACTACCAAGAGAAGGTACATTGACGAGGTACTCAGGTGCAAGGGTGAGCCCTGAAGAGAAGTTTGTGACCAGAGGGTAGGAAGGCATGCTAGAAGGTTTAACTTGGTGCACGAAGATGTACCACATGGAAAGAATGAATTTGGTCAATAAATGAGAGGATATTTGGTAGGTGAAGGAGCAATAAATGCATCAAATTTGAAAATTTGAAAAAAAATTATATACTAATGGGATGCAAATTCATTTTTACCATTACGACTAATATAATTTAAGGAAAGATCCAATTACAAACATCTGAGTGATCGGGTTAAGGTGCGAAGGGTGTGAAACCAAACGTGATAAATAGATATGTGTGAAAATAAGCTTGTGTCCCCAACGGTGAAGGGTTTGAGCAAAGAAAGGAGGTAGAGAGGAGTTAGGGAACGAAGTTTCCACCTAGGGCATGATTGAATCAAGTTCACAAAATTGTAGATTTAAAGAGGAGACGTTTGTAAAGGAAAAAAATGGCACCCAAGAAGGCATCTGTAGTAGAAACAAAAGGAAAGAAGAAGGTGGTTTTTGAGGAAGAAGAGATGGCACTCGAAAATCATTTTTTAGAAATGTAATATCCAGAAGGAGTTTTCATTGGCCAGGAGTGGGATTCAGCCATCAGAAAGAGAAAAGTGAGTGAATACAATCACAGGACTATGAAGAACAAGAAGGAGCTCGATTCCTTTCTCACTGCTAGGACGAACAAGTATATGGTGGATGACATGCCAATTTTTGATTATGCAGGCGAGAAGCTTCTGAAGAGGATTAGGGTCTACCAATTATATGAGCTCCCACATTTTGGGAAGTATGATCCCTTGTATCAGTGGCTCATGAGCAGAGTGCATGAGGACTTCTTCTACTTTGCAGGATGCAAAGTTATAATCTCATATGCGCTTATCTCGTCATTTCCAAGTTTGAAGGTCGTAGGAGAGGACATAAAGAATGATCTCATAGATAAATACATGATCTTGAATACCATACAAGAGTTATGATACCAGAAGGGTCTGCACCGTATGGATATAGACAAATTGAAGAACTGTCCAATTGTGCAAGCAACAACACACCTTGTTACAAAGTTGAATGATCAGGAGTGGTGGTCACAGGTAAATACTATGTGGCTACATGTTACGCGTAAGATGTCAGAAGGAGAAATCTACAATATTATAGGCTATATTTCAGAATAAATAGTTGAGGAAGTGTGCACAGGAGGGAAGATTAGCTTTGTGGTTGTTCTACTATCACTAGTATTCATGGAAATTGGAGTACCAGACGGGTCGAAGGAAAAAGTATGGGAATACCCCATGGAGAATAAGTCACCAACTGAAAGGTTGAGTAAGTATCTATGTAAAGGGGCCATGACAGATGACGTAAAGCAAAGGGTGGAGAAATGGTATGACAGGCTCCGCGTGGCATTTGGAGAAGAGTGGCACATCCCAAAGGACCTACCATCAGTACTAGGGACACAAGTCTAGTTTACTGTATATCAACATTTTTGTATTACATGCTTCCCAATGAAATATGGAGTATGGAGCCCTTGGTGTAAATTGCCTTACGCATTCACTGTAAGGTATTTCCAAGCATCTGTTCACATATTTTTAAACATGCGCTGACTGGTATTC
Organism: Taxus chinensis; assembly: GCA_019776745.2. Taxonomy (NCBI): domain Eukaryota; kingdom Viridiplantae; phylum Streptophyta; class Pinopsida; order Cupressales; family Taxaceae; genus Taxus; species Taxus chinensis. Next base: position 760,625,698 of record CM034153.1, read on the forward strand.
AATGCAGATAAGGTAGACTGTGACTACCACACGTTGAGGAAGAAGTATGTGTATCCTGGAAGAAGTGCCTATACCGAGAGGATCATTTCAGAGGTGTTGAATATTAAGCCAATAAGTCTAGTTGTAGCATATGTAAGGGGCATTGTTGGTGTATCTTCATCTAAATCCAAAGATGGAGAATAAAAAAATATGTGGAAGGTGAGTTCACACTTCTAGCACCACCAAAGGGAAAGCATATAATGGAGAACATCCCAGTGCCTAAGCCCACATAAATCCAAATTCAAGTGGAGGATGAGGAGGAGCGCAAAGATAGTGATGGTTTGGAGCATAGAGGTAGGAAACATCCTACAAATAAGGGTGAAGAATAGTGCACCATTACACCACCTCAGCCACAAGAGGGGGATGATGAGGACTTGAATGCAGTCTAAGGGGAACACAAATTTAAAAATATTTTTAGGAGAACAAGGACCCAAGGTGCTACTTGAACCACAGTGTGTAGATCACCCAGACTCTCTCCACAAACGGAGGAAACTATGCAAAGAAGGAGGAAACTGAAGCTAGATGAGGAGGCGGAAGAGTCAAAGGAAATCATGCCTAATTCTCCTACACTTCCAGAGAACATAGAAGAACATGGTGAGGAATCAAAGGAAAGAGAAGAGGATGAGAAGAGACCAAAGAGACAATTTCCAAAAATGTTCAGGACATGGAGACATAAGTTCCAAATTTGGAAGCTAAAGTCCCTAAGTAGCAACGGTCTAGAAGAAAAAGTAGAGAGCACATTCCACCAGCCATGGGGTATGCAGAGGACACAGGAAAAATTGTATGTGCCCGCTTCTAGAGCACGATAGCACATAATGATTTATTTGGATGGCATCTAATGGATGAGGATATGTTGACTGTGTGCACTCGAAAGCAACTGTCATGGTCAATGTACACCCACATGGATGAGCCTGACTTCAATGTATGTGAAGAGTCATGTGTTTTGAGACGGTTGAATAAGGCACCCCAAGTTAGACACATGTCAGTAAAGCCTACTGTCATGTTAGATGAGCAGGTAAGCAATGCATTGGTGAAGGTTTCTGCTTAAATGGCTAGAAGAAACATGGACAAATCAGTAACAATCATAGCGTTGTGCACGAGGAGCTGAAGACAAAGGATGCAGAGATAACATGCATAATACAAGAGAGGGACTTCACACATAAGAATAAAGAAATATTTATCAGCATCGCAAAGGATATTAGGGAAAATGTCATCAGAGCAAGGCCACACTTGGAGGCCAAGGTACCACAAATGTTTCCTTCAGTGAAACACTATGTGGGAAAGTTGGTGGACTTGGTACTAGAAGACAAACCTCTGTGCATGAAAATGCCAAGAAAGTTAGAGAAAGATGCAGAAAGAGAGAAATCATCAGTGATACAAAATATTGTATCTTATGAAGGGCTACTGTAAGTGTTACAAGAAGTATTGAAGAAAGAAAACCAGGCTTTAAATATCTGCACATCTCTAGAGGTGTTTATCAACATAAAGACTCTAGAAGAAATCAATGAGGTCTAGAAAGCAATGAAGGATGAGAAATTGGACCGCGGAGAAATATTGTCAATAGTTAAGCAGAAGTCGAGAGGCCCTGGTAACAGCACTAGAGCCGCACAAGACTCGGCTGGAAGAGCTTGGGAAGCTAATTGCGTAGAAGATGGATCTTTTAGAAGGAAGAATGACATCAATTTCCAGCGTTGTGTTGGTTTTGTAGAATTAAAAGGGAGAGATTGTGAGGGATGAGTTGGAATCCATTTCTATGGACATTCCAGAAAAAGCAGAACAAGCACTCACTGAATAGTAGGTTTTGGAGGCCGAAATAAATGAGGAGTATCTAGAATTAATACTAGCAAAATGATATAGAGGAGGTTGTCTCATAAAAATTCTTTATTTGTCTACAGTCTTTCATTCTTATTCTTTCCATTATTATGTTCTTGACTTTAATTTTTGGAGGGATACCCATTGTCAGGATGACAATGAGATTAGTGTGGGGTAATTTTGATCAGAGAATACTTGTTAGAGAACACACAAGGAGTCCACGTGGGAGAGAAGGCCAGGATCAAGGGTGCACGGAAGGAAAGGAAGGACCCACATGCGCAGAAGGCAAGTTTAACATTTAGGACTTAGCTGATTTTGAGCATGACGACCTATTTTTAGAAGATGGCGTGTGGAACACACCAACGATGCAGAGACGTGTGCGCCATGTCATTGTCTATTTTTGGAGGATCGGATCAAAGCATTTTTTATGGAGATGAGCTAAGAATAGGATTAGACACTTCAGTTAACTGTAATAGACCTATAGATAGCACACTTGCATGTGTGGCTATGCCTGTGAATAGTGTGTGGCTATTAATAGCATGTGGCCTATTTCTAGAATAGATAAGCGGTGAAGGGAAAGTTCCCACCCTATATATATGAGTGTGATGGATGTATGAAGATATAGGGATATATACATATGACTGAATTATTATATCAGATTTATACGTGCATTGGTATCATTTGACATTATTGTAAGGAGCTTCTGTGTTTATTAATATATGGAAGATATTGGTTGAATCTAAGTTTCATTCATATGTGAAAACAAGTAGTGTATGTTATTGATTCAATCATGATTACTGTTTAAACATTTGTTCTGTCATAGATATGAATGTAGCATACAATGTAGAATGGTAGATTAGTTATGAATATATGTGTTTCTTCCTTCATCACACTAACATCCTGCTACAGAAACCCTAAAGAGGGACTTGGTACCTTTTTGCGCTTCGGGTGAGTGCTCAGTCTGGGCTGAGTGATGTGCCAGCGTGGTCTAGGGAGTTATCTGGTAAATTATAGAATGCAACAAGACCCAATCAAATTGTTATGGCAAAGGAAAATCTTGTGGGTTTTGATAAAATATTTTGGCTTGGAGTTATGGGGAAGAAGTGGACATAGATCAGATGGGTGAATTAGATGTCTTAAAAGATGAATCAATTTTGAGAGAAGGGTTAGATTGTTTGGATTGTATTTATTGGTACGAGGTGTATTATATGAAGGGAATAACCCTAAAATAGATGCCGTAACATTGGATTGTTTAAAAAGAGAGAAGACCTGAATTCTCATGAGGATGTGCAGGAGACTATTGGGGATGTTTACCATGATCCTTAGATATTAAACAAGAATATTTACCCTTGACAGGGAAGATAATAACCTCAACTTGAGGATCTAAAGATTGCGGTGTAGGTGTGGATATTGATGGAGAAAGAGGTGTTCGTATAATTTGATTAATAAATTCTATGTGAGATGTGGATTATGTAGGCTTTGGATTGGCCAAGGTGGAAATAGTTTATTTTGTAGAGGGAGAATGGATCCCCCTTGTGTTTTTCTCAGGTGGAGTTGTTTGTTCCATAAATTTCTCAAGGGGTATCATTGATGGATTTTCAAATCAAGAGGATATGGTCGGTGTGATAGAAGGATTAAGTATAGCATATTTGGATAAAACAGGTGATGTGACCATGGGCAAGGATATGGGTATAGGCAACGAAGATGTCAAGGTAGGGGTGAGTGGATTTTTTGATATGACAGATATAGTGGTAGTTGGGATGGATAGGGGGAGGTGGGTATAATTGGGATATTTGGAGATTTACATGATGTGGTGATGGGTATGTTTGATATAGATGTGGTTAAGGGTGTAGTCACAAAATCACACATTTACTATTACATTTATACCATTGGGTATGTTAATTTATATATGGATCTAGCGTGATAAGAGTATTCTCGAGTGACCTATTTCTAGGTTTTTTGTGTTCAGTGATTTAGTCATCCTGGTTGTTTTTCTAGTTCAGTCGTCATTTATCTCTGTAATTTTGGCCATCTTTTAGAGTATCTCAGATGTCATAGTTAGGTCATTTATCATATCGTATTCTACATCAGGATGCCTAGGGTTGCATTGGGGTGCCCAAGGTGCCCCAGTCCATGATTTTAGGTGCTCGTGTCATCGTAATTTGTGGTCTTAATTTCTTTATTCGAGGTCAGTCCTAATGGTCACCCTGTGTATTCCCCTAGGTCATAGTTGACAATTTCGGGTCACTAGTGTCAAAATTTGAGCAAGAGATCCCTATGTAAACAAAGCATACTCACTACATTATGGGTGGACATCACACACATCAAGGGATATCTACTAAGGAAAGGGATTGTATTTGGGATTCTTCTACATCTACATCACATCTGGATCACACAAGCACAGGGGGAAAGAGTTGTATTATTTTCATTCAATCCATTATTTTGTATTTTACATCTAGCTATTGCCCCTTAATATCATGTCATTAGCGCTAGGGAATATTAGGCATAAAATTACATGCACACGCACTAGAACTACATTAGGGTCTATAATGTAGTGCAACACTCAACATTAAGTCCACTAGTTTGGTAGCTGAGGAAATTCTGACCCCACTAACCTTTTGTTTTGTAGGTCATTATTTAGTTCATCCAATGAACCCAACACGATAGATAGGAAGGGTTTTAGATCTCCTTGCGACACTTCCGAACATAGATATTGATATTTTTCATAGTTCCCAACACCCAAAATACATACCAGAGCACCTCAGAGTGCCCCATTACACTCCAAGGTGCCTTAGTATAGACAGACAGTCAGCTTCTGCCCTTCCTAAATTCATTCAGTCATAGTTTTCCCAGTCTGCTACAGTTCAATGCACAGTGAGGTAAGTTATTTACATGTTAGTAACATATCCCTCTCATTTCTATTATTTCAATCCATTCAAATACAAAGGAAATATATTTAGATCTAGAACTTTGTTTCTATTTAGATTAACTCGTAAAATAGTTTTAAAAACCCTATTTTCAGTTAATCATTTTAGGAACCCGTCATGTCTAACATTGTTTCTTTTTTATTATTTGGCATTAGCATAACTCTTCTTTTATTATCATGTCACATTTTTATGTCAACCATATTTATGATGAGGCTACCATCACTGAACTTACAACTTTATATAGTACTCTGATGACCTTACCCAATGCCACTCAACAACTCCTCCTGGAAGGTCAAAAACATGTGGCCACCAATCCTGCTGACTCTCCTATCAGCATATGCCTTGTTGATGACTCTGTTTCTTTTACTCATTTTACGCCATGTCATCTAGTGGCCTGTAACCCTTCTTATTCTTCTTCTGATATGCCACTCAATGTTTTAGATCCTTCTATCATTGATTATTTATTAGTAATTTATTCCCAACATAGTCTTCTTCCTACCTCTCCTCCGTCCACTCCTATCGCTACTCCGGTGTCTCTTACTACTTCTCATTGTGTTTTGCCAACATCCCCTTCCAATTCATCGGCACATTTTTATTACCTTGAGGATCCTATTGATAGTAATGTTTCACCTAGCATTGACCATATTACTCTGTCTCTCATTCCTATGGAGTTTCCTTCCTTCTCCACTGTTGAGAGTGCCTCGCCTCTTCCATCTTCTTCTTCTCCTTGATTTCTTCTATCATAGTGCACGAGTCTTCACCTTCTACTGTTTCTTCTCAGTCTACTCCTAATATACCTACACTTCCTTCTTCCACTTCACCCATACCACTTGTTCCTTCTCATACTACTCGATAAACTTCCCTTTCATCATCTCATGTGGCTCCTTTGACACAAACTCCTCCTGAGTCTTTATCTTCTGAGCCTACTATCTCACCTATTGATATACCCATGATCACACACAATGGAAATCTTCAAACTCTTAATGCATTGTTTTCATCTTCTTCTATTCCATCACAGGACATCCTCTCCCACATGCATGTTATAGGAAAACTTTAATATCAGGTTCACTCTCTCACCTTAGAAGTAGGGCTTACTACACATATATAGATAACAATTCCTTGCATGGTAATCTCCTTCCCAAAAAAATCCATAACTCAGCCTTTCCTAAGAATTTCACCATGCCCACATTTACATGCTTTGATAGTACCGGTGACCCTCATACTCATGTTGCACATTATCGCACTCTTGTGGCCTCTTATCCTGATGATCGACTATTACTTAAGGCTTTTCGGTTTAGTCTAGTTAATGATGCACTTCAATGGTATACTCTTCTTCCTTTTGGTTCTATTATAACTTTCTATGACATGGAGGATTCCTTCCTTCGTAGGTTTATTATCAATACTGGTCCGAGGGTCACATACGATCATATTTCCACCCTCCATTAAGGATCTTTTAAACCTATTTAGGATTACATCTTATGCTTTAATGCATGAATACATCAATTTATCTTTCATCCAATGGACTTGGAAAAGTAGTTTCTCTTCTATTTTGGTCTTATTCCTCCTCTAAAGAAACACCTACAATATGATACTTGTGAGTCCTTTATACTTTTGTGTTACAAGGTTATTGATATCGAACATGACATTCTTGCTTCTTCTCTAAAAGATCCTTCCCACGTTTCTCTGATTACTAAGCCCTCTGCTCTTAAACCTACACCTCCAGTTCTACATCCTCAACAACCTCCACCATTAGCTAAAACTCAAACAAACCATGTTACTCCTACTCCACCTCCTAGCAACAATCTAAAGCAACCCCTATCTCAACCCAAAATTCAAAGGCAACAACCTCAGTATCCTTCTCCATCTCCTACACATGTCTATCCCCCTTTGCAACTAATCACTACCACTACTACTTCGCCTCAGTACCATGAGCCTCTATGTTTTTCACCTAATGCTTGACCTCATGATGTCTTGCGTATATTACTTGATGAGTGATTAATTCAGCTTCCTTCCAATCACCACCACCCTCCACACCATTTATAACGCCACCATGATCAATATTATTATAATTACCATCTTATTAGTGGCCATCTTGAAAATGATTTTCTTGCTTTACGTGAGAGGTTACAACATTTAGAGGACATTGGTGTCATATCTTTTGTCTCTCATGAGTGATCATTATCTCCTTCACCGTGACAGCATAGGCATACACCAACTAGGTCTTCTCTGCATGGTACTCAATTTCTTCATCAATCACCACTATCGCATGCATGTTATCTGCCACCTTCATTGCTTCCACCTCCATATTAATTACATTCACCTCACTCACACTATCCATCACATCGATCCCATGGGTTTCCACCAGTATCTTCATATCCCATGGTCACTCCACATGACACGTACCTTGGTCCATACACTCATGCTCCATCCATTTTATATGGATCCACCTTTGCCCATCATCCTGGTCATTGGTAAGTGATCATTATCTCCTTACCCCCCGATGATGCACTTTTTTCTTATGGTTCTTACATGATTGTTGAGGGATTATTTTTAAGAACCTTTCACCACATGCTCTGTTGTTCATCTAGCGCACCTAAATCATTTCCTGATGGTGCACACTTCCTTATGTGGCTCATCCTTGATTGCTGAGGGGTATTCTCATATAATCCTATTCATTCATACACTAGGGGGGCATCATTAACCCCCTTGCTCATTTTTTCATCACTTTATCATATTACCATTGTATTACATTTTCACATCTTCATTATGCTACACTTACCTATTTTCACATTTATGTTATTATCACCATTACAATACCTATGCGCTACAAAATTTAATCATCTCATCAATCACATTACATTAGTTATCTACATCATCAAATTTTATCTACCATTAGTAACATCATCATAAAAATTCATATTCATCACATACACCACATTACACATGCTAGAACAATAACCATACAACCATACGATATCCATTACATCATAATAATGAAACATCTCATATGTCGATTACATACATATCCAAAATAGGTATCCATACATATAATGTCCATACCAATCCTCACCAAAAAAACATGTTTCATCACTAAGGGGCAAGGCCCCCTACATCATATACAATAATCACTATCAAATCTCATCATCAGTATCACTCTCATGTATCACAAGATCCCTAGAACTCGATGCCTCACCACTGATGCAACACCATATTTCCTTGCCCAAAAACTTCTCCACTTGTTTGTGCAACATGGCAATATCCATGTTCTACTCCGTGAACTAACACTACAGATCCACATAATGGGAAAACACGTCCTAAAGCCAAGAGACTGTCATCACCAATCCGGCACTATGATAATTCTTCACCGGGAACTCCTCGTGCTATGATTATTTACTAATGCACAGCCTTTAGTTTGGTGGATGTAATCTGGAAACAAAACAACAACATAACACAAAAATACCATCGACTATGATAAGACAGAATGATGGCAAATCTGAAATATCAAAGTAAATTATAATATTAACATGAAATTGTTACAATCTCACCCATGAGGTACTTCAACAAGACTATGGGAGAAACTTTACAATTACACCTCTCGATGGCTTCTTCAACACACCTTTAACTGATGGCTTCCTTTGCACACTTCCTACAATATTTCTCACTACTTCTTTCTATGCTAAATGAGGGGGGGTAGCCTCTCTATTTATAGAACTTACAGGCTTATCCATCTTATCTCTAAGATAGGATAAGAAATCCACTCTGACGAATCATATTCCATACCTTAACTCTTATCTATACATGTAAGCTTATCTCTTAAGATAAGATAAACCTTATCATTTTACATGGGTTCCACATTTTTAGACTTTTTACAAATAAAATACACAAAATATTTATGACCTCACTCCTTGTCCTTATTACCAATATAATATTTCTAATTCCTAATCATGTAGACCCTACTTCTCTAATTACCCAAACTTTGACATTTTAACATTACCAGACCACTTACGACAAATATTTACTTTTTACAACATTCCTATTGTACTTTGACTGTTACCGTACTCCACATTATTTGCGGCGTCGTACTGGCAGCGCCGTTATCTTCTATCAGACGCTACTACTAATTACACTTAACAACATTCTATTCCTAATACATACATTAATGAAATAGAAATTATGGAGGAAAATTTTAGTGTCGACATCTTCCCCCTTCCTAGCTTCTACTCCGTCCTCGGAGTAGACTCTTCTGGTGCGTGGAAAATCTTCAACTTGTTGTGGTTGACCCATTTCGTAATGGGAGTGCCATCCAATTCCTCCAGTCGGTACGTACCATTTTCATGCACAGCTGCTACTTTGTAGGGCCCCATCCATTTTGGAAGAAATTTCCTCTGTCGTCTTTTTTTGTATCTGGAATCATATACTAGAACCAAGTCATTCACCTGAAATGGAGACCAAAGGATCTTTTGATCAAAGTATTCCTTCTGCTTCATTTTCTTCTTATGGCTTGTATCCTTTGCTATTTCCCTCATTTCCTCTAGCAAATGAAGATGTACCAACCTTTCTTTTACTGAATCACTTTCATCCATCCTTTCATTTTTCATAACTCTCACAGTGGGAATATCAAACTCAATAGGAAGGACTGGATCAATGCCGTAGGCCAACTGAAATGGAGAGTATCATGTTGCTGGCTTTGATGTTGCCCTATATGCCCACAATGCTGCATGAATCCTCTTATCCCATTTATGTACCTGCAAGGCTGCATCTTTTGCTAGAATTTGACACAACACAAAATTTGTTCGTTCCACCTGTCCATTTGTGCTTGGCTTGTATGTTGTTGCCTTCCTGTGCTTAATAGAAAACTTATTGACTAGGGCTTCTACCACCTCATTAATGAAGTGGCTTCCTTGATCTATTACAATTTTTAATGGACAACCAAATCTGGTGACAATGCGTTCATATATGAACCCTGCCACTTCATCCATGGAAGCTATTTTCAATGGCCTAGCTTCAACCCACTTGGTTAAATAATCTGTGGCAACTACAATATACTTATTTTGGCGTGAGGTAGTTGGAAGTGGACCTACAATGTCTATTCCCCACTTTTCAAAGGGACCAAGTGGAACAATAGGGCATAATGGAGCTGATGAAGTCTTACGGTTACCATGTGTTTGACAAATATCACATGTCTTACAATAATAATAACAATCTTTAAAAAGAGTGGGCTAGTGATAACCTGCATCCAAGATCCTTCTTGCTGTAAGTTGTCCAGAGAAGTGCCCTCCACATGTACCATTGTGGAATTCTTCTAGCAGCTCCTTTCCTTGATCACGTCCAACTGCCCTCTTGTACTGTCCATCAGGTCCTATTCGAAATAATGCTCCATGTAGAATAGAATATGGACGACTGGCTTGAGTAATCTTTCTCTTAGTCTTTGCATTGGCACCATCAAGAAACTTTAATTCATTAAGATAATTCCAAATATATATGTATTCACTAGGGATTGTGTCAAGGGAGAACAATGCTGCATCAGGGAAATCATCATCATCACAAGATGATCCTAAACCATCATAGGCTCGAGAGAGTGCATCTGCATTGACATGCTTCTTTCCTGGCCTATCTATAATATCAAATTCAAATTCTTGTAGCAAAATTATCCATCTTGCTATCCTCCCTGATGGGTTAGGCTTATTGACAATATATTTCAGAGCCTGGTGATCTGTTACAACTATAAATTTCTGCCCTAGCAAGTAATTTCTAAACTTCTTTACAGCAAAAATGATAGCCAGAGCCTCTTTTTCAGTTACAGTATAGTTTACCTCAGCACTGCTCATTTGTCTGCTCCCAAAGTAAATTGGATGTTCATTCCCATTTTCATCCTTTTGGCTCAAAGTACTTCCTAGTGCTGCATCTGAGGCATCAGTGTACACAATGAATGGTTTGCTCCATTCTGGATTCTTCAAAACAGGTGAAGACACCATGGCTTCCTTCAGTTTTCCAAAAGCTTCATGTGCCTTATTTCCTGGTTCATAAGTAACATCCTTCTTCAAGAACTGGGTTAGTGGTTGTGCAATCTTTGAGAAATTCTTGATGAACCTTCTATAGTAACCCACATGGCCTAAAAATGATCTCAACTTACTTCTATTCATAGGAAATTGTAAATCTTTGATTTTTGAAACTTTATCAGGATCAGTACCAATACCATCTCTGGATACAACATGCCCTAACAAGACGCCTTTAGAACATCCAAAGACACACTTTGTAGGGTTTAGTGAGGCTTGTGCTTCATCTAACCTTTGAAATGCTGTCTCCATTTGGTGCAGGTGGTCCAACTTGCTCCCATAGATGCAAAAATCATCCAGAAATACTCTGATGAAGGTCCCAATGTAGGGTTCGAACACTCTATTCATCAAACGCTGGAATGTTGCTGGAGCATTACACAACCCAAAAGGCATAACTCTATAAGCAAACGTTCCCCAAGGAGTGGTGAACGTGGTCTTCAGCAGATCTTTCTCTGCGATACGAACTTGGTTGTAGCCGCTATATCCATCAGCAAAACTATAGCACTCCTGGCCAGCTACTTCGTCCAAGATCTGATCTGAAAATGGAAGAGGGTAATGATCCTTCTTTGTTGCCTTATTGAGCTTCCTGTAATCAACACAAATGCATAGCTTCCAATTATTTTTTATTGAGATCACAATGGGAGAAACCCATTCTGAATTCTCCACAGCAAATATGAATCCTGCGTTAAGCAACTTATCTATTTCTTCTTTTACAGTCTTGGAAAAATTAGGATTCATTCTATATGGCATTTGCTTTATGGGCTTAGCACCATCTACCAGCTCAATAGAATGTTCTACCCAACTTACTTGACGGAGTTCCTTGTAATCAAAAGTGAATAGGTGTATGTACCTTCGAAAGAGCTGGAGGTAGGATTCCTTCTCACTCTCCATCACAGCATCACCAATCTTTATTTGTTGGAGACGATCATCAACTTCTTCTTCAGATAATTTTATGGGGTCATGAGTTGGTGTGACTAGAAGGATATCCATGACTGAAACATCAACCTCACTTTCTTCATCTTCAGTGTCCACTTCACTGGTACTAGAGTAATCAGAGGATGTCCAATCATCAGTTTCATCACTTGAATCCACAGGTTCTGCTTTATGATGCCGAGGGATCACATTTATCTTCACCCTCTCTCTACCATGTCCAAGTGTCATGAAACCTTCATTCCAGTAGTTCCTTGCATGAACTCTCCTTAGCCATGGTCTTCCCAGCAACATTGGGTACGCAACAGTACCATTTTTCATCACCTGAAAGTCTACCACACATACAACACCCATAACAGATATTGCCACATTTGAAACTACACCTTCTGGTTTAGTTTTTCCTTTATTTAATGACCTTAACATAAGTGTTGAAGGGCGATCAATTTTTAAACCCAACATATTCATTACAGACTCAGTCATTACATTAACTGCAGCACCTCCATCAACTAAGACATCATGAATTGAAATACCATTGCATAATACCTCAGCTTGTGGAGCATAGGGATCTACCTCTGCCTCCAAAACAGGGACCTCAACCTCCTTCCTTCTTCGAGCATTGAGTCCACCTCGCAACTCCCGCCTCTTCTCAGAAGACATAGCCAAGAGTTGACCATATGTAATATTTGCAAGCCTTTTGGACAGATCTTCCAAGATGGAGTATGGTCCTTGCCCCTGTGAAATCAGAAAATCCTGCACACCCAACTTTCTTCTCCTATGTTTCTTACTAGTTTCTTCTTTCATCTTCTTAGGATCATTTCCATCTTGATTATCTTTTTCTTTCTTTCTTTTTGTTACAAACACATCTACTTCATTATTTCTGCTCTTATCTACTACATCAAAAGAATTCACAGGTGCTTTTCCTTTATCATTATCTCCCTTACCAGATGTAGAATCTCTATCTGGACAATTATACTTATAATGACCCTTTTTATAACAACCATAACAAACAACTTCAGAAATATTTCTTTTTGGACCTCTATCTCCTCCCTGAGAACTAAATTCCTTTCCTTGAAGAAGATTAATAGTTAACTGACCCATCTTTTTGAGCAGATCTTCATACTCAGTAGATGTATTAGGAGAAATATTTGTGCTCACCGGGAGTGTTTGTGGATTCAAGACCAAAGGTGCTGGTGTAGGCTCTACTTTAGCAACAATTTCTTTGGGCTCCTCTTCCATGCTTTCTTCTTGCCTTCTTGCAATCTCCTTTGCTTGTTCAATGGTAGCTGGGCGGTCATACTTCACTCGTTGTCTGATCTCTGGCTTCATCCCAAGAATGAAGTGCTTACAGAGGAGATTATCCACGCCATTCATCAACCCATCCGCTAGTCCTTCCTTCCGGATCTGGGCATCGAGCTTCCTCCTTAGCTCTAGAACACGAGCATGATAATCCCTTATCTTCTCCTTCTCTCCTTGGGATAGCTTTGTGATCTCGATCATGAGATCTGCATATTTCTGTTGTTCACCAAATTCTTCAAGAAAACTTTCAGTTAATAAATCCCATGAATTTTTCACATTATCACCTAGTGTTTCAAACCACCTAAGTGCTGAACCATCCAAAAAGGTAGGAAAAAATTCAGTCCATTGTTCCCTTCTTATAAGGCCATTACAAATACAAGATCGTTTAAACTCTTGAATGAAAGAAGAAGCATCTTCATTAGATTGAGCTGAAAAAACAGGAATCTTTCCCATTTTCAAAAGTAACCACCGTGAAATACCAACCCACAAGTACAATTAACAAGACTTATGTGCACAAATAATTGGAATCACTATACTAGAAAGTGACTTTACACCTTTCTACAGTAAAATAGAAATGACCACGGTAAACTATGGTAAAACTTGACTTACTACGGTAAAAACTGACTTTACTGTGGTAAACACTATTCACGGTAAAAAGTGAAGTTACTGCGGTAAATACTATTCACGGTAAAAAGTGACTTTACTGCGGTAATTACTATTCCCAGCAAAAAGGACTTTACCAGGGTAACTACTATTCATGGCAAAAATGACTTTAACATGGTAACTACTATTCACGGTAAAAATGACTTTACCATGGTAACTACTATGCACAGTAAAAACAAGGTTACCCTCCAATTAATTTTTGCCTAAGTGGGAATATCTCTCCAGAAAATCCACCAACGAGGAATGGTCCCAGCAACGGAACCAAAATGTCATCACCAATCCGGCACTATGATAATTCTTCACCGGGAACTCCTCGTGCTATGATTATTTACTAATGCACAGCCTTTAGTTTGGTGGATGTAATCTGGAAACAAAACAACAACATAACACAAAAATACCATCGACTATGATAAGACAGAATGATGACAAATCTGAAATATCAAAGTAAATTATAATATTAACATGAAATTGTTACAATCTCACCCATGAGGTACTTCAACAAGACTATGGGAGAAACTTTACAATTACACCTCTCGATGGCTTCTTCAACACACCTTTAACTGATGGCTTCCTTTGCACACTTCCTACAATATTTCTCACTACTTCTTTCTATGCTAAATGAGGGGGGTAGCCTCTCTATTTATAGAACTTACAGGCTTATCCATCTTATCTCTAAGATAGGATAAGAAATCCACTCTGACGAATCATATTCCATACCTTAACTCTTATCTATACATGTAAGCTTATCTCTTAAGATAAGATAAACCTTATCATTTTACATGGGTTCCACATTTTTAGACTTTTTACAAATAAAATACACAAAATATTTATGACCTCACTCCTTGTCCTTATTACCAATATAATATTTCTAATTCCTAATCATGTAGACCCTACTTCTCTAATTACCCAAACTTTGACATTTTAACATTACCAGACCACTTACGACAAATATTTACTTTTTACAACATTCCTATTGTACTTTGACTGTTACCGTACTCCACATTATTTGCGGCGTCGTACTGGCAGCGCCGTTATCTTCTATCAGACGCTACTACTAATTACACTTAACAACATTCTATTCCTAATACATACATTAATGAAATAGAAATTATGGAGGAAAATTTTAGTGTCGACATCTTCCCCCTTCCTAGCTTCTACTCCGTCCTCGGAGTAGACTCTTCTGGTGCGTGGAAAATCTTCAACTTGTTGTGGTTGACCCATTTCGTAATGGGAGTGCCATCCAATTCCTCCAGTCGGTACGTACCATTTTCATGCACAGCTGCTACTTTGTAGGGCCCCATCCATTTTGGAAGAAATTTCCTCTGTCGTCTTTTTTTGTATCTGGAATCATATACTAGAACCAAGTCATTCACCTGAAATGGAGACCAAAGGATCTTTTGATCAAAGTATTCCTTCTGCTTCATTTTCTTCTTATGGCTTGTATCCTTTGCTATTTCCCTCATTTCCTCTAGCAAATGAAGATGTACCAACCTTTCTTTTACTGAATCACTTTCATCCATCCTTTCATTTTTCATAACTCTCACAGTGGGAATATCAAACTCAATAGGAAGGACTGGATCAATGCCGTAGGCCAACTGAAATGGAGAGTATCATGTTGCTGGCTTTGATGTTGCCCTATATGCCCACAATGCTGCATGAATCCTCTTATCCCATTTATGTACCTGCAAGGCTGCATCTTTTGCTAGAATTTGACACAACACAAAATTTGTTCGTTCCACCTGTCCATTTGTGCTTGGCTTGTATGTTGTTGCCTTCCTGTGCTTAATAGAAAACTTATTGACTAGGGCTTCTACCACCTCATTAATGAAGTGGCTTCCTTGATCTATTACAATTTTTAATGGACAACCAAATCTGGTGACAATGCGTTCATATATGAACCCTGCCACT
Source organism: Taxus chinensis (assembly GCA_019776745.2). NCBI lineage: Eukaryota > Viridiplantae > Streptophyta > Pinopsida > Cupressales > Taxaceae > Taxus > Taxus chinensis. The sequence goes on from CM034153.1 coordinate 760,641,329, forward strand.
TCATCCATGGAAGCTATTTTCAATGGCCTAGCTTCAACCCACTTGGTTAAATAATCTGTGGCAACTACAATATACTTATTTTGGCGTGAGGTAGTTGGAAGTGGACCTACAATGTCTATTCCCCACTTTTCAAAGGGACCAAGTGGAACAATAGGGCATAATGGAGCTGATGAAGTCTTACGGTTACCATGTGTTTGACAAATATCACATGTCTTACAATAATAATAACAATCTTTAAAAAGAGTGGGCTAGTGATAACCTGCATCCAAGATCCTTCTTGCTGTAAGTTGTCCAGAGAAGTGCCCTCCACATGTACCATTGTGGAATTCTTCTAGCAGCTCCTTTCCTTGATCACGTCCAACTGCCCTCTTGTACTGTCCATCAGGTCCTATTCGAAATAATGCTCCATGTAGAATAGAATATGGACGACTGGCTTGAGTAATCTTTCTCTTAGTCTTTGCATTGGCACCATCAAGAAACTTTAATTCATTAAGATAATTCCAAATATATATGTATTCACTAGGGATTGTGTCAAGGGAGAACAATGCTGCATCAGGGAAATCATCATCATCACAAGATGATCCTAAACCATCATAGGCTCGAGAGAGTGCATCTGCATTGACATGCTTCTTTCCTGGCCTATCTATAATATCAAATTCAAATTCTTGTAGCAAAATTATCCATCTTGCTATCCTCCCTGATGGGTTAGGCTTATTGACAATATATTTCAGAGCCTGGTGATCTGTTACAACTATAAATTTCTGCCCTAGCAAGTAATTTCTAAACTTCTTTACAGCAAAAATGATAGCCAGAGCCTCTTTTTCAGTTACAGTATAGTTTACCTCAGCACTGCTCATTTGTCTGCTCCCAAAGTAAATTGGATGTTCATTCCCATTTTCATCCTTTTGGCTCAAAGTACTTCCTAGTGCTGCATCTGAGGCATCAGTGTACACAATGAATGGTTTGCTCCATTCTGGATTCTTCAAAACAGGTGAAGACACCATGGCTTCCTTCAGTTTTCCAAAAGCTTCATGTGCCTTATTTCCTGGTTCATAAGTAACATCCTTCTTCAAGAACTGGGTTAGTGGTTGTGCAATCTTTGAGAAATTCTTGATGAACCTTCTATAGTAACCCACATGGCCTAAAAATGATCTCAACTTACTTCTATTCATAGGAAATTGTAAATCTTTGATTTTTGAAACTTTATCAGGATCAGTACCAATACCATCTCTGGATACAACATGCCCTAACAAGACGCCTTTAGAACATCCAAAGACACACTTTGTAGGGTTTAGTGAGGCTTGTGCTTCATCTAACCTTTGAAATGCTGTCTCCATTTGGTGCAGGTGGTCCAACTTGCTCCCATAGATGCAAAAATCATCCAGAAATACTCTGATGAAGGTCCCAATGTAGGGTTCGAACACTCTATTCATCAAACGCTGGAATGTTGCTGGAGCATTACACAACCCAAAAGGCATAACTCTATAAGCAAACGTTCCCCAAGGAGTGGTGAACGTGGTCTTCAGCAGATCTTTCTCTGCGATACGAACTTGGTTGTAGCCGCTATATCCATCAGCAAAACTATAGCACTCCTGGCCAGCTACTTCGTCCAAGATCTGATCTGAAAATGGAAGAGGGTAATGATCCTTCTTTGTTGCCTTATTGAGCTTCCTGTAATCAACACAAATGCATAGCTTCCAATTATTTTTTATTGAGATCACAATGGGAGAAACCCATTCTGAATTCTCCACAGCAAATATGAATCCTGCGTTAAGCAACTTATCTATTTCTTCTTTTACAGTCTTGGAAAAATTAGGATTCATTCTATATGGCATTTGCTTTATGGGCTTAGCACCATCTACCAGCTCAATAGAATGTTCTACCCAACTTACTTGACGGAGTTCCTTGTAATCAAAAGTGAATAGGTGTATGTACCTTCGAAAGAGCTGGAGGTAGGATTCCTTCTCACTCTCCATCACAGCATCACCAATCTTTATTTGTTGGAGACGATCATCAACTTCTTCTTCAGATAATTTTATGGGGTCATGAGTTGGTGTGACTAGAAGGATATCCATGACTGAAACATCAACCTCACTTTCTTCATCTTCAGTGTCCACTTCACTGGTACTAGAGTAATCAGAGGATGTCCAATCATCAGTTTCATCACTTGAATCCACAGGTTCTGCTTTATGATGCCGAGGGATCACATTTATCTTCACCCTCTCTCTACCATGTCCAAGTGTCATGAAACCTTCATTCCAGTAGTTCCTTGCATGAACTCTCCTTAGCCATGGTCTTCCCAGCAACATTGGGTACGCAACAGTACCATTTTTCATCACCTGAAAGTCTACCACACATACAACACCCATAACAGATATTGCCACATTTGAAACTACACCTTCTGGTTTAGTTTTTCCTTTATTTAATGACCTTAACATAAGTGTTGAAGGGCGATCAATTTTTAAACCCAACATATTCATTACAGACTCAGTCATTACATTAACTGCAGCACCTCCATCAACTAAGACATCATGAATTGAAATACCATTACATAATACCTCAGCTTGTGGAGCATAGGGATCTACCTCTGCCTCCAAAACAGGGACCTCAACCTCCTTCCTTCTTCGAGCATTGAGTCCACCTCGCAACTCCCGCCTCTTCTCAGAAGACATAGCCAAGAGTTGACCATATGTAATATTTGCAAGCCTTTTGGACAGATCTTCCAAGATGGAGTATGGTCCTTGCCCCTGTGAAATCAGAAAATCCTGCACACCCAACTTTCTTCTCCTATGTTTCTTACTAGTTTCTTCTTTCATCTTCTTAGGATCATTTCCATCTTGATTATCTTTTTCTTTCTTTCTTTTTGTTACAAACACATCTACTTCATTATTTCTGCTCTTATCTACTACATCAAAAGAATTCACAGGTGCTTTTCCTTTATCATTATCTCCCTTACCAGATGTAGAATCTCTATCTGGACAATTATACTTATAATGACCCTTTTTATAACAACCATAACAAACAACTTCAGAAATATTTCTTTTTGGACCTCTATCTCCTCCCTGAGAACTAAATTCCTTTCCTTGAAGAAGATTAATAGTTAACTGACCCATCTTTTTGAGCAGATCTTCATACTCAGTAGATGTATTAGGAGAAATATTTGTGCTCACCGGGAGTGTTTGTGGATTCAGGACCAAAGGTGCTGGTGTAGGCTCTACTTTAGCAACAATTTCTTTGGGCTCCTCTTCCATGCTTTCTTCTTGCCTTCTTGCAATCTCCTTTGCTTGTTCAATGGTAGCTGGGCGGTCATACTTCACTCGTTGTCTGATCTCTGGCTTCATCCCAAGAATGAAGTGCTTACAGAGGAGATTATCCACGCCATTCATCAACCCATCCGCTAGTCCTTCCTTCCGGATCTGGGCATCGAGCTTCCTCCTTAGCTCTAGAACACGAGCATGATAATCCCTTATCTTCTCCTTCTCTCCTTGGGATAGCTTTGTGATCTCGATCATGAGATCTGCATATTTCTGTTGTTCACCAAATTCTTCAAGAAAACTTTCAGTTAATAAATCCCATGAATTTTTCACATTATCACCTAGTGTTTCAAACCACCTAAGTGCTGAACCATCCAAAAAGGTAGGAAAAAATTCAGTCCATTGTTCCCTTCTTATAAGGCCATTACAAATACAAGATCGTTTAAACTCTTGAATGAAAGAAGAAGCATCTTCATTAGATTGAGCTGAAAAAAACAGGAATCTTTCCCATTTTCAAAAGTAACCACCGTGAAATACCAACCCACAAGTACAATTAACAAGACTTATGTGCACAAATAATTGGAATCACTATACTAGAAAGTGACTTTACACCTTTCTACAGTAAAATAGAAATGACCACGGTAAACTATGGTAAAACTTGACTTACTACGGTAAAAACTGACTTTACTGTGGTAAACACTATTCACGGTAAAAAGTGAAGTTACTGCGGTAAATACTATTCACGGTAAAAAGTGACTTTACTGCGGTAATTACTATTCCCAGCAAAAAGGACTTTACCAGGGTAACTACTATTCATGGCAAAAATGACTTTAACATGGTAACTACTATTCACGGTAAAAATGACTTTACCATGGTAACTACTATGCACAGTAAAAAACAAGGTTACCCTCCAATTAATTTTTGCCTAAGTGGGAATATCTCTCCAGAAAATCCACCAACGAGGAATGGTCCCAGCAACGGAACCAAAATGTCATCACCAATCCGGCACTATGATAATTCTTCACCGGGAACTCCTCGTGCTATGATTATTTACTAATGCACAGCCTTTAGTTTGGTGGATGTAATCTGGAAACAAAACAACAACATAACACAAAAATACCATCGACTATGATAAGACAGAATGATGACAAATCTGAAATATCAAAGTAAATTATAATATTAACATGAAATTGTTACAATCTCACCCATGAGGTACTTCAACAAGACTATGGGAGAAACTTTACAATTACACCTCTCGATGGCTTCTTCAACACACCTTTAACTGATGGCTTCCTTTGCACACTTCCTACAATATTTCTCACTACTTCTTTCTATGCTAAATGAGGGGGGTAGCCTCTCTATTTATAGAACTTACAGGCTTATCCATCTTATCTCTAAGATAGGATAAGAAATCCACTCTGACGAATCATATTCCATACCTTAACTCTTATCTATACATGTAAGCTTATCTCTTAAGATAAGATAAACCTTATCATTTTACATGGGTTCCACATTTTTAGACTTTTTACAAATAAAATACACAAAATATTTATGACCTCACTCCTTGTCCTTATTACCAATATAATATTTCTAATTCCTAATCATGTAGACCCTACTTCTCTAATTACCCAAACTTTGACATTTTAACATTACCAGACCACTTACGACAAATATTTACTTTTTACAACATTCCTATTGTACTTTGACTGTTACCATACTCCACATTATTTGCGGCGTCGTACTGGCAGTGTCGTTATCTTCTATCGGACGCTACTACTAATTACACTTAACAACATTCTATTCCTAATACATACATTAATGAAATAGAAATTATGGAGGAAAATTTTAGTGTCGACAAGACCACCACCTACCGCCTCTTGGGCATGATGAGTCTCCTCACCTACCTCATCCCTCTCACTAATGAGCACCATACATATCATCGTTGCTATGGCTACTGGCTCAAACAAAGGTGCATGCTCACTCGCGATGTTATCCACGCACTCTATTATCCTTCCACATTAGACTTTCACTGCAGAAGAAAGCACTTGATAAAAAGAAAAGGTGAATGCTAAAGCTTAAGGATGACAAGGAGGAGTCTGGAGAAAGAGCGTTAGGGACCCCAGTACAACCAGAAGATGTAGAGGAGCCCCATGATGAGTAGATGAAGAATGATGATGAGGAGTTGAAGGGCATAGAAAAAGAAGAAGAAGCAGGCGAAGGCTCGATTCTTGATTCAAGCACCCGGGTTCCGAAGGGAAAGAAAATAGGAAAGGAAAAGGAGAGTGAGGACTATGTGATTCCTATGGTTGGGTATGTTGATGACACCAGCAAGATCATACGTGCACACTTCCAGAGTACTGTGGAAGCTAAGGAATTATATGGTTGGGATTTGATGGACACGGATATAGCTAATGCATGTACCAGGAAAAAATTATCTTGGTCCATGCAAACTCACATGAATGAGCTAGATTTTGATGTATGCGAAGAATCATGAATCTCACGCAGGATGAAGAAGGCACCACATGTCTGACATGTCAATGTCAAGCCAACTTCTATGTCAAATGAACAGGTAAGCAATGCCTTAGTAAAGGTATCTACAGAGATTACACGTAGGAACAGAGACAAAGTGAAAACCTTTAGGGAACTGATGGATTGCAATAAGGGTAGGGATACAGAGATCAAACACTTTAAAAAATATAAGGAAATGGAAGAGACCAAGATAGAAGCTTTTATTAGTATGGTAGAGGATATTGGCGATGATATTCTTAAGGTGAGGCCACATCTTGAATCCCAAGTTCTAGAAAATTTTCCTTTTTTCATGCATTATCTGCGTACACTTGTGAAACTAGTCATTGATGAAGGGTTGGTGCATGTGCCCCCACCAAAGCTTCCTAAAGAAGAATTAGCTAGAGCCAAGACCACTATTGCTAGAAAAATTTCAAGTTATGAATCTTTTCTGAATACCTTGAAGGACGAGCTGAAGAAGGGGAATCAAGCTCTTAACATATGCGCATCTCTAGATGCAATAATTAGGACAATGACCCTTGAAGAAAATAATGCAGTCCTGAAGGCTATGAAGGATGAGACACTTGGGTGCGCAGATAGACTTTCTTTGGTAAAAGAAAAGTGTGAAGCCCTCACAATAGCCCAAGGTCCGCATAAGGATAGGATAGATGAAATTGGGAATCTTATAGCACAGAAAATGGATTTCATGGAGGAAATGATGTTAGGTATGGAAAATGTTGTCCAAATTTTATAGAATGAAAAGGAAAATATGACTCAAGATGAAATGGACACCATTGTGACAAACATCATGGAAAAAATAAGTCAAAGCGTTGAGTGACTGGTAGACATTGGAGGTAGAAATTAATAATGAAATATGCACAGTTGATACTACCAGTAGAGGAGGAAAGTGCCAAGTGATGAATCATTCTTATTGAACAATTCTTTATTATTTCATTCATTATTATTTTCTTTAAAGATATAAGTGGGATTTCCTATTGTTAAGGGACGAAAATACAGCTAGTGTGGGATAATGTTGAGCACATGGAATATATCTCTACTATGAAAGCGCATAAGGATTGGGCATGCAGGAACCAGGGTGTGCAATAATGTGCGGAATCATAAAGGAACATAAAGCATGCCAAAATATTTTGAATTAAGGACTTCACCCATTTTTATGGGTTAAGGCTATTTTTGGAGATGGAGTGTTGATCACGTGATAAACATGAATAATTGTAGCTCACGCAAGGCTATTTTGGGATATGTAGTAATTCGAGCGCCATACAGGGTCTTGATATAATAAATAGGATTTCTACTTAGAGTTAACTATATGAAATCTATTATTAGAGCACTTGCATGCTTTTGTATTCCTTTTTAAAGGTGCATAGTTATTATTAGCATGTAGCCTATTTTTGAAGGTGCATAGGTAGTGAAGGGAAAGTCCTCGTCCCTATATATGTATTGATTTACACGGTTTAGACAGTAACCGATTATTGTAGAGTTATGTTACGGATTTTTTAGCACGCATAATTGTGGAAACTAGATCTTGAATGTATGAAGCTTCTATGTTTTGCATTATTTAATATAATGAATCATATTGGATGGATATTTGTGTTAGATGTTATTTAATCTAGTTCTTGCATGGTAAATCTCATGATAATCATTGATAGTCAATAATTCATATGGCTTAGATCTAGATCTGAATCTTACTTTGTGGTTTACTTCATTACATGTTATGGATCCAAATATATACATGCAAAATCATGTTAACATTCTAGAAAAGAAACTATAAATAGGGACTTGGTACCTATTGTGCGCTTCGGGTGAGCACTCAATTCTAGTTGAGTGATGTACCAACATGCCTTGGGATTTGTGGGTATACTCTAGGTTACATCAAAGGGACCCAAGGACCAGTCTCCATAAATAGGGCACACTTTTCCCTCTAGGACCTCAACCATGAATTGAAACCATCATGGAATTCTAGTACAACTCCCAAGCTCCAGTCAATGTCATTGGGTTCAATGGAAGACTTTTCCAAAAACTGAAAATCTTTAGAAACAAGACTTTTTAAGTGGAGCCCACATACCATCACATGTTCTAATCATACCTTCTCTAGAAATATTGAGGAGTCTTATACAACCTCAAATCATCACTTTTACAAAAGCATTAAAAATGGGCTTAGTACATTAAACTTTCTCCAAGTCACTTTAGAACTAGGGTTTCAAAGCAACTTATCTTATTAACGATCGTTCATTAAAACTTGACAATTAAATCCACCTCATTATTTTCAAAAAAATATTATTAGCTAAATGGAAAAACATCCAATAAAACCTCTAGATCCCATGCAAAGCACACATTTCACAACTAGCATCAGAAGGTCCATTTTAAGCACAAAACTTCACTCTTAGAAACCCACGATTTTAACCAAAAACATCATAACTTGCAATTCCTTCTTCATTTTGACCTAAAAATTTTCATGAAGCATCATGAAAACATAATATAACTTTCCATACTCAGAATATATCTCAAATTTTCCTGTAACTCTCTAACCACATCGACTTACTTGTGTTTACTTAGCTTGTCTTCACTGTCTTGCTTCCTAAAAAACCTCATACATGTGTTATACCTCTAAAATCTGACATGATAAGCCTTTCACACTTCATATACAGTGTCACCATATTGTTCCCATACTAAACCATGACTTCCGTTCTCCATTTCTCAAGATATCATACCATACCACATGCTCTAAAGTCTATAAATATAGCCTAGAATGACTGCTATACACCCATGCCATCATATGAACTAACCAAGTTGACCTCATAAAGATGCATGGAAACTATTGACACATCATTGTAACCATGATGGACATCATAATGACCTTCAATAATCTTAGGAAGACTCACACTATGAATATGCACACTAGAACCATGCTCTAGAACACCATAAGACTTCACTAAACATGACACTACCAATAAACCTTCATGTTTGACCTTTGACTAACACCCCCATGGAGACTCAAATGACCTCATAACACCATTTTATATCAATAATAACACTACGACACAATGGTCCATAAGAGTGAGGACGTGGATATCCCAAAATTAAGGCTTGATGTGAAAGGGCAGTGTGAGAGCTTAAACTTTTGGGAAATGTGATATAAAGTTTAAGACTAGAATGAAATAGGGATAAGATCAAGATGAGAAGAATCCAAAAGGAATGAAATGTAATTATTTTGAGATGAGATGAGATGATAAGTAAATGGAAGAATCAAAAAGAGAGAATGATACTTCTAAAGGAAAAGATGAGAGCTCAAATAAGAGAGACAAAAGCAAAGGTCCAAATAAGGAATTATTTAGAAAGGGATGAAACAAGATGATGAAAAATCCAAATAAGTGGACATAAGGATTTTTGGGAAAAGATGAAAGATAGAACCCGAATAAATATTATTTGGGGGTCGTGAAGAGAAGGTAATGATAAACCCAAATAAGGAATATTTGGCAAACGTGATGAAAATAAGGAAGTGATTCCAAATGAAGAAAAAATGGAAGAGATGTAAAAGAGATTAATGATCCAAAAATAGTAATTGGAAGAGTGTAAATAAGAAGTAGTGAATGACTTCCAATGAAGGAAAAGGATGATAAGTAAAGAGGTGAACAAAAATTCCAAATAAGGAAAAAATTTGGAGATCGGGAAAAGAGTCGAAAATAATCCCAAATAAGGAGTATTTGGGATAACAAAAAGGAGGTGAAAATTAATCTAAGTAAATAGTGCTTGGAAATATTAAAGAGGTACGAAAGATGAATCCAAAATAGGAGTGTTTGGAAAAGGTGAAAGGATACAAAAGTGAGAATGTAGATGCAAGTGTGGATCACTACTACGAAAAGAAAGAAAGAAAAAGAGAGTTTTTGTTTATGGTTTATTTTGGCCTCTACCTTATCTTGGCTTGGAAAATGTGTGGCTTCCTAGGTGGTTCTCTCAACTAGGTGTCAGCAATATACCTGAGTGAGCATGGTGTTATTGCTATTTGTTGGATTTACTTTACCCCCTTTGAAACATTGAGCAAAGATCTTGCTCAAAATGAATTGCATTGGAGTCACTACCAAGGATATCAGTGACTCTAATCTCACAAAGGAATACTAGTTAGTTGGGATGGGGGTACCCATTTCTTTAGCCAATTCCCTCAATGTGTTGACTACTTTGGGGTTCCTGTGGTACTCCTCAAATGAGTTTTATGGCTTATGCCAAAGCACTTCCCACAATTATAGTAGTTGGTAATTTCCTTGTCAACCAAACATGCAAATACAATGTGAATGTTTTATTTTATCTTTATTAAAATATGAGATTGTCTTAACCACCATTCTTTGACTGAGGCAACCTGCAATTGGTAGTTTAAGAGTAACCTCTTGTAGAGTGGGTCTTGAAAACAAGGATTAGCATGTTTTCCTAAGATAGAGAGGGCAAGATGATAGAAGCAAGCTCATGTTTTTTATTTCCAAGATCACTTACAAAGCACAAGAAAAGATCATACACGTAATTGAAATTTGATTAAGAGAAAAAGGTTAATTCCTGAAAACAAACAGAAATGATCACGTTTCTGATTTCCAAGATCACTTACAAAGAAGGAGGAAAGATCATACACGTGCTCATTTCATGATTAGCCTCACAAAAACAAAAAAAATGACAATAAATGTTAACAAAATCAATCACACAACGTTAGTGGTTATGTAAAAATGATAAAACATTTATAAAAACATGTTGAAAAAATGACAAAAAAGTGGACAAAAACATCCAATATCCCTGCAAGAAAAGTTGCACAATTAGTACTATTAGTGAAGATTGACAAAAATAATAATTAAAGGACCTATTTAAGTGTAAAAAGGCCTAATTGAAGTATGTTAATTAATTTTTAAAACAATTCTAAGAAAAAGAACTATTTAATTGTATGAAATAGACTAATGAATTGGAAATGAACTTAAGTTGAAACTAAGCCAATCAAGCAAAGAAACTAAATTAAACCTAAGATATAAACTAAGAGATAATTAGAATTCGTCAAAATAAACCCTAAAAAAACTAAATGTATAGTTTGAATGCTTGACTTTTACTTTGGTTGTTTTTATTTTGTTCAGGTTGTATTGATTTTTTGTAGGGTTCACAGATTTGGAGATTGGAGCAGCGATGGTGGTGGAGGTGCTATGGTGAGCTATGAGCTCCATGGGTGTGGCAGTTTGCAGGGTGTTGTGGGAGGTGTTTGGGCACGAGATCGAAGAGGATACGACGATGACCTAGTGGACGCACAATGTTAACTCAGTGGGAGTTGGGAAGATCCAAGTCAGGGCTGAGGGGTGAGTGCGGGGTGGGCTCATCGGGCTCAGGGTCAGCAGTATGGGCACTGTATAGGGTGGGCTAGCCATGATCGGGGTTGGGTTGGGATGAGGTTAGTAGGGGGAACTTGGGGTGGATGGGTCCAAGTTGGGTTGGGTCACAAGGAGAGCTCAGGGTGGGTAGGTACGAGTCGAGGTGAGTCATAGTGCAGACGAGGTACCAGGAGTTAGGGTTAACTCACCTCGTCCAAGCTGAGGATGATTCGAGAAGGGGAATGAAGTGTGCAGGGTTAGCAGGGTGACTCAGGGGGTCGGGTAGGCAAGTAAGTCAGGTGGATTGGGTAGGCAGGCAGGTTATGTTAGACAGCTTGTCGAGCTACCTCGTCAAGCTAGGGGATAGGGGGATATTAGGTAGCTTGGGTGAGCAAGGGAGCCATCTCGGCTGAGCTAGGGGATTGAGCTGAGAAGGCTTAAGGGATGTAAGGGGGTAGGAGCATAGGAAAAAGATATAGGTTTTAGCCTTTTTTATTTTATTATTTATTTATTTTTGTCTGATTTTTTCCTTTGAATTTTATAAGAGCTGAGATTTGGGACCTGTCAAGAAAAACTAGAAAACAACAAGCAAACAACCCTCAAATTGAACACATGCACCTAAAGTTAGCTATAACTAAATAGTCTACCAAATTTAGAGGAAAAAGTACTAAATGGATTTTTTTCACTGATTTTAAATCATATTTCTGTTTCTGGAAAGCTAAAAATACCTGTAAAAGGTTTTACAAACGCACTTAAAAACAACATAGGAACAAATATTTTGTTTTATTTGTATAAATTTGATTTATACTTCCAAATGCTCCCAAAATGCTCTTACAAACACAACACGACAAACAACGAAAACACACCAAACAACAAACATGAATCTGATAAAAAAAAATAGATACACAATGATTAATAGAAATGATTAAATTTTTCACTACAATATGAATAACAGATGAAGTGAAAATGAATGAAGATGTGGGTGCGGTCCCACCGAGCAAGCCAAAATGTATGCAAGGGAATCAATAGAAAAACAGAAGATAAATGAAAATACAAGATAATTATACCTTCTCCGTAATAATCTTGCAAACCTCGAGGAACATCGTAGAAGTGCTTAGATTTGTTTGATATTACATATTTTGAGTTGTGGGTGCTCTTGATTAGACTCTCTAAAGTGGATCAATGCAATACTACGAACACAAATTTGGCTTAGATATGGCTTCCAATATGCAAATATTGGAAAATAAAAGTTGACAGAGTTTTCTTGCTTCAATCCAAGATGATTTACAAAGGTGTAAGATTACTCTTTTATAGAGGCTGAGTAATAGTTGGAAGTGGTTGCAAGAGTTTGACTAAGCTCTAGGTCATAATTGTAATCACCCGGGAATAAGAAGTAGACTGATTCTGTGAGTTACAAATTTTAAGGGGAAATAAACATTTCGAATAACGGATAAGTTACATCCAACAATTGAATTGCACGTACAATCCAATTGCCCCCTCCTTTCTAGGAATCTAGAAGTGAAGTTCAAGTTGAGTTGAAAAAAATGAGGTAGTGGGTTTCATGTGCAGTTAACTGGAATGAGGAAGTGAAGTTCAACTAGGAGTTAACTAGGATAGTGAAGTGGCAGTTGACTAGGAAAATAGGTGTATTTTCCTAATTAAGTAACTAATTTAATTAGCTACAATATGCAAGATAATTAATTAATCATTTGTTTAATAAATGATAATTAACTTAGCTAAAGTATGTTATGGACTAATTTATTTAATCCAAGGGGTGGATGTTCATGATTAATTAATTAGATTAATCAATTCCGTAAAGGGGATATGAGCTAGGATGTGAATTGGGATAGTACTGGGAATAAGTATGTAAATTTGGGGTGTTTACAGCATTGATTACAATCTAATGCATTCATGTGACGCTCCTGAAATAGTTGGCCACTTGCCTTGTACTTTTGTGGAAAATCACGCAAGTGTGGAGAACATATATACAATAAGTTTCTGATTTAATAAATCATTTGTATATTTTATTAAAATCCATTTAGAATGCAAAGATGTGTTATAAATCATAGGAGGGGGAATATACAATGAAATACAATTGCTAGACAGCTTTATTTGATCTTTATACACAAAACAAATGAAAGAGACATGTGACCACTTACTTTAATTTCATTTTTATCTTGAAGTGAATGTCTGGACTGAGAATGTGATGGGATAAGAGCATAGACCATGACTGGACACTTGTAGACACAAAATCATGCACTTTAGACAATATTTAGTCTCGGTCTTATACTACTATTCATATGGTTTTTGAGTGAAGAAAGTACTAATTAACCCCGTCTTTTGGCCATCTTACTTTATTTTCTTTTGTCATTCCCGACCTCTTACACCTGCATGCCCAGTCATCTTTTATCATTTCATGTTATTTTAGCTTTGACTGGTGGCACTTAGGCTAGTACTGGGGTGTCCAGGGGGCAAGCCCTGGTCCCACGAGGGGCATCCCTGATCCTTTTTTAACTTTCCCGCCACTTTTTGGGCACTTTCTAGCCATTTTAGCTTCTTATCTTTTTGTGGTCGGCCATTTTGGGGTTAATTACGAAATTAGATCAAGAGAACCATATAAATATAAAGTTATGAGACCATAATGAGGGACCAAACACTAGTCACTACTATCATCCACCTAGGGTTGCATTCATCTAAGGCATTTGGAGATCATTTTCATACATTTAGCTCCATCACAAAGGACAAGGTTAGTTCATCTGCATCACACAAGCATAGGAGGGGATTCTATTCTATTCCATCCACCATTCTACTACATTTTTTACATCTAGTTATTGTTCTCTACTTCACAAAGTGCGATTGGCACAAGAGCACCTAGGGCACATGATTCACACACACACTAGAACTACATTTGGGTCTAGAATGTAGTGCAACGCTCAGTTAGTAATTCCACTGTTGTGGCAGATGAGGTCAATCTGACCTATTCATTTGCATTCTTTTTTTTTAGAATTTTGATACTTCTTGTGGTCTCTTGTAGGTCTTTCTTTCATCTTGGATTATCAACAACACCTGGTGCAGTGCAACAAATCTAATGCGACACATAATGAGGGTTTCAGACCACCTAATGAACCTGTAAACTCAGTTTTGGACCTCCTACATAGACCAGAGCACCATAGATTTCTGACCAGGGTGCCCATATGTGCCCCAGTCCTTCTCCATGCACCCTAATCTAGAGAATCAGTACAGATATGTCCTTTTTAGGACCTCTGCACAAGTCGTTCCTATTTCCATGATTATTCTGTTTATTCTGTGACATAGTCTAGTGAGCTCCTCTAATCAGCTGAGTCACTTCCTCACTCTTCTTGCATATTAGAGGTTTCTATTTCCATTAGTTTAGTCATTTGGGTCATTTTCCATAGTTGTTTATTACATTTAGTTATCGTATTTACATGTTGTTCTAGATTATATTAACTATTATATATACTACACTTTTAGTTAATCATTTTGGTGAACTCGGCTCGATCATTCATGCTTCTAGGTTCTTCATTCATTGCTTGTCATCCTAGGGTTTGGTCATCATGAGTATCTCAATCAATGATTATTTGCTTGCAAATCCTGATTTACTGCATATATTCCAACATATTCTTGCTACTACTCGCATTCATGTTGACATGCATCCTAACTCGATTTATCAAACATTTTTCGATGCATTCTCTTCGCACATAGTATTCAAGTCTAACCTTCCCATTGAGTGTTCATAATTTTGATAATGACTCACCTCTACATATCATATGTTGTATTCATAATGTAGGTGTTAAGTGAACTTTGATTGATAATGAATCTAAACTTAACTTGTGTCCCATGTCATTCCTTGAAGTTTTAGGTCTTTTCACTCGTGACATTAGTCCATCTAGTATTTAACTATGTGCTTAAGATGGTTTTGTCCATTCATGTCTTGGTCACATTACATTTCCTATCATTGTTGGTCCCAAGACTGTCCACATTGTCTTTTTTGTTATTGATTTCCCAGACTCCTACAACTGTCTACTTTGTAGGCCACAGCTTCATGCCATGCAAGCTGATGCCTCTATTGTACATAATTGTGTAAAATTATTACATGAAGGCATTGAGTACATCATTTTTCATGACCGCGATCCATTCACAGTATTGTGACCAAGCTCCTAATATTGGTCTTCACTATTCCACGCACAGATATTACAGATGAGCCCCAACCTTTGGAAGAACCACCTCACTTACCACCACTTGATGGTTTCATTTGCATGATACATGCAATTTATTCTATGCCACCTGCTACTACTACTACTATGATTCCATATCAAGGGTTTTTTCCAGTCCATGGACATCGCTCTATCACCCGCACCTTCGTCTGCACCACCTACATCAACATGTCCACCATTTACTTGCACTTTATTCATGAATGACTCATATTGGGAACACATTCCATTTGATCCTACATGCGATGACATTATATGTACACATGAGGGTCTGGATCTTGCTTAGGCTTTACTTTTTAGGACCTATATCCCACACCATACGCTCCTCATCTTTATTATGGCTTTGTTCACATTACTGTTGTTTATGTATTATATGTCTTTCATCTTACGCTCTACCTATCACACAGTCTTTTCTCTTCTTCACTTACATTAGGTCAATCGTGGCTTGATTATATTGGGGGAACTCTAGATACTGATCATATAGACATTTCATTTCCTATGCCTTTTGGACATGTTTTCATCTGCAATAGCTCTTTTCTAGGATACACACAAAATATCACTCATTGGTATGCACACGTTTGTCCACTTCCTCCATTCACCGGATGAGGAGTATGCTATGGGTATATACAACTTACACCTCAATAGATCATTATGCGATCAACCAGACACTATTTCTTATCAAGTCACCAATGCTTATTCATTTGACTATGATCCTGAGAGCGATGATCTCCTAGATAACATTACATGATAGCCTCTTTCATCACAAACACTTTGGGGGCATAGTATTCACATCCCCTCTCTCATCACCATAGCATTATAGGCACATTTCCCATCTTTGCATTATCATTCATCCACATCCTTGCATAGTACTACATCACATGCCTAGACATTTGCACATACCTTATCTTGGCATTGTTATCCATACCTTTCATAGTCATACACTTTTATCATCGCATACATCGAATGACACACCTTTTTCCTTCACTATCATTTGTTAGTTCATTTCATTCATGTAAACTTGGGGGTATCACATCTAATACATCCCCCCCACACTCATATTATCATCTATCATCTTTGCATTCTCATACATCAATTTTATCAAATACACATACTCATTCATACTTTGCGTCGTCATTACCCGATGACACACTCTTATGCTTTGGTTCACACTTGAGTGTTGAGGGAATACTATACATGAACCCCACACACTACACATTAGGCACCACACATCACATCTCACAACATACATTCTACATTTATTCTATATCATTTGAATCTTTACATATATTTGCATCATACTTGTCTTCATCATACATATCCAATATTTTCATGATCTACGACTCTAGCATTTTACATACTACATCACGCACATCTTACACTTGTTAGTCTACATTGTACATTACATATTATACATCATACATTACATATTCTACTCATCACGCGGTCATCTATTATCATCACGCATATTGCATTGTCTTCTACGCACTACACTCACTACCCTATGACACACTTTAGTTCCTCGGTCCATACTCGATTGTCAAGGGTTTCTAAATCAAATGGAACTTATCATAATTACATGTTCATCATTCATCCTTCCATCATGCAATATTACTAGGTTAGTGACATACGTTATAGGCTAAATGGTCACCTACTCTATCATCTTATAGTGGTATACGCTTTAGGCTACATCACCACTCCCTCTACTCATCTTATAGTGATATACACTTTAGGCTACATCATCACTCTTTCAATCATCTTTTCATGATATACACTTCAGCTATAAGGGTCACACACACATCATCTCTAGGTTGCATATCGTCACAACACATATACACACTCATCATAGCGCGTTAGACACAACACACTATTCCCCCATTTCCCGTTGATGCACTCTCGTGTATGGTTCATTCTTGACTGCTGAGGGGGAAAACCAAATGAACCTCGTTTAATACATTTCCATTCACTCATGGGGCACATGGCTCATATCACTCCATTTTCCATTCCATTCCATCCATCCACACCATACTACATATTATGGTTGTTTTTACTCTTGTTTATGGTCGCGTTATTACACATGCTAGTTAGATTACTTATATGTAATTCATCTATATCATCCACACATGCACGTTCACATGTTTTTCTAGTTGTGATCACAGATGTAGGTCTCTTACACACAGCATAGATGCTCACCTTCTACGCTTCCTCATTGGTCATTGGGGGCATCCATATTCATCTCTCACAGGTGTTATTGTTTCATTTTATACTTAACACTTTACATTACTTGGTTATACACACTTTTAAAAATCTAGTTATCTTTCTAAAATGTTAGTTGGTGTTTCATGTGCATCATTTGTTATGCAGGGAAATTTTCTTCCATACTTGTTTGTTATATTATTTGCTATTGTTTGTTCTTGTATGCGGGCCTTGCCCTATGTTTGGTGTGCACACTTGTTTATTGTATGTGGCCACGGTGGCCTTACATGTCTTGTGACATCGTGAGTTATGTCCCATGTTTGTAACCTATTTTGTGCACCTTACTTGTCTTCTTGTGTGTTTACATTACTATTTTTCTCTGTAGATTTTACACTGTTTGCGTAGAGTACACATTGTCTTATACGTGCATGCTTGTTTGTATTAACACTTGTCTGTGGCCAACCTTCTTATTTATGCATGCCTTTATCTCTACCAAGTGCATTCCCTTCCCACTGCAGGCAACAGTTATAGAGTTCATGCAGTTGGTCCTCTTTTGGGGTTGCATTCTCCTATCAGCGATGTCACATGTGCCCCTAAAGAGACGAGCATCATTTGGGGTTTTACATTCTACACATTACTTCTACATTGGTTTAGTTCAGTGCACTTTCCACCCTTTTCATTGTGGGTTATATACAACAAGTGGGTTCAGACTAGTCTACGAACCCCGTACACAATGGATTTTAAAGGACATGGTTGTCCTTAGCATTCTAGGAAGCAGTTACAGGTTAGAGAATACAAAGGAATTTCTCTCTACACTTCTTTTTTCAGTGGTGTCGGATCGCCAAAAAAATGAGGATGTACAAATATTTCTTTATACATGTCCAGGGAAACAATTAAAGGTTATAGGATATAGCGGAATTCCTCCTTATACTTCTTTGGCCTATGGCATCGGATCACCCAAAAAACCATGACAATATAAGATATCCTTCTACACTCTCTTTCTCGACATTGATCAAGTGCACATGTTCCATTTACATCTTTCATTTTGTGTATTTTACATTTACATACTTTTACATACATACTCATGCATCTTTTACATAGGTTTTTACACACATATACATATATATTTAACTACTTGGTCATTTTCTCCTTGTAAGGCCGACCGTATGAGAAACAAGCAGTCAAATGGGGGCAACAACAACAACAACAAAAACAACAATGTTAACAACAACATTTTTTACGGCAGCACACACCATACTAACCATGCAGGTACATCACACACAACAGTAATTATACACACATTTCCACCCTAGGTTCACTCTCATCACATTTTTGCACATTTTCATCTATAGTTTCCATGATCCATCATAATTTTTTCATTTCATGCTTTATCTAATCGTTTAGCACGTTTCTACATCACTCTACATGGATTATCAGGTACACATCTCTATCTACTTTATGTTACCAAGCTTTCTGCTCACCAACATAAAGTGGGGGCAAATGTAGACGTAAAATCATGCACTTTAGACATTATTTAGTCTCAGTCTTATACTTATATTCATATGGATTTTGAGTGAATAAAGTACTAATTAACCCCTGTCTTTTAGCCATCTTACTTTATTTTTTTCATCATTCTCGACCTCTTGCACCTGCATGTCCAGTCATCTTTTTTCATTTCACATTATTTTATCTTTGACTGTGGCACCTAGGCTAGTACTAGGGCGCACATGGGCACCTCAATCCCACCAAGGGCACCCCAATCCTTTTTAACTTTCCCACCACTTTTTGGGCACTTTCTAGTTGTTTTATCTTCTTATCTTTTTGGTGATCGGCCATTTCGGGGTTAATTACGAAATTAGATCAACAGAGCCATTTAAATATAAAGTTATGAGACCATAATGAGGGACCAAGCATTATTCACTACTATCATCCATCTAGGGTTACATTCATCTAAGGAATTTGGAGATCATTTGCATATATTTAGCTCTATCACAAAGGACAAGTTTGGTTCAAATGCATCACACAAAGTGCGACTAGCAAAAGAGCACCTAGGGCACATGATTCACACACACACACACTAGAACTACATTTGGGTCTAAAATGTAGTGCAACGTTGAGTTAGTAAGTCCACTGTTGTGGCAGTTGAGATCAGTCTGACCTATTCATTTGCATTCTTCTTTTTTTAGGGTTTTGATACTTCATGTGGTCTCTTACAGATCTTTCTTTCATCTTGGATTATCATTAACACCTGGCACAGTGCAATGAATCTGATGTGACACATAGCAAGGGTTTTGGACCACTTGCCAAACCTGTAAAACTTAGTTTTGGACCTCCTGCAAAGACTAGAGCACCCATATTACAAACCAGGGCACCCATGGCGCCCCAGTCCTTCTCCAAGTTCCCTAGTCTAAAGAATCAGTTTAGATATGTCATTTTTAGGACCTCTGCATAGTTGTTCCTACATCCAAATTATTATGTTTATTTTGTGACACGGTCCAATGAGCTCCTCTAATCAACTGAGTCACTTCCTCACTTTTTCTTACATATTAGGGTTTCTATTTCCATTAGCTTAGTCACTTGGGTCATTTCCATAGTTTTTATTACATTTATTTATTGTATTTACATGATGTTCTAGAAAATATTAACTACCATATATCTAATTTTTTTATTAATTAGTTGCAATCAAGCTCAAAAATATGTAGAGATGCTCGTAATGCCTAGACATAGGCACTTGGGAAAGGATAGGGGCACCCGTGGGCACCCAAGACCTCTGTGGGGGCACTCGAGTCTGCAGAAAAGGTTGAAACCTAGTTTTGATACTATCATTAGGGTTTCACACTATTTTTCCTTTGGTCACATGTATGTCTCACTTGGATCGCCAAGGTACCTGTAAGCCTACACTCAAATATCCTCTTGTAAAACCCTAAAAAAGACATCAAATCCTAAGAAAGAAATATGTAAAATGAGGGGTCAAAATTTTTGCAGTTGTCACAACAGTGAACTTACTACTGAGCACTACGCTACATCTCAGACCCAATGTAGTTCTATGTTTTTGTGTGTGCAATAGTGCTCCTAAGTCGCCCTCACACCAATGACACAAAGATAGCAGGTAATAACTAGATAAAATACAAATGTGTGGCATGGAATAGAATGAAATCCCCTTCCTATGTTGTGTGTATACATAATTTTGAGCCCAAGATGTAGTCCCTTTGATATTTAGATAGATAACCCTTGATAAAAAAAAAATGTGTTCCCTTATAATGGTATGCATGTTGTGTTTATATAGGTATCTCTTGCTTGAATTTCGACATTAATGACCCAAAATGCCAACTAGTACCTCGAGATATGAGCGGAAAAAACCAAAAAGACCGACCTCACGTGTAAAAAATAGGATCAAACATAAGGAGGGCATGGGTGCCCAGGATGGACAGGAGCATCAGAGAACTAGTGTCCAGTCCTGGGTGCTAGTGTGTAAACACCAAAATTGGGTCACACTGCCCTTAGTCCCCTTACAAATAGCCAACTCAAACACATTCACCTAACCATGACCCTTATACCCCACATTAATATTAATTTAATTATTTATAATTAAATTAATACTCATCCTCACTTCATTCATTATTTAATTACCTTACAACCAATTTCCACCTCACCTAGACACCTCACGATAGACCTATTCATAGCATGTTTCCATAACTAACTAATACTTAGCCCTACTTACCTTAATGAAATAAGACTTAGTATAACCCTAAAATCATATGCCTATTCTTCCTCTAACCACATTCTTGTGTGTCTAAGATCAACGTTCCATTTAGACCCGACACAAATGAGAAAAAGATGGAAAAAGATAGTCGAGATCTGCTATTTTAGGAAACCTAGGATATTCCACCTTAACCAATGCCGGTCAACCCAAAATTGACGCCAGTAACCCTAAACCATCATCAGTTACCATATAACCATTTTGGTAACCTTGTTTGAGAGTTTAGACAGATTCTCAAGTTTTGGAGCAAAGGATATCTACATGCAAGAAAGAACCAGAGCTCTTTCACACATCCAGAAAGTCATAGCCATCACAACCATTGATCAGAAGGTTTTTGCATTCACAATATCATTCTGGGAATTATTACCGTGGCAATGATCGTCATTCCACCGATCAACCATCACCACCACCCAGCCATTGATCTTACACAACAGTAAGTGTGTCTCTAACCTGTACCATTTCATTTCTATTCAATTTATAAGAGTTCTTCACCTTTTGTTTATCAACCACCATTCATATTTTTACCCCACCACTATTTCCATCCTATGAACCTGGCCATTCCCATCACTCACAGCCATTTTAATCACCTCTATCTACTCCTGAGTACCTCTGAATATTCCCAACACCTCCCCAAAAACCAATTCCTTACCATCTCATATTCAGTCTCATACAAATCCAAAACTATTAACTATTGAGTTATTACTAGCCCGCAGTAACCATCGTTGGTTTTTACTAAACTGTCATTGGTCATACCAGACCGACTTCGGTCTCTGTATCTGACAGTCTTGCTAATACCAGATCCCGATAACCCTTTTTAAGTGATTCAAGTGACCCAGAATATGGCCCTGACCTGTTCCAGCACCTTAGTTATTTACCGTATTTCCAAATCTGATCATAGCCTAGCCTATTATGTTAGATTTTCTTATTATATTTGGATGAGATACCTAAATCATATCAACTACAGTAGGATTCTATTTACGTACGTTATTTCTTACATTAAATTGTATTAAACAGTGGGTTGACTTCCATCGAGGAAGTATCACACTTCTTGGATCTAGCACACGCTAGGCACCCCACTGACATATATTATTTAATTCACTTTTTGTGTTCTTGTTATGTATTTCAAGTAGTTCCTCCTATCCAAAAGGAAGCTCTCATAGTCAGCATTGGATCAAGAAGTTAGAACATGTTCAACGACCTTTAAATTGACCATCACTACAGGTATTCCTCCTTGGCCCACACCCTTATCTGTTTCATCTAAAAACTTAAAGAAAACGGTGAAAAATAGTGTCCAGAGACAAATGACAAAAATGAGTGGAGATTGACTGATAGGGATCCTTGTGATCTGACCAGAACTAAGTGTATGAGTGACAAGTATGAAAGATAAAACAATAGAAATAAGTAAGACAAACCAATAGACTAGTAGGACAAACCAACACACTAAAATTACTTTTTGGGTTACGTATTTTTCTTAGTTTTGTGATTGATTTGCATTTTGAGGTGTGAGGAGATGATTATTCATTTTTCTTTTTTCCTTTCACACTATGCCATCACAGTTGGAGTATTTTGACTTTCTCATAGTGTGTCAGGACCTCATCTTATCATCCCCAAACTTCTAGGTTGATTATTCATCTAATCTAAATTCACAAACATTCATTTTTCTTCATTCTTCAAATTTTACAGTAACCAACATCAGTCCAACGACCGCCGTCAGTTTACATATGACCGGCATCGGTTTACCAAACCGATGTCGGTTCCTTGTTCTTTTGGTTAATTTACCCAAAAGACACTTATCTCATCTTCTCTTACGTTTAGAGTCTCTGTGTATCATTGTAATCCATGTACTCTGATAACAATCCTCAAATACACATTTCTTGTCTGAAAATCATAAATTTTTTCCTCATTTTCTAAAACTTTCACTTTCCCATAGTAACCAGTATCGGTTCTTGTAATCAACATTAGTCACCCCTTAACCGTCATCGATCAGTTTGACTAGTGTCGGTCATTCTATTTGGATTTTAATCAAAGAATTTACCAACATTCCCTCTCATAATCTATTTTCTACCATCTCTTTTGTTCCCTCTGTCATTTACATAGCACAGTTCACCTGATATATGTTGATTCACATGGTGTTGACTGGCAGCTAAACTACCACCCTCGTGTTTCACGCCAGCCATCGGCCACTCCCACCTATTCCATCACCATCGTCCATTCTGTCACCTATGGATCCAACTCATCTTATCCCCATCACCACCGGTGATGAGGAGTTTGCAAGACTCCTCGACTAGAATCCCGTTTCCCTCCAGTACTACCTTGATCATTCTTCCACCCGGGATTCCCCAAGATAGTTAATATATGACATGCCCATATTTATCCCTCCTACTCTATCCCCTACTTCAGTGTCAGCTAGCACTAGTTCGATGCTACCTTCATCCACTTTATAACATGTGGTGTCTTAAATAAATCCTACAGCTACTATAAATACAATATCTACGTCATCGATCGTGCCCGCGACATTGATTGTCCCTCCGACAGCCTCAATGATTATAACTTCATCTACACCCACCACTTCACATATACCCATTACTTCGCAACCACCTCTGGTGTCGGCAACTTACAGCCCTTTCCAAAACCTTATTCTTTATATCCCACAATCCTTACCCCGAATCGCCACTAGAGTTGTTACGACTACCCCACCCGCATACACATACTACAAAAACCCCAACCTCATCTATCGCTTATGTTGGCTATGTGTCACCCACATCTATTATTCCTATACAGATCTCATACTCAGGGCCACCATACACCAGCATACCACCTACCTCATACATTCAGCATCAACCCCCTTTTTCTATAGGGGCACCCATTCATCCCAACCTACTAACGAGCTCATTAAAATGATGATGGAAAAGATGCAGACCTTAGAAGCATGTGTTTTGGGCTCCCGTTATTCTTTAACATACGATGAAATATGTAATGAGCCTATCCATCCATCTATTCCCATTCATCCTTACCTAGTTCATTGGGAAATTTCTAAATTCAATTACTTCAATAGTAAATAAGACCTGCAACAATACTTGTGGTCGTTCAAACATGGGTGTTATCTAATTGCCCACGATGATGTTTTTCTCCTACAAACTTTGCCAATGTCCATGATAGGACCAGCATTGGATTGGTATAGTGGACTACCTCGGCATTCTATTTAATCCTTTAATCAAGTAGCCCAAGCCTTCCTAGTGTCCCTAGATTTCACCTTGAAATATGGGATTACCCCATGTAAAAAAAATCATATTTTTAAAATAATGGGTCATTTTGTGTTTTCATTGTCAGAAAGTGTCTTTTTTGTGTCAGGATATTCCCAGAGAGTCATATAAGCCAATTTCACCAAATACCCAGATGCCTAAAATCGTTATATTTTGTCGCTAGGGTTTGCCTACGGAAATTTTTTATTTAATTATTATGAGCCCCATATGAGGTAAATTGTGCTCCGGTTTAACCCTTTTGTGGTCTTACATGTCAATATTCCCATATACCAGTAGGGTTTCCACCAAGAATGAATCCTGGACTTTATCTGTGACTTCTGGCAATGTTTTGCGTGTTTGGTATTTTTCTCGTTTTGTTTTCAATGAAATTTCTCTAGGTCAATTCCTTTGCCAGTTCAATTTTTTTTCTTTATTGGATTATCTGGAGATCATCTATGGATGTTATGTCAGAAGGAATTTTCCATAGGGGGTTTGTTTCTCTCTGAAAATATGAAATCATGCGCAAAAAGGCCTCTTCTGGGCAGGTAGCATTTTTGGGAAAGGAAGGTTTTAAGCAACAATGGGGGTTTTGGTAGCAGCAGGCAGGTGGGAATTTTATACCTGCCTAGCAGGGTACTTTTTTCCATGGAAGCAAAGTCACTTAAGTCATGATGGGAAAATTAGAGGCAACAGGCAGGCAGGAATTTCTTACCTGCCTTACAAGGTGAAAATTCCCATTGTGAAATAAAATAAAATCACTTAAGGCATTGATGGGAATTTCTTACCTGCCTTGTAGGGTAAAAAATCCCATTATGAAAGTCAAATAGCTTAATTAGATCATGGGATTTTTGGAGCTGCAATGTAGGGTGAATAATCCCATTAGAAATTGACTTTTAAAAATAGAAATCAACCATGTCAAAAAGTGCGACCCCTTTTGGAATAGAAGGATAACTTTAATTGCATTTATTAATTGTTTCTATTACTAATTTTGGCGCCCAATCATGAGGAAAATTCAATGTAGGATGAGAGGATAAAGGAAATTGGAAATAGAATGCTAAAATTAAATAAATTTAATTTATTTAATGCAGCCCTCTATCATGCTAAAAAATGCGACCCACCTAGAGGAGAAATAATACTTTTTAAAGTATTTATTGATGGAATTAATTCCTATTTTTGGCGCATGAGGTCAAAGCATAGTGTGAAGTCAAAGTAGACTGGAATTATAAAGCTAAAATTAAAAAAATTTAATTTATTTAATGGCAGCCATGAGCATGCACAAAATAGGCACCCAAAGTGAAGAGAAAAGCATGATTTTTAATTAATTAATTGCTGGAAATAGGAAGGGAAATTATTAATTATAGAATGATCAAGGTTATATAAGCATGGGCTGCCATATTAATGGAGTTATTAATTATTTAGAAAAGGAGTGCATCCCAGACAATTTTGGCTCCCAAAGAAGGAGGAATTTTGCTCAAAAAAAGGTGTTTTCACTGCCAAAAAGCTTCAAAGTTTGGCACCTAGGTTTGAAGGAGTTTGATTTAAGTCTGATTAATTTTTTGCATAGTATTACATGTACCTAGGTATTCATTACATGTGCTTATATAATTGAGAGGGAGCTTAAATCAATGTCCAATACATTGAATATATCTTTTGAATCTGAAGAAATTCTCAGATCTGCACCAATTGTAAAGAATTTCGGTCGAATAAAAAGAAAAAGAGTTGCTCAAACAAAGATTGCTCTAGTCATGGTGAAGCATGATGAAAGAAAAGGATCAACAGAATCATGCATAGCTTCAAGATTCAGATCCAATTCCAAATTCAGATCCAGATCCAGATCCAAATCCATAATTGCAAAGGCTTCATCTTCTTGTTTCTAATGCAGCCCGTGTAGAAGTCTGTGCATGAAAAATTCCTTCCAAGATCTTGTGCATGTGCTCCCAATCTTCAATTTGAAGCCTTCATTGAAGTTGCATTCACCCGAAGTGCTTTCCTGAATTTTTAATTTCTCATATGCAATTAAAAATAAAAAAAGATGAGTTATTTACGCCAAACATTGCACTGATGCATGCATTAAAGAAGAACTACAAAAGCTTCAAGAGAAGAACTACAAAAGATTCAAGGATAAGAAGGAAGACAAGTCAAAGGCAATACCCGCAAGTAAATCACAGTCACTTGCTTCCAGATCCAGCCACTTCCAGATCCAGTTTCTTCCAGATCCAATTTGGTGAGAATCAAAGGTAAAAGAATCGGCTGCATATAGAATATGAAAAAGGACAAGACTACAGCTTTCCTCTTTCTTCTTCTTTCTCTTATCTCCTCTGAAAAAGTAATTGAGCGATCAATTAAATTATAAAACCTAAGTGATTTGTTTAAAATCCGTTACTTGAAGAAGTCAACTACTTAGAAATAGGAGGCAGACATGCAAAATAGAAGGTTCTATCTTTAGTTGCAAATCATGCATGTCATACAAAAAGGAATTCCAAGAAGGAGATTGCTAGTTATTTCCTTGACAACTTCCACATGTGTCAGTTCACGAAAATATTCCTATTTGTAATTGCCCCTCTACATGCTATAAGCAGAGGAAGAACCTACGGGTTAAGGGATCAGAATTTGTAAGTAGTATTCTTATGTTCCAGACTTTGTGCTAAAATCCTTGATAACTATTTGAAGCAAAGGAATAGAAAGGAGCAAATTTCCAGAGAACTTTGTGTCACTGTGCATTTGTTTCTAGCTTATTGTCTTATATCTACTTATAAACTTTGTGTTATTCTAGATCTAGATCTGAAAGCTGCCTTTGCTTATAATTCTGTGTGTTAATATCTATTGGTTCTGTCTATGTGCATGAAATCAACTCTTTGATCTATTGATTGGGTTACACATCTTCCCTCTTTCTTTCCTGTGTTTATATTATTTCCTTCTTCATTAGATATTTCCTTTCTTTAACAGATGCTTACTTGCTGCAAAACTATACAGCTATGGTTCATGAGTTACATGGTTAAAGTAAAACCCCTAAATAGATACTAGCATATTTTATTGACAAATCTTACACTGGAGCCTCACCGGTAAATGAGGGAGATTTATCTCATGACTACCTAGGTTTTCAGCTATGCAGAAAATATAGCCAACAGTTTTTGGCGACTCCACTGGGGAACAACTATCTTTGCAAATCAAAACTTATCTCTTGCAGATCAGAGTGTTTCCCATTCAACTTTCAACCTGGCTGAACGTACATTCACCCGATATGTGAAGGCACGATGAAGGACTGATCATTTCTTCAGACTCCAAGATCAGTTCAATTTTAATCATCCTCCTCAAGTTAGAAGCCGCCAATCTATTCTCTCACCAGGAAGGAGAGTACATACTCATCCAGATCTAGATCGTCTTCAGCATGATCTGGTGGTTGGAATTATTCACCAAGTCTACACAAGGAGAAAGTGTGCCCCATTCATCATACAAAATCAAAATTAGAAATAGATAGAACATGTCCCATGGGGAGTAGATTTTGGGCCACTGAACTTGACTCCACCTATGCATGATCTACCTAAAGGATCTGGAAAGAATTTTTTGAAATTCTTTGGATATGGAAAAAAAAATCCCAATGATAATTTGGTAGTATTCTTCATATCTTGTGGTGCACTTACAGTGGAGCATGAAGATGTCTCGGTCAGACTCTTCATTGATACTCTATACGAATTGGTTGGCGAATGGTTCTATTGATCAGCCCCTAGAACCATAACAAATTGGGCGTCCATGTGAGAGAAATTTCTGAAAAGATTCAAGCCTGTAGAAGATGCTAGCACCCTGATCACTCAACTGATGCAGTTGAAGAAGGAGCCAAATGAGAACATGCGGGACTTTATTGCAAGGTTCCAAAGGATTTTGTATAAAATCCCCACTTCTTATGCATTGAGTGATGAAAATAAAAAGATGTTTTTTATAAACGCTTTGTTTCCCAAAGTTGGATATTAGCTGCGAATGACAAGACCTGTGAATCTACTTGAAGCACAAAATGATGTCGTGGAAGTTGAAGATGACTTGATCATGGCTAGAAAAATCAAACAATCACCTCACAAAGGTGATGGAGCTTCTTCAAGTACTTGAGATTCTTTGCTGCAAAAGTTGGCTAATGATATGCTGCAAATCAAGAAGCAGATATTTCAAGTAGGCAATGCATCCCCTTCAAGAATAGCTCCTGCGCGGAACTTTAATGGTCAAAATCGAAATCGAAATAGACTTGCTACTACACCACAATGGTTGGAAATTGAAGCTGCTCCAAGGAATAACTTGGAAACTAATGAAGAAGATCTAGGCATTGATGAATCATTTGATGATGAGGACTTTGTAGGTCCCGTTGGCGAATCCAACATTGGTTACCTGGACTATGAATCTAATGAGGGATATTATGAATCTATTGAAGATTCTGATGGTCACACATTTGCGGTGTTCACAAGGTTCCAAGCATGCCAAAATGCCGAAACATCTACAAGTGGAAAAAGAAGAGAAAGAGAAGATCCTGGGCCAGATGTTGAGGTAATACGCTACCTTCTTCATTAGCTCCCAAAGATAAGCATGTAAATTCTTTCAATTCGCAGTAGAGGGCCAACACACATCTGGCTGAAATAAGTCAAGATTTTGACAATATTGATGACATTAAAAAGATCAAGGTCCAAATGTCAGAAGCTGAGTATTTAAGAGAATTTCCTGATCAGCTAAATAGATTGGTCAAGTATATGCAACGTAATGGTCTCAACACTCCAAAAAATAATGGTTCACGGGGTATCTTGTCAAGTCTGAAGATTACTCCTTCAAATAATGTGGCTGCAACTTCTTCTCCTTCTACTTCTTCTCTTGCTACATTAGAAAGGATCAAGCCGTTCTATGTATCATTGCTTATTAATGGATACAAATTGAGCAATTGCATTTTAGACTCTGGAGCTTCTAAAAATGTCATGCCTGCCAAATATTCTAATGCCTTGGGTCTCACATTGACAAAAACCATCGGAAGATGCTATTTAATGGAAAGGTAAGTACCTCTAGTTAGGAAAATAAAAGATGCACAGGCAGTACTTGCATCTTTCCTAGACAAAATATTGAAGATGAATATCCTAGTAGCATACATCCCAGTATCTTATGACATGTTGTTGAGAAAAAATTTCTGTAAAAAACTTCCCAAGATGTTTTTGCTGATGATCCTGGTAAGAAATACATGGATGTTTTTGCTTGGTCTTCCCAGGATCTAAAGACATATCAGCCTGCAAAAGTTCAACACTATATCCCATTAAAACCAAAACAAAATCCTTTCAAGCAGAAGCTATGGCGGCATAACCCTACTATTTCAGGAACTATCTTTGCAGAAATCCAGAAGTTGTTAGATGCAAAGATAATTTATCCCATACATCACTCTGAATGGTTAGCCAACATGTAAAAAAAATCATATTTTTAAAATAATGTGTCATTTTGTGTTTTAATTATCAGAAATTGTCTGTTTTGTGTCAGGATATTCCCAAAGAGTCATATAAGCCAATTTCGCCAAATACCCAGATACCCAAAATCGTTATATTTTGTCGCTGGGGTTTTCCAGTGAGAAATTTTTATTTAATTATTCTGAGCCCTGTTTGAGGAAAATTGTGCTCCGGTTTAACCCTATTGTGGTCTTACATGTCAATATTCCCATATACTAGTAGGGTTTCCACCAGGAATGAATCCTGGACTTTATCTGTGACTTCTGGCAATGTTTTGTGTTTTTGGTATTTTTCTTGTTTTGTTTTTTGTGAAATTTCTCTAGGTTAATTCCTTTTCCGGTTCAATCCGTTTTCTTTCCTGGAGTATCTAGAGATCATCTATGGATGTTATGCCAGAAGGAATTTTCCATAGGGGGTATGGTTCTCTTTGAAAAGATGAATTCATGCACAAAAAGGCCTCTTCTGGGCAAGTCGCATTTTTGGGAAAGGAAGGTTTTAAGCTACAATGGGATTTTTAGTAGCAGCAGGCAAGTGGGAATTTTATACCTGCCTAGCAAGGTACTTTTTCCCATGGAAGCAAAGTCACTTAAGTCATGATGGGAAAATTAGAGGTAGCAGACAGGCGGGAATTTCTTACCTGCCTTGCAGGGTGAAAATTCCCCTTGTGAAATAAAAGAAAATCGCTTAAGGAATTGATGGGAATTTCTTACCTACCTTGCAGGGTAAAAAATCTCATTATGAAATTCAAACAACTTAATTGGATAATGGGATTTTTGGAGCTGCAGTGCAGGGTGAATAATCCCATTAGAAATTGACTTTTAAAAATAGAAATCAGCCATGTCAAAAAGTGTGACCCCTTTTGGAATAGAAGGATAACTTTAATTGCATTTATTAATTGTTTCTATTCCTAATTTTGGCGCCCAAGCATGAGGAAAATTCAACGTAGGATGAGAGGATAAAGGAAATTGGAAATAGAATGCTAAAATTAAATTAAAAAAAATTATTTAATGCAGCCCTCTATCATGCTAAAAAGTGCAACCCACCTAGAGGAGAAATAATACTTTTTAAAGTATTTATTGATGGAATAAATTCCTATTTTTGGCGCATGATGTCAAAGCATAGTGTGAAGTCAAAGTAGACTGGAAGTATAAAGCTAAAATTAAATATATTTAATTTATTTAATGGCAGTCATGAGCATGCACAAAATAGGCGCCCAAATTGAGAAGAAAAGCATGATTTTTAATTAATTAATTGCCGGAAATAGGAAGGGCAATTATTAATTATAGAATGATCAAGGTTATATAAGCATGGGCTGCCATATTAATGGATTTATTAATTATTTAGAAAAGGAGTGCAGCCCAGGTAATTTTGGTGCCCAAAGAAGGAAAAAAAATTCTCAGAAAAAGGTGCTTTCACTACCGGAAAGCTTCAAAGTTTTGCGCCTAGATTTGAAGGACCTTGATTTAAGTCTGATTAATTGTTTGCATAGTATTACAGGTGCCCAGGTATTCATTACATGTGCTTATATAATTGAGAGGTAGCTTAAATCAATGTCCAATACATTGAATATATCTTCTGAATCTAAAGAAATTCCCAGATCTACACCAATTATAAAGAATTCCAACTGAATAAAAAGAAAAATAGTTACTCAGACAAAAATTGCTCTGGCCATGGCGAAGCATGATGAAAGAAAAGGATCAATAGAATCATGCATAGCTTCCAGATTCAGATCCAGATCCAGATCCATAAATGCAAAGGCTTCATCTTCTTGTTTCTAATGCAGCCCGTGTAGAAGTCAGTGCACGAAAAATTCCTTCCAGGATCTTGTGCATGTGCTCCCAATCTTCCAGTTGAAGCCTTCATTGAAGTTTCATTCACCCAGAGTGCTTTCCTGAATTTTTAATTGCTCATATGTAATTAAAAATAAAAAATATGAGTTATTTACGACAATCATTGCACTGATGCATGCACTGGAGAAGAACTACAAAAGCTTCAAGAGAAGAACTAAAAAAACTTCAAGGATAAAAAGGAAGACAATTCAAAGGCAATACCCGCAAGTAAATCACATTCACTTGCTTCCAAATCCAGCCGCTTCCAGATCCAGCTGCTACCAGATCCAGTTTTGTGAGAATCAAAGGCAAAAGAATTAGCTACATGTAGAATATGAAAAGGGACAAGACTCCAGATTTCCTCTTTCTTCTTCTTTCTCTTATCTCCTTCAACAAAGTAATTGAGCGATCAATTAAATTGTAAAACCTAAGTGATTGGTTTAAAAGTCGTTACTTGAATAAGTCAACTACTTGGAAATATGTGGCAGACATGCAAAATAGTCTATCTTCAGTTGCAAATCATGCATGTCATATAAAGAGGAATTTCAAGAAGGAGATTGCTAGTAATTTCCTTGACAACTTCCACATGGGTTAAGGGATCAGAATTTGTAAGCAACATTATTGTGTTCCAGACTTTGTGCTAAAATCCCTGATAGTTATTTTAAGCAAGGGAATAGAAAGGAGTAGATTTCCGAAGAACTTTGTGTCACGGTGCATTTTTTTTCTAGCTTATTGTCTTAGATCTACTTATAAACTTTGTGTTATTCTAGATCTAGATCTGAAAGTTGCCTTTTCTTATAATTATGTGTGTTAATATCTATTGGTTATGTCTATGTGCATGCAATCAACTCTGTGATCTATTGATTGGGTTGCACATCTTCCATCTTTCTTTCCTGTTTTTATATTATTTCCTTCTTCATTACATATTTCCTTTCTTTAATAGTTTCTTACTTGCTGCAAAACTATACAGCCATGGTTCATGAGTTGCATGGTTAAATTAAAACCCCTAAATAGATATAGCATATTTTATTGACAAATCTTACACGGGAGCCTCACCAGTAAATGAGGGGGGTTTATCTCATGACTACCTAGGTTTTCAGCTATGCAGAAAATATATCCAACACTTCTTAGATCATTTTTCAATCAATGTTACCAAGAAAGTCACCATGAACGATCTTTATTCATCCTGGTAGTATGAAGATGAATCTATCGCAGATTTTGTTGCCCGCTGGCAAAGTCTCATTAATCAATTAACATTCCAACTACCTTAGACTGAACTTATTGAGTTGTTCACTAGAGCTTGTGCCAAACACATCTCACCAACTCTACAAGTCCAAACCTTCTAAACCTTTGATGAAGCTTTCATAATGGCCCGAAAACTAGAAATTCATGCCATTGAAGAAAAGGAGATCCAATTACAAAACAAGAACACCCCATTCAAATCAAACGACTGTTCTTCATCTTCAAAACTTCAAAATAACTATTCAAATCCGAAAGGATCTGCCAACGCAATAGTCCTCAAGGCGGGTCCACCTCATCCTTCTAATTAGGCCCAACTTTTTTCTAATATTTCTCTCGTCTAGGCCTTTCAGCTCCATCGCGAACAACAGAAATACACTTTGATTAGAGAACCCTATTCATCAGTATAGGAAAAGATTCTTAAAGCTGGAGACATTACACTTCCTCCCATAAAACCTCATACAGGTTTTGATCATGCTCATCCCATGCCGGCATGGTATAAAGAACACGACTACTGTAATTATCACTGCGTTAAAGGACATAATGATGGTAACTACATAACTTTTAAAAGCATTGTTCAAGAGATGATAGAGAATGGAGACCTTGTCGTAGACAACCCGAACGCGCCAACAAATCATAATTTACACATCTTCAAAAAACCATTCCTTAATCATAAACCATTGTGTAATCAAAATAGTGAACCTTCATCCAGCAACAGCAATGTCCTTTGAGGTTCACGTAGTTTTTGATATCGTGCTAACTTTTTCTCAAAACCTACCTACTTCATCTATTGGGGAAATATTTACACGATCTCCTCCACCCACAGAGGAGCATACCTCTTCTACTCCTCTACCCACATAGGATTTCCCCTCATCTCCCCTTGCTCTCATGGAGGAACCCACACTTTCTACCAATGTCGTATCATCATTTGCTTCCCAACCTTCTGAACCGTCAACACTTGTTATTCTCCCATCCACAAGAGAATCATCATCACCTTCTCCTCCACCAAGAGATAAGTCTACCTCACCTGACCTATTATCTCTCCTACCCATGGGAGATTCTTTGGACATGTCACTACCTGTTGGGGACAGTTCTCCCCTAGCATCCCAGGACCATATTGACATGATCTCGACTCTCTTACCTACAGAATCTGAGACCAGCCAATTCCCTATCTCACAAGACATATTTTATAGGGATTTCCACCCAACCCATTCCATCCTCTTCTTCAGTAGTCCCATTTTCATGGTTGGTTGATCATTTGGATTACGTTGATCATTCCATGCTATGGGGACGTCTTCGGCTCCCCGTTTCGACCCAAATGCAAATGTTTCCTGAAGATACTTCCATGATCTACCCAAAGGTATTTTTGGAAACCAAAAATACACTGACCATGTCAATTGAAATGAATTCCTCTTCATCATCCCTACCTCCATCCAAACTTATACCCATCACTACAAATATTCCCAAACCTAAAAACCTACCCACACTTATCCCCCCACATGTATCTAGACCCATCACTACTTTGGGTATCATACCGACATCAAGCCTTACTCACCCACCTATCATATTGGACTTAGTTGTGTCTTCCCAAGTCCACAGTCAGCATTATCCTCCCGCCTAAAAGGAAAACCCAACCTTCTAGGCCGCGTACACCTGGTCTCGCCTACCACACCTTTGTCACCTTCCCCCCTTCCGTCCATCCTAGGGCCTCATCCATCAACCTTGACCAAACAATCTCATACCCAAGGCCAGTCAAAAGACTAAATAACCTACTCCTGCCTCATGAGCCTTTGTTACACCTCATTCACCAAAAAACCAAACTTCCTCACCCTCACATGTACACTTCTTACCACCTATACCTCCACCAGTTACTATAACCCCAACCTTACCTATACAACTTCAACCAATGCCGCCTACCCAACCTCTACCAACCACCTCCACCGCAACTCAGTTTCCCTCATGGGTAACCCGTCCTCTTCCACCATCTATTTTTCCTTCTACATCTCGTACTCCCTGTGTCACCTTTACCCAAGAAGGTGCAACCCAAAGCTAAGAATCCGCTACCCTCCAATAAGGTAGTTAAACCAACCAAACCTTCCATCGCCAACTCTTCTACCCCACCTTTACCCAAGCAGATGCCAACAAGACCTAAGACCACTCCACATACCAAACTAGTAGACCAACCCATTCCCCTCCTATAAATCCTCTTCCCTCACAATCAACCACACCTGTACCCAAACCCACACTCACTTCCCATTGTGATCCATTAGTAGGGGTCCTACGCCAACATTTTAACCAATATCTTAGAGAACTTGTCATCACATTACCACCGCTTCGACCTTATGATCCTCTCAAACCCAAACCAAAAGGGTTTGATGAAACCAAGATTTGTGCCTATCATTGTGTGTCAAGACATGATGTTGAAAATTGTAAGGCTCTGAAGACCTGTTCTTCTTCAACTTTTTCCTCCTGAACAAAATTTCGACGATGATGACCTTCTTGATGAGGACCATGCTCCACCTTCACCTGTCACCACACATCATCATCCTTTAATGATTCAGTGATCAGTATCTCCACCCCCACAACCATTTTTCCCACCTCCAAAATTTGAGATCAACATGGTCCGTATTAGAGAGTTGGCCAAACCACCACCCAAATGTCAGTGCACCCTACTCATTTCACAAGGATCTTATCCACCCCTAGGATTTTTCCCCTCATGTGTTATACCTTTCATGACACACCCTCTCTATCCACCTCCCCTCAGATTAACATGGTTCACGTTGCTACCTGCACTCAGAAAGACAAAGGAAAAGAAAAAGAAACTAGCCCATCAACCAACCCTGTACCCAATATACCATCTGCACCCACTCCCAAAATCACCATCCGCAAACCTACATACCCTATCTCTGATGGGGTCACCCATCACGCAATGATAAAACAATTACATCAGTCTCCTCTAAAGATGTCTTTGTATGATCTCGTCCAGACTTTGAATCCCACAGAAAAGCCCTTATCGAGGTTTTACAATCCATTGAAGTTCTTCCCAATGACCCCACACCTAGTGGCCTTAATTATCACCCCTCACCATGTGGCCTTGCTAACCAAATCAGCTCCTCCTTCTACCCCCATGACCACTCCTCAAGTCACCGCCCTCAGCTTCTCTAAAGAGGAGATTGTACCTCTCCAGTCAGATGACCCTTGATCCCACCCTATTCATTTCTATTCTATATCGATAACATACACATACAACATGTCATGATTGATGGTGGTGCTAGCATTAACATCATCTCCTCCCATGCATACAATCAAATGTGTATTCCTTCTAACTGTATGCATAATAACCCAGTTATGTTGTGCTCCTTCAATGACGCCATCACCTCCACCCTTGGCACTATTATCCTTCATGTTCGCGTAGGCCCTCACACTATCCCAGAACTATTCTATGTCTTAGAGGGGGAATTCTAGTATAACCTATTGCTCGGCAAGACCCTGGATTCATGTCATGGGTTGTGTCCCTTCAACTTTACACTACGTTGTGTAAAATTCGAGCATGAGGGACATAACTACACCATCCCCGCCAACCCGTCACCATTCAAGACCTGTAACATGTTGTACCAGCCCAATGATGTACTTGTACCAGTCAAGGCATTTGCCACTACCCCCACTTCTCCTTCACCCATAAGCCCATCCACCAATGTTGCCGCCACCTCTCCCACATCTAACTCTTATTCCTACTGCCATAGCCTCTACAACTGACTCATCTACTTCCCAATCATCTAGTGAGTCATCTATCCCCGCTACCCACATATTGACTACTGATCCCTTAGAAGGTGTTTTTCAACACCTCACTCTAGGGGAGTACCACCTATATAATATTGACACATTCCTCACTCTGCAAGAGTATGGGAACCTGCATGCCAGCACCCTAGTTATGACTACCATGTAGGTGAGGTTTTTCCTTATGGTCCTCCCCACCTTCACACTAATCTAACATATGGGGGACTTGATATTGCCACTTATTCACCTGAACCTCCATCCCAAACATGACCATTTTCATCTGACCTACAATCCCTTACTAACCTCGCTTCACCCAAAATTTCCTCCACCATTGCACATGGAAAGGCTTTGGCTTCAGTTTTTACGAACAAGGTGCCATATTGTCATTTCCTGTACCACCCAGTAAACACAATGACCATAGTGGCATTGGCTTTTCCGCACCACCTCCAAGAAGGCCCATGTTGACCTCATTGAGGAAGACAAACCTTCTCCACCTCATTCACCCACGTCACCATCTTCACCCACAAAGTCCATAGATCCTGAATCTATTCCTCCTAACTTTTTTTTTTCGTAAACACAATTTCCCTGGGACCTCTAACCTATCAATGCGATGGTGAGGCTCCCTCTTCTCTCCCCTTCCTATATCCTGACATGATCGATGATGATACACCTTCTATTAACGTCATTCAATGTCAGGACAATGAGTCCATCCTCACCTACCTTGGTGTGGAAGACTCTTATATTCAATGTTCATTACCCTTTGAGACACAAACCATGTTGAACGAATCGACTATCGAAATCAACATTAATACTCAGGATGACCCACACATCCTAAAGATAGGTCAGTCTTTAGATGTTGCTGAACAAGAAGCTTTTACCTCTTTCCTCTGGGACCATAGCAACACTTTTTCTTGGTCCTATGCCGATATGCCTCAGTATTGACCTAAAATTGTGGTCCACAATATCATAACCATTCCTAATGCAAAACCCATCAAACAAAAGCTATATGGAAAATGCATCCTCGCATTATTCTTCTCAGTCAAAGAAGAACTTCAGTGCCTTCTCTCAGTTTCCTTCATCCTACCCATTGACTATCCCCAATGGATTTCTAACATCGTTCCTATCACAAAGGTGACAGGGGGACTCTGCATTTGCATGGACTTCCGTGACCTCAACCTAGCTTGTCCCAAAGATGATTTTCCCCTACCAGGCATTGACCAACTAGTTGATCTCACCACCGGCCATGAAATGCTATCACTCATGGATGGTTTCTTGGGTTATAATCAAATATTACTTGCTCCAGAAGATCAACACAAAATTACCTTCATCACTCCTTGGGGGACCTTCTACTATCGAGTCATGCCTTTTGGCCTTAAAAATGTTGGTGCTACATATCAGCGAGCCATGAACTTACATCTTCCATGACATCATGCATCACATATTGGAAGATTACGTAGATGATCTTCTTGCCAAATCCAAACATCGAGCTGAACACCTGACCGTCCTTAAGGTCATCTTTGACTACCTCATCAAGTATTATGTTTGTCTTCAACCAAAGAAGTGCATCTTTGTGGTACTTTCAGGAAAACTCCTTGGTTTCATCATTTCTTTATGTGGCATAGAAGTTCGATCCTGCTAAAGTAAGGCTATTCTAGAAATTCCTCCACCTACTAATCTCTGTCAACTTTGAAGCTTGCAAGGTAAGTTTGCAATCCATTCATCATTTTATCTTGCAACTTTCTGACCACTGTCAACCATTTCATCATCTTCTCAAGAAGGACATTTCATTCAAATGGGATGGATGAATGCCATAAAGCCTTTGATTCCTTAAAACAATACCTTCTTCAACCACCAGTGCTCATTCCTCCTAAGGATGACCAACCCTTTTACCTATATATTTTTGCCACTGACCATTCTTTAGGTGCCATGCTCGCTCATCATGATGAGCAACACAGAGAGCAAGTGGTTTATTACATAAGTCCATACCCTTCTGGACTATGAAACTAGATACACCCATGCTGAAAAACTCTTCTTAGCCTTAGTTTTCATCGCCACCAAACTCCACCATTACCTACTCAACCACAAAACCTTTGTTGTTACCAATACTGACCCCCTACACTATATGTATGCCAAACCCTATCAACATCAACATGCCACACTTTGGCTTATGCTTCTTGCCAACCTTGACCTCAAATTCACTCATAAAAAATCCATCAAGGGCCAAACCATCACTGACCAACTAGCAGACGCACCTCTTTCCGGGAATCAACCCTCTAACTTTGATTTCCCAGATGAATCCATAGCTACCCTCTCCTTAGATGAAACCACTTACCAAATGACACTCTTCTTCGATGGCTCCAAGTGTCAGCATGGAGGTGGGGCTAGTGTTATCCTCATTCCTCTTGATGGTGAACCTATGCCTTTATCTTTCAAACTGGATTTTGATTGTACAAACAATATCGCCAAATACGAAGCACTCGTATTGGGTCTCCAGGTTTCTTATGCCTTAGATGTTAAGTCAATCAATATCTTTGGTGATTCCCAGTTGGTCGTAAACCAAGTCAATGGTATATACCAGTGTCATAATGAAATACTTCAAAAGTATAAACATCATGTAGACATACTTTTGACTACCTTTGACCATTATGAACTTCAAACCACCCCACGTTCTACCAATAAATTTGTGGATACCATGGCCTACTTGGCTTCTCAGATACCCACTTCACCTACCAACTCTAAAATATTTGTCACAATACAAAGGTTACAATCACCCTCTTATTTACCTCGTGAGGTCTACTCTGTCGGAACCATTGCACCTGACCCATGTGACCTTTGGTATAAGTAGTTTACAGACTATTTTTCCTTTCCATTCTACCCACTGATCTCACTCGTAATGGACAACGTGCCTTTCTTAAAAGTGTCTCTCGCTATGTCATCATGGGTGGTCTCCTTTATAAGCACATGGCTTCGATGGTATTCTCTTATGATGCCTTACAAGTTCTGAAATTCCCTACACCATCAAGGAAGTTCACGATGGAATTTGTGGAGGCCACTTTAGTGGTTTAGCTGTCGCAAAATACATTCTTCACCTTGGCTATTATTGGCCAACCCTAAACTGTGACTATTGTGACTATGTCAAACATTGTGTAAAATGCTAACAACATGCTAATCTTCATCACACACCTAGTCATGCCTTACAGGTAGCACGAGACCTTTGGCCCTTTTCTCAATGGGGCTTAGATCTTGTTGGCATGAGATCAATCCCCATTCTTCACAATGCCATCAATGGATTATAACCGCTACTGAATATTACACTAAATGGGTAGAAGCCATCCCCCTCATTTCTACAAAATCTGAGAAAATATGTGAATTCATCAACCATCACATCATTTTTCACTTTGGTGTTCCTCACCGTCTCATCACTGATAATGGAAAGCAATTCAAAAACAAAACCCTACATAAGTTGTGAGACGATTTTGGCATCCAACTCAGTTTCTCATCACCTTATTACCCACAAACCAATGGCCAAGCAAAATCAACCAATAAAACCTTGAACAAAATTCTTATGAAAGTAGTTGACGATACTGGCAAGGATTGACATTCACACATTCCTTTCACTTTGTGGGCTTATCGCACTAGTATTCACACTTCGACTACTGCCACACCTTTTTCTCTGGTCTATGGTACCAAGGTTGTCTTGCCTCTCAAAGTCCAGATTCCATCTCTCTGCATCTCACTACAAGACATGCTCAATGATGATGAATTTCACCAGGATCATTTGGCGCAACTTGAGTTATTAGATGAACGTCATCTCAATGCTCTTGACCATCTCCAAATCTACCAAAAATGTATCAAATGTGCCTACGAAAAACGTGTCCATGAATGAACCTTTCAGGTTCGGTGACCTCATCCTGAAGGAAAATCAACATGTAACCAAAGAAGAGAAAAGTAAATGGGGAAAATTTTTTATCCTAATTGGCTTGGACCCTATATCGTTACCCATGCCTATGGATCAGGTGCTTATCATTTGTCTTCACTTGAAGGTAAACCCAAACCTGAGCCTCTCAATGCCTTGCATCTTTGACCATTTTATTGTTGACATCAAGTCCTATATCACTTTCTGTCAATTGATCACTCATCCCTTGAGCATTTGTTCACCTTCCATATTACCCATTTTTGAGGATCAATGACTAAACAAGAATCATGTGATTATCCGTCACCTTTCAACCTTATCTTCAATATGAGTACCACGGCTCTACTCACAACATGATTCTCATGGATACTTTTTTCTTTTTAAAGATGGAATCCCATGGTCGTTCATCACTTAAAACCACCTCTTTCATAGTTAACCCCCATGTACTATGGTTTTGTCTTCTAAAAAAGAACCTAATCTTCCTCTATAGTCTTGTCCATGACTTAAAAATCCAAAAAAAATGGGATTCAACTCCTTGAGTCAAACTTCTAGCAAAAGATGACTCCCTCAAAAAGGGACATCTCTTCTTTCTACCTCGCCGCTATAAATAGACTGCTCCCTTGAAGGACAACTATATAAAGTCATTGCAAAAATACAATAAAATCCAGAAGCTTCCCACATCGATCAGCTTCATGAAGACCTCAAGGAGATAATATACTCATCCCATATAGACTTCCCACATCGATCAGTCTATTAAAAAAAACAAATGAAGAAAATGATGAAATTTTTGTCATGGACTTGCCTATTTTTGGATCCTGGGTTTCTTGCTAAGTAAACATGTTGTCGTACACTAAGTTACGCTAAACCATCCACTTTCACCTCATTTCCTTTTGTGCCCTAGTTTTCTCTCTGCTCAAGGGACTTGCCGCAAATGTGACATTTTGTGATCATGTGACTTTCTTCACCATTAGAATAGTCCATTATGCAATGCCTTTAGGGTCTTACGTTCATAAGCCCATCTTGGGTATGGTAGACTCATTAGGGTTCTTATCAATTAAGTGGCTCTTTTACCACCTCTTACCATTCACCTTCCTCATTACTTATGATTATCCTATACAGGACCAGATCATCGACACCTATATTTCAAAACTCAACCATCTATGACCTATACTCAACCATGCCTATGACCTAAACTCAACCATGCCTATGACCTACATTCAATCATGCCTAAGATCTACCAACCCATTCCTCATATTCTTCCCTAGCTTATGGGAGAACTACATCGGCCTGAGGCCCCTTTTCACCAGGGCTATGTAGGCAGCACTTCGAGGGCATGGGGCCCTTGAAGGTTAGCTCGGCCACTCTTCACCCTAACCTATTTCCCCCTTCATTTTCCTATTCACATCCTACCTTAGTTCGTTTCCATTTTATATCAACAATTGGAAATTAAACCAAACAAGCAACAATTAATAAACATTTTTACCACATCATCACATCGGTCATTTATCATTTTCACATTTCCACTATAGAAAATATTTGGAAAAACACATATACATAATTTATTCCCATCAACTTTCATTCCATGCATAATACATCATCATTTATTTCCCATAACCTATAAATAACCTATAACATCCATCATGCCTATAACCTGAATCCATCATGCCTATGACCTGACTCCATCATGCCTATGACCTGACTCCATCATGCCTATAACCTGACTCCATCATGCCTATAACCTGACTCCATCATGCCTATAATTGACTCCAACATGCCATGACCTACAAGACCTCGACTCAATCATGCCTAATTCACCTAGTTTCCATCACATACACAAATAATAATGGAAATTAAAACAAGTACACCATCCATACCATAAATATCATCATCTATATAAATGAGAAAGTTTGTGTATCCATACATATGTACACAAATACAAATAAATACAAATATCTCAAATCACTCAGATACCTCACTATCTTTGGCACGCAGGCAGTATAAATATCAAAATCACAAAACTCTCATATACATCCTCACTATATTTGGCACACAGGCTGGTATATATATCAAAAAATCAATACAATGATCATCTCCAGTGACTAATCATCACCCCACCTGATATCCTCCATGGGCTAGTCTCACATGTCTCCTCCTCTCTACCTGTACTGTCATCCTGCTAGCATCTCACCACCCTCCATGGGCCTCAGTCTGACCTCTGTGGGTACCTCACCTGGAGCTGGCCTTTGTGAACTAGTGGCCTCACCCTGACCCTATCTCAGGGCTCGTCGGCCCCTTGTACTCTCCACACTGTGAGTGCGAGACCTGGTCCTCTCACTTGAGGCCTGTTGTGCTCTATACTCTACATAGGTAGGGACATCTATCCCTGTGGCCATAGGTGATCCTGATAGTATCTCACCTCACCTAGGGCATCCTTGAACCTAGCCATCGGTACTATCTATGTGGTGGTGCCATCAGTCTCTGACCCTGTACCTATACCATGGGACCCTGTCCCACCCCTCCTTATAAAATGGGACCCTGTCCCTAAGCCTGTGTGGGTGCCTGTGCCTGTACCTAGGCCTGAAGGGCCATAATCTGTGCCTGTGTAGTGGCCAGCTGGCCCTACAAACCTATAACCTGTGCCTGTAGGTGGCCACCTATACCCCATCTCCATCTCCACCCTGTGTGGGTGCCTGTCCCTGTGCAACCTGGGCCTGAAGGGCTACTACCTGTGCCTGTAGAGTAGCAACTTGCACCTCTGACCCTGTCAGCTGCCCCTGCACTATCCCCAACTATGTCACTAGGGTAGTCACCTGCCCCTGTAGGGCATCCCTCTGAACTTATGATAGTGGCTAAGTTGGGTTGCCCTGGCCTTGGTGGTACTGCCCGTAGCTGTGCTTGCCCACCACTGTCTATATCTATCTGTCACTCCACATCATCAATCCACTGGTCTACTGCCTGCTCCTCCTTCCCTGTCAGCACCATCGGCTGTGGTAGAGGCATAGGCCTCTCCACGTCATCCCTCCTATACTGTGGGAAGGGTGGAGGCACATCCTGTGGCAACCCAAACTGTCATCTGACCCTGTCTACAGGTATCATCTCATGCTCCCCGGCATGGCATCCCTCTATCCATCTGAGTAGTTGTAGCTCATGTAGCTCCATGGCCATCTACCTATATGATGGGAAGCCCACATATGGCCTCCAAATGATGTCCATACGCCAGACAAACCCCTCTAGTACATGCCTGTAATATGCTACATCATGTGTAGCCCTGGAAACCCGACACTCTCCAACAATAGGTACCCATCACCTGTAGCCTACTCGGACCAAGCCTACCTCAAATGCATCTGACAGGGGCATACCAACTAGACGCACACACATGATGTGCTTGTATGCCCAATAGTGTAGTAGAAACGTG
The DNA here is from genome assembly GCA_019776745.2 of Taxus chinensis. NCBI lineage: Eukaryota > Viridiplantae > Streptophyta > Pinopsida > Cupressales > Taxaceae > Taxus > Taxus chinensis. The sequence goes on from CM034153.1 coordinate 760,685,501, forward strand.
TAACACAGGATGAACCTCTGTAACCTCCCATAGGCCCATAAATCTCTGTATAACTACACCAAGAATGTTGGTGCCCATGCAAAATGGGTCCTATCCTCCATCATGTCATGAAGAACCCCCATCAATGCCCATGGGAATCTCCCACCCTCCACATCTGGTAGTGTAAAACAACAAACTACCTCCATAATCAGAACCACTAACCTCATCTCCTCAAGATGGGCCCTGTACATGTCTCCATAACTCAGGCTGGTGCTATGGAACCACAACTCCGCCAGCCCCTCACCAAACACTGTCAACATCAACTCCTCAGATGCCTCTGAGGTAATGGAATACACCTACATCCCCACTATAGGTAATCACAGGATCCTATACACATCCTCCAAGGTGACTGTGATCTCACCTGTCGGTAGATGAAATGTGTTAGTCGTCGAATCCCATCTGTCGATGAGGGTGACCATCAGGCTCAGCTCCCAAACTATGTGCTAGTAGTGTCTGACCCTAATTAGGCTGACATCTGTAACATGGCACCACTCCTCAGCTATCACGCTCCCTCGTACCTGATACTAATAGGGGTAGTACCCTATCTCGCATCCGCAACTGGTCCCTCACCTGCATCCAACAAACCATAACATGATTAAACCTTGACCATACCCATTCACCCTGGACCTTCCCACCTATTCCCAAGATCCTTCCTACTCATGACCTATCTCCCTCACATCCCATCCCTCGAATCATACCTATTTATACCTATTACCATCCTATTTTCCTTCAAAACTACCTTCCTATCTCAAGACCTATCTCCCCCACCCACCCCCTCTCATTTTCTGGCCCATTTTTCTCTAAATTCCGACCGTCATCAGTTCTTATTGACTAGAAATAGTCTCCCAAAACTGGCATCAGTCACCTCACCCTTAACCGATGTTGGCTAACTCCCACCAACATCGGCCAACCCTTGACTGACGTCAGTCACTGTCGTGGCATCAAATCTGCCAAACCCTGCCCTTTTTCTCTAAAAATTCCACATTCTACCCTACCTGACCTACCCTTCCCTACCCAAATCTCACCTCAACCCATCCCCACCCCTCTTTAACCTACATACCACTTCCTACAAGTCCTATTTCATCAATCCTCCTTCCAAATTCAAATTTGATTCCCCCCCAAACCCATTTTTACCCAAACCCGATCTATACAAACAAATTCATCTAACAAACGTAGAATGGGACCGAATCCTACCTCGTCATGATGCCATCTCCATGGGGGCATGTTGGGCCACTACACTGGTGGTCCACCCAACCCCTCTCCTGCCTCTACCATCACCAAATGCCCTCCTCACCTCCAACCAACTGAATCACTCACACTGATCTCGTGGACCCGCCTATCGAATGACCGATCACCCACTCTGAGGCTCACCAACTCAACTCTCCATCTCACTCCATCACTTTCCACTTTTCCACCGCTCCTCTGTCATTTTCTACTATTGGAAAATGACAAATGATTCTGCAAAAAGTGGAATTTTCCTTTTTAATCCCAATCCGCTATGACCGACGTCGGTCATATTTGTGCCCTAGTCAACCGTGTCGGTCAACATGTAACCATGACGTCGGTCACACTTCAAACTAGTTTCCCTTACCCTGCTCCCTTTTCACCTATCACCACTCATGCTCACCCACTTTTTATCATTCTACCACCCATTGAACCATACCTACAAGCCCAACCTACCCCTACATTTCCTTTGTTGTGCATCTTAGGAGTTGTTATTTTACCTATACCTTGGCCTTACCTGTGCCATGACCTATTTTCCTGAACTTGACCTACTTGGTGTGACCATTGACCTTATGTACTCATTATACCTTGTGATGTTGTTACCTATGTTGTTTTAGCCTAACAACCATACCTTTCCTATTGTCATGTCATTTATCCTGACCAAACCTTTGGTGTACCGGAACATACCTAAATGTTCTTGCACCTTGACCTATGTTGTGTTTCTCAGACCATATCCTATACCTTGGATACCTGAATCACTTCACCCTTGTTTGGATAAACCTATCAACCTTGGATGATGTAGAGTTTGCAAGCTCTTCAACCTGGTACCGTGTTGCAATCTATACATGTGTGTGCATTTGATTTCCATTACCCATGACCGATTTTGACCATGACCTACTACCCATTACCTGAGTTGACCATCACCCTTTCCCTCAATACTCAACCTTTCCCCACCTATCTTCCCCACCTACACCTTTATCAAACCACTCACTGATTCTTTCTTACACCTCATCAGTGCCTGGTTTGAGGGGGATCACCTTCACCCACACATGGGGCAATCACTTCCTGTTTTTGTCAGCGTCGCTTACCAATACAAGCTACGCAACAAAAAGGGGAAAAATGTAGACACCAAAATTGGGTCACACTCCCCTTGGTCCCCTTTCGAATAACCAACTTAAACACATTCACCTAACCATGACCCTTATACCCCACATTAATATTAATTTAATTATTTACAATTAAATTAATACTCATCCTCACTTCATTCATTATTTAATTACCTCAATTAAAACCAATTTCCACCTCACCCCACCACCTCACCTAGACACCTCACCATAGACCTATTCATAGCATGTTTCCATAACTAACTAAGACTTAGCCCTACTTACCTTAATGAACTAAGACTTAGTATAACCCTAAAAGCACATGCCTATTCTTCCTCTAACCACATTCCCCACGTATCTAAGTGCAATGTTCCATTTAGACCCGACACAAATGAGAAAAATATGGAAGAGGATAGCCAAGATCTACTATTTTAGGCAACCTAGGATATCCCACCTTAACCGACGCCGGTCAACCCAAAACCAACGCCGGTAACCCTAAACCATGTCGTCAGTTACCATATAACCATTTTGGTAACCTTGTTTGAGAGGTTAGACACATTCTTGAGTTTTGGAGCAAAGGAGATCTACATGCAAGCAAGAACCAGAGCTCTTTCACACATCCAGACAGCCATAACCAACACAACCATTGATCAGAAGGTATTTGCATTCACAGGAGCATTCTGGGAAGCACTGCCATGACACTGATCACCATTTCACCGATTCAACCATCACCACCACCCAACCATTGAACCTGCACAACAATAAGTGTGTCTCTAACCTACACCACTTCATTTCTATTCAGTTTATAAGAGTTCTTCACCTTTGTTTATCAACCATCAATTATATTTTCACCCCACCACTATTGCCTTCCTGTGAACCTGACCATTCCCATCACTCATAACCATTTTAATCACCTTTGTCTACTCCTGAGTACCTCTGAATATTCCCAACATCTCCCCAGACCTAAACCAACTCCTCACCATCATCTGATTCAAGTCTCAGACAAATCCCTAAAACCATGAACTATTGAGTTATTACCAGCCCACAGTAACCTGTCATCAGTTCTTACTAAACTCGTCATCGGTCATACCAGACCGACGTCGGTCTCTGTATTTGGTAGTCCTGCTAATACCATATCCCAATAACCCTTTTTAAGTGATTCAAGTGACCCTAGAATCTGACCCTGACCTGTTCCAGCACCTTAGTTATTTACCTTATTTCCAGATTTGATCATAGCCTAGCCTGTTATGTTAGATTTTCTTATTGTATTTGGATGAGATACCTAAATCATATCAACTACAGTAGGATTCTATTTACTTACATTATTTCTTACATTAAATTGTATTAAACAGTGGGTTGACTACCACCGAGGAAGTATCACACTTCCTGGATCTAGCACACGCTAGGCAGCCCACTGACATATATTATTTAATCCTTTTTTGTGGTCTTGTTGTGTATTTCAGGTAGTTCCTCCTAGCCAAAAGGAAGCTCTCACAGTCAGCATTGGATCAAGAAGTCAGAATGCGTGCAAACGACCTTCAAATTGACCATCACAACAGGTATTCCTCCTTGGCCCACACCCTTAGAGTGAAACATGGTGTCCAGAGACAAATGACAACAAATGAGTGGAGATTGACTGACAATGATCCTTGTGATATGACCAGAACTAAGTGTATGAGTGATAAGTGTGAAAGATAAAACAATAGAAACAAGCAAGACAAACCCACAGACTAGACAATGGGCCATCAGTGAATACTTTTCTTACGCAAGATCCATGTATAAAACAACATACTTGGTAGTATAGTAAATAGTAGTAATTGTGTGGTTTTTTGTCTACATTTTCCCCCCATTTATGCTATTTAAATGAAATTCAAGTAGTGTAAAGGAAGTAAGGAAAATACCTGAGAAGAGTCTGGAGAAGCCCTATTGCGGAAGTATATGCAAATGTTACAGAATAAGAACATGTAGGGTGGTGAACCATGGATCAACATGTCAATTCATGCAGTGTAATGAGAGATGTGGGACCATTATGAGGAGCACTAAGAGATATTTATGATTTCGATATTTGGTGATTAGAGATTTCAATTTTTTCACTAATGGAGATGTGTTGGGGTAAGGAGTGATCAGTTCCCAACCTAGTTTCATGTGTGTGAAAAACTGAAGATTTGGGAATCCTACCGCCAGAGGAAGAGTGTAGGGAGAGAGGTCTAGTTTTACTCTCCAACTTTACCTACATCCTGAAAAGGTCTAGTTGTTGCAGATGGACAAAGACTATATTTTGATCATTTTGGATCAATTTTCATTTATTTCGATCAAATGTGAATAACCCATACAGGGGAAATATAGTATGGGCAATGACATCTCATTTCCCCCACTCCAAGGGTGTCACCGTAGTGTCTATGGGATGGCTTCCATGCTAGATCATTTGGAAGTAATAGAAAATGTAGAATAACTTCCCATGTTAGGTCATTTGGGAAAGTAGTAATATAACTCCCTAGTTAGGTCATCTGAGAGGATAAATACATTGTGTTGTGTTGATTGATTGATGTGATTTCGAATAGTAAATGATTTTTTTGTTGAGATTTAAATGTGTGTGATTGATTGATCGATTTCTCATGGAGAGATTTTGCACTTGTTGCCCCTAGATTAGGTCATTAGGGGGAATCATTGGAAAGTGGTTTAATATATCACGTAATGTGAGGAAAATTTTCGATAATGAGAAAATTAAAAATGTAAAATGATCGTGTAATAGTGTGTGGGATATTTAAGATGACCTAATTCTATGCCCCCCTTTTGGCGAAAGGGAGAATGATGATGAGAATGAACGTTGAGCCAAAATTAAACGTGTAATGATGTAATAACGAATGTATGATAGGTATCGCAAAAGTGTGTGTATATCAAGTTGAAATGATGCCAAGGAGGAATATAGTGTTTTTGGAATGTGCACAATACGATAGTAAGTAGAATTTTGAATAGAACAATGAAAAATCATCTAGGAATTAGAGTAGGGATGCTCCAGATATGATTGAAACCATGTGATGTTTATTAGTTTGGAGGACAGTTGTATGTAGCCTAGATTTTACCCGAAAAATCCCAAGGTGCGCTGACACATCACTTAGCCTGAACTGGGAGCTCACCCGAAGCGTGCAAGGGTACCAGGTCTCTCTTTTATGTCAACTTGTTCAAGGAGTTAGCATAATTAAACAGTTATTCCAGATCCATAACAGATAATCAATTTAACCAACAGTGCATGAGCTAGATCTAGATCTTAACCATATGCAGGAACACTTAAACAAGAACTATAATAATATTTACCATAAACACAAAATCTTATTACATACATAATAATGTCACCATGAGTCACGCATGCACATAATCCAGCAACATAACTCTATTACAAAATTGATGATACCAAACTGTGTAAATCAATACATATTTATAGGGGCGGGGACATGCCCTTCACCACCCATGTACCTCTAAAAAATAGGCTACATGCTAATAATATCCATGTACCGCTACAAGCTAAGTACAAAAAGTATACAAGATTTCTAGCAATATATCTACTTCAATTAACTCTTAGTTCAGATCCTATTATTAGTTCCAAAACTCTGCATGTCGATTGACCTTCCATTCACCCAAAATACCCTTTATGTGTTCTGCAAGTCTTCTAGAAGACATGTTTTTTACTCCATGTATATCTTTAGATATTCATTCCAAAATTGGCTAAGTGTTAATCTTTTGAGTGCATCCTTGTCTTGTCTCCATGCACGAACCATGTCATCCTCGCGTGCGCTTCCTCATGCACCTTTCTTCTACAACGTCTTCCGCACGCACTAACCTTTGTTCTGGGACTTAGTCATTTTTCTATGCTCGTCATTAACCCACACTAAAAATTTTGTCCATCCTCGAAAAAAATCTACTCCAACAAAGAATAAAAAATAAAATAATAATGACCATGTACTTGTATTGGGCTTGCGCCAAAGAATGAAAGAATTCTACTACTATTGTACAAGGATTGGAAAATCCTTATTCAATGATGCCTCAATTTCATTCCAAGATTTAACTTCATTCTGCGCATGTTTAAAAAAATCCCCTATCATTGCATTAACATCCTCAAATGTAAGCTCTTCACCCTTAGCTTGAAATGTGTCAACAATATTTTCTAGCTATCTACTAAGGTCTGTCAGCGCCACCATCATGTGCATCACTTGGGGATAATTCCTTTATTTTATTATTAATAAAGGCCCTCAAGAATTTAATTGCCTCAGTCTTCTTTTCTATTTATACCAATATTTTTTCACATTCCACCTGATTCCCTTTTTTGTCTAGAACTCTTTTAAATTTGCCTCATGTGCAGCAACCAACACACTTTCCACCCTATCTCTATCTTCACAATTGTCATAGACAACTTCGGCCATATGAGCCATAGTTTTTACTAAGGTGAGAAGCTTAGTGTACTACATTATGGTCGCCTCAAGTTTTGCCTTAACCTTCTCCTTCTATCAGCACCATAATGTATTCTACCAACTCTAGGGATAGGGGTTGCTTCTACATTGTAATAATGCGCATCAAATCTTTCAAGCAGTGGAAGGTTGATTCATACTTCTGTGAGGGGGGAACCAGATCCGAGTGTGCCAATATGATAGAGTTTGTTATCATCTCTTCCTTTTTATATGCCTCATGTGCAACTTCCCCTTCTCTTCTCGCAGCTCAAATTTCAACTGCACAATAGTCTACTCCTTTCCCTTTATTTCCTTGTCTCTCTCGATAATTTATTTATTCTTTTCCTCTAACTCTTTTTCCAACGCCCTTATTTTTGTATTCCTTCCAAATAATCTCACCTCTATCTGCATCGATACTTTATTCAACACATTACACGTCATGTTCATCAGTCAGTTGTTGTGAATCCACAATTGGATTTACCTCTTTGAAACTTGGTGAAGTGATTGTATATAGCAATGCGCCTATATTAACGTCCAATTACTGATTCATCGATGTGGGACTCAAAATTCTAGGACAACATCTTCCTTGTGCCTGGGTACACACTTTTCTTATCAAAAGACGACCAAAAAAATAGTTGGTCTATTGGCATTGTGCTCTGGTAGTGAGCACGTAAAAATTTGTTAGGATCTTTTTCATATGACATTGTAGGCCTCTGTTATGTGGACACGTGTTTTCCACCTGTGTGCATGTACCCTTGGGAAACCCAACCACAAAACTTGTCTTCACACCCCCACTCCCAGATTTTTCCTCTTCATATTCTATGTGCTCTATGCTACAATCTACCTCCGTCTCTACCTTTTTCTAGATAATATTGACGACTTCGCGCTCCTTTAAGGTCTCTACCTCTGGTCCGGGAATATGTGTTGTATCATGTGCATTCGTTACCACTTCTTCTCCATCTCCTTATCCCTCGTGAGTGTCCTTTGAATGTGCATTCCTCTCCTCATCCGATTCATGCACATTGTAAATAGGAGGGCTCTTCACATGCTCTTGTTCTTCTTCCTCTCCTTTTTTTTTCCTCGTTCCGCAAGATCTCTGTCTTCTCAAATTCAGAACTCTACATCACCCTTTGCTTCTTCCTTATCAAAGACTTCTTCTTTACTAGGGAATTTTTTCCTATGAGTATAAGTACTTGTGCCCCCATGGTTTGACCCACAAGTTCACTTTGCACCCTACTCGTTGTAGGAATTTACTCTCTATCTCTCTTCTTCACCTTTAGCTTTTTTCTTCTGTGTAGGGTCTTGAGGGATAGAGACATCGTCTTCAACATACGTGTTCCCTTCTCAAAATTTGATCGTAAATGAATATAAACCCTAGTTGAAGTTGTCCCTGTAATCAGAAAAGTAATGGGCTTGAGAAAATTTATGTCATTAGGGACATAATTTTCTACGCACGCACGCTTCTTCGGTAAACAAGTGTGATGCAGCATAGAATCTACTGTGTAAAACCTAGGTGCACTGGCACATCACCCATCCTGAGTTGAGCACTCACCTGAAGTGCACAAATGTACCAGGCCCCTATTTAGAGTTTCTTGTCCAATGATGTTAGTGTGATGAAGATAAGACATATTCAGATCCATAAATGAACATAAACATATCCATAGTGCATAATCTAGATCTAGATCTTAGAGAATCATGAATTAAACAATAACTATAATAAGATTAACCATACATGAACCAAGTTTTAGTTATGTCTAACACCATTATCTAGCCAATATCATTAATTACATTAAACACTGTAAAAAACATAAGATTATTACATTATAAAGTATCACCATAAGTCATGTGCGCATCATATCTGACAGAATAACTCTATAATAGCTTAGTCTCTAGTCTCTCTCTAAACTACATAGTTCAATACATGCTTACAGAAGTGGGGACTTTCCCTTTACCTCTTACGCACTTCTCAAAATAGGTCACATGCTGATAATAACCATGCACCTTTACAATAACATGCACACATGCAAGTGCGCTAATAATAGATTTCCTATAGTTAACTAGAAGAAGTAATCCTATTATTAACTACAACCATGCATGACGCTTATCAGCCATGCTCATTCCCAAAATACCATTTACATGTCACGCAAGTCTCCATCTTGATGTGTTCTCCACAAGCTATCTCCAAAAATGAACCAAATGTATCTATAAAAAACAGCTAAGTTTGAACCAGATTATTCTAGCACATGTTTTTTCCTATTATTTTGCGCCTTCAAATGTGCCTTGTTCCCATGCGTGTATTATTTGTGTGTCTTCTACTTAGAATAATATTATATTCTTCTCAACATTACCCCACACTAAAGTACATTGCCCTCCCATAAATGGGATTTCTTTATGTATTCTAATATTCCCAATAATAAATAATAAAAATTGAAAGAATTAAAGAATCACTAAACAAAATAATGAATCTTCACTCTACAGCTCCCTCTTCTTCAACTAGGAGAAATATCTCTGGATATTCAAGTTTTATTTCTTCCTCCTAGTGTTTTCTAGTCATTTAGTCCCTATCCTTTTCTTTTCTAGAATGTTTATGGCTGTGACGTCTAGTTCATCCTGAGTAATATTTTCTTTCTCATTCTGCAGCACCCGAACAGCATTGGCCATAACAGACATCATTCCTTCCAGAAGATCCATCTTCTGCACTATGAGCTTCAAAATCTCATATATCCTCTCCTTATGTGGATCTCGGGTTGTTACAAGGTCTTCACACTTTTTTTTACTAGTGCTAATATTTTGCGCATCCCTAAAGTCTTCATCTTTCATTATTGTTCCAAAACTTCATTATCTTCAATTAGAGTTTCTAGTCCTTATTATTGCCTCTGGTGCTAAACACAAGTTTAGAGCTTGGTCTATTTTCATTAGCTCATCCTTTAAAGTTTGGAGTAATGCCTTGTAAGTTGAAATTTTTCTAACCATAGAGGCCCTTTCCCTCTCTTCTTCTTGTTCAGCATCTTTTGGTATGTAGGCATTTTAAGTGGTCCATCTTCTAGTACACAAAATCAACCAAAATGCGCACATAATGCGTAGCATAGAAGGAAAATTTTCAGGTACCTTTGGTTCAAGATGAGGCCTTCACCTTTAGAATGTAATCACCAATTTCTTCAGCCATGCCAACAAAGGCCTCATTCTTTGCATGTTCACATTCCTTCTCTACCTTTAACCACTATGTCTCTGTAGTTTTTTTCCTTGTTATCCTACATAAACACTCTAATGGTGGTGGCCTTATCAATATTTCTCCATGTCACCTCAGTAGATACCTTGACTAAGGAATTGATTGACCTACTCATCAGACATTAGAGTAGGCTTTATCATCATGTGATTACTTTGGGGTGTCTTCTTCACTCTTATTGATACACATGACTCCTGACACACATCAAAATCTGGTTCATCCATATGGGTTCTACATGGACCAGGATAGTTGTTTCCTTTCGCGTGTAGTGGCCATATCTAGATCCATCAGCTCCCCTCCATATAATTCCTTAAGGTCCACTAGTGCTTTGAAACTAGGCATGGATGATTTTGCTTGTGTCCTCAGCAAATCCAAAACTTAGTGCACAACAGAATCTTCATTTCTCCTTTGTTCTTGGCGCCCCATAGGAACATGAATGCCAAGGTTATGGAGTTTTCCCTTCTCCTATCATGAGTTGTAACAGTGCACGTTGGATCTACTCACACATAGTTTATTCTTTTTCTTTCACCTATTCTTTCTTCATCTCTTATTTCTTCATCCCGGGGCTCCTCCACATCTTCCGGTTGAACTGGGATTCTAAAAACACTCTCTTCAGGACTCCTCCACCTCCTCACTAAGCTTCTACTTTATTATTCTCTTCTATTCTAGTGCTTCTTTCTGAGGGGAGATTCAAGGTGATATGTCGTATAGGTTTTGATGTTCCTACACCTTACAGTCCTGGTTCTCCTGAATACCCTCTTAAATTGGCACTCTTTAGGGAATACATCCACGTCTAAGTCCTCCTCTCCTTCTTGCATATTTTGTGGAGTATCTGTGCACTCAATTTCCACTCTATATATGGGTTGCCTCTTGCCTCTATGGTCCAATACACCACTATCCTCCTGTTCTTATTCTTCCTCTATCTATATGGTCGATGGTCGGCTTTGGAGCTGCCATACATTCTCAAGAGTGTGTTTTCCCTTAGGCAGCCCTAGTAGCATGAAATCATTCTCTACATAATTTTTATTCTCCAACCTAGGCTTGAGTTGAAGATAGATTAGCATGGCCCCATTGTCCCCAATATCCAAACTTACTAGCTTTATATTTATAACATCTTGAAATGAGCCTCTCAATCTAGGTAGATCGACCTAGATATACATAAGTTTTTCTGAGAGTATAGTAGTCACAATCTACCATGTTTGCATTGAATCTCAACCAGTGTACATTAGTAAAACTATGTACTGAGGCCTGGAAGTAGCGTGCTATGAAGGCATATGGTAGTTTCACACCATAGACTCAATGTTCCATCCTTCATTGCAAACCATGCGTGATGCAGAAGTGATGATACACCACAAATTGTATTTCCTTTCCCACTACCGAAGTGTAACTCCTTTGGAATGTGCCATTCCTCCTCAAACACCATGTGTAATCAGTCATACCATATTTCTACCCTTCATTTCAATAAGCCACTCATTGTTCCTTCACACAATTATTCCTCAAACCTCTTTGCGAGGGAATTTTTTCTTTGTGGGGTATTCCCAAATTTTGTTCTTTGGCCCATAGGGCACTCCAATTTTTACAAAGACAAGAGATAACACAATAGCACAAAAACTTATCTTCTCACCTGTGTGTGATTCCTCAGTAATATTTTCTATAATGTAGCTAGCTAAGTTGTAGACTTCTCCTTCCAAAAAAAATTGTCGTGATGTGTAGCCACATGGTATTTACTTGTGACCATCTCTCTTGATCATTCAACTTAGTAAGTGTATAGTTTCCTGCACCATATGATACTTCCTTTTGTACATTTCCATTCCACACAACCCTTAAATTATCCCAACTCCTTCCTTGTGGCTACAATATATGCTTTATATGTCAGATCAATAATAATATATGTCCATGTGCCCTTCCGTCATGTCAATGTAGCAATCAAGGTTGTTTTGATCCTTACCCTCTATCCAGTAAAAATAGAAAAAATCCTCATGGAATTTTCTCATAAGCCATTGGTATAAATCTTCTGGTTTTCCAAAATATGGGAGTTCATACAGTTGATAAACCCCTACCTTCTTGAGAAACTTCTCCCCAGTGTTTTCATACACTGGCGATATTCATCCACCATGTGCTTGTTGGTCTTCTTATTCAACAAAGCACCCAAATCTCCCTTGTTATCGATGGTGTGGTGGTTGTAATCACTTACTTTACATCTGTGGATATGGGAATCCCAATCCCTTCTGACTATTATTCCTTCTAGATACTGCATCTCTGAAAAATGTACTCTCAGAAGAAACTTCAACCTCAACTTCCACCTTTTTCTTCCCCTTGTACCTGTTGTAGGTGCTTTCTTCGGTGCCATTATAAAAATCCAAACCTTTTGTCTTTTGTGTCGAGTAATCTCAAACCCTAGTTTGAAACCATGTTCCCTAGCTTGAAACTACGAGTGCCCTACATCCTTAATCAATGCTTATGTTACACTCAAACCCTTCACCAATGGGGACACAAGCCACTTTCGTGCACAAATCTACTCTCCACGTCTAGTTTTGTAGCTCTCCACACCTCAACACATTTCACTTGGCTCAGTCGCACTTATCTCGCTCAAATACTTGTGATCGAAAAGGTAAAAATGAACCTACATCATGTCCTTATATAGATTTTCAAAAATTTATTACATTTATTACTCCTTCACCTACCACTAATCCTCTCATTAATTGACCATTTTTCCAAATTTCGTGCACGATATACCTTCGCACCTTAGCTATAACCTTCTAGTGTGCCTTCCTACCTTCTAGTTATAGACCTCTCTTCTACATGCTTCTATGCACCGAATTACCTCACCATTGCGCCTTCCCCTAGTAGTTTTTATGGCCGTTGCTTACCTCGTGTTATACTATTCATTCCTTTATTTCTATCTATGGTCTTCTCTAGAAGCAATCTTCCTTTCTAGCAGCTCCTTTCCATACTTGAATAACACTTATAACAGTTTGATCTCATGTGTACCCATTTTTGAATAAAAAATAACAACCACCCCACACCAATGGTATGTGCAGTCCTCTGTGCATAAAAATATTTCAGATTGTAATTATCTTCCAATACGCAAATGCGCTTATTACACAAAACACCAAATGAAATTGATAAAGCATAGCGACAAAGAAGGAAATATATTAAAAGAAATAAAGAAATGGAAATCTATACTAAATGGAAATACTACCTTATCAAAAACACCAAGAAGGCTTATTTATAGTAGGGATTCAACCTACTCCCGTTAAAGTAACCAGGGTAACCGTGTTCCATCAAGCACCTCTAACTGAGCAAACACATGTTTCAAGGATGTGATTGATAACATACAGTCCTAACCAATGCACCTTAAGTTTTCCTAGATGGCACAAAAACTTGCAATAATAAAGAAGTACCATCTGTCCAACCTCAAGCTTCTTATCCTTAATGTGTCTATCATGCCATGCCTTCTGCCTGGCCTTTTCCTTGCTTCTGACTCCAAATGTAATATGGCACGCCTCTCATTTAATTGTATTAACTTGTCAATTATTTCTTCTAATTCCTATTCATCAGCTAGACCTCTAGTGCACGTGCATAATACGTAAAGATGGTAACATGAATTCCATTGGAAGAACTGCTTCTGTGCCAAACACCAACTAAAAGGGTGTGGCCTTATTCAACCTTTTGTAGGTTTTTCTATACGCCCAAAGTACAACAGAAACTTTATCATCCCAATCTTTCCTTCCAACATCACAATTTTTTGTTAAATTATGGCTCAATATCTTGTTGAAGGCCTCAACAATCCCATTTTCTTGAGGGTGATAAGGAGTAGTCTTGTGGTGCGCAACCATAAATTCATCCAACAATATCTTGATTGTCTCATTCAAGAAGTGTGTGCCCCTATCACTTGTCAAGCTTAGCAGAACATCCATACCTAGTGAGAATATTTTCCCATAAGAACCTTGTTGATGTAGTTGCGATGTACAATCCTTTGTAGGTGTTGCTTCTACCCACCTTGTAAGATAATATTATGCAAGTGATGATATAGTGCGATCTAGTTCTACATGTGCGGCTAGGGAAATAGGACCCACAAAGTCTATAGTTCATTTCTCAAATGGATCTGAACTAGCAATAGGCCTCAAAGGCATTTCATCTCTTTTCCCAAGTTTTCCAAGGCACTGATAATGATCACACTCCTTACAATACTCTTTATAATATGTTTACAAGGTCTCCCACCATAATCCAAGGAGTAGAATATTTCATGTGATGGCGTCACCTGCATAGTGCCCACCTGCAATACCACCATGATGCCTCTTCCATGATATATGTGTACTCATGTTCTAGTACAAAATTGGCACAATACTTCATCTCGACCTAGTTTGTATAAGTCACCACTAATCAACATGAAAGGTGTCATGCAAATTGGAAGTTGTTTCTTCTCTAAGGCTTTCATTCCTTCTAGCACCATACCTGTGCATAAAAAGAATAGCAATATCCTCCAATTCTGAAGGGGTGATGTAACCTGTATAACTGTGCATCCAGCATGGTATCTTCAATTGTCTATGCATCCTCTCCTGATTGAATTCTTGATAAGTGGTCTGGGCCAGAATTACTTTTACCTAGTTTTACCATGATTGTAAAGTCAAATTCTTGGAATAAGAGCACCCATCGACATATGCACCCCTGTAAAACGGGCTTATTTACCATGTATTTTAATGCCATGTGATCAGTATAAAATACAAAGGGTGTTGCTAGAAAATACTATTTGAATTTATGTAGCACATAGATCATCGACAAGGCCTCACGTTTTAGTTGTATAATTCTATTCCTTAGGAGTCAACTTTCTAACTAGCAAAGTAGATAGGATGATCTATAATACCTTCTCTTGGTTAAGCTAACACCACACCAATGGCTGTGCCAGAGGCATCCACATGTACGTGAAATGGTTGGTTCCATGAGGGAAAACACATAATAGGCATTGTAGTAAGTTTCTCCTTCAATGCCTCAAATGTGCACGTTGTTGCGGTTCTCCCCAATAAACATGTCCCTTTTCCTTTTAGTAACTCTTCCAGGGGTGTGGAAATATTAGCATACCATTTGATAAATTTTCTATAATACCCTGTGTGGCCCAAGAATCCATGCACCTCACTTTGACTGGTAGGTTCCTCCAAGCCTACAATAACTACAACCTTAGTTAGATCTACTAACAAACCTTCCTTACAGATGATGTGCCCTAACAGAGTTCCAAAAGGTGTAGCAAACACACACTTCTTGATGTTTAAAGAGATGCTTAATTGTTTGCATCTTTCAAACATTAGGTGCAAGTTGTCACGATAATCCTTAACAAGCCCATACACCATCCAATCATCCAAGTAAACCTACAAGAATTTGTGAATAAAATATTGGAATGCTTGAACAACTATGCATGAAAATACAACAGGCACATTTTTCAAACCAAAGGGCATAACAGTATATGCAAAACTTCCCCATTCAGTGGTGAAAGTCATTTTCTCTTGATCTTCCTATGAAATTCTAACATGGTGATACCCTGAGAATCCATCTGTGAAAGAGTAAAATTCACACCCTGCAACTCCTTCTAATATTTCCTCGGTGAAAGGTGTAGGAAAAGGATCAATCACACATGCAGCATTTAGCTCCCTGTAATACACACAAATCCTAATCCGACCATATTTCTTTATACTGATTACCATTGGGCTAACCCACTCTGATTCCTCTAGGGGCTTAATGATACCAGATTTCAACATTTTGTCAATTTCTTCCTTAAATTTTACACGCATGTTGGGGTTCATCCTATAAGGTCTCTTCCTGACTGGGCGCGCTCCTTCCTTTAGCTTAATCTTCATCTTTCCTAATGACTCGTGTACCCCCTTTAACTCATGGTAGCCCCTAGGAATAAGTCCTAGAAATATCATAGTAACTCAATTATCTTTGCCACTTCAGAATCAGACCAATAATCTCCAATTATGGCCTCCTTAGGTTCAACATCTGTGCCAATGTTCACTTTCTTGGTCTTCATAGGTTCATGATAATAACACATGTTTTTATCTGCACTATCTAAAACCTTCACGTACCTACAGAATGAGCTATGTCCAAATCTTCTACTTTCATCATCCACTATGTAGACCATATTTCCTTTCTCCTTCTCAAAGAAAGTACACGTAAATAGTTCGGTATCTGTATCATCAACTTCATCAAAATGTGCTCCTTGTACTTCCTCACCAAATAACTCTTGAATGAGTTCTTCAGCCTTGGCATTGTCTCCCATAGTCAAGCACTCCATAACCCGTAATACCTCTCTTACCAGAGGTTTAATAGAGAATTATTCAAAAGTTTGGGTCATTCCTGCAATCAAGTCCTGTCAATTTCTAGTCTCCCTATGTAGTTCCGCATAAACATAACAAGCACGTGCACAGCCTTGCAAAGTGGAATAAATTTTGTGCACCCATAGTGAAGGTGGTAAACCTTCCTTCCCTTCTGTCCAGAGTCTCTCACATTGCTGAATGTGGTGTTGAATAGGTTGATTACCATGAGATTTGATTTGAGTTAGGCACATTGCTCCTGAAAAACTGAGTTGTTAGAGAAATTCTGACTTCATTCCATTCTATGAGATTATCCCT
The DNA here is from genome assembly GCA_019776745.2 of Taxus chinensis. Lineage (NCBI taxonomy): Eukaryota > Viridiplantae > Streptophyta > Pinopsida > Cupressales > Taxaceae > Taxus > Taxus chinensis. The sequence goes on from CM034153.1 coordinate 760,702,161, forward strand.
GTGAACCATCCACCAGTGCGTTGTCATCCTGTGCAGGTATACACTAACATATTTCTTCTTTCAAATTGATTTTTCCACTACTCCTCCATGGCGTGCAGGAATACCATAGGGTCTCCTTCTCCAGTATACCAAGGTACAGAGATGTTACCTATTCTCCTAATACAACGAGGGTTTCTTCTTCACGTAAATGCACTTCTTACTTTGCGCCCAACCATCTCATAGGTGCCATGCACCCAATTATCACAAGAAATACTTGTAGTATCACTAATAGATGGTGCATCTTCCCACTGGAGGATTCCTTCTTTAGATGGCTCAAGTACTTTCAGATCCTCGAATGGTGCGTACATAAATTTTGTTCAAGTATTCCTCACTCAAAGGTTCAACATAAGGTGCAGATTTCCCATATGTTAAAGGAATAATAACTCTTTCTTCCTTGTTCTCAAAACTTATATACCCCTTGTTGAACCATAGATCAGCATTATTTTCATAACACCAAGGGTGCCCAAGTAGAACTGGGAAGTTTTCTGCTTCTGCAAGTGCTAAGACCTCAAATTCCCCAGTGAACTTGGCCCCTTGTATAGTAATGGATGCATCCTTTAAAAATATAATTGGAGTGGCCTTAGTTTGATTAGCCATAAACAAGTACATTAGAGGATGGTTGCAATGGAGGTATTCCCATATTTACCATGCATCTAAAATAAGCACATTCACTTCCACACTTGTATCAATCAATATATTTCTCAAAATCCATCCATCCACAACAACATTTAGAGTGATCTCCTTGTCATAATCCAAGTTATGAGGGGGAAGATTAGCATGCAGGATCTTCCATCCATTCTCAATACCTGTGCATAGAGTGTTTCCCTTTTAGCCAATTCCCTAGTAATGGAATGATATTCTCTTAGTGCAACATCTTGCATACCTCTTTCAAGTCATCAATATCTGATTGGATTTTCTCTGATGCCTTCTTTTGTTCCAACTTCCATGACTGTTCCTTTAAACATTGTATTTCACCCTAAAGATTTCTGAGTACCTCCATGGTTTCCTGATAAACCTCCTTCTGATGTGTAGGATCTAGGTACCTTGCATGTAAAATTCCTCCTTAGTGATGGTAGGATTCTTTTGTAACTGTCTCTCTAGCACGTGCAGCTTCAGCGCATGTAGTAATATTCACAGGTAATACCTCACATTCTAGTGCCAACTTTGGCATCCACTGATTCTCTATGATGTGTTGTATTCTAACCATCCCTACGCCCTTGTTCTCCTGTTTATGTTGCTTGCTAAGATGCTCATATAAGTCTGGGCATTCCTCATAGTTATGATTCTTCCCACAAAAAGAACAAGTAATATTCTGAGGACATTTGTGCTTGTAGTGGTCAGGAGATCCTCATGTAAAACATGTTCCGTGAGGAAACTTACCTCATCCACCACCATGGCTTCAACCCCCGAATCCACCACAGTATCCTCGACCTATGCCACGACCTCCTTCAAAATTCCCTTTGTTCCGATCATGGCACGCTTGAGTGTGATCATGGTCATGGTGCTCACTTTTACCTTTAGAATTATCTGATACTCTTGTCTGTCACACACCAATATCTATGGCATCATGGATCTAACCAATCAACCTACAGTCTTCTGTATTGTGATTTGTGGACCAGTAAATATTACAATAGCAAGATACATTCTTTCTTATCACGCGTTGTAATAATGGGTAGTGGCTTGTATCATGGTCCAAATGACATATCTCATAGTCTAGCAACAATGAATGTACTGACCTGCAAGGACAACTATCTTTAGTGTGCCCTTCCACTTCACAATTTGTACACCAAATCCCAGTGCGCATCTCATGTGCTGAATTTACCGATAGTTTCTCCAACTTCTTTTCCATAGTTGCAATTGTGCTTCCAGGAATGGGCTCACTCCAGTGTCTATACTCCTAACTGCCATCAGCATACAATGTGGCTTCAAGTGCTTCACGCATGGGTCCGTATATGTCTTATGTGACAACACCCTTCTAAATGGTGTGATCAACCCCCAATGAACCACTGTGCATGATGGCTTGCATGAATATCATATGAAAGTTTAGACAAAAGTGTTTTGAAATGGGCATCATATTCCTAAACACTCTCAGTAGTGCCCTGCTTAATATCCTTGAGCGTGCTTATACTCTTCTACTCGAACTCAGGGATATGAAACTCCTTAAGGAAAGCATCTTTAATGTTGCATAATCTACGCAAGTCTGATCAGGGTCAAACTTCCTGTACCAATTATGTGTGTGTCCCTACAACGTAGTTATAAACTGACTTTCCTTACGCTCAGAATCCATGATTCCTTTTGTGTGCCATAGTATCTCACACATGTGCATGTGATCAACAACATCTTCTATTCCCCTATACTCTGGAATACGAAGTGACATCTCCATGTAAATATTTTGGGGTTGATGAGGACCATGCCCACCTGATCCAGAACCTCCTATGTTACCTCTACCTCCAGAACCACCAGATCCACCAGAACTAGAGCCACCTATGCCCCTTAATCCTCCACTTGTAGCTGGAAGTGACCAATGGATGTACTTCCTGTGTCCCAATAGTGGTACTAAATTGAACTCCTACAGTCTGTGAAGTGGTACTACTCCTAGAAAGTGAGTCCAAAATTTTACACGCTTGAGTTCTGTGTTGACGATGTGCCTGAAAAGGTACCTCCAAATAACAAAGAAGACATTTTCCTGGCCATAGATGCACTTTCTACTTGATTTACTCCTCTTCTACTACTCCCCAAACTAGCTTGTTGACTACTGGTTGTACTAGATACTTAGAAAACCAAGCGCAAGGGCTAGGTTGCCAAGTAGATTCAGATGCATGCACTCATAGCCCATGTCATCTCTATTGGTGCGCTCCCATATGAGGCCGAGGAGGGTTCCCTATCATGCTTGCCCAAATGGGGGAGTTCTAGATGCTCTGGCTCCACACCTTCTGTGTGAGCTCTAAATCCTTCATGAGCCATCTCTCTCCTCAACGCCATCCACTCTGCAATATCACATTGCTTCTCTATCTCCCTCTCATGTGCCTCATTATACTTAAACCACCTTTCTTCCCTTTTCCTTTCTGCCGCTAGGTCCACCATCCTTCACCAAACCTACTCCTACCCCTGCATGTGGTAGGGTTTAGCTAGCCATCAACTTTTCTTTCAAGTTCAGGGTTACCATCAAGATATTGATCACCAGTGGAATGCCTTGCAAATAAGTTTCCCCTAGGATAACCATAAAAATGGAACTCAGCTACCTCTAGGAAAGAATAAGTGGAAATTGAGTACTCCAAAATATAGCTATTCAAAACACCATGGAACCAAGTATCCCTAGCGCGTGTCCAAATCAAATCAGCATCATAGAGGGCCTGAAATTATTCCTACATCTAGAAAAGTGTACGATACCTCCAATTCCTTTTAGATGCATTAGTAACCAGCCACTCATACAGCTCTACCAGGAAAGATAGCAAAGAAGCTCTCATACAAATATTCATACAAATTCTTCTCCACCCACGCATGTGCGTCAAACTCAGATCCAGTGTTGAACCTCTGAGCGTACTCTTCTTCCAGATCTTTTATCCACTCCTCAACACTTGCTAAGGTCAACTAATATGTCTTCATTGTGAACCATCCTAAAAACAACTGAAAAAGAGGTCCCGGAAACGGAACCAATGATGCAACCTAGAATCTACTATGTAAAACCCAAGCACGCTGGCACATCACCCACCCTAAGTTGAGTGCTCACCCGAAGCATGCAAAGGTACTAGGCACCTCTTTAGATTTTCTTGTGTAGGATGTTAGTGTGATGAAGATAAGACATATTCAGATCCATAATTAAACATAAACATTCCACAGTGCATAATTCAGATCTAGATATTAGAGAATCATGAATTAAACAATAACTATAATAAGATTAACCATACATAAACCAGTTTCAATTATGTTTAACACCATTATCCAGCCAATATCATTCATTACATTAAACACTATAAAACACAGAATCTCTTACATTATAAAGTATCACCATAAGTCATGTGTGCATCAGACCCAACAGCATAACTCTATAATAATTCACACACACCTAAACTACATAGTTCAATACATATTTATAGAGGTGGGGACTTTCCCTTCACCACTTATGCACTTCTCAAAATAGGTGCATGTTGATAATAGCCATGCACCTTTACAATAACATGCACACATGCAAGTGCGCTAATAATATATGTATTATAGTTAACTGGAAGAAGTAATCCTATTATTAACTATAATCATGCATGGCACTTATTAGCTGCTCATTCCCAAAATACCATTTGCGTGTTGTGCAAGTCTCCATCCTAATGTGTGCTTGCACACGCTATCTCCAAAAATAGCATGTATCCATAAAAATGGCTAAGTCCTGAACCAAACTGTTCTGGCACACATTTCCTTTCCTATCATTTTGTGCCTTCAAATGCACCTTGTTCCCACACGCACATTATTTGTGTCTTCTCCTTAGAACAATATTATGTCTTCCCAAATAAGTGTCCTGCACAGCGCATGGTGCTCCTAGTCAAATTCACTCAAATCAAATCTCAACTTCTTCACTTCTTCAAACCTGTTCACCGTGCTTTGGAGTATTGCATTGTGAAAGCAAATGGAAACTTGCACGATAGACTTTTTGTGCCATCATTCAAAGTAAACCTACCAAATGAAAAATTACTAGTATACTGCAAATTCAGCCTCATCCTTCACCAAGGCTAGTACTTACTCCAAAATTCTCCATTCTGCACCAAAGGAATTGTGGATGAAAACTTGTACCATGTATCTAAGCGTGCCTTATATGCAAGTTTCCTAATATCACAAGTATATACTGCAAATCTCTTAGTTGGGGAGGCGTCTTCCTTAGGATACTCCCAAATGTTATTGTTTGGACCATCAGGCACTCCAATATCAGAGAAAATATTGGTAAGAAAAATATTACCGTACATTATCTTGTCTCCATCTCAAGCGGCATCAATGATGTCATCTACAATAAATGATGAGATGTTGTAGATGGTCCCTTTTGCAATCTTCCTGCATATGTTCAACCACCTTTTGTTGACTTGGGTCCATTGTTCTTCTCCATTTAGATTTTTAAATAGGTGCTTGACCATTTTCATGACTAGGTCATTGATCTTTGCAATATTAAAGGCGCACCCACAATTCTTGTACTCATACTCCTTAGTTGTTTCTTTGACATGTGCCTCATTTTCACCCAAATCATCTTCAATTGACTCTCCATTACAGATGAGTCCAATGTACTACAAGATTAGTTGTGGAGTTATGTGTATCTTTCTTCCTGCAAAGTAAAAAAGTCTTCATGTATAAACGACATAAAGTCACTGGTACAATATCTTCAGGCTTGCCAAAAAATGGTAGCTCATAGAGTTGTAAAAGTCTAGCCTTCTTTCAATGTCTTCTACACTAAGTCATCATACTCTGGTTTTTCATCTTATTTTCTCTCACCTGTGGCTTGAACCAACTCCAATGCCATTTCCTTTTCAGTTGTATCTGTTTCACTAGATTCTTAGCAAATTAATGAAACAGATAAGGGTAGTAGGCCAAGGAGCAATACTTGTTTGTAATGTTGGTTGAAGGTTATGCACACGTTCTGATTTCTTGATCCAAGTTGATTACGAGAGCTCCCTTTTGGCTAGGAGGAACTACCTGTAAATGCAAAGCAATACCACCAAATAGAGTTAAACAAAACAATGAATGGACTGCCTACAGAAGCTAGATCCGGAAGTGTGATGCTTATTGAACAGGTTGTCAATCCATTTTTATATAACAATATTAATGTTAGTTAAATCATACATGAAGTAAAGATCCTATTGGAATTGAAACGATTTAGGTATCTCGTACAAAGAAATAAGAAAGGTCATTCAAAAGGTTGTTTAAGGTCAAAATGAGAGGGTTGATCGGTTGGTGTTGAGTTTCAGATTTGGTATAGGCTCTAGGTAAGGTCTAGTAAGGATTAGAAATGGTTTTGGGCTATTGGGAAGTGGGTATTAGCTCACTGGTCTGAGCTATATTGACAGACATAGTAACCAATGTCGGATGACTGACTGATTCTAGTTAGGTAGAGTCACCAACGTCAGTTGGCTAACTGGTGTCAGTAGGGGAAATTATCATAAAGTTGCTAGAATTGGTTTTCCATATTCCCTGTGATAGCACAGAGGTTAGAAATGGTGAGGGTGAAGTCGTAAAATGGTTCTTAAGACTCAAATATGAGTCAGGAGAGGGTGAAAATGGGTGGAAATTCTAGGTATGACCAGGTGATGGGTTGATGGAAGGGAGGAAGTATATGGGTGTGGAGAGAAATAAACTAGAGAGATGAATAAAAAACTCTACACAAAGAAACTAGAGATTCAATGAGAGACATGTTGAATACTTACTGGAAAATAGATTGGAGGACGTAGGTGATGAAGATGGTAACAATAGAGATCCAGAGAGAAGATCCATTGTATTCGTGTCGCGACAATTCAGACCTTTGTGCCTCTATGTTGTGAATCCGTGATCGTGAAGAGGATGATGAATGGTGACCAATGTTCGTAGTGCTCCCATGTGTCTTCTTTTTCCTGAGTGCTATAGAAATTCGAGTGCTCCAAGTCTCTGGAAGAAATGAGATCCTACATTGATTGACCAACTTGGGCCAAGGCTTTTGGAAACATATTTAACCTAACCGGTAATGGTTAGGTGACCAGCGTCAGTTGAGATATAACAGTAGTTGGTCAAGGTGGGAATATCTAGGTTGGCCAAAAATAGCCAGATTTTTTCTATTTTTGGCTTGATCTCTAACCTTCTACCAGTCTTGAGTGATAGATCATGGCAAGATAAGTGGGAGTCTTTTTAGGTTTGTTAATAGGAGTTAATTTTAGGTTTTAGACTAAGTCCTAGTTAGTTAGGATAGGTTTAGACTCTATCTTAGGTCATTAATGAGGTTTGATTAGGTCATTGAGTGAGGTGGCTCGGTGAGGTATAATTAAGTGAGGATATTAATTAATTCAATTAAGATAATTAATTTAATTAACATATGCACTATGGGATATGAATAGGTAAGATATGGTTAATTTAATTAACAGGGTTTAAAGGGGAGTATGACCCAATTTTGGTGTCTACATTTTGCCCATTTTGTTGCACAGCTTGTATTTGTAAGTGAAGCTAACAAAAATAGGAGATTGATGTTCCAAGTGTGAATGGAGGTGAGATTGCCCCAAGTAGGGCTGAAAGTGATATTTTCCCAAGTGTGGGTGGAGGTGATCCCCCTAAAACTAAGAATTGATGAGGTGTTAGATGGAGTTGGTGAGTGGTTTGATAAATATGTAAGTGATGAAAGTGAAGGTAGGTGGGTTGTAGGTAAGGGTATGGGAACTTTGGGTAATGGGTAATGGAAAATTTGGGTAATAGGTAATGGAAATCGAATGCACGCACACGTATAGACTATGACACGGTACCAAGTAGAAGAGCATGCAAACTCTACATCATCCAAGGTTGATAAGTTTATCCAAATGAGGTTGAAGTGATTTAGGTATCCAGCATATAGGATATGGTCCAGAAACACAACTTAGGTTAGGTGTAAGACCGTTTAGGTATGATCCGGTACACCATAGGTTTGGTCAGGATAAACAACATGACAATAGGCAAGGCAAGGTCATTAGGCTAAACCACACAAGTAATAATGTTGCAAGGTATAATGAGTACACAAGTTCAAAGGACACAAAAGGTAGTTTTGGTCAGGGTATGTAGGTCATGGCACGGGTAAGACCGAGGTATAGGTAAATAAGATGTCCCTAAACACATTTAAGGAAAATGTATATGTAATTTAGGTTTGTGGGTAGGGTGTAATAGGTTTTGGTGAGGTTAAAAGGTATTTGGTAGTAATGTGTTTGGGTCAAAATGGGAAAAATGTAGGTGCAATGGTACTAGAAGGTGATCGATGTCAGTTATAAGGGAACTGATGTCGGTTTGGTATGACCAACATTGGTCATGTCGATTTAGGTTTAAAATAGAAAAAAATCATGTTTTACAAATTCATTTTAATTTTTTTTCATTTGTGAAAATGACAGAGAGATTGTGCTTCCATAGAAAACGATTTAGCAAAGTGTTGAGGTGAGTTAGTGAGATACGAGTATGGGAGTGGGTATCAGCAGGCGGGTCCACGAGATCAAGTGTAGCATGTTTATTGGTGGAGAGATTTGAGGTAGATATTTCGTCATGGAGGAGGCGGGAAAGGATTTGGGTGGACCAGTGATAAAGCGGCATGACATGCTAATGAGGAGACAACACCGAGATGAGGTAGGAGGCATTCTTCTTACTTGTTATTTGATTAAATTATGTTGTAAATGAAGAAATCTGGGTGGGAATATGGAGTTTGAAATGGGGGTGAAAATGGGTGAAATATAGGTGGGAAATGGAAAAATTAGGTTAAATAAGATGATAATTAAATGTAAAGTGAATTTGGGTGGGATTGAGTAGGTTGTAGGTGAGTTTTAAGTGATTTTTATGTTGAATGGGATTTGGGGATGAGTTTTTCAGATTTTTCTTACATGACAGAGACCGACATCGGTCTAGGTTTGGCCAACATCGGTCAGCTTTGGCTGGCATCGATCAGGTCTTAGGTGACCAACACAAGTTAAATGGAACCGATGACAGCCGTACAAAATCGGTGACGGTGAAGGTGACCAGTGCCAGTTAGGGTGAAGGAATAATAGTGGTAAGAAGGGCTAGGTATGAAAGGAAAATGGGTAAAGAAGGGGTAAGTAAATAGTGTATGTAGAGGGATAAGGGTGAAATATAATTGTTGGTGATATGGGATGGCTAAGTAGGTAAATTGAACTAAGGGAATTGGTAATAATGATAAGGGTTGGTAGGCATGTAGGTGAATTAGTTAAAGAGAATAAGCATGATTGATGTGATTGGGTAGGGTTTGGGGTTAATAGGTAATTGGAGGTAGTCAAGTCTTAACAATATTGTGGGTTGTTGGATGTATGCTAGGGACCAGTTGATGGTGCGGGATAGAGTACCACCTCTGTTGGTATACATGCGGTCCAACGTGACTGCAGAGGACTGGATGCATATGACTAATGTCAAATTGATTGGGATCCAGCGCTATAGGCACATAACCCAAGACCCCAACTTGATGGTCGTTCTCATCGACATATGGGATTCAATGACCAACACCATTCATCTACCAATGGGCGAGATGGTCATCACCCTAAAGGACGTGTAAATGATCCTGCGGCTACCGATTATTGGGGAGCCAGTGTATTTTATTTCGTTGGAGGCATCAGTAGAGCCGATAGTGGCTGTGTTTGGAGAGGCGATGGGAAAGTTGAGGTATCATAGCACAAGCCTTAGTTATGGAGACATGTATGTAACCCATCCTTTGGAGACAAGGCTGGTTGTATTGATGATGGAGGTGGTATGTTGCTTCGCCTTACCAGATGTTGTGGGTGGGAGATTCCCATGAGCACTAATGGGAGTGCTCCAAGACATAATGGAGGAGCGGATCTACTTTTCCTGGGCACCAAAATTCCTAGTGTAACTATATAAGGATATATGATTGTGGCAGTTTAGTTTGTGTTACACCCTTTTTACTACACTATTGGGCATATGATCATATCATGTGCATGCACCTAGTGGGTTTTCCACGACATGATTGGTTTAGGGGTGGATTGCTCAAAGTTGGATACAGATGGTGGGTACCAATTCATGGGTAGCATAGGGTGGCTAGGGCCACACATAATGTTTTATACTACATGCACTTTTGGAGGGAGTTTCAGGGGTTGATATTGTGTGGAGACCCTACATTGGCTACCCCTCATATAGGGGCATGATGGAGGAGTGATGAGCTTCAGCTACTGAGGTGGATATAAGGGCAACGTGTCAGTGAGCTCAAGCTGATACTCGTAGACAAGGTTAGATGATAGTTTTTTCTACCACATGACATTCCTCCACCTTTCCCATAGTACCAAAGAGATGATGTGGAGAGACCCATGTCTCTACCACGTCTGAATGTGTCGATAGGGCAGGAGGAGCAACCAATGGATAGATGGATTGATGATGCTAGAGTTACCAATAGTTATAGGCAGTGGTGGGTGGAATAGCGACGGGCGGCTCCACCGAGACTAGGGAAGCCTGATCTTGCTACCGTGGTAGTATAGAGAGATGCCTTACAAGGGCAGGTGGCCACTCTTCAGACACAGATCACAAGTGTGTAGGGTCAGTTGATAGCAGCTCATGCACAGGTGGCCACCCTGCAGGCCCAGGTGATAACCTTAGAAGCTCAGTTAGCCTAGGTACAGGCACCCACATAGGGCGGTGATGGGGATGGAGTATAAATAACCACCTTACATGCACATGTAGCAAGTTTGTAGGGCTAGCTGGCCACCACATAGGCACAGGTTTTGGCCTTACATGTCTAGGTTATAGCACAGGGACCTACACAAGCTCAGGGATAGGGTCCCATACTATAGGAAGCAATGGCAGGATAGGGTCCCATGGTACATGGTGGAGGACAAGGATCACATGTACAGGGACCTAGGCTAGGATTAATAGGACAGGGCACACATGTTGCATAGAGACCTATGGAACCACCCCAGACAGTGACTATGGTGAGGTTCAGGGATGCCCTTAACGAGGCACATTACTATCAGGATCACTTGATGACTATCGGGATAGATATCCCTTCTTATGCTAAGTATAGAGCCCAATAGAATGTGAGTGAGAGGACGAGATCCCGCACTCATATTTTAGAGAGCACAGGGGACCGGCGAACCCAGAGACATGGGCAAGGTGAGGCTACTAGTTCACGTAGGCCATGCCCAACTGAGGGTTAGGTGGAGATTAGATTAAGACCCTTGGAGGGTGGAGATATGTTGGCAGGGTAGCAAACAAGTTAGGAGGAGGATACAAGTGAGACTGGCCTAGAGGATATGAGGTGGGGTGATGAGTAGCCAGTTGGTGTGATTATTGTTTTTTAACGAGTCCATGACAAAAAATCTATCTTGCAAAAAAATAGTGTGAAAAAGGAAATAAGGTGAAAGTAGGTTGGTTTTAGCGTAACTTGGTGTGAGATATCATGCCTATTTAGCAAGAGACCCAAGATCAAAATAGGCAAGTCCATGATGAAAAATTTATCTTTATCTTTTTTGTTTTTTTTGCTTTGATAGACTGATCAATGCTGGAAGTCTATGTGGAATGAGTAGATTTTATCCTTGAGATCTTCATGAAGCTGATCGATGCAGGAATCATCTGAATATTTGATTTTATTATTTGCAAGAATAGTCTTCTTATCATGATAGACTATGTATAATATGGCTAGCTTTGTATAACTGTCCTTTGAGGGAGCAGTCTATTTATAGCAGTGAGATAGGAAGTGTCGATGTCCTTTTTGAGGGAGTCATCTTTTTGCTGGAAGTTTGACTCAAGCATTTGAATCCCATTTTAATTTTGAAATTTTTTTACTTTGGAATTTTAGGTCATGGACAAGACTATAGAGACTGATAGGTTCTTGTGTTACAGACAAAACCATAGCACGCAGAGGCTAACTATGAAAGAGAGGATTTACGTGATGAATGACCATGGGATTCCATCTTGAAAAAGATGAAAATTATCCATGATAATCATGCCATGAGTAGAGTTGTGGTACTCACATTGAACATAAGGCTTAAAAGGTGACAAGTAATCACATTATTCTTTTTTAGTTGGTACTCCTTAAAATAGGTAAGCAGAAGGTAAATACTGCTCAAGGGAAAAGCGTTTAATTGACAGAAGGTGAGATAGGACTTGATTCAACAATAGAATGGTTGAATATGAAAAGCATTGAGGGGCTCAGGTTCGGGTTTACCTTCGAGTGAAGACAAACGATAAGCACCTGATCCATAGGTATGAGTAACAATATAAGGTCCAAGCCAATTAGAAGTGAATTCACCCCATTTACTTTTCTCCTCTTTTGTTACATGTTGATTTTCCTTTAGGAAAAGTTCACTGAATTGGAAGGTTTTGTTCGTACCCAAATTTGTTCTCCTTTTCAATCTGAGTAGCACCAAAGATATGGCATGAAGCTTGAAGACAGATACATCATGATGTATGTCATTTTGTAGCCGATGATGTGATCTAACTAACACTCAGATTTGTGGAGAGATGGATAGCACTCAAATAGGACTTGATCTTATCCTAACTGTTTTAGGTTGTGCCTTTCAACCAAGGTAAGAGAAACTATTTTTTAACCCTCAAATGGTGAAGGAGATGAAGATATCCCTCATTTTGTGCAAATAGTATGAAAAGGGCCTTGGGAAAATATGATCAACACTCCAAATCTGACTTTCACAAGTTGTCACTTCCAGATTATGGAGATACTTTCAATAAAAGGCAAGGGTTACTGAAGACATTTTGAAATCATGATCTGTTCTGCATACTTTATCAAATGGATTTTGATCTTCTGTGGGTATACAGGTCAAAACAGGGGTAAAACAAAGTAGGATTAGTTGTTTTGAATGATTTTTGGGTGGGAGTTCAACAAGATAGATTGGACTTTGCCAGATCCTTGAGGAGCTTCACAACAATGGAGAACTTCAATAACAGAAAGCTTTAAAATAGTTAAAACATTCCTTCAACCAGAAGGTGTGCATCAATGGAGGCCCAGATTTGCACCTTTTCACACAATCTTTGAGATTCTAGCACGAAGGCTTGAGTTAGAAAACCCAATAAAACATCAAACTCTAAGATAAATCACACCTAAGGTACACCCAAAAGCTTATAGACAATCTCTGTCAACAGATGAAAGAAAAGTGATTTTAAATCATTTATTTCATTCCCAGATGAAAGCTCTTCTGGAAAATGAAATTGCAGATGCCACTAAACTATCACAAGGATTGAGACCTGTGTGATTCAGAGTAGATTTTGATACAAAATTGCAATAGGAACTAGAACAACTACTTGCAGAGATTTTGAAATGAAATAAACACAAAATTGCCAGAGATTTAACACAAATTAACTCAAAGTTTATCAGATTCATCAGCAGGGGAGAGTTATTTAAACATTCTCAGAGCTTGTTGATGGCTATACACTTGTAACCAACTCAACATGAATGAAAATCTGACACAGAGGAAGTTAACCTGGTTTCTCTTAAATTTTTCTCAGAAGATGAGCTTTTCTCAAAATTTTCTCGTGAAAATGAACTCCTGACCTTTTTGCATGTCTCAAAACATGTATTATATATCTCTCTATTACATTTGATCCTTCTTTCCCAAGAAAAGAATATCTGATGGCATCTTAGTTTGTTACAAATTCACTCATGACTTTTTGAAAGTGACACTTAACCAATTTTGCGAGGAGGAGATGCCAGGCATTCAAAAAAGCAAATTATTACAAATCTTCATCATTCCTTGTCATGGGAGCATGTATTCTTCCTTTGGTGCCCGCAACATCTTCCTCTTCCATCATTTCACCTTTACACTTTCCAAATTTGCCTCTGCAACTTTTGGATCTGGTATTTCACATTTCTACTCGAGCTCGAACAAAATTTCATTTCAAAAGTACCTTAGATCTGCAAATTGAATTTTCAAATTGATTCCATTGATCCTTGAAGGAAAAAACGACATGAATTTGCCAAAAAATTTGTGAAAATTGATGCAAAAATCACATCTCCAAGCTTCATGGAGCTCAAATGGCGGCCAAACTGAAAAATGCATAGTTACCATCGATTTGCCTTTCTCCCTTCAATTTGAGCCTTCCACGTGTCACAATGTGATTGGAAATGGGCTCGGGATCACTTTTTGAAATTTTAACACTTTTGGAAAAATGTAAAAATTTGACATTTTTCTCCGCCCCTCCACCCTTTGAAAATGATCTTGACACGTGTCCCAATGTGGGTCCCATTGGAATCGCAGACCGATTCTACATATTTCCACCTTTTTTGGAAAAAAGGAAAATTTTCCAAAAAATCTCCGCGAGCCTCCATCCCCAAATCTGTCCCTGAATACGTGTCGGTCGCTGATTGGTTATGGGCTTGTGTTCCTCCTTTTGATTTCTTACCTTTATAGGATAAAAGCTAAATTTCCCACAAAGACCCGACGCTCCGAAATCCCTTCTTTTGATCTGAGCCATACACGTGGCTCAATCGCGACCATTGATGGAGCTGCGCCTCATTTTGCAATTTTAACCCTTTATGCCAAAATGGGAAAAAATCTCAAGTTCCCCCCGAGGCCCGAAGTTCCGCCTCTGACCCTGCCACGTGTCTCTCTATGATTCGTTGCGGGGTTTCGGCTCATTCCTGCATTTTCATATCTTTTGCCAAAAAAGACAAAAAAATCTCTAAGTCTTCCGCCAATCTGCATCCCCCTCCTTTGATGCAAACGTGACACGTGTCCACCTATGATTCACCGAGGGCCTGCGCTCTCATTTCATATTTTAACTCCTTTTTACCAAAGGAAAATTTTCCACCGTGCCTCCGCAGCTCCGCCCCTCCACTGTTTTGACTTTTCTAACTGCCACGTGTCACCCTCTGATTGGCTGAGGGCTTGCGACTTGCAGGGATAATTTAGACATTTTGCCAAAAACACAAAAAATGCTAAGTTGCTCGAACAGACCCGTTGAACCTTGTCCAATCACAAACGGCCACGTAGGAGAAGATTTTGAGCTAAAATTTGACGGGTAAAGGATGCTCGTATGACCGTCAAAAAATGCAGAAATTGCCAGCGACGCCCAAAATTGATTTTTCCTTTGTGGGTGAAGAAATTTTCGATCAAAGGACAAATGGAAAGTGTTTTTAGCCAATTTACGACCATGGCAAGGGATATTTGAGGGCAAATAAGTACAAATCGAATGATTTTAAGCTCCAAAGGCTGGGAAAACATGGGAAAAATGGCAGAGGCGTTTGAACGGCAAAATTAGGGTAAAACACAGGGCAAACATTAGAGATTCCTTCAAAATGGTGCAAAAATGGAGAAAAAACGAACAACTCAAAGCATTCAAACGCAGATACAAGTTATTTTTTTCACCAAATGCGAAGGATGGGAGAATCCAAAGCTTTTTTTTCTCAGAAATAGGGCAAAAAACGCACTTCTCCTTAGCAAATTAGGGCAAGGTAATGAGTTTGCAAAAAATCCAATGCACAAGAATGGAGCTACAACTTCACATCATCGATTTCATGAGGAAAAAATGGTTTCAGAGCACAAAGAGCAAAGGGGAAACATGGCAAAACAACAGAGGATCAAAATGGGCACCAACAGGTTCGATCATGGACATGTTTTTCATGGGCACATTTGATACGTTTTTGGTAGATTTGGAGATGATCAAGAACATTGAGATGACACTCGTCTAATAACTCAAGTTGTGCCAAATGATCTTAGCGAAAGTGATCATCGTTGAGCATCTCTTTAAGTGAGATATGAAGAAACGAGAATCTAAACTTCAAGAGTTAGAACAACCACTGTACCATAGACCAAAGAGAAAGGTGTGGCAGCAGTTGAAGTATGAATACTAGTGCGATAATCCCATAAGGAAAAAGGAATGTGCGTATGCCAATCCTTTCTAGTTTCGTCAACAACTTTCATAAGAAATTTGTTTCAGGTTTTGTTGGTTGATTCAGATGGCCATTTTTTTGAGGGTAGAAGGGTGAATAAAAACTAAGTTGAATGTCAAAGGCATCACAAAGATTCTGTAGGTTTTTGTTTTTGAACTATTTTTCGTTATTAGTGATGAGACGATGAGGAATGCTGAAGTGAAAAATGATGTGGTGGTTGACGAATTCACATATTTTCTCAACTTTTTTAGAAATAACAGGTATGGATTCTACCCATTTAGTGTATTATTTAGTAGCGGTAACAATCCTTTGATGACATTGGGAAGAATGAGGATTGATCTCTCCAACAAGATCCAAAGCCCATTGAGAGAAAGGCCAAAGGTCACATGCAACCTATAAGGTGTGACTAGGTGTGTGATGAAGATTAGCATGTTGCTGGCACTTCACACAATGTTTGACATAATCACAACAATCATTATTTAAGGTTGGCCAGTAATATCCCAGGTGGAGGATGCGTTTAGCGACAGCTAAACCACTGAAATGACCTCCACAAATTCTATCATGAACTTCCTTGATGGTGTAGGGCACTTCAAAAATTGTAAGGCATCATAAGAGGATACCGTCAAAGCCACGTTTATAGAGAAGACCACCCATGATGACATAGCGAGAGACACTTTTGAGAAAGGCTCGTTGTCCATTGCGAGTAAGGTCTAGAGGTAGAATTGAAATGGAAAGGTAGTCAACAAATTTCTTATAACAAAGGTCACATGGGTCAGTTTCAATGGTTTCGACAAGGTTGACATCTCGAAATAGATAGGAAGGTGATTGCAGCCTTTGTACTATGACAAATATTTTCGAGCCAGAGGGCGAAGCAGGTAGTTGAGAAGCAAGACATGTCATGGTGTCCACAAATTTTTTAGTGGAACACTGTGTGGTTTGAAGTTCAGAACGATTAAAGGTAGTCAAAAGTATGTCTACATGACACTTATATTTTTGGAGTATTTCATTACAACACTGGTATATACCATTCACTTGGTTTACAACCAATTGGGAATCGCCAAAGATATTAATTAATTTAACATTTAATGTGATGGTGGCTTGAATACCTAATACGAGTGTTTCATATTCATCGATATTTTTAGTACAATCAAAATCTAGTTTGAAAGATAATGGCATAGTCTCACCATCAAGAGGAATGAGGATAATTCCTGCACCACCCCCACATTGACATTTGGAACCGTTGAAGAATAAGGTCATCTGGTGAACAGTGTCATCCAAAGAGAGGGTAGCAATGGATTCATCTGGGAAATCAAAATTAGAGGATTGATTACCGGAGAGAGGTGCATTTGCAAGTTGATCAATGAAATTTTTTCCTTTGACATAATTTTGATGAGTGAATTCAAGGTCTAGGACTGTAAGTAGCATGAGCCAATGTGCAGCACGTTGATGTTGGTAGGGTTTGGCATACATGTAATGTAAGGGGTCATTATTGGTGACAAAAAATGTTTTTTGGTTGAGTAGGTAACGTCAAAGCTTAGTGGTGAAAAAAAACTAAGGCTACGCAGATTTTTTTGGCATGGGTGTATCTAGTTTTGTAGGGTAGAAGTGTACGACTTATATAGTAAACCACTTGTTCCCTATGTTTCTCATCGTGATGAGCGAGGATGACACCCAAGGAATGATCAGTGGAATAAATGTAAAGGTAAAATGGTTGGTCTTCCTAAGGAGGAATGAGCACAGGTGGTTGAAGGAGGTATTTTTTTAAGGCCTCAAAGGCTTTGTTGGTATTCATCATCCCATTTGAAGGAGACACCCTTTTTGAGGAGATGATGAAATGGGTGGCAGTGGTCAGAAAGTTGCGAAATAAAATAACGAATAGATTACAATTTGTCTTGCAAACTACGCAGTTGATGAAGGTTAATTGGTGGAGGCATTTTAAGAATAGCCTTGATTTTAGCTGGATCAAATTCTATGCCACGCAAATAAATGATAAAACCAAGGAGCTTGCCAGAGAGAACAATGAAGACACACTTCTTAGGTTAAAGGAAAACAAAGTACTTGATGAGATGATCAAAGATGACCTTAAGGACTGTAAGGTGTTCATCCTGATGTTTGATTTTGGAAAGAATATCATCAACGTAATCTTCCAATATGTGATGCATGATGTCATGAAATATATAAGTCATAGCCCATTGATATGTAGCACCAGTGTTCTTAAGGCCAAAGGGCGTGACTCGATAGTAGAAGGTCCCCCAAGGTTTGATGAAGGCATTTTTGTGTTCATCTTCCTGGGGAAAATAATATTTGGTTATAACCCCAAAAACCGTCCATGAGTGATAGTATCTCATGGCCGGCAGAAAGATCAACTAGTTGGTCAATACTAGGTAGAGGAAAGTTGTCTTTAGGGCAAGCTAAGTTAAAGTCCTGGAAATCTGTGCAAATGTAGAGTCCCCCTGTTACTTTTGTGATAGGAACAATGTTAGAGATCCATTGGGGATAATCAATAGGTAGGATGAAGGAAACCAAGAGAAGGCATTGAAGTTCTTCTTTGGCAAGAAGGGTAATGCGAGGGTGCATTTTCCGCAGCTCTTGTTTCACGTGGTTTGGCTTCAGGAATAGTTCTGATACTGTGGACCACAATGTTTGGGTCAATACTAGGCATATAAGTGTAGGACCAAGAAAAAGCATTGCTATGATCTCAGAGAAATGAGGTAAAATCTTGTTGCTCAGCAGCATCTAAAGATTGGCCTATCTTTAAAATGTGTAGGTCATCCTGAGTGTGAATATTGATTTTGATGGTCAATTCATTTAACATAGTTTGTGTCTCTATAAGTAACAACCGGTTAATATATGAATCTTCCGCACCAAGGTAGGTGATAATAGACTCATCATCCATGACATTTAACGAGCGTTAATAGAAGGTGTATCTTCATCGATCATGTTAGGATACATGAAGGGAAGAGAAGAGGGAGCCTTGTCATCTCGTTGATAAGTTAGAGGTCCTGAGGAAATGGTGTTCATGAAAAAAAAGAGTTAGGAGGAATGGATTCGGGATCCATAGAGTCCGTGGGTGATGGTGGTGATGTTGGTAAATGGGGTGGGGAAGGTTAGTCGTCCTCAATGAGTTTGACGTGAGCTTTCTTGGAAGATGGTTTGGGAAAGCCAATACCATTGTAGTCTTACGAGTGGTACACGGGATGATAGTATGGTGGCCCCGTTCATACAACCCAAATCCAAAGCCTTTCCATGCACAATGGTGAAGGAAAGTGTGGGAAAAGTGGAAGTTGGTGAGATATTGGAGGTCAGATGAAAATGGTCACGTTTGGGAAGGTGGTTGGGTGAATAGGTAGAAGTATCAAGTCCCCCATATGGTAAGTTGGTACAGAACGTGGGGAGGACCATAAGGGAAAATCTTGCCTATGCGGTGATCATAGTGAGGATGTTGGTGAAGGTTACCATACTCTTGAGGAGTAAGGAATGTTTCGATGTTATATAGGTGATACTCCCCCAGAGTGAGACGATTGAAAAACACCTTCTAAGGGATCGACAGTTGGTATATGGGTAGTAGGAATAGATGAATCACCAGAGCAATTATGAAGAAGAATCATTGGGTGGTTGAGAAATTCGATGGGTTAGCAGATGCGTCGGCTGCAGAGGCTACAGCGGTAGTGGGAATAGAGGAGTTAGGTACGGGAGAGGTAGCGGTAGCATTGGTGGATGGGGTTGTGGGTGAAGGAGTAGTGGAAGTGGTGGTAAATGCCTTAACTGGTACAAAGACATCATTAGGTCGGTATAGCATGTTATAAGTTTTGAATGGTGACGGGTCAGCTGGAATGGTATAGTTATATCCTTCATGTTCAAATTTTACATAGCGATGTAAGGTTGAAGGGACACAACCCATGACATGGATCCAAGGTCAACCAAGCAACAGGTTGTACTGGAATCCCTCCTCTAAGACATATAACAATTACAGAATAGTATGGGGGCCCACACGAATGTGGAGAATGATGGTGCCAAGGGTGGAAGTGATGGCATCATTGAATGAATGCATCATAACTGGGTTATTATGCATGTAATTGGAAGGGATGCACATTTGGTTGTACGCATGGGAGGAGATGATGTTGATGTTGGCACCACCATCGATCATAACATGTCGAATGCGTATATTATCAATGTAAACAGAAATGAAAAGGGTGGGATCAAGATCATCTGATTGGAGAGGTACAATCTTGTCGTTAGAGAAACTAAGGGTGGCTACTTGGTGAGTAAGATAGTGGGTGTAGAGGAAGGGGATGAATTGGTGAGGGAAGCCACATGGTGAGGGGTGATAATGGAGGCCACAACCATCGGGTTGTTAGGTAAAACTCTGATGGATTGTTGAACCTCCATGAGGGCTTGTCGATGAGATTCAAAAGTTTGGACAAGTTCGTACAAAGACATTTTTAGAGGGGATTGGTGCAATTGTTTTATCATTGTATGATGGGTGACCCGTCAGAAATAGGGTATGTAGGTCCCTGAATGGTAATTTTTGGTGCAGGTGCAGATGGTATATTGGGCACAGGATTGGTAGATGGGTTGGTTGCTTTCTCCTTCCCTTTGTCTTTTTGGGCGTGAGTGGAAATGTTAACTATATTGATATGGGGTGAAGGAGTAGGTGAATCATGATATGTGTAGCGATAGGATGGACAATAGAATGAGCAAAAAAAATTGTGAAAGAATTTGGACGCACTGACATTTTGGTGGGGTTTTGGTTAGCTCTCTTATGTGGACCATGTTGATCTCAAATTTTGGAGGAGGATAAAGGGTTGTGGAGGTGGTGATGTAGGTCGTTGAATAGGTATTGGGCAAGGATGTGTGGTGATAGGTGGAGGTGAAACTAGGTCCTCATCTAGAAGATCATCATTGTCAAAGTTTTGTTCAGGAGGATAAAGTTAGAGAAGAATGGTTTTTAGAGCCTTACAATTTTCTACATCATGTCCTGACACACGATGGTAGGCACAAATTTTAGTATTGTCAAACCCTTTTGGTTTTGGGTTTGAGTGGGTCATAAGGTCTAAGGGGTGGCAATGTGATGACGGATGTCTCTAAAAGGTTAGCTAGAATGTTTGTGTAAGACCCTGCCAATGGATCAAATGTGAGGTGAGTGTGGGTCTAGATTGAAGTGTGGGTGATTGTGATGTGTGAGGTGCTACAAGAGGTGGAATTGGAGGTGGGATAGTTTTGACCACCGGTTTGGTAGGTGGTACTATTTTAGGCTTGGGTTGTACCTTCTTGGGTAAAGGCGTAGTAGATGAACTAGCGATAGAAGGTGTTGTAGGCTTAACTACCTTTTTGGAGGGTAGTGGGTTTTTCAATTTTGGTTTCTCCTTCTGGGGTAAAGGTGAAGGAGGAGTACATGATGTAGAAGGGAAAGCAGATGGTGGAAAGAGGAAGAGTTAGCCAAGGTGATAAAGAAGGTGCGGTGAAGGTTGTTGGCAGAGGCAAGGTGGAAGGTATGGGTTGAAGAGAAGGAAATCTCATAGGTACTGATGAGATTTACTATAGGTGGTGGGGGTATAGGCGGTAAGAAAGATGTGGTAATGACAAAGGTGTACATTGTGTAGGTAAGTTGGGTGTAATAAAGGATCGTGATGAAGAGGCGGGATTACTGTGCTTTTGGTTTTCCTTGGATAAGAGGTTGTTTGACCAAGGTCAACGGTGAGGTCCTAGGATGGAGGGAAGTGATGAAGGTGATAGAGGAGTAGTGGGTGAAACTGGTGTATGCAGCCTAGAAGGTTGGGTCTTCCTTTTAGGTGGAGGAATAGTTTTTGCGTGGTTTTGTGAAGATGTGGCTAAGTCCAATTTGATAGGGGATGGACTAGACTTGATGTCAGCATGACACCCAATGTGGTGATGGCTCTGGCTATACACGGGGAAAAGTGTAGGTGCAGGTAGGTTCTTAGTCATAGGATCAGGTTTGATTGTGGGTAAAGGTTTAGGTGTACACGAGGGTGACAAAGAAGAGGCCATTGTTATGACAGGTATGGTCATGGTTGATTCAATGGTCATCTGAAATACCTTTGGATAAATTGTGGAGGTATCAGCATAGTGACATTTGCATTTGGGTTGAAAAGGGTAGCCGGAGACATCCCCAAAGCATGGAATTATCAACATAATCCAAGTGGTCAGCTAGGCATGAAAATGAACTTTTTGTAAGAGGAGATGACTTTGGTTTAGTGGACAATCCCTGTAAAATATGTCTGTGAGACAGGGAACTGGTTGGCTTCGACTCTGTGGGTAAGAGAGCCGAGAGCAGATCAATTGGATCCTAGAAGGCTAATGGGGAATTGTCACCAATAGGCAGTGGCACTTCTAAAGGATCCCTTATGGGTAGGGGAGATGACAGGTGGGATGAAGTAGGTTCCTCTTTCAGTGGAGAGGAAGGTGAGCATGACTCTCCCATGGGTAGGAGAGTTAACATCATAGGTTGTTCATTAGGTTGCGAGGTGGGTGTGAAATGGTATCAACAGGTATTGTGGTCTCCTCTATGGGTGACAGGGGAGATGAAAGGGACTCCTCTGTGGGTGAAGGAGTAGATGAAATAGGCTCCTCTGTGGGTAAAGGAGCTCATGCTAGAATCTCCTCGATGGAGGGGATATGAGGAAATTGAGGAAGGGCCGGTATGATGTCAAAAACAACATGGACCTCACGGACATTACTGTCATTAGTTGAAGGTTTTCCACTTTGGTTAGATGATGGGGTATGATTAGGGAATGGATTCTTGAAGATATGCAAGTTTTGATTGGCTGGTGTGTTTGGGTTGTCCAAGATGAGATCTCCATTGTCTAACATTTCCTGGATGATGTTTTTGAAGGTTATACAATTACCATCGCTATGGCCTTTTACGCAATGATAGTTGCAATAGTCATATTCCTTGTACCATGCAGGCATAGGATGAGTAGGGTCAAAACCAGTATGTTGTTTGATGGGTGGAAGAATAATTTCTCCAGCTTTAAGAAGTTTTTCTAATACTGAAGAATAAGGTTCCCCGATTGGAGTGTACTTTCGTTGCTCTCGCCTAAACTGGAAATCTTGAACGAGAGAAAGGTTGGAAGAAGGTTTCAATTGATTGGATGGGAGATGGGCGAGGCTTTTAAAACTCACCATTAATTATCAATCCTTTGGTTTGGAATAGGTTGTATGCATTTGAGAGGAAGAGGAAGAGCAACTCCCTTAAACACAATCCAAAATTGCATTTGAAAGCACAATGCAGAAATTTTGCTTCACTTCATGGACATGTTTCACAGTTTTCATAGCCATGGAAATCATTCACTTGCAAAGGTAATAAAACACACTTACATAAATTGAAATTGTTGAATTAGCCCTAATAAGCAAAATTAAATGAAACACCTGCAGGTTTGAACAAAATAAATGTTACAATACAAAGATGAAAAACAACCAACAAGATGAATTAAAATTTGAAATAGACTCAAATATATTGATCATCTTCCTTAGAATCGGTCATGGTGACCATCTCATTCCTTTGAAGATGGATTTAGAACCATGCTTCGAGATCTTAACTCAAAACTACAAAATAGAGAGAAAATAACTATACTTCATTTCTTGGTGGTAAAATATTTCATATCTGAGTGTGGAAGGTTGCATTTATAATTTATGCATCCATGTTTGACCAACTCAAGTTATTTTGGGGATACAATCTGATCTTATCTTTATTCTAATCCTAATAACTAAGATCTCCATCTCCACAAAATATGGAGAGAGATATATTATTGGAGTCAAATTCTTATCTCACTTATTTTAGGAAGATTTGCTCCCAAATCTTCTCCTTGCTTGTTCAGTAACAAGAATCCAATGATTTTATTCTCCTACATTATTGGAAGGAGTTTTTCCCTCAAAATATGATTTTGACCAAATACCTTTCCCGGATTTTCCATTTGAATTTGTTGTTTTTGATTTTGGATCTTTTGATGCCTTGTCTGATATGATTTTTTCTCAGTACTGTAGTTCACTAAAATTTAGATTTATCTTAGGTATTGGTAAAACCTATGTGTAAATTAGAATGAGGTTTTTGTTAAACACATTGTATATGAAAAGAAACCTCTCTCAGATTTTCCAGTTTGAATTTTATGTTTCTGTTTATGGAACTTTTAGCGCTAGGTCTAATACACTTTTCCTTGGACTAAATTCACTAAAAGTTAGATTTCTCTTTAATGGTAAAACCTGTAGCAAATCTGAATGATGTTTTTTGTTAAAACATTGCTATGAACAAAAACCTCTCTCATATTTTCCCATTTGGATTTCTATGTTTCTGTTTATGGAATTTTTATTGCTTGTCTGATACACTTTTCCTCGGACTTCAGCGTCACTAAAAGTTAGATTTCTCTTCATTAGTAAAACATGTAGCAAAATCTGAACGAGGAATGTTAAATTAATATTATGAAAAAAACCTCTCTCATATTTTGAAATCATTTCAGATCTGATTAATGGGTTGATAGGTCTCCATTTGATGCAAGTTCCGGAACTAAATCTACAGGTTCCGAAACTAACTTACAAGTTGGAAACTAACTCTGTGAGTTTGAATACTAAGTTTTAAAACAACTATAACTTTTGCATAGATCTCGGATTGAGATGATTCTTTTTTTGAACTGATGCATCCAATTTTTCAAGAGGAATATGAATATGAAATCAATTTGAGTTTAGATATACCATCCATGATAAATTCCACTTTTCTCAATACTAAAATTATCTTTCCTTTATGGCCTGCATACACAAGACTTTGCATCTTTTCCCAAATAATTAATAGGATTAGTCAAAAAAATAGATAACAAAATATTTCTAAAGAATGAACAAGGATATATATCCTATATTCTATCTTAAGAAAACTATAAGTTCCTAGATTACATTTAAATACTTTCAAAGGTAACTTGGAAGGACAAAATAATGGTAATTTATGGCCAATTTATGGCCTCATCAGGTGGATGGGCCAATTGCTCTGTTTAAGGGTTTCTAACTGGGGTGATTAGCAGTGATCCTTTTCTTGCTAGAACTAGTTTTTTGTGGTTTTAAAGAGTTTTGAAGATGTGCAGGACATCTTTTAAAACTCATTGGATTTGAATGGGGCATTTTTGTTACAACAATTGAATTAATTCTTCTCTTCTATGGCGAATTTCAAGTTTTCTAGCCATGGTGAATGCTTCATCAAAGGTATGGAAGGTTTGGACTTGGAGAGTTAGTGAGATGTTACCTAGCACAAATCTAGTGAATAACTCTATAATCTTGGTTTGAGGTAGTTGGAATGTAAGTTGGTTGATGAGGCTCCGCCAATGAGTAACAAAATCTATGATAGACTCATCGTCATATTGTCGTGTTGAGTACAATTCAGTCATGGTGACCTTCTTGATGATATTGATTGAAAAATGGTCTAGGAAGGCTTGATCCACTTAGTTAAATGAGTAAATGGAATGTCGAGGTAAACCACTATACCAATCTAATGCAGGTCCTGTTAAGGACATGGGAATGTGTGTAGGAGGAGAACATCGTCATGAGCGATTAGATAACACCCATGTTTGAAAGACTGCAAGTGTTGTTGTGAGTCCTCTTTGTTATTGAACCAGTTGAATTTGGGAATTTCCCAATGTGTAGGGTATGGACGAATGGGAATAGATGGATGAATGGGCTCATTGCAGATTTCATCATATGTTAAAGAGTTGCATGAGAGCCAGAAACTGATGCTTCCAATGTTTGCATCTTTTCCATCATCATTTTAATAAGGTCATTGGTAGGTTGTGATGATTGGGCACCCCTTGTAGTATAAGGGGGTTGATGATGAATGTATGATGTGGATGACATTCTAGTTTATGGTGGTGTTGAGTATGAGAACTATGATGGGGGGAATAGATGTAGGTGGAAAATACCCTGAATAGGTGATAGACGAGATAGGTGGTTGTTGGTGATATGTGTAAGTAGGTGGGGTGGATGTAGTGATCCTTGTAGTGATTGGAGGTAAAGACTGTGGGATGGAGAGGAAAATGTTTTGGAATGGGGTATGGGTTGCGAACACCATGGGTGGCTGTGATGCAATAGGTATATACGAGGTGGCGGGTGCAGATGGGGCTATGCTCAAGGTGGTTGATGAAGGAATGGTTGACACCATGGGAGAAACTGACATCAAAAGTGCGACAAATGCTGTAGGTGCCATTGATATTGATGATGTGGGGTCAAGTTGGGATACTAGAGGTGGTAAGGTGGAAGAAGGTAAGGCCAAGTTAGTACTAGCTGATGCAGAAGTGGGGGTAAGGGTAGGGGAATGGACACAAGCATGTCATATACCAGTTGTCCTGATGAATTACGAGTGGAGGAATGGGTGAGATAATGTTGTAAGGAAGCAGGGTTGTGGTCAAGGAGTCTTGTGAACTCCTTGTCACCGGTACTGATGATAATGGGTTGAGTAGGATCCATAGGTGACAAGATGGAAGGTGGCGATGGGATAGGCGGGAGTGGATGAAGGCTTGCATGGAATACAAGGGTGTTGGCTTGACTACGAGTCAAAACCATGTGAGTTGGCATAGGCTTGGTAATCTGTTCTCTGTAAATGACACAGAAAAATAAAAGAAATGGAGAAAAACAGTTCCAGGGGGGAAAAATAGGTCGTTGTTTTAATTAAAAATTAAAACACGGGAAATTGATGATGGTTAGGTTAACCAATGATGGTGATAGGGTGACCGATGCTTGTTAGGTTAACTGATACCGATTACTATAGGAAATCAATTTTTTTGCAAATGGGGCAATAACTGATGAAAATGAGACAAAACTGGATTTGACAATGATTTTAAAGATCCAGGGGTATGATGATGCTTCTGAGGAACTTCAGAAAGAACAAAAAATGTGGTGAGTGTTGTTTTTGGTGAAATGACCAAAAAAGTAGATAACCGACAATGGTTAGGTAAACCAATGATGGTTAGATGAGTAAACCGATGTCGGTCACTGGACTGACGCTAGTCACTGTGAAATTTGAAAAGATGGAAGAAAGTTTTTTTTGTGACTTAGATCAGATAAAATATCAACCTAGAAACTTGAGTATGATAGTGATGGACCCTAACACACCTAGAAAAATTCAGAATACACCAACTATAATTGTGGGGTGTGAAAGGAAGAAGAGAATGGAGAATGCATCCTCACAACTCAAAACACAAATCAAGCAAAATTTAAGAAACACAAAATCCTATGGGTGAATTTTATGTTTTAGCTTATGTTATTTAAGACTGACTCGTGAACAGAACAATTTTTTTGGTTTGATAGAAGGTATCCTATGAAAATCCAAGATCTAAGGGTGGTTTCAGGTAATGTTTTGGCGGGGGCGGTCCTTTCTCTGAGATAATGACTGGACAGAGAAACTAGTTGGGCATCCACTATCAATCCTCTGATCGTGTGATCATTGATAACTTCTTCCAGGTAAGGTGTTGTTTAAGAAATGTGTAATTTATTTTCTGTGGTTTGGTAAAGAGAGAAGAGAATGTGCACTACGATTCAATTTAGTCAACCATCATTGGGCATGACTTCCAGTGTATAGGTTTCCCTCAATTTTAATGTGAGCTAAAAATACAAACATAGAAGTATGAAATGTAAGTATTTTAAAACCCAAATCTAAATGTATATTCGATGTAAAAAAGAGTGAATAGGAAAGAATATGACTTTCACTAATGCAAATGCAAGAAAAGAAAGAAATATTCTTTTTAGTCCCGAAATAAAAATGTCACTGAGACAAGTAGAAGAGAGAGAATATTCCCAGGGAAAGAATTTAATGTTAACTTACTTTTGAAAAGAAATAAACATACAATGGTTCCCTAAGAATGAATAAATGAAAGGAACCCTGGATGGGTCCCACCAGGCATGCCAAAATGTTTCACCGGATTCTTAGAAAATTAATGAAATAGATAAGGGTAGTAGGCCAAGGAGGAATACCTGTTTTAAATTCAGTTGAAGGTTGTCCACACGTTCTGATTTCCCAATCCAAGTTGATTGTGAGAGCTCCCTTTTGGCTAGGAGGAACTACCTGTAAATTCAAAACAATACCACCAAATAGAGTTAAACAAAAAAATGAGTGGACTTCCTAGCAGAAGCTAGATCCGGGAAGTGTGATACTTCCTAAGCAGGTTGTCAATCCACTTTTATATAACAATATTAATGCTAGTTAAATCATACATGAAGTAAAGATCATATTGGAATTGAAATAATTTAGGTATCTCATACAAAATAATAAGAAAGGTCATTCAAAAGGTTGTTTAAGGTCAAAATGAGAGGGTTGATCGGTTGGTATTGAGTTACAGGTCTGGTACAGGCTCTGGGTAAGGTCTGGTAAGGATTAGAAATGGTTTTGGGCTATTGGGAAGTGGGTATTACTTCACTGGTACTGAGCTATCTTGCCAGACACAATAACCAGTGTCAGTTGACTGACCGATGTCAGTTAGGCAGAGTAACCGATGTCGGTTGGCTAACTCGGTGTCGGTAGGGGAAATTATCAGAAATTTGCTAGAATTGGTTTTCCAAACTCCATGTGATTGCACAGAGGTTAGAAATGGTGAGGGTGAGGTCGTAAAATGGTTTTGAAGACTCAGAGATGATAGAGAGGGTGAAAATGGGTGGAAATTCTGGGTATGATCAGGTGATGGGTTGATGGAAGGGAGGAAGTATATGGGTGTGGAGAGAAATAAAACTAGAGAGATGAATAAATAAATCTACAAAAAGAAACTAGAGATTCAATGAGAGATGTTGAATACTTACTAGAAAATAGATTGAAAACGTAGGTGATGAAGATGGTAACAATAGAGATCCAGAGAGAAGATCATTGTATTTGTGTTGCAACAGTTTAGACCTTTGTGCCTCTTTGTTGTGAATTTGTGATCATGAAGAGGATCATGAATGGTGACCAATGTTGGTAGTGCTCCCGTGTGTCTTCTTTTTCCTAAGTGCTAAAGAAATTTGAGTGCTCCAAGTCTCTGGAAGAAATGAGATCCTGAATCGATTGACCAACCTGGGAAAAGGCTTTTGGAAACGTATTTAACCTAACTAGAAATGGTTAGGTGACCGGTGTTGGTTGAGATATAACTGGCGTCGGTCAAGGCGGGGAATATCTAGGTTGGCCAAAAATAGCCTAATTGTTTCTATTTTTGGTGTGATCTCCAACCTTCTACTGAGTCTCGAGTGATAGATCATGGCAAGATAAGTGGGAGTCCTTTTAGGTTTGTTAATAGGAGTTAAGTCTAGGTTTTAGACTAAGTCCTAGTTAGTTAGGATAGGTTTAGACTCGGTCTTAGGTCATTAATGAGGTTTGAGTAGGTCATTGAGTGAGGTGGCTAGGTGAGGTAGTTAAGTGAGGATGTTAATTAATTTAATTAAGATAATTAATTTAATTAACATATGCACTATGGGATATGAATAGGTAGGATATGGTTAATTTAATTAACGGGGTTTAAAGGGGAGTATGACCCAATTTTGGTGTCTACAGTATGAGTTTGATGGTTATAATCACTTATAACCATTTTGTGTGCATGGGACACCCACTTCATTCCTATCAATACCCCATCTGGGTATTTCATCTCTGAATACCATTCCTCGTTGAAACTTTGTGTCGCGATACTTTTCCCTTCCCCTTCTTCTTGGGTGAAATAGTTGTTCCTCTTCTTGGTGTCATTCTCCTTTGGTCGAGTACTTGATTATTTCTACCTTGTGCTTTCTTCTTACGATGACTCAACCTTATAACCCTAATCTTGTGCAACTCTGTAGTCCATGCCCTAGTTCTTTAAACCCTAACCCAAGAACTTGTGTTTCCTCACACCACACCATCCAAACCTGAAGAATCCTTTCACAAACTTTCTCTACGCACGGTCATGTCTATTTTCTCAATCTAGTTCACAAATTTTGTTCTTTGTAATCGATTGTTTGCACCAATTTGTAAGGATGCCCTAGTTCGCAAGAGCTCTTTCACAAGTTATTGCAAGGTAAAAATAACTTACCCCGACTCCTTATTTATAAATTTTAACTTTTTACCACATTAAATACCATGCCACCTACCATCGTACTATTGCAATAAATTCAGCTTTTCCAAGCATGTTTCCTCTACGTTCCCACTCACGCGTAACCTTCGTATCCTTCTAGCGTGAAAAACCACACTAACCGGATACCTCCTTACGCATGATCCCAGCACCGAAGTACATCAACCATTGCATCCTATATCAAGTAGTTCTCCATGTCGTGGCCTCCCTCGCATTACTCTGTCTTTTCATCACTGTACATGAATTTTTCTTTCGCATTATCATATTATCATCATCTTTCTTGACACCTTTTCATTTCCAAAAACCATTACCACCCCTACTACGTGTGTCCCTTCAGCACTTAGGCCTTTCAATCATGCGTTCTTGTTTCTACTGGGCAATTGTCAAACTTTACACATTTACCTCTACTTGTTCTCTTGGCCCCACACTAAGGGTATGTGTGGTCCTCTACACATGAAAACACTTAGATAGTAATCATCTTTTGGCACGCAAATGCACTTATTATACAAAACATTGAACTAAATTGAGAAATATTAGCAACGATGAAAAGAAACACATGTAAAGGGAATGCATTAAGGGAATCTAATCTAATTAGCAATACTACCTTATTACAAATGCCAAGAAGACTTATTTATAGTAGGGCTTCAGCCTACTCCCATTGAAGTAACTGGGAAAGCGTGTTCCATCTAATGCCTTTAACTGGTAGGCACCTGAAGCAAGTATATAAGTTATAACATACAGTCCTAACAAATGCACTTTAATCTTTCCAATGTGGCACAAGAATTTTGAGTCATAAAGAAGAACCATCTATCTAAATTCAAGATTCTTATCCTTAATATGTTTATCATTTCATGCCTTTTTCCTGGCATTTTTTTGCTTCTGACTCCATCATGTTATAGCACATCTTTCATCCAAATGCATCAATTTATCAATGCGCTCTTCAAGTGCTTGTTCATCAACCAAACCTCCTGCACGCACAGTACGCAAGGAAGGTAACATGAATTCCACTAGTATAAAAACCTCTGCACCGAACACCAACTAAAAGGGTGTGGCCTTATTCAACCTCTTGTAGGTTGTCCTATATGACCAAAGTACAACAGAAAATTTATCATCCCAGTCTTTCCTTCCAACATCACAAATTCTAGTCAAGGTATGGCTCAGTATCTTGTTAAAGGCATGAGGATAGGGTGTTGTTTTATGGTGTGCTACCATAAATTCTACCAACAGTATTCTGTGGTATTATTTAGAAAATGAGTACCCCTATCACTTGTCAAACTCAGTTGGCATCCATACCTACTAATAATATTTTCCCACAGAAATATTGTTGTTGTAGCTACCATGCAATCCCTTGTAGGCACTGCTTCTAGCCACCTTATAAGATAATTTTTACAAGTGATAATATAGCACAATCCAATCCTGTACACTGGTGGGGAAATAGGACCCATAAGTTCAATTGCCCAATTTTTAAAAGGTTCTCCACTAGTAATAGGCCTTAACGTCATCTCATCTCTAGCAAAGGTTCTTGGTTACCTATGTATAGCTTCAGAAAATGTTAGAAAATCACTTAAACATTCAAAAATGTTAGAAAATCACAAAAACATTCAAAAATGTTTGAAAAGAAAAAAACAATAGAAAATTGTTTCACAATAACAGTAGAAAAGTGTTTCGCAAAACAATCTTGCAAAAACATGACTTTAGTTTACTTAGTTTATCTTGTTTCTTGTTTTATTTGTGTACATTGTTTGCTTGTATAGTTGATGCTTGTTTGTACATTTGTATAGTTTTTTTCTTAGACATACTTTGATAAGATTCATATTTTCTTTCTTATATTAGATTCATCCTTACTTGTACATATGCAGTGTGTTTTTGGATGCTTGTAAATAATTGTACATAGTTGTGTTAATTCGTGTTGGTTGGCACTGTGTATTTTGTTAACATTTGATTGTGTTTGCTTGTCACATGTACATAGTTTTTTTATCGCATCATCATATCTCCATCAATATCATCACATCTAACATCATCTATACATCATATATAAATAAAATGCTACATGTACATCATACATGTATGTTATGCTAATTATCATGTATCATATCATCAAATGGGGGCCAGAGGGATCGCAAATATCAAAATCTATCCCCCCCACACCAATATCATCATGTCATCCTGTACACTAATCTAGAGCATCACATGTATAATACAATTGATATCATATATGGATCTATCATGTCAAAATCAAACACATGTGGTACAAACATCTCAACTATCATCATGATACATACAAAACTGTGAAATCAAACCATATAACATCACACTCTAACTCTTCTTCTCCTCACCGTGAATAGTTATTTTATTTAAATAATTATTTTCCTTACTTTTTTGCCATGTTGGGGCATTATTTTCCATCTGGTACTCATTTCTTCTCACTAGGACAATTTTATTGCTCCTAGGAAATATCCCTTCTTCTACACACTCCATCGAATAATTATTTTTAGTAAATAATTATTTTGTTAATCTTTTTGTTGTGTTGGGGCATTATTTTCTGCATGTTGCTTCTTTCTTCTCCCTGGGGCATTTCTTTTGCTCCTAGGAGATTATTTTTTATTCTTCTAACTTCTTCTCTATCCAAACCGTCAAAAGTTTGAAAAAATCTAGAAAAATAAAAATTATATATCAATTCAAAATCCTAAAAAATGTAAAATTTGCAAAACTTGGTAAGCCAACTCATAGCGGCTAAAATTTGTGTCTTGTACAGATATTCTTTACATATCTTGTTGGAAATTTCACATCTTCACAGATCAAACAACTCGCAAATCATCATATTTACAACCATTTACAAAGCTAGCCTGCTTGCTTCGTCGGTACTCTAGGGCACATCTAGTTGTCTGATATTGTTTCATTGCGTACAAATGCTTTATCATTGGACCCAGGCATCCTTTATCATCTCCCCTTGAATGTATCCTTGCTAGGGGCATCATTTTTCACCCTTTTCGTCAATCACAAACATTTGGGGATCTTCAATTTGATAACAAAACATTTTTACAATCGTCTTGACTGTTGTTGGTTGGAATATGTGTGTTTGTACTTGTTTTCCTTGTTAAATGAGCTTGTTTCCTTCTCATATTGCATTATTTTTCGTATGTTGCATTGATTGGGTGTTTTCAGCAATGGACAACTATTCATAGTATGGATTTTCATGTCATCCTACTTTTGTCATATGTTTATATTTTTAATAAGGACTGATGACGTAGATCTTTGGCAATATGATGACAATAAAGTTGTTTCAATACACTGGATGAAAGTTTGCTCTTTTCTTTCCGACTTCATTCCTCTTCTACATCATTCTCCTATCAACATTATTCTTCTTATTCACCTAGGGCATCCTACTCCTACCCACTCTTCTATTTCCTTTCTCTCACCTTTTTTGAGCGTCGATCACCTTCTTTCATCACCCCATCGACACTCGAGGGGGCATCTCTCAGTTCTACTATTTTTTCTTCTACGTCTTCAAAATTTTATTTGTCTACTATCTTTGAAGTGGTGTCACTTAAGCCACCTCAAAGAGGGGTAAATGTATACACCTATAATTTAGTCTGAGCAATTTAAATACTTAAATTGCACTAATAATATCCTTTCTGGAAAATTGATCACATATTGTTAATAAATGCTCATTTTATCTTCTATCACCATTAATTAGTTACATTACATTAATTA
Source organism: Taxus chinensis (assembly GCA_019776745.2). NCBI lineage: Eukaryota > Viridiplantae > Streptophyta > Pinopsida > Cupressales > Taxaceae > Taxus > Taxus chinensis. Next base: position 760,735,494 of record CM034153.1, read on the forward strand.
ATTAACTCTTCTATCCAAAAAATACAACCAATTAACGACATTCCCTTAATCAACTCCCCTTTCTATCTAGATTAATTAATTATTTCTAATTAATTAAGCTCCCCTTTCTATCTACATTAATTAATTATTTCTAATTAATTAATGCCCCTTTCTATCTAGATTAATTAAGTATTCTTAATTAATTAATTCTCTCTTCTATTTAATCAATAAATCGTCATTTATTTGATTAAAATCCTCTCATAACATAAATCATACTAATTATTCCTCTAAAATTTTTATATAAGTTTGCACACCTATTAATTAATCACTTTGGTTAATTAATAAATCCCCTCAAACCCCATGAGTCACTAAAGGATAAAATAAACTCTCCTAAGGTTGACTCAACCCTTTCTAAACCTCCTTTATCCACAACTTACCCAACCTCTCCATTTATCCCACATGAAGAGGGATGTAGAGATTCTTTTATCCATTGGGCTATATAAGGAGCCCTCTTCATACCTTTCTATTTACACCTACATTCCTAAATGAGCATAGAGCATACACTCTAGCCATTTATCATCTTTGAGCATTCTTCCATTAGAAGAGCTTGCCTTCTCCATTTCTTGTATTCATCCACCCAAGTTTTGAAGTCATATGGAGATATGTCAAATTGTAGCCATGATTTGGCAAGACTCCATTCTTAGAAACCTTGGGATTTCAAGCACATAATTTCCTCTTTGATTGCTAGAGATCTACATAGGTTCAATCTCATCTTATTTTAGCATTCAATAGAGATAGAAGTTAGTTTATTTAGCATATTAGCTGAAATGTTCATTTCATGTTTAATGTAGAAATGTTGATAGGTTAGCTTTATTTAAGCTCTTAGCATGATGATGCATAGGTTTAGTTTAGTATTGTATTGAAGCTACTAGGTGTTAGTTTCAACTTTACTTGCATTAATAACTATTTCATGCATACAATTCCAATGTTGACTTTCTTAGTTTTCATAGGCCCATGGTAGGCGCGTGCCTTCTCATCTACACTATCTAAGACCTCACACGTACCCTTAGTATGGTCAACATCCAAATTCTCCACCTCTTCATCATCAATAGCATAGACCATCTTACCCTTCTCTTTTTCTAGGTAGGCGCACCTAAGTTGTTTTGCATCCGTTTCTTCCTCTTCAAAGTGCGGCTCCAGGTTTGACTTACCTAGTAACTCCTAAATAAGTTCCTTTTCCTTTGCACTATATCCCATAGTCAAGTGCTTCATATCTTGTAATGCCTCATTTACCAGAGGTTTAGTGGGAAATAGTCAAAGTTTTGAGTCATACCTATAATAATTTCTTTCTAATTTCCAATTTCTCTATTCAGCTCTACATAGATATACTATGCGTGTGTGCAATCTTACAAGGTGAAGTAGAGCTCGTGCACCCTTAGCGAAGGTGGTAAAGCTTCTTGCCCCTCTGTCTAGAATCTCTCACATTATTGAAAGTGGTGCTGAACAGGATCCTTACCGTGAAATTCACATATTTGAGTAGGCACCTTGCTCTGGAGAAATCTAGCAAAGAAGGTTATTCTCACTTCCCACCATTCTAAAAGATTGTCCCTATGAACCATCCACCAACGTGTTTTTGACCTGTACAGAGCATAAACTAGAATATTCCTTCTTTTCACCTGATATAACCATTGAAATTCCATAGCGCACAGGAATACCTCAAGATTTCCTTCACCAGTTGTTGTCGTGAGGATGTGCAACATGGAAATTGACAATTTCCGAGCACGACAACTATACCCCTATGCCAAAATTTTCATGTTTTATCATTCCTAACAAACCCCAGACCTATTCAGTCAGTTCAAATTAATTCCCAACCAATGTCATGATATTATCCTAGGTGATTTAGGAAATTCTGATCATTCCCCCTAGGTGATTTTAGGAGTTCATTGAAAATGTTATCTTTTGGCAGTATAGGGAAGGGCTATCATTGGCCTTCCCGGGATTGGATCAACCCCCTGGAGCAGAGAAGAAGGGAAAAATTAAACATAGAGGTGAATGGAAGACCTTATAACATCATGGAAATGATTTTGGAAGGATTTGGGAAGTTCTGAAAGACTTGGAGTAGTCTGAGTGAAAACAGGGTTCACAAGCCTAGGTAGTACACAGGCCTAAAACAGCTGTTGAGCTTCAAACAAAGATTTCGGGAGCTCCAGATGGATTTGGAAGTAAAAAAAAATGTCTTAAGAAATAGTATTCTAATACCTACATGATGGTGAAATAATATTTTTCAGAACACCTTGGCGCATATGATTGGAAGACAGTTTTTCCCAAGTACAAGTGGAGTCCCAGATCAAAACTCCAATTTTTCAGGATCATATGATTGAATCAAGACATGAGACCCACATCATTGGATTCAAAATTCCATTTCCAGTCAGGATCATATAAATTTTTACTAAGAAATTCCACCAGAAGCTCAAGTTATCTGCATTCCAAGTTACCCTCTCAAAGGCAGTTCAGGACTTAGTCATATTTTTGAGAGGACACGTGTCAGCACTAGGAGCCTGGCGGGATTTCATGTCTCCCACATCCCTGAGGTCAGGTACATCACCCCTTGGAAAATTTTCCCAGCCCTCATGTGACCCTTGGGACCCTCATATGACCTCCAGACCTGGTAGTTCAGCCCTCAAGTGCTTATTTGGAACATGCATTCCCTGTCGTCGGATCGGTCACCACGTGTCAGCTCCAGGACCACCGTGGAATTTGATGTACCTTATTCACCTGAGTTGGGGGACATAAGACCTTGAAAAATGCAACCAGCCACTATGGGGAGTCATTTGGACACCCACATGACCGTCGTTCAGCCCCCAAGTGCAATTTTGGAGCATCCATTCCCTATCGTTGGATCGGGCACCACGTGTCACCTCCAGGACCACCATGGAAACTGATGTACCTTATGTACCTGAGGTGGGGGACATCAGACATGGAAAAATTCTCCCAGCCCCTAGGAGGATTCTTTTGGACACCCACGTGACCTCCTTTCAGCTCCCAGTGCTTCAAATCAGCTTTTTCCTCCTTCATTCCCTGTCGTTGGATCTAGTGCCACGTGTCACCATCTTGCTCATTGTGGAAATTGATGTCCCTCACATCCATGAGGTCAGGGACATCAAGCATGAAAAATATTCCAAAGCCCTACATGTGCACATCGTTTTGAAAAATTTCCAAGTGCTACTTTTCCCACTTCTAGCTTCTAACAGTTTTATTTGCACTCCTTTCGTCCATTCTTCCTCTGCAACATTCTACCATCACTCTGCCATTGCAAATGCTCAGACCATATCAACAAAGGAACTGAAATACCTTTACCATGGTGATGCACAAGTCTCAAAAGCAATCCTCATCGAGCTAAGGAGAAATGAAGAACAACAAAGAAGAGAACAACAAAATCCCCATAGCTAAAAAATGGAAATCTAAACAAAGCTTGCAAACCAGTGCACGAATCAATGAACCATTTATTTCTGTTCATTCCTCTGTCCAAGACCATCAAGAAGACACCTTCAAACTCCCCCCATGTGCAACAAAGCATCCACAATGAAGAAAGAAGTGGGATTTCCCGTCAAACCAGTTGCCAGATCGAAGTAAGATTGCACGTGAAGCACCAGAAGAAAAAACCGACATCAAAAATACAATTTTATTCACAAACGGAGGAGAAAACCAGACCTACAATTTTGAGGTCCATTAATGGATGCCATACCCAGAAGCACTGCCAGGTCCAAAAATTAAAACTTTAAAATCTCCTGGATTATTAAGTGGGTGGGCTTGAAATTTCAAAGGGATGATATTGGGCAAAACCCCATATCAAAAAACTTCATTCCACGTCAATCCAACTCCAAGAGGCCAACTTTCTAAAAATAGCAGGTCTACTACATAGGAACTACTATTTCAGGAAAGTCATTAACAGAAGAACCTGTGAAGGAGATGAAGATATCAGAGGTGCACTACAGCTGAGAATCCACCAGAATGGACATTTTTGGAACTTACTAAAAATATTAAGTTACACTGAAAGATAAGTTTTGGCATAATGGGATGTACAAGGATAATCATTCAGGGGGGACATAATTGTTTGGGAGCATCCTAGTCATTTTTTTACAGGGCATTCAAGATCCACCTTAGTTCATTCAACTTAGCGAGCGTTCATGATATAATTTGGAGGAATTTCACAGTGTGTAAGGATTTCAAAGATTCAGAGTTTCACTGCATTTGGAGCTTTCCATCAATGAGGATCAACGGACTTCATCAGGAATGACATATCCTCTTCTTCTTCTCCCCCTCTTTCTCTCTCCTCTTCCCCTCAACTTTCTCTCACTTTCCAATATTCTAATTTCACGTTGGGGTTTGCACTTTTAATATGACTTAAGAGACTTTAGAAACATAATGTAAATTAAGTCGCCTTGTTATTATAAAAGGGACTTAAATATTTGAAGTGGAATATGAACAGTCTTAAGTCATATTAAGGTATTCGAAAGGTCATGAGGAAGATGAAGAGTCATATTCTATTCTATAAATCATAAAGTTGTTCCCATTTCAAAGGGTTAGCGATTGATCTTGCAGACTCAAGAGTGCATTCTACCTTGAGAGAAAGCAAAGGAGATAGCCATTTTCTTCTACTCTCTTCCCCTCTCAAATTTCTTCCATTCCTACACTATGTACAACTTTTGTTCAAGCATCAATACAAGAAGAAGGAGTTTCTAGCTTTCTTTGACCAAGGGATTTCATGACACTTTGTTCTCATCAAATTCTATTTGGTCTTGTTGTCATTTACAGGGTTGTTTCTTCTCATAAATGCATGTGATGAAGTTTCTAACTAGTGTGTGTGCAGGAATCTAATTTTCTACCTACAACATTAGTTCTCCTACCTCCATTCTCACTCCCTTTCCCACTTCCAGACAAAGTCATCTCTTACTGGTATATGCAAGAATTTTCCGCAGGGTCAATGGAGTGCCCCTGTTGGATCCCTGGTCGAAAGGCCACCACAGAATTCACCTTTTCATGCGCATGCACATACGGTAGCTACACCGGTTAAGTAGAGGGACTTAGATTCCCAGAGCGTTGGCAAGAAATCCACAAGTTTTTCCACCCGACAAATTTTCTCACCAACACCAGTGTACCTTGGTACCTGGTTACTACCCAAGCACCTAACACAATGTGGCCTGCTTACGTGTGTAACTACACTTCTTATCTCATGCCCAACCATTTCATAAGTTTTATGTGTCGATTTTTCATATGCAACACTTGTAGTATCACTTATAGACCGTGCATCATCCCACTAGAGAACTCTTTCCTTTGATGGCTAAAGCACTTCTAGATCTTTAATTGTGTGCACATAAATTTTGTTTAAATCCTCTTCACTTAAGGGCTCTACATAAGGTGCAGCATTTCCATCTGTCAAATGAATAATGATGCACTCTTCCTTATTCTAAAAAATTATATATCCCTTGTTGAAGTGCATATCAATGTTGTTTGCATAACATCGAGGGTGCCAAAGTAAGGCTGGAAAAATGTCTACCTTGGCAAGCACCAAGACGTCAAAGTATCTAGTAAACTTGACCCCTTAAATATTAATACTAACATCTTTCAAAACTCCAATAGGTATGGTTTTAGTCATGTTTGCCATAAAAAACACATTCGAAGATGGTTGCAATGGTGGTCTGCCCATTTGAATCCACACGTCCAAAGTAATTACATTCACTTATGCACTTGTGTCAATCAAAATATTACTCAAAATCTAGCCATCAACAAAAAAATTCAAAGTAATCTCCTTGTCATACTCCAAACTATAAGGAGGAAGGTTAGCATGCAAAATCTATCTTTCGCGCTCAATTCTAGCGTACAGGGTATTTCCCTTCAACCATTCCCCTAACAAAGGAATGATGTTTTCTCATCACATCATCTCGTAAACTTCCTTTAAATCAACAACATCCACCTGAGGGAGCTCAGTTGCTTTATTCTTCTCTAACTTCTGCAACTGTTCTTTCAAACATTGAATCTCACCCTATAAATTCCTAATCACCTCCATAGTTTTCTTGGTAAACCTCCTTCTGACGCATAGGGTCTGGATACTTGGCATGTAGTACTTCCTCCTTTATAATGGTAGGATTTTACTTTGGAACTTTCCTGGCGCGTGCAACCGCAACGCATGTGGTGATTTTCATAGGTACCAACTTTGGATTAGGTGTTAACTTTAGCATCCACTGATCTTCCACAACGCGTTGTACTCTAACCATTCCTGTGCCCTTGTCCTGCTTATGCTTCTTACTCAAGTGTTCATACAAGTCCAGGAATTCTTCATAGTTGTGGTTCTTCCCGCAGAAAGAACAAATAATGTTCTAAGGGAACTCACACCTGTAATGATCAGGGGGTACACATGTATAACATATTCCATGGAGAAAATCACTTCTTCCACTACCACGACCTCAACCCTTGAATCCTCCATGATATCCTCATCCTCTACCATGGCCTCCATTAGAGTGCCCTTCATTGTGGTCATGATCATGATGCTCTCCTTTTTCCTTTGAATTATTTACAACATTGGTTTGACGTACATCGGTATCAATGGCATCATGAATCTGATCAATCAATATGAAATTCTCAGTATTATGAGTGGTAGACCCACAAATATTGCAATAACAATACATGTTCTTCCTTATCACGTGTTGCAATAAGGGATGACTACTTGAATCATGATCCAAGTGAAAAATATCACAGTCCAGCAACATGGTGCGCACTGATTTTTGAGGATAACTATCCTTAGTGTGCCCTTATAGTTCACAATCTGTGCACCAAATTACACTACATGTATCATACACTAAGTTAGCTGATAACTTCTCTAACTATTTAGCCATAGTTGCAATATGAGCCTCCAAAAATGGGTTGACTCTTGTTTCTACACTCCTAACTGCCTCAGCGTGCAAAACTACTTCAAGTGCCTTGCATGGGTCTGTATAAGTCTTGTGTGAGAGTTCCCTTCTAAGCAGCGTGATCAATCCTCCAACAAACAATTGAGCATGTTGACTCGGGTGTATATCATAAGATAACTTAGACATAAGGGTTTTAAAATGTGAATCATACTCCCGACCACTCTCAGTTGTACCCTGTTTGATGTCCTTTAGCGCGATGATGTCCTTCTGCTCAAATTCAAGAATATAAACTCTTTCAAAAAATCATCACACAACGTGGTATAATCTACACAAGTCTATTCCAGATCAAATTTCCTGTACCAACTATGTGTGTGCCCTTGCAATGTAGTTGTAAACTAACTTGCCTTGCATTCTGGAGCTATAATCCCCTTCCTGTAGCATAGTATCTCACACATATGTATGTGCTCATCTACATCTTCTATCCCTTTTTATTCTAGAAGATGAAGAGACATCTCCATATAAATATTTTGGGGTTGGTGTGGACCGTGCCCACTACATCCAGAACCTGTATTTCCTCCTCCCCCAGAACCACCAGATCCGCCAAATCTTGAGCCACTTGATCCTCTTGATCCTCCTCTTGAAGTGGGAAACGGGCCAGAGAATGCATTGCCTTGTGATCTAACGGTTGTGATAAATTGGACTCACATAGTCTCTAAATTTTTTCTACTTCTAGACATTATGCCAACATTCTGCGCCCCCATGTTCTATGTTGATGACACACTAGAAAAGATACCTCTAACCGGACCTCCAAATAATACAAATGATGATTGCACCGCCATAGATGAATAAGTTACCTAATTAACTCCTAAAATTTTCTATAAATCAACTCTATCTGTCACCACCATACTGCCCACACTAGCTCACTTATTGATAATTGTCATATAAACTGGGAAACCAAGCACAAAGGCTAGGTCTCTAAGAGGGATCAAATGCGTTCCTAAGGCCCATGTAGCTTCCACCAGCACACTCTCATCTAAGGTAAAGGATAGTTATCTACCATGCTTTCCTGAATGGGGGAGTTCCAGATGCTCTGGCTCCATGTCCTTTGCGTGAGCTCCAAATCCTTTGCGAGCCATCTCTCACCATAACACCATTTGTTCCACAACTTCACGCTACTTCTCCAAATCCCTCTTGCCTCATTAAACTTAAGCCTACTTTCTTCTCTTTTTCTTTCTATCGCTAGGTTTTCCATCTTTCACCACACCTCTCTCCTTCCCCCATGCATGGTGGGGTTTAGCTAGCCATAGGTTTCTCTTCCAAAGCGAGGGTCATAATCAATATGTTTAATCACCAAAGGAATGCCGCAAAAATATGATCCTATGGGCTCGCACATGAATTGGAACTCAGAGACCTCTGGGCAAGAGTAAGTAGAAGCTATATACTCCAAAATATAGTTATTCATAGCACTATAGAACTAATGATCCACAACGCACGTCCACATCATATCTACATCACTACAAGGCCTGGAATCCTTCCTGCATCCAAACAAGTGCGTGAAACCTAAAATTTCTCTTTGATGTGTATGCAACCAATCACTCATACAACTCTATAAGAAATATGGTGAAGAATGTATCATATAACTCATCATATAGATTATGTTCAACCCATATGTGTGCATTAAATTTAGGTCCAGTGTTAAATTTGCAAGCATATTCTTCCTTCAAATCATCTAACCACTCTTCAATACTGGCCAAGGTCAACCAACCACAACTTCATCATGCAATATCTTGCCAAACAGCTGAAAAAGAGGTCCCCGTAATGAAACCAAAAATGTAGCCTATATTTTACCCCACAAAATCCTAAGGCGCGCAGGCACGTCACTCGGCCTAAAACTGAGCGCTCACCTGAAGCGTGCAAAGGTACCAGATCCCTCTTTTATGTCAGCTTTTTTAAGTAGTAGCATGATTAAACAAATATTCCAAATCCACAATAGATAATCAATTTAACCAACAGTGCATGAACCAAATCTAGATCTTATCCATATGTAAGAACACTAAAACAATAACTATAATAAGATTTACCATAAACACAGAAGCTTCTTACATACATAACAATGTCACCATGAGTCACGCGTGCACATAATCCAGCAACGTAACTCTATTACAAAAGTGATGATACCAAACCATGCAAATCAATACATATTTATAGGGGTGGGGGCTTGCCCTTCACCATCTATGCACTCTAAAAAATAGGCTTCATGCTAATAATAGCCATGTGTCCACTACAAGCTAATTACAAAAAGCATGCAAGCTTTCTAACAATAGATCTACTTCAGTTAACTCTTAGTTCAGATCCTACTATTAGCTCCAAAACTCTACATTTCGATTGACCTTCCATTTTTGTGTGTTCTTCAAGTCTTCTAGAAGATGTAATCCATACTCCATGTCTATCTTTAGCTCTTCATTCCAAAACTAGATAAGTGTTAATCTTTTACACACAACCTTGTCATGTCTCCACGCGCAAACCCTGTCATCCTCACGTGCGCTTCCTTATGCGCCTTTCTTCTAAATTTTTTTTTGCATATGCAAACCTCTATTATGGGACTTAGTCATTTTTTATTCTCAACAGTGTAAATAATGACGATAGCATGGTAGATAATCTAAATTTACTATAAATAGTTACATGAAAAAGTGAATAGGATACTCATTTTATTATCGTGCGAGTGTGATTTTTGAGCTTTGGGTTTTGAAGATGCCTCAAGTGATAGCACCGTGATTGAGTAAATTTGAGATGGTGGTGGTAGTTATAGCGTCACGTATGACAGCTGAAATAGTAAGTGTGATTTTTGTCAAAAATCGTGTTGAATTGGGCTATTTTTTGTGAATTTTTGTGAATTTTTGGTTTTTTTTTTCAACGTTTTTGACCTGGGCAAGAGTGGCGAAGGTTCTAATGACCTTCGGGACAATAGCACCTAGGCATGGGTGCTAGTTTCCTTCTTCCAGGTGCCCCAGTCCTACTCCTAGGTGCTGGCGACCCAGAAGGCTTGGGTTGAGCCCAGAGTGTTGCACATGTGAAAATTGATTTCTATTGATGTTGTTGGTTGTTATTCTCACATGTATATGATGTAATAATGTTGCTTTTGTCATTTTTTGGGTTTCATGTAGAGGGATATTCATTTGCAAGAGTTTTGTGGTGGCCACCATTTGAGCACATTGTTAGGATTGGGTTTGTTAGATAAGGAGTGGGATGTTCTAGAGTGCGTCGGCCTATGGAACATAACGAGGATGGGGGATGTGCCCCATAATATTCCTATGATCACAGCTTTGTGTGAGAGGTGGTGTGTAGATAATTGTGCATTTTGATTGTGTAGGGGCAAGATGACAGTGACTTTGGAGGACGTATATCGCATATTGTGATTGCCTATTTTTGGTGAGAGGGTTCAAGTTCAATTACTATAAATGATGCACAAAGAAAAATGAGGGCCACTAGGTGATACTTTATAGGGACTCGAGTTCATATTGAATTCCACATTCATTTGAATATGATACTAAGGTTAGGGGTTCCACGATTGTGGAAGTTCATTGTTATTGTGATTGCTTCATCGGTTACAGTGGGGGGTGGTGGTGTAGGCATCTTATATAAGATGCATGATATTTTTCGTCATATAGAGGAGGATGGGACAAGATATGGTTGAGCATGATGTGTATTGGCCCATTTGTAAAGTCATTTATATAGATTTACGCAGGAGGAGCATGGGGTGGGATTCGAGCTACCACATTGCTACATGTATGGGCCTATAAGCATATTGTGATATTGAGGTCGATTGGTGGACCACGTGTAAATTGGGTGAGGCCATATATATTTACTAGGAAATGGGTAGGTGTTCGTAGCATGAAGATGGATATGGATACCTATAGAGGGATGCTAGAAAGTATGAGGCAAGAGGTCGTGATATGGAGGCCATATCGGGACTATGGAGGATGGTCACAGGATGCAGTAGAGCTACGATGTATTCAATGGAATACGTGGCTATACGATCAATTTCCAAGGGTGACCAAGATATTCTAGGCTGAGTATTATCACGACAGTTTGGTATGACCCATGATGTATCCCTAGAGCCATATTGATTAACTAAAATTAAGATTTGTGATAACTATTTTATGAGTTAATATAAATAGAAACTAAATGCTATATTGGAATGCAAGAATTTTGTTTTTATATTTGAAATATATATCAAAGTAAAAGGGAAATAGAATGATATGTTACTAACTTGTAAATGACTTACCTTATTGTGAACTGGATTGTAGCAGACTGGTATGCGGATTGGCAGGCTATGGCCGAATGACCTCAAGAAGGGTAGAAGCTAAAAAAAAATTCTGTACTGAGGCACCTGGAGTGGTACTGGGGTGCCCCGAGGTGCCTTGATTTGTGTTTTGGGTGTTGTAGACTGTGAGAATGCTTAGAATCTGAACCTGGTAGTGTCACAGTATTTATGTGTTATCTTCATTCATGTCGTATGGGTGTCGCAATAATTTTTCCTATGTCACCGCAGCTGTTGTATGAAGATCTACATGTAAAACCCTATCCAAAGCATCAATCCCTAAAAAATAAAAATGCATATGAATAGGTTAGACTGACCTCACCTGCCAAACTGGTGGTCTTATGACTGAGCGTTGCACTACATTTCAGACACAATGTAGTTCTATGTGCGTGTGTGTGTAATTTTATGCCTAGGATTCCCTAGCGCCAATGACGTAGAAGTAGGGGATAATAACTAGGTGTGAAATGCAAAATGTTGGATGGAATGGAAAGAATATAACACTTTCCCCTATGCTTGTGTGATGCAGATGTAAAAGAAGCCCAAATGCAGTCCCTTTCCTTAGTACATAGCTGCCTTTGATGAGTAATATGTTCGCCCTTGATGTAGTGAGTATGCATTATTTATATAGGGATCTCATGTTCAAATTTCGACACTAGTGACACGAAATTGTTGACTCTGACCTAGGGTAATACATGGGGTAACCGTTAGGACTGACCTGAAACAAAGAAATTAAGACCACAAATTACAATGACACGGGTGCCTAAAATTAGAACTAGGGCTCCCCGACCCTAGGCACCATAGTGTAGACCTAAAGATGAAAACTGAGAAAATTTCAACATCTAAGACACCTTGCAAGATGGCCAAAATTGTAGAGACAACTGCTGACTGAACCAGAAAAAACACAATGACACTTAGCTAACTGATAACAAGACCTAGAAATGGGTCACTAGTGAATACTTTTACTACACAAGATCTGTATATAAATTAACATACCCGACAGTATGAATGTAATAGTAAGTGTGTGACTTTTTTACTAAATTTTCCCCCACTTTATGTTGGTGAGCAGAAAGCTCTGTAACATAAAGTAGATAGAGATGTGTACCTGAGAAAAAGTCGAAGGAGCCCAAGTTGTAGAAGAATGTGCATGTGTAGTAGAAGTGTGTCGATACAACTATAAAAGTGCGTTGAGCCATGGATTAGTGAGTTTATCCATGTAACGTAAAAGTGTAAGTGTCGCGCGATGAAGTATGGAAAATGAAAAATGATGATTAGATGATTTTGAACGTGGTTTAGTATCAGATAGGTGGGTAGGGAGTGATCAACTCCCAACCTGAACACTTTGTATAAGAATGGAATAATTGGAGGATTTGGGAGTCCTAACGCCAGAGGAAGAGTGTAGGGAGAAAAGTGCATTATTCTTAAAACTTTAACTACATCCTCAAGATCCAGCCACTGCAGAAAAACTCATATCAAAATGTGGTGATTTTGGATCCAAATGATTTTGGTTAAATAGTTTACCCATATAGGAGTGATAAAGGGAAAGGAAATCTTGCCCCCACTTAACGGGTGTCGCCGTAATGTAAAGGCTTCCAAGTTAGGTCATTCGGAAGAGGATGTGATAGAGAATGAGATGGCTTCCAAGTTGGGTCATTTGGAAGTGAACGCGATAGAAAATGAGATGGCTTCAGTATTAGGTCATCTAGAAGTGGATGCGGAGTATAGAATAAAATCCCAAGTTATGTCATCTAGGAATGAAATGGTGAATGTTACTCCCAAGTTAGGTCATCTGGGAGACCGCTCGTGGATTTGAATGGTCTGATTTGAACACGTTGATTTTGGTTGATTGATTGATTGTTTTAGATTGGTTACTCGTGGCGAGGTTTTTCACTAATTGCCCCTAGGTTAGGTCATTAGGGGAAAGTTTCTAGAAATTGATGAGATGACACATAAGATGATTTTTAGTTAATTGTTGCCCCCAAGTTAGGTCATTAGGGGGAATTGATAAGTTACGATTTGTGGAGGTGTTTAGCAAATGTTAAATGATTATTACCCCCAGATTAGGTCATTAGGGGAGATTGATGGTGAAATGTCGCGGTATAAGTTGTGAGGTGTTGGATTCACAATATCAGAGTATGTGGTGAGACAAGGGGAATTATACGGGGACCCCCAATTATATGCCCCCCTTTCGGTGAAAGAGGGAGTGGTGAGCAGAACGAACTCTAAGCCAAAAGTAACGAAAAGAGGTTAAAATGTGGTTGTAAGGAATATAAAATAATAGTAAGGTGTATAACATGTGTGAAAAATGTGTTGTATAGTTGTAGGCAGAATTCTAAAAAGAATGTCATAAATGAGGTGTAAATCGGAGTAAAAACGCTCAAGATATGACCGAAACGATATCGTGTGTATTAGTTATGGTAATAAGCGTGAAATGTAGACCATAGTAAAGGTGCCAATTGTAATGTGATTATAAATAGTAAAGTGAAAAGGTAACTTATCACTTCATTTATTTTTGGCATGAGTGTATACAAAGTGACTAGGGATGCCTCAAGCAATACCGTTACATCTGACCCGTTTTGAGAGAGTAGCGATCACAGTAGTGTTGTGTACTATTGCAGAGTTGGTAAGTGTGTTATATTTGCTTAAATGTAGGGTGTAATAGGTTGTTGAATTGAATTTTTATAAATTTGAGATTTGTAACTTTCCTAGCGTTGGGGACTTGGACAACAGCGATAAGGGCACTATTGACCCTTGGGACTGGAGCACCCAGATCCAGGTGCTAGTGTCCTACTCTGGGGCACCCCAGTCCTATTATTAGGCACCCTGGTCTAGAAATTTTTGATTTTATGGATACTATTATGGAATGTGTTTCTAGCATGTTGATTAGTTGTTTTTGATCATGTAAATTGTTCTAATCGTTACGTTTGTTTTTTTTGTGTATTGTGCAGAGGGATATCCACTCGAGGGAGTTCCGCGGTGGTCGGCACTTGAGTACACTACTAGGATTAGGTTTTTCAGATGATGAATGGGATGTGTTGGACCGTGTTGTCCTACGACATAGAGCACGGATGGGGGATGTGCCCCATAATATGCCCATGTTCACCACATTGTGTGAGAGGTGGTGTGCATACACATGCACATTTTGGTTGCCTACGGGAGAGATGACCATGACATTAGAGGATGTATATCACATATTGCGGCTGCAGTGGTTGGGGAGAGAGTACAGGTGATGACGGTAGTGGATATGGAGCAATAGATGCGCTCAGCTAAATGATGTTTTCCATGGGCCCTAGGTTCCTACAGAGGCCCATATTAGTTTGGATGTGATATTACAGTCGAGAGTTCTATGTTTATGGAAGTTCATTACAGTGGTGATAGCATCCTGTATGGCAGTGGAGAGAGGGGGTGTCGTCATCTTGTATAAGATGCACGACATATGTCAATGAGGAGAGGAGGATAGGATGAGATATCTATGGGTGTGGTGTGTGTTGGCCCACATGTATAGGGACTTGTATTGGTTCACACACGATGAGTATGGTGGAGGTATAAGGGCCACCACAATGCTACATGTATGGGCATATGAGCACATAGCCATGTTGAGACCAGTTGTAGGGCCGTGAGGGGAGTGGGTGTGGCTAGAGATATATGCTCGACGTTGGGTGGATATTTGTGGTAGGAAGATGGACACAGATAGCTTCAGGGCATTGATAGACAAGATGGGGCCAGATTCAGTGATAAGGAGGCCATATCATGATTATGGGGGATGGCTTGAGGATACGATGGAGTTGTGATGCATTTGGAGGACCATATGGTTAGAGGACTGCTTTTTAGGTGTAGCTAGAGATTTTTTCAGGTGGAGAGAGTACCGTGGTAGTATGGGATGGCACAGGATGTGCCCCCAGAGCCATATATATGGTTATGAGCTATCAGAGCCCCTAGGATGGAGGGTGCAAGGCCAAGACCTACAACATAGTAGTTGATACCACCAAGGTCAGATGTGGTAGACCCAGTGATAGTGGTTGTGGATGGTGATGACGTGGGGTGCACGAAGGATTATCAAGAATGGTGGGTAGCACATCAATGGGTGTTGTTATACCTAGTATTTGTGGGTGTTATGGAGTTACTAGTAGGAGGAGCGGGTGAGGGAGGTGTCCCTGACCATGTAGCACCAACGATGGTAGAGTGTAAGTATTGATTGTGTGTTAATATTGTCGATTAATGAAATGATGAGGTTGTTGTGTATATGTTGGAATAACATGAGGTTATATGTTATGTGTGTAGGAGATGCCTATTGGTCATTGATAGTAGACACATCGATTTTCATGTTGACGTAAAATGTGCCTAATGATGTATTATGTGTAGGGATACTAGAGCGTGTGGATGACATCGCAGTCGAGGATGCCCCTTTGTTTGAGACTAGTGGCCATAACAGTGACGAAATGTACACTTCTTCTTAGTGAGAGAGACGAGGCATGTGAGGAGACATGACATGCCCAAGAGGTAGTAGGTGGTGGTCCCTTGGCTCAGGACGTGTTCACATGATATGTGGATTTGTAGTGTCAGTTCTTGGAGCTAAACATGGAGATTACCATGTTACGCAAATAGGTGGAGAATTTTTTGGGGTCACATTGGTGGCAAGGTATCTAGTTCTGGGGATTTCACAGTACACAAGAGTGATAGTGATGATGAGGTGTGATAGTGATGATTGTATATAATGTAGGGGGCTTTTTTCCCCCAGTGATCAAACATATTTTGTGACGATGATTCCTATGAATGCTATATGTATGGAAACCTATTTTTGATATATAGATGAGATCAATGTTGCTATGTGTTGCCTTTGTGATATAATGGATATCATATGGTTCTTATGGTTATTGTCCTAGCATGCGTATTGTATTATATGTGATGAATATAAATATGCATGATGATGTATGAGTAGTGATAGATAAAATATGGATGGTAGATGAGGGATTAGATAACTAATGCAATTGATAGATGAAATATTGGATGAATAAAATATGTAACGCGTAGGTAATAAAATGATGATAATAGAATAATTATGAAAATCGATAAATATATGCTAGTAGAATGAATGTATCCTAATGAATATGTGAGAATATAATATATTTGTAATGGTGATGAAACTAATAGGTGGAGGGGGGATGAACGATGCCCCCCCAGCATGTGAATGAATAGGGCTCATATTAATAAAGACCCCTCAGTAGTCAAGTATGAGCCACGTAAGCAAGAGTGTGTCATCAGGAAATAGATTGACTACGTTAAATGAACAACGAAGCGCACGGTGAAAGGTTCTTAAAACTAATCCCTCAACAGTCATGTAAGAACCGTAAGAACACAAGTGCGTCATCGGGGGGTAAGGTGATAATGATCACCTACCAACAACCGGGAAGGACAACGGGTGGAGGCAGGATGTATATGAAATGGATGGAGCATGAGTGTATGGTCTGAAGTGCGTGTCATATAGAGTGGACCATGGGAATATGTAGAGGACCGGTGGAAACCCATGGGATGCATGTGATGGATAGTACGACTGTGGTGGATGTAATGAATATGGAGGTGGAAGTAATGGAGGTGGTGGATAGCGTGCACATGATGGTGGTGAATGACAAACAAACTAAGGACCGGGGTGGAGAAGACTTAGGGGGTGTATGTCAACGTTGTCATGGTGAAGGAGACAATGATTGCACATGAGATGAAAAAGATATGAGACCAGTGTCCTCTAAATGTTATAACTTCTCATGTAAAGCAAGACATTCACTGTTGCACGATGGCCACTAATATGATGGTAATTACAGTTATACTGATCATGTTAGCATTGTAAACGGTGTGGAGGGTGGTGTTGATTGGAAGGAAGCAAAATTAATTTCTCATCAAGTAATATACACAAGACATCATGAGGTCGAGCATTAGGTGAAAAAAACAAAGGCTCATGGTCTTGAGGTGAAGTAGTAGTAGTAGTAGTAATGGGTCGCGAAGTTGGGAGAGACATGTGTAGGAGGTGGAGGGGAATGAGGTTGTTTCCTTTGCACTGTGGGTTGATATATGGGTTGGTTTGGATTGTTACTAGGAGGTGGAGTAGGAGGAGCATGTTTTGTTTGATTTTTTAGCTAAGGGTGAACGTTGTTGGGGATGTACAACTAGAGGTGTAGGTGGAACAGTAGAGGGCATAGTAATTGGAGAAACGTGGGAAGGCTCTGGTAGAGGAGAAGGAAGAAGGTCATGTTCTAGATCAATAACCTTGTAACACAAAATTATAAAGGACTCACAAGAATCATATTGTAAGCGTTGCTTTAGAGGAGGAATAAGGACCATGAAAAAAGATGAATTTCTTTTCCAAGTCACTAGGATGAAAAGATAAGTTGATGTATACATGCATTAATGATCCTTAGGGATCCAGAAAAACACACCACTTCATCAGTTCCATCAGCACCAAGAAGGAGAAAACAAGAAAAGTGAGAAAAATGAGGTAAACGGAGGTTCTAGAAGGAACTACCACTCTATGTAGAGCAACAGTTTCAGAACTACCACCCTATAGGGTGGTGGTCTTGAAAACCACCACCAAGCCAGGGCATCAGTCCTAAGACCGCCGGTTTTCCTCAAGGCGGCAGTCATGATAATTTCTAACAGAAAAGAAGAATGGAACGCAAATGGATGCGATTTTGAAGTGCCCAACCGGTTGTCTCTTCCATTCCATGCCCTTTCACATTCTCTAGTGCACTGGAGGACATGTGAATGCCTATAAATGCATTGAAAGGAACAAGAGAATAGGATTCAAAGATCTAGAGAGATCGATTAAGCAGAGTTTAATGAGAGCAGTGAGCAAGGTCTTCAGTGCTGGAATGGAATTGTAGGAGCAAGGTGTAGAAACAGAGAAAACAAGTAATTGGAGAGAAAGGTTTACATTTTTTGCTTTTTTTCATATTTATTGTAATATGTAATTGTCTATATTAGACCAATAAAAGTGGGAAGAAAGAGCAGTTTCCCTTCTCGACTGGTTTTCCTCCATTGGAGGTTTCCAGGATAAAAATTGTTGATGTTGAAGTTTGAATTATTTCCTTCTCTATAATTTCCTTTCTATAGCACTAGATTATCAGTCACGAAGCTCTAAATTTCAGGAAAATCTTTCATTTTCCAAAGTTGAAAGTAGGACAACATAGTTGTGTGATTCGTAGAGTTCCAAAGCAGAAGTTTACAGATCATTTTGGTATCAAAGATGATTATATATCTAGGACTCTGGTATTCGAATCTTTCTTGTGATTTTTGTATGACAGTGACAAGGTCCAAAGGTGAATATGTTTTACCTTGCTGAGCCAGATATTTCTATGAAGAAGTGGAAACAGAGAATTCAAGCTCAAATGAAGGAAGATAACTTGGTCCGTAGAGTCAAGATGCTAGAGACTATTATGGATAAATTGCATAGAAAACAAGAAGAGATTTTAGATCTACAAAAGACAGCTTCGGTTAAGCAAGATTCCATGGACTTGGTGGTTTCTGAACACTAGCCAAAAAAATTTGGTATCGGAAAGAGCCACGAAGAGGAAGAATGGGAAGAGCATGAAGAGACGCCAATTGTATGTGAGAAGGTAAAATCTGCACATACACCCTTTAAAGTTGAAACAAAAGTGGAAATAAAGAATTTTGAAGGAAAAGTAGATGTAGAATTACTGGATAAATGGCTAAAACATTTGGAATTCTACTTTAGTGTACATAATGTCACTGAGGCATAAAGGGTCACCTTCGCACATCTCAAAATGGAAGGGTCATGCTCTAGTTTTGGTGGGAAACCCAATCTAGCCACTTATGAGAAGAAGAAACGTCCTATTGTCAGTACTTGGAAAGGTTTAAAAGAATTGATTAGAGCCAAATTCTATCCTATTGGCCATAAGACTAGACATGATTATTAAGTGGTAGTACTTTAGACAGGGCAGCGGTCCAAGCGGTGCAAGACTACACTACGGAATTTCAGAGACAAGCCATGTTGCTTAATATGGACTTGGAGGATGAGGACATTCTGACCAAGTATTTGGGAGGACTTCACACTCACCTTCGAAGGAAGGTAATCTCCACGAAGCCCAAGGATCTCAATGAAGCTTGTATATAAGCATACTACATTGATGATGAGAAGAAGCAAGGAGAAATAGAGCCAAAGGGAGACCAGTCAACAAAACAGCAGGACATAGAATAAAGGAAGACAAGTAGCAAAGGTAAATGGAAAGGTAAACATGTCGTTACTGCTTTGCATACTTGTAAATACCCTAAGAATTTCTATAAGAATTGTGATGTAAATGGACATACTGATGCCACATATTGGAAGTTGCATCCAGAATTGCACCCCAAAGCACTGAACCAAGGATTCTAAGAAATCCATGGCCACGAGTGAAGACGGAAAGAAAAGGTGGAGAGTTGAGGATTGATTCAGATGTAGATGAAAGGTTGGGATGCATTGGCCACTAACATGTATGGGTGGTTAGTGGAAGAAGAAGAGATGAGTAAGCTATTTCAAATACAGAATCCAAATCAAGAAGACTAAGGTAAACACTTTAGTAGATTCTAGTTGATCAGTCAAATTTGATTTTTTGATGTGGTTGTAAAACAGCTTGGTCTAGATACTTACGCGCATCCACATCCATACCCACTGGGAATGGTGTGAAGAAGGGTGTAGAAATACAAGTTACAAGGAAGTGTAAGTTTCAGTTTGGGATAAATACCCAAATACATAGATGTATTAGAAGCTGATATTATTCCACTTGATGCATTGGACGTTGTCTTTGGAAGTGGTTTTACTTGTATGCTAGGGATGTTGTGTTCACAAGGAGGGATAAACCGGTTCAGATGGGTCAAGGATGGAGTCAGTTTTAACATCCGGGGAACACCACAACAAATCAAAGAAAGCTATGGTAAGTGTCAACCAAGCACCAAAACTTATTCAGGAAAATCATCAGGTTTTTTGCTTTCATTGGAAGAAAAACAAAATGGACGTGAGAGTGGATATTTTTTGACCAAAGGATGGAGAATTGGGATAGCACTTTGTCAGTTTTTGCAGAAGAAGCCAGCACAGGAACTGCTCATTCAAGGGAAAAAACAAACTTTTGCTATGCAAGTCACCATATCTACCTACAGATTCACTGGACTTGACTGTGGGGCAGCAAGAAGAAGAGGAGATATAAGGAACAATGGTGACTAAAGTAGCAACGCACTTGGAGAGAATCTAGCTAATCCATCTCAAGAAACAAAGATAGGCAAGGATATAAACCACTACAGTATGGGACTTTCACCATACTTGAGCATGTTGGAGAAAGAAACCTTTAGGCCATATTTCACGCAGATGCACGCAATAGTACGCTGCAAGAGCTCGCATCCGCTTAATGCCATCTATGCATGACAAAAGAAGGAAAGATACAAAAGTTACCTTCCATAAGAGGATTATACTCGAGGAAACTCAGAGGAGGATGTAGCATTGGAACAACAAACCAGAGATCCACAGGAGTCCTTGGCAGGTTGGATGAGAGGAAAACACCAAGGCAGACCCAGCGGGTACTCGAGATGAGCACGAGAGGGAGTCGATTCCTCTACCACTCCCTCACTAAGCTTTTGTGGGACCAAAAAACCTCCTAAGTAGGGGAGGTAATGATCCATAGGGATCCAGTAAAACACACCACTTCATTAGTTCCATTAGCACCAAGAAGGAGAAAACAAGAAAAGTGAGAAAAAATGAGGTAAACAGAAGTTCTGGAAGGAACCGCCGCTCTATTGCAGAGTGGCGGTTTTAGAACCGCCGCCCTGTAGGGTGGCGGGTCATGGGTACTTTCAAACAAAAAAAGAAGAATGGAACGCGAAATGGACGTGATTTTGAAGGGCCCAGCCGTGTCTCTTCCCTTCTATGCCCTTTCACATTCTCTAGTGCACAATGAGGACATGTGAAGGCCTATAAATGCATGAAAGGAACAAGAGAATAGGATTTGAAGATCCAAAGAGATCGAGAAGCAGAGTTTAATGAGAGCAGTGAGCAAGATCTTTGGTGCTGGAATGGAATTGTAGGAGCAATGTGTAGAAACAGAGAAAGCAAGTAATTAGAGAGAAGGTTTACATTGTTGCTTCTTTTCATACTTATTGTAATCTGTAATTGTCTTATATTAGACCAAGAAAAGTGGGAAGAAAGAGCAGTTGCCCTTCCCGACTGGTTTTCCTTCATTGGAGGTTTCTAGGATAAAATTATTGGTGTTGAAGTTTGAATTATTTCCTTCTCTACAATTTTCTTTCTATAGCACTAGATTATCAGTCACAAAGCTCAAAAATTTCAAGCAAATCTGTCATTTTCTCAAAGTTGAAAGTAGGACAACATAGTTGTGTGACTCGTAGAGTTCCAAAGCAGAAGTTTACCGATCAATTAAAGTGTAAGTTGTAATCCTGAATAAGTTCGGAAGAGCCCTGATGTAGAGTAGGAAGGTGATCGTATGTGAGCCTAGGACCATTATTGATAATAAAACCGATGAAGGAAGGCATCCTCCATGTCATAGAAAGTGCTAATAGAACTAAAAGGGGATGGTTATACCATTGAAGTGCATCGTCAAACTAGACTAAACCGAAAGGCCTTAAACACAAGAGTTGATCATTGGAATAAGAGGCCATAAGAGGTGCAACAATGTGCAATATGAGCATTGAGGGTCATTGGTATCATCGAAGCATGTAAATGTGGGGCATGATGAAATCCTTAGGAAAAGGTTGAATTGTGGATTTTTTTGGGAATTGGATTACCATGCAAGGAATTGTTATCTATAGATGCATAGTAAGCCCTACTTTCTAAGGTGA
This sequence comes from Taxus chinensis, assembly GCA_019776745.2. Taxonomy (NCBI): domain Eukaryota; kingdom Viridiplantae; phylum Streptophyta; class Pinopsida; order Cupressales; family Taxaceae; genus Taxus; species Taxus chinensis. The sequence goes on from CM034153.1 coordinate 760,757,529, forward strand.
GAGAGTGAACCTGAGACTAAATTTGACCTACAACATGTATGAGAGATAGAATGTCCTATGATGGAATAGAAGAATATGACAACAATGTATTAAGAGGTTGAAGCTTTCCATTGTGTGTGATCATGGGTATATCAAGAGGTAAGATAGTAGGATCTGAAGCTAAAGATGCGTGAGGAGTGTATGTCGAAGGAGCTACATGAGATGATGAAGGGGAAGTTTCACTAACAATATTATAAGGAGCATGAGGTTATGGGTGAAGTTGGAGAAGTAAGTGTAGATAAATTAGGAGTAGAATGAGAAGAAACAATAGAAGGAAGAGAGACTCAATGGCACTATGGTATAAGCAATCTTACTCTTAGCAGTGTAGAAAAGAAGGAGACTCCTTAGGAACGAGAGATGGAGTAGTATGGTCAATGTCAGCCGGAAGAGTACTATCAATAGGATCATCAAGGTAATAAGAATGTGATAATGAAACTAGAATGAGATGGTCTTAGAAACACAATGAGAAGTTGTAGAAGACATAGGAGTAGTGATAGGAGTGGCCGGAGGAGAGAGGTAGGATGTATACCAGATTGTGAATCAATGCTTAATAAATAATCAATGATAGAAGGATCTAAAACATCAGGTTGGGCATATCAGAAGAAGAATAAGAAGGATCACATGCAACTAGATGGCATGGCATACAATGAGTAAAAACAATAGGGTCATCAACAAGGCATATTCTTATAGGAGAATCAGTAGGATTAGTTGGGCACATGTTTTTGACCTTCTAAGAGGAGTTGTTGAGTAGCGTCAGGTAAGGTCATAAGAGCACTATATAAATTTGTAAGTTCAATGATGAAAGCCTCATCATAAATAAGGTTGACATTAAAATGAGACATGATGATAAAAGAAGAGCTATGCTAATGAAAGATGATAAAAAAAGCAACAATGTTATAAATGTGGGGTTCACCAAAATGATTAGCTAAAAATATGATTTGTGATAAACTATTTTATGAGTTAATCTAAATAGAAACTAAATAATATACTTGGAATGCAAGAACGTGGTTTTTATATTTGAAATATATATCAAAGTAAAAGGGAAATAGAAGGATATGTTACTAACCTGTAAATGACTTACCTCACTATGTAACTGGACTGTAGCAGAACTAATATGTGGACTGGGCAAACTATGGTTGAATAACCTCAAGAAGGGCACAAGCTGACTGTTTTTCTATACTGAGGTGCCTAGAGTGGTACGAGGGTGTCTCAGGGTGCCTTGGTCTGTGTTATGGGCATTGTAGACTATGAGGAATGCTCAAAATCTGAAACTGTTAGTGTCGTAGTATCTTTGTGTTATCTTTCTCTATTGTCCCACATGTGTCACAATAATGTCACCTATGTTGCTGGCAGGCTACTGTATGAAGATCTACCTGTAAAACCCTATCCAAAACATCAATCCCTAAAAAAGAAAAACTGTATATGAATAGGTTGGACCAACCTCAACTGCCAAACTAGTGGTCTTATGACTGAGTGTTGCACTAAATTTTGGACCCAAATGTAGTTCTATGTGTGTGTGTTGTGTGTGTGTAATTTTGTGCCTAGGATGCCCTAGCGTCAATGATGCAGTAGTAAGGGGCAATAACTAGATGTAAAATGAAAAAATGGTGGATGGAATGGAAAGAATACAACCCTTTGCCCCCTATGCTTGATGTGATGTGCAGATGTAGAAGAAGCCCAAATGTAGTCCCTTGCCTTAGTAGATAGCTACCCATAGATGAGTAAGATGTTTTTTTCCCTTTAATGTAGTGAGTATGCATTGTTTATAAAGGGATCTCTTGTTCAAATTTTTGACACTAGTGACCCGAAATTGCCAACTATGACCTAAGAGAATCCACGGGGGTAACGGTTAGGAGGACTCACCTCAAACCAAAGAAATTAAGACCACAAATTACGATGACATGAGCACCTAAAATCATGGACTGGGGCGCCCTAGGGTTCCTTAGTGCAATCCTAGGTGCCCTAATGTAGACCTAAAGATGAAAACTGAGAAAATTATGACATATGAGACACCTTGCAAGATGGCCAAAACTACAGAGATAACTGATGACTGAACCAGACAAAACACAATGACACCTGGCTAACTAACAACAAGACCTAGAAATGGGGTCACAAGTGAATACTTTTTATTACACAATATTCGTATATAAATTAACATACCTGGTGGTAATAAATGTAATAGTAAGTGTGTGATTTTGTGACTACACATATATACAGGTGAGATCCATTAGGGGCACCGAGGAGGGCTAGAGCTAGACCAGGTGCCCATAGGAACACCTCTACTACCCCTTAGGGAAAATGAGGTAGATGCGGCGATAGAGCCAATAAATGTGGATGACACAAGGTGTACGAAAGGCATACCATGCATGGTGGGCATCACATCGGTTGGTATTTTTGTTTCCATTTTTTGTGGATGTGGCGGGGAGCAATGCTGGGGGGGAGGAGTAGAGGGGCAAGGACATGCCCCCGATAGTGTGGCAACAACAATAGCAAAGCATGCGTATTTTTTTATAATGACTACTTGTAATTTGTTATTTGGTTAATTAATTGTCAATTGTTATCTAATGCATTTATCTATGGATGCAGGTGATGCATATTGGTCACTTATTGTGGACAACATCACCATTTACACATTGAGACGTAGAATGTGCCCACCGATGTACTCATGGGTTGGTGGTATGCTAGAGCGGGGTAGATGGCATTATGGGTGAGCATGCTCATTTATTCGATATAGTGGCGCTAGTGGTGGCAATGTACATCGTGTTATTGAGTGAGAGGGATGAGGCATATGAGGAGAAACAGTGAGTTAAAGATGTTGCGGGTGAAGGTCCCTTCACACAGGATGTATTTGGGAGGTTCATGGAGCTACATGGTCGTTTTGCATAGCATTCGACTGAGGTTACATTATTGCATCGGTAGGTAAATAAATATAGGGTCCGCGATCAGCTTCGCCGATTGAGCAATGAAGCTTCTAGTTTTAGATATCCCGTAGTCGTAGATAGTGATAGTGACTACAAGATATGATATAGTGATGTAACGATGTATGGGGTGGTTGCCCCCCAGTATTGGCATTTTTGTAACTATATATATATATATATGGACTATTGGAGTATGTTCGTTGTACTTGATGTTTATTGATGTGATGATTGGGACTCGTATCACAATGTATGATGTGTTGATTATTGTCGCTGTATGTGATGTGTGATATTTTTATCAATGTTTTGCTGATGTGATTTTCAATACGCAGTTGTTGATGTTAACTAATGAATAATGATGATTAATGTGATTATAGATACATAAATGATGAAATAGTGTATTGTATGCACGCATAGAGTTGTGATGAAAGGTAAAGTATGTATAAAATGAATGATATAAAAGAGTATGTAAATGAGATGGTCATGAATGTGTACTTAAGCACGTTTTGAATATGACGAAGAGGGGGGGAGAAGGAGAATAATGATTCCCCCCAATGTGTAGATGATAAGGTTCATTTATATAAGACCCCGTCAGCAATGAGGAAATGAACCATAAAGAAAAAGTGCATCATCAGGAAATCATTGGATAGTGTGCGCTAGACAGATAGACCGATGAAGCATGTAGTGTAAGAGATGAAGCAATGTTATTATTATAATAGATCCCTCAATAGTAATGTAAGAACCATAAGAACATGAGTGCGTCATCGGGGGATAAGGTGATAAAATCACCTATCAAAGACCAAGCAGGTGTGGAGTTGGTAGAAGCATGTGGAATGGAGGGCAACATGAGCATATGAGCCAAACTAAATGCTAGATGAGATGGTACCGATGATGGGTGATTGCAGCGGTGTGGAAGGTGCAAATGTTGGTTGGCTTAAGAAAAAAATTGTGTAGTAGTAGCATTTTTTTAGCAGATGAGATGGTGCAGGTAGTGGATGAATGAGATGGAGAGTGCACTATGAATAATGACCTGTGGTGGGTGTGGAAGAATAATGACCTTAGAACTAGACGAAAGAGATATAAGTTAACTAAAGTAACAAGACACTTGCGTGGAAGTGGAGACATAAACTGCTCACGAGAGTGAGAGTCGAAGGAAATGACACCCTTATCTTCTAATTGGTGTAATCTATCATGAAGGGTGCAATAGTCATTGTCGCGATGGCCATTGATACGATGATAGTTGCAATAAGTTAGATCATGTTGGGTGTTGCAAGTGATGAGGTGGATGATGTTGATTATAAGGTAAGTGAATCATGTGCTTATCAAGAAAATCACACAGGACATCATGAGGGCCTAACATCGTGGAGAAAAGTGTAATGGTGCCCGTAGAGGGGATGGAGGTGCCTTAGGTGGAGACTAACACAGTGGAGGAGATGTAGGACAATTATACGATGAAGAATATTGATTTTTCTTCCGAGGTGGAGGAGATGGAAACCTAGGAGGATGTTCAACAGATGAAAGAGGGAGAAGATCTAGATAGTGTAAGTAGTAAGAGAACTAGGAGGATCTATGACATGTGCAACAATGAGATCCTGTTCTAAATCGATGACCTTATAGCGTAAGAGTGTGAATGATTCACATGTGTCATATTACAAGCATTGTTTTTAAATTAGGAATCAAGCCACAAAAGAAAGATGAATTATTTTTCTAAGATAATGGGATGAAAAACAAATTGATGCATGCAAGCATTGAAACATAACATGTAATCAATAATGAGCTCTGTCTTTCCTTGATGTAAGCCAGGAAAACAATCATATGTGAATTTAATGCCATTTTTAAGTATAAAGCATTGAAGCAAGGCCTCTTCCATCTCACAATAGGTACTAATGGATCCAAAGGGTAGATGTGTGTACCATTGGAGAGTGTCATCAAAAAGACTATGGTGAAAAAATTTTAACAATAATTGATCATTAGTATAAAAAGCCATAGCTAGATGATAATGCTTGAGATGTAAATATATATTTCTAGTACCATCAAAGCATGAAAATGTAGGAATAATGAAATCCTTAGGGAATTTTGAATTTTGAATCTTTTTCGGAATAGGGTTGCACTACAAATAATTTTTACCGATAGAAACATAATAGTCTTTGCATTCAAGCATGAGAGATTGGACCTGAGATTTGTAATTGGTCAACAACATGCATGAGTGATAAGATGTCATGTGAAGGAATGGTAAAAGATGTGAATGGTGTATGGAGTGGTTGAAGCTTGCCATTATGATTGATCATAGGGATGTCAAGAGGAGAAGTAGAAGATGTCGTTTGCTAAGGGCATACTAGATATAGGTGCCGTAAGAAGTAATGGGTGGAGAAGAACATGGAGTATTGATATAAGTAATAGGAATACCATCAGAAGCATTATTAAAGAGATGAAGTAATAAAAGGAGATGGATCTTGCATGTTACTAGAGACAATCTTAGAAGAAGATGAAAGCATAGTAGAAAATTCACTTTCAACAATATGCAAAGAAGTAGAATCATTACTAGTATGTGTATCGTCAATATTAGACAAAGATTCATATGCAAGGATTTCATTAAGTGTGTCATCAACATATAATGAAGGAGTGAGGAGAACTAGTATGTGAGGCATTATTAGAAACATTTTCAGAAATGCAAGGAGTATGAGATACAACTGTAGAATCATCCCAACTAGTATGAGAAATGACACCATGCACATGTTTATTTTGATTCTTGTTTTTTAGCTAAAGCATCATCACCAAGATTAAGCATAAAACTGATAATAACATCATCTAAAGTCTCAGAAAGAAATAGAAGAAGGTGGAGTACGAATAACTAAATGACAAGGTCTATAACCAAAGAATCTTGTTGGGTCAGATACAATGTTAATAGTAAGAATGATCAAAGCTAGGTAGGGAACATTACATTTCATGAGCAAACAATTGCCTTTGAGTATCATCTAGAAGAATAATGTTGCGATATAGAGCACTAAGTTCAGTTATGGGTGCTTCATCATAAATATGATTAATGCTCACATGAGGCATGACTAGCCTAAGAGGAGAAGAACTATTCTTAGCCATTAGGGTTTTAGTGGATCATAGGGAAAGGATTTCTAAGTTACGTGTTCACCAAAATGATTTAATAAAATCTATATATTTTATTAAAATTTGAATGCAAAGATGTACTATAACTGATACATAATGAAATACAAGTGCTCGGTAATTTATTTGATCTTTATATGAAATCAAATACAAGAGATTGGGCACTTACCTTAATTTTGTTTATCCTGAGGTGAGTCTGGACTGAAGAATGCGATGGGACATGAGCACAGACAGTAGCAATCAGGCTTAGAAATATGCAGCAATGCTCGCAATGCCTAGACACGAGTGCCTGGGTAAGGATAGGGGCGCCCACGGATGCCCAAGACCTCTATGGGGGCGATGGAGTCTGTAGACAAGGTTAGAACCTGGTTTTGATACTGTCACTAGGGTTTCGCACTAGTTCAACTTTAGTCGCCTGTATGTTGCACTTGGATCTTTGAGGTACCTATAAAATTGCACTCAAATATCCTCCTACAAAACCCTCAAAAAGATATCAAATCCTAAAAAAGAAAGATGTAAAATGAGGGTTCAAATTGTCCTAAATTGTCACAATGGTGAACTTACGACTAAACATTGCACTACATCTCAGACCCAATGTAGTTATATATGCTTGTGTGTGCAATAGTTATCCTAGGTTGCCCTCAGGCCAATGACGCCAAGATAGCACACTGTAGCTAGATAAAATGCAAATGTGTGGGATGAAATAGAATGAACTCTCCTTCCTATATAGTGTGTATGCAGAATAATGAGCCCAAGATGTAGTCCCTTTGATATGTAGATAGATAACCCTTGATAAAATTTGTTTGCCCTTATAATGGTATGCATGTTGTGTTTATATAGGGTTCTCTTGCTTGAATTTTGACACTAATGACTTGACATGCCAACTAGTATCTCAGGATATGAGTGGAAATACCAAAAATACCAACCTCAAGTGTTAAAAATAAGATCAAACATAAAGAGGGCACGAGTGCCCAAGATGGAAAAGAGCACCTAGGTGCTAGTGTCCAGAGATAAATGACAAGAAATGAGTGGAGACTAACTGACAGGGATCCCTGTGATCTGAATAGAACTGGGTGTATGAGTGACAAGTGCAAAAGATAAAACAATAGAAACAACCAAGAAAAACCAACAGACTAGATAGTGGGCCATCAGTGAATACTTTTCTTACGCAAGATCCATATATAAAACAACATACTTAGCGATATATCAAATAGTAGTAAGTGCATGATTTTGTGTCTATGATTTCAAACATGTGCAAGGAAATAACACTGTAGCAAACACAAAAACAAAGTTGAAAACAAGCACAAAGGGGAAAAATAATGTCCCATGTGAGAAAAAGAGTGTCACGTCCCAGTTGGGGCTCCCTTTTCGCAAGGTTGTGGTGGATGCACTCACTAACCTGAAAGCAATAATAAGAGTCCAAAAAGTTACAAAATGGCCTCTGAAATGCAAAAAAGCTCCCAAAATGCAATAAAATCCTCCGAAAAGTCCTTATACCTTCGAAATATTCTCCAAAAAATGTGTTAGAGGAAAAACACCAATAACCCTAGTTTAGAGTTTCCTAATTACCATAATTAATCTAATTTGACTAAAAAAATAACTAGGCCTTTAAAAATTATCTAGCTTCTAAATAAACCTAATTAATTAAATAATAATTATAAATACTAACTTAGAACCTTAGAAAATTTTAAAAACTATTTTTCATTAAGTTTTAAACCAAAGAAAAGAGGATTAGGGAAAAAAGGTGAAAAAACCCTAAAAGAAAGCTAAGGAAGGAGGAGGAAGGCACGGGCTCGATCAGTCAAGCTAAGAGCCGAGTTGTAGGGTGGAGGCCTAAGCAAGGTGAGCTAATGTCAGGAAGACCAGGTGAGCTCGTGGAGTTGATATCAAATCTTTGGTTGAAAAACACAAGTTTCCTTGGTGAGGAGCTTGACAAAGTTTTCAAGTGAGGATAGAGCTGGTTAGAACAACAGAGTCGAGGTCTAGCTAGACAAGGGAACAATGACATGTGATCAGCATGATCTCAAGATGGAAGCTCGATGGTGGGATATCGGGTGGGGTAGGGTTCCTTGTTAACCTAGCAATAACAAATAACACTAGGTCAAGATCAAGGCAGAGTGTAAATGAGCTTGGGTTTCAAGTAAACAACATAGGGACCAAGCCCAGCAAGTGTTTAGGGGCCAAGATCGAATGATAAGCACAAAACAAGACAAGGAGCTCATGTAAAGGGCAAGTGGTGGGAGCTCAGGTGTCATGATCTCGATGTGGGAACACAATGGGAGACATGGTAAACAAAGCTTGACAAAGTCGAGATGTGGTGAGGAAGACCGAGCCTAAGGTGGTTCAGTTTGCAGACCTTGAAAGGAGACATGACCGAGCTTGAGGTGGCTTGGCCATGTCTCCAATGAAGAACTTGAAGAGCTTGAGGTAGGACTGGTTTGTAGAGCTCAAAGAGCTCAGTAGGGAGAATGAAGCAGGGATTTTGGAGCCTAGGTAAACAAGGATGTAGGAGGAGAGATGGAGGAGTAGAGAGGGAGCAGAGAGGTTGATCAAAACTATACCACAACACAACCAAAACCTCCATATTTGGATCCACACTATATTTAGTTGTGACTAGTTGTATTTAGTTGGAAACAACATATCTACACATACACCAAGACAAACACCTAGAATTGATAAACTCCCAAAAATGAGATTAGCTCAGACTAATGTTAATACTGCATAAACAAATAAAAATTAAAAAACTTGCACAAAGAGCTAATGAAACCAAAAATTTGAGAGTAATTAGCAACAAAACAATGTGAGTGACACAATTACCGAAATGTAGCTCTGATACTATATGAGAGAGTGAGAGCACAAGGACCAACAAAATGCATGCACATCGAGGTAGTTGCACTCAAATGGAAACGTGAGAAAGCTCTAAGTAATCAACAAGTAATTAATCACCAAGAAATTGAGCATGCCAAAAAGAAAGGGTCTACTCATTCTCATATATAAAAGAGAGAGTACATATTGGGAGCATTATGTAACTCCCATACCTGAACTAATCATACTTCCACAAGGGAGAAAGGAGTTACAATTCAAAAATGGAATGTAAATCTTGTATGACACCTATGAAAACTATGATGCATATGACAATGATAGATTTTATGATGGAATATGTCATATGTCATATAAATCCTAAAAGATCTATGACTCACCTAAGTGAGATGACTCACCACACGTGAGGTGGAAAATTCCTAATAAACTAATAAAAGGAAAAAACTATATCCTCACACCAATAATCACCTCATAGAGACCTAAAAAGGGTGTAAAAAAAAAGAAAACAACCAATACCATGGGATGTCTAGAAAATTTCTATTTGGACTTTAGATTTTCCATCCAATGGTGAAAACCTAATGTTATAGACAAGAAGTGTCCCCAATGACAACTTGGCTTGAGAAATACCAGAGGTAGTGGATTCAACCTAGATTATAGTTCAAATTCCTTGTCATTCTGTATGCCTTTCAAGCTTCTCCTGTTGAGACTTGGACTTATGTGGTGCAAGGAGTGGAGAAGAAAATCTCTTTATGGATCACTAAACCCCTCTCTCTTAGGTAAGTATTGAATATGTTCTAAAGTGTTTGGTGTTACTCATGTGCACTATCCCTTTTGTTAGGCACCCTCCAAAGTTGGCTATGGAAAGCTTGAAAAACTCTTTAGGGAATTTTTTTGGGATAGCTTTAAAGATATTAAGTGCCTCCATAGAGTTTTTTTGGACATTTGTTGCATATCTAAAGAGGTTAGGGGGCTTGGACTTATTGACATCAAACTCCAAGGCCAAAATCTCGATGCTAAATGTATTATTAGAAGTTTGGTAGGTTCATAAGCCTAGAAAATCCTATTAATGAATAAAATTATTTAGGAAATCCCCCCTTGGGAAGAAGGCTCAAAGAGGATTAGACCTTCAAACTCTCATCCTCAATCCATTGTCTACCAAAATTGGAGGCACATTTGTCAAAAGCATATGGAAAGCTTGGGTGATGCTCCAATCCCATCTTATTTGGGTTGATTTTGAATTTAGAAATGGGCTCTCCACCAACTCCCACTCACTTTGGTGGTCACCCATTATCCAATTGCAGAATGTTCCTCTTAACATGACCCCCAAAATTAAAGGACTTCAGATCTTTAAAAATGGTATACACACCCTTGATGAAATTTTTTGTATCGAAACCAAATATTGGATGCATCGGGATAATGTTAAGAAAATGCTTAGCTAAGAAATGAAGATGCCACTCATATTACTGAGATTCAGAGTGCCATCCCAGATGGAAAACACCATACAATTGGATTTTCTTCTCGTGTTTATTGTGGAGAGAGTGGAATTGGTCGATTGTTACTGCCTTCTGCCAGTTTAAACCCTAGATTGGTTACCACTTGTTTGTTACTCATGAAATCTCCTTCGAATCATTAAATCATCAGTGGAACCTCACCTCCTTCCTACAAGTGTAATTTTCCCTTTTAGAGATGAAACTGACAAACAAGGAAATAAAACAAACCCAAACTAAAAGTAATCTAATTTTTATAATAGTCAATTGAAAATTATAACAACAATGAACAATAGTTTGAATTTTAGAAAAAGGAAAAAGTAACAATTCATCAAAATTGCACCATTAACACCATCCAAAATATGTAGGGGAAATATTTTACAACCAATAATAACCAAGAAATCAACCTCTAAACCCCAACTGGAAATTAAATAAATGATAGCGGAGTACACCCTTACAAAGTGGCTGGAAATGAATGATTCTAAGCCCAAAAATGAAGTACAACGTAGATTCTAGATGCCAAAAATATTAAGAATACAATGATGGTCGAGTTGAGTGTCATCATGCCCTAGAAATCACCCAACACTTCCTAAAGGTGGGTCGCTCCCCTAGGAGAGGGAATGTAAATCACTACAGGATCCTTAGCTAAAAATATGCAATATCTACCTTCTTGAAGCACTAAGAAAAATCAATTGAAGAGTTTTCTTTCTTTAATCAACAAGGGTTTTGTCCTCCTTGTGTAGCCACACCAAAGGATTTTTTACCCTTAGTGGAAGGAATTTGAGCAATCATCCCAAAAGAAAGTATAATTTTATGACAAGAAATCATCCACAAATGAGTCCAAACGACCCCTTTTATACCCTTTTGGTGATGCCAAAACCAATTATGGAGTTTTCCTCATGACCGGCCTCATAATGATGATTGCTTTTAATTTTATCTTTGGATTTTCCTCTTCAACCCAACCAACCTAACTTATGAGAGAAACACTAAAAGAAAAATGAAAATGCTCACGAAAATGAGTGAAAAACATGAGAAACACTTCCCTTATTCACTTCCTTCTTGCCCACAGGAAGTGGAAAGGGCTAGAAGTCCTCTAATTATACTAGTTTGAAAAAGGGGAATTATAACAAGTTTGGGTGAGGTGATTTAACAAGCTTTGGAAATTTCCTATCAAATCCAAGAAGGCTTACTTTCTCTGGTACATCCTTTACCATGGTATCATTGTTGGGGAAAGGTTTAAGCACATGGGAATCAAAAATGACATTTTCCTACCTCCAACCAAGTTGAAACTATTAAACACATGTTTTGGTTTTGCCCATTTGCCCAAATCTGCTTTGAAATGGATTCAATCCTTGTTTTATCCCTTTCTTCCATATTTATTTTCCTGGAAAATGGTCTTTCTCGAGAAATAAACTATGCCACCTACAGAATACAACCAAATTTGACAATATCTGAAAGATAAAAAGTATGCTCTTTTTAATCATATGCAAATAGACATATTTTTGTTCTATTTCTAATAAATTTATCTTCATTACTAATGTATTACTCCATATCCAAATCCAAGAAAAAAAAGTCCGCTTGGAGGGGGGGACATATGCAAATTTTTATCGACCATTAGGGAAAGATGCTTGCATGGTCAGCCTACATGAGCCACCAATTAACATGCGACAATGCTCTCAATATCAGGCTAATGGGCATAGTCTTCCCCATTTTCACTCGCAGAGAAAATGAAGAAGCTTAAACCCCCTCTCTCAACCACCTTTTCCCTTTCCTAAGGGTAGTGGAAGGAATTTTGTTGGCAGTGGTGTTAGTGGAAATGGGTGGGATGATCCTCCTCTTGATTGTGGCGACAATTCTAATAGTGATACTTAGGTGCCCAATTCTTTGAAAAATCCCCTAGTCCCACTTTGGCCATTTACCCTAGGTGGGAAGACAAATATGATACTCAAGATTCAAAAGCGTTTTGGAACTCATGGGTGGGATTGACAAGCCTGATAACCCTCCACCACCACCTCCATTAACTGTCATGTTTGTTGTTGCCACTTATTTCTCTTTGTTTATTGTTCTTTTTTTCATTGATGTCTATTAATATGCATTAATTGTTAACGACCTAGCTTGCCTGTTAGTCAAATTCTCTCAAGTTTTTTCTCTTAGTGTGGCATTAAGGGGTGTGTTACCATGCCACCCGTGATTAACATTGTACTTTATCTTTTCTATTAATGGAGAATTTCTTTTCAATAAAACAAAAATTCCATACAATGTTGCATATAGGGTTTATAAATGAAAGGCATCACAAAATAGGAAGCCAAGGAATTTGCAACCAAAGATGTATTTAAAAACTAAGAAAATTTCATAGTTAGACATATTAAACATCGCCAAAAAAATTAGAACCCATTGCTCATATAAAAGAAACCAAAATGTGTTTTCATTCAAATGGAAAATAAAAGCATTCATACGCAAAGGATAACATTATTAAGATGGTAGCGAAGGATGGCTCTCCAAAACGCTTCCCCTCTGGTCGCAGAAAACCATAAAATCAAATTGCATGGGGGTGAAGGAAGCAAGGAAGATAGTGGTAGAAGAAAAGAGGCCGGAAATGGCTCGGGAAGTGGATTTAGGGTGACGGCTAAGGCTAGAGGCAGCCAAAACAGACCCAATAGAAGCGCTGCGAGCTCATTCAAAGATGCGCTAGGATCTAATGGGGGCTGTCAAGCTGGCAATAAGGCTTTCTTGGTCGATCTTGCTGAGGAAGCCTTCAATTTGGAGGTTAAAAATCTGATTTTAGATGTTTATTACAGAGCTTTGTCCGAGGATTCCATCATATGATGATTTAATGGGCTTCAGCCCTATTCTTCTACCTTGTATCAATGGATTTTTGAGAACTGGACCAATAAGTGTGAAATTTCATTATACTCAAAAGGTTTTTTCATTGTTCATTTCAAAGACCATGGGGATTATCAACGGTGTTTCTCTAAGGGCGCTTGGTTTTGGGGTAACGCTCATCTGCATTTAACTCATGTGGTTCCTGGATTTTGATCCTAATACACACCCAGTCACAATAACACCGATCTGGGTCAAGCTACCCAACTTACCCCTGCATCTTTGGTATGCCTTGGAGGATATCGGAAATGCCTTGGGTAAATTCGTAAAAGATTAGATACATAACGAATTCAAGTGAGAATGTGCACATATGCAAGATTGCGTGTTGAAGTAGATTTGAGAAGAGGTTTGCCGCATCACATTACTCTGAAATTTGGGAATTTATAGCGATGAAAACCCCTTGATTATGAGAACTGTTATGTTTGTGGAGCCTATTTTCATGTTAGAGTGTGGTACACCTTCTATGTGTTACACTCAGGTATTTTTACGGCAGTCCCGCTCACTGGTGAGCGGGTCAGGGGGGTTCGGGGGCGAAGCCCCCGAAGCAAATTTTCATGGGTGGTTTATTGACCCATGGGTAATGGGTAACCGTTATGTTCCTGTTTTTGGACCCATGCATTTTTCGGTACCCATTATTTTGTAAAACCGCCTCTTCGGCTACACATAGGTTTATGGGATGGTTTTGTTTTTGCCCATTGTTTGATACCCACGGTTTTGTAAAACTGCTTAAGCAGTTGACTATTTATATGGTCTTATGCATATGATAGAAAGACAAGCAAATGTATTGTAGATGTGCTTTGAATTCGGGTGTGAATTCTGTAGAGTTTGTTGAGCATAGCTCCAAACGGATTTGGGTATTGTATTGAGAGAGTGGAGGCTTGTAATAAAATTTGAGCAAGTGATTCTTGGTGGACGTAGCCCATATTGGGTGAACCATGTTAAATATTTTCTCTCTTTGTTGTGTTATTTATTCTGCACTTTTATTTGAGATCTGTAATATTTTCTGCATATTAGTTTCTACTGTTGCGATTATGTAAGGGATTATTCCGCATATTTTATCTCTTATTTCCTAACAAGAACACCTCCTTTTGGTGTCGAATTTGCAAAAATCCAGGGCATCTGCATGCCTCATGCTCGCTTAACAAAAATATCAAAAATGTTAAGAAGGGTGCTTCAAGATGGGGAACTCTGAGTCTAGATTTAGTTTCGGCCACGACATTAAAGGATGATTTGAGTAAAGAGAGCAATGAGAATGGGATGGAAAAATCAGCAGAAGAAATTATGAATATCAAGTAAGTTGTAGGTGGCACGAAGCAGGGGCATTCACCCGGAAAATCAGATTCCGAGTCGAACAATTTATCAGATTACGTGGAAGCTTTAATTGAAAATAATCTCATGCTGGTTACAACTTTTGATCAAGGGAAGTGGCATGAGGTCTCGAGAAGAAAAGGAAAGAAGGGACAATTTGCAAACATTTCTGATTATTTCCCATCCTAGGAAGGGAAATAATTCCTTCTTTATGCCATCCCTTCCTCTGGGCCATTGTTGGGCTCTTATGTTTGTTTTTAGTTTTAAGGTGAATCTCTTTTATTGTTTCATCCTCAATTGCCACCCTTCTTTTATGCTTATTTCAAATTTGTAATAAGGGAGGGGACCCAAAATGCCCCGGTTCATAACTCCGGTAAAAAAACGTTTTCTCATAAAAAACATTAGTAAGATGGTATAGTGCCATTTAAGTAGGTCTAAGCAATATTGTCTACTATATTTTGCTAAAAGGACCCTTACAAATAAAAGGATTTGTATGAGGAATACATCATACCAATTATTTAATTCAATTAAGGGGGAAATACCAATGATTTTATTTACTGTTCAACACAAACTAGCCAAGCTTGAAATGTGAGGCAAGTGATTAGACAATGAAGGTTGTAACGCTCTCCAAAGTGGATGGTAAAAACAAAATGGGTATTCAAGAGCAACTGAGAACAAAAAAAATGTTAGCAAGAATGATTCCTTTTATGCACACACACCTAGCACGAACGACCCAAAAAAAAATTGATCTCGATTTGAGGCAATCCTTCCTAGACACACTAACTGAGAGAGGATGACAGATCATGGGGTTGAAAATGAAAGGCAACAAAGTTGAGGGCATGAGGTAACCTGCAACACACAAATAAAAGCATCATTAATATCCCAATAGATTTGCTACCAAACCCTACACTCTATATTCGTGAAATCATGCTTATTACTTCTAATAGAAAATAGCCCTAAAAATACTTACAAAGCATACGGGCAAATACTAGGTGGCTAAAAAACACAAACCAACCATTATTTTGTACAAATGAAGCCATCAAATTACCTACCAAACCCTATTATCCATCGACGAGGCACAATAATAGTGCTATGAAACCATAGGCCATTATTTTTTATAACACAAACACAATGGTTTTTTTAGGGTTGTGCCCCCTATGTGTACCTCTGTTTCACATGCCAAAGAAATATTAACATTATCTATGAATCCATAGAAGACAAGCTATAAGCATAACACAACGTATCTTTCACTACAAAAGTTGATATGCAAATGTGCCAAATGGACGACGTTCCTTGCACCATACTTCAATGAAATCCTTCAGCCCTGCTGCAATCGTTGATGGGGTCTATCCTGTCAGACGTGATAATCCTTCCTCCCCATGAGATATGCATAATAACATAAAAATAAACATGGACGAAGTTTTTTTAATGAAATACCAACCATATTATCCAATCTAAAAAAATACAACTATTCACAAAAAAATTCGATGATATAGAAGCACATCACAAGAATGTTACATTGGGTCAACGACTTAGGAACAACTTACAAAAACATCAAAGCTAATTACAAAAAAAAGTCATTCAAGAAACAACCACAAAGAGAGTAGATAGAGGAGAATATTTATTAAATAGCTTGCCCCAATCGCCATCTAGAAGGTTAGGCCTATCTAGTATGGGCTCCCAACCAATGGTTGTGTTTTCAGTGACCTGTGTTGCTTCTTTCATGTTGTGTTCTTAGGCCCAAGCCAGAGAAATGGCCAAGGCCAATCAAGGGAGCCTAACAGTATAAGAACGTAGAGCACATCCATTGCGTTGTGGTGGTAATGAGCCCCACCCCATGTTAGCATAATGGAAGAGAGTGGTAGCGAGGTAGAGAATTCCATCTCGAGCGGCTGTGATGGTGCCCCTACTGCTTGAAAACATACAAAGGTAGGACCCGAGCTACTGTACAAGGAGCATCACCCTAATAGTCCACCTCCATAGCCACTTATAGATGATTTTTTAATGAAAAGAGATCTTATATTATATTAATTCAATAAGATACAAGATAACTTTCACAAAAAAGTGGGCAGTATGAGAGCATGCCCCAAAACCACAAACGAGAACAACAATCTAGGCCGAGCCTAGGAGAACAAAAAACTAGGCAATGCCCAGGAAATCAACAAAACACAAAATAAAGCAGCAACGGAAAACATTCCCGAAGCAGGAGGATCATGGTCGTCTGGCCAACCCGACCTGAGAGGTCCTTGCTGACATCCAGAATGTCCCAACCAGTGGGATTTTCCTTCTTCATTTTCTGCCTCCTCCTGAGTGGGGATGGCGAGAGAGAGAGGAGGGGGAACTTGTCAAATGGATGTGGTGGTGGCGGGGGTAGATTCCAACCATCCAGTGTGCACATCTCGGGGGCAACAGGTGAGCCCCCCCCACCTGAGCTGACGAGTAAGGGACCCCCAACCTATTTGATGAGCTGGTGGTGAGTGACTCCGTCGATGTTGAGGGTGGGGTGAGTGACGAGCCCGACTGAATGAATGCCGTTGAGAATGGTTGCGACGATCACCACAACCATGTGGCGAGGAGTGCCGAGATGGCAAGGTTGGCTCCCGGACGACATTGCACGTGGCATCCCCCCAGTGTCGTAATAGAGTCTGGAGGTGGTCCACCTCCAGGGCGACTTTGTTTACTTGGACTTGAATCTGTAACAACACATTGGAGATAACCATAGACTTGTTATATACATAGAAAATTGTTGATCAACTTTAGAATTAGCAAAGAAAAAAACATTTCTTTCTTTCCATATCCAAAATAGAATTTCCCCTCTAAAAACATGTCAAATCTAGGTGAACATAGGCAGAAGCTTAGGGTTATCTCCTAAAAGGATATTTTACCAAGTAAAGCAATGGGGTTTGAGCGGAAAGAAAAATTAGTGTATCCAATTCTAAGCAAGTTGTGCTTTCAGACAAAACCAGAAAAGATGCATTAAAGTTTCCAAGTGGCCACATAATGGGAACTTGGGAGTTGGGACTCCAATTTGAACAAGTCGAGACCCCACAGGAAGACCTTGGTGCATAATACACCACAGAAAGTGGGAAATTTTAGGCTCCACACATATAGACCAAATGGTGTCAAATCACCTGCTCCAAGAAGATGAAGTGGAATGAATTGCCCATCAAGTATTGAGTTTTTCAACCATGGGAAAATGAGGCGAAAGCCAATGGTAGCCTTTACTGGCTGAATAATTACGAAATGAGGTATCAACATACCATTTCCAATCCGTTCACCAGGGGTGAGAGGAATGCACAAAAATCTTGTGCAGCATGTGGTCAGGGACCGAATTGAGCATTGTAGTGATGCCGATTTGATCCTGGTTGGTTAGCCGATATCGAGCTTTAAGATCAGGCCAAGAAAACTAGGATTGAGAGTGTTTACAGAATAAATCTTGGATGGTGCAAATGTCACGCTTGAAAATTTTGAGCACAGGAATCCCTGGGATGTCTGCAAAACACTTATCCTGAGCTTGAAATATCGGCGACCACCAGAGAGAATGATGGTTAATGGAGAGGCCATTACAAAAGCCATTCGCCTTTCCATTGAAGCCATGGTTTGATACACTCCCATGCTTTCCAAATGCTTTTAAGCACAAAGGTGCAACAACTTTAATAGGTACCAAAGCAATAAGGAGGTTGACAAACCCCAAACCTTTCCATGCAGGGGGCCGTAAGGTGATCCTTCTTCGATGCCATGTGCAAGGAGCACTTTCCATGCTTCTTGGCCTTGGATGCATCGAACAATCCATTTCGCACAGAGTACCCGCCCTTGTTGTTGAATGTCAATAAAGCCCAAGCCCCCAGAATTGTGGGGAAGGCAACATATCTCCCAAGCAACACAATGAAAACCTTTGCTAGTGGAAGCATTGGCCCAGAGAAAGGCTTTGAGGAGTTTCTCCAACTTCTGAATAGAGGCTTTGGAAGGCACCCAACATGAGGAGTAGTAAACGTGTGTGGCCGCAGAACTTTAGAGAAAATTTGGAATTTTCCTGCCAAGGACAAAGGTCTGGTGATCCAATAATCCAATTTTTTGGCCACCCGTTGAATAACATATTGTCATAGCTCGGCCGATGACGCCTGAAAGGAAAAAGGGATGCCAAGAAATTTAAAATTTTCACCATGTGCAAGAATCTTCCACTCAAAAGAGGCCAGCCAAACGGGCATTGGGAGGAAAGATTGTCGGTAACAATGGGTTTTTCGCCATTGAATGGAAGAACCAGACACTAAACAAAAGATATCAAGGCAGTGCATGACATTGTTAATATTGGATTCATCCTCAATGAGCGTGAGAAAGGAATCATTTGTGAAGTGACCATTAAGCAATTGAGAATTGTTCACAGAAGGCAATGAAATTCCCCTAACAAGCCCTTGAGTTTTGGCATTGGCCAGTAGATACCCAAAACCTTCGGCCGCAAGCACATAGAGTGTAGGTGCTAACGAGCACCCTTGGTGAATGGACCGGAACAATCCAAAGGACTCAAAACTGAGGCCATTAATGGTGATCTAGGTAGAAAGGCATATGCAAATAGCATTCTGACCGATTGAATGAAAATGGGGCCGAAGCCAAGGGCTTGGAGCATGACAAGGATAAACGGCCATTCAATCCGATCATAAGCTTTCTCAAAATCAATTTTAATGAACATAGCAGATTGATTGGATCTGCGGGCCCATTCCATGCCTTCCCAAACAGTAATGATGTTGTCTAGGATGTATCGCCCCTAAATGAACCCAATTTGTTTTGGTTGAATAACAATGGGGAGAATATTACGGAGCCTCATAGCCAATGCTTTGGCAATTATTTTGTAGGAGACATTCAACAAAGTGATAGGCCTCCAACAGGTAATTTTCTCTAGATCCCCTAGTTTGGGTATGAATTTGATATTCCCTTTGTTGATACACACCCCTAAAGACTAGTTCTGAAACCCCTTAAGATAGACTTGAAGAAGGTCTGGACCGACCGAATCCCACATAACTTTGTAGAATTCGCAAGGGAAGCCATCGCATCCCAGAGCCTTATCATTGGCCATTTACATGACGGTAGCATGAAGGTCATCAATGGTGAGAATTTGGTCACAAACCACCTTTTGAGCATGGGAAAGCTTGCATGACACGACAGTCAGACATTATGCAAGGGCTGTTTGGCGGTCAGTAGAGGGTTGTTGAGAAAGACTAGCTTGTAATGTCACACAAATGCGTGCAACATGAGTTGGGGGTCTGTGACCCTAGTTCCACCATCATTGATGGCCCAAATTTACTGAGAAGGCTTTTTGGCTCTAAGAAAAAATGAATTCTTTCGAAACACGGTTGCCAATTTTAAGCCAATGCATATGCGGGAACATATTTGAGCTCCTCGAGCGTTGTAGTTGTCAGCAATTTGGATTTGTTGGCGAAGTGTTGCAACTTGAAGTTACAAAGTTTCTGAGAATGGGTTGTCCTGAAGCGCAACCACCACTCAACTAAGAATGGAGGTGTTGGCGGAGTATGAGCGGTGCTGAATTTTGGCTAGCTTGTCTTCTATAGATTCTGAGGAATCTAGTAGTCTGAGTCATAACATCCCCCCACCACTGAGTCCAATTGGCATGCATAGGTGGATGAAAGCACTGACAATGACTAGGCCGAGGGGCCAAATTCCACACACGCTTGATATGATTGAGAGTGGGCCCATGCTGCATCAAGGCAGTGTTAAGAAAGAATTGGCCTTTATGACAAAAAAATGCACTTATCATGCCAAGTGATACGAAATCGAATGGGGGAGTGATCCAAAAGGACAAAGTCAGGCATGACCTCCACTAGCATGGAATAAATGTTGTCAAAATAAAAATAATCATGAGATGACAACATAGCTCGATTGATCGTTTAAGAACACGATCTGATCCTCCTCGGAGATTGGACCAAGTGAACCATGCTTCAGAAGTGGGAGTGTGTAAAGCATCAGGGTCATAAAACCCAAACTTATTGTGCATGAAAAACCATGCCTCCCTTTCGCCAGTTGTCCACCTCATCGGTAGATGGCCGCATTTGTTAGTGGGTGACTCAACCATATTAAAATCACCACTTATGACCCAATAAGCATCAAGGAATGGTGTAGGCTATCCACCGCCAAAGATCGGCCCTTTCGACTGCATCATTAGAGGCGTAAATATTAATGAGGCCAAAAGGGCGGCCGTCAACATTAAAGAGGACCCATATGGCATGGTTGGTGGGGTCAATGCCATGGTCAATTAACAAGGGCCGCCATTTGGGAGAAAAAAGGGAAATTAAACCCCCACGCCCCGCTTCATGATTACTGCAAAAGGCCAAGCTGTCAGGCCAGATGGATTTACAAACCATCTGTAACTGAAAACCTGTAATTTTCACCTCCTGCAAAAACAAAACATCTAAATTGGAAAATCTTTTCCGAGTTTCACGAACAACATACTTGCGACAGGAGTCTGTTAGACCCTGAACATTCCAAGATAAATAATTCATGGAGATGTTGATCAAGAGCCATGCCGTCAGCATCTAAGCCATCAAGGGCGTCAAACTGGTTTTGCAGGAATTACGCAGTGTTATGCTGCAAAAAATCCTACAGATCAATTTTTCTCCACCCGGTGTATTCGATGTTGTACTCCTCTTCGGTTGAGTCCACACTGCGTGTCGGCTATGGTCCCGAGAGATGCGAGGAGGACTTCGGGGCCTTTTGTATGGCCCCTGTGAGTTGCCTGTTAACAACAATCGACAATGGTTGTGGCATGGTGACATTAGAAACAAAATTTGTTTGGTCCATGAGAACCATGAGGCTGCCTTGGGCATGCTGGAGTACTTTGGTAACTGGAAAGACAAGTTGGCAGCAACAATTGGTTCCTTAACAGCAGCAATTGGCTCCTTAGCTTGCAGGCTATGGGGTTGTTCCTTAACAGTTGGCTCATGTTGACCATTCGAACCAGAAGCCTTGGATTGCTGATTTTTGTTCTTATTTTTCTGGCCCCCCGGCTGTTTTCCAACCTTCCTCTTGTGGGGGTTTTGTTGGTTCAGGGGTTGCTTTGGCAACTAGAAGATTACGAGGGACATAAAGGGGACAATCCTTGATCTTATGATCAGAGGCTTGACAACGGAAGCAAGTGTTAGGCAAGTTGATATACATAATACACTGGGAGTACCGCTTGTCTCCCATCTGAATTTCCACAAATTCTTTCAGGTCTCGAGAAAGATCAACCTCGACGCAAACATGCTTCTGTGGGTGGGCGTGGTAAAACCACTCTGGTTCAAGGCAGACCACCCACCCAATGGAAGAAGCAATCTGATGCATGAAATGGGTGCAAGGCAAGGGTAGGCCAGGAAATTCTACCCATATGGGCACTTTGAGTGCAACATACTTAGAAACCACAAAGTCTTTGGTCCATGGAGACAGGACCAACAAAGAGTTGCGAACATACTAGGTGGCTTGTCAGGCCAAAATGTTGGGGGCATTAGCTGGGTCAAAAAACGAAAAAGGAAGAATCCTTTGGTCATATTTTGGACGTTGTCGAGTCGGACCCCATGAGGAGTCCAGACCGAATTAACCCAGGCTTTAAGCACTTTCAGAGGGGATTCGACCCACAAAATACCCAATGAGACAGAATTGTTCCAACCATTGACAAGCAACATTAAAATCAGGAATAGGTAAAACCACATCAGGAGGAGAAACATTACCTCGTGGAAGACCTTCGGGAAAAACTTCTGAGGACATTTCACAGGCGGCACCATTGCTCAAAGCTCCACTATCTCCAGCCACGGTTGTAACAACTAGGGCTTGAAGAGGGAGGTGTCATTATATAGGGGTAGCCCAATGGGCGAGAAACCCTAACAGAAAACGATGGTATTAATATCCCACAGAGCCCGAGAAGATTGCGGAATGACAAGTTCGAAAGCAAGAAACCCTAGCAAGACCGACTCGAGAGTGCATTTCCCGTAGAAGAGGTATTATCAATAGCAAATTATTAGATAAAATAATTCAATACTATTTTCCATGGTGCCACTTTGGATGTTTCCCGTGCCACACAACATTTTGTTGGCCCACACGAAATTTACTAACAAGTTTTTTTTTTTTAAAATTTTAACTGATCTAATATTTTCCTATGAAGTTCACATTTTATTCTGATCACATATAACAGCTGATGGAGTGAAACAGCAGGGCGTCCATTTGTGCTCAACAAATCATTGATCAACTAAAACCAAGGGAAATCTTCTCTAAATTTTGAAGAGGAGGAATGGAGGTCGGCTTCTTGGGCTTAGGTATCATGGGCAAGGCCATGGCAATCAATCTGCTAAAGAATGGATTCAATGTGACAGTGTGGAATAGGACATTATCTAAGGTAAATTCTTCACGCCCAACTCATCAAACATTCTTTATACCTTGTGGGTATGACATGGGTAGTTATATAACTAGGATTGATCGCTTCGGTAGTTATACAACTAGGATTGATCGCACGGGTATCGTTTAGATTATAAATTTAAGCAGGCTATTTAATCTTTTTTTGGGGGGATTAAATTTAGTATTTTATGGATTATCGAAGGCATTCCTTCTATACTCAACTCCTAAACATTCTCTGTACTTGGTGGGCATTGTATGGGTATTGGTATCGTCACATAGCTGCCCATTTAGTTTGTTTGAATTGAACTCTGTTTTTGTATTAAATGAAAACATCTCACACCATCTGCAACTGTTCGCAGACTTCTAGCCTAGATTAGATTATCATTAAAACGAAGTATGTGATATCTAATTTACACAATTATCATTTAGATTGCTAGTTTCAGCAGGCTATTCAATATTTTTGGATTGAAGCCAATTGTATACAAATGAAAACATTATACAAGTTGGGTTGGGGTTGGGTCAGTCCGGACTATATATATATAGTAGGCCGGTTCACTGCAGTCTGAGGTGTCTGGGTGCATGCCAATCAGACTATAAAAGATTATATAAGACAAATAGACAACTATAGATAATCATCGAACCTATTGCTCACATACTTGCCTCCGTTGTCAGTTCTAAGAACCTTGATAGACCTTTCAGCTTTATTATCAGCGAGAGCCTTGAAGTCTCGAAAATGATTGAAAACTTCAAATTTATGTTTGAGAAAGTAAACCCATGTATAACGTGAAAACTCATCAATGAAGGTGAGTATATAAAGATCCCTAGTTAATGAAGGAAACAAAAAGGGGCTAGAAATGTGACTATGAACAAGATCCAAGGGATGAGAAGCCCTCCAGGGTTTTCCCTTACCAAATTTTTCTTTGGGGTGCTTCCTAAAGGCACAACCCTCACAAAGACACTTAGAAAAATTGACCCAAGGTAACCCATTGACCATCTCATGTTGGCTCAATTGTTCAAGGTAACGATAGTTTAAATGGCCAAAACGATCAGGCCATATCTTACTAACCTCATTTGCATGAGTAAGCAAGGCAGTGTGAGAAGAGTCGGAAGCAAAGTGGGAAAAGGTGTATAACCGGGCATGGTGATCTGCCTTTCCCTCAGCCATTGTAGTCTCACTGTGAAGCTCTTTAATGATCACCGAGTTAGGATTAAATTCCACTCGCATTCCCTTGCCAATATCAGTGATTTGGTAAATTGATAGGAGATTGGTAGAGAGATTGGGAAAGCTTAAAACATTGTTAAAGGTCCCACCATCTACTTCTACTGATCCACTACCAGCAACCGACATAGATGTGTCATCACCCAAAGTGATTTGGGACATACCACACGGTTCAATGTTAGAAAACTCAACATGCGAAGAGCCCATGTGGTGAGCGGCACCAAAATCTATAACTCACGTCGATGATGGAGCAACTCTTGCTACGAGGGCTTTGCCCTTCTTCTCATATTTGGTTTCCTTTGCCTTAGAAGACTCAAGTTTTAGAGCATTTTGCTTGATAGACTTAGGAACACCTATATTATTTTTCTCAATTAAATAAGTTAGGTGGTTGATTTGTTTTCTCATGTATTGATGCTCTTCATGTCCTGCCTTCTTGCAATAGGAAAACTTACACTTTTCCTTCTTCGAATTAGGTTCAGAAGTAGAAGTGTTCGTGTTGGGTTGAAGTTTGGTAGAGCATTTACAAATCTTAATTTTACAATAAAATCATTACAAATATATAGCTTAGTAGGATCCCTACAAACTAGGATCATACCCATAGGTGATAACTATCACACGAATCACTCATAATAACAACGTGAACAACTCATCTTGCTAATATCACACACATATGAGTTGTTTGAATAACAACTTCATATATTACATTATTTTTTTATATTCTATAGTTCACACTAACTAATTCCTAACATTCCCTCCTTAGTGTGAACACGGGGCAAGAAGCAACTGAAAATAGAATCATATGTCTATGCATACTTTTAGGTATGCATATTGTTGGTTGGATCTTGTTGCACATGATCACCCGCTTCACCATAGTGAATCCATCACCAGATGATCACACTTCCACCAATACACCTACATACGAGAACTCAATAGTTCCCATTTTTACTTCCAGTGAATGCTCTTTTACCAGCCGATTGATGAAGAAGTACGACAATCAGAGAATTTCAGAAGTAAGAGGATCACTGCAGTCAGCTGCCCTCCTATACAACTATTTTTTGTAATATCCCCTTCTTGGTCGAAGACCCTTAGCCCATTTTGTCTCCCCGACGGCTAAGGGATGAACACAAGGGGAACTTAAGTCATAATAATTTATTATAAAGTGCAAAGAAAAAAAAGAAAATATTATAAAAAGGCACTTATAATAAAATTATTATAGACTTAATAATAAAATAAAAGTTGAAAGGGAGCTAAAGTCACCTTATAAATTATATTTTTCCCCTAGAAAATGCAACCTCCTTATGGGATGGATCAAAAGGGAAAAACATTAAATGAGAGGCTAAAATTTGATTGGATGTTGAGGGTGGCCATTTGGCCCATTAGCTTCTATAAAAGCAACTCGACTTGCTTGAGGAGGGCATCACTTGTCTATTTTCTAAAATTTGATTTGTATGTTGAGCTTTGAGCTTGCATCAATAATCTTCTAAGGACTTGAGGACGAAACCCTTAGAGATTCACTCTTGAGGACGAAGAAGCGACTTGAGGAGGAAAACCCTCTAAGAGATCTAGTAGAAGGATGAAAACCCTTCTCCTAGTTGAGAGGATTCTCCACACAGGGTTTCCATTGCAGATCACGGAGTTAGTGGTGTTTTTCAGTATTTTCCAGCTGTATAGAAGGTTGTAAAAGTGTAGATTTGTACAAGGGTTTGAAGGTGGAAGCTTGTTGCAGATTTTTGCCTCCATTTGCAGCCATATCTAGGGTTATCTACACCCCTGTGGGTGGAGTTAGGTACATTCTAGGGCACGGCTGTCCTGGATCTCATCACCAACAACTTTGTCATAATTTTAGAAGTCAAAATCAGGTGGTTGCATAATTTTTGGCTCAAGGGTTTTGTACTTTTCAGCTGTGTCTGAGGACAACTGTCTGCAGATTTATATAAAATAATTCCAGTCCTGTTTGAGGTCAAATATGGTATTTATCTCTTGATTCCATCTTTATAAAATTAGTTGAGTTGATTCCATTA
The DNA here is from genome assembly GCA_019776745.2 of Taxus chinensis. NCBI lineage: Eukaryota > Viridiplantae > Streptophyta > Pinopsida > Cupressales > Taxaceae > Taxus > Taxus chinensis. The sequence goes on from CM034153.1 coordinate 760,783,711, forward strand.
AAGATTCAGTGGTTTTGCCTTTCATTTTGTGGGTTTTCATCTCCTATGCAAGTCGCCATGCATGTATAAAATTCAGATCTGCATTGTAATATTTTATAAATTATTTAGAAATTGTTCTTTGGATTGGGGTTTTGCCTAAAATCCATTTGGGGGTCAAAAGTGTCCAATTTGGGGACATAACAGTGGTATCAGATTGATGTATCCTCCCAAGCCATATGAGGAACATGTTTAAGAGAAATTAGATCTGAATATCATACTCAAAAAAATAAAAAATGAACATGGACCCAGGTTCCTATTTTGGATGATACTGCACACCACAACATATCTGCTAGATTTTGGTTGAAGGAATTTAAGAGATGTTTTCTATGAGAATCCTATGTGTCAAGATCCGATGCCTCAAGCTCATCCCTAGATACATGGATGGAGCTGCACATGAGTGGTGGCATCAATTGTTGAAGACCCAAGGGGTTGAATTCCATTGCTTCACTTGCAGATTTCTCACAAAGGTTTTTGAGAAAGATTTGATGTGAAGGGTGGCACGGATGAGCAAGAAATCTGAAACCATGGAGTCTACACCCATGAAGGAAGACAAATCAAATCTACACCCAAGTGAAGAAGCCAAAGGACACCTTATGGAGGAACTTGCACATGAGGAGGAGACTTCTATGGATACATGTGTGAAATTGCAGCCTGCTGTAATTTCCAAAACAACAGCAAATGTAATTAACAGGTGTGTAAACTGTGCCACGTCCATTTTAGTGTACAAATTAGACACACAAATACAATTAAAAAAACCGGATGTAATTAACAGGTGTGTAATGGCTCCCTACTGTGCCACGTCCATATGATAGTGTATATGCCCAGTAAATTAGGTTCACAAATACAACAGTAAAAAAACCGAAATATTTGGGTTTTTACCTACATTGTTGTGTGTACATATATTTGCTTTATGTTCTTTCATTTTATATTTTAAATTTAATAAAACAAAGGAAGTTTATTAGTTTACGAGTAAATAGATTACGCGTTCCTTTCATACGAACCTTCCTTGTTGCAACTGAGATAAATTGCAAAACCAAACAAATATACAACTTAGGAAACAAATCCTTAGAACAAACATTGGTAGCCTCAGGTGTGTACATATGTTCCTTTCAATAAACAGGCGACATCATTCTATTGCGATAAGGGAAACAAGCAAAATTAGAGGGAATCATTACAAGTGAAATGTTAAGTAAAATAAAGATAACGTGGTCTAGTTTAAAGAAGAATGAAGGGCTGCATGATAAGTTCAATTTCAAATAATTAAGGTCAATAACGAAGTATGACTATAATAAATACTGTAAACCGGGAAAGTGTTGTGTCATGGATGGTGCCTATACGGGAGGATTGTAGTTGAATCATTATGTTGTGCTTTGTCATTTGGGGAAAAGGTGGTTGAATTATTATGTTGTGCTTTTCATTCTGGGGAAAGGTGGTCTTGATGTGCACATGTATTTTCGATGTTATCCATGTGGGATAATGTTTGTGCCAGCGTCTCATGTGTTATGCGTTGTCCTAAATGTTCTCATCTGGTGTCGCTTATACAACAATGTAGGTCAAAAAAAATTTATTTCAGTATTTTTACTGTTGTATTTGTGTGTTTAATTTGTGGGCATTACAGATTGACACCCTAGTGGTTACTACATCAAAAGGGAAGAGTCCCAGGTTGATCCTAGTGATGAGGATGTTCTCCTACAACAGGGTTATACAGTAAGCAGTATATCTTCTCTTTTATTACAGCAGTTAAATCATGAGGATATTGAGAGAGGTATATGGTGGCAAGATTTATCACACTTAACAAGTACAGGAGCTCGAATTTTGGAAGCACTTCAACATGTTTTGTCTCTTGTGCATGGTACTTGGAAAAACGAGTTTGGAATTGCTTGAGGGCAAGCAATTTTGGGAAGGGAGGAATGAAATGTCCCACTTCCTAAGATAATCCATGTTGAAGACCCCTAGTCCATTTTGTCTCCCTGACGGCTAAGGGATGAACACAGGGATGACTTAAGAAACTTAATAATAAGTTATTATAAAGTGCATATAAAAGAAAAAATATATTATAAAGCCACTTATAGTCCAAGTTATTATAGAATTAATGATAAAATAAAATTAGAAAGGGATAAAAAGGCATTTGATAATGTTTATTTATCCTATGGAAAATGCGACCTCCTTAGAAGATGGAATAAAGTGGGAAAAGCATTAAATGAAGGAGGAAAAATTTGATTGGGAGTTGAGGGTAGCCATTTGGCCCATTACTTCTATAAAAGCAAGTGGACTTGCTTGAAGAGATCATCCTTGTCTATTTTATGAAATCTGATTTGTAGCGTTGAGCTTTGAGCTTGCATCAATAATCTTCTAAGGACAAAAACCTTTAGAGATTCACTCTTGAGGACGAAAAAGACTCTAAGAGATCTAGTAGAAGGACAAAAACCCTTCTCCTAGTTGAGAGGATTCTCCACACAGGGGTTTCCATTGCAGACCACAGAGTTAGTGGTGTTTTTTCAATATTTTTCCAACAGTATAAAAGGCTGTATGCATATTCGTACAAAGGTTTGAAGTGGATGTCAAAAGCAGCTTTGTTCTGTACAAATTTGAAGGTGGAAGCTTAGATGTGCAGATTATCTTACCTCCAATTGCAGCCATATCTAGGGTTATCTACACCCCTGTGGGTGGAGTTAGGTACATTCTAGGGCACTTTTGTCCCAGATCTCATCACCAACAACTTTGCCATAACTTTAGAAGCCAAAATCAGCTGGTTGCATAAATTTTGGGTCAAGGGTTTAGTACTTTTCAGCTATGTCTAAGGACAGCTGTTTGCAGATTTATATAAAATAATTCCAGCCTTCTTTGAGGTCAAATATAGTATTTATCTCTTGACTCCATCTTTATAAAATTTGCTAAGTTGATTCCATTAAAGATTTAGTGGTTTTTTCCTTCATTTTGTGGGTTTTCATCTCCTATGCAAATCACCATGCATGTATAAAATTCAGATCTGCATTGTAATATTTTATAAATTATTTAGAAATTGTTCTTTGGATTGGATTTTTGCCTAAAATCCATTTGGGAGTCAAAAGTGTCCAATTGGGGACATTACATCAACACAAGTTAGACAATTTTTTAGAAATTTTTTAGAAACATTGCAACTCAGTGACAAAATTAATCACAGCAACATTTGATTCCATCTATAAATTGCTTACTCAACATGAGCGACTATTCGCAGAGAAGAAGAATAAACCTACAGAAGATGTTCACTCTACAAAGGCAGGAGAGGAAAAAACGGAGTAGAAATTTGCGAAAAAAGAAGTATTCTAAAAGGCATTCTCCACATTTCTCTAAGCATAAGCATTTTGAGAGGCATTTCCCACATTCCTCAAGACATACGCATAGGCGTAGACATTCTCCTCGGTCTGATGATTTGTCAAGTGACTCTTCATCATCTTCCAATACCAGCAATGGCAAATCACCTTCTAATAGAAAATCGCAATGATTTGGTAAAGGACACTTTGCCCATGAATGTCCCTCTAAACGAAGGTCCTCTTGACATAGAAAGAAGGCAAAAGCACATTATGTTGGTGAGTCGAGTTGAGTTTCTTCTAATAACTCTAGTTATCGAAAGACTTGTTATTCTATTACACATCATCTAAAGTAGAATGTTTACACATGGTTGATGCCTCTGGTCCAAATTGGAACCTGACTACATCTTGTGAGTAAATGCAAGACCCACCCATCTTGAGTGAGCTACTAACCCTAAGATATTTTTTTAATTTTATTGTTTTCTTTTTCGTTGTGCTTTCTTGAACTCATTGATAGGATCAGAACGGGTTGCTTGGATTGGTATTCTTGCTAAAGAGCTTCTCATCTCTAGCCTTACGTGGGGAGAAAATATTGTATTACGGCCTTCGATCAGTCATTCAATAATTGTACAGCCAATGGTGTTGCTAGCACATGTAGTGTTGAGTAAAATGGAGTCAACATTGTTGGGCATCAAAGTAGATGCACCATACAGGCAAGTACCAAATTATCACCGGCAACCGGTTTCCGTGTAAGGCTTTACGTGGGTCGATGTAGTTGAGCAAACCATGACTTGTGCTTATACTTCAGTACATGTGCGATGGTCAGAAGAGATGAGCATGCCAACAAGATATTCATCATTCAAGTCAAAACTTGCTAAGTTGCAAGTTTCTGTGTGGAGCAACCAATTGAGCAATACCAAGACGTACAGTTGTGCCAACTTGCAAGTTGTGGCAAAGACTACTTAGATGACTTCACAATCGTGCACTCTAGATCATCTTCTTCTATACCCCTTTGAATCAGGGAGGGGTCATTGGTTCAAGTGATCCAAATATTTTAAGTTAATAGTTTATATAGTTGGTTTGCTCTGTAAACAGGGCATGCATCTTGTTACGAGATACTCCCTTAATTAATAAATCATGTTAGGAGTTTCATATTACTCATGAACTCAAGACTGTTTCGGTAGGGGTACGGGTACGGGTACAATATGCTAAAAATGGCAATTTTAAAAAAACCTCAGGTACGGTACGTTTTTATATGTGTGTGTGTGTGTGTGTATAAAATTATAAATTTAAAGAAGCGTTTGCATACTTATTGAAATTTAATACCCACACAACTTAAAATCATTCATAGAACATGAAAACAAATTTCCAATACTTTGAGAATTGAGACTTGAGTCTGCATTGATTCGTAATGTTCAAAACATAATAGTTAATGACATAGACTGTATTATAGATTTGATAATTCATTATTAATGCCTTAAGCTTGAGTTAGACGAGCTCATTCGACATTAAAAAAACATTTAAAGTCATGAAATATTTTAATTCCTTTCTCAAACCAAAGGAGGGCAGAACAGCCTCTTGTCAAGGCAAGGATCTTGTCATTATATTTCTGATTCAACGAAATCGATTTGTAGGCTTGGCACCTAGAATGTCAAATGAAGAGAAGATAGGCTGCCCAACCACCAAGTGCTTCACTTGTTCCCATGCCTTCCAAATTGACTAAAGAATAAAGGACCCATGAGGAGCAACAAGAAAGCCCCCAAATAGTAAGTCAACCCAAATGAAGTCCTTTTCATCTCTCTCGACCCTTCAGAGCCTATTGGCAATATTGAATCCAACACGAATTTTCCAAAGTTCAATTCCAATCAAAGCCCTCATGTTTTATTTATTTTTTTTGCACTTGAAAAAAGAAAAAACTGTGGGTACTGTGGGTACGTACCCACAGGCCCTGGGTACTTCCCGGGTACAAATTTCCGTACCCGGGACGTACCCAGGGCCTGTGGGTACGTGCCCACAGCGTACCCAGGGTGTACTTGTACCCGTACCCGTACCCAAACCCAAAATGTACCCAGCCTGGTACGAGGGGGTCTAGGGCGTTTCCGTGTAGTCTAGGCTTATAGTTTATTTAGTGGTTGATGGTTTGACTTGTGCAGCCTGTGGTGTTGTAGGGGGTTGGTTCGGTGGAGTCTTTTGTTTACCTCCATTTATTGGCTTGTGCATGGAATCATGATTTTGCTTGGAAAACCGAAAATGCTTGTCTTGGCTAGAGACCTGTTGGGCTTCCTTGGTCCTCTGCACAGGTCTGTACCTCGGATGAGGCTGACCCTGCTGGGTGCTTGGAAGCGGTGTATGGAGCCAGTATGGAAGGTGGTTGCTCATGTGTTTTGGCAATGGTTGAGTATCTTTTTATAGCTTTTTAGAAGAGTTTAGGGTTGATTTTTAATTCATTTGTATTTTTGGAGTTTAGGTTGACCGAGTCAACATTTAAAAAAAAAAATGTTTTTTATAAGCGGCAGCGTCGCTTTTGACAGGTTACATCCCGGGTATGTCCAGGACATACATGGGACATACTAGTTTGTACTCATACCCGGTACATACCAGGCAGGGTACTTTAGGGTTAGGGGCGTACTGGTGCTTCACAGCCCTGAGTTAAACAAAGGGACTGATCAAACATTTCTATCTTCAGAAAGTCTAACACAAACAGAAGGTTAACATTTTGTAAAAATGATTCTTACGTGGTTTAGGGAAGCCACTTTAGGAGGTGGTATGTAACAAATTTTAACAAGGGGTAGTTTAATGTAAACTAAGGGGTATTTTTATGTAAAGTTTTTACATGACAGTCTCAAGAAATAGAGTAGGATGTAGTGAATTCCAAAAACAAAGGGATTATTCCTGCAATCTCAGGTGTTATGGGCATGTTCTATAAGTAACCCCTTGTGGAAGAAGTGTGACGTCATTGAGTTAAAACTTGTCTACAAGAGCTTTTTTTAATGATTATCTTGTATTTGGAGTGTACATTGTTCAAACCATGGAGCTCTAGAAGCAAGCGTTGGTTGCATTTGAATTTGTTTCTAGTACATAGTTTGCATATTCAGTTTTAAATTTTCACAACTGCACATCTTAATGAATTAAGCTGGCAGAATCGGACTTCATGGTAAGTTGGCAGATTTGAATTTCAATGATAACTTTTTGGCATTGGAGATTATAGTTGTTTTTTTGCTTCTGATGAGACCATTGGAATTGATATGGAGGGTTGTGCATTTCCATAACTATTGAACTAGACCCAAGTCACCTTGTTATGTAAACAAAAAAAATGTAGAAAATGCCAGCATGTACAGAAGACATTTTCCTCAAAACCCTTTGAAACGTACAGTAACACCTCATAGGGAGGGAGTTCTTCACTGCCCTGTTTTCTTTTTTCCAGTAAATATAGCGTAATAAAAAATTTACATATTCTGCTTGAAAGATCTCATTCAAAGACACATTTTACTGCATATACCTGTTCTGATGAACATCCTACGGTTTCTTTTGGTCTGATTGATGTTAAAATTTCTTCAATATATATATAGGCTCACATTTAACAATTTGTTGGTTTTTATCAATGTCAATGGCTGGTTCCCACAGGAAGCATAATGGATTTTCAAATCAAGATTGTTACAACATAGAAAAATCAAGGAATTTATAAGATCTCCGACATAGAATACCTAAGTTTTCTGCTGTGTGTTTTCTTTTTGGGTACCTTGAAACTTTCCCCTTATTAGTTCTCCAATCGATATACTATTTCATGATATTTGGTTTCTTATTTTCATGGATTGCAGTGTGAAGAACTTGCTGCACATGGTGCTTCCATTGGCAACACTCCTGCAGAAGTTGCGAAGAAGTGCAAGTACACTATAGCCATGCTGGCTGATCCTCCTGCTGCACTCTCGGTGAGAAAACTGTGCAGTGTTGTTCAGAAGTTCTTGTACGATATTGACATTCAATTTTCAAGATTGTTTTGTAAATTTGGATGAATTTTAGATTTCCAGGCATAACTTGTCCTATATTTCTCGTCTAACTATTTAACAGGTTGTTTATGCCAAGGATGGTGTCTTGGAGCAAATGTGTTCCGGAAAAGGGTACATTGACATGTCAACAGTTGATGCTGCCACTTCTACAAAAATCTGTGAGGTTTGTTGTCACAATACCAATGGTATGATAAAATATTTGAGTGTGTTGACATTAACTAGATACAGGTTATTAGTTTAATGCAGTTTGAAGGGTCTGGGCTCGAGTTAATATTACAGAGAGGAAGATAAATTACTTAAATGGAAATGAAGTGGGTACTATATTCCAGTATAACACAGATAACACATATGTTTCCCTAAACTACACTGATATTTGAATTTCCCTGAACTATTTTCTCTTTATTCATACAAATTTATAAAATACATAATATGGCTCAGATCACTTCTGATTTGATACTGCCAGTACATATATTATTCTGCATGCATCATCTATTTCATTACATTCAGGTATACTTCCACTATACTCTTCTCTCTTTGTGTAGCACACCTTACAGGCTTACACTAATCCTACTTTGTGGTATAAATACCAAATGCATACGTTACATCTATGAAGAGACATGTTTATTGTACATTCAGAATCTTCAATGTTGCTGCAAAGCGGCATCAGGTGCTGTACAGGTCTAGGAAGGAAATATTATGCTTTGCCATGCTAAATTTGCCAGTGATGCTGCAGTATATTCTAGAGCCTCCAGGGTATCTTCTATTCATTCCAAACTGAATAAAAAACCCTACCAACATTATCCCCGGAGTTAGCACTTTGTCCTTTTCTCAAGATAAACCTTGAAGAAGAAATTTGCCATGAACCTTAGAAAAAAATTGTCTTCACTTTTATACTTAATTTTGTCCGCTACAAGGAAATGATGAAACCATCAAACTGCCTATAAATATAGACATATGGCATCAGGTATTTTGATGCACACCACTTGACTTGCCTGGATAGATTTAATGGATGGTAAAACTTTATTCCTTTAAAAATTATGCTCCAAAAGATCTGATAAGGAAGAACTTTTTTTATACTTAGTGGCCAACATCTTCTCAAATTTTTTTTGTGCATTGAGTTGAAATGCCGCCTTCTCCTCCTTTTGCAGCAACCTTGCATTGTTTTGTGGTGATGGCGACAATAATGGAAGGCACCTCCTCACCCTCAATTCCTTTATTGTACGATTACCCTTTGAGCTCTGCAGCCACCGCCTCCATTTTCTTTGGTTGCCATGAGCCTTAGAAAAAAACTGTCTTCACTTTTATACTTTGTTTGTCCACTACAAAGAAATAATGAAACAATCAACTGCCTAGAAATATTGACATACGGCATGAGATATTTTGATGCACCGCCCACTCGACTTGCATGGATAGATTTAATCTACAGTAAAACTTTATTCCTTTAAAAATTTATGCTCCAAAAGATCTGACCCCCTAAGGAAGAACTTTTCTATACTTAGTGGCCAACATCTTCCCAATTTTTTTTCGTGCATTGAGTTGAAATGCCACCTTCTCCTCCTTTTGCAGCAACCTTGCATTGTTTGTGGTGATGGTGGCAATAGTAGAAGGTGCCTCCTGATCCTGAAGTCCTTTATTGTACATTACCCTTTGAGCTCCGCAGCCACCACCTCCATCTTTTCTAGGTGCTTTCTCACCAAGGCATTGCATTCATCCATTTCATTGATTGTTTGGGCTATTTGTATGTGTTGTTCTTTATATTTCCCCCCCCATATCGATTAGTTATTGTTGCTTTGCTCCTGTGGGGTCCTTCTTAATGTCATATGAAGGTGATGCGCTAGTTAGTTCCTTCTCCAAAGCATCCAGCACTTTCTTATCCTCCTATGTAGCCATTGGCCATTCAATTGTATAGGCAAAGTATGTCGCAATGTCTCTAGTGGCCTCCTTCAATTTCTTCACTTGTGATTCCAAATTCTCCCTTCGTTCTTTGTTCCCTTTCTCCAATAACGCTATGTTGGTGGATTTAAAATCTTCTACCGCTCGATCCTTGATTTATTGTTCTCTTTCTATCATTGGTATTGTGTGATTGAAGAAGTTTTGAATTGTCCTCCTCTAGTTGCTTCTCTATTGTCCAAGTCTTACTTGGTTCATATTGTGGCCGTGCTGCAATGATTAAACTGATCACCTCTCTCCATTGCATCTTCCAATTGGATGCATCACTGCATCCAATCCTTCCTTGTGCTGTCATGCAAAATATCTCCAAGTTTGGGTCTTTTTGTATGGGCATTAATTTCTCCAAGTGTACTGCGTCGCTCCTTTGTTTGTTTATTGTACTATGCCTTGACCTAATGTTACATGTGTTGATTTTCTCTCAGCAAGGAGCCCCCTTATCCTTGACAAGGAGCCTCTTGATGTATCGTCTTTAGGGCTGCCAACCGTATTGTTACTTCCTCCTGGGCATTCAAGTGTTGATATATGATTTCTTCTGTAAAAGGATGTGTTCCTTTGATTGTGAAGTCATGCTTGATATAGATTGTATCTTCTTTGCATTTGAAGATCTTTGACTGAGCCAGGATATGCTTGGACTCTTTTATTTCTTTCATTTTTGCACCTGAGTTTAATCTGATTTCGGAATGAATTGTGGATTTACCCGTCTATATGACTCATCCTTGGATCAGTGGCATTGATCCAAGAGATGTTTTAAGTTTATTCGGGAAGGTATATCTGTTGGTTCTTTTACTGAACGATTCTATTTGTTAGACCTAGACTGGTTCTATTAAGGTTAATAACCTAAACCTAAACTATAATCTAACCTAGCCCTAAACTATAAGCTAAATGTTCTAAGGTTAGTGACCTAGCGCTAAGGAGGTTAGACTAAGTATCACCTTAAAGTCTAACCTATGTTTCTAACCTAACTAATGATCATGGATGAAAGGGACCTATGAAGGGGTGCGAGCCATGGGCGGTAGTTTCTATGGCATTAAATGAGATGGATAAGTATGAAGGACGAGGGATTTGGTGGAAGTTTCAAACGGCTAGTGAAATCCGACGTGGCAGAGTCGCCAAATCTGGAAATGGTCTTTGGTTTGTTTTTGTCCATCGCCAACTATGGCGGTCGGTGGCAATGGAGATTGAGCGGGAACTTCGGAGTTAATGCAATTAAGGAACTCGATTTCTGAGCACGGATCGCTCGGGAAGGCATGCAAAATGGAAAACTGGTTGTTTGTTTGGTTTTCCATGTGCTCCGGTTTTCTCTCTGTTTGATCACTGGTTCTTCGAACCAGTCTACTTGGTGTTGCATGGCAACTATGAGAATAACTAGCTCTTTTCTCTGTCGAGGAAAGTTTATAAGGCATGGAAATAACAAATTATTGTTGTTGAATCTAACGTGGAAAAAGAGGAGAAGGCTCGAGCTCTTTCAGAGGTCTTCTTCGGATTTTTAAGCGACATTACAGGCATGTTAGGCCCTAACTTTTAAAAATCTTGCTTTCCTTCAAATGATTTCATTAGAACAACTCTGTTCAGATGATTTTTTGGTCCAGTTGGTTTTTATGGTAGCATTGTATGAATTAGTTTGTTGTATCTTCATGCTGGTTCGATTATTCAGTCGAACCCTTGCTGGGTGTACATTTTGTTTCGTATGGTTGAATTATCTTGCTGTGTTTTGCATTTCGGTTAGATTTCGTAGAAATGCTTGCAAGGATAATGTACGAATTCGACTCTGTTGGAGTCCATAAAAATGCTTTCTTGCTTGGTATAGACTTTTGTTGAAGCCTTGCTGTTAACACTGTGGAGATTGATACAGTTGGAATTCTTGGAAATAGATAGTATCTTTCTACTTCAGTAGAAGTTTATTTGTGAATACTAAATGGGTACGACTCCTTTTGAGTCCTTGAAAAGTAACATACGTTTCTACTTCTGTAGGAGTTCAGTCGTGAATTCTGTATGTTATTGATATAGTTGGATTTCTTGAATTTAATATGTATCTTGTATCTTTCTACTTCAGTAGAAGTTTATTTGTGAATACTACATGGGTTCGACTCCTTTTGAATCCTTGAAGCGTATATTATGTTTTTCTCTTCTGTTTAAAGCTCAGTTGTGAATACTGTGGTTATTGACTCAGTTGGAGTCCTGGATATGTAACCAGTGTTTCGACTTCTGTATAAGCTTGGTTGCGAATACTTATTGATATTGGCTCTGTTGGAGTCCTTAATATGTATCTTGTATTTAGACTTCTGTAGAAGTTTAGTTGTGAAGACTATTGGTGTTGAATTAGTTGGAAACCTTGAATGTTTTCGTATGAATTCGACCACTGATCTAGTCCACGCTGTGTTTACTTTTAAAACTCGACTCTGTATGAGTCCTTGCTGTATTCGTATTATCTCGGCTTGGATGAAACTTTGTTGAAAATAATGATATGATGATGACTTTTATGAAGATCTTGTTGAGTTATTATTTTTGATTTCGGCTTCTGATTTAAGATCTTGCTGTATAATCGTAGGGATTTGCTTTGTTGAAGGAAGCTGTGCATATTGTGTTTCAACTCTGCGTGAATGTCACTGTATTTCATATGGAAACGTTAATTGTTTTAATGTGATCTTGTTTCAAGTTTGACTGAAACAAAGAGCTCTTAGCTGTGCCATGACAGGCGATGGCGTTGGATATTTTGCATGTTGTTGAATAATATGGAAAGATTTGTTGAGCCTTTTTGGGGTCAGATATTTTATTATTGCTTGTCGCGTGAACTCTTGTATTGCTTAATAATCTACAGGTGAATTTTATATTGGAATTCTGGTGAAGCTGTAGTATCTTCTTGTGGCCTCGGCTGATTTAGTCATATGCGTATAGTGTAAATGCATTACTCTTGAGAGGACGGTACAGTCATGAACATGATTGGAATGGAATATGAATGTCTCTATTTCTTTCTCCTCTGCTGTTAAGTTATGTTGATATCTATAACTGTATGAATAATAAGTTATTCTCTCCTTGTCTAGAAACTATGAATGTTTTCTTCTCTTGTATCCTTATGTGATCTCTACGGTAAGGGTAAAACAAGAATAGACAGTAGTACTGTATGGAGAGCCTGGCATAAATTGTGTGTTGCTGTATAAGTGGCTATGCTTGCCTGTACCATTAACATAGTGTATGATTGAAAAGGAATTATGTCAGTGAGCTTGCTGGTTATTTTAAACTGCCTTGTGAACTTGGTTGAATCATACTTGTTGAAATACGAGTTGATAGTATATTCTTTTTAGAATGGAATAAATTGATGGATTGATGTTGTCTTGGAGATACAGATGGATGGATGTTTTGGAATTATTTTGTTCTTCTTAGTCTCTAAAATGTACGTTGAGTCATCTAAAAATATTTAGGACTAATTGACAGCTATAATAGAGGTTATGCATTATAGTCATGTTAAAATTGTAGAAAGATATTTAGCCTGATTTCATTTAAACAGGTTGTTCAATGAGAGCAATTGGTGGATTGCATTTGTTTTAAGAATTAGTGCTTATCATGCTCAGTTCACCGAACTGACCCGTGTTGACAATTTTTGCAGATGATTGCCGTAAGTGGTAAAGGCACGCAGATCTGATATGATGTTCAGATTGTTTAATTTGGTTTTATGATGAATTACAGCTTGATTCTCTAAATGTACTACTTGAAGAAAGATGTTCTTTTGCTGTTGAGTATTGTATCAAATATGCTGAATGCATAAAATGTATTTGATTAGCTTTGAAATGAATAAACTGAGGTATTTGTTACTTATGTGTTTGCATTCGTATCTGGATGGTTTGATCTTCTTCGGTTCGAATGATTTTAAGACCATTGTTATTATTGTATAACTTGGAGACGTTTGTGATTATCTAAGTAAGCGTTGCAAGGTTATGTGACTGAATACTTATGATTGTTTAGTAGTTCTATTACGATCTAATTAAAGCTAATTGTAATTTAGATCACTGATTTTTGAGAAGCTAAGGTTAAAATAAACCCTTTCAGGAAGCTGAACGGGAAGAGTAATCTGTTACTCTCTAACCTTGATCTAAGTCAAGACAACGTACTGAATGTTTTTAAAATCACTATATCTTAACACTAATAAGTAAGATATATTTCAGTTTTAAAGATCTGGAATAAACCCAAAAAGGGATAAGTTTGCAATCTTATGAGAAGACTTGGGGTTACTACCCAATTTCGTAGATCAGGATTATTGTGAAACAATGATCTCCTTGTTGAGACCTCAATCTTATTAAACTTCTCTTTGTGGAATGGGTCTTAATACGAAAGGCAATTTTAAGATGAGGAACCCAGGGGTTGGGAAAAGACTACCCTAAAAAGGAGTGTCTTGGAGTATAATTTAAACTCCACGTAAGTAACACCTTAAAGTTTAGTAGATCTTATCGAGGCGGATTTGAAGGTTGATGGCACAAGTCGATTGCAGGGTTGTACCTTCGAGAAGATTAGGATCTTCTCGAAGATACAACAATGCAGGTGACTTATGGCGACACCCTTTGCATTGATCGTCAAGATTTACTCCTTAAACTCGAACAAGTTTTGACTTCGGGACTGGTTACCGACATGGTCATGTTATGAGGCTGCCCCTGGAGACTCGGGGTACCTTGACACACAGGGTTAACTAGGGTTGACCCAGTATGTCAGAGTATCCCTAGTTCTCAAGAGCATCCTTATAACGTTGCCATATTATTAATCCGTTTCTGAGTGAATAACTTGGGGCAGGAGAGACTGACAGAAGTCAGTATAAGACATTCTACATAACAAAGGAATGGGGTGATGGACGTATTCCAGATTGACGAGTATGCCGTCAAGGAATACGAGACATAAGCATTATGTTTCAAATCTTTGGCCAAAGTATCGCAAGCTGCTGATTGCGTAGTCCTATGTCACCTAGTCTAAGGGACGAGATGCCGATGAATAATGGTAACAATTATTCAGATAGGTTCCTTGGACAGAGCATTCTGAATCCCAGATTAGGGAAGAGAACCGTAAGAGTGATGTGTTAAAATAAAAATGCCAACTCTTGATACTCATGAATAGATCGGTAGATTACCGAGTCATGGAATGAATAGATCGGAGGTACTCCGAGTCATTACAGCTGCATATGGTTATCTGTTATAAGAATGGTTGTTTTGATTTGTGAGTTCTAAATTATGTATTTAGAACCAGGAAGCATTTATCAAAAAAAAAAAAAAATTACTTGTTCTAATGTATAAAAATGAGGATGTTACACTGCGCCAATTTTCTATCCTACCCGGCCTTTTTATCTTGTTCCATGTTCTTGTCTCGTTCTTCCTCGTTTCTCCAGTCTATCTGCTTAGCAACAACTTCCTTCTTTCTTTACTCTTCTGTGGTAGTGTATATTGATCTTGCGGTATCACTTGTCTTTGTTCTCCCCTCCTTTCTTTGTTTCTGTTCCTATATGTGTTTCATTGGTGTGGCTACATCCCTTTTCTTTTGTTCTAACTCAGTGTCTCAAGATCCTTTCTTTTCTGCTATTCTTCCAATTTCTTCTTTTTATCTTCCTTTGTCTTGACCTTTTCTTGTGGCCCTGCCTCTGCATCCTTATTTTGTTCCATGGCAGCCACTTCAACTGCAATTGCCTTTTCTCCCTTTTCTCCTTTACTTTTTCTAGCTGTTTTTGAGCCAACAATGTAGCCATTGCAGTGTCCTGCTGATTCTTCATATTTTGTGCTTCGAGTTAATTTTTTTGTTCTTCCCTTTACTTTTTAGCCTTCAACTCTTTTTGTTTATTTCTTCCAGTGCTTTTTCTTCTGCACTTTTCCTGATGAAAGCATTTGTCCAATGTTTGCTCTGTAACTCTTCTTCTTGTAGCTTCCTCAGTTTCTCTACCTCTTATGGGGTTAGTTTTGTCTCCGTGGCTATTTTATTCAGTTTGTCCTCGTGTCAATCTTGCGGCTTCTTTGATTTTCCTTTGTCTTTGTAATTTCCATGATTCTATCTTGGACGCCTTGTTATACTGCGTCAATTATATCTTTGTATGTGAATGACCCTACCTCTATGTAGTCCATTATTGCTTTTACTATCTTTTACTCGCCTGTTGTACTTACCGTTTTGTACTTTCTTCCCATTTTGGAGACTAGCCCTTTTTGTTTACATTGTGCAACTAAGAATTATATGTCCTTTATGCGCTTAGGTGAGTTCTCTGACTATCCAGATTCTTTAAGCCCTTCCTCATCTTCCCCTTGAATTTGTTCTTCCTCCTCTTCTTATTTAATAAAGTCTCCATTTTGTGAACCTTTTGTTTTTTTTCTGCTTTGCCCTTTTTTACGTTTCACGTTTTTTTTCTTTATGCGAGTCCTTTGTTTCTTTGTCTAGCTCAACTTTGGTATTAGCACAACAATCTCTCCTATTATTTGTTCCTCTGTGATTGGGATCTTCGTTACCAGACACGAGTCTTCTCTTTTCCTTTTTGCTTTCTCTTTTATTTTTTATGGGTGTGTTCCCAAGGTGTCCATTTATTTTGCATTAGTGTTTCCCCTGTAACCAAGGACTGGACATCAAATATTTGTGTTTCATTTCCTTTTGTGCCGTTTGCCAAACTTATATTCTTTTGGTGCTTTGACCTCCTCAAGTTGGTCTGTGTTTGCTCTACCGTATCATCTTCCATTATATCTATTGGGCTACCAATCTCTATGACCACTGGTGAAGTTTTGCTTGGTTCTCCTTGTACGAGTATCACTCATTCTATATTTGATGACCCCGCTTGTTCTCCTTGTGTCTTCCATGTGGTAGAAAATCGTCCATTTTTGGTGGTGTGCATTGTGTTGCGTCCATTGGTAGCATGCTTATCCCAGAAACCAAATTATCTATTTATTCATTTGTGACAATACGAAAGTGGGGCATTTTTTATAGTTTGCGGTACAAAGTGGCGAGCATAGATGAAATTTATGTCAATGCGAAACGTTATCTTGTTCTAATCTTTGTCCACCACTAATTTTGATATCTTTGCTCTTTTTGCCATCATCTTCCCTGTTCTTTTCCCCATACTCCTACACCATATATTTGTTCTAACACTGAAAAAGAATCCATGCGTGCCTTCACGTACTCTCCTATTGTCTTATTTTCTGCCCATGTTAGTTCATTCTTTTCTGGAAGGGTCCTTGAAAAATACATAACGAGAATGATTAGGAGAGAGTGGTTGGAGAACATGTGACAGGTTGACTACATAGCAATGTTGTATTTGTAACATGTAGTCACCCTGTCACAAGCTACTTGGATGCTCTTGGTGGTTGTAAGTCTTATATATTTGTGTGGTATACTTCTAGGTAATTGCTTTGGTTGTGTATCTCATCTGTGTATGTTGGATTCGCTAAAATTGAAATTGCCCATTTGTTTATTATTGTGCCCATCAATCTGGTCAATTTTGTTGATTATACATTCCCCTTCTTTTCCCATTTGTGTAAACTATATCCTTCATTTCATCAAACCTGTAACTCTCTCCAGTACCACCAGTATGATTTGATATGCTTGATGTAGTAGTAAAAGCCCATCATGTAATTGACTCAATAGAATCCAAATTGTCTTGTCTGCATGCTGAAAGAAAGGAAATCAGCACAAGATGTATAGTTTCTTTTGTGGTATAATCTATGCATTTTGTTTCCACTCCATTTACTGTGTCTGGGCATTCATTTCCATCATTTGCATCCTATCCTCCATTTTTGTGTGCTTGATCTCCATGAGCTTTGAGTGAATACATTTCTGGGTATCTTCGTAATGTGCTACTTTGAATGATTTAGCTGAAAATAATCTAACAGTTCCGGAAGAAAAGATTTCAATGCTTTACTTCGTAAAATTCGCTTCTTAAGCTCTGTATCTGCTACCATTGTTGGTGCTTCCATTTTTGCTCTTGATTTTGAATTGTTTCACTTCTTAAATTCTCAATTTCCTACTTCTCATACTAAGATGCACTTTTCTTCTTTTTAGCTCTTGTTTCTCACTTCACAGTTTTTGTGAATCTGGTTTGGGTGTCTTGTCTACTACTTTTAGGCCTTTTTCCCTATTTCCTGACTGGATTAAACTGTCGTTAATCTGCATTTATTAATTTTCCTACTGTTTTTACTTTTTACCTTTTCTCAGCCTTTGCATCGTCTTCCTTTTACTTAGTTGTTTACTTCTCCTCAATCAATGTGTTATCTGCTATCTGCCTCCAATTTTGAATGCTTGATTGAATTATATTTCCTTCTACCTCCCACTTGTTAACATTTGTATTTATTACTATTTAGGAAAGCGCCCTTTTGATTTTTCACCTTCCTACATTGCCAAACCGCCAAATTGCCGGTTTCCAATTGGTGACACGTTATTTTATGTTTTTCATTTTCTTCCTATTTACATTTGTTCTCAATCTTTGGCTTTTCATATTTTCTATATTTTTAAAAAAATGGTTTTCTTGTTTTCTTGATTTTTAAACAAATTATTTTTGTTTTTCTTTTCTAAAATTGTTTTCGTTTTTTGTTTTTTTCCAAAACTGTTGTTATTGTTTTTCGGTATTTTTTCTCTGAAAATTGTCTTTTTGTATATGTATTTTTCTTTTTTTTCTTTTTTTCCAAACTATTTCTCTCTTAGTATTCAACAATGCATGCCTTCAAGCTCGCGCCATTTACAAACCCATTTCTCTGCACTCTTGCTAATGTCTTCAATTTGATTGATCGCGTTGGCAATATCCACACTACTGTGTATGATCCCAACCATCAATCTTTTAGTTTTCTTGGCTTTTTGTATTGTCTATTGTACAATTTTGCTTTATCTCCTTCCTTGATCTCTGTGTTTGCATTATCTATCATGCCATTCTTTTTGATCCGTAAAGTGACTGTAGACAGATAGAACAGATCCTATAACTAGTGATAATGAATGTCCTTTCCTTTAGAGAGTTCAAGTTTTGATATGAAAGTGCAATTTGAACATACAATCAGCAATCAAGGAGAACAAAGAGAGACAATTATCCTGGAGAAACCAAAATGGGAAAAACTCCAGTGGGTGAGCAATTGCTCCCCTTCCATTATGCAACTCTAAAAAAAATACAAGCTTACTGCCATTGGCCTTCATGAAAGAATCAGACCTTTCTTACTTGCATTTACTTGTTTACAACCCTCAGACTTGGATTCACCCAAAACCTCTTTTTTTCCTCCTCCTCTCTTTTCTCTCTTCTTTCTATCTTTTCTCTTGTCTTTTTATGCCATGGACGTGTCTCCGTACTTGTATTTATTGTTGCTCTGCCAAGGAAGGAAGGAGGAAGTGAAACAGACTGATTATGGAAGGTGAAACATTTGCAACCGTTCACCTTTATGTTTTTTTGTAGCTGTTGTGAAACTGCCGTTTTTCTGCTGCGTAACTGCTGCTTCTTCCTTCTTAAAACAAAACTCTCTAGCCTTGTCATTCGAAGCTTTCCGGATCACCTTCATACTCACTCAACTATTTTATGTTACAATTTACATGGGAGGGAGACTGTGTTACAAGTTAATATTGAGAATTACATAAATTCGGCACTTCCAGATCCATTTTTGGATCACTTTTTGCCTTCTTTTCTCCTCCATTTGGTTCTATGTGGCAATAAAACCTATCTCATCTAATTTCTCCAATTCAATTAACCTCCAGGCCCTAATTTTTTCTCGTTCATCTGGAATGCCATGGACATTCTTAAACTTGGTAATATGAATTCCATTGGTACTGCGGCTTCAAACCCATATATTACTCCTAAGGGACAATGTTTAGTTAGTCTCTTGTACATTGTGCGGTATGCCAAGAGTCCCGTAGGTATTGTAAGGTTCCACTCCGTGGTGTCCAAATCACAAATCTTTGTCAAAACTTTTTCGAAAACCTTATTGAATGCTTCTATAGTTCCATTTGCTCGAGGATGGTGTGTTGTACTCTTATTGTGGTTTATGAGAAAATGCTTTAACAACTCCTCTATTGTTTCATTTACAAATACTTTTCTTCGTCACTTGCAATACTAATCGCACATCTAAACCGCATTATTATGTTTTCACAGTTGAATTTTGCTACTGTCTTTGTGGTACAATTCTTTGTTGGTAATAGCTTTTCCCATCTTGTTAAGTACTCTGTGCCAATTATGATGAATCCTGCTTACGTTCTTCCTTCCATAGACTTGGTTGGCCTATGAAACCTACCACCCATTTATGGAACAATGCCAATGTTAGAAGTGGTCTTAGCGGCATCTCATTACGTGTGTTAGGATTTACTACTATTTTACATACATCACATGCTCTTGCATATAAATGGACATCTTTAAACATTGTTGCCCACTATAAACTTGCCAACAATATCTTTCGTGTTGTGGCGTCACCTGTGTTGTCTTCCCGCAACTCCATCACGTGCCTCTTTCGAAATGCTCTCTTTCATTCCACAGCGTATTTCATCTTTTCCCTTTTGTACAATGCTCCTTCAACTAGTGTAAACAGGAACACTTGAATTAACAATCTCTTTTTGACTTGTTTATTGTATCTTTTCGGAAAATCTCCTGTCACCAAGAATTTTGTTTTTTTCTCCATTTCTTTGGGTATTGCCTCTACCTTAAATAAGTGTGCTCTAGGAAACTCGTCATCAATTGGCCTCTTGTCTTCTCCATTCTCAAATCGTGATAGTCTGTTCCATTGTTTAACTTGCCGGGTTTTACTGCAATTGAAATTTCAAACTCTTGGAATAACATCAACCATCTGCAAATTCTTCCTTGAATCACTGGTTTGTTTATCAACTACTTCTGTGACTCCTGTTCCATGTAGAACATGAATGGAGTAGCTAACAAGTGGTGGCTATATTTTTATAGCACATATATCACAACTAGTGCCTCTCGTTCTTTTGTGGTATAGTTTGTCTTTGCCTTCACTATTTTTTGACTTGCAAATGAAATGGGGTGATCCATATGTCCCCTTGATTGTGCTAACACCCCTCTTATTGCTATCCTCGGGGCACAGATCTAGAAAGATTAAGATAGGTGCATTTGTTATTTTTGTTTTTTAAATCTCAAAAGCATCTTGATACACCTTTGTCCACTCCAACGTTAATTGTTCTTTTTTTAACAACTCTTTTGTTGGCACACTTATGACTGTGTAATTTCTGATGAATTTCCAGTGGTATCTTGTGTAAAATGGTAAAGTCCTCACATCTTTTTGTATTTGGACGTTTTCAGCGAATCCACGAACAATCCTTCTTCACATTCATGTGTCCCAACAATGTCCCAAACAGTCATAACGAAATATTTTTTCAAATGGAATGATATTTGCAACTTTCTACATGTCTTGAACATCAATCTCAGTTCATGCATGTGATCTCTACGTATCCTATAAACTGTCCAGTCATCTAGGTGTACCTCTAAAAAATCACGAATGCAATCATGAAAGACATTGACCATTATTCTACTAAATATTGCTGGTGCATTTTTTAGTGTGAAAAGCATGACTGTGTACATAAAAGAAACCCACTCTATGGTGAACGTAGTCTTGGGTCTATCTTCTTGCACGAAAGCTATCTCACGATATATGGAGAAACTATCAAGTAAGAGTATATATATTGTCCCACAACATTTTCCATACCTTATTTAGGGAAGGGCATTAGAAATGAGTCATGTTCACACTGTTCAACTCTCGAAAATCTACACAAATTTTTATTTCTCCCGACTTTTTATTCTAGATTACCATGTTGCTGATCCAGTTCGCATCATCCATCGTTGAATTCTTCCGCCTTTTAACATTTTGTCTAGCTCATTCTTTACTTGCATCTTTACATTTGGCTTCAATTTATATGGTCTCTTCCAAATTGGTTTTGCATCTTCTTTTATCTATATTTTCATTACTCCTAATTCCTCTTTTATTCTGCGTAGTTACCTAAAGCTTTTTGGAAACAGATGGTCGTATTCTTTCAAAAGTTCTACTGCTTAGTAAACTTCCACTTCCTCCCAATATCCTCCTAGCTTGGCCAATTTTGCTTCCTGTTTTGTGGCACTATTCTCTTCTCTATTTTTGAGTGGCTGGCAGAAATATTTGATTCGTCTTCCTTTGTTTTCTGTGAGCTCTTTTTCTCGTTCCTCAACACTGAATTTTATTTTTTTGCGGGTTGATCTCTTCTTCTGGTTTTGTTGGTTGCTTTCTATGTTACAACACTGCAGTGTTACTTTTTCTCATTGGATGAATCCAATTGGTTCCCAGTCCTTTGTACATGCAATTTTATAATCTTCGGTGCCCAATCTATAAAAAATTTCTGCCACTTCTTGTGCTAGCATTAGTATAAATGATCTAATCTTCCTCAATGTTCTACATACCTTTTTATCAGGGTGTAGTATCATAAATTTGGACCAATGGCATTTGGCAATTAATCTCAGCCCCTCTCTCATTGTGCACTTAAATGACTAGTTCCTACGTGCATCTTGCTCAATTTAGCACTCCTGGTCACTAGGTCACACTTGTACTTATCATTGACTAGTCAAAAACCCAAATTTTGAATATAGATCACATCATTGGGACATTTGACCACCTTCTTTACTTGACAGAATTCAATTTGCATCTTATCAGGACTAAGTTGTTCATGATGGGCAAATCCGTTTGGATAGATTTGTCCTAAGCCGAGGATTTGTCCTCCATTGTCTTAACAATCACTTTTTTTAAATTCACAAGTTAGCCCAATTGGCGTAGTGTTAATTGAGTGGGAAAACCTTTCGCAACGATCACCTATAAAAGTGCATCTAGCCCACCCATTGAGAGCACTTCTAATCTCAC
This sequence comes from Taxus chinensis, assembly GCA_019776745.2. Lineage (NCBI taxonomy): Eukaryota > Viridiplantae > Streptophyta > Pinopsida > Cupressales > Taxaceae > Taxus > Taxus chinensis. The sequence continues at coordinate 760,805,803 of CM034153.1, forward strand.
ATCGTTGGGACTACCTAGGAGATCACAACGAAGTATCCAATTGCTCAATCACTCTCTCAAGCACACCAACCAACACTAAGTCTACATACATCCCGCACGGATGCCCTAGGCCAATTTGTAAGGCCATCTCCTACACCAAAGAGCATTGCCAAGTGTTAAAGGTCCTATTGGGGTCTTCATTACCAAAACACATTGCTATTACATATCTTGCACATATTCATCAGGTGGGGAACTATGAGTAATTGATGCCTTGTCAGAGTATTGGTACTTAGGTGTTATAGAGGCAACTCAATCCAATTAGACTAACCCCTTTTTAGGTCTTCAAAGAAAAGAGCTAGGGTTTTAAAGAAGGAGAATCCCTAAGCCACTATACAATCACGACCGTGAAATTATTGAACACATGAGGTGAAGCTACAAACACAAAAGATCATAGTGCTAAAGGTGAGATTTAGTCAAACCCCGCATAGGACAAAGTCGTCCATGGATTACAAATCTGTTAGGGCTGATTTGTCCTATACAGTCAACTTTGTCCTCCTCTCAGTTTCAAACTCCCAAAATTTTTAGGACAGCTCAATGACACTTTGCGTAGGCTTCCTGCAAACTTTCAAATCATTGTACTTCGTATCAACCAGTAAATCGGTGCAATCTCTTCTAATCCTAATCTACACTTCCTTTATCTAGCTTTCAAGGCCTTGAATGAGATCATATAACAATACATGAATTTGGGATATGTGATTATAATATTTATTTTATTTATGATTCTAGATCATATTCACATAGTAATTAATTGAAATTAGATTAAAACCTAATTTCGATATTACATAGGGTACCATAAATGAAATGTGTGACAAAAGTTCTTCTAATGCTCCCAATTCTTTGTTCCAATGTGCTTAAGATAATGGTTCCAAAGTCCTGTAAAAGTATTGTGTTCATAGTTGTGGGGATGTTTCTCCGATCTTATGCCAACAAGCCTCACAATTATCAATGTATTATTGGGCTATATGTTCTTGTGTACTGCATTATTTCTTTTAACCATACCTCCTTTTTGGAAAACCTTGTTTTGAACAATATCTCAAAAACTTTCCATCAATTATTGTCATCCTTATGGGTTCCCTGCCATCTCGTGGCATTGATGGTCAAAGGTCATCTAGCGCTTCCATCTGCGCATTCTCATTTGGGAATACTTTCTTCATTTGTTTGATATATTTATCGGCATCTCCTATGCCACTAAACTTCATTAATGTTTTATGTGAGGCACCTTTGCCCAACCGAAATACCTTTCGCATTTTCCTTTGCGGTATTGCACTTTCTTCTACGGTATCTTTTCCATGCTTCCTCTTTGTTCTTTTCATATGTAGAAGTGTTTGCACTCTTGTTTCTGGTGTCCCGTAAAGCCACACTTCTATATCCTCATCCATGTCTGATTCCATTTCTTCGCTTTCTAGTCCTATCTCACCTTCCTCATTTGGTTCGAAGTTGCGGTTGAATACATGGACTTTCCCCACCTCGTAAATACCCTATAGCTCATCATAATCATTTTCCTTTGTCAATTGTCTTCTTTCTTGTCCAACACCCCATCCACCTTGATAACTTCCGTGGTAACCTCTGCGGTATCCTCCTCCATTATAATCATTTCTTCTATATCCTGCACAGTATCCACCACCATTATTTGCTTTAAATCCTCTCTGATTCTTTTGAAATCCCCCTAGATTTGGGTATCCTCCTTGAATTTGGAATCCTCGTGGATTTTTTGATATCCACCTCCATGGTTTCCTTGATAACCATTATAGTATTGTACTAGTAGTCCTTGGGAAGCGTATTATTATCGGGGTGGCAGCATCCGGTAAGTGTTTTATGTTTGAAATGTTTGTGTTAGAGTTGGTATATTTGTCCTTGGTACAATCAGGGTATCTGTTTCGCTGCTGCAATAGCTCTAGCGCGCATTTCCTTCAATTCTTTCATGGCGTCAACTTCAGGACATGCATGATAGCAATGGTTAAAAGGTCCACATGTAGTGCAATACATCAATTGTTTTGTTGGTGGCGTCATTTCCAGTAGTGGGCACATTTTGATTGTGCTGATCCCATAACGTTCATTCTCCGCACCACAAACTTTCCTTAAAAATTGGTTGTTGTGCTGGTAGTGTCATTCCTTCCCAATTGGTTCTCACCGTAGCAGCTCGTCTCGGTCCATCCACATGTGGGCATTCTGTCTTAGTGTGCCCTTCCTCCTGACATATGGTACACCATTTTTTCCGCCTTGTAAACTTTGGCAGTGAAATTGTTCATATATCAGACTTCTTTTGAATTCCCCATCTTAGCCGCAATTGTACCATTTCAGCCGCAATTGTGCTAACTTATCCTGCAACTTCTCTAACTCTCTTTTGACTACCACTTCTTCTCTTCTCCAAGGCTGTGCCTCTAGCTATGATGCCATTTCTATTGCTTTTGCGAATTTCTTGAATTCCTTTCCATCTATGGATGCTCTTAAGCATGGTAATAATTCTGAAACAAACCACTCTATTTGTTGTTTTTCATTGAATGGTTCATCTAAGGTCTCCTCTACATTTTTAAACCTTTGATCAAAATCCTTCACCATTTCTCCTTCTTTATTAAATCCCAATGCTTTCTTATGCCCTTAGTTGGATATCTAGAAAATACAAATCATTTCGAATTCTTTTGTCACCTTGTCCTACTTTTTGGCAAATGTTGGGCTTATCTTCATATACTAATTTAGTGTCTCATCTCCTAACATCCTTCAAATTCATATAGTTTCACTTGGTTCGTGATATTATGGCTTGTCTAGTATGAATTCTATACAAACAAGTGTTCCTCAACATCCTTGGTGTCTTTTCCAAACAATGGAAGCTTCATTCTTCGTGCCATTGTGTTCTGTCCTTTCCTTATGGGTACCTTGCTTGATATACTTATGCATTTTTCTATGGTGTCTTCTACTTCCTTTCTTTGCTTACTTTCTCTTCCTTGCTATCTTGTTTAGTCTCACTATTGTCTTCTCTTATCTCTCTTCAATTCTCTCTCAAAGTAACTCTTTCCTAATATCTCACTAAAATACATTATAATTCCTTCTCTTCTCTTGCTTTCTTGTTAATGCCTTTTATAACAATTCCTCAATTCTTCTCTTATGTATATCTCTCCTTCACACAGTGTCTATCTAGATTTGTGAAATGACACAAGAGATGGCGATTGGTCTAAGGGGGTTCATCTCCTTAAACGGTCTCTTTTGGTTGGGTGAGTGAGGCGCAATTTCCTATCTCCTCATTACTCTCTTCATTAATTTCATTTTCTTCCTTGTTATCTTCTTCACTAACTACTCGTTCTTCATAATCATCCTCCTAATTCTCTATCATGTACAATTATCTTCATTTTCTTTTCTATTTTCTTCTCTATCTTCTTCCATTTCTATCATTTTTCATTTTTCTCTTTCTATTTCATGCATTTCCACTCTTTGCATTGATCTCTCTAATTCATCTACTTCTATTTTACTTTCTTCATCATTATTGCCTATCCTCTCTTTCATTTGTTCTTCCGAATTCTCATTTTTTCGCATTGTCAACTTCTCTTTTCTCTGTTATCTACATTGTCTAGTTCATCTTTCTCCGTTAAATTTAATTTCCTTACTCCATGCACTTGTTCCCCTTGGTCATCGACTCCCAAGGTTCCCGGTACATTCTTCCTTGCTAAATAGATTCGTCATTCTACCTACTTCCATGTAATCCATCCAATATACTCTTATACACCACGTGCTTACTGCAACCATCGACTATCTATGAATAAATCTCCTACTATGTGCTCTTCTCTCTTCTTATCCTTCTGTGGAGGTTAGAGCAATTTGTTATGTTTTCATGTCATCCGATTGTACAGGTGTAGATTTTTTTCTTGCCATATGTCGATGCCTTGGTATCCCTTTTGCAAGGTCCGTGGGTCCCAGGTTCCCTAATTTGACGTCTGTGGGAATGGAACTAGATTAGACTTCCCTTAATCTCTAGTTTTTCAAACTCAATTGTTGCATTCTCTTTTCACTTTCTAATTGCTGCTTCTTTTCTTCACATTGTCTTCTCTTCCGCCAATATTTTCCTTTCATCTTCTAATTCCATCTTCAATCAATTGAACTACGTCTCTCCTTCCTTCTCACCTCCTCCTCTTCACATTACCAACTTTTCCACTAAACTATGCTTCTACTGTTAATTACTCGTCTCCTTAATCTCTACTTCTCTTAATCCAGCTTCCTTACTAGTCTCTATACTTTCCACTAACCTCTCCTCCTTTTAATCCTTTCTACCTTCTCACTAGTCTCTATTCATCTGAATCTTTTTCCTTTTCTCCTTTACTAAATTGCCCTTTCCACTAATCACATTCTTCTTTCTAATCTTTGTTTTCCTATGTAAAATTTTTGGTTTTCTTCATTTTTCTGCATTTTCCTCCCCCATTAAATTTCCCATACCAATTTTTTCTAAAAGTCACATCCTTTCAGATCCCATGCCCACCATCTCGTAGGTTCCTTGGCTCCTATGGGAACTGTCTACCACTTTTCACCAGCACCTTCTCCATGATGAGGATGCAGAGAAAGAGCAGAATGTCTGCTATAAATCATCCTTGTGCTCCATCTATGGATTCGGTTTTCTTGGCATCAAAACATATACAACCTTGTATTGCCCATGTAATAATTAATGAATCTAGTGTTGTTTCAAACCATTAGTCAACCGCTCTTGTCTATTGTATTTTCTCTTTACTCCATTGAATTGGCTTCTCTATCTGCACTCAAAAGCTTTCTATAGTGTTTGCTAGTCGTAGAATCCACGGCCAGAGAAGATTTGGAAATGTTGACCAAAATTCCTAGTCCTTGGCTCTAAAGAAATTCTTTTCCACTCATAAGTTTCTCTAGTTCTTCTTACTTCACGCTGAAAAACTTCCTTTCGTTTATCTTCCCATCAATTTTCAATTCTCTTATTTCTGGTTTCTAGAACAATAATGTAATTGTCCTTTGGACATAGTTAGCCAAGACTTAGGCAGCACCACCAAATGTTGACATAAACTAGATAATGGTTATTAATATATGCCATTTGAAGGGTTTGGGCTAGAGCTGATATTACACAGAGGAAGATAGATTAGTTATTGTATTACTCTAAATCAAAATGAAGTGGATACTATATTCCAACATACACACATAACACAGATATTTCCCTAAACTGTCTTCTCTCTATTCATATAAACTTATCGTATACATCGTAAGTCTTAAACCTATTTTATATCACCGTTACATATACTATTCTACATATATCATCTATCTCATTACACTTAGATATACCTTCACTATACTCTCCCCTCTCTATACAACACAGCTTGCACTAATCCTACTTAAGGGTATAAATACTGATTACATATGTTACATCTATGAAAAGACATGCCTTTTGTACAATCAGAGTCTTCAATGCTGCTGTGAAGCACCATCAGGAATCGCACAGGTCCAAGAAAGAAATACTCTGTTTTCCATTGCTAAATCTGCCAGTGATGCCGCCATACATTCTGGATCCTCTGCAGTATCTTCTATTCATTCCAACAGATGAAGAACCTTTCCAAGATTGCTCCTAAAAGGAACAAATATTGGCAAAGTTTGTATGTTCCTACCGGAGTGATTGTATTATATATAGTGGTAATTAAAAGCCATTTAGTTGCCTTTGTATTCTAGGTATGATGGGCAACTCCACCCTCATGAGTAAGTTGTGGGTAGAACATGAATACAAACTATGCTTCTGTTGTAACAGATTTATATTGTAGATATGGCCACACACATTTAATGCTGAAAGTCTAAGATATATCAGAGATTGAGAAAGTCATTATATAAAGGGAATTTCTTTGTACTATTTAGCATCCATTTTACATGAATAATAGAATATTTTGAGAAAGGTGGTTGGACAATAAACAATACTGGTGGTTTATGAAGCTTTGCTTTCCCTGCCAATTGTATAAGGAAAAAAAGTGGCTTGGATTAAATTTATTCTGGCAAGAATTTAAGGATTGCGATCTCCTTATGTGTTACTCTTTATGCGGATCAATCATCCTTTTGAATGTAGGTTGGGAAAGTGGGGTTTTATTCTTCTTAAATATATAATACAATCCTATATAGGAAGTGAAAATAGTAAAAGGAAAAAGCAACATGTTTGCTTATTTTTCAATTGTTGGCTGTTTTTTACCTATTAATCACAGCTAGCTGCACTTAATTACTGCAGGGAATACTTGCCAAAGGAGGGAGATTTGTTGAGGCTCCAGTCTCAGGCAGCAAGAAACCTGCTGAAGATGGCCAACTAATTATCCTGGCAGCTGGTGATAAGGTCAGATGAGGACTTGGAAAATTAGAATGCATAGAGTATTTTTCCAGTATTATTAAATTATGATTTAGCTTTTCATATATATCAAAGGCTAGTTAAGCGCAGTCTCCATCATCCTTCTTAATGATATCACATGTTACATAGCTTAAAACTTCTAATGGCTTCTTTCATCACATGCACTTCATACTAGCTGTACTTCCTATTGTACCCACTATTATATTCCTTGTTGAACATAGTGATATTAAATCTATTTTTTAGCTATTGACACTACTTAAAGCAGTGTTATGGAGGGATGTGTCCCATAGATATCAGTGATGTCCCGGACATTCGGGGGAGGGACTTGGAGGGAACATCCCCAAATTGTTTTTAATTATTAATTTTTTACTACTTTTACGTAAAAAATTTGTTATTTTCATCCTAAACATTGAACTTTAATCCTGAAAGTACCCTGAAAAACATTAAATACAGTTTAAGCCCCTAATTTTTATTGAATAGAATTAACATTAAACATCCTAGTATATATATTAACTCTATTCAATAAAAATTAGGGGCTTAAACTGTATTTACTGTTTTTTAGGATACTTTCAGGATTAAAGTTCAATGTTATATATATATATAGGCCTATAATTTTAAATGCCGTCCCACTCTCATCCCCAAAATCGGGGAACTTTTTTGCTGTCCCAGAAACCCTATCCTTGCGCCCCCCATCCCTGAGACAGGTAATTATGGCTTAAAGAGATACTTAAAAACTTTAGCTTATTGTATTATGCTTCCACTGTAACAAGTTCTCTAGATTTTTTCTGGGATTTGCGGCGTGAATGAAATTTTTGCACTTAGAATGGAAGGTTGCTTTTAAGTTATTCGTTCTCGGATTTGTAGTCATCAATACCTACACATGGGTGCTTTTGGAATCACTATGAAACTTGTGACTGCCTAATAGCATTGACAACTTTGGATTCCTTTTTAGTATTATGCCTTGACCTGGAATTTGAGATTTGCCCATCACAATAGCATAAAACTAAATAACAGCTAATGGTACTGATACGCTTTGTTAATTCAAAGAGTTTATCAGGGACCCTTTCCCATTCCACTGATATGTATAGTTACAATTGAACAGTAGGGTGGAACTGGAAAGTCGTTAAAAATGAGAATCTCTGGAAAAGGCATCAGCAATATTTAAGCAAAGAAGCTTGTTTTTTATTAGAAGGATGTGCTATATGATTCTGACATGAAAGGAAAGATTCAGTGAAGCACCCATTAATTGTTGTTAGGATAAACATAAAAAAATTCATACCAAAGCCCCGACATTACATGTAAATCTTATTGTTTGAGGAATAGGGGGAAGTGGTAAATGGTCTTCAGTTTATGGTGGCATGGAGAACAGATGAATGCCATTAAGCTGGTAACTCAGTAGTATCATTCACAGCTAATGCATATGACAGATCACAGGCCCCTGATTATGCATAAGCAGTATTAGCCAGTATGTCGGTTCACAAGACAGAAGGTAAGATTGAAAGCAGGATCAAGTCCTTGGATAAATATAGAACAATTATAATGGAATCATCACATTGATGGGAATCATATATGGAACATGAAAGGAGGACAAGTGTGGAAGACGAAACAAGCAGTAAGAGAATAAAGGTCTTACAAGGTAAATGAATACGGTAGAAAAGGGTGCGGGATAAAATAAATTCGGCATCTAGAAAGGCCAACCTAGTCCAATACAATATAACTGCTTAACAAGCTCATGTTATGGAATCAGCATTTTAATGTCTTATCATGAAGCATGTCAGGTATTATGCACGAATCTGCTATTATCTGAGGCACAAATTTGCTTGAATGTCAATTATGAGCTATGTAAATTGTTAGCAATAGAACTCTCGGTTATACTACCTCTGTCTGACTCGCTGATTTTCCTAGGTAGATACCTATTTCAAACGTCAACATGTAGGAGGGCTGGGGGATTTACCATCAATTCAGATTTTGGAGAGACTCCCCTCAGGTGGTATGCAAGTTCTTCCCCTCTCAAGCTCAAAAACATCAGAAAACTCCAACTAACTGCTTAGTTCATTGGTAACTGTCTTTCAGATCAAATTAGGTCTTTATCTTGCTTATTCTAGTGTGTTCACTCCCAACACTTCTCTCACTGTCAACCCCTGTCTATCCTTGAAACCAAGCACCCCTCCTAAGTGTTAGCATATGCAAAGAGAAGAAAGAATACAGAAGGCAAACTGCACTGCTGGAATGACACAGGCAGAGGTTTATTTATATGTGAAGAGGTGGTTGAACAGTTACAAACCGAACAACTACATAACTGTCTTTACATGTTATATAAAGTGTTATATTTTAACACCCCCTCTTAATGACTAAACTGGAAACAAGACAAAGTTTGTCCCGAAATTTTACAAATTTCCTAAAACCCATATGTTTAGTCATTACATCTACAGACTGTGCCATAAGTTGTACTTTAAAATCAGCAGTCCATGACTGTGTTGCAGTTGTCGAATGAAGAAGAACCGCAAAACAGAAATCTGGTCCCATGAACAAAGGATATGGCAAGTGGTCCACTGGTTCTCTGTTACGTGATTCATTGACCAGTGATGAATCACCAATGGCTGAGAGTGTCAGCCCCATCTCCAGAGTGCTGAAATCAGAACCTCGGAGAAGTGGATTGAAAACTTTGTTCCAGGCTTGTGTAGCCTGCTGGAGTCTGTACAAAGACTCAATCATCCTGCAATCGAAGTCACCTCGATCACGTCCTTGCACCGCCATGTAGTGCTCATCCAATTTGTTCAAGAAGAGAAATGTGACCATCTGTGCAGTAGGAGTTAGAACCAACTCCGCAATAGTAGGAGAAATAATCATCTTCGTCTCAACAGTGGTCTCCATCTCAACAGGAGAAATAACCATCTCCATCACAACAGTGGTAGGAGTGAGAACCAACTCCTCCGTCTTATCTATTTGCTCATCTATCCCCTTTTGTTGGGAAAGATTGTTCACAACACAATGAGCAAACTGGTCAGACTCTATTGTCCTTCGAGCAAGGACCTCTGAGTGAGTGGCTGGGCATGCTATCTCGCCATGCATTATTAGTGCATTTGGAATAGTGGAGTCTCCGTCCACAACAAATTGTTCTTCAAAATGAGGAAATCCATCCTCCCAAGGCATGTCCGCCTCCCGTACACCTAGTTATAGTGGATATTCCCTCCACAATAGGTGCATGTAGGTTGACTGTAACCAAGTCAACAGATTTGTGAGAAATGACTTCCTCCCAAGGCATTGCAGCCTCCTGCACTTTCTGAATGGTGGAGCTGTCCTCCACACGTGCATTCATGTTGATCGCAGCCGGATCAACAAGCTGATACTGACCACCTTCCCCAAATACCAAGAGCAATTATTCGTCTCTGTTTCACATCAGAGACAACACACTTATTCCACAGAAATCCACAGAAATATTGGAATTTTCAGTCAATTGACAAATAGATAGAAGATTCTTTTGTAAAGAAGGTACATATCTAACATTTCGTACCAACAATTTATGAGCATTATTCAATACAATGCATATATCTCCTATCCCTTCTACTGCAAGTGATTCTCCATCAGCTAGTACTACTGATTCAAAACATATATTTGCAGTAAATGAAACATACTAGTTCCTACGACATGAAAAGTGTGTAGATGCACCAGAGTCAATGATCCAGCAACTGGTACCACTGTCATTCGAGCATGATGTCGTAAGACAGTAAAGAGCATGCCCGTCATCCGAATCCCATTCTTCTACAACTGCTGCCACATTTTCCTCATTACATGGCTTTTTGTTCTGCTTCGAAAGATCATACATCCGTTTCCGGCAATCCTTCTTGAGGTGCCCAACCTTGTGACAGTAATAGCATGTGACCTGATACCGAGTGGAAGACTCACTAGATTGACGTTTCCACTTTCCCTTTGACTGAGTGACAAGAGCACTCTCTGAATGGTCACAATTAGATTTTGCTTGAAGTTGTTTCCGCCCCTTTTGCAACAGGTAGGAACTCACCTTGTCAAACGTGAGTGTTTGACTTTCAGCAATTAAATGGAGTGCCTCCACAAATGACTCATACGAAGAAGGTAAGCTGTTCAAAACCAGAGCCACCATATCATCGTCGTGATTGAAAGATCCCCAAACCCCTTTTTGTTTGAATACCTTTTTTTAAAAAAAATAACACTTAGGTGCAAAGCTGAACTGATAACATCAAGCAAATTCATGGAACAACATTCTCATACTGCATAAACAAATTAAATAAAGCAAAACCCTGCAAACCGGGTGAATTTATATAAAAGTGCCTAGGGTTTTAATGGTAGATTTCTTCATAAATAACGTAGCCATATATTCAATATTGATTTCTGATGATAAATGGTTAGGGTAAACACATACAGAAATCTGCAGAAGAAATGATAACAAGTATTGTCTAAATCCTCTGTAAATGATCAAACCCCAATCGATTTGATATATATTCGTGGCTGAAATATACAATAATAAGCTGACATGAAAAATACCTCAAACACTGCATAAACCAACTCTAGAATAAGTCGCCCCACCCTGGAAGTTGTACAATTTATTCTTTTCTCTGAAACTGCTGGAATGATGAATAACCTGTGTAAACAATGAAGATCCCTGGATGGAAGCTTCTCTCACTGCTCTTGGGGTTTCCGTCCGCAAGAGGAATAATCTAGAGGGTTTCCGTCCTTGGATTTTGTCTGCAAAGCTCAGTGCTAACTGCCGGGTAAAAATAATAATCTTCTGAATGCCTTTCCCCAAGTCGCATTTTTCCCCTTATAGCCAAAAAGCCCTCCAAAGATGCAAGTTGCACTTTTTGGCTAAAACAATATAATTAATATTTAATTACTTATTTTTCTTCACTAAGCAAGTCGCATTTTTGGGTTTATTTGACCATTACCCAAACAAGTGGCATTTTTGGCTAGGAAGGCACTTTAAATACTTTATTAATTTATTTAAATGCACTTTCCTAAGTCAAAGTCACTTAAACAGTCTATTAATTCATTATATGTGCTTTAATGATAATTTACTTTATTTTGAGCACCATATAATAAAAATAATAAACCGAAGTCACCCTTGAAAATGCCCTTTGGCTGTCGGGTAGACAAAACAGGCCAAAGGTCTTTGACCGAACTATTCGAAAAAGAGGGACATTACATTGATGGAAGGTAACTGGTCTCGGAGGTCTTTCATCCAAAGAAGGTACTCAGATGGTGATCCACCTTCTTGTAACTTTACGGAAAAGAGCATATTTTTCAGGTATAAAACCCGACTCTTTTCTGACGTCTGATATTTATCCTTCAGACTAGCCCACAACGTGCTTGCTAGAGTGGCATTCCGCACTTCCGGTATCAAATCATCCGACACCAATAACTTGAGAAGCAATAATACTTCCTTATGACGTTTGTAATAATCCTTGAAGTTTGTCGCTGGTCGATTTTCCTCACCCTTGATTATTTTATCACAATCACGAAACTTTGCGACCATTAAAATCTTATGGCTCCATACATTGAAATTAGTGCCTGTTAATTTTTGTGTCTCCGACAAAGTTAAGTATGAAATATTTGCCATTTTATTATTCCAAAATGACGGAAATAATAAAATAATAGTTTTGCCCACACTCAATAAAATAATACTTATTCCACCAAGTATTACTTATTCCAATAAGTAATATTAACAAGAGCAACAATGTTGCTAAGTACTGCCCAAAGTTACAAACAATGTCAAATGCTTTATGTAAGAATAGAATTAGATTTTTAGAAAACTCCCTGAAAAATTATGTGTCAAGAAATGAAACTAATATTGGCTATGTCAAAATTTTGACTACAAACTTAGTGCCTCAAATATTAATTATAATATTTGATGATGTTGGTGAACAGGGTCAAGCGGAAATTGCTTTGTGAGCTGTGTTTGTGGGGCTACCGCGGAATCATGCAAATGGGCCGACATTGACCAGATTTGAGCTCAAAATAAAAAACAATTGTACTTAGTTAACAACATCTCGTGAGTATCAGTTCGTACAACGCGACTTGTTTGTTTAACTTCATGTTGAGTAGAGGGCCAGCATTGCAAGTGCAGGTAAAGCATGTTGTGCAGTGCTCCTGTGTTTTTATTTTCATGGGTGTTATTTTCTATTTAACTTAATGTCCAGGTGTTGTAAAATGGGAAATCTCAAGTACACTGTGATGGTGCTTTTGGTTGTGGTTGTGGTGAATTGGGAGGAAGAGGGGGAGTTGTCTGGAGATAAGGAGGTTCTCATTGGTTTTCAAGAAGGCCCATTTCAATGTGATGAAGGCAGGGGATCTGTCCAAGTTCAATAACGACACATCTGAGAATAAGATTCAATTATCTTACTTGGGTGGTGTTTTCGATCTGGAAAGAAAAAGAGGGGAACAAAACACTTTGTTCGTCAATATAAATAGGTGCTACCGCATTACCGATCCACATTGGTATTTACTGGTGTTAGTTGCAAAGGACATGGAGAATGCGAAGAATATGGTGATTCTTAAAGGTTATAAACCTTTCTGGGAAGGAGTAGCCACAAGCGGTGTGATGGACTTGTTCGAGGCGTTCGACTGTGTGATACTTGAGAACCAGGAAATTATCAACATTACCGATGGCGTCCTTCTACCTGTGAATTTGTCAGTGAGTGAGGAGAAGCTCTTGAAGGCTCTAAACTTGGTAGGATTGTTCTTGCAAACCAAAAGTTTGCACTGTTTGATTCCCACATTGCTAAGCTTGACATATGTAGTCGTGAAGTTTACCACAACACTGAGGGTGCGGGTGTACGGAAGAAGGTTCAACTGGGACGCAAACAACTCGGTGTCCCTGGTATGAATCGAACAATCCTTTGCCTTCCACTAAATGTTTATAATAAGAGTTATCGAAGTGAGTGATAGAGGAATCCAAAAATTCTCGCACGCTGAAGTTGGTGTTGATCTTGGGACACAGAGCGAGCAGGATCTGTACAAATTGCATCTACATGGCAGGGTCCACCTTATGCGTTGCATCGAAGCTCTACACTTTGCTTGCGAATGAAGAACAGTGAGAGAAACCCAACGTGTTCCCTCCTGTTAAATTTCATTATCATCATTAGACATTAAACAAAACAAACAAACAATGGATGATGATTCACTAGTAGTATATTTATTATACCAGACAATGCCACCATATCGTGTATGGAGTCTCAGCGAAGGATGAAGCTTTGCAAGAGCTGAAAAACATTGAAAGTGGGTGCAGGCAAAGGCTTGGTCTCATTTGCAGTGGATATGACTCCGTCCATTCGTCCCTTCAGAACTTCCCAGTGAGGACCTCTAGACTACACAACAACATCCCTGACGGCAATGGCGATAATGTCTGCACAGGAAAAAGTTTGGGAACACACAGACTCCAACTTTCTCTTCGCATCATCAATTATGTAAAATGCGCACAGTGAGAATTATCTGCAACGCTAGAAAATATCCAACATCCAGCTGGCTAACTGCGCCTTTGACCGATGACTTGGCAAACCACTAAACTATTTTTTCCGTATTAGCCATTTGCAGTGAGATACGAGATCTGTCTCTCACTAAATGTTCCCAGTGTAATAAATATCATGACATCACTATTTTCTCGAAATTGTTGAAGGCCACAATAACATCTCAATGTGTAAGCCAATCAAATTGCAAATAAATGAAATTTTGTAATTGTTTTGTTAAGAAATATGCAACTTTACTAATATTTGCCATGGATGTGAAAAGTGTTTATTAGTTTTATTATGGATTTGAAAAGTGTTTATTAGTTTATGAAAATGATAACAAACCTTGATTGGTTGAAAAGTGGGCATAATAATAACTGGTTATTCAATTGTGAAACCTATAGTTACACTGCCATGGGCAATACTAATAAATGGTTAAACAAATATGAAGACTATAGTAGAATCTACCTTGGGGTAGTACTAATAATATATCTAGGCGCTTTAATTCTTCCTCACATATTCATAAACGTTAGCATTAAATAAACAATTTAGAAGTCTAAAATAAACACAATGGCATTTAAAAGACAACGCTGAAACTCGAACAATTCAAAAACATTTCGAGATTATATTCGAATAGCAACACAAGCAGGTAGGTTAGTCAGGGTCAAACTAATCCTTCACAAATTAACAGGGCATTTAAGCACAGCAAAAAGTCAAAGAAACTTTTGACATATTACTGATATCTTCTAAGGAAGATTTAACAAAACATAGAAATCACTGAAAGCGGGAGGAGTTCACCATCAGTGGGCCGCATTGTATTTTGAGCTGTTGCAGTTTATCTTCGAGTTCATCAGCATCAGCGCACGCATTGTCTTTCAACCACTGAACCACGGTCTTCATAGAGCATTTAATCTTTTCTAATAATTCAACAGGAAAATCGCCCTTGACCATGGCGTCTTTGGCTCTATTCCTCATGTTGTATGCATAGGTTTGAAGGTCATGTTTGGCAACGAACCGTCTCTTGTGAAGTTCGTCCTCCCTCCTGAACATTTCCGTTGTCGGCAATCATTCTTTCGATCTCTTCTTTGGTGCGTTGGAAACTATCTTCTTTCCTTATGGTAATTTCACTGCTTATACCTTTTGAGAGCTCACTTGCGGACACCTTCAGAATTCCATCCGCGTCCAATTCACAGCAGGCTAATATCTGTGGCACTCCACACCGAGCCTCTGGAATGCCATCCAGATAAAAATACCCAACATATTGTTGTGCTCAGTCAAAGTTCTTTCACCTTCGAAGACTTTAATAGCCACGCTTGTTTGATAGTCCATTGTTGTAGTGAAGAACTCCTCCTTTCGTGTGGGGATGGGAGTGTGTTTGGGAATGATGACCTCCATAACTCCACCTTTGGTTTCAACTCCAAGACTCAGAGGTGTTACATCCATCAACACCAAGTTGACGCTTTCGCCATTCAATGCACAAGCTTCCACCGCTGCACCGTAAGCCACGGCTTCATCTTGATTTACAGTTTTGCACAGGTCCTTCCCAACAAACAAGTCCCGAAGAAGTTTCTGCACTTTCGGGATACGAGTCGAACCCCCCGCCAGCACAATTTCATCGATATGCGTCTTGTCTATTTTGGCATCAACCAGACACTGCTTAACGATTTCCATGCATTTTTCAAACAAATCGGCAAGCATTTCCTCCAACTTGGCCCTTCGGAGTGTAATGTGAAAATCGATCCCTTCCGTGAGAGAGTCGATGTCTATGACAGTCTCCGTTGCTGAAGACACTGTTCTTTTTGCTCGCTCGCATTCTGCCCGTTAGCCTTCGAAGAGCCTTGAAATAAATTGCAATAAATATCATGACATCATCCTTTTCTCGAAATCGCTGAAGGTTACAATAACATCTCAATTTGTAGGCTAATCAAATTGAAGATAAATGGAATTTTGTAATGATTTTGTTAAAAATTGTGCAGTTTTGCAAATACTTATCATTAATGTGAGAAGTGTTTATTTGTTTATAAAAATAATAACAAGCTCTAATTGGTTGAAAGGTACAAATACTAATAACTGGTTAAACAAATATGAAGACTATAGTAGAATCTGCCTTGGGGCAGTAATAAAAATATGCAAATCACCCAACTATAGTTGCTTGTAAAAATATTATTACTTATTCGTGCAAATAATATTAAAAAATTAATTACTCCCAGCAAATCGAATGAATACCTTTGTTGCTGAAGCCTGAAAATAATATGAATCCTTACGACTTTGCTTATGCCTTCATCTTCGAACCACGACTTTTGCAGGTACTACTTGCCATGATTTTTCGAAAATGGATGTTGTAATGTGCCACGATTTTTGCAGGTGCTGCCCACGATTTTTGCAGGTGCCCCTCGATGCCCCACGATTTTGCTCTGATAAATGACTGTATTCTGCCCCTGCGTCAAAACTGTTCACGTTTTCCTTTCCCACGACTCACGTTATTTCTCTTTCGTTCTGAACAGAGGCCACGATTTCGTTGTGCAAAAACGACTGTGTTTTTGCTTCACGTTTTTCCTTTGATGTTTTTCTTCCAATGAACGTGTGCCCTTGTTTTCCTTTGCTCCACAACTCTGCCCTCGTATTTGCCTGCGACCCACGACTCTTCTTTGCACTGGCTGGAATAACTTCAGTGCCTGTTGACAAGGCTTCCTCGAACTGCGAACCTTTTGTTGCTCTGATACCAATGTTAGCATATGCAAAGAGAAGAAAGAATACAGGAAGGCAAACTGGCACTGCTGGAATGACACAGGCAGAGGTTTATTTTATATGTGAAGAGGTGGTTGAACAGTTTGCAAACCGAACTACGTAACTGTCTTTTACATGTTATATAAAGTGTTATATTTTAACACTAAGGACTTAGCAATATTGAAGGCTTGCTAACCTACCATCAGTTGGTCAAAAATTATACCAATCTCATTTACAGCATGGAATCTAAATGCTGGAGTTCTTTATAAAAATCTAGGCATAGCTTATAAACAGCATTACCAAAAAAAGTAGTTTCTATTTCCTCTCAACATATAAAATTCCATTCGTATCACTTCTTGTATTGAATTTTAACTCTTCTTAAATTCACTCGATAGTGCTTACAACTGAAACATGCAATTTTATATGAAATTGCTGGCTGGTTGTCTTGGTCATGCATGCCATTATATGTTTTGCTGGCTTTTAGTTTTTTATCTGTCCTGTTGATCTTTTGGGTTGGCATGGACATAATATTACACCTCCCTTCACTCTTCCAATTTGTTTTGGGGGCCTTCTCTAATGTATTTTCTGTGACTGCAGTCCTTGCATGACGAGGTGATGCCCTGCATTTGATGTGATGGGAAAGAAAACATTCTTTCTAGGGGAAGTTGGAAATGGAGCTAAAATGAAACTTGTTGTCAACATGATCATGGGCAGGTGAATAATTACAGTTTTCCTTCTATGAATAATTGCGATTCTCGTACCCTTTGGAATACTAGTTTTTGTGGATATTGTTTGAGCTATGTTTCTTGTACATGGCATGCTTTCTTTTTCTCATTTGAGGTCATACTGTTATTTTTTGTCAAATTATTTGAAGTCATGTTGACCAATTTTTGTCATCATTGGGCATTGATATAATTCTGATTCAATTTCAATTTCTAGGTTTGATAAAACTGAGCTGAAAGTGCAGAAAGAAACACTGAATGTGGGTTTTGTTGCATTCTAAAAAGCAGTGTGAAAATATCTTTCTCCTGGATGCATGGGTTTATATCATTGTATTACTATTCCCTTTACTTGCATTGTTATTAGAATCAACAGTACTAGGCATCTTACCACTACCAGGGGAAAGAGAGGGGGGATGGGGCCTCCAACCATCATGTTGGAGTAAATTAATATGGTTGGCCAGGTTGAGAAGTGCCTCCTTATGCCATTTTTCTCTCACGAAGCACGTCATCATTGGCACTACTGTTATTTTTTGTCAAATTATTTGAAGCCACGTTGACCTATTTTTGTCATCTACGGGCATTGATATAATTCTGATTCAATTTCAATTTCTAGTTTTGATAAAACAGAGCTTAAAGTGGAGAAAGAAAACACTCAGGAAAGTGGGTTTAGTTATGTTCTAAAAAGCAATGCGAAATTATCTCTCTAGGATGCATGGGTTTATATCGTTGTATTACCATTCCCTTTGCTTGCATTGTTATTAGAATCAAGTAATCAACAGTACTAGACATCTTACCACTACCAGGGGAAAGTGAGGGGATGGGGTCTCCAACCATCATTTTAGAGTAGTAAATTAATATGGTTGGCCAGGTTGAGAAGTGCCTCCTTATGCCATTTTCTGCTCACGAAGCACATTGTCATTGGTGCTCATGACATTGGACTCACATTCTTCAAGTTTATCCAACGTTATTCTTAACCCACATGCTAAAAATATCTTGGCAGGACCATGAATAGCTGTAGTAAATTTAAAAATTAAAAGATGTGCACCCAGATGGCCTGTATCTTCTTGGACAAATATATCAATATCTGATTTGGATAGTTTGATCCTCATAGGGTTTTCTTCTCTCTGTCCTTTCAAGCAATAAGGAAAGCTTCTTGCCATTCTTCCAGGTCTTTTTCTGGTTGCTTTTCCATTCAACTATAGCACAGCCAGACGAGTCTCATTGGTCAGTGCATTCATCACTGCACTTTTTTCCTTGCTGCTTTGCCCTGCTGGAGGAAAATACTGAAGCAGAAGACAAAATACAAGAGACCCCGACAAACTACAAGATAGCCGACGAGAGAAATGGAAATGGAGCATGCTTGGAAGAATGAGAGGCTCTTCTCTCTACAACCCTGATGGCCATGTTTTATAAATAATCAGAGACGAAGAATGATCTAGAAAATGGTAAATGGCTCTAGTCTCAAAGGGACTGAAATAAGATGAGATCAAGTGGGGAATGATAAAAGGGAAGAAATGGCAATTATTATCATAAGTGACAGCATGGGTTGGCACCCAAGAGGTAATAAAACCTCTCATATCCTAGGAACATAATTATATATTAAGAATCAGGATCACAACCAAAGGAGTGATCAAAGGTAATGGCGCCCATGGTACATACTACCATAACCATAATGTATGACCATGGGAAGAGTAGCCATAGAAATGGAGTTAGGGAGGGGATGGGCATACCCCCTTTATCTATAACTTTGTCTGATCATTGTGCTTATCGTTGTAAATAAATCCTTAGTCCCTAGCTGCACTACTCAGTCAAATGGCAGTTTTCTTCCTCGAGTCTGATGAGTCCATCCTTCAGTGGTGATTCATATACCCAGAAGAAAGGATGTAGCAACTTGAGCTAAGTAATCTGCGACCTCGTTACTGTCTCATCATTAATAGACCACTTCAACATGCTGGAGAGAATGCAACATCGACCCAATCTTTTCGACCAAGCAAAGTTTTCATTTGCATTGGAGGTTGGGTCTTCTGTGGGATAAAAGAGATGCAAGGATTTGGAATCCGTTACGTTATAATAGCATCTATCCCCCTCTCTAAGGCCATTAGGAGACCTTTCCTAATGCCCACAGCCTCAACAAGATTATTGGTATGTGTACGAATGAGAAGATTGATTCCTCCTCTTTGTGCCTCCAAATGTCTTCAGTACCTAAATGCCCTGAATTTCTACTAGAGGTACCATCCATTTTTAGTGGTAACCAATTTCTTGAGGGGATCCACTAGCCCAAAGGATTAGCAGTCTTTTCAAGCCCTTAATTGGTGATTATTTCTTTCCAATTTTCTTTACACAGATGCCTTGATTTTCCTTTTGGTTCAATCAAAACCTTGACACCTTTGGAGGCATTTGGGTCAATCTACTTGATTATAAGACTTATGGACTCAACTAAAACCAATAGATGAAATTTGGTTTCGATTTAGAGTTTTAAGAAGACAATTGTTCATTGAAAATTGTGATTGTGCAATAAACTTCTCTTTTGGATGCCTTATGAAACTTGTATTATACTTATAAGAATCTATTGTACAAAAAAGTTCATGTCACAAGTTGTTGGTGTGCCCCTAAAGGCGGATTTTGACCACCGTTTTGGAAAATGCACATAGACAAGTCAGGTTTCCACTAGAAATGTAAAATACACTATTTCATTATTGTTTGTTCTTAGTTTCTTAATTGTGAAAAGAGGTTGAAATGTTGGTAATGTGTCAGCACAAGACTAATCGTAACTCAGAATGCCCTTATAAGATTATTAGGTACCAGGTTCAACCAAAACTGAGATAAGTGGCCCTAATTAAATTGGGGATATGCTTGGCAGTACTAGAATCCTATTACCAAAGAAAAAAGGGCCTTTGAGACAGCTCTACATTAAAGTGGGTGCTTGCATTGGCTATCCAATACTCACTACCCTGAGGGTATTATAATTATATTTTGATGTTTATTGCGAAGTGGGCGTAGTCATGATTATGAAGGCCCCTTTGTTCATGTAGCTTTTATTTCATCCATTTTTCTGGTTGCTTAGTTTCAGGATTTCAGGGTCTGACAGATTTTTGTCATGCCTTGACTCTTTTATGGAGGGAACTAT
Organism: Taxus chinensis; assembly: GCA_019776745.2. Taxonomy (NCBI): domain Eukaryota; kingdom Viridiplantae; phylum Streptophyta; class Pinopsida; order Cupressales; family Taxaceae; genus Taxus; species Taxus chinensis. The sequence goes on from CM034153.1 coordinate 760,826,218, forward strand.
TAGTACTTAATGGTTTTAACTACTGTGCATTGTCACTTATGTTGGGTTCTATTTTAGTCATGACAAACATAAATTAGATGCTTTTTGCATATTAAGGCTCTAAAGTTTTCTTCTCACTCAAATTGATGCAGGAGCATCACTCCATGCATATGAATAAGTCATGAAGACATCAATTTTGGTTTGCTAGGTCTGTTAGTTGAGTCCTTGAAGTCATTAGATGTCATTTAGGTGTGTTGGTTGATGTTATGGCCTTTCAAAATTCAAATGGAGCATTTCCCTCCAAATTGCAAAATTTGAATGTTTAGGCCATTTTTGGCTTGGTATAGTTGTTTCATGCATTCTTGAAGCTTGTAAACCTATAAAAGGATGAAATGAGGCAGTGTGTGGTGTCTTAGATCCTCTCTAGAGTTATAAGTCATGATAAATGTTAGTTAATGCTATTACTTAAGGTATTTTGTGTAAGAAAACCTCTAAAGGTGAACTCACATCATGAATCATGCTTGTAATTGACCTAAAGAGTCAAGAACCTTGAGTAAGGGGTGATGAGGAGAGTATAAAAACCATGATGTAACTAATTTAACTCATTCTATGCGGATGAGAATCAAAGTGTAAATTTTCAAGAAGAGTATTGAAGGAGAAAACTCAGTTTGTGACAGTTTCTTGCATGATTTTTGTGTTTGTTGTTGTGCATGTAAGAGATTCTTGATCTCAGAGTTGAGTGAAAGGCGATCTTAAGCTTGGTTAAGAGCATTTGAGTTATAGTGAGTTGATTTTGGTGGTAATGCAATAGTTTTTGTGTGCCTTTAAGGGTTTCTGTAATGTCCCCAATTCTGAGCAGTTGGCCTAACGGCCCTATTTTGGTCTTAGCCCTGGTCATTCCCAAGGGACTAACGACTTTGGAGGTTATTGGGGATGGTTGTCTGATTTCCTACTATGTTTTTGTTATATTTTGGGCGTTGGGAGGGTCTAATGGGCCCTTTGTGTTCTATTTTGTTGTTGGGATAACTTAAGTGGACACTTTTGGCATTTAATGTTATGTTTCTTCGTTGGGGCCACTTAAAGTACCTTTTTGGCGACTTGAGGGGATAAGTATTGCATTAAATGTTATATTTCTTCATTGGGGCTCATAAAAAGCCACTATATAAGGAGATGGAGGGTGTAGTGGGAGATCACTGATGCATACACTTATATTTCTTTCATGTGCAACTGCTGTTTGCAACTTTTTAGCTTGTGGAGTAAGATCCCACGGGAACCCTAGCTTCGGTGGTGAGAGATCCATCCCTAGCTAGCAGGGCATTCTTCGGTAGTGAGAGATCTACCATAGATTGTCATTTGAAGCTGATTTCAGGGCTGTTTTACAGAGGTATTTTCAGGGTTTTCAGAGATAGGGTTTTGAAGGTTTTGGTGAGTTTGGGTGGAGATTTTCAGCTGGAACTTTTCGGATCAGATCTACGGTAGCAATAAAGGAAGGGTTTGACATCATCTACAGAACTTTTCACAAGGGTTTTGGTCATTTACCAAGGAGGGCGACTTGTTTGGGAGATTGCAGCCCTAATTTTTAGGGTTTCCAGTTAGCTGTTTTTAGATCTGTCAAGGTTGGAAAGTCATCTACTATATTTATATATGTTATTTCCCAAGTTTCATATTTTTGCACTTGTAATCGTAAAGATATGAATTTTAAAAGTTTGGAGCTGAATTGATGCCCTAAATGTGTTGGGCGACCTACTTTTTAGGACAAAATTAGGGTTTTGTGTTTGCTGAATGCGAAAACTAATTTGGAATATTATTCTTCATATTTTTGTGGCCCAAGATCCAAAATTTCAGCTCATTTGGACTTCTTTAGCAAAAGATATTAATTTTAGAAGTTTTCGGCTATTTTAGGCATGCTGTAAATTTCTGGCAGCGTTATATTGACTGAAAAATTCCAAAAATATTTCCTTTGTGTTCTTTATATTATTATCTAGTTCTCTTTAAAATTTCAAGTGATTTGAGCGGATATTTTGGGAGTTATTTATATTTTACTGTTCGTTGCCCTAGCTGTAATTTTCTGCATAAAATCAGAAAAAAATCAGATTTAGTATTTGCTGCAAATTTCTGTATCCCCTTTATCCATTTTTTTGTAAGATCCCAACAAGGGATATTTCAGTGGTATCAGAGCTGTTGTTTCTCCAGCTAACATGTTGGGGTTGAAAGATGGGAGACAGAGACAGAGACAGTGAAGAGTTGGGAGTAGATCTGATGAAACGACTGTTCACCAATATGGTGAAGCAGCAGGAGACTACCAACCTCTATTTGAGCCAGCTCACTGAGAGGTTAGCACAGGGTAGGATCGAGGCTCATGCGGAGAAAGGAGAAGCTAGCAATATGGGACAACATGGTAATAGAGGTGAGAGTGGACATTCGGGACAAGGGTCCCCTCATGCTTCTACCAGGCCCTTGGGACTCCACGAGCCCTCTTTCTTGAAGGATCCGGAAGTTTCACTGACACGACAGCCCGCAAACATTGTGGATGAGGAATCTTACTGGGAGAAGTACCGAACATTGAGTGAGGGTTTCCGGGACAACATGCCATTTCAAGAATATTGCAAAATGAAGATCGGGAGCAGGCCCAAGAGAGATTACCCACCACAGGTACCCGAGTTTCAGAGGAGATTGGGACAAATCTCTATTCCGCACTTAGATGGCTCAAAGAAGTGTACAGCCCAGTCTTGGATCCAGAAGTTGAAGACTTACTTCGACTTGAATCCCATGCGCGAAGAAGATGCAATTAAGTTTGCTATCCTACACCTCGAGGGAGATGCCCACGACTGGTGGCATCATGGATTGGTCACACAGGGGCACATGCATATAACTACGTATGCAGATTTTACACAGAGATTGATGAGCAGGTTCGACAAGAGGGACCCAGATAGGCACTTCAGGGAATTGACCCACTTGAGGCAGACAGGTTCTCTAGATCAGTACATTGCAGATTTTCAGAGGTTATCGGTGATGGTATCTGATGTTTCAGAGGTGAGGTTGACTTCACTCTTCATGACAGGGTTGACTGATGCCTTAGCAGGGTTTGTGAAGGCATTTGAGCCTTCTTCTTTGCATGAGGCTATTAGGAGATCTCGAGACTTGGAGTTATCCACTCCAAAGTCGAGGGTTCCACCTCGTGTTCAGCAAAGAGAACCTCCATCTGGATCAGACGAACTTCAGTAGAGGGAGCCTCCACCGAGGAAGGAGGTGGCTAAGAAGCCATTCATTTCCCGAGAGGACAGAGATGAGTTGAGGCGAAAGAAATTATGTTTCGATTGCCGCACACCTTGGGTTCCAGGACATGATTGCAGAGGTAGAGGGAAGGCCCAATTCATTGAGGTCTTCGAGGAGAGTGAGGATGACAGAGGTGAGGAGTTGGAGACTCACAAGATGGATGATGGGAATGGAGTTGCGATGGATAGTGTTGATGCGGAGCAGGAGGAGGAGACTTTCCCTCGGGAGATTATAGCCACATTGTCTAGTACTCTGATGTACAAGGCATTTAGGATTAGGGGAGTTATGCAGGGTCAGCGAGTTATGGTACTCATTGACAGTGGGGCTACCCACAAATTTATTGATGCATCATTGGTGGAGAGACAAGGTTTGCAGATGAAGGACTTTGAGGGCTTCAACATTGTTACAGCCAATGGGGAGCATATGAGATGCACACATAAAGTTCCACAATTGAGCATCACCATGGGTAACTACACAGTTACCAATGATTTCCACATTTTTGGTATGGGAGTGACCCACATAGTGTTGGGAGTGCAGTGGCTTCACTCTCTTGGTGAGTTTCAGACTAACTTCCAGATGATGGAGCTGAAGTTTAAGTCCGAAGGTAGGAATGTGATTTTGAGGGGATTATCGGTCAGGAGCACCTCGGGTGGTTACAACTGAGGGGATGGAGAGGACTTTCTAGCATAATGAGGGGTTTTTATTATTGCAGATTGATGTGGAGTATGATGGATGTGGGTGTGACCAGTAGTGTTGCACATAAGGTAGTTACAAAGATTGGGATTACAGGTTCAGATCATCTGAGTTTATCATTATGTTGGTTGTCTGAGGTTTCGGTAGAGTGGAGATATCATTTGCTTGTTGAGTACTCCAAGAACCGACACGCTTTTGAGATTCTGGATGGTCACATACAAGATGATAACTACATATTAGAGGATGAGATGATCTTCTATCAGGACAGATTGTACCTCATGTCAGATTCATGGTTAAGGACGGAGATATTGCGACATGTGCATTATTCTTCCATGTCTGGACACTTGAGCTTTGATGAGACCTTCAAATTCATATGGGAAAGGGTTAGATGGCATGGGTTGAGGGAGGATATCCTCAACTTTGTGCAGTGATGTGTAGTTTTTCATGGTGACAAATCAGAGTCTGCATGTTCCTTATTTCTGGAGTTGATAGGGGATAACACTCTTATATGTTTTACTGCTTATGAGGATGACGAGCATGTGATAGCTAGCCAAGGGACGGAGTCGACAGGAGATGCAGTGAGTGATCACATGATGACAGTTTTACAGTGGCAGGGATTGGACAGATTGACAGTTTCAGTATGGGTACCAGTAGAGAATCGATGTGGGCATTATTCTACTTCAGGGACAACATTGATGTCTACACTACATGGAGAGCATGATGACTATATGTGGTGTTTTGGTCACTTAGGATCACACCGATCTTTGGTTGATTACAGGGTGAGATGGAGGCACTTAATTTGTGGTATTCGGTTTCTATAGCACAGGAGGATAATGCTTGGGGTCAAAAAAATTTCGGGAGGGGAGGATTGTAATGTCCCCAATTCCAAGTAGTTGGCCTAACGACCCTATTTTTGTCTTAGCCCTGGTCATTCCCAAGGGACTAACGACTTTGGAGGCTATTGGGGATGGTTTTCTGATTTCCTACTATGTTTTTTGTTATTTTTTGGGCGTTGGGAGGGTCTAATGGGCCCTTTGTGTTCTATTTTGTTGTTGGGATCACTTAAGTGGACACTTTTGGCATTTAATGTTATGTTTCTTCGTTGGGGCCACTTAAAGTCCCTTTTTTTGGCGACTTGAGGGGATATGTATTGCATTAAATGTTATATTTCTTCAGTGGGGCTCAGAAAAAGCTATTATAAGGAGCATGGAGGGTGTAGGTGGGAGCTCAATGATGCATACACTTATATTTCTTTCATGTGCAACTGCTGTTTGCAACTTTTTAGCTTGTGGAGTAAGATCCCACGGGAACCCTAGCTTCGGTGGTGAGAGATCCATCCCTAGCTAGCAGGGCATTCTTCGGTAGTGAGAGATCTACCATAGCTTGTTATTTGAAGCTGATTTCAGGGGCTGTTTTATAGAGGTATTTTCAAGGTTTTCAGAGATAGGGTTTTGAATGTTTTGGTGAGTTTGGGTGGAGATTTTCAGCTGGTTTTCGGATCAGACCTACGGCAGCAATAGAATGAAGGGTTTTGGCATCATCTACAAAACTTTTCACAAGGGTTTTTGGTCATCTACCAAGGAGGGCGACTTGTTTGGGGAGATTGCAGCCCTAATTTTTTAGGGTTTCCAGTTAGCCGTTTTTAGATCTGAAGGTTGGAAAGTCATCTACTATACTTATATATGTTTATTTTCCCAAGTTTCAATATTTTTTGCACTTGCAATCGTAAAGATATGAATTTTAGAAGTTTGGAGCTGAATTGATGCCCTAAATGTGTTGGGCGACCTACTTTTTAGGACAAAAATTAGGGTTTCGTGTTTGCTGTGCGAAAACTAATTTTGGAATATTATTCTTCATATTTTTTTGGCCCAAGATCCAAAATTTCAGCTCATTTGGACTTCTTTAGCAAAAGATATTAATTGTTAGAAGTTTTCGGCAATTTTAGGCCACGCTGTAAATTTTCTAGCAGCGTTATATTGACTGAAAAATTCCAAAAATATTTCCTTTGTGTTCTTTATATTATTATCTAGTTTCTCTTTAAAATTTCAAGTGATTTGAGCGGATATTTTGGCAGTTATTCATATTTTACTGTTCGCTGCCCTAGCTGTAATTTTTCTGCTATAAAATCAGAAAAAATCAGATTTAGTATTTGCTGCAAAATTTCTGTATTTTTATCCATTTTTTGTAAGATCCCAACAAGGGATATTTCAGTTTCTTGATATGCATAGACCTTGACAGTGAAGAATAGTGAGATTGTATGTGTCTCAGACTTGTGAGAAGGGGTGTTTTAGTATATAGAAGGCAATTTCTTGCTTATGACCTTAATTGGAAGGAGTTTTAATGATAATGAAGGTTCCAAGTGCCTAGTACTACTGTTTTATAGCACTGTAGCAGGGTGATGGAGGCTTGAAGCATGCAAATTCTTAGTGAAAGGTGAGAAAGAATGATTTGCAGGAGTGAGTTCAAGGTATAGTAGTAGAAGAGTGACTATTTCAGACCATATCAAATTATAAAAGGACTCTACAACCTTTGAAAGGAGGCTACTTAATTGAAAGAATGAAGACAAACCTGGAAACCCCGATTTTCTTATGGCAGGACAGTGACAAGTTGAGGTTAATCACGAAGGTGGGTGTAAGGAGGAGGTCTACTGGTAAGGAATTCACCGAAGTGGAGGCTGTGACAGGACTAAGGTAGAAGTTATAGCTTTTTGAATCGAAATTTTATTCAAGTTATTGAGATTTTCTCTCTCTACCGGGTTTTCAGAGAACCCACCTAGGGTTTTCATAAGGGTTTGAAGATTAATGGTGTTAACAATGGAATTGTGACTTGAAATTTGAAACAAGTAATCATTGCATGTTTCCTTTCAAGGAATTTTGAGGTTTTAGGGAGTGATAAAGTCTAGAATCTCCCCCAGCTCTTGACAGTATAGTTCCATAGACACCTGTGAAAATGGAAGAGACCTAATGAAGAGGGCAGAGTTGTGAAGTTTGAAAGGATTTCTGTGAAGGAAGTGGCACTCAAACTTGGGATAGAGTTGGAAAATCAAAATGGGTGATATAAAAAGTCTATAGCTTGTGGATTGAGTGATTATAAACAAAAATACACAACAATAATACTTCCCAGTCAGGGTTAGAAAGTTGGAAAAACCAGTCTAAGAGAGTTGATAGTGAGTGGAGCAGTTAATGAAGGGGTAGATTAACACCAAACTTGTCATACATCATTGAGATGGAAAAGGGTGTTTAGGGATGATTTTAGTCTGCATGAAGAGCTTGCAGAGTATACCAACCATGAAGTGACCTTAGTAACCGCATTCGCTGAATTTCAAGTGTGAAATTCGACCATTCGGCGAATTTCAAAGAGTAGAAATAAATTTGTCTAAAATCTTGAATGTATTCGTATGAATGGAAAAATGCGAGTTTTATTTGAAATTTCCTTCTGCCCAAACATAAACAATGTCACCGCCGTTTGGGTATTAACTATATATCCCGTCAAGCTTGAACGTTGATGCCTGTGTTGCCCGTAGGTGCAAAGATTGATTGACCGAGCCCTAATGTGAAGCTTGAGGTTGAATGATAAGAGGTTTTTCCATTTTCGTCGCCGCCTATGGATTGGGAAGAGGCTCAATTTTAGCTAGACGAGGTAGAATGTGCCATAAATGAAATAAAAGTTAAAATGCCATAAACATTGCAGCTTTCGGAGCAGGACAAACAGGGAAAAAGTTTATCCGCAAAGACTTTAGGTTTTTTTATCTAAACATTTGTTTTGTTAAAAATTTTAATTTATTTTTTACATTTATATTAATGTTATTATTATTATTATTATTATTATTTTAAACCTGTTCTATAAAGTTATTATAAATCGTTGTCTTTTATTAAAATTATATCAAATGTTATATTTTTTATTTTCTTTAAAGCATATATTTAATTTTAAATGTATGATACTTATTAATCTAAATGTATATTTTTTATAGTCGAATTTAATTACGAATTATTATTTTTTAAAATATTTAATCAAAAAATATATTTTTATAGTCGAATTTAATCACGAATTTTATCGTTACTTTTTTTAGTAACGATTTTTTTACGAATTTTATCCTCGGGGAATTCGAACACGAATTCAAATGCAACTTAAGGAAGTGACCAAATGAAACCTTGTTCTTGTGCAATATGAGGGCAGTTTTAGTAAAGACAAGTGAGAGGAGTCTTTTGATGAATTTTGAGCAACTAGATGGTTTAAGGGTCCAAGAGCATGATGGAATGACAACAGACTAGCTCAGAAGTGAGGAAAAGATTCAAAGATGCCTAGCTTTGAAGCTTTTTTGTTTGAGGAAAAAAAAGAGCCCAATTGAACTAGACAGGGCAGAGTTGGACTAAAACAGAGCACCAGAGGAAATTCTTGGGATAAGGATAGCACTGAGAGGAGGAAAAAAGCATTGAGGAAGAACACAATGCATGTTGGATGGACAGTGTTAATCAGATATGCTTGAAGGGATTCAATTAGTGCTCACTAAATGCTCAATCTCCTAAAAGGCAATGAAGGGCAGTTTAAACTAAGTGTAAGAACACTTGTATTTAACATTATTAGTGCTCATTTGAATGAGGTCATAGCTTGTGTGAGAGGTAATTGGACAAGATCATCAGATACAAAGGAAGGGGTTGAGAGTCGAGACTAAAATTTTGAGTATAATCGAGCTGGAGGAATGAGAGGAATGAGGTGCACTATAGGTCAGAATTGAGTTGTTTAGTTAGGAGTGTATTGAATGTATGTAATTGCATATTGGCTCTGCATCACAAATTCTTGATCTGCCAGAAGTACCATCAAATATACCTTTTGAATCCTTCTGTATATTGTAAAGTGGTGGTATTATTCCAGTGGATTGAAAACATCATTTTCAATTATAAACAGATTACTAATTTTAGATACGATTTCATCTCTATTGGTATATGGTATTGCAAATTTGTCTTCACTTCTGAGTTCCACTCCTATAAGAATATCCAAACATTTATGATATGACAATGCAAAATCACGAGTCATGATTTATTTATGGACCAATTTATTTTGTCGATCAGACACTTACCGTGACAATTATGTCAATATTGGAAAAATGTAGGAAGTTTTACAATCCCTCAATCAAAAGTTTAAATTGTGGGTGTTTAATTCCCTTTTACACCAGATATTTACTTACCTATTTTATTTTCAGCATTTTGCACTGGATATGTATTTGCCATGGCATTTCATCATCTAAGCCCGTGTTGGTGATATTGGGTTTTATTATAAACAGGGCATGTTACTGAAATTGATTGTAATCAAGATTCTAATCTTTTGAGGGAATCATCAGTTTTATGGTCACCTATGTTTTGATGAGGTGTCTGTAGCATGTAAATTTAATTGCCTAAACCTTTGTGTCCATAGAAAACTGACATTATTTACTATTGTCAATAAGATTCCAATTGCATCACAGCTTGCAAGATGGTGCAGTGTTCTAGAACCTAGATGTGAAGAGGATGTTAATGGTAAATAGTGATACCATATTTTAAAAGCGGACTCATTTAACCACACTTAAAACAATTGATATTCATTGAATTTATTGAGCGGATTGATAGTCTGATACTCATTAGGAAAAAAATGCAGATGTAAATCATCATTAAAATAAGAATTATAAGCCAAACGATGTTCCTTGTGATAATTGCAACTAGTATAAGGATGTTATAACTTCAAAATGCAGATAATGATAATTTGCACATCAATGATGAAATCAACAAGGAAAGTTTTTGCAGATATACAAGCAGCATGCTTGGTTAACGATATCTGTTTTTATTGTCCATATGACAATATGGATTGAGAAAGCTTCTGCACAATTCCGACCTTCATGTTTGAGTAAGGCTGTTGGTTTTAAGAGTAAATGTTTTATTTTTAATGCACATTCATATAATGTTATTTTCCTCTTAGTGATCAACACGAGGCTAGCATGTAAGGCGCTCAGAATAAATTGTTCATACATTGTGTTCATTTATCAAACTTTTTCAATCTTTGACATGTCTTGGTTGTCACTGCAGCATGGCAAATGCATTCTCTGAAGGCCTCGTTCTAACTCATAGGAGCGGATTAAGCCAGCAAACACTGTTAGATGTCTTGGTGGGCTTCCTTAACACAATAATTTTGTGGACACCATCTATCTGTTGTTTTGGAGCTTTTGACCATTCTTTAAGTAAATGTTATCACAGATATGTAAGTCATAACATGCAATGCTTACTAAAACCAATACTGCAAATAGGAAAATATTTCATGACAGGAGATCAGTGCCATTTTCTCACCAATTCAATGTTTTATGACAGGAATTAGGTGCGATCAGCAATCCAATGTTTAAGTTGAAAGGCCCCGCAATGATTCAACAGAATTTCTCCCCAGCATTTCCATTGAAGCACCAACAGAAGGATATGCGTTTGGCACTTGCTCTTGGAGATGATGTTGGAGTATCTATGCCCGTAGCTGCTGCAGCTAATGAGGTATCTTAAGTTTATATGGCTCTTAATCTTTTGGAATGAATTTTAAAGCTGGAGCAGCAATTGCCTTGTTGCATTTAGTACAAAATTTATATCGGGAAGGGAATTTTAGCCTCCAGTCTAACCTAGATTGTCTGGTTTTTAAAATTCTTTAGGTTTTCAAGAAGGCCAGAAGCATGGGGCTTGGTGACCATGACTTTTCAGCTGTCTATCAAGCAGTGAAGGAACCATAAAGAGAGAGTAAATCTAACGTGCATATGATCACATGGACGGTTGGAATCCATTCATCAGAATTTTAGAATTATCAGATAACACTTGTGCATATGCATTGCCTCAAATATTTGTCATCACACAATTCAAAGATGGTCGATATGCACTTATCATGGTTATTTCCCTAGTCACCGTATTCGAATTTATGTTCAAATTTGCGGAGGATATAATTCATAAAAATTTCGTTGCTATAAAAATCAGTTATAAAATTCGTGATTAAATTTGACTAAGACATATACTTGTTTTATAAACATGTCATAAGTAAACATATCAAAACCACTTTCCAAGTAGTCTCTACCAACTTTTTTTTTGGGTGATCAGGTGGGATCGACAAATACCCAGCAACCCGGAACTTCAAGGAGCGAAGCTCTAATACAAAGTGAGCACCACCGATCAACCTCTATGGAACAAAAAATGTAATCGAATTGCATCAACGGAACCAGCGAATATATGACAGAACTCAAAATATTAACGTTTCATATAAGTAAACATGCCAAAATAATATTGGATAACCAATATGAAATAGACATAAATTGATTGAAATGAAAAACTTAAGAAAACATGTCGAATAAACTAATATATGTAAAAAGCTAAAAACTTTATGAAATCTAATTGGTTTATTATTTAATTATAAAAAAATATATATTGTATTATATTATAAAGTTTTAAAAAATTCAAATAACTGTTTTATAGTTATAAAAAAACAGCCTTTTAAAGTTATAAAAGAAAGAAAAATTAAAATCTATAAAAGAAATAAAAAGAAACATTTTTTTAAAATTAAAAAAACAAGCATATGTTTATAACCTACCTTAAGCCTTGGTCCTTATCAAAGATTGTGATGGTGTGTGGGCTTTAGCCTCAAGGCAACGTCACAAGACCTAGCCTCAATTGTTCAACTTCAAGCCTCTAGCTCCACACCCATGCAACAATGAAGGAAATAGAGATATTCTAAGGAAGACACCATGCTAATAATTTCATGCTAGGATAGAATGCAGCATTAGAAAATGCCGGCTAATTTAATTTGTAATTTAAACACATTTCATCTATGTAATTAGATATCGACAATTTTTGAGTTTGTTCAATAAAATCTGCCAATGTTGTGACCAAAGTTATTTCTATTGGAGAATTTATCATTTTAAATGTTTAGATGATATACATCATCTAACCTGAAGAGAACCACTCCTTTTGAAGATTTGAAACAAAAAATTAATGTTGTGTTTAGTTTTCAATTGATTACAACATTAATTGAATTGATTCAATCTCGTCAGATTCTCAATTAATTGTATCTTTCCCAATAACAATTTCAAATAAAGATATATATGAAGAATATATTAGTTTCATGAAACTTTTATTTATTTATATGCATTTCACTTATTATATTTCTTCCTATTTAATTGAAGTCATTTTACCATATTAAGTAATCAATTTATTGACAAATTAATTGTATTCATTAAAATCAAGTGACTACTTGAAGAATATAGTCAAATGATTTTTTTAATACACTAACATATACATATAGGTTGTGAACTCCTAGAAATGAGGAGTCAAGCTCGATCCCGTGTAACCATGCAATCCCTGTTCTATATGGGTGAGTTGTGATAATTCATGTACAATAATAATATAACTAATAGATAATATCTTTATGGTGTACTAAAGAAAACAATAAAATATTTTAAACATTCCTCCTTTATTATGAACATATGGAAATGAAATACCACTCAAGAATCGAAGCAAGTACGTCAGTGACACATTTATTTTCTATTTTCAAGTGCATTGCCAAGACTTGCATCTATGTGGCAGCTAAAAGGTTAAAAGCATTCTAACTCTAAATGTGTATTAAAGAAGAGTGGTAGAAATAAGAAACCCTTCCAAATTTAATAGAAAAAAGGGACAAGATGGGCAATTCAAAGGAAAGTGACAAGGTTACAACTCATAGCATTTCCCTCTATTTACATGATTGGTTTCATGTCATTTGTAATTGTGAGGATAAATACCAAAAATTGGTCATACCATTTGCATGTATACATATCTTAATGTTGACTCCCAAGTCTGGGTGCCAGGGGGTTGTATGTGGGACCATGGAGGAAGTTTCCTGTACTCGCTCTTTAGTACTTGCACTTTGCTTAAAGACTTATTTTGGAAGAAGTGTGACGAGTTTTGACACCGCCGCACGTCCAACAACCTTGTTAGAGAGAAGATCACGGTGCAAGATACACACACCGACATTAAAGAGTCGAAGAACTATTAGAAGGTAGTTGGGGTGCAATATATACATGTATTAACAACCGTTAAGTATAGAGATCAATGATCAAATAATCAACAAAAAATGTCACATGGGAGGTAAGATGCTTTTACGGAAATTCCATATGGCCTACTACAAACCTCCCACAGAGCATGTAGCCCTCAACCTAATGTGGAACAATAGAATCAACACATGTAAACCTCAAAGGTCTCATTGTATGGTACAATGTTGTATGGCCATGGTCCATAGGGGCACCATTAACTTTTTGACTTGTTAATGAGCAATGAACCTATATAACTAGGTGTTTGCATTGTCTTAAACTTCATAGAAGACCTACGATCTTGCATTAAGTGTCTCCCTCAATTTGGTTGGAACATTTCTCTAGTGTGGAAAGCACTAACAATGTGCCCTTTTATTCTCATAGTCCTGTGACCAATCACTATTAAAAACATGGTATCATATTAGTAACAATCACAAGGTATCATATCAGTGAGCAATAACTATTAAACATAGGGTATCATATTAGTAACAATCACACGGTATCATATCAATGACTAATAACTATTAAGAATAAGCTATCATATCAGTAACAATCACAACGTATCATATCAAGAACAATCACAGAGTATCATATCGGTGACCAATCACTATTACGAATAGGGTATCATATCAGTAACAAAGTAACAATCATGGGGTAAATAACATAACAAAATGTTAACGAGAATAAGATTGTTTACACAATTTCAACTTGGTATTGATGAATAGTCGCAAGATATTTATTTATAAATTGTATCCGGCTGAAATCTCAATATTGATCTCTTGGGCGAGAATCCATATCCACTTATATATATATAGAACAACTGACTTACATAGATCAACAAACTATCAAATCCTCCTTGATTATGCCGACCAGCCCCATCCACTCCCAATCAGCACCCGGTATCTAAGGGGATATGTACCTTGGAGAGTGGTGTTACACACCTTCATACTACAGCACTTTCATCATTTCAAAAATCAGGGCCATAATAATTTGTCTTGGTTTTGTTTTTACCTGACAAGGGACCTTAAAACGCTCATTTATGAATTTAAAAAAGGTTATACTACATGACTATAAATTGCAACTATTGAAACCTCTTGATGTCTAGTAGCTGCTCTTCCCAACTAAGATGTGAATATAATGAGTTTATGTCAGTTACCAGGAAATTCCAGAAAATTGCGAGCACTCTTACCCACTTCTCTCCTCTTTTCTCTCTTTCTCTCTCTGTTTTTTTTTGGTGATTCCATCTACCTACAGTATTGACACGCTCTTATTCATATACTCACATACCCTGATTTGAAAGGTGTCCTTGTCCCTGTCTCTAGATACCTATGATTTATATCAGAGTTTCTCATTTAACAATTCTTGTATCCCCACTGCCATAACATTTTTTAGGCCTTCCATCAATGCTTACATGCAACCACAATAAAATCCCTTGCAAGGACTTTCTAAAACTTGGAAAGTGATAGTATTTTATCGAAACAAAACCCGAATAGGCTATAACAGAAAATCAGCAAAGGCATATGTTGATTGATTAGAAGGAATAATTATACTAAAAGCTAATTCTCTTTTCATTGCAAGGGCTATATGAAACTCCACCTGTAATATTAATGCATCCTTGAACAAAGCCCAAAAGAATAATTCCCAAATCGCTCCTCTCTTTCTGAAATATCTTTGATTTTTCTGTTGCTGTCTAGGAACTCGAAAAAGAAAAATGGCGGGTTTTGATATGCATGAAAAAATGGAGTAGGAACTTTACACGTGAAATTGTTTTCAGTGGCACAGCTCATTTGCTATTTTGGGAATAATTTTTGCAGGATTTTGCAAGGGTGACGATGCCGTTATGTCTAGTGTTATACATGTTCATTGTTCATCTCTATCTTAGAGAAGTTTGGAATAAAAATAGCTTAGTTTATAGAAAAATTTGTTATAGGATATTTAGGTTTGGAACCATTCTATGATAAGTAATAAGAGCTTTTATAATGTACTATTATTTTATTTTTGTGAGTTTTTCTACTAAATATTTTGAATGCAAGTGATTGCTTTAATGTTTCTTTTTAAAAATTGAGAAAATGAATAGAAAAATATAATATCAGAGTACATGACAGTCCAAAGGGCGGAAGAAAAATATAAGTCAATAAAAATTGCTGTATCAAAAATGATCAGTAGTGAACAAAGAGCAATTCAGCCCCAAGACAATTCATCGACACGCCTCACTAAAGGTTGGCAGGAATTAGCCAATCTGTTAATTTTCGCGCTTACCTCTTCATCATTGTCTACGAGGCACTTCTACTAAGCTTTTATATCCTTCATTTTTTTGATAGGTTCTCATTATGAAGAAAAGTTGATTGCATAACGTGTTTCATGGAGGAGAACTGAATCAAAAAATCAAAGTAAAGTCTGGGAATAACAACTGTTAGAGGAGTAATGTTGTTAAAGAAGCAAGAATGACATCTATTTTTCTAAATATGCTTGATTGTTATTTGTCTAAAAAATTCAAAAATCACATTATTTGATATTCCCAATCCAAGAAGACCCTTGTTTCATGACAACTTGTCGAAGTACCTGAATTGTCTCAAAGCCTTGTGGTCGTCCCCTACTGCCAAAATGGTGAAACACAAATCTGCAAAGTGTAAGAGTGAGAGAAAACAAGGCTACAAGAGTGTGAGGTTGAGAGCATTAGCAAGAAGGAGAGCAACAACAAAAGTTAGGCACAAACTTTGGGGATGATTAAATGCATTTGGCTATTGATCAATTGTATTTGAAATTTGGATGTAATCGTCATTTTGGATATAAATTATGATATAAATATAAATATTTAATAAATTTATTGTTCAATGCAACGTGTTTAGTATTTCAAAGTTTTATTTGCAATTTGTTATACTTTTTATATGACTATTTTTTCAATACTAACTATATTTGCACCACCATTCCCTGTTGTCTTTAAACCTAGGCCCTTGATCTCCATCCATGAGACCTCTCCCCTGTTTATTTTGTCACATAATTTTCAAGTTAACGATGTGGCTCTAATGACTTAAACGATACTCCCTAAGTCTTGGCATTTTTTCTATCCTTTTACGAGTAATTTGATTTTCAAGGCATCTTTTCTATCCTTTTATGAGTATTATTTGCCATTTAACAAATGTCAATAATGGGGTTCATTTGAAAAATGCATATCGGCTAAGGAAGATTTGTATCGTTAAAGAATGCATGATGTTGATCTTGATTTTGCTAGAACTTTTCATCATCATCATCATTGTTTATAGATCAAGCCTTATTCGACACACACAAATGCTACCTGAACATACCCGGAAAAAAACAACAAACTATTTTGGGCAACTAACAATGTATACTGCTTTAAATAAAACCATAGATGATATACTAACATGTGATGCACGTGGGTGGAGTGGTGGGAACACTACACTCGAAACAGGTAGGTCGCAGTGTCAGATTCTAGTAGGGAAACTACTAATAATTTTGGTTGAAAAATTTCGACTCCAAACTACTGGTTGAAGCATTTACGTGTGTTGGTTATGCTCAACTTGTTTATAGAGGTATTCAAAAACCATGGAGAGACATTTTCGATTGCAAAATACATTTAAATATCTATTCTCTATTTTCAAGTACATTGCCAAGGCTTGCAGCTATGTGGCAGTTAAAAGGTTAAGGGCATTCTAACTCTAAATGTGTATTAAAGAAGAGTGATAAAAAAAGAAACCCCTTCAAATTTAATAAAAAAGGGACAAGATGGGCAATTCAAAGGAAAGTGATGTGTTTACATACAATTCATAACATTTCCCTCTTTTTACAAGATTGGTTTCATGTTGTTTGTAATTGTGAGGATAACTACCAAAAATTAGTTATACCATTTGCATGTATACATGTCTTAATGTTGAACCCCAAGTTTGGGTGCCAAGTGGATGTATGTGGATCTTGGAGGAAGTTGCCAACACTCGCTCTTTGGTACATGCATTTTGCTTAAAGACCCTTTTTGGAAGAATTATGACAAGTTTTGACACTGCCACTTGTCCAACCACCTTGTTAGAGAGAAGATCACGGTGCAATATACACACACCAATGTTAAAGATTCGAAGAACTATTAGAAGTTAGTTGGAGCGTAATATATACATGTATTAACAACTGTTAAGTATAGAGATCAATGATCAAATAACCAACCAAAATTGTCACATGCAAGGTAAGATGCTTCTACGGAAATTCCATATGGCCTACTACAAACCTGCCACATAGCATGTAGCCCTCAACCTAATGTGGGACAGTAGAATCAACACTTGTAAACCTCAAAGGCCTCATTATATGGTACAATGTTGTATGTCCATGGTCCATAGGGGCACCATTAACTTTGTGACCTGCTAATGAGCAATAAACCCATAACTAGGTGTTCACATTGTCTTAAACTTCATAGAAGACCCATGATCTTGCATTAAGTTTCTCCCTCAATCTGGCTGGAACATTTCCCTATTGTGGAAAGTACTAACAATGTGCCCTTTTATTCTATTGGTCATCCGACCAATCATTATTAAGAATAGGGTATCATATTAGTAACAATCACATGGTATCATATCAATGACCAATAACTATTAAGAACATGGTATCATATTAGTGACAATCACAGGGTATCATATCAATGACTAATAACTATTAAGAATAGGGTATCATATCAATAACAATTATAGGTATCATATCAGTAACAATAACAGGGTATCATATCACTGATCAATCACTATTAAGAATAAGGTATCATATCAGTAACAATCACATGGTACATAACGTAACAAAATGTTAAAGAGAAGAGAATTGTTTACACAATTGCAAGTTGGTATTGATGAATAGTCGCAAGATATTTGTTCATAAATTGTATCCGGCTGAAATTTCCATGTTGATCTCTTGGGTGAGAACCCATATCTATCTATCTATCTATCTATATTGATTGATTGCTTGAAGACAACTGATTTACATAGACCAACAAGCTCTCAAATCCTCCTTGATTATGCCGATCAATCCCATCCACTCCCAATCAGCACCCGGTATCTAAGGAGATATGTACCTCGGAGAATGGTGTTACATACCATCATTCTCACTAGTCAAACTACAACACTTTCAACATTTCAAAAACCAGGGCCATAATAATGTCTTGGTTTTGTTTTTACATGGCAAGGGACCTTAAAACACTCATTTATGATTTAAATAAAGATTATCCTACATGACTAAAAATTGCAACTATTGAAACCTCTTGATGTTTAGTTGTTGCTCTTCCCAACTAAGATGTGAATATAATGAGTTTATGCCAGTTACCAGGAAATTCCAGAATAACTCCGAGCACTCTTACCCATTATTTATTTATTTTTGTTGGGTGATTTCATCTACCTACAATATTGCCACGCTCTTATTCATATACTCACATACCCTGATTTGAATGGTGTCCTTGTCCCCGTCTCTAGATACCTATGGTTTATATCAAAGTTTCTCATTTAACAATTTTTGTATCCCCACTGCCATAACATTTTTTAGGCCCTCCATCAATACTTACAAACACAATAAAATCGCATGCGAGGACTTTCTAAAACTTGGAAAGTGATAGTATTTTATCACAAACAAAACCAGATAAGGCTAGAACAGAAAATCAACAAAGGCATATGCTGATTGATTAGAAGGAATAATTATACTAAAAACTAATTCTCTTTTCATTGCCGAGGAAGCCTGCAAGGGCTATATGAAACTCCACCTGTAATATTAATGCATCCTTGAACAAAGCCCAAAAGAATAATTCCCAGATCTCGCTCCCCTCTTTCTGAAAGCTCTTTGATTTTTCTGTTGCTGTCTAGGCACTCGAAAAAGAAAAATGGTGGGTTTTGATATGCATGAGAAAATGGAGTAGGAACTTTACACGTGAAATCGTTTTCAGTGGCACAGCTCATTTGCTATTTTGGGAATAATTTTTGCAGTAGTTTTGCAGGATTTTGCAAGGGTGACGTTGACGTCGTCTAGTGTTATACATGTTCATTGCTGATGTCTATCTTAGAGAAGTTTGGAATAGAAATAGCCTATAAAAATAACTTAGTTTAGAGAAAAATTTGTAGGATATTTAGGTTTGGAACCATTCTATAATGAGTAATAAGAGTTTTTATAATGTACTATTATTTTATTTTTGTGAGTTTTTTTACCAAATATTTTGAATGCAGGTGATTGTTTTAATTGCTTCAATGCTTTAAGTCTAGCGCCATTCAACCACCACCAATCTTTGATAAAATTACGAGGAGTTTCCATAGAAATCTTATCAAGAGGTTCATTTTTTATCAATGAAATAATAAAATCAATGGTATGCTTATCCTTTTCAACAAGATGAGCTTATCCTTTTTAGCAAGATAAAAAGAATTCTTAATGTGATTTTGTTACAAAGTTTTAACAAATAAACTCACTGACAAGCAAATAACTTTGATTACACACAATAATAATACTCGATTAAATTCATCCGCGAAGCATATGGAAAGATATAGTTACCAGTACTCCTATTTACAAGGAGCTACAACCACTCACCTAAAGATGGATGAGTTGTTTTAACAACTCTTAATTAACTCTCCTAAATATGCGAGTTACTTTTAACAACCCATTTATTTAAACTATAAATCCAAATATTTATAATATGAGCGCTAAATAATATTTTCCTAACATTCCCCCCCCTTAGTGCGAACATGGGAGAAACATAGTCACACTTCTTTTGTAGTGTGTTCGTCTTTGCTTGCTCATGACCCATAAGGTTTTTCAAGACAACCAACAACCTTCAAAGATGGTTTTACTTGGACAACCAACAATCTGTACATACAGATGGTTTTACAGGATAACCACTAATCTACAAGGATGATTTTAGATGACAACCAACAATCTAAATATCATGATGCTGCTTTACACTTGAGCTTTTATCTTTCCACTATATTTTCACATCAGGGGATTACTTAGGAAATTCTGGTCACTTTTTATGAAATTGAACAATTATGTACTTATGTTTTTATTACACACACAACACACAACTGAAAAAAACAAACTGCCACAAAATCTGTTGTGCAACCCAGTCATTGATGACTAACAAGAGGATGTTGATTGTTCTCCAGCCTCGTATGCTTCCATCCTATGGTTTGTCATAATGCTAATTTAGTTGAATAAAAATTTGAAGCTCAATGATTTCCACATTATTTATTATTTCCCTCCACAATGTGAAATCATTTATTTTTCATAATGTTATATAATACTGAAAATGTATCTACGAAACATTTTTTTATTTTATTAGAAATTTGACACTTGACTGATAAGATAATACAATTTTTATGGACAAATAACACTACTATCATATAACACTTGACATAGTACAAAAAAAGTAAAAAACTATACATTAGAAATTAAAATAACTATTGCGTGAATACTCTCTCCCTGTATTTAAAAACAATAACATATTATAAAAGATACACTCTTCAATCTCATTTGTTATAAATGATCATGACTAGACAATGTATCCCAATCGACCAAATACACTCTAAACAACTTACTATAAGAATGACTCAAATAATTCTATTTAATAAACCATTGACCACAACTTTTAAAAATGGGATTAAAACAAACATACGTGCTTTGTGAGATAAGATTTTGGACCACATAAAGTGGTGCTGAATTTTTTCTTTCTAGCGTTTATTTTTGTTTGCCCTTTGAATGTTTCGTGGTGCTTTTGTATTTTTTTGTGACACCGTGAGTTGTCTGATTGCCCCTACTCTTGTAACTCTATTATATTTTTATTAATATAATGTATAGTTCCAATAGTAAATATTCAGGGAAGAGGAGTTGATGCATATTTGAGTAAAAGATCCCGTCAATGTAGTGCCACACATCCTTACAAAACTATATTTGTTGTTAATGTCTGTGAGATGAGAAAACCCACCTGTGGCTATCATGGCGACAGGATCGCATGACCCGCATCCATATCCATGATGTTCGTGCATATACACCATACACATCAACATGCATCACAATTTTCCAAACAATCGCCTGCCAATGTGACATAATACCGCCGAGAGCAATGTTGTCGCGCGCCGGCATCCGTGAACGGAAAGGTGCCCAGTTTGGGATGAGCTAGCACCTTCCCACGCCATCCTAAGAGGCAGATGACACTTCGAACGACGCCACATTCTCCCGTCTTTTTCAGAATTTAATTGGGACAGCTCCAGACAAGTTTAGACCATTTGGCCTCCCGCATTTGCATTTTCCAACTCCAATCTCCCTCTCGCAGAAGCTTGGAACGGAGTTGCATTCGTCTATCCCTCTTGCATTCGGGTATTTATGCTTCTGGCTCCAACTTCCTAGTCGACATTTGGGTATTTGTTTTGTAGTTTCTTCCATTTATGTTCTGTTATTTACAATTTTTACCTATATATTTTGTGTTGGGGTTTAAACAAGAATAGAATTCTGGGTTGGGGTTTAAACATCCATAGTGAATCCCTATCATTTGAGATATACCATTGAAGATACCTAGATGTTTATGGAATATTAAAGGCTATCCATATTCAAGTTTATACAAGTCTTTGTTATACCATCCACTAGTGAATCCCGTCTGAGCTTCTGCGAATACAGTTACAGAGTTCCCAATTTTGGCGTCATCCACAGTGAATCCCAAAAGCTAATAAAATTTATAGAACACACAAAACCCACATAACATATGTCACAGATAGACTATTACTAGTTGACGATACCCGATGAAATTTAATGGGGAACCCTAAACAGATCATTGACAATACTAGCTGAAATATTAAATGTCTATATGTGACACGAAGGCTATTACTCTAAATCCATTTAATATCTCACATAATGATGATATGATTTGATGTCAACCCTTATTCATCACCGCATGCATTCAAGGATTTATGTCTTAAAAGGGTTATTAATAGACAACAAATATAGTCTCAATACATATGTCATAAATCATTGCTTACAAATATGGGTATTTCTCCTCTTGCAATCAATCAGAGTCCTACTAATGTACACAGAGTTACTGACATAACGTTCTCTACACTTGGCTCTATCACTTTTGACCTACTTGTTGGTCATAAGACATCATCCACTACATTTCACATTATGGAAACCTATTTGCAATACAGTTTACTGTTTGGACATCCTTGGAACCATGATATGCAAGATATATCTTCTAATTTCCATTATTGCATCAAATTTTGACATAATGACATTGAGTATATTTTCCATGTTGATGTTGATTGTTATCTATATCGTAAAGTAGATAAGGATAATCCAAAATAACTTTCGGTCACTCCCCCATCACAATCTATTCCTATGGACACGCTAGATACATATGTTGTTGGTGAGACTAGTACTCCTACTGAGCATTCATTGTATATACATCTACCTAATTAGTTACTAGTTGACATATTAAAATTCTATCTGTGAACAATTTTAAAATCTAAAAATGCATAGCCTCAAGTAGTTTCACTCACTTGAATATTTATTTTAGATTCGCGGGGTTTCAAAAATATGACTTTGACGTTTTGGTTTCTTGATTTTGTTGGCTAGTCAATGAATGTGCTATGATACCTACTTGAATACACACACATACATATTCATATGCATGTACATACATGTACATATACACATGTGTGTGTGTGTGTGTGTGTGTGTGTGTGTAATTGTATATGTATGTTTATACATGTGCATATGCATATCCATATACATGTATATGCACACGTATGTACGAGTATACATATACATATGTACATGTATATGTCTCTCATACCTTGTATTATCATATGGTAGTGTTATATGTGGTATACACATTGTGTGTGTACCACATAAGAGAAAAAAACTATCTGTACTCTTGACTTTGCTGGCTAGTCAACGAATGTGCTGTGATACCTAATCGAATACATACATACACCTATACATACATATACATATGCGCGTACATTCATGTACACACACATATGTAATTGCATATGTATGTTTATACATGTATATGCATATCCATAAACATGTATATGTACACGTATGTACAAGTATACATATACATATGTACATGTATATATCTCGCATACCTTGTCTTATCATATGGTAGTGTTGTATGTGGTATACATACTCTGCGTGTACCACATAAGAGAAAAATTGTCTGTGATAAATAAAAAACAATGTTAGACTATTGTAATAAATAAATGGAAAAATCGGTTCACATGTTAAGTATTTTGCAAAATCACATGATGGTTGAATAAAGTGGGGAGAAGATGCAATGATTACCTCCCATCTATCAATCGCAGTTAAGATAATTTCGTTCATTTTTCTTCTCACATCCTTTCCTCCTTTGATTTCTTTGCCTTCGTATAGATCGTATCTACCCTAGAAATGGCCTCGGGAATTGGCATGAGTTGCTGCTTCTTATGGTGATTTTTATGGGGGTCATGCGAACTTGTCGCCAAGATAGACAACTTCCATACATGTACATACATACATATCTGTATTTGTATATCTATGTTTATACATGTATATTCATATCCATATACATATATATGTACATGTATGTATGAGTATACATATACATATGTATATGTCTTACATACCTAGACCTTCATGTTGTCTTATCATATGGTAGTGTTGTGTGTCATATACACACTGTGTGTATTCCACATAAGAGACATAAAAAACTGTCTATAATCTCGACTTTGTTGGCTAGCCAATGGATGTGTTGTGATACCTACTCGAATACATACACATACCTATACATATTCACGCACATACACGAACATATACGTAAATATATGTGTAATTGCATATGTATGTTTATACACGCATATGCATATCCATATACATAAATATGTACACGTATGTACTAATATATATGTACATATGTATATGTATATGTCTCACATACCCAGACCTTTGTATTATCATAATGTAGTTTTTTTTGTGGTATACACACTGTGTATACCACATAAGGGAGATAAAAGTTGTCTATACTCTTGACTTTGCTAGCTAGTCAATGAATGTGCTATGTTACCTACTCAAATACATACACATACCTATACATATTCACGTACACACACGTACATATATATGTGTAATTGCATATGTAAGTGTGACATTAGTTTTTTGAATTGATTTAGTTCTATCAACAGTATACCTCAATTGGAGTAGAGAAAAGAATTATTTGGTTGATATGTATCTATTTTTTTTAATCAATATAACTTTGCTTTGAGTTGGGCCCCTCTTGGGTTTGTAAGATTACTCCAACTATAGTTTTTGCCTCCAACGAGTAGCTTTATTTGTAGAGAGATGCTTAAAGGAAAGCTATCCACATCATGTGGAATCCATTTAGATTTATAATATGATTATTCATGGTCCCTCTTCTTATAAGTGCTAGGTTTTTTCACATATAACCTGAGAAATGTTGATGCAGAGACAAATATATATATTATCATGCATATAACTGAATTTTGACAGATTTCTAAACAAGAACTTGACTCCAAGATCTTCCAAGACAATAAAAAACAACCAACAAAGGCTAAAAGTTTGCTATCACTTTCAAATAAGCTCCTAGAAGGCTTCATTCATGCTAAATCATCTATTTACCTTGCTCAAAATTCTTATGCATGCCCATTTGTCCATCAAACTCACCAAAACATCTTCATAGTTGTCTATATACCCAATTCGTACCCCTATGTTACGCGACGTTTGATAGCCAATCTAATTGTACATGTATGTTTATACATGCATATACATATCCATATACATGTATATGCACACATATGTACAAGTATACATATACATATGTACATGTATATGTCTCACATACCTTGTATTATCATATGGTAGTGTCGTATGTGGTATACACACTGTGTATACCACATAAGAGAGAAAAAAACTGTCTGTACTCTTGACATTGTTGGCTAGTTAACGAATGTGTTGTGATACCTAATCGAATGCATACACATACCTATACATGTGTATACATATGCACGTACATGCATACATACATACATACATACATATATGTGTGTGTGTAATTGCATATGTATGTTTATATGTATATGCATATCCATATACATGTATATGCACACGTATGTATGAGTATACATATACATATATACATGTATATGTCTCAAATACCTTGTATTATCATATGGTAGTGTTTTATGTGGTATACACACTGTGTGTGTACCACATAAGAGAGAAAAAAACTGGTTGTACTCTTGAATTTTCTGGCTAGTCAATGAATGTGTTGTGATACCTACTTGAATACATTAACACACCTTTACATACGTATACATATGCATGTACATATATGTATATGTGTGTGTGTGTGTGTGTGTGTGTGTGTGTAATTACGTATGTATGTTTATACATACATATGCATATGTAGAGTTTTGGCGCTTAAAGTTTTTGTTGTATCTTCCTTGGGATAGGCCTCAGGAATTGGCATGACTCGTGGAGAGAATGGTGATTGGGTTGAGTTGACTAGACACTACTGAGGAGGATATAGGTCCCACATATGGTCGATGCATGTATGCCATTGCGTATGGCATATTATGGTCATTTTTATGGGGGTCATGCGATCCTGTCCCCAGGATAGATGACTGAAATTATAATATTCTTACCTATTTTGTTAGAAACCAACATTGAAGAATTGAAATCACCTTAACTGTGATTGATGTATGGGAGAAAATGGATTCAAAACTTAACTGCGACACAAATATAAAACAATGTTAGATTGCTGGAATAAATAGAGGAAAAACCGGTTCACATGTTAAGTATTTTGCAAAATCACATGATGGTTGAATAAAGTGGGGAGAAGATGTAATGATCTCCTCTCTCATGTTCCCCCTCAGAGGAAAAGGAGAAATTTTACTTGCAAGTATCCTCGGCGAGCCTCCAAAAATTGGAGGCAATAAAGGGAACCGAGAGAGGGAAATATTGAGGGTGTGTTGTGTGCACGCTCTATATTGCAGAGGCGACACATGATACAATGCATTTGTAAGAGGGATGCCGAGGCATCTTTTGAAAAGCTTAGTAGATGCTCCAAGAAAGAGGTTGACAATGCCATGAGGGACTATGATTCAGAGGCAGTGAGGGCTAAGAGGAGGGTTGACATATTGGCTTTGAGAGAAAAGAAGAAAAACATGGCAAGTTTATTGAGTAACGGTTTCATTTCACTCGTTTCTCATTGTCAGTAAATAAGTATTATTTATTTATTCATTGTCTTCACAAGGTGAGGAGGGTGAGATGGATGTAGCAACAGAGGGGGTCATTCCCAAAAGAACTAGTGGAGGTGACTGTGACGTAAGTTAGTCATTTTATATTTAGTTTTGTTAGTTAAACACTTGTTCATGAATCGTTCATTAAAATTTTCATTGATACAATATGTACGTAGGAGTATGACATGTCGTTGTTGCATCTATATGAAAAATGTAAAAAAAAAGTAGCAACGAATCGAACCAACAGAAAGGAAGTTGAGGTAAATAAAAGTGAACACAAAATCTGTGAATTGTAATTTGTAGTTTTTGATATAAAACCATTGTTATAAAAAAGTTGTTATTTTGTAGGTTAGTTCATCATAAGTGGGTGATGCAACGACACCTTTTTAGTTGATCGTGGATGTGGTGGTGCAAGCAATGAAAGGCATCGTAAGTCATGGACCTTAATTGAAATCTAAATTTGAAGTTATCATTTTCCCCTCTAAATGTAAAAAATATAAATTTTTATTGTAATAAGGAATTTTGGAACTTGTTATATTTCTAGTTTAAGTACTTGCTTTAAGTGAATAAGTACTTGTTTGATTTCTAAATATTTACTTAAATGATATGTAGATATTGCAATCTCTATACATATCTTTTATAGATAATTATGACATAAAGGTGTGTCAGTGGTAATGGTTCTCGATATAAAATTAAAAAGTATGGATAAATATGTGTAGTAATCATTTAAATATGCACAACAATGCATATGTTTGAACTCTTGGATCCTTTATTTGACCTTGTAATCAATTGAGACTCTTCCCTTTATATTCTTGCTTTACTAGCCCTACTGGACTGTATCTTCACCTATAGTTTGACATGATTTTAGTATTTACATATGTATATGTATGCACTTCTTAGTCTCAAAGCAGATTGTTGATTCTCTGAGTGAATACAAGGTGATCTTAAGCACTGTGGTGAGCATTTGGCTCTTGTAGATAGATTCTTTTGCACTATTATTCCTTATTACTTAGGTATGAATGTATGTTTGCATTTTATAAGGGTGTAATCATTGGATTTTGTACTATGTAATTGTATAATGGATTAATATTAACAAGAGCTTCAGTTTGTATAGCTATGAGGATTGGAGTAAGTTCTTGATGACAGAGGAATCTTGAGACTTGTTCAAGACTGCATCATTCCCTAGTACCCTCTTCGAAGTCCATGTAAGTGAGTTTGTGTGAGAAGGTTTTTATGGATGATAGGGATCAGATAAAGTTGTACATGTAAAGTTAAAATGTAAATATCCATAACTGATATCATTTCTTGCATATTAGGAAGGTTCAAAAACAAATACAAGAGTGTGAGGCTCATTTGTGGTGTTCTTCTTGCATGTTAGGGTTCTTCAAGGAGAGTAGGAAAAATGTGTTTTTCTTGTGTGTCATTCTTGGTATAGTATTGTGATATGAATTTTTGTGTTGTGGTGGAGTATAACAGGGGATGTATGTCTTGTAAAGTAGTGTAAGATTGATTTGTGTTGAACTTTTATGTTGAGCTTTGTAAGTTTTGTTGTTTACATGAAAATGTATGTTTGATGAATAGGGTATTACTATAAATTTATGAATTTCCCTTAATTGAGAAAGAACGTAGCAAGGAATACAACCTTGAGCAGGGTGGAAGAGTGATGAGATAATTATTGTGAGAGAAATTATACTTGAAAGTTCCCGGTGATGGTATAAATGAACACAGACACGAAAAACTGTATAACATTGTATCACGTTCTTTGAGAGCTCAATAAGTTGAGAGTTTTCATCTTGGAATAAGAGGATTATAAAAAAAAAATGCATTTATGTTGAAGTTTTAAGCCTTATACCATCTTTAGAAGCTGTGAGTAGGAGCATTTGGTTAGAGTTTACTTTAAGACATCAATACCTTTCTTTCTAATCACTCAAGTGACAGGGAACTGAAACATGAAGCTATAAAGAGAGGTAAATATTAAAATAATGTGAATGATTTTTCTTCCATGGTAAGTCGATCTTGTGGAATAGATGCAAAAAAAGCCTCAGATAAAATTAGGGGTCATGACATCAAGTTTAAAGAAAATTATGACAAAGTTTATGTACTCAGGTCCCTATAAACCTTCTGAAGCCTTAAACATCGAATTTAATCCTAAAATTTTGAAGCAACCATATTGAAAGAATCCTTTAAAATATTTACTAAGAATTCTAGTATTTTATTGGAGGATTTTTTAAGTTTTTTTTACAATTGGTTATCCCAGAGGTTATCTTAGTTTACAGACCTAAGGTTTGGCTGTGATTGAGGAGTTAAAAGCTCAAACAGTGAAATTATGGATTGAAATGTGAAACATATCATTATTGCACAATCCGTTCAAGGGATCTTGATAATTTAAGGAGTAAGATTGGTGTAGAGCCAAAAATCAAAGACACATTCAATAGAATCTTGTTTCTATACAATCTAAATTCAGTCTCTGGATCACTAAATAACTACCTTTTAACAAGTTAACATACTCCAATTTTGATCTTAACCCTCATCCTCCATTTTTTAATCTAATAACCTTGTTTAACTGATTCTAGTACATGCTATGAGATCAATTGAAAGGGTCACCAAATCTATTAAATGTAAAATAAATTCTTACCTTCTTGAGGAATACTCAAAGTATAACTCTGTCCCATTAGGTCTCTATAAACGTATACACCCTACAACTCCAAACTGATATGTTTTGCTCAAGATTGAAGAACTTGGAAGCCTTTTGATCATCAATGACAAAAATTGTCAGGTGTAAGGGTTATTACTTCAAATTTTTAGCTAATAAGGACTCCAATGTCACTTCCAAACGTTGATTTATCACCAAACCCTAAGTTTTTATTCAATTGTCCTTCATCATTACCTTTCAACCTTCTAACACTGTCCACTTATCTCTGTTTCTGTGCAACACAGTCTCCTCTAGTGTATACTATATGGAAGATATTAGCGAGGGGTTTGGATTAACATTCAAACTTTGGAGAATATGTTAAAGACACACTTAAGCTCACAACACCAAATTTTCATACCTCATTTCCTTTATTTGAGTCTTCAAATACCCCTTCCTTTGGCAATTCCTAAGCCTTACTAGGCTGTGCACAATTTTCTCAGGAACTGTCACGAATAGCTGAGTGGGGAACAAATAAATATTTCTATTCCTTTATTCAACTGATGAACGATTTCTTCAAAATTTCAGGGGATTTGGATGGTTATAATCTGAGCTAAGTGAAGTTCTTCCTTTGAAACCCTAGTTGAGGGTTTTGAGTTTGCGAGAGGGAAAATTTTGTTAGTTATTCATTCTTCTATCACCCCAAACTTTATATCAAGCTTCACAAGGACTGTAAGGTCACTTCTCAAATGTAATAAAGCCTTTGAACTCACCTTTATCCTTCAATATAGACCTAGTTCCACAGTGTTATGCTACATGCAAGTAAACAGATACAAGAAAACACTTCTAAAAAGCATTCCAACAGTTGTTTGTCTATCTCTCTTACAAGAATGATCTCTCCAAAAACTATAACAAACCATCCCCCCTCTTCTCAGTTATAATGCTAGATATATATACTCAAATGCACTTAAATCCTCCTACAATGCACTCATTCATAGCTAGTCATTTCCTTGCCCTAACATAGACTCACAAAAAAAAATCTCACCAAACATGCATCAAATTCTTGAGTGAGATATTATTCTCTCACTATAGGTACATGAGTCTATTATGAAATCTACCAAGAATGCTACAGATGGCTACAGTGGCTGAGTGTGCATCAAATTTGCTTGTCAAAAGTGAACTTCTCTATATCAGATTATACACTTTTCTCAACCATGAATGATACCAATTATGGGATTCTTACCTATCACAAAGCTCCTTCATCATTACATATACTAGGTTTTAGCAATCTTCCATAACCAACGTACTTACAATAAATTGCCAAATACCCTGCTGTACTTGTACAATTTTGTTAATACAAGTTCTTCTCCCTTCCAACTTAAGAACAATTAAAGACATCACAAACCATATCTTCTATTTATGAATCAAGTCATAGAAGCATGCACAATATTCAAACGTAACCAATCAAAAGAACCTGATGATAGAAGTATACACAAGATCATGATACTCACAAGAAACATGCAAGAAACAATCATACACTGAGTTCTTATTCAATATTAATCTTGAACATTAAACCCTCAGTTTCATACCTGAGTAGAATGAGGTAAAACAATTACATTTTAGCATTATATAATCTTTTCACCAAGTTCTAACCGAATACACACCCTTGTCTTCTTTGGTTATATGAGTATATTTAGACTTAACACTAGTTACTTAACTTAAAGACCTAGTCCTTGACTTCTAGACCCATGTTATGAATTCTCTAGGAACCTAGGACACTTAATTATATATCATTCCATCCTTTTTTCCAAGGTTACAAGCTCCAAGAGTGTTACTTGTGTTAGTATGATGGTTGAAAATTGAAATTTTATTTTAAGTGATTTGGGGACAGAGTTGAAGATGACAATACCCATAGATGAATCAAATATGCATTGCATCAAGACAAGGAGGACAAATTAAGTGCAATGTTGACTAAGAAAGGCAAAGTTGGATGATTTGAGGCGTCTAGAAACCATATTGTGGATAGTCTAATAGTGCTTGAGGTGTTTGATAGGGTACATAAGTGGAAGAATGATCTCAAGACTGTGTAAGCAAAGTTACCTAATTTGGACTAGACTCTAGACAACAAGCAAAAAAGGGGTAGTTTGGCCTAAATAAGAAAAGAGTGAGCTATCAGAGAGTTGAAGTGACATCAGGGGCATGGTATGAAGCAAGTTATGATGAACATTTAAGCTATTCATGGAAAAAGTGATCAAATAGACTAGAATAAGTTGTTCCTAGACTAGAAATGATCCTCAAATTATAGAGTAGGTAGAAGTGAAGTTTGTAAATATCTTGATATTTGAGTATATGAATGAGATTATATGCTTTTGTCTACATCAATCCTAAGATATTGTCTTGCTTTGTGACACCTTCTTGCTTCTAGACCCTTTTCCACTACTTCTCTTTTACCTTTTCTGAGTTCCTTTTAACCTCTATAATCTACTTTCACTCCTTTAACCTCTGTCAGCTACGATTTGTTTTTTCTAACAAATATTTACCTATTTAAAAATTTAAAAGTGGTTATGATGAATATGGTGCTTTTACATCTTTATATAATTTTTGTAACTCAAATTTACGTTCATTTCATTGACTGCATGCATCTCCCGGGACCCATGGGAGAGAGGAGAATGAGGAGATCGACATACACTCTGGTTTACAGGTACGCAATTAAATATCGGTTGATTATGTTTTTTCATATATACATAAACATTTAATTATGATTTATTTTGCTACTTAATACAACTAATTTAATGTGTAATAATTATAGGCATCTTCCAGTGGCCTCGAGAGAGAAGGGGAGGAGCATATTCCGTTACATAAGGATTTACAGGTAGCCTTTACATGAAGTGTAATTAAGATTCTATATTGTGAATTGTTTTATTATATAAATAATATTTAAAATAGGAATAAATTTATAGTATATAAATTTATTTTTGTTTGGACTAACTACCAGTATTCTTTCAAACAACTAAAATGTTCCTATAATGCAAGCCTCATCCACTCCTGCTACATTCGTAGTAGTTCCCGCTATGGTGCCATCTATTGGTGATGCAGTGGACCTCTGTATAAATGGAAAATTGGTGGGCCATGGAAAATTGTACAATGTCGGTGCTGGTGAAATCTGCTATGAGAAGAAATTTCCATCAGATTGCGTCGTTGTTAATATCCTTACTGTCATCGATCCTAATTGTCCTTTACTATTTCCTACCTCTTTCACGGACATGCTCGTGGTTTTTTTCAATAGATTTACCATTTGGCCACTTTCTGAAATGCATCGTATCCAACCACCTCAGGTAATAGCTTGTTTGGAAATGTTTTACATGCAGTTTTGGCTTTGCGTTATTCTTAGTCTATATGAGTTATAGTAACACAAACTGTTTAAGTTTTGCAGGATGATGAGATACCCGTCAAAAAATCAAGGTGGGCACCAAGTACAAGAGTGACACCCAACTCAATACATAAGAACCCCAAAAAAAATAAGCATAGTTCGAAAAAATTACCTCCATTGAGTGCACTAGACAATGGAGGGAAAACTGATTTCATACTACTAACCGAATTATTTCAAAACATTAATACTAATTTAATGAATTTTTTTTAATTGATATAAGTGTGGCTTGTTTTAATATAATAACACTGACATTAACATGTGCTTTAATTGTGTATTTGCTGGATTTAATCACGATTATAGTTGTCATAAGTGTTTTGAGTTTGAATGTGCCATATTGCATCACAATGGGTGCATTATTCATGATTATAGCTGTCACAAATATTTTTTGTTTTAATGTGCCATGTGGCATCGTAATGTGTTGATTATTCATGATTATATCTGTCACATTTATTTTTTTGTTTGAATGTGTCATGTGGCATCACAAAGGGTTGATTATTCATGATTATACTTGTCACAAATATTTTTTATTTGAATGTGTCATGTGGCACCACTATGGGTCGATTATTCATGATTATAACTGCCACAATTGTTTTTTGTTTGTATGTGCCATGTGGCAGCACAATGACAACCACAAATAATCATTGCATCTTGTCCCACTTTATTCAACCAATTTTGCAAAATACTTAACATGTGAACCAATTTTTTCCTCTATTTATAGCAACAAACTAACATTGTTTTTTATTTGTAGTGCAGGTGAGATTTGAATCCATTTGCTACCATCCATCAATCTTAATTAAGGTAATTTTGTATTTTTCACTAGTTCATTTATCACATCTACAAGTGAATGTGATGTTTTCTTTCTACAAGTTCATTTATTTTTACTAGTTCATTTATCAAATCTACAAGTTCATTTATCAAATCAAAGCTTTTCATATTTTTACGTTGTCATTTATCAAAATTGTAAATTCTCTTTTTGAAAACACACACAATGTGGATGAGTGCTAGGAGTTAACCAATGTTTTTAATGAACAAGAATAATTTTGTAGAGAATTTAATAGGTTTGTCAAAAACCTCCGAAAAATCCATTTTATTTTGGTTTCGACCATCAGATGTGAGGGACTAGAATCTATGAAAACTTGTGTTAAGCAGTTACCGAATCAATCGTAACTTGGATGGATTGAATGCATGTGTTTAATTTTCTCTATTTTCTTTCTGTGGTTTTACATGTCCACATTAACTAATACATTCCTCTTTTTTTGTTTTGACAAAAAATACAAGAGCATGCAAGAAAAGGAATAAGGGTAGAAATTTGAGTTCAATTCTAAAAATTTAAGCAACATTCAGTATTTCCAAATTTTAGTTTCAACCTGACTAGTTTAAGTCTCAAGTCCCATTGACCTACTTCTAGTCATTGGTGTACATTAATATAATTTCATTTCATTTCATTTCAGAACCTTGTAAAAGAAAAAAAAAAACACCTTCATATCCACTATTCCATGAATGCCAAGGTTCCCCTTTGGATTTTCCCTTTAGCGTGGCAATGATAAACTCATATTGAGCTTCTTTATGTTTATGCTCGACAATGGAAACCCCTATTCACTGAATTGGCAGAAGAAATGTGTTAACTATAAGGATTTAAAATGATAAAAATGAAGTTTCTTTAGTCTAAAGCTTTAGACAAAATACTTCATTTTTATCATTATAAATTCACTGCTCTGACGAATTAACATATGTTATGAGGATAAGCTGTAAGTGATAGGCTTCCTATTGGAAAAAAAACATGCCATCAACAAGGAATCATTCATGAATTGCAGGTGTATTTGAGAAAGGAGAAATTTTATCATCCCAATCCTTGTAAGCTTCCATGTCAAAGCCTTGCTCGATGCCTCGGTCATTGTGACAAATACATATGGGTACAAGGGATGTGTTTGTCTGAATCCTTTATGAAATGGAATGCTAGTGTCGGTTATCCATTGATCATGACAAAAATTTTCTGTGAATATGCTCGTACAAATTCGTCTTATCCACTATAATGAAAAGCCACAGGGTGCCAAGATTCTCCATGAGAAATTCCAATTACACAAGTCAAAAGCTTTACTCCTGTCTACCATAATTAGAATTCTAGTACTTTTTTTTGGATCCAGAATCTTCCATCCTTAAACAAACCTTCCTTGTTTCAACTAATTATGTGCAGGAGAGGTTGTAGATGCATAACTATGATTTTGGAAATAATTTCATAAAAGGTTAATCACATAACAAACTTAATCTATTTTGCGTTGGGTTTACTGGGTACATTTTCTCTTTGATTTTATGGCCCAATGAGGATGTATGCCATGTGCATAATAAGTATTAATAACGCCTTCAATTTTTTTTGGATCTTCTGTTTTAGCATCCTCAAATCACTAAACCTTCATAAAAAGGTTAATACTCCAGTTTATTTTGGATTTGTGCAGAAATTGGCATTTCTATCACCTTCCATGATTCAAATCATTCGAGATTGTTTATTATAAAATATCTCTTCATTGTCAACAATATCAATGATAAATAAGATTTCTTTCTTCATAGAGTTGAGGTGTTTGTTCTTGTGTGAGTAACACATTTTGTTTATGAGCTAGCTTCAATTGTGTATCTCATTTATTTTAAAAGATGATGTCAAAATTTCCCTATTCCATTGCTTCATTTCGGACAAGACATACTTCCAATATTGGAAAAAAAACAATACATATAGAAACCTTTGATGACATCTGCTTCCTTCCACAAGTTTTAATGAGATCATAGAGATTATTATCCTGCACACAAGTATTTTCAATATTAAAAAGATGATCTTGGAAGGAAATTTTTTGTTTGTTTTGTGAAGACTATTGACCGGTGGTCAAAGACAGTATACTGCAACTTATTAAGTTTGAAGACAAATCTCCTTAATCTCCAATACTTAGTGATGAGGCACTGAACAATCGTTTTGGTAATGAACTTATTTACTTGTCTTATATTGCACCGAGTATATTTTCTTTCCTGAAGTTTCGCATCTTTAAAATCATTTTTTTATATGCATATTCTAATATACCAAAGAACATAAGACGCGCATCAAATGAGCAATAAAGTTACATGAAAAAATATCATCTGATAAATGCTAGTAAGGTTAAGATCTTTATCTTTTGAAAAGTGCATTTATAATTGGATTTTCCCTTTTAATATTTTTAGATTATTGTTGCACTTTCTGCCCCCGTGTTTTTGCAGAAACATTCTTAATTTAGAAAATAGAAGCGATGAGATGAACATATGTTTCTTCCTAGTAGTGATTTTGAGGTTATACCATTTTTAGCGACGGAAATTAATAAGTCTTTTGTCTTCAATTGACGAAGAAAATATGTTGGTTGGCTTTGTGGGAAATCATTCATCTTGTCTGGTAATGTTATAGACAAGATGAATGATTTCCCACAAAGCAATAATTTATAATATGAGATAATCATCTTGTCTATAAAATTTCCAGATTCACATCGTTAATTGTGATGGTTCGGACTAAAATTCCTAGTAATGAGAAGAAAGCTGCACATGTCAAAGATCCATTAGAAAATGCCGAAAAGTTTGATAGTGACACTGTTGCATCCAAGAGGAGAAGGGATGAATTGCATTCGAATATATTTGGAGATAAGCAATGTTTGACATTTTGATTACATTTTACCATTAATATATAAGGGAAAACATATATATCTAAAAATATGTATCATATAATTGAATACTTAATATGGTTGGTTCTATAGTTTAAAAGAAATGCAGTAACCTCTAAGCCATATTCGTAAGAATCTACCATGAATGTCAATGTGACAACCTCTAAACAAAGTTAATCGCAATTACATATAAACAATGTTAAGTGAAATAATTAGCTACATTTATCTATAACATATTAATGAAAAATTAAAAGTAGGCAACATGAAGACCTAAATAATTTCCTAAAAAAAATAATATGAAAAAAAAATTAATTTATTTTTCAAACAAGCGAAAAACGATAGCTTCAGGTCTCGTAAAGCATTACAAATAAAAAAATTGTGGTTGTATGACGTGTATTTCGTCATTATGGAGACACGCATTCATTATTGGAAAAAACAACCATAGGAATAAACATGAAAAAACTAGAAATATATCCACAGAAGACATAAAAGAGATAAAAAGGGAACACGTTTAACAGAGAGACATAGAAGAGTTGAAAAAAAAGCACATTTTTGTTCGTAACGAGAATAACACAAGGTATATTTTAAGGCAGAACAAGGTCAGTTTAACAAGGCGATAAAAATGAGATGAAAAGGCAACACAACGGGATTGATAGTGAAAAATTAGGGTTGGACTACGATGCAAAACACAAGGACTAATCGAAGACAGATTAATTGAAAAGCCCACAATCAAAAAAGATACACATATACTATGGAAGATGTTTTGATAAATACCTTTTTTCGTAATATATGAAATGATTATGTGCTTAACGATGTCTCCACAACCTCCAATTTAACTGTGACACATGTTAAGTTTGAACTTGAGAATTGTGGCACATTACAATTGCCACCGTTATCAAGAAATTTACATTTAAAAAACTGCATAAAAATAATTTTAAACCTATATCAACCTATATAGATCCACAACATTGTTATTCAAATAATCCCCACTAAGAAGATGACGCATGAATTAAAATTTCTAATATCTCCTTTTGTTGGTCAATGTTCTGGTGTTATTTACCTTTCACATTAGTAAACCTATTATGTGACACATAAATCTTGGGCTTCGACCTACGTATGTTGTTTATGTCAACATGCTTAATAGAATATCCTATCATCCACTTATCTTTATTCTTATTCTTCATTTCCATAATATTATGTACAGAGAAAAATGAAACTGAGCTTAGCAGATGCTAGTCCATTCCTTTTAGTAGGTAGAATTTATAACCAATTTTTTTTAAAGCTATATCCGCATCATGTAGAAGGGACCTACGTTTACCGAAAACATAATCCTTTCTTTTTTTAGTTGATTTCTTGTTAAGGCCTTACCTAGCAAGCGATATGCTCTAAATATTTCACTTTTATTTGTTAATTCCATATAATCATGTATACTACAGAATGTTCGATACACACATATTTCACATCAGCTTGTATAAAAGAAAATGCTTAGTGACCGCTAAGCTCCATTGCTATGATTTAATATTCCAACTCTCTATTCAAAATAAGAAACATTAGGTCTTAGAGGCCACTACGATATTCCTTTCAATAAGTGTTAATGAACAACAAGTAATGTTTTATGCTATCCATTTATAAGTCGAGGAGAAGCCTAACTGCCGCTAAGCTCTATATTTTCTTATATTCCTTTTCTGCAATGTAAGGAAAATTAGAGGTTGTTTGAATCAAGGATAATCCTTTCAATAGGTGAAAATGAATGTTAAGTATTTCAATGCATGATAATTGGCTTGAAAAATTTGGGATGAATTTCATTTTATTGATTTGCAAGTCTTACCAAATATTCAGAGTAAGATACTTTAGAGCCTTACAGTCCGAGACTACTTTTTGATTCAAAATTAATATTGATCAACATAACATGTAGTATTACAACCATTGCAAAAGTAATATTCAGAGCGAGAGACTTACAGTTGATATCATTTTGAATCGAATCCCAATGTCTGTTAAGCTTAAATTTTTTTTACTCTACTTTTATACAAAGTAACGAACACTAGAGGTTGGAGGCCAATGAAGACTAATCATATCAATACATTAACGTAGGTTTGAACGATTTGGGATAATTTTTGTTAATATGAATTGTAAATATAAAAAATAATCAGAGTAAGATACAATATACCCTTATCGTATTGGCACCCTATAAAATTTGTTAATCATTCCATTCTTTTCCCGATTAGACAGGTCCCACTATGCAATTTGAGACTACATTTATCCACAGAAACATCTATGGTGGCATATGCCATACTTATGTTTAGGAAAAGCATAATCCTTCCCATTTCTATTTGATAGCTTATTGAGGTATTACCTAGTGATTGCTAAGCTTTAAATATCTTGTTTTGATGTGTTAAAGCCATATAATCTTCTCAACTACAGAGTGTCTCGATGCATACATATTTCACATTGGCTTGCATAAAATAAAATGCTTAG
Source organism: Taxus chinensis (assembly GCA_019776745.2). Lineage (NCBI taxonomy): Eukaryota > Viridiplantae > Streptophyta > Pinopsida > Cupressales > Taxaceae > Taxus > Taxus chinensis. The sequence continues at coordinate 760,864,670 of CM034153.1, forward strand.
CGACCACTAACTCAATCACTATGATTTGTTTCTCCAACACTCTATTCAAAATAAGAAACATTAGATCTTAGTGATCTCTAATTTATTCCTTTTAATAAGTGTTAATGAACATCAAGGAATGTTTTATGTTGTCGATTTATATGTTGACGAGAAGCCTAACGACTGGTAAGCTCTATATTTTCTTACGTTTGTTTCATACAATGTCATGAATATTATATGTTTTCCAAATTAAGGATAATCATTTCAATAGGTATAAATGAATGTCGATCCTTTCAATGTGTGATAATTGGCTTGAACACTTTAGGATAAGTTCCATTATTATTGATTTGTTAATCTTACCAAATATTTAGAGTGAGAGAATTTAGAGCCTTGTAGCCTAAAGGTTATTCCTATTCGAAAGTAATGTTGATAAAAAAAAAATGGATTATAATGCTTAATACCATGTCGATTCAAAGCCTAGTGGTTGGTACCCATTAAGTTAACTACTTTGCATTGATACAAAGTAAGGAACTCTAGAGGTTGGTGGCCATTAGGCTAATCCTTATAAATATTTTATACTTCATATATGTATGAATTATTAATGTGTTCTACTCCAATTATAGGTAATATGTATTTCATAGGTCACACTCCATTCATGGGAATTCCATTCATATAAGACACAAAGTGTTGGAAGAAAAGATTCAAGGAATGGTTTGTAGAAATCAATTCCCCTGAAAACTACCATGTTGATTTGTGGTTATTTTTTGTCAATGATGTTTCAATAGGAAGTTGGTATGGTTATATCCTCATAATTTATTAATTCGGGAATACTATGCCTGTTCAGGTCGAATGCATTGATGTTGAAATCAATAAGTGTCTTATTCTAGATATGGATTTGGAAGTTTCTTTATTCAGGAAACGGGAAATAGAAGCCTCAAATGAAAACCATATTAGTTCATGTTTTAAATATGGTTGGAATCTGGGGAAGTTTGTAGACTCTGATAAAACAACTTGTATAAATGCAGTTGAAATTCATAATGGTATGATTTCAGCCTTAATATATATATATATATATATATATATATATATATATATATATATGTATGTATGTATGTATGTATGTATGTATGTATGTATGTATGTATGTATGTATGTATGTATGTATGTATGTATGTATGTATGCAATACTACCTCTTCTGTTTGTCATCATTTGAATAGAAAAGGTTTGTTTTTTCCTCCAAAACATGCCAAGCTATTTACTATGCTAAGAAGAACTTATTGATTTAATTTAATTTGAATTAAATATAATATTTTAGAGTAACTAAATATGTAAAATCTATAAATACAGTAAAATATAGATGTTAAGTGTTCAAGCAATGCAATACTATAAGAAAATGGAAAAGATAGGTGACGTAGTTGATTTTTGTGCGATTTATAGTTGGTTGGGACTATGAATATGCCTAATCTAGAAGGAACTAATGTCACAAGGGGCTCGTTTAAGAGATCATGGGCTCTACACTGATCGGATTAGGGGTGCTCAAAATAGGACATAGGCACCTAGACGTTGGTATCTGATTTTTGAGCACTAATAACTGTGTGAATTCTCAGGATATGCTTCCTTTATGGGCCTGAAGACTCTCACTTTTATCTCTTCTTTGTCGTGTTGCCTTCGTTGTTAGGGTTTCAATCACACATGTAACTTACATAAACAAACCCTAGCTATGTGTACAAGCTCACAAACACATCAAATCTGAATAAAATATGCAAAATGTGAAGTCGGATTGACCTTGACGGTCACCCGAAGAGTGAACTTATTACCAAGAATTGCACTACATTCTAGACTCCATGTAGTTTTGTGTGCTTGTGTGTGAAATAATGTCATTAATTTTCCCTTGTGCTAATGAGGTCGAGATAACGAGCTATAGCTAGATTAGATACAAATGTGTGGTATGGAATTCAACACTTCCCCTTCCTATGCAACCCAAAAATGTAGTCCCTTTGATGATAATAATAGTATGTAGATGTGATTTCCCCTTAGAATTACCAGCCATAATAATGATGTGTATCTTTTGTATATATATGAATCTCTTGTTTGAATTTCGAGAGTAGTGACACAAAATCCCGACTATAAACACAAGATAATGATAAGAAAACTAAAAATGCTGACCAAAAATGTCAAAATAAGTAAAAATAATAAATTCAATATAAGTAAAAAGAATAAACCTGACAGAGGCGCACATAATGGAAACATGCGCCTGGGTGCTAATGTTCAGAATGAGCGCTAATGTCCTAGAATAAATGACAACATATGTGAAAAGAGAGATGGATAGGGATCCTTATGACCTGACTAGAAGTAGTTAAAAAAATGACAGATGTGGAATAAAAATATAGTAAGAAGTAATAAAAGACTTAGATGGATAAGAGATGATGTCACCAATGAATAATTTTCTTGCTTAAGATCCATGCATATAAAAACATACTAACAACATAGTAAAATAGTAATATGTGTGTGATTTTGTGTTTGCATTCCCCCCCCTTTATGATATTTGAATGAAATTCAAGTAGTGTAAAGGAAGTAAGGAACATACCTGTATCGAGTATGGGGAAGCCATATTACAAAGTGTGTGTAGAATGCAAAAATGTATAGAGTGACAAACCATGGATCAATGCTTTGACCCATATGGCATAAGTGGATATAGTAAACCATCATAGGGAGCACTTGGAGAAATTTTTGAAATGATTGGAATAATTTGGATATTTTGATTTTTTTTCCAAAGCGATAGAAGAGGTAGGGAGTGATCAATTCCCAATCCAATTTATTTGAAAGTGGGAGGATTTTGTCATCCTGCCGCCAAAGTAAGAGTGTTGGGGAGATAGGTATAGTTTTTCTCTTCATCCATGATTGCATCCCTAAAAGGTATAACCACTGCAGACAGATAGAGAAAAAATTTAGTTCCAATTAGTTCTGATTGAAAATTTATTTTTTCCGATTGAAGAACCCATATAGGAGCGGTATAGGAAAGGCAATAACATCTCATTTCCCCTACACCTACAATAGTGGGTGTTCTAATCTGAATAGTTCTAGATGGCTCCCAATTTAGGTCATCTGGAAGCGATAATACTGTAATGTGGCTCCTAATTTAGGTCATCTGGGAGAAATAATAAGTTTGCTTATTATATCGATTGATTAATTTGATTTGAGTGATAAGAGATTTCTTGAGATAATATGTGTTTAGGAGATTAATCGCAGAGAGGTTTTTTCTTTTACCCCAAATTAGGTCATTTGGATGAATAAATTTGAAAAATTAGAAGGTATTGACTATCGTGTAAAGATGATTGTACCTTTGTTAGAGTAAGATTAGACCAACTTGTGATAGCAATATGTTAGTAGTGTCGATTGATTGTATTATATCCTGAGAGGGATAATAAGATGATCCCGATTATATGCCCCCCTTTCGGTGAAAGGGTGAAGGGTGAAGAAATGAGCAATGAGCTAAAATAGAGATGTATCAAATGTTGTAATAGAGAACGAGAAATAATATGTGATAGCAATGTCAAAGTATGGGTAAATATTGATTACTAAATGTGCTAGATTTGAATATGAGTTGTTGAAATTTGTATGATATGGTGATAAAGGAGATCATGATCTGTATGGTGCAAACAAAGAGATAAACGGAGTAACGAGGCTCAAGATATGAGAGAAGTGTGTGTCGTGTATTAGTTATAAAAATAGAGGCAGATAGTAACTATAGTAGATGGTAAAACGGAAATACTGTATATAGTAATAGTACAAAGGTAAATTTTAAGTTCATTTGTACTGAGAGTGTTTGAGATTTGAGCTCTGAGCGAAGAGAATGGTATATGTTAGAGCAACGAATTTGGTGAGATTTGAGAAAATGGCGGTGGTCATGGCTTTGTGGACGACCAAGGAGCTAGAATGTATGATTATTTTCAAAAAAAATTGTCAAATATGTATGTTTTTAGTGATTTCATTAAGATTTGAAGTTTTATAATTTTGGGCATTTTTGACCAGGACGAAAGCGGTCAGGGAATTTCTATCCCTAGGGACACTAGCGCCCATTTTTTGGTGCTAACGACTTGTTTTTGGATGCTAGTGACCTACTCCTGGGCGCTAGCATCCTAAGGCAGGGTTTTGACACTATTTTGTGAAATGCTTGTATTATGAATAATTTTATGTTATGATGAGTTATTTTGTAGTATGAATTGTGCACTAATGTAATTTTTTTGTTGTTTTTTGTGTTGTGGAGAGGGAAATACACTCCAAAGAGTTTTTTACGAGTCGTCACTTGAGTACATTGATTACTTTGGGTTTTTCAGATGTTGAGTGGGATATATTGGACAGTGTTAGCCTGCAGAACATTGCTGGATTGGGGAAATACCCCATAATATGCCTATATTGATTGATTTTTGTGAGTGATGGTGGGCAGATAATTGTACATTCTGGTTGTTGATAGGCGAGATGACAGTGACACTAGAGGATGTATATAGGACACTATTGTTTCCTATATTAGGAGAGAGAGTGCATAATATGGCCGTATTGGATGCCCCGAGTTAGAGGAGGGCGGCATGGAATATTTTATAGGGACATGGGTATAGGATGAGACACATATTAGTTTGGATGCCATTTTAAGATTTGGGGTTTTGCGATTGCGGAAATTTATCGCATTTGTGATAGCTTCGTCGGTGGTAGTGAACAATGGGGGAGTTGGGATTTTGTACAGGATGTATGACATTTGTCACAACATCAAGGAACATGGTACTATATATGCTTGGGAACTGATGTGTATTGGCCCATTTGTATATGGAATTGTATATATTTACACAAGAGGATTATGGTGGTGGGCTACGAGTCACTACTTTGTTACTTATGTGTGAGCATATAAGCATATTGATATATTAAGGCCACTTAGTGGGCCACGAGCCGATTGGGGATCGACCTGAGATACTCGTAGTGAGGTGGGTGGGAACTTGTAGTAGGAGGATGCTGTATGACCACATATAGGTCAATGATAGATCAGATGGGCCCCGGGGGCCATTATATGGAGACTGTATAGAGACTATGGCAAATGGGTAGAGGATGATGTGGAGTTACGGTGCATACGACACACCATGTGGTTAGAGGATCATTTCCCAGGGGTGACTGAGTTGTTCTAGAGTGGGTGGAGTATCTAGGTAGTTTGGCATGGCCCAAGATGTACCCCCAGAGCCATATATAAGGTTTCGATCTACTAGGGTGGTGAGATGACCAGAGGGTGAGGCCAGGCCCGAAAGAAGCATAACTAGTGCATCCAGGTCTATATGAGGTAGATGTGGCCATAGATCCCATACAAGTTGATGATGTAGGGTACACACAGGGATACATTCAGTGGTGGGAAACACATGGTGGATGCATCCAGTGGGCCGGTAGTTAGAGGAGTTGAAGGGCAGGCACCTACCCTTAATGTAGATGATGTAACGGCGGCAAGAGCAAAACATAAGTATGGATTAATGTTGTATGTTATTTGTTGATTTTTTCTTGATTGATGCAAATATGTGTAATAAATAATGCTTATTTTGTGATTGCAGGCGATGCATATTGGTCACTAATTGTGGAAACCTCCATACGTATTTTGATGCAAAACGTGCCCCTAGATGTGCTCATGGGAGGAGGTATGCTAGAGCTTGTTGATGTTATTGTGGGTGAGCATGCTCATTTATTTGAGATAATGGATATAGCAGCGACAATGTGCACGGTGTTTTTGAGTGACCATGATAAGGCTCATGTGGAGGTAGAGTGTGAGAGAGGCCATAGGAGGAGGCCTAGCTTAGGATATATTTGCACAATATGTGGAGTTATAGGGTCGATATGTAGATTAGACGACGGAGCTTGCTGTGTTATAGACTCAACTTAATAGATATAGAGGCAAAGACTAATGGCATAGAGTGAGAGGAGAAGAATCTAGATCTAGAGCTCCCACAATCGTATATAGTGATAGTGATGATGATAGATTATGCATTGCATATGATGTATTGATGCATAGGGGATTGCCCTCGGTAATTTTATATTATAACTATGATTTTGATGAGATATATATAGATATATGTTTTTGATATTGTATTGGTTATTGATATGCATTGAATATGATGTGATGATATTATTTGTAGTTGTTAGTAAGTGTTTAGTTTGTTAGACTCGATGTACATTATTGGAATGGTTGATTTAATATATATAGTTGATTGTTTAAAATGTTTTATGATGTGGAAAAAAATAGCCAAGTAATGGACTAAATAGGAAGTGTATGTGAATAATAATGAATAGTATAGTGTATGGTAAATAGAAATGTATATATGTGATGTAATGTGGTAAATAAAATGGAAATGGTAATGTGATGTAGATGAATTAAGAGAATAAATGAATGATGCATTGATAGGTATGTAATGAGAAGATATAAGATAATGTTTGTAATTGTGTATGATTAAGAGGAAGGGGGTGATGCAAGGGAATCAAGGAAAGAAGTCACAAAATGTCCAAAATGTCCTTTTAGTCATCTCTATGGAAGCAAGGGGGGTGATAATAGGTCTTAGAGTCGTGAAGAGTAGTCAAAAACTGATCAAATGTTTAAAATTTTTACTTTCCCTCCTTTGTAAATTCAAAATTTTGAAACATTTAGCATGATAGCATGGAGTCATAGATGGTTTAGCACATGAGGAGTCCTAGGAAGTATCTAAACTAAGGAAGTGATAAAGAAATGTAATTTTATGATATATTAGGTATGATGACTCATTATGAGTTAGTTAGGGTATGAGTAGAGAGAGAGAGAGGATGAGTTTAAATCGAGGGAGAATCAGTTGGAGCTCTCATTCCTTAAGGAAGAGGATGGAATAAGTCTAAGAAATAAATCATTTTTATAATATATATGTTTTTCTTATGGTAATAACTTTGTTTTTGTGAATTTGTGTATGATCTTACACTAGAAATTGTGTGTTGATGTATGAGACCAAAATGATGAATAATCATGATCTATTAAACACTAAAAATTCTCCTTTATGATATTTTTCATGTGGAATATGTATTCATGTACTCTGTTTTAGTATGACTTGTGTATGAACCAAGAATGTGCTTCAAGTTCTCTTAATAGAAATGATGTGTGGCATTAATAAGGATCTATTTCGATGATAAATCAAGTCTAAAACTTATTTCTATTAATGTTATAGTGTAAAAATGTTGTGGAAATCATTTTTAAGGAGAATAAGAGGTTCTTTTTCCTCGTATGATCAATACATGCAAATAGCCGGGTTTGTACCTTCACAGCTGAAAATAATGATATTTTGTTAACATCATTGATGGATGAGAATAATTTCATATTTTGTGTGAGATATATGTGTTAGTAGGTTTCAAGTGAACTAAGGAGGAAGGGGATTTAGCATGTAAGATAAACCTTGATGGAGGTGGAAACTTGATGTGTGTACCTATAGGCAAAGTATAGGAAGAACCAACTAAGATAGGACCTTGGAGATATTTCTAAGATTTATTGGTAATAATTCCTTGTAGATAATGTGGAAACAATGCTTAATGAAAACTTTAGGGATTGAATTTATCTTTGGCAAAAGTTATACCAAAAACTTGCTCCTCAAGTTATACAGTTGCCCATAGTTAGGGTTTTAATGAAATGGCGGTTTGAATCCCTTTAAGGAAGACTTTTGACTTTAAAATTGGAAGATGACAAGGTGATAGGTTTATTAGGATAATTTTGAAGGATAATTTACAAAATAGTGATTAGAAAGTGAGTTCATGATGACAGTATACAAAGGATAACTATGACAGGGTCCATAACTAGGGTACTTAGCTAGGGTTTTGTATTTGGAGCCCTGAAGGGTCGAATTTTGATTTGAAATTTGAAGGAAAACATAGAGAAAGGGTCGAGATTAGGTTTTTTTAATAATTTAAATATTTCATTGGTATATTTGGAGTTATCTTTACCATTTTTCTTATCTCAGACTGTCACAATTTTGAAAACCTAACTAAGACCCTAGAATTGTGAGATCAGTGGAAATTTTGCATAGAAACATATATTGAAACTTTGTAACCTAGAAGGCAAAGTAAATGGTTATCTAAAGTTGTATTTATTTCATCTTGAAACCATTTGGGAATAGTATTAGAGTGGAACATTTCTCAGATCAGGCCTAAAAAGAGAGAAAATGCTAGAAAACAAAAGTTGGATCATTGAGAGAAGGGCAATAGTTTGAGACCTAAAATTTACATCACACTTTGGGGATGATGGAGAGAGACTAATGTAAATGATAAATTTCTCTGGGTAATTTTATATCATTATAACCTTAGATTGACCAAGCACCTTGTACAAGAACTCTTAAGGCAAGATTTGGACTCTTGAAGAAGAAGTGAACAATTTATTGATATCTAACCATTTTTTATAACCTTGTGTTGATAATTTGAATAGGTTGACAAGAGTGTAGGGGTATTTGGAGGAAAAATTACAAAACTTACCTATTTGGAGCTAAAACCATAGAATCTAGTGGGATGTGTTTGAAGGTGATATAGGGAAAATGGAGTTTCCTAAGGATTTGGGACATGTTGTCAGTTGATTATGCATAAGAATATGTTGTTGAAACTGGGTATGGAGTTGAGAGGGAATTTCATTGCTTGAAGGATCAAAATTTTCTAATTCTTGTTATTTTAAACTCTAGAACAAGACCTTCAAAATAGTGAACTAAAGAGTATGAATGCTTTTAATTTCTAATAACATTGATAATGCTTGCAGTGGAAGGTGGAGCTACATCATGGGGGAAAAAGATCGATTTCCCCCTAGTGTGAGAATGAGGTTCATTTATAAATTCCCCCTCAGCAATCAAGAATGAACCATATAAAAATAACGTGTCATAGGTAAATGGGTTTATCACCTGTAAGGAGTGTCTAGAAAATATATGTCATGAAACACATAGCCCAAATTATATAATGGAATGTTCATTGATGCAGTATGCCCTCAAAATTCAAGTGTGACCCATAGCACAAGTGCATCATCAGGTAATGAGATGGAAAATGGATTTAATCTACCAAATATGAAGAAACCTGCGAGGTATGGAGGTAGCATGTGAAGTAAAAATGTTGTGAGGATAAGTGCGGAATTGGATGTCATAGGAAGTGGTACCAATAATGGAAGGTGCGGTGATAGGAAGTGTGAAAGCAAGAGGCTTAGGAAGCCAATGAAGTGTTATAACAATGTGTGAGGAATGAGAGGATGTAGCTATAGGTGGATTAGATGGATAATGACCTTAGGAGGTGGACAAATGATAACCTTAGGAGGAGGCAAAGCAGATAAATGAATAGTTACATAAGCTTGCTTATGTGGGATAGGAGAGAGAGATCCCTCTCGAGAACAAGAGTAGAAAAAATGACACCTTTTTCTTCTAATTGTTGTAGGAAATCATGCAGAGCATAGAAGTCATTATCATGGTGGTCATTGATGTGGTGAAAATTACAGAAAGGGAAATCACGATGGCAGTGCAAGAGATGAGGTGGGTGATGTTGGTTAGAAGGCAGATAGATGAGCCTCTTATCAAGTAAGGTTCACAAGATATCATGTGGCTTGGAATTATGTGATAAGTACAATGATTAATGAGTGGGAGATGAAGAAGACTTAGGTAAATGCCGACACAGTGGAGGGGAAGGAAGATGCTTGCACAAAGGAAAATAAGGGGATCATGGAGGAGGTTCAATAGATGGGGGAGGAGAAGACTTAGTAAGCATAGGAGGAATAGAAAAAGTATAAGAAGGTTTTTTATTTTTTCTTTTTAATTTTTAAACGCTTTTGACTGGAGCTTTGAACTGGAGGGTTAAAGGACCCCACCCATACAAGGAAATACCAATATGAGAACCATAAGATGTGAAAATCAAAAATACCCACAACAAGGAATGCCACTAAGGGACGGCTCCACCAGCATGCTCTACCCTGGCTCAATGGTTTCCTCAATTTCCTATCATTTCTCTCTTCTAGATCATAATCCAGTTTGGTTCCGGTGCCTCTTGCTCTGTTTTGATTCTTTGGTCTTCTCTCTTGGTGTGCCTCCCCTAGTGTCAGCCATTGCTCGGCCTGTGCCACTTGCAACTGCACGTGCCCGATGAGAATCCTTGCCAAGCAAAAGAAGGAATGTCTTCCAAGAAAGGGAAAAAAACTCATTAAGGTGATTGATAGTCAAATCAATAGGGAAACAGATAGCAAGAAGATCCAATGGGGGCAAATGATTAAGATACATACTTTCATGCCAAGGGGAAGCATGAACATTCTTGGCATGAATGAGCAGTTCCCGGTATTGGTCCCTGAGCCATTGAACCCTACACCTGCGCCTGAGACCAAAATCTTGTTTGTCAACCTCTTCTACTCAAATCAGGGGATCTAGTACACGAAATTAAACCAATTCCTCATGCAAGATGCCACAGTGGACCAATTAAATGAAGTACTCTACAACAACCTCAACATTTTCTTTGTCTGGGTGAAGTAAGTAGAAGAAGGTGTTAAGACATGATCTGCAATGAATTATTTTTCTAAATCAATAAATTTATAGCAAAAAATAGTAAAAAAATCACATGTATCATATAATATCTTTTCTTTTAAGGGAGGAATTAAGCCACGATAACAAATAAATTGCATTTACAAATAAATAGGCTGGAATAAAAATTGATGCATGCAAAAGTTGAAGCATAAAATGTAATCTACAATTGGTTCATTCTTTCCTTGATGAAAAGAAGTAAATCATTCATATGTAACTTTAGGACCATTGTTAGAAATAAAATGTCTAATATAAGCATCCTCCATATCAAAATATGTATTAATGGATCCATAAGGAAAATGGGTATACCATAGGAGAGCCTAATCAACAAGGCTATGATGAAAGGATTTGAGTAAAAAGAAATAATTGGAATAAGTATCCATGGCTAAATGGTAATGCTTTAGATGTAAATAAGGGTTTTTAGTGCCATCAAAACAGGAAAAAGTAGGCATGATGAAATCCTTGGGGAAAGCGAAATTGCGAATTTTTTTTAGGAATGGGGTTTTCATGAAGGGAATTATTGTCAATGGAAGCATAATAGGATTTACTTTCTAGGGTAAGGGTATTAACTTTAGTTAGTAAATTACCAACAATATGCACCCACGATAGAATATTGTGTGAAGAAATGGTTGGTGAAGTGAGAGGGACGTTAAGGAATATCAACCTTAATCAGACCAAATGACATCCTTTTATAATAAAAAGTTCCCCATGGAGTTTTGAAAGCCTTCTTATGTTGATCAGGGATAGCAACGTCAATCTGATTGTACCCTGAAAATCCATCCATCATAGATAACATTTCAGATCCAGTAACATCTTACAAAATTTGATCCATCATGGGAAGTGGATAATTGTCCTTGAGGGAAGCTTGATTTATATTTCAAAAATCCACACAAATCCGGATTTCACCATTCCCTTTTCTTACCAACACAATATTGGCCACCCAAGTTGAGTGATGAATTGGAAAAATTATCTTTGCCTTCAAGAGCTTCTGAATCTCTTGATAAATGGTGTCTGAAATCTTGGGGTTGTATTTCCTTTGTTTCTACCGAAAAGGCTTGATTCCTGGCTTCAGAGGAATATAGTGTTGTATTTCTCTTGGTTTGAAAGATTTCAAATCATCATATGAATAGGAAAGAACATCAACATATATTTTTAATAAATTTATCATTCTATTTCTTTCTTCTTTTGTGCAGCATTTGCCAATGTTGACAAGCTTGGGTTCCTCTTTACTTCCAATATTAACATTTTCATACTCTGTAGACTGATGAACCTCATGTGATATATTTGACTTAGTATACATTTTATGTTTTTCAAACAAATCTTCCAGGATTACTAATCCTCTAGGTATCTTGTTACGTTTTAAAATAATACAACCATCTTTATCAGATTCTTCCTCAATCCCTTCCGCATGCATGGTGGATTTTACAAATTCACGAGGAGAAGATTCACTTCCTTTAAAATACAAATGACTGAAATTATCCTGAAGTTCAAGAAAAGAGAGAAAATGTTGATCATCATTGAATACTTGCCAATTTTTTAGCATTATTTGACACACTTGGCCTATGTATCATTCGGATTGTGAACTTTTCTTGGGCAAAGTCAGGGTGAGGAACTAGCAAGGATCCCGAGACATCCAAAGTGTCTGCTCTAGTATTCTTCTCTCTGGGAACAACCTCTATAGAAAAGGCATCCAACAATTCAATAGAATCCCACACCAGATTCCTATAGTGTTTCAGCCTCTTATTATTAACTTGAAAAATATCTCTCACTTTCTTAACGATGAGCTCTGCATCTCCTCGTGCACAAAGGTTCTTGATTCGCATTTCCCTAGCCATAGCTAGTCCTAAAAGAAGAGATTCATATTCTTTTGTATTATTTGTATTTTCAAATTGAAGCTTATAGGAGAAAGGATAAGACTTCTTTTCAAGAGAGAAAAGGACCACTCTTACTCTAGAACCAACTGAAGAACAACTACCATTAAATTCAAGGATCTAAACACCATTGGCGTCATCCATCATACCCTTGGAAACTTTCATTTCCTCTTCTGACATGAACATGTAGTCCCTGTGACCGATGTCCTCGTAAAGGATTTGTGCTTTAGGATCATCAGTTTTATGCACAATGTACTTGGTTTGTCTGTCAAATAATTGTTAATGCAAAATCACATCACCCCCAAATGAGTCGTCAAATATGCTTTTCTAAGGCAGATTCATTTGGTGTGATTAGCATAACATTGAGTTTTCCCCAAAGTGTGGGACTTTGCAAATGGAAAAAGTATCTAGATTAAAGGATGGTTCCTATTCCTTTGTTTAGGTGCATATGTGGAAACTTGCAGATGACCTATTCCTAAACCTAATCTAAGTTTTACCAAGGAGACAAGGATAAAAAGAATATAAGAAATCAAAACTAAGCTACAAGGCGATGCACCGAAGGAATGATGAACATTAGTTTTGCTGATAGACAAAAAACCAACAAAATACATATAATAATCAAGCATAGATAACCAAATTTATAATGAAAGACCATATGAGAGCAATGGAGACAAGAAAGGATCTAAAATTGATCACAAACGTGTTTTATTGCTCTGCACATTGATACAATGCATTAAAAACATCCAGAAGGTAGAAAACGTATTGTAATTTAAATGGAAGGTCTGAACTCCATGAATTCCTTTGCCAGAAGGAAAGGGGAGCCTGCAAAAATAAAAGAATGTCCAACCCTTTATAATGAGTCTTGTCCCTGCTTTTATAGGTTCAACATAGAGGGGAGAAAGAGAGAGAAGAGAGAAAAATAGTTCCAAGCTAAACCACCGCTATTAATTCCTCCCATAAAATTTTCCCCCAAATTTGTCTTGACTGCATCAAATTCTTATTCGGCGCCTCGAAGGAGGAGGAAACGACGGAGCAGATCGAATCTGATCTGGTTGTTGGGGAAAAAATAGATCCTGCATTAATGGCCCTGAAGAATGTTTCTCCATTTTTCTCCCACCTAACCTCCCCAAACTTAAATTTTTAGGTCTCCATGATGTAGATGAGGCCGAGATATTTTCCAATGGTATCATATTTGTAATATTTCGAGCCCTGATTCGAAAGATATGCCCCTTCGAAGTTTGTATCGGGTTCGTACAAAAAGGGCGGGAAAACTAGTTTGAAAAAATGGGCCCCCCTTTTAATATGGGACACGTGGAGGGTTCACGCTTGTTTGATGGTGGCCATTTTATTTTACTCTTGGAATGACATGGAGCTTACTTGTGGCTTCCTCCGCTGACCTGCTTAATTTCTATGTTTTTTGGCTAAGTCCTTTGTTCGGCGGGGTCATATTTCTTGACCGGGGACATGTGGTGGTCTGGCACTCGTATGGAAACCTTCTCTTTATTCGACCCTTGAGTTAGTTCCATTTGGACACTTGGCACTCTTCGCCATCCTGCCACCATGCATTGACTATTCAACCCGACGTTTTCCCCCTTTTTTGAGACTAGACATGTGGAGGCTCTGCCCTCAGCTTGAAATCCCGGTCAAGATTTTCCTTTGAAGGGGCATCGGGTTGACACTTGGAAGCCTCCTCAAGTCTTTGGAATTTTTAACGACCTCTCCCTTACCTTTTCAGACCTTGGGCTACGTGGAGAACTGGCACTTGTTTGAGTCTCCCTTTTTGGATTCAACTTTGGAGAAGCGCTGTGCCGACACGCGACTCTCTCTACTGCCTCCTCCATACTTAGCCGATTTTTGGACTCATTTTGAACCGTTTTGAGCCCAAAGACTTAAGATCTTTGCCATTTCTTCCTTTTCTTGCTCCTAGCTTCTCTGTGACACTGCTCCTCTTTCCCTGACCCTATCATTCTATTTCTGATCCCACCTGTAACCCGTTAAATAGATTTAAGACACGGATCTGCTCGACCAGAGCCGTCTCTGCTCTTTCTTCTTGCATAGGGTCGTGTGGTCTTTCGTTGGCCCCGTCACTCCATTGTTGAGTCCTTCTGTGACCTGTTTGCAAGATTTAACTGTGTTTTCTATGGTTCCTCCTAAGCGAGGTCGAGACTGATCCAATACTTTTCCTGGGGGATGAAATATGGATACACAATAACAACTTCTTCATTTTCCCCATTAACTGGAATGAGAGCGTGTGACCAGTCTATTTGAATTTCTCCACCCACTTCTTTACAAAAGTTTTTGCTTAGCAACATACCATATGATGGGGGAATATAGGCTACTAAGATAGTATCTTTGACCCTTTTCTCTGGGAAAGCAACAAAATCTACTTGTGCATCCTTAATCCTCCCTACTAACGACACCTCTTTTACTTTCCATCGAATAACAAGAACCAAATGTGCATGTTAAATTTAGGCCTAAAGCATGGGAAACTTTAGCAGGCATCACATTGTTTGATGCTCCCGAATCAATGACATAATTACTGAGCCTATGATCAGCTATAAGCAGTGTGATATAGAAAGGCTCAATTTTCTCAGTTACAGAAGGTGTCATAGCCATTAGATTTTGCTGAGGTGTAGGGGTGGGAGTAGGTAAAAGGCCTTTAGAGGTAGTGGATGCAGGATTGGGATTTGGATTTAACAAATTTGAAAACCTGAGCAAAGGCATCGGGATGCGTCTGATAAAACTCATCCTCTAAAATTTGAATTTTAGTTTTCTTGATGTGGTCAATTATGTCAAAGGATCCAGAGGTAGATGGGGTGTCTATGCTAGAAGTAGAGGGACACTTAGGCCTATCGGATTTGACATTAGAGGGTGTCTTATTCACTGGTGAAGACAAGGAAGCAGAAGGCGTATTAACATTGTTTACCTTTTGGGTAGAAGTGGTAGGGATAAGAGCTCCTCTTTTCGCAACAACTGGGATGATAAATGGAACCTCCTTGGATCTTCTTGTGGGTTGGACCACTTAATTTTTCTTACTCATCTATTCTCAGGTCATGACAACATATGACTAATTGTTCATATCTACCATTACTTCATTGTAATCATCTGCATCATCATCAATTCCCTCAATGATGAGAAAATTAACCTGAGAATCAATGGCTTCTTCTAGTGTTTCATCTGCTTCCTTTTCGAGTTCCTCGTATCCTTCGAATTGATCTTCATCCTCCGATTCTTGGACTTCATATGTTGCATTAATAGGAAATTTGAGAGGCGGCCCTTCAATTGCAAGCTTTGGATGGACAGGAGGCAGACAATTTTGGGGCTGAAAATTCCTTCTCGGAATATCCTTGTAAGGAGTATTTTGGGTCAATTGCTTTTTTATAGCTATAAGATCATTTGCCAATTTTTGCGCTAACTGGTCTAAGTTATTTCCTAAAGAAGAAGCCTTAGATTTAGTAGGTTCCTTATTTAATTTCCCAGATATTATTAAATCATATTTAACACTTATGGCCAAGCATTAATCAACATCAAGAGTAACAAGGTTGGCTCTTCTCAATGCATAGCTCACTTCTGGTAATTGTGCATTTAGGAAAAAATATTTTTGAATTTGATCTACAAGACAACTTGCTACTGGAATCTTATCGACCAATTTTTTAAACTTGGCAACAAACTCTCTCATAGGCTCATATGGTTCCTTCTTTATTTGAGAAATCTGAGGGATGAGAGCATGTACATCCTCAACAATTTTGAATCGATCCTCAAACTGAGTTCTCATGGTGGTCCAGTCAGTGATAGATCCAACAGGGAGATGATAGAGCTAGTCAACAACATTATCGTGTAATGTCTCCACAAAAATCCTAACAGAAACATCTTCATGCTCCATTCCATGTATTCCACATGCCATAATAAATGCAGCAATGTGTTCATCTAGATGCACTTTTCCATCACCTTTGAATTTAGGATAATTTTTCCTATTCCCTTTTTGGAGATCATGCAATGGTTGAGCAAGGGCCAGAGGTCCAACCCGTTGTCCCCAAGGTAGAGGTATTGCAATTCTTGGGAAAATATTTTACAAAGGAATTGTGACTCCAGCCAATACCAAAGATTGAATACTAGGGCTTGATTGGATTTGTGAGTCTGTGTTTCTTGCAGTTCTATTTTTGATAGGGGAGTGCTTGTAGATCTTGTTTTCCTCCTTTCTGGAGTCACCCCAAATCCTTGTTATTCTAGTAATTGAAAATTTAGATCTTCAATACCATGTGCCTTTTGACCTCATGTATATCTTATGTCTTCCAGGATGCTAATGCTTCTGGTTTGATTGAAGTTGTTTTGGTGGGTATGCATAATACAAGCCCCACGGTGGGTGCCAAAAACTATTGGTTGTAGAATTTGTTCTTAAAAATAAGCAACAGTCAGGGGACAATAGTCCCCCCTCTTTATGGGAGAGGTTCCCTTATTGAACATAAGAGATAAAAGTCAAAAAACTTATTTACAATATAAACATTTGTTCAATGTTTTGGTAAATATTTTGATATTTTAGATGTCTTCCTCTAAATATTTTCAATACAGAAGAAAGGAGAAATATAAGAACTGGTATTTATAAAATGAAGAGAAGAGAATTTTTAGACATATAGATAGCAGAATAATATCTTACTGATGCTTCATAAAATAACAAGATTTAGACTACGCATATAAAAAACAAGGACATGCATATACTAGACACAAAGTTCCAAATACACTTATCAACTGAAAGACACAAAATTTCTTGCTTAAATACACAGAGATTTATATGAATCAGAAAAGGAACATAAAGATATAAAGCATGA
This sequence comes from Taxus chinensis, assembly GCA_019776745.2. Taxonomy (NCBI): domain Eukaryota; kingdom Viridiplantae; phylum Streptophyta; class Pinopsida; order Cupressales; family Taxaceae; genus Taxus; species Taxus chinensis. Next base: position 760,881,912 of record CM034153.1, read on the forward strand.
GAGAGGGCAAAAATTATTCTGTATTGAGTAGGTAAATGTTCTTTCCACATCCAAATATAAAAATCCTGATCCTTTGCAATGATAATAAAAAGTTCTTTAAATAACCCAAGAAATGGTTAAAAAGAGTTTTTTCAATTTCCTTTCTTTTAATCTCAAAAGTTAGTATCTAATTAGATATTACAAACCCCGAGTTATATCTTGCTTACATAACATATGACTAAAGAGATAATATACACCTTAATTAGATATTTAAGAAAGGAAATTATAAACTATGATGCTGAGATGCTAGAAGAAAGTGCTCATAGTTCCTTTTGTCTTGAGCACTTGATTTTTGAATATTTTCAGGGCCTCTACTATGTCCATGCCTCGAGGAATTGTTGTATTGGTAGTTGCATGAGTCCATCTTCCCAGACACTTTTCCATTTCTTTTCCAAAATCTACATTTTCCAAAAACTCTTTATTGGCATTTGTGATAGCAACATGCAGTGTGCAAATTTCTTTCATCTTCTCTTTGGATACGGTGTCCTGCTAGAACAAATCTTCTTTAACAAATGTCTAGAACTGAGATTTGATCTCTTGAATAGTGAAATTATCATTTGAACTCTCCTTGAATATTTGACAGTGAATATAAATGAAGGTAAACATGACACAAGCTTTAAAGGCCTCTCCTTTCTGCAACATGTTTCTAAGTTCTCCAATAGATTCCTCAAGGACCTTTATCTTCCAGTCAATGTTGAAAACCCATTGCTTAGATAGATTCATCTTTGCATCATAAAATACCTTATTTTCCAAAAGGATTTGTAAATATGTATCACTCATAAGTCTAAGATCCTGAATACATTCACTCCATAATTTCAATTCCCTATCCAAACCACTGAGTGTGGAGGTGAATTTTAACTAAATCTTAGCAATTTTCTCATATGCCTTGAATGCTTCCTCAATGAAATTCATACTTGTGATTATAAAGTCATCAACCATAGCTTCTGTTTCTTTCCCATAAGTGGCATGTTTATGAATATCTTTGATAACTTGAACCTCATCGTCGAACATGATAGCAGGAGGTGGGATGGAAGTTAGGGGAGTTTGATAAAGTACCTTATCCTCTTCCAATAAGGATTTGATGAAACTTGATTTTTTTTTTATTCTACTCCGCCAACTGCTCCAATGTCTGCTTCCCTTTTTCAACTCTTTCAATGACTTTAGACACACATTCTCCCTCAAGTTATGCACCTCACTTTCAGGTGTTGATTCAGGTTGATCATACTAGCATCCAGTGTGATTGCATAACATTGAATCCTTTCTCCAAGTGTGGGACTTGCAGAAATGAGAAAGGAATCTCCAGAGAAGGCTGGTTCCTATTCCTCTGTTCAGATGCACACAAAAAATGCAGAGGGTTTACTCAAGACCTAATCTAACTTGCCAAGGAGACAGGGAGAGAGAGATGCATAAAAATAAACCTAAGCTAACAGAGGTGATGCACCGAGGAATGAAGAACACCTATCTTGCTAATAAACACAGACCATTCAAATGTGATGCAAGATCATGCACAGATAACAAAACTTGCAGTGAAAGACCAGGAGGATGCAAATAAACACAGAGAGGGTTGAGAATCATCCACAGATATGCATTACTTGCTCCAAAGATTGATACAATACACTACAGAATGCCAAAAGGTAGAGTCACATTACAGTTTTAAATGGGAGGTTCGAACTCCACAAATTCACCTGATAAAGAGAAGAAGGGAGGAGCAAAACAGGAATGTTCGACCTTTAGAAAGAAGCCCCTCTTTACAATATATAGGAAGAATGAGAGAGGGAAGAGAGAGGAAAGTCGAATCTACCACAACCACTTCTAGATTGCATTTAACTCATCTCATTATGGCAGAAACGGTGAATCCTGGCAAAACGGTGCACTGTCTAGCAGAAACGGCGAACTGTCTGTTGTATTAAAGCTGGTTGTTGAACGTCACTTCTGTCTATTATTACGTGCCAGATCCATTTCTCAATTTTATCTCTCCAAACTGAACCAAAATGCAAGATTGACCCCAGAATCATGTAGATAATCTCTCCAGCTTTCCAATGATATAAAGAACGTGCAAATCCGAGCTCTGAGATTAAAAGATATGGCGATCTGAAGATTTAGGGCAAAAAACGGCCCAAAAACGGATTTTGAATTTTTTCCCGCGCTCTGCCACTTGGATGACACGTGTCAGGAGCTGATTGGCTGAGCAATTCTCTCTCCTCCACCTTTCCGCGGGTTTCCCTTTGAAATTTTGATGTTTTTATTACTTTGGGAAATTTTCCATTTTTTCCCCACGCCCCCGCCATTTGGGACACGTGGCATGCTTTGGTTGGTTGACAGGGGTGCGGGGGCATCTTTACCTTTTAGTTTTTTGGCCCAAGACTTTTGCAAATTTTCCTAAGTCTTCCCTGGCTCCGAACTTCCCCCGCCTTAGGACATGTGTCCTGCTCTGATTCGTTGGTGGCTTTTCCGGGTCTTCGCATCCCTCGTATTCTTGGCCCGGATGTCCCAAACCGTCTGGGACAAATTTCTCCGATCCACCCGATTCGGGCTTCCCTGTCCCTCTTTGCGGTGAAGACACGTGGCACATTTCCATTGGCTCTCGGCTCCTTCAGCTTTTCACGTCCCACGCATCCCTTTGGCCCAAATGTCCCGAACGAAAGTTCTCTGTTTCGGCCGAACCGGCCGGTTCGCGTCCTCCGCGCACTTTTGTCCCAGATGTCCCGGACTGCCTGGGAAATTTACTCCGAACCGCCCGAAATGGACTGACTTGCGCCAAACCGGGTCGATCTGCGTCTTCTGCGTACTTTTGTCCCAACTGTCCCAAACTCTGTGAAGCAAAGACTTAGGCAATTTTCTTCATTTTTTCTGGCCGGTTCGGCTTTTCGCGTCCCGCGCGTACCTGTCCCGATGTCCCTAACTGTCCCGCAGACCGCCTGGAGGCTTTTCGGCCGGATTCGCGCCCCGACGTCCCAACTGTCCCAAGGACCGCCTGGACTAGGACTTAGCCAATTTTTTCAATTTTTATTTCGGCCCCAAGTTCTTGGTTTTCTGCATTTCTTCCCTTTTCTCGACCTGTTGGGATTTCTTCTTGGGTGGGAGAGTTAGAGAGAAGTAGAGGGGGCCCCAAAAACATGATTTTGGGCCTTGAATCAATCTATTTACCTGGGACTGAATAATCTGATGCATGTTATCAAAATTACCCTGGGGGGGTGAATTTTGGATAACAATTTGGCGACTCAGCGGGGTCACCTGCCTGCTAGGTAGAAGATCAGTGGCCTTTTAACAATCCATTGGGCATGGAGTAATAATAACCTGAAACCAACCTGATATCTGATCCCGAGCCTGATACCGCAACTCCTTCTCCGAGAGCACGCTGAACTGTAGAAATCCAACCTAGGAGCAACAAAACCTGTGCCAAAGCACTTAGGGAAATAGAAACCTAACTACAACAAGACAATGTGCATACGCACTTAGAGGAATTGAAATCTAGGCTAATATTTACAAGGGTAAACCTTTTATTTTCAGTAGCAATGTTTAAGATAGATTCCGTTAACCGGAATCGGGAGTTCTTTTCCATCCAATGTAGACAATTGGAAGGCATTACTATCCTTACATCCCGTGACCATGTATGGGCCACTCCAAATGGCATCAAATTTTGAATGCCTTCCCGGCTTTGCTCTATCCACATCCCATTTCAACACTAGATCTCCAACTCGGAAGGATCTATCCTTGGCCTTCCTATCAAAGGTCTTCTTGATCAAAGCTTGATCCTTTTCCATTGCTTGGGATGCCTGATTTCTGATCTCTTGCAGCTCCATCAACTCTGCATACCTGGCCTCCATTGGTTCGAACTCAGCCAACTCCAACTGCTTCATGAACTCCAATGCAGGCAGTTCTAATGATATAGGCAATACTGCCTCTTTTCCATAGACCAACTTGTAAGGGGAATTACCTGTAGACCTCTTTGGTGTTATTCTGTCAGCCCATAATGCTGATTTTAGCTTGGTATGCCATGTTCTTTGATTTTCATCTAGAGTCCTCCTGATGATTCTTAGCAAATTTTTGTTCGTGGACTCTGCCTGTCCATTACCCTGCGGGTAATAATTTGAAGAGGTGCTCAAATAGATTCCATTCTTGACAGCCCATTCTATAATCTTGGAACCTATGAATGCCAATGCATTATCAGAGATTATTGTAGCAGGTATACCAAATCTGGTTGTTATCCCCTCATAAAAGTCTAAGATGCTAGACTCAGTTGCCTCTTTGAGTGCTACTGCTTCTGTCCATTTGGTGAAATAGTCCATGGCTGTCAAAATCCATTTGTGCCCTTGGCTTGAATTGGGATTAATGACTCCAATGAAGTCCAAACCCCATTGCATGAATGGCTGGTCAACTGAGATTGGATGTAATGGAAGGGCAGCAAGTCTCTCTTTTCCTGTGAAGAATGCACAATTCTTACATCTCTTGATCCATGCATAACAGTCACTGAAGATTTTAGGCCAATAATACCCTGCCTTCATTATCTTGAGAGTTGTTACTCGTGGGGCGAAATGTCCTCAGCTGGAATCTCCATCATGAAAATCTCATAACACCCTCTCAATTTGACCTGTCCCAATGCACCTCAGCAGAACTCCATTGATGTCTTTCTTAAACAAAACACCATCAACAAACACATATGGAATGGCTTGTAATCTAAAGTATCTCCTCTTTGCTTTGCTCATTTCTGGAGGGCATAGGCCTGTCTGTAGGAAGTGTATCATATTTTGAGTCCAACAGGGAGTGGGCACATCATCATTTTCCTATTCTTGACCATCCTGTAGTATCAAGACAGCCTCTTTTCCATTACCTGCTTCAACTTGCTGACTCAAGGCTAGTTGTTCGCATAGTCCCTTCCCACGTACTAGTTTGGTGACCTTAATCTCGATGTCATATTCCATGACACGGGTTATCCATCCTGCATGTTTCTCATTCAGATCCTTGTTTAGAAGGAAGTCCTTGACTCCCGCATGAGAGACCAATAATTGGATCTTGTTGTTTGAGACTAGGTGCTTGAATTTCTTTAAACTCCTGATCACTGCAAGTACATGCTTTTCAATGAAAGAGTACCTAGTTTCGTATTCCTCCAAGCCTTGACTGAAGAAAGCAACTGGTTGTTCTAATCCTTCTTTGTTTTGTTGTGCCAGGATTGCAGAAATTGTGTCTCCACCACCAAAGGCGTATAGCATGAAACCCTTGGAGAAGTCTGGATTGACGAGAGTGGGAGCTTGAGATATAGCCTCTTTTATTGCCTCAAAACTTGCCTTGCCTTCAGATGTCCACTTAAATGCCATGCTCTTTTTTAACATCAGCGTTATTGGCTTTACGAGAGCTGCAAAGTTTGGAACAAACCTGCAGACAAAATTGATCCTTCCCAAGAAGCTTTGAAGAGCCTTCTTGTGACTTGGCAATGGCAACGCTCGAATTGCTTCAACTCTTTCTGGGTCAATCGTCAATCCCTCCTTTGAAACAATATGGCCTAGAAGTTTTCCCTCATGAGCCAGGAATATGCATTTTTTGGGATTCAATGATACCCCAAATCTTCTACACCTCTGAAATACCTGCCTCAGATGAAAGAGGTGATCCACTACATTTTTGGAGAATACAGTGATGTCATCAAGATATATCAGAACTATTTTATTGATCAACCCTTTGAATGCCATATCCATTGCCCTTTGGAAAGTGGCTCCAGCATTTGATAGGCCAAATGGCATCTTCTTGTAGGCATATGTGCCCCATTTGGTGGTGAAGGCTGTCTTGAACTGGTCTTCTTCCTTCACCATTATCTGATTATAGCCTGAATATCCATCTAGCAATGAGAACCTTTCTGAACCAGCTACAACCTGCAATATTTGCTCCATGGAAGGGAGTGGGTAATGGTCCTTGAGAGAGGCTCTATTCAAGTCTCTGAAGTCAACACACAATCTGATCTCTCCACTCTTTTTTCTGACTGGAACTAAGTTGGCAACCCAACTAGAATGCTTGATTGGGAATATGATTCTTGACTCAATCAGCTTGTCCAATTCTTTTCTCATGAGAGGCTCCATGTGTGGGTTGACTGGTCTTTGTTTCTGCCTGACAGGCTTAGTATTCGGATCCAATTCAATGGTATGCTGAGCTAAGTTGGGATTGAAACCTTTCAAGTCTTCATAGCTCCAAGCAAACACATCAGGGAACTCTTGACATAGCTGTATGAACTCATACCTTTCTTGTTCAGTTGTCATTCTTCCAATTTGCAATGGTTTGTTCTCTTCTACCAAGATGGATACTGAATCCTCTCTCTTGACCTGAATGTTTGCTTTCTCCTTCCTAAACTGATCATTGGGATTAAAAATGGACTCCAAAGTGATAAGTCCCTTGGGCAGCTTGTTAGTTCTCAGCTGTACCACTTGGTCACCATACTGCTGTTCCAATTTTTCTTGATTCTTGGCTGAGAACTCAGCTTCTTCTTGCAAGAAATGGATGATTTGCTGGTCATTTTCAAACACTTGCCAACTGACATTGTTATCTGGCACTGAAGGCCTCACAATCACGTGGATGTTTGGTTGTACCTTGTCTTGTTGAATGCTTTCCACAATGTCAAAGGCTGCCCCTACTGCTGCAAGCCTGTCAGCAGCTTGATTCTCTTTCCTAGGAATGGATTTGATGCCAAAACCTTCAAAATCTTCCATGAGGTCCCACACCCTGTTCTTGTAGCACTTGAGTAGATCATTCTTGGTAGCATGTTGTCCCTTGACCTGATTTACAATCAATTCACTGTCCCCAAAGACTTGCAAGTTCTTTATTTTCTTCTTGATTGCCCAATGCATCCCTTGCACCAAGGCTTCATATTCAGCAGTGTTATTGGAGCATGCAAACTGAAATCTAAAAGCTGAATAGTACTTTACTCCTTGAGGTGAAACAAGCACGGCTCCACCTCCTGCACCTTGTCTACTCCTTGATCCATCAAAAAACAGCTGCCATACCTCATTGTCATCCTTGTGGTTTGGCTTGGTGATGCTAGGAATAGATTGATTTTCTTCGTGTATACAATAGACCCCTAGCTCAGATTCTTCTACTTCTTGATAAGGATCAAAAGCATGTATCTTGTTTTCCCATTCATCAAGAGTTAGATCCGGGATGCTTCCAACCTTAGTGTCAGCTTCATCAGAGCTTGGGTGATCTTCTTGATCAAATGCTGAGCAATTGGCATTAATCTGACTTGGAGTGTAAGGCTCAATATGGAAGTCTGCAATAGGTTCTGACCTGATTGTGGCTTTGGTTCCATACCTCATTCTGAATAGCATGTGTGACCAATCAGCAGACAAATATCCCCCAATCTTGGCTGTGAAGTCCCTTGACAAGCAAAGGGCAAAGAGTGGTGGAAGGTCTATGACTGATACATCTTGTAAAACAACAACATTTGGACATGCATGCAAGGTAAGATTCAGGTTTTTAATCACTCCAACTGTTGCTACTGCTGTCCCATCTAGCTGCACTACCCCTTTGGATATTGTTTCATACTGGAGCCCTAACTGATCAGCTATTTGTTTAGGCATTACTGAGCTACTTGCCCCGGAGTCTATCATGCAATTGTGCACTAGCTGATTTCCAATGATCAATGAAACATAGAAAGGAGGGGGTTTCAACATTTTACCTTGCTGTCCTCCATGATTTCCCTCAGGCTGGGCAGCATTTGTAAGCACTTTGTCTTGCATTTGAACTTGCTGATTTGAAGTTGGCCAGTCCTTCATGGCAGCTTGCAGCAGATCTCTTTGGCCTGGGATGGATAGGGATTCCCACATTGATATATTGACGTTTGTCTTCTTCATCTGATCAATGATACTGAATGGTGATGAAGGATCCCTTTGCTGTCCCTTGGTTTGCACATTCACTCCTTGCATGTGGGCAGCAACAACTGGTATTTGAGTTGGCCTAGGGGCTGTTCTTGGCTGCCCTTGTGCATTTGAAATTGGATTTTGCTTGCCAACCATTTGTGGAGCCATGGAAGGTTGTGGATTGGTTGGGGCTAATGGCTGTTCTTCACCCAAATTCCTCCTTTTTGACCTTGTGTTGGCTGCAACACCTTGAGAAACTGCCTGGTTCATGCCACAAAAATCCTCTGCTTGCCAATTTACCAATGTGGTGTCATTTGGGGCTGATTGCTGTTGGAATGTTTCTTGTTGTTGGTTGTTTTCTTGACTGCTCTCACCCTCCACACCAGTAGTTGTCACCATTAATGCTTGATTCAAAGCACCATTGAAGCACATGGATTGATTATGAGGCTCATTGCATGGAAAACACCAATCATACTCCTGGGCAATGTTGTTTTGTGTTGGCACCAATGCCTTAGAGGCAGATATGACATTTGGATTATAGGGCTGAAATGGTCTATTGGCAGGAGGCCTTGTTTGATTTATATTTGCAGCTGGATTAGGAGGCCTTTGTGGTTGGTATGGCTGCCTGTTAGGCTGAGCTTGGGGTTGATAAGAAGGTCTAAAACCTTGGGCTTGTTGCCTCTTGAGAGTAACCAGCTCATTGCCTAGGTTTTGCAATTGCTTCATGACTTCTTGAAGCTCATTTGGGGCACTTGGAGATGAAGTGGAAGCTTCATTTGAACTCTGATTTCTAGGAGTGGGAGAAGGAGCCAAATTAGGTGCTTGATTGGTGTTTGGACTCTCTAAACTTGGAAACAGTGGCATGGGAGGTCTAGGGGCAAGTTTGCCAGCTTGGATCAAATAATTTTCAGCCCTAATGGCAATGCTATAAGCCATAGGGATAGTTATGCCTCCCATGGACTGAATCAACATAGAAATATCAGAATTTAGAGCTTTGAGATAGTAGAGAAAAGCACCTTCTACTGTTGGCCTGACTGCCACTGGAATTCTCTCCCAAGTCTTTTGAAATCTGAAGTTGAAATCGGTCAGCTGCTCATTGGGAGCTCTCTTGATGGTTGTCAGCTGCTCCAAAAGAGACAAGTTGTCTCCCTTTTCTCCAAATTGCTCGTGAAGTGCTATACACAGCTGATTCCAATTTGTGATAGAACTAGCTCCAAGGCTCCTAAACCATTGCAATGCTTTACCCTTGAATGAAGATGCCAGCAACTTGACAGCCACTTGCATTTCATTGATTTCATGGATTGCACAAAGGTTAGCAATATCTTTAACATGATCACCTGGAGTAGTCTGATTTTCTCCAGTGAAGTATGGAATGTTCTTCAAGGCTGCAATAGGAATTGGATGTTGTGCATTGAGGGCAAGTGGGCTGCTGCCTGTGAAGTTGACATAGGGGTTGTTTTGTGCCATTCTAATTGGTCTTAAAACCCTTGTTGACTGAATGAAAGGCCTACCAGGTGGAGGAGTTGAGAGAGTTCTGTTTGGTGGAGATGGAGACCTTTGAATCCTTCTTCCTCTTTGCCTTCTTCTTGGAGATAATTGCAGGTATTCAAACAACACTTCTTCTTCTCCAACTCTTGACCTTGTGGTGACTCTTCTCATGAGTTTTCAGGCCTGCACTACTGAAACCAGTTGATTCTTCCCCTTGGAGTCGCCAGATATGCAAATAATAGCTCTTTTCAAGCAAGAAAATTGTAGCAGATGCACATCAACTTTGCTGCAATAAAAATGAGACCTCTAGGTCCCACCAGGCGTGCCAAAACTGTTAGTGCAAAATCACAGCACCCCTGGATGTTGATCAGATTTCTAGGTTGATCATACTAGCATCCAGTGTGATTGCATAACATTGAATCCTTTCTCCAAGTGTGGGACTTGCAGAAATGAGAAAGGAATCTCCAGAGAAGGCTGGTTCCTATTCCTCTGTTCAGATGCACACGAAAAATGCAGAGGGTTTACTCAAGACCTAATCTAACTTGCCAAGGAGACAGGGTAAGAGAGATGCATAAAAATAAACCTAAGCTAACAGAGGTGATGCACCGAGGAATGAAGAACACCTGTCTTGCTAATAAACACAGACCATTCAAATGTGATGCAAGATCATGCACAAATAACAAAATCTTGCAGTGAAAGACCAGGAGGATGCAAATAAACACAGAGAGGGTTGAGAATCATCCACAGATATGCATTACTTGCTCCAAAGATTGATACAATACACTACAAAATGCCAAGAGGTAGAGTCGCATTATAGTTTCAAATGGGAGGTTCGAACTCCACAAATTCGCCTGATAAAGAGAAGAAGGGAGGAGCAAAACAGGAATGTTTGACCTTTAGAAAGAAGCCCCTCTTTACAATATATAGGAAGAATGAGAGAGGGAAGAGAGAGGAAAGTCGAATCTACCACAACCACTTCTAGGATTGCATTTAACTCATCTCATTATGGCAGAAATGGTGAATCCTGGCAAAACGGCGGACTGTCTAGCAGAAACGGCGAACTGTCTGTTGTATTAAAGCTGGTTGTTGAACATCACTTCTGTCTATTATTACGTGCCAGATTCGTTTCTCAATTTTCTCTCTCCAAACTGAACCAAAATGCAATATTGACCCCAGAATCATGTAGAGAATCTCTCCAGCTTTCCAATGATATAAAGAACATGCAAATCCGAGCTCTGGATTAAAAGATATGGCGATCTGAAGATTTAGGGCAAAAAACGGCCCAAAAACGGATTTTGAATTTTTTCCCACGCTCTGCCACTTGGATGACACGTGTCAGGAGCTGATTGGCTGAGACAATTCTCTCTCCTCCACCTTTCCGTGGGTTTCCCTTTGAAATTTTGATGTTTTATTACTTTGGGAAATTTTCCATTTTTTCCCCGCGCCCCCGCCATTTGGGACACGTGGCATGCTTTGGTTGGTTGACAGGGGTGCGGGGGCATCATTTACCTTTTAGTTTTTTGGCCCAAGACTTTTGCAAATTTTCCTAAGTCTTCCCCGAGCTCCGAACTTCCCCCGCCTTAGGACACGTGTCCTGCTCTGATTCGTTGGCGGCTTTTCCGGGTCTTCGCGTCCCTCGCATATTCTTGGCCCAGATGTCCCAAACCGTCTGGGACAAATTTCTCCGATCCACCTGATTCGGGCTTCCCTGTCCCTCTTTGCGGTGAAGACACGTGGCACATTTCCATTGGCTCTCGGCTCCTTCAGCTTTTCGTGTCCCACGCGTCCCTTTGGCCCAAATGTCCCAGACGAAAGTTCTCTATTTCGGCCGAACCGGCCGGTTCGCGTCCTCCACGCACTTTTGTCCCAACTGTCCGGACTTCTGGGACAAAATACTTCCGAACCTCCCGAAATGTATTGACTTGCGCCAAACCGGCCGATCCACGTCTTCCGCATACTTTTGCCCCAGATGTCCCAAACTCTGCGAAGCAAGACTTAGGCAATTTTCTTCATTTTTTCTGGCCGGTTCGGCTTTTCGTGCCCCATGTGTCCCGATGTCCCAACTGTCCCACAGACCACCTGGAGGCTTTTCGGCCGATTCAGGCCCCGACGTCCCAACTGTCCCAAGGACTGCCTGGACTAGGACTTAGCCAATTTTTTCAATTTCTGTATTTCGGCCCCAAGCTTGGTTTTCTACAATTTTTTCACCTTTTCTAACCTGTTGGATTTTCTTCTTGGACAGGAGAGTTAGAAAGAAGCAGAGGGGCCCCCAGAAACATGATTTTGGGCCTTGAATCAATCTATTTTCCTGGGACTAAATAATCTTATGCATGTTGTCAAAATTCACCCTGGGGGGCAAATTTTGGATAACACTGCAACCAACCTAGAAATTTGATCAACATCCAGGGGTGTTGTGATTTTGCACTAACAACTTCCACATATTTTGAATTTGGATTCTTTGATTGATCCTCCTTCACACTGCTTTCTTCAGGGATATTCTCCTCTCGCTTTGCTTGCTATTTTCCTTAATTGTCATCATCACCAAGGTCTACAATTGCTTCCTCATCAGGTATTGTCAGTTTTCTTAGGAGAGGGTTGCCTCTCACTCTCTTGAATAACCTCAACTACCTTATCATCCTTCTTAGCTTTTACCTTCTTTTTGTACACCAAAGTTGAAGATTATGGAGGAGAAGGAGCATATTGTTCATGTGTCTCAAGAGCTGATAAAGGTATTTATTTATGAGGGGTAGAAGTATCTTGAGAAGTAGACCTGGATTTCCTTTCCCTGATCATCTTCATCTTTCTATCAAACCAAAGTCTAGTTCTTACTAAGACAAGATTGATGAGCTCCTTTAAATCATCCCTCTCTTTTAAAAACCAATCAATGGTTTCAATAAGAGTGTGTTTGATCGATCTCTCATATTCAAGGGACTGCAGATACTCATCATCATCCTACAATCCTTTAGGAACATCATATATACCAAAATTTGTGATTTTTTGTAGAGATAATCTTCCATAGTACCTTTTTCAGGCTTCATATTCATCAGAATAATTGGCCAAATAGTCTTCAATATCGACAAGATGCTGATAACCCATTCTGAAACTGGTGGAAATGAACTCGTTAATATCAAAGCAAGTTCTAGGCTTATAATAGTGAAGGGTAAGAGGAGCAATGGTTATATCAATATTATGAGCATCTAAAGTAGTTTTTCAAGTGTAATTACACAATGTGATTGGGAACTGAATACCTGCAATCTTCTTATCCTTACAGGTTCTATGTAACTTATCCAATTGTCTGTAGATCTCCACCAAAGCCATATTATCACTAAAGTACATGGGGAGTTTTAGGGGTTGTCCCTCAAATCCAACCAACCGTATATATGAGAATTTTCTGAATTGAGTGAAAAAGCTGCCGTAGACATTGATCAGTTGTTTTGCTTCATTTGAAAACCTTCTAACAGTATCTCCTTCCAAAAATTTGACAATGTACATAGTGAATACATCATTCATTCTCCTAAAATGATGGTTTCTGACCTTCAGAGTTAACTTTGGATGGTACTCATAGATGGGAGCCTCATTCTTATCTTCAACAAGGGAGAAACCCAACTATTCTATGTAAGTCGCAACAGTGTACATCAAATAAGAGGTCATGTAGAATTTTTGAGTCCTTTGAACATCTGCCAACTTCTCAGTCATGTTGTCACAGATTATTCCTACCCAGTTCAAACTTTTCTTACCCTCATATATAATATTGATATAGGGGCACATCCAGTAATGAAACTCATTGGTGGAGGGAATTCCCATTATCCTGGAAAGGAGAGTGATAACATCTAACAATTCTTCATGGAAATCAACCATGTACATTGTTTTGGGAAACCTTGAGGCTCCTTTCTTTGGGTTCTTAAACCAAGGCTTGGCCACGCTGCTCTTATACCGTTCATTGTCTTGATAAAAAATAAGTTGTGTCTGATCCTTGGTAAGAATATTTGAGCCATCAATCATGGGGATTCTGAAAGCAATGCTAATACAATCTTCATTGAGTCAAGCCACCACCTATCCTTGAGGGTCAACAATTTCCTTTGTTTTTGGGTTAAAACTGGAACTACAAGCTAGTATTGTGTTAGAACATTGGACAAAAATGGGGAAACCCCCTACCTCTATGATTCCACTATCCTTAATTAGTTGGGAAATGTGAGAAGGGTTTTGACGATTAATACCTTCCCAAAAATCATCCAAATTGAGGTGTTGAGCTTCACTATCACCAATATCTGGTATAGTCATCTCCAAGGTAGAGAGGTGCTCGTGTCCTTTATAACTGATCTTCATTTTATGGAAGGAGTAGAATGTCACTTATGAGAAAATCCTCTTAGTTCTTCGAGCTATACTTTGATGATTCACAACTTCTCTTGTACATGCAGATTTTGAAAACAATGGAGTAGGACTCGACCACAACTATAAATAGCAGAGAGGGGAATCTGAATGACCTTTAACAAATATAAGCAAGTTGGTAAAAACAAATAACCAATTACCTGACTATTTATGCACATTTAAACTCAAGTAGGTTGGCGAGGTGAAATAAATGAGGTAATAAATACCCTATGCTGACCTAAAACAATGAGAATCGGAAAAGGGGGAAGTAATGTGCACAAACTGGTCCAAGGGATAGTGGGACACCTGGGACGCGCGGAGCCAAAATAACTGATTTGAATGGGAAGTAGAAAAAGCGGGAAAAATTCACACAACCGATCCAAGGGAAAACGAGACATGTGGGACGCGCGGAGCCGAAAAATCTGTAGTAAGTGAAAATCAGAAAAAAATGGACTTGCGGGGAAATGAAGGTCAGGGAGCACTCGGGACATCCGGAATATGAAAATATGAAACACCCACAACACACTAAAATCAGATAAGTCAAACAAAAATGACATAGAAAATCCTTGGGACATCGGGACACTATTTCTATGAAAATCTAAAAAGACCGAAAATAAAGGAAAAGAAAGACAATGCAAGAAAAGTGGAAAATCAGGGATTAGATGGCCTGGAGGAACTTGGGACATGAGGGACATAAAAATCTGAAACACCCGCATAACAAAGAAAAATCCTTAAATCTCATAATTTTAAAATATGACTAATTGTTTGAAACTAGCTCTTTCTTAGGGGACCCTTATAAGGGATTTTTGATAGCTACCTCACTCGAAATTTTTAAAAATGGAGAAGGAAATTCACAATTTTTGGGGAGGTGACAACAATCAGTAATGTGAGTAGATGACTCTCTACTCAAAGTGGAAAACCCTGAGACATGTTCTCTTCCTTCAATAGGGCTAGGACCTTTGGATGTTTCTCCTTGCAACGTATTTGTTGGAGAAGTGGATTTGGGAAACCATTCTCTTCTTTCTTGATGTGTATGGGTTGATGGCACAGAGGTTGATGGAGAATAGGTTTTAGTCAACTAGAGACCTCCTCATGTTGGAAATTTCTGTGATCTTGGGGTATGAACTTGGATGGATGGTAACTTTACAAGTTCTCATTCATACCAGGCTATGATCCTTTCTACAATCAGTTGATTCTTGCCATCAAGAGAGAATTCATCTCTCTTAGTCCAATAAACTTGGGGAAATGGAGTGAAGGAAACATCATCATATGAGGGATCAATCAAAATGTCACCATCATATAGTAATGAATCTGGAGGATATTTGATGATGAAGGCCTTGATTTGAGCAAGGTCGGGCGAGATAATTCTTACCTTCTTAGTTCGTGTTCATCTGAGCAGGCAGACCAAAAGTATTCCAAGGTGGGATGGTGTTGGTACTTCACTCCAAGAGCCTTTTGCATGAATCCATTGATGTCAAATTTGGATCTCTTCACAAATGGATATATGGTAATGAGAGAAAAACCCTTATTCATGAGTTGTGCATTGAAGAGATTCAGACATTGGTTATTCCTCAATTTATATTGGGAAGTGGATCCCTGAACAATGTTTTTCGCTGAGAAGACAATGAACTTGGAAAAGTTGTCATGTAAGCTCCATGAACGCCCACTTATCATGGGAATACTTAGGAAGTTTCCATGGGAGTGCCTACAAATCTGCTCATGTGGAGGTAGGAAAAGGATGGGAATTGAATGAACCATGTTCCCCACTGAGAAATGAACTCCATGGCATCCTTGGAGAATATTTCTTCTGGATTCCTATGTAAATTTATGATCACGTGGAAGATGAAATAATCATTAACTCTCCTGAAGTGATGAGAGATATTCTTAAAACTCAATTGCGGATAATAGTGGAAAACACTATTTGAAGGACTCATGATGCCTTTCGTCTCTAACCTTGAAAAAAGATTTCTTCTGGCCAATGCATATGTTAGGTAAGATTTCATGTAGAAAATTCCCAGTCATCTTCACCTCGATCAAATTCTTTTGGAGAGTGTCACTAATGATGGTGGCCCAATCTACAAATTATCTCTTTGCAAGGATGATTTAGATGAACTGATACATCAACGGGTGAAAAATCCTGGCAGAGGGGAGACCGAAAAATCAACTTAGAAGAGTGATCATATCACTTATTTCCTCCATAAATTCAATGCAGTACAATTCCTTTGAAAACCAGTCAACACGAGTCCTCTTGGTCACTAGTCAATTATTGTTGACCATCTTAGTCCACATGAGGGGTTCTTCATCCCAAAAATCTTATGCTAACTATTGAGTGATGTCAGCATTCTCAAGGAAATCGAGGATGTTAATAAATTCTTAGATGTGCTCTGGTGTGATTAAAAGGAAATGCTCATGATTATCCTTGAAGATTCCTCATCTTTTGAGATCATAATATTCCACGCAGGAAATGACTAGCTCAAGGCATTGCATTGAAACAGGAAAAAATGTTGCTTGAGGTAGACCACTATGATAGAGTCTATCTGAGAAGATGGTTTTCCCCTCGGCTTTCACCCGATCGTAAAATTGTGCCACATTGATGTGGCCATGATCAGTGTCGGTGATATTGTCATATGCAGATTTGATAGAAGTGGGAGAAATGATACCTTGGAATTAATATTTAAGTGCATACTTGTTTGACCTTTCTACATATTTCTTTGACTTTCTTGTAGATTTGTCAAGTTTTTCAGCCATTACTAATTTTTGAAGGAAGAACAAAGAAGCACACAAAATGGTGTCAGGTCTTAGTCTCGAAACCACTATAACCACAAGGAAAAATATAGCTCTTTATTTCTTTATTATTATTATTAAAATAACGTCGAGCAATTCAAGGTTACATTTTTTTTCAAAATGGTAATATGAACTCGAGCTCGGGTACGAGCTCGATCCATACAATGAAAAACTTAGCCTGGGCTTGAATTAATAAATCATGCCAAAAGGCTATGGGTTTGGCCTTGGAAATCGAGCTACCTCCAAAATAGAAAATCATTAGTTTTTTTGAGTTCAAGCTCGATTAGACCAAATTGGGTCAGGCTTAATTTGTAAGCCAAAAAATTTGATCTTGTTTGTGTAGGCTCGAAATAACTATTATTGGCCGCTTCGTGTTGGTGAGTGCTTGTTTGGCCTACATGGAAAATAAACTCAGGCAGGTGCATGGCAAATGAAATCAGATGGTTACCTCCTTCCATGTTGGCAATGACTTGCCAAGGTAAATGTGTGGTCTTTTTATTTTTCTTGCATGGGATTTTTTGGCCTTTTCCTACGTGGACAGTCTATTCTTTTCCCCTGCGTGGAAAGCCTTCTTTTTGGCCTATGTGGACAATCTTCCTTTGACTTGTGTGGGCTATTTTTGCCTCCTCCTATGTGGCCTATGCTTTGGAATTTCGGGTGAGTGTGTGAGCTTTTATTTCTCCTTGTGTGTGGCTTTTGCTTCCTTTTAACCGTGTGTATGGCTATTTTTTCTTCCTCTTGCATGAGATATTCTTTCTGGTCTGCGTGGAATTTTTCGTGTTTGGTGTGGGTTGTGTGTGATGGAAATAACCTCAAGCTTGTTCCTTTTACATGCATGACCAATCTTTGACCTGTGTTGCCTCCTCCCCACTTTTACTTTGCATGAGCTTTGCTAATGGATATGTGTGGAAAAATCCCTTTGTCTAATGCTTGGTCTATTATTTCTTCACTGACATGTATTACTTTTACTTGAAAACATATAAGCTTTATGATCCTGGTAAAAAACATCCTCTTTGAAAAACGTTTCTTCACAGGAAAATAATAGAAAGTTGGAAATAAAAAGCTTCAAAACTTCTTCTCTGTCAATATTTCTCTTGCACATCTTTTTCCATAGAGGTTCTTGGAGAGAGGTCATGAATATCCCACAAGCATTCTTGATTTGTAACCACTTCTTCCTTCTTCCTGTTAATAACCAATCTCTAATTTCTTCGGGTAGCAGGCATTAATTTCTAGGGGTATAGGGGGATAATTCAACCGTTTTCCCATGACAATAGCAAAGTAGGGCTGACAATTCCCCTCTATTTTTCCACATGGTAAAATGGGAGATATTTTTTTGTTTAATAACTGGTTTGGTTGGTAAATAACAAGGGAATTTCCCACAAGCAGGGGAAAATGAAAGCTTTGCAAGAAAAGGGAAAAACAAAAGTGGAGAGCCAATTTGGCATTCACGACAACATCCACGAAGCTTTTTCTTATTTTTTGTGTTTTTTAATATCAACTAATATTTTTAGTAAATAAATAATTTCTTCCAAATTAAATTAATTCAATTATTTTTGGAAAACAACAGGAAATTAATTAAAATATTAATTAATTAATCATGAACTTGAACTGAGCATAAAAATTGAACCGCTCATCGTAATGGGACAAAACAAAAAGGAATTTTCTTAGGATGTCAAGACGGAAAAAATGAGGAAACTCTTAACAGATAAAATATGATTCAAAAATTTCAAGAAAATTTGAAATTTTTTAATAATTTTTTCCAATTCAAAATTAGCTGATAATAGGGTAGAAGTGGAATCATCATGGGTAACATTGCAATTAACATAAGAAGTATAAGAAATAGGAGTATTAAATTCACATTCAACAGTCTTAAAAGAAGAAACATCAACACTTTGATGTTCATGATCAGAAGTATAATCACAATCACTATCAATCATATTTTCACAATCAAAGATTTTATCAAGAGTATCATCAACATATAAAGAACTTGTAGGAGTACTAGCATCATATTTATGTTTGTAATCATTGCATAAAATTTCAGAAATAGGAAGAGTAGGAGATAGAGATTCATCTTGACTACAAGTAGGCACATCATTATGCACATTTACATTGTTATTATCAAAAGTGTAATTGTTAGCATCTGTGGTTTCACAAGCAAGAACCTCATCATGCAAAGAATTTGTATTAATATCATCATTTACTATAAGAGGAGGACAACATGATGAAGCAACATGAGTTGCTATAGTGGATGAGGGAGAACAGGGGGCAAATTTTGGTCATGGGAGGCTATGCAAAAATTAGGGGTTTTAAAACCAACAGGAAAGGTGTCTTGGAAGTCAAGGAGTTGTTGGAGGATTGTGGGATCATATTGGGGAATGTGCATGAGGTCACAAAATTCAGCTTCTTCAAAGGCATTGGAAAAAATAGGTTGCATACGTGTATAGGTCATATCATATTTGGGAGAGAGAAATCTCTTTTTGTCTATGAGCATTTGGGGATCCTAGGGCAAGGAGTTTGAATAAGAGCAGGTTCACTAAATGATTTAATTTCATTTGAATTAAATATAATATTTTTAGAGTAACAAACACTATACAATACGATATATATAGTAAAATACAAATGCTAAGTGTTCAAGAAATGCAATACTATAAGAAAATGGAAGAGATGTGTGACTTAACTGATTTTTGTACAATCTGTAGCTAGTCGGGACTGTGCCTATGCTTGATCTAGAAAGAAATGATGTCACGGGGGCTCGCTGAAGAGATATGGGACTCTACATTGATCGAGATAAGGGTTTCAATAGTAGGACAAAGGCACCTGGATGTTGGTGTCCTATTTTTGGACGTTTGTGACTTTGTGAATGCTCGAGATTTGCTTCCTTTCTTGGTCTGAAGATTGTTGCTTTTATCTCTTCTTTTTTGTGTTATCTTCTTTGTTAAGGTTTCAATCACACATGTAACCTACAAAACAAACCCTAGCTACTTGCACAAGCTCACAAACACATAAAATATGAATAAAATATGCAAAATGTGAAGTTAGACTAACCCTATGGTCACCCGATGAGTGAACTTATTAGTGAGCATTACACCACATTCCAGACTCCATGTAGTTTTGTGTGCTTGTGTGTGAAATAATGTCCTTAGTTTTCCCTCACGCTAATGACGCAGAGATAGTGGACTGTAGCTAGGTTAGATACAAATGTGTGGTATGGAATTCAACACTTCCCCTTCCTATGTATTATATGCAGCCCAAAAATGTAGTCCCTTTGGTGATAGTAATAGTATGTAGATGTGATTTCCCCTTAGAATTATCAACCATTATAATAGTGTGTGTTGTGTATATATATGAATCTCTTGTTTGAATTTTGACACTAGTGACACAAAATCCCAACTATGAACACAAAATAATGATAATAAAACCAAAATGGATGACCACAACTGTGAAAAATAAGTAAAAAGAATAAATTGGATAGAGGTTCCCAGAATGGACACAAGCACCTAGGCAGTAGTGTCCTGAATGGGCGATAGTATCCTAGAATAAATGACGACAGATGTGAAAAGAGAGACATGCATGGATCCCTATGACCTGAGTAGAAGCGAATATAAAAATGACAGATGTGGAAGAAAAATAAAGTAAGAATCAATCAAATACATAAATGGACAAGAGATGGTTTCACCAATAAATGTTTTTCTTGTATAAGATCCATGCATATAAACAACATACTAACGACATAGTAAAATAGTAATATGCGTGTGATTTTGTGTCTACACTTATTTGTCTGAATTGGAGATTGACTCGTCTACGTCAAAGTTGCATGGGTTAAAAAAGAATACTAAATTGACTACATTGTTCAATAAAACAACCAATGTATTCAAGAAAGTAGAATCTTCAACCATTCAACAATTCAATTTGTTTTTGTTTGATGGTGAAGTATTTTCAATTGACATTTCAAAGTGTCATGTAGCACCTCCAGAATATTAATACCGTCCTGTAGATGAGGAGAATGTTGGCCTTCTTTTCCATTCTATGTTAATAAATGTTATTTCTATGTAGAGGGATGCAAGTGTTCTTCCCTTCTTGCATTCTATGAAGGAGGTTTTGGAACTCGACGATCGAGATGACCTGGAAAGGGGCGATGTGCATTTCTACATACTAGATGGCCAACATATAATTTGTGCCCAATTTTTTTAGTCGAAAGACATTTACAAGTCTTTACATTCAAGTTTGTAGTTTCGAAGGGCTCTCATTTTGTATTTAAAATCATCTAGTGAACCCATTGTTAATATTTGCAAGTAACAAAACGAAGCAAATAAAACTTGGATTAAAACCAAGTTTATTGATCTACTCTACAAGGCTCGATCAGTTTAGAAAATGCTAGGATGTCTTTAGAGGCATGGAGTGGGAAACATAAATAATAAGGAGTGGAAGGTACTAGAATTTAATTTATTACATTAGTTATTAAAATATATTTTAGTAATACACACAAAGTAAAAAAAAAACTATTTTTCCTTTAAATGCAGAGCTTTGAGAAGCAATGCCTTGTTATTTTTGTTGTGTAAAAGCCTTAGAGTCTATTTGACAAATGGACTTTTCTATTGTTGCATGAGGATATATGGAATAAATGGACAACCACCTTTTAGTTGTTTGGATTAGGAGGCCTTGCTTTTTCAAATTTTAAGGATAATCATCCTAACTTTCATCCAAATTCACTAGAAAGATTCACAACCAATTCCTTTAGGGATGCAAGAGAAATTATTGATGAACAACTATCAATGTTAGTTGATAAAATGAGATCAAATGATATATGGCTAACTGGATATATTGAGGCAAACATCATAGTAGAGACATTTGAATCTTATTGCTGGAAAGTAAAAGGTAAGAGAAAAATGAAAGGAAAATTTCTAAAGTATTTGAAAAATAAACATTCAGATAATATTGTATTGGCAGCATGCAGTGGATCCAATGATATTGAAAATTTTAGATTGCATCAATCTCACTACTACAAACTGTATGTACTCTTGGGAGAAGAGAGAAAAGGAAAAGATGATTCCCAAGGAGTTGAAAAATCAACAAAAATAAATATAGACCATGAGGTAGCAGAAATTATTCCCATCGAGGCTCAAAGATTTTTAGACAACTATGTGATTTCGAAGGAAGATAATATACCAGCAAGAATGGAAGACACGTAAGATTTTACTTTTCAATGTGTTTATCCCTTGCATACTTTTTTCAACTTTATTGAAAACCAAAACTATATTAGCTATTCCTTTGACTAATCCATTCAATGTGGAGTGTGTGATTGCCGATTTTTGTAATTTTTCTAACGATATTTCTTTTGATGCAAAATAAAATGGACTTACTAGTAGTTGTTGAATCAATCTTGTTGAACTATATTATTATTGTTCTCTTACCAATTGATTATACAAAAATGTTAATAGAAACAATAAAAAAATACATGGAAAAGGTTAAAGACACTGTATGGGGAATCGATTATGGATGGCTGCTACAGAGTCTATGACAACAATGGAAAATTTAAATTTTTTTTCTTATGTACACAATAACTAATGTGCACAATTACAACACTAACAATGATGAGAGACAAGAATTCACTAGGGATTAGATAGAGCAATTGCTATAACAATTGGTAACTACAAGAAAAATTGGCCTATGAGGAAACACCCATCCTTTTCCTTATGAGGGATATTATGAGTTTTGGTCTCAAATGTTCACTTGATGTTGTTCTGGAAATTCTCCAATGATAGTTTGCTTTACAGTGATAGTGTTGCGTTGCGTGCATTAGTTGACTCCAATCTAACTGTTATTTTTATTGTTGAGACATGTGATTAAGAAATGTTTTTAAAGCATTACTATTCTCATATGAAAAAAGGTTCGTCAACAAAGACAACTTGAACTGATCATTTTGTTTAATGGCTTTAAATTGATATAAGCTACTTATACATTTAATATTTATATAGATACTTCCAACAACACACAAAAACCAAAAAATAAAGGAAGTAATCGTGAGCTCCAAGACACTTCAAATTACTGGAGATGATCGAGTTCCTGATGAACAACTAGTTCAACTTGTTGCACGAGATGTCACTACACAACCAACCGATGAATCATTGCATAAACAAATTGATGATTGACCTTCAATCATTTTATGAAAATATTCATTGGGCTATATTTTTATTTTCCATCGTTTTCATTTATTTAACAATACTCTACTGTTTCTCTTGCATTTTTTACATTTTTGATGCCAAATGTGGAGGGCATGGGCACATCACGCAAGCCAATATGGCATAGTCAGAACTTGGTATGTTAGTCGTGTGCATTTATAAGCCCCAAAAATCTATAGGAAACCATAACAACTAACTATACGATAGATAGACCATTTTTAAAGAGAGGAATAACCAAGCGGCCTATTTGTTATGGTTCATATGATACCATGTCCATACAAAGCATGGCGGATGCTAAAGCTCCACAATGTTTTGTTACCATGGTTTGATGACTAACAAATATTAGTTCTGATGTTTGATATATGGTAAAAAGATAAAGTTTAAGGATATCCCATTGTAATCTATGATTAAATATAAGAGAAATTATCAGAGTTTAATAGACTCTATGCATTTGTATTCAATATAGTAGTTGTAAGACTTAGTGACCGCGAGACACAGTTTGCCCTACTACATACTAGCTAATTACATTGAATTAACATCGTGTTGCCATATGTAATTAATAATTTTAACATCATGCCATTGTTTCCCTCTTGCATACTCACTAATTATATTGAATTAAATTTGTTTTACCTTATGTAATTAATACTTTCCACATCATAATAAAGAGAACTACATAAGGCTTGATTTCTCTTGTGGGCATGTAGAGCAACACTTGGCTAGCCTCATAAAAGGTTGTCCAAACAAGGGTAGTCCAACCAATAATGGCGTAGCCTAGCGGTCGCTAATCTACACCAATAGCTCATAAATGTTATCCATCAAAGGGTAGTTCAACGAATATAAGCATAGCTTAGCAGTTGCTAAACCTCATTCACAACTCGGAGAACAATTGATTTTGAACTTACCATATTACTACAAAGACAACTACGTTTTTTTAATTTGGCACTCCACACTAGAAAATGTTGAATTATGCTTTCATTTACCATGACATGAAATTGATTATGAATTTTTTAATGGTTATTTGAAATAGAACATGCATCAAAAGAACCAACAATAGGTGAGGGCGATGCAAGACAAGCTGCAAGCTCAATCAAGTGGTAGCCTCATAAAGTGTTGTTTATTTTAATTGGTTATAATTGAAATCAGTGAATTGAAAATAAAATTATTTACTTCCCTACAACTAGCCAAAATAATAATTTACTTATTTTAGATTTAGAGGGCTTTCTATATGAGAAAAACAATTCATCCCCTAAGGAGATGGCATTCAAGCTCAACAAGGAGACTATCAACCTACGAGGTGGCCTAACATAATTAATTGAGTTATTATCAACAAAATTTGAAGTGGGATTCAAGTTTGAAAATCACACTTGTGTCGAGGTTGAAAAGATGACAAAGGCATTCAATAAAAAATGATCAATTGAAATGAATCCAATGCTTACTTGGGGAAAATAACATTATAATATATGCGATGGAATTGCAATAAGAGATCTACAAAAGGTTTGGAGTAGAGATGATATTTCCTTCAATTCTAAAGACACATTATATATCACAATAGATGCAAAGGGAAACCCTTCGAAAATTTTATGGTTGGCAGGAAAAGAAGTGGAGAAAATTGTTCCAAAGATATGCAGCTGGTGACCAATTTGTACAAAAACTTAACACTAATATTGTCTCATGGATTGAGTGTTGTAGAGGGCCTCAAAAATTGGGATCAAGTAAATACTAGATAACTATTTATCATTTCAAAATGTTTTGATAATGATCTTGCTAAACATTGGAAGGAAGATACATTCATATGTTCAATGTTTATTTTATATGTTGAGATTACACATTTATAAGTTCGTAATATTTATATCTACATTGTTTATAAGTTGAGAGTATAAATGTATAAGTTGTGTGAGTAAATTACCAAAAACTATTATTATAACAATATTTTGAGTTGTTTTGATCAAATTGGGAAGCCTAAATTAATTCTTGTGTTGTTTTTATAGATCTAATTGGGATGCCTCAGAAAATTACTGGTTTTGGGAGTTAAAGGTTTGTTGTTTGGAATTTTGGTATTGGCGATAAAATACCTTGTAATAGGGTTCCAAATTTTACACATGAGAACTACAAATAATTTGAGTGAGTATTTAGTGTTGATTTGATATGAATTGCAACAAAATATTTTGACATTGCCTTATGGTCTACATGTATGGATTCAAGGCTCGTGAAGTACAATTTCATTAAAAAAATTAGTTGGCTATGAGAAATCCATTTCATGTTCGTTTGGGGAAGTGGACAATGTAAGATCTAGGAAAAATACTGGTCAACAAATACTATACATTTTTGGTAATGTCTATGGTGAGAATAATATTCTTTTGGTTGATGACGAGAGATTTATCTATTTCGATGTTAAAAAAGAAATTACTCTCAAAACCCCAACTTGCTAGAGATTTGATGGAAAATATAAGACTGATTCATTGATTTACACTAAATTATATACATGGTTGAAACATGCAGGAAAACACAAGAACATGAGTAGATCATTGAAAACTTTCAAACGCACTATTGGTACTTGAATAATGTTTTGTGCTTCCAAAATAAAAAAATGTATGACAAATTTATATGGAATGAAATAACTACATTAGTGTTTGTAAAGATTCCCTACCCACAAACATTGCATTCGATTCAAATTTTATCTGTAAAAAAATTATTCTTAGTATAACAAGAAAAAACGGACGCACTTTTATTTTTGGATTAATTAACCGCCCGCAACCATTTTTTTTCTTCATTTGCAGATAAGAACATATGCAACATGAAATTGATAATATTCAATATAAATGGTGTTTTGGCACACACCATCCACAAGGCTATTTTTTCACATGAGAAGTTAAAAATGTTTGGCGGCATCGAGCTAAAAAAATATCATTTTTTAGACCAAGAGTTCTTTCAACCTTCAAAAAAAATATTTCAAAATAGCATCATGGACATCGACGAGAAAGTCAAATGTTAATGATATGATGCCTTCATTCCTTTGAAACATTGACTTAGAGGTTGGTAGCTTTGAGTTTATATTTACACACGAAGATTGTGTCGAGTCCAAACACACCGATTATCAAAGTTATGGGAATCCCAACTTATTTCTCAAAAAAAAATCTCCATTTGGTTCCGATTTAATGCATCTTACTATTGTAAAAAAATACAGTGCTTATAGATGACTCTTTAGAGAAAAATAAGTTCAATGATGCGGGGAACTACATAATTGCAAAAACATTTAACATAAATCTAATTCTACAGACAACTACTTGTTAGATGAGTTGTGGCCTTTGTTGCAACCATTGAAGGATGTGGAAGATGTGTGAAATGTTATTGGATTGAAAACCCAATTATATGGAGCTTATTTTAGGGAACTTTTCTGTGTTTTCTTTTGTTAATTTAGGAGCCCATCTTTGGGATAGTAATGGCCGAGCTATTGGCCAAGCCACTCATAAGAAGTATCTATTTAATCTATCTGTCCCGACTACCTACTTAGGTTCGTTGGGTCCCTATCGATCTATATAGAGAATATAGGATAATAGGATGCCCCACCAGATAGAATGATGTTACAATTAATTTCAAAAAACTCTTAAAATGTTTTACTATAATTCTACCTTTAGCAATGGTATTATAATTAAATTCATATCCATATTTAAATATGTAAATATATATGGAATGGTTTTACACTTAATTGCATTACCATGTTGATACCAAACTATTGCATAGCTATGTTATGAAAAAAACATATAATTTATTTCTTTGATGTGTGTGTCTATCTATAGTAATGGTTTTATATGTGAATATATCCTAGTGGGGAAATGACAATACAATTGCATAACCATGTTACGAATAAAGCTTAAAATGTTTTGGTGTAATGTGTGAGTCATTCTTTAGTAATGTTATTTTTTATAATGTGTGTGTCTATCTTTAGTAATGTTATAATACGAAAAAAGGCTAAACTATTTTTATACCAATAAATATGTTAGTTTACATAAAAAAAACTTTTAAATTTTTTCTATAAGGTGGATTCTATTTTGAGTAATGTAATTTTATTTAATGTTTGACTATATCATTAGTAATGGTATAATATGTAAATATGGCGTAGTAGGGGAATTGCATTACACTTAATTCCATAACAAGATGGTGATGCTTTTGGATTATCAAGAGTTTGATTATATTAAATTGATTTTATGTTACAGGCTCAAGATTGTTTGGTGTACTCGTCTGGCCAGGGAACAAGATCTGAAAGAAAGAAAAAATATTGACGATGAAATGACAATGGGATACCCTGCCCTTGCTGATATCCTCAAGAAACCACACACAATAAGGGACACTTCCAAAGAATGACGTACAAAGCTTCAACGTTGCTTCAGGGAGGAATCTATTAAATTAAGAGATGAGGGTGGAGATGGAGAGAGGAGGAGAGAGTGTCGGGGAGATAGAGAAATGGAGAATAGCTGGTTGAGAGGACAACATTAGATATTGGCTTTTGATTTCATTTCGCTAAGGGGTGCTATTGATGGAAAGCAGGAGATCTAAGATACCTCCAAGTTTAATTAGATTGACTATGAAAGGTCATGAGGATGTTAATGTCCCAACTTCGAAGCCACTACCCCTTGCAGAAGGGGAAAAACTTGTCAAAAATTTGAACATGTCGGATTGGGAAGAGCTTGCATTTAGGGGAATGAATAAACTAAATAGAGTTCATAATAGAGTGTATGAAACTACACTATTTACCAAGGAGATTTTCTTTTGTGCACAACCACAGGTGCTAGTAAGACCAATGTTTCCATGTTAACCATACTTCAAAAGACTGCTCTCAATAAGAATCTAGATGGTTTCGTTGATTCAATTAAGTTTAGGATTATTTATGTGGCACCTATGACAACACTAGTTGCAGAGGCGGTTGGGAATTTGAGGGTTTGACAAAAAAAATTCCACCTCAATAACCAATCTTTCATACGTGCCACATAAGCAATCTTAAACTTACTCAAATTAATGGAACCATCTAGACTCATATTGATAGCAATATGTTGAATTATGGTTAACACGACAACATTGGTCTTACCAACACCTATTGTTGAACACAAAAGTAAATTCACATCGGTAAATAGTGCAGCAACATACACCCTGCTCTGCACTCTATTCAGTTGCTTCATTCCCCTGAATGTAGGCTCTGCCCGATCCGACGTGTCTGATATTTTGACTAGTTCATCCCTTTGTACAAGGGCCTTGTACAAGGGGTTTTGAATTCAAATCAAGGACATGAACTTGCTCATAACCTTTTTCATAATTCTAAATGAACTTGGAGGTACCTCACATGTCTTGTTTATCATTAGTAGTCACACTTGGTAGAATGAAATGCTATCTTGATCCAACATTTGACACTGTCCTTTTAACCAACTATTCACCATTTCTCTATCTCCCCATCGTTCCCTCCCCCCTCTCCATCTCCACCCTCGTCTCTTAGTTTCCTAGCCTCCTCCTTGATGTTGTGTTGACGACTCTCCTAGCATTCCTTGGCAATGGCCCTTGTAACATGTAGCCACTCAAGCATAGTAACAAGGGTAGGCTCTCCCATTGTCATTTCATATGCAAAATTCTTCCTTTCTTTTTGATCTTCTATCTAGATAGACGAATACCCCAAACTATTTTGAGCATAGTACATAAAAGAAATTTAATAAGATCAAACTTTTCATAATCCAAAAGCATCACAAGCTTATTCTCCTAGTCTCAATCACCGCCTTCTACCATTTTTAGATTGAGATAAATGTTTGAGATTGAGATAAATCCCTAACTCTCTACATATTTGGAATATCATCTCTACATGGTCTAGATGATCCTCCCACTTACTTAAAAAATATGTGATATCTTGTACGTAAACTAAAATGATATCATTAATGATACCTCTAAAAATCATTTCTATTCTCATCCTAAATTTTTCTCCTACATTAGATATTGTGAAGGTAATTATTTTTTCACTTAGTAGTGAAGGAAATAGATTGAATTAGTACTCCTATTTGACCACAACCATTTTAAAACTAGAGAAATTGTCAAGAAGAGAAAAAAAATTATATCCAGCTACTCTTTGTATCATTTTATCCATATAAGACATGCTATATGACTTTTCTTTTCCTCGCACTCGTGCTTTAAAAATTTCTGACACTCACACTTGCACTTTGAAAATTTTGAAATTTAACTAAATCAGGGATTGACTTTCCTCCTAATTGTCGCCCACTACTAGTTTCTTCAAAGCATCTTCAACAATTCTCTAGTTACGTCGAGCATTAATCACATCATTCTAAATGAGTTTGGAAGTGCCTCACATCTCTTGTACGTCATTAGCCTAGCGTCCGCTAGGCGGTTTAATTATTTAAATCACCACAATTTAATCTTAAAGGGTGGAAGCACAATAGTGTGTCCCACTTCTTGTTCCAAAAATGTAAGGCGGGAGTTAGGTTAGGTCAAATTTATGGGGGGTTTGGATGAACACCCCCTTCGCGCGATGGGGGTTCAAACAAACTGCCACATAAGCCACAAAATATGGTTCGGGTGAACCACCCCTTCACGTGATGGGGGTTCAGGCGAACCACCTTTAGGGTGAACACCCTTGTTTATATATTCGTAGTGGTGCCCAGCCTACCACTTTTCCCTCCGCTGATAGTTGCACAGAGCTTCACCCAAACAAGTTCTCGCATGAACTGGCTCAGATACGCTTCACAACATGTATTCCTCTTTTCTTTTCAAATTTTCTTGAGTTTTTTTTCCAAAAATTGAAAAATAAGGGGGGAGGTTTTCATCATATTTAAAATAAAGTGATAAACATGAAATTACAACAATTATGGGTATATGTTACCTAAAAAATGTATTCTAAAATGAATTTTATTTTATTTTGTTACAGTTATGGCATCTTCTTCTGTTAATTTACATGAGAGAACTGAATTAGCGATATCTAAACTCTCTTCTATTCTTCAACAACCGACTACAATTGGTCATTACAAAATGCATTGTGCAAATATATTAAAGACCTTCGAAAAATACAATTAAACTTGAAAACATACAACCCCTTCGAGCCTGAGTCATTAAAAAAGTTTATGGATGAACTAAAATCTAGTGTGAGAGGTGATGTGGGGTATAATGAAACAGTAGGTAGACTTCCGGATAAGGAAGTCGTTAAGAGCTCGTGTTAGGCGAGTTATGTAAGAAAACGGAAAATCAAGGGATATTATGTAAACAAATGTACATGTCGCCTTTGTGTACCTTTGATTTATCCTAGATTTTTGGCCTCTCAAGGCTAATATCCTTACAATGATCAATTACCGTTATACTTCAGTATGATGCTACATGTTGAGGCTCACCTAGACCTAAAGGTGGACTATTTAGACATCCCTTATTTCGGGCAGGGGCATGGCCACATTAGTGACAGGCCTGTATATCGACAAGAAGGAGCTCTTCCTGTTGTTGACGTGAGACAACTTGTAGAGAGGTTGCAAACTTTCTTACTTGGCTTTCAGGATGTTGTTACGCCTATGATCCTGAGTGCGCACGAGGGTGCTATAAAGGGTCTTGGGAGCATTGCTTGCGAGACCCAATTTATCTCTTCAATATTTCTCATCACAAGCACCTAAATGTTGACTGAATTTATTGACACGTTATAAGATTTTAGCAAAAAATAAGCATAATCTTGGATGGCTTCCAACCCTATTGTCATGGTACTGAATTAGGTGCAAAGCATATTCATGCATTTGGACTTCTTCAACTCATGCTTGTTTGAACATGAAATCACCTGTAAGGAATACTGTAGGAAAGGCCATCGCAAAAATTATTGTGTTGTGTTCATTGATCATAAACAAATAAATATGTGGCCATTCAATAACATTTGTGGGTCTATTGGTTCTTGATTGTAAGTAACTCCTTATTTCCTCCATTTCTCTCCTTGCATTAGGAAAGGTTGTTATAAACGATGAAGCTTGTTGTTCTTTGTAGTTGGTATAGTCACTTGCAAACCCATCAAATCCCTCATCATTATGTTCAGATATTGGCATGTTGCTCGTGACATGTTGGAGCATGGAAGATACATATGGTGGTTCATGACACAATGTTGAAAGTGTTAGTGTGTCAAGTTGGGCATCTTTGTAATATGGATCATTTGCTATCTTGTATTCGAAGTCATGCATGGTACAGTATTTGTTGACATAAAAGTCATATCGTTTACTTTCGCATCCATGTCTTTTAACAACCATGATATCCAATTGTTCTACACAACATGGAAGATGTTTGGCAATTGTACTTATGCCCTATGGGAATATAATAGTATGGGCACTATATTTGTAATGTCCACCACGTACATAAGACTCCAACAATATTGGATTTACTCTTGCTATAAGCATTTTTGTAACTTGAGCAAGCACAATTAAGACATGGGGTTGTTTTCTGGGGTCTATGTTATTCCCATTTGAAGAAGCGGTGACCATTTTTCTCTGAATTGCATTTGTTGGGATAGTCTAATTTGAGTGTATGTATATGATTCATTACAAATGGAACATATGTTCATATTTGAAAGTTTATCTATTCTTTCACGAAACCTTTGATGTGGTAAGACGTTGTTCAACCTAGGTATGAACTTCATGGTGCACACCATGTATCAGGGTACAAAGAGTATCATTATTATGACAAACAACCACGTGTAGTCTATATTAATAGAGACAATGGACATGAAGATGCAGATCGGGAGTTTACCATTCAAACCCAAAACAACATTCATGAAACTACGATCAATTAAAATCTAGATGTTTTATGTGTTTTGAAATTTATCACAAAAAATGATCATACACTAATAACATCCCATAGGTTGTCTTTGATAGCCTCGTGGACGTTAAATGTTCTTCTTCTTCTTCTCTTTCTTGTAAACATAGATAACAAACACACCCCATCTAATCTTGGGGCACATTTTCTATACCCAACAAAATGCATCTCATCAAGATTGTAGGTATACGCTACAAACTACCTGAGTACACTTAATGGTATGAAGTGAATAAAAACATAGGAATTTTCAAAGTAGTATATCTGTTTGAAATTAGTCCTTTAAACAATTTTTTTTAATTAAAGGATAAACATTATGATCCCTTGGAGTAATTGAAGTATCCTCATAAACATATAAACGTTCTGGTTAACAATGGATTCTTTTGGGCTCATCACATAAGTCAAAATTGTGAAGCTACAGGTGGATCGATGTATGGACTGCTGATTAGAGTGGAAGGTGTACAATTGATGATATAGATCACCATCAAAGTCATTGAGGGTGCATTTAACTCAAACGAATTATTTTTCTTCATATACTTTTAACAAACAAGAATGGCATTGCAATTATATCTCAAACTTATTACTATTCTACATTTGATTTTTACAAATAAAGAATGGTATGATGCGGGACTACTCAATAGCTATGACGTGAGCCAACCATTGTCCACCACCAGATGCAGGAGTACCATTTGCAATGCTATTTTAATTAGCAACGGCGACGGTCACCACCTCACCCACACCCCCCTGAAGTTGTCTCATTTCAATTGAATTAAATGCCTCCTCAAGCTGGATTCTTCCACCTGTGAAATGGCTATGATGCAGGATTACCCAATAGCCATGGCATGAGCCATATAGCTTCCACCACCAGATGCGGGATTACCCATATGGAGGGCTTTACATAATGGTTTTGTGTTATAATGAGAAGTAAAAATTGTCAGCCACTCTCCCTGCATTTGTCGCTTTTCAATTGAATTAAATGCGTCCTCAAGCTGGATTCCTCCACCTGTAAAATGGAATAGCCGGTCAGTTGTGTGTCTCTCTCTGTTTTTGAACCCCCAAAAAAAAAACATTGTGAGAGTTCATAAGAAATATTACCTGTAGCATCCCTATGGTAGCAATAAGATCTCCGCATTCGTCCAGCATTGCTTTTTCCTGAGCAGCTACTGCTGCAAGTTCAGACACCAAGGTACTTGTGCCCTCTACCTGTAGTAGCATGAGGTGCAATATCGATTTCGTCAAGAAGTTATTCAAATTCAAGACCATATGTGCACAAGTTATGCGTTAGAAGACCATATAAAGAAAGCTTGACGTACATAACAACACACGATGCAATTAGTCAATTATGTTAGTTGATCACCAAACGAAAGCCTATGTGGTTTCTGTACATTTTGAAATGACGTGGTAGTTATAAGGTTCGTGCTAGGAAATGACGTGGTAGTTACAAGGTTCGTGCTAGGAAATGTATTCTGAATGCAAGCGACATTTAAATACCACATACCAGCATCGTTTAGTTTATATGCCAGGTCTGAGGGACATCTATTCTGTACATTTTGAAATGACTTGGTAGTTATAAGGTTCGCTTAGTTTATATGCCAGGTCTGAGGGACATCTATTCTGTATTCTGAAATGCTATGGTTTCTGTACATTTTGAAATGACGTGGTAGTTATAAGGTTCGTGCTAGGAAATGTATTCTGAATGTAAGCGACATTTAAATACCACATACCAGCATCGTTTAGTTTATATGCCAGGTCTGAGGGACATCTATTCTGTCAAAATGGCTCAGGACTTGTAGTTTGCCACATCCCTCTTATGGAACCTTGGTGGGTGCTATGAAACTCTAGCAAACTAACCAATGATAAAGACCCAATTGACAAAAATGCATGCATAGAATGCTATCTTAAACTTGTGGCAAATTGCTGTCATAATAATTTAAGGATATGCACATTATAGGAAGGAATTAGTTTGGAAAGGGATACATCCAATGGAAAAGATCCAAAAACTATAATCAGATCATAAGTGCAAAGAATTGAATTTCCAGAAATTAAGAATAAACGTCAAACACAAATTGAAACTATATTTGGAAGAAAGTAATGTTATAGTTTCTCTCACCTTGGGTAACAGATTGCAGACACAGGAGCTCACTGAATCCATCATCTGAACTGCTGAATCAAGAGCTTCTTTCACCTCTTGTACATTAGCCTGTTCATAAATTTGATTTAGTGAAGTGTTTTCATGTCTAAGTTACTACAGAGATCTGGTGAACAATCATGAAAAAGAACAAAACATACAATTCCAAATCTTTTATCAACAGATATAACTGGCCTGCCTGCAACATATTACGTTGCATTCACTATGCACCATGTTTTATCAACACATATAAAGTTATAAACAGTATGCCTGCAAGATGTTACATTGCATTTACTATGTAACATGTTTTATCAACACATAAATGGTGTGCCTGCAAGATTTTACATTGGATTCACTATGTACCATGTTTTATCAACACATATAAACAGCCTGCCTACAACATGTTACATCACATTCACCATCTACCATGTTTGAGATAGTTTCTCCAAAAGGTAAATATGTTTCTCCAAAAAGTATACAGCAAGTCCATAATTAAATAAATTGCATTGAAAAACAATCTGTACCTTTACGCCATCGGTGATTGGAACTCGAAGTGTGGCAGCCTCTAAATTTTTTATGGCTTCTGAGAGAGCACTGACATGGTCTTGCTCCAGCAAGGCCCAGTCTTCTAGATAAGCCTCCTGCAAGTACAAATATCAAGATCTGTAAGTGCAAGCTAGAAACCATGAAATAGTCAAGAGCACAATGCCACATAGTCAAACTAAATATTTTACTCATACAATATAGAATTCAATTAACTGTAAAATATTTAAATATAGGGATTATATTATTGATTTTGCAAAGATTTTTGCTCACATCAAAGCCAACTCATGTGTTTAACTTTTAGTGCCACTTATTAATCAGATGGACATTAATATTATTTTAATCTCGACTTCAATCTTCTAACCTAACGAGAACACACACACACACACATTCACAACTTGTCAGATGAATGATGCAAATGACTTCAAGATTTGGATACCCTTTACCTCCTAAATATTTCTCAAAGATGGTGTTTCAAGAATTTCAATGACATTGAGAACTTAAAAATATTTTCCCCCCGTTTCTGCATTTGTTTCCTCTTCCTCCCTCACCCTATATGATCTCTGTTAAGAAATTGGTGCAATGGATTCCAATCCGGGGCACAAAAGAGGCATATGGTAGGACAGTGTCAGCGTACATGGGTTCCAATGGTTAGATGACACCAGATTCATTGGACTCGTGTTCAACCTATAAGAAACTCTTTAAAATATGTCGATTTCGCATCATGTTACACCCTTTGGTTTATCCGTATAAATGCAGACACTATCCATTACACAGTTGTGTAGCAATTTAGTTTATTATACATAGTTTCATTTTTGATATTTAAGTGGATCACATTAAGGTAATTGAATTTGGAATCATCTTGTTTTTTGATTCACTATAACCATGTTTATACACGAGGTTACAAAAATACTTAGTAAGCTTGTAGCCTGCTTCTCTACTTTCATTCCAAGAGATGGTTGTTTTTTTCCCTTTTTGTGTGATCTGGTTTTAAAGCCTTGCATGATAGCATCCGATATGTAAAATGATGTCCTGTGTCACAGTGTTTAGTTTAACACCTTTTAGCTAGCCAAGGGTACAGAGCCCTAAAATATTCGTTTGCTATCTTGATACCAGCCAACTTGTAGTCGATACAATCATTTTACTCACTATGGGCTCAATTAACAAAGATGTCTTCACCGAAGATTAGTCACAAACCTTGGCAAAAAATTGATTGGTCATTGATCTGTGACAACTCACAGCAATGCCCCAGTATCAATATTTCCGGTAAGACTTTGCTTTCTCATTGTCTATTTATCCTCATACTTAAGGTCTTCCCTAATAAGATTTGTTTGAGCTAAAAAACATTAATTAAGCCGAACACTTCCTTCAAAATCCAAATAGTATTCTTCACGGAGTTTTCCTCCATCATATGGTTTCCCTATTACCAATCATCAAGATGAAAGTTTATATAATTATCTATAATGCTGCAAAAAATATCACCTTCCTTGCAGAGAGTTCTAATAGATGTCCTTTTATCAAGATGGTCCTCTATTCCTTCTTTAATGCAATTTAATAACAACTTTATTACAAAATAATAACTCATGCACGGAAAAATGCTCCTTCAACAGGTTACTTGTAATTCTTAACAAATGTACCTTTTTGATAAAATAGGCTAGCTAAGGTTCAAACTTTCTTCGGTTAAATTTTGGATTGAATATTACACTTCAAAAGTTACAACTAAAATTACATCCCATAATCAAGATTGTTCCAATCAGATTATAGATTTTTATTCTCTCAGATGTCAGCGATTATCTATAGCATTTATCCAATACACAGATTTAAGATTATAATGAAATCCTTTGTTTGATTATAAATAACTAGTCTTCCTGGTACAAGAAAGAAAGTCAATTTGATAGCCTGTGCACTCATTATATTCCGGTGATTTTGTATAATTCCAAATCTCTTACAAGAGTTCCATCCTCTACAGTTGAACTAGACCTTGGAAGAATAACCAGTTCTGATCTATGAAGCTTCACATGTACAATTCTGTTGTGAAATGTACACATCTGAACTTGCTTGGACTTTTTTCAAGAAAATGAGCATAAGCGTAAAAAAAATTGTAGACCAAAATGCATGTTAGAAAGCTCACTTGTCCTGAAAGAATAGATCTCAACTTATTTTCCTGCAGTGCTTTCTGCTGCTCAACGTGCTTCATTGTTACTGAATCTCGCAATTCCGAAGTAGTCATCCACATATTGTGAAGCATTTTCTGCACATCAAAATCTCAAGATTCAGCTTATGAAGATGTTAATGCCTGTTTACTATAGCATTAGGAGAACAATTTTAAAAATATCAGTGGAGGAAGAGATAACCATAAATTTTAAGTTCAGAATAAAAAAACAACTCATTAACTGAAATTTCTGTAGGAAATAAGAAAAGGAAGAATTTTGATACTAATAAAAAATCATCATGTGTTACTGGTTTACTGAAAACGCTCTAGAGTTAAATTGTGATTCCCTCATTTATAAGATATTTAGGCCCCCCAATAAAATGGGATCTGAAGGACAGTAGTAAATATTAGCACTTGTATTATATAGAAAACAAAGGCATTATGTGATCTGCACCACGGATCCCAAGATATATGTACGGAGGACAACCCTGCACTTGAGGCAAGCTGCAAAGGTTATAGAACATGCAGGAAGAGTTAAATATAACAACCAACCAAACATATTCAAATGTGTAAGACTTATTGTAGAATAATGTAACTTCTACTCAAATGAAAGAATAGAGAAATAGTAAAAAAAGGCGTTTAAAGTTCAGTAAGGCTAGAAATGAGGATTCCTATGATCAGCAAGGGGGAAACACTTCCTTTGGTTGATTTGCCTAGACTGAAACAAAATGCAAAGGTTTATAAGAGATACAAGATACTCGGGGCATGCAAGTATTCACGACTATCTGGCTGGTGGTAGTTAATTACACGTTCTATCTATCGATCTACACACACACACACAAAGGAGGCAGTTACAACTGACGATGGTTATGAGAAGAGATGGTTACGAAATGGTTCGTCTTCTTAGCCAAGTGATGGTTGATCTTCCAGCACACAGTGCAATGATAAATACTCTGACATGGCATGAACGTGGAGAATGCCACCTAGCATGTCGCCTGGCAGTGAGAGGTTGACACATGACAGCTGAATATGGAGGACCTGCACAGGACTTTGGAGTTGTGTGGTGTGTTGAAAGGCAAGGCATCAATGTGAAAGTGTTGTGAGGCTGCGATGTGCTACAAACATCTGCAAGGCATTGCAAGAAGCTGTGAGATGCTGCCCAGTACTGAAAAAGGTTGAAAAGTGCTAAGCAGGAGTGCAGCATGCATGGGACTACAAGATGCAGTGCACCACAGTACTGCAAAGCTTTGAGCAGCGCCCAAAGTTAAGGGCGTGCTGCAAGTCATTTTGAAGCTTCGTTATATGTTGCAAGGAGTTGTGCCAATCCTGTGAAGTATTGCAAGTTCATGTGTGGGCGGGAAACACCACAACATTGAGGAGCAAAGAGTCGTAAGTAGTGTGGAGGTTTGCACAGCAGCGAGGAAGACTGTGAGGCCGTGCATGGATCATTATGGGTAAGACAGTCGACTATTAATATAGCAGCCAGTCATAAACTATCCAATGAATGATGGCCGAGATTGATATGCTGAAAACTTTGAATGCTAGACTCTGAACCCAAAACCTGTAAAACCTATGATGCAATATTACAAGGACACTTGGGAGCTCAACATTGGCTTGAAATGCACCCATAAAGTGGATAAAAATGACTGCTATTTAGTTAAAAGATTTGGACAACTCGTCGACACCCTGCATGTCCATGCTCCACTCTAATAATGGCATTAATTTTTTTTTGAAAATAACAGTTAATGAGATCTTATCTACCTCCATTATAGAAAAGTGCATTGGTTTCAGTATCTTTAAGTAGGTTAGGAATTTGGAGGAGTGTTTCTTCCAGGATGGAGCAATGTAACTTTGTGATGCATGTTCAAGGAGACTCCAATGTTGCTGTATTCCACAAGTTTATCCAAGCAGCGATGTCATATTCAGCTGTACGTGAGCTGTAGGTTCAAGGGAAAATCCAGCGAATTGTTTAATATAATTTGAAAGGATTGCTAATGTTGTGGTGTGACAGGAAAAATAGAACAAGAACAGAGCATTTAATGGGTACATTGAAAACGGAGCTCTGCATCATGTGATGTGTGGCTGAACAAAAATATATGGTGAGATGTTTTGGAAGAGCAGGTAAATTCCTGTTTAACATTAGTGTGAAGACAACTGTTAAAGGAAAATTAATTCAAGGGGTGGACTGGCGCAAGGAACAAAGAATGAAAGTTGAGGAAACATGCTGAGATGGAGATTGAGGAAACCATAAAGGCAGAAATTATACCAAATATTTGAAACAATAAAGTAGCTGATAGAGGAAGAAAGAAAAATACATCAGTAAAAGAAAAAAAAAACAATAGCAAGCAATGGTGAAATGTCTGGAAAGGTGGATACAAAATAATGGAAATATAGAGGAGCTCATAAGGCTTGTAGAAAACCAAAAATATGTTGCAGAATAGATAATGGCAGTCTCGAGGATTAAAATGATAAGAGAGGAAATATGTTCAGTGGAAATGGACACCACGGTCATGAATGGGTTAATTGATGAGAATGAGGTTGTACATTTTCCTTGCAACTTGAGGAAGGGTTTATGATGCAAGAAGATTGTGTGTATCGACAAAAGAAAAACTTGAGTTGGAATGAATGCAAGAAGAGTTGCAGATAGAAGAAGGAAAATACTTCCGTGGGGTGCATAGAACAGAGGAGAATGAGCATGTAGCAGAAGGCATACTTGAAGAAGACGATAATAAAAATGGTGCAGCTGAAAGCACCATTGCAATGGAGTAGGCTAGCTGTGAGATAATGATGACATAACTCTGATGTTTGTTGAAGCTAAAGAAAGCAGTTTAGAGCTGTAAAAGGTAATTACTTTGTTGAAGATTAGGAGAAAGAGGATGCACATGTAGAAGATATGCTTGAAAATGAATCAAAGGAAGAAAATGCACATACAACAATGAACTTACTTGAGGATGGAATTGTGAAGAGATCTATAGCAGTTAAGCATGTAGAGGATTGCAAACATGAAGGTGAGGTTCAAGTTGAGGTAGAGAATGCAAGTAGAGGGGTTTGCATAATATTGCAGTAACAAAGAAGAAATTGGAAATACGAGGAAAAGTACTCCTGCAGCATTTGAGAGTCAAGAGGATGTTGAGGAAAGGTATGTAGTTGGACGCTTGCAAGTATGCATAAAGGGATTGAGGTAGTAGAATTTGTTTGCTAGCCTGAAAAAGAAAATACACTTTAAGGATGCATAACACAAGAAGAATAAAAGAAAAACATAAAGTGCAATGCATGCAAGAAGAATTACAGATGATAGGACATGCTTCCGTTGGAGGTTGCAGAACAGAAGAGAATGAGCATGTAGCAGAACATATAACTGAAGATGAAGATAATAATAAATAAAAAAGGTGCAACTAAGAGCACCAATGCAATGGAGAAGGCCAGCTTGGAAATAATGAATAACTCTTCCTGTTGTTGTTTGCTGAAGCTAAAGAGAAGAAGTTAGAGCTAGAAAAGAAATTACTTCATTGAAAATTAGGGAGAAAGAGAATGCGTGTGCAGGAAATATGCTTGAAAATGAATCAGAGGAAAAAATGCACATACAACAAGGAGCTTGCTTGAGGATGGAATTGTAAAAAGAAGTATTGGATTTAAGCACGTAGAGGAGTGCATGCATGAAGGCGAGATTCACATTGAGGTAGAGAACACCAATAGAGGTTTGCATAATACTGCAGTAACAGAGGAGACGTTGGAAATAGGAGAAAAAATACTCCCACAGTATTTGAGAGTGTAAAGGATGTTAAGATGGAAACATTCATGACGCCATTGAGGAGAGGATGGAAGTGGGAGAAGAGGATACTCCTGTAGCAGATAAAGATGATGTTGTGGTTGTCCAGAATATTGCAGCGGTTGCTCCCATGGAACATGAAGATAAATGTTAAAATTCTAAAGACAAGTAAGACAGAAAAGAGAATCTTTCTATGGTGGGTAACATTGTTGACAAAGAGCACTTAACTACAAAAGGGGCTGATTTCAACAAGAACAAGGAAAAGAAAGACATTTATGAAATGTCCAATCTGATTGTGAAAGTTGAGGAAGCCATAGCATTGATTGATCCACCCTTGTAAATGTGATTGAGGTAATAAATTATGCTGATTTAATGAATTATCATCAAGATTTCCAACCTTAATAGTTCATGGCAAGGAGACTGGGTGAATTGCGTAAGCAGTGTTGAGAAGGGTGTGAAATGGGGAAAAGATGTTAATTCCAAGAATACAAAGGGATGGCAGAAAAAAATCACACTCAAAATGAATTCGTACCAACAATTGTTGAGCTGAATGAGGCTATTTTGAACATAAATGCTAAAGAGAGTGATATTCTTATGATAGCAGATCAAAGTGAGTTTACAGCAGGGGAGGCCATTTCTAATGTAGTTGAACAATATAAAGATCCAGGGAAGAGAGAAAATACAAGAAGAGATTTGGCTTGATCAATGGAGGAAACTATAGGAGTTTCACACTGCAGACTCTGAACGAGGAGGTTCAGATTTTTTTTAAGCCGGGGGAAAATGATGTAAGATTCGTGGGACTCCTCAAGACCGGCTTATTTATACATAACATCCTCCATGTGCACTCTAATAATAGCATTAGTTTATTTTAAGAAAATCACAGTCCATGGGACTTGGGGGCAGTATTTTTTTCAGAATGCAACTTCATATTTTGAACTGCATGTTTAGGGACACTCTAGTGCGGCTGTACTACACACGGAAGTCCAATCAGTGATATTATATTCAGCTGTAGTTTGAAGGAAACTCAAGCAATTGTTTGATATAGCTTGAGGGGATTCCCAGCATTGTGGCTTGACTGGCAAAACAAAACAAGGGCAAAGCATTTAGTGAAAATATTGAAAATAGAGCTCTGCGTCACTCTGATCACAAAAAATCCTCAACCTAAAAGCTGCGAACCGTAAACCCAAAACTCCATTGATTTTCCTAAGAATGGTGCAAGGATATATTCTAACAGAGAATAAACTAATATACTGAAGGAAAATCATTATTCCCTTTTGAGAAATTTGAATTGATGAAATCTATACAGAACCATAAAAATCAAAGAATTAAGAACAATAAAAGGTTTCAAAATTTACTCTAGGGTTCAAAGAAATCCACCTCAGCTGCAGCTTTCTGAACATTCATGGCAGCCTCGGCTTTAGCATTAACAAATCGCCATTGTAAATGGCGGTTATGAAGCAAACGCAAATGGTGAGCATCTTCAATCTGGTTACTACCTTTCTTTGCCTTCCGTGCATCAGCATAAATGATGACTGTAGATCCTGCCATGTTGTTCCTGATGTTCTGAGAATTTGCTGTAGGAGGCAACATTGCTTGTCCCCTTACCCTTGTTGGACTCGGTAAGCATCTAGAGGGTGAAGAGGATCCAGGGATTATTTTGACAGGTGAAACTGATGTCTGAGAACATGGAAGAGGTGGAGGGAGAGCTTGGTTGGATGATTTTGATAACTTGCCTGCCCCTGGGTGCCCCGTTCCTCTCACTCTCACTAACGTGGAAGATGACAAATCAGCCTCTGGCATTGAATACCTCACTTCAGCTGATCCCCTGCTTCTGGTATTTGCATCCTGCAAAAACCTGGCTGGCACAATAAAACCCTGGGTAGTACTTTCTTGGCTCCTCCTAGTCCCATTCCGCGACTGATAAGTGCAGTCAGAAGCTAGGCTCTCTGGGCTAGATGACACGTCACCAGCTCCGGTGTTGCCATCTATATAAGCTGGCTTCGGCTCCTGAGATGGTGATAGAGTGATCTCAATAGGCTCCTCTGTTGGAATTCTGTTTCCTTCTGACCCTTTCATAATAGTACCTCTTCCTCTGCCATCTAAGTGCATCAACCTTGAGGTGTTTGAGGACATAACAGCATCACCAATGTGCCCAGAAACAGACTTATTAGTCGGATTAGGTTTAGTTGTCCTTAACCTGCCCTGTGTTGGCCTAAGAAATTTTTCATTATTGTTATTCACACTCCTACTCATAGGATGTACATTTGGTTTTCCAGTTCTAGGCTTTGGCAGCAAATTTTCAAGAGGCTTGGCATTCTCAGACTGGTGGTCACCACCTTCTCGGAACAGTGACACTACAGGACGCTTCTTCTCTATGGTCCCTTCTATTCTGGAAGTAAGATCACCTGTTGTGTTCACTGGTTTTGCAGGTTCAGTTGGCTTCAATGGCTGATCCAAGTTAAACTTCTCTGCATGCATTGAAACTGTTAAACTCCGGAGTGCCTCTCCTGCAGGACGCTTGGGGCCTTCTGAAATGGGTGCCTTAGAATCTGTTGGATATGGTGTCGGTTTCCTTGGAACAGGATGGGCACGCTTGGACTGAAAATCCGGAGACAAGCATCTCGTACCAGAAGAAGAGGAAACGGTTGAAGACATGAATCTGGATGTAACTTCTCTATTACGAGGCCTTTTGTGGGCAGTATTCTTTTTACTCTCCGTCAATCCCAAAGGCACCCTTACATGGTTTTCATCTGATTTATTGTCGTCCTGCACCTCAGTGAACTCCATATTACGTACCTCTTAGTATTACCGCCACAAAAATCTCCCCAAAAAAGAATATTCAACACTGCTTACAAACGACCCGACTTATCTGACCTTCAATATGCAGAATTCAGACCTCAAAGTAGCATTGTTGAGCCCTCAGCCTGTGGTGCCTCAACCTCCAATACATCTCATCAGATTTTAAATGTTTCAATACCAACTACTGATGTTCTCACTACCAAAATAGTTGAATATACAGAACTCCCAAAAATGTCTTTACCCTCACCCTTTGTTAATCAAAAATCATGTGCGCAAATCAAGCCAGCCATATTACCCCCTAAAGTCCAAATCTTAATTAACAATAACTGCCCCGAAGAGAAATACAATCAGAAGGACTCAAAATAAACCCTCATATTGCCCCCCAAAGTCCAGATCCTCATTAACAATGACCGCCCCAAAGAGAAATACAATCATCAGGTCTCAAAATAAACCCTCAACCAATCCTGATCTTTTCCTGAAGAAATCAACCCCATAAATACTTCTGGGATTCCAATATCAGAACTGACCAATAAAAAGAGATAAACCTCAGATCATTCACATCCCAAAATCACCCACCAGAATCCAAAGCCTCGATAACGAGAATTATGACTCCAAACAGAAATGCAATCAAAAGTGTCCAAAATAAAGTTTAAACCCTAAACCCTGATCTCCATATTCTTGTTTGTTCACTGGGATCTGCAAGGACTTTAATGTATCCGGGCTCTTACCAAGTCACCACCTGTACAATGATCAATCAATCAATCAGACAAATTCCTTCTCAAACCCTTAAGGGAAACAGACATTGTCTAGCTGTTTCAACTGGAAGACCTTAGCATAAAATATAAACTCAGATCATCATTTTCAACTTCTCAGAGTAATCTGCAGGGACTATAACATATCCAGGCTGTATCAATCAAACTCTCTCCCGATCCTTCAGAACTAATACATACACAAAATGAAAAATCATTTATCCACAAGATGAAATGCAATTCCTTTTAACCAGCCCACTATTATATGATATCAGGCACCAATTACCCACAAATTTGTAGTCATAACCTATTTTATCTAGTTTCACAGAATATTAAATCACAACAATCACCCAAAGCTTGGAGAAATATTCTAAACTCAACATCCATTCAAAAAACTTTCTTCTAAACAAGTCAACCCACTTTGATATGAGGCAAAATTACACCAGTGTTTGCAGTCATAACCTAGTAGATGAAGCCCTAAAACAAAACGACCAAAGCAAGCTTGGAGAACTTATTCTAAAACCAAATAGCCACAAAAA
This sequence comes from Taxus chinensis, assembly GCA_019776745.2. Classification (NCBI taxonomy): domain Eukaryota; kingdom Viridiplantae; phylum Streptophyta; class Pinopsida; order Cupressales; family Taxaceae; genus Taxus; species Taxus chinensis. Next base: position 760,926,104 of record CM034153.1, read on the forward strand.
CAATCTTCTATCTTCTAAACAAAAATATACTTTTATAGATCCTACAGAAAGTTTAGAATCGAAATTTGCACATGGGCACAAAATATTTTACATTTATATGTTGAATGATCAAGGATAGCTGTCAGGAAAATGGGCGGGCAATAAGGACAGCGAGCAGAACTGATATTTGTCTCAGTAATCTGACGATTTTTTTTAGAACTGAGATTCTGTTTTCAACCGCCTTCAAATCAAGTAAACATACTTTAATAGATCCTATAAACAACCTAAAGCACCTTAAATTTCACAAAATGTTTTGAAAATCTGCCGCATATGGGCCAATTTTGCTTGTAGGTGTGAAGAATTTTACCTGCATCTGCAAAATAATTAACTCGGTCGTTGATAGCTGATAAGAAAATAGGAGGGCAATGAGGGCAGAAAGCGTGGCTGAAATTTTTGTTCGTAATTGTTGGGGTTTCCTGTTTAAATAATCTTCTAAACACATGATCATACTTCGATCGATCCTACACATTATTTTGGGCTAAAGTAACTTAAATTCACCAAATCCTATCTTATCCTATTTGAAACCGAAAATATATATCACATAAGCCAAACATGCGTATGGGTAAGAAGAATTTTACCCGTCTTTGCTGAATGATGAAGTGGGTCTTTGCTAGCTGTCCAGAAAATTGGATGCCAGAAAGAACTTCTTCAGTCATTTCTGGAATTTTGTGGGGTTTTATGAACTGGTTCGGCGGACAACGAAAAAAGTTGAATAGTGTTTACGAGGGTTTTGTGTGGGGCATGGCGGCGGCCGAGGTAGGAATCTGAAGAGGGCTGATTGATAGAGGAAAATTTCAAATTTCAACGGCACTCTTTTGCTTTCAAAATTCAACGGTCGTTGGGGCGCACACGCTTTAAAAATGATTAGTCGTGATGATAATTGACCTCCTACTTTATATCACTCATGGAAATACCCTTTACATTTTTATTTTTTGTGTGTTTTAATTGAAAATAAGATGAAATTGGAACGCACCCTTACATTTAAAAAACACCATAAATGTGTGTTACATATCAGTGGTATCCAATGATCACATAAAAAGTTCAGCAATATGAAAGTTATGCAAAGGAAGGTAGTAGTAGCACTCGGGGAAGGCGGCGAATCATCCTCAAAAGGGAGGGCACCCAAATTAGAGTACTCTGTGTACACTCTAAAATGTGTAGGGGTCTTTCATGTGCACTCAACTCTTCGTGAGTCCAGGCCAAGGTAGTCGACATAAAAGATGGGATGGTATTGGATGAAGGCTACGGATAGTATAAGGATGGTGTTAACCGAGGTATAGGAATGTAAGCAAGTCTGAAGAAGATTTTTCCACCTATGTTCTCACGAAAGTAAGATCTGCACGTTGAGGGCAGCGAAACTCCTACGAACTTGATCACGATGATTGGTACGGTCAAGGATGAGAGTGACACATAGCCTTAGATCTATGTCCTAGTCGTTGAATGGAGGAATATTGGGTTGTGTTATTTGGGTAAAGTGGTCATTTGAAGAAGGTCAACCCTGATTTGAAAAAATTATATGGAGAGTATGATGAAAATGCTAGGCACATTGAGACAACTCAGATCTCCAATGGGGAGGAGCGAAATACCTCCCATCTGAGTTCAGACAAAATGTCGTCTGGATGTTTTGTTGTTCGAGTGGAGTGGGAACGTGAGGAAAGTTTCCAACTCTTCACAGGAATATATGGATATCTAGAGTCATCCACATTGGAGGAGAAATGATCACTTCTTGGTGTTTACTATGATCTAGAACACAACACAATGGGATCATGTGATGAAGGTTGTCTTAAGATGATCCCGGACTAGCGCTGGAGCATTGGAGATGTCTCATGGTAATGTTTGTTCAAAAGTGTTACTGGTTATCATGCGGATTAGCAAGTGTCATTATCTTGTTTTATTATCCTCTTGTGATTGAAATAATGTGGTTATGCATTGTGGTTGTTGTAAAGTTGTTTGTGGATGTTTATGGGCTTGTTTGGGTCTATAAGTCATTTTTTGTTGTGTGTTTAAATTGGTTTTTGGACTGTTATCCACATTTGTTTCATTTGGTTATTGTATGAGTTGTTCAAAATACAATTAAGTACAATGCAAAGAATTCAAGTGCTTGTTGAAAATATAATCTTCATATGCTAAATTTCATATGCAATGCAAAGGAGTTTTGACAACTAGTTCTTTTTCTACCACTTAAATTGATTGGAACACAAACAACAATGTTTTTGGTATTTTTTTGAAATTTGAGATGAAATAAATATGCAAAAAGAAATGACTCTACAACAACAAGCTAGAATGGTTTCATTAAGCTAAAACGTGTTTCAAGACAAAGAAATGATAACAATAATTATCCCTGAACAACCATTGTTCTCAAATCTAGAGCTTTTACATCGCTTGAATATAATTTGTTAAACTAAATGTTGATTTAAAAAATGAAATTTGTGTGAATTAAGATCTATTATCTAAACTATGCTTGATTTATCCTAAAACTAAATTTGATTTAATATACTGATGAATTTAAATGTGAATCTAACAACTGAAACTATCTTTTTTAGGCTTTTGTGTTTTCTAGATGCAATCTTTGAACTTAAAATGTTCTCGATGTAACTAGCAAATGATTATAAACCTATTCTAAAATATAGGGTTTAATCCTAGAGATGGGAGAAGCCCAGAGCATGAGAATTCAAACCTTTAACCTATAATGCATGAATTTAATTAAAATAGATATAATTTAATGTTTCTATTGCCTTTTTCATGGTTTTCTCATTAATACTAAAGGGAGAAAATTAAATCTAAGCTAATGATGCAAATAAACAAACTTGATTTAGATCCACAGTCTTTGGCTAAGTACCAAAGGGCGCGTGTGCGTGCGGGACCAATAAAGAAGAAGGGAACATGGGGAAAAGTGCGTACAACGACATGGGTTTTAGAAGGGTTTAGTAGAAACCACAGCGCATGCGCAAGGTAGAACAAAGGATCTTAGGACTTAGCCATAATCGGCTCTCCAAGAAGCACTTGAGGAAAAATGTGACCCGACTAGGCATGCTGAGTGGATAAGGTGTCAGCCTGGCGACTTGGTGGTCAAGGAAAGAATATTCCACGTGTAGAACATTCCCAAAAGACATCATTGCAGAAAGTGGAGAGCTCAGATCAGAAGAAGCATGCTCCATTGGAGGACCACATGGACACTTGGCAAGCAATCTGCTCCTAGAGGAAGGCATGGTGGGTGCTAAACCTATTTATAGAGATGCTCTAGAGCGAGGAAGACACAGATGCACCTGAATGGAGAGAGGTCGATGAAGGGAAGCTTCAGGATCATCATAGAGAGGATGAAAGGCGAAGCCCTATAGAAAAGAGTAGGAGATTCTAAGGGCTAGGGTTACCATTAGAGGGTTGTAGGAATGATATCATATCTAGAGGGATGGGTCTGTGAAAATTTATGTAATATGGGAAACATAGCTAGGGTCTCTGATACATGAGTCATGTTTGTCTTGATACATTTGGTCTGTTATGACCCTTTTGAATGTAATGTGGTTACTAGAACTATGATCAATATAAATATATGTCTTTGTTATGAATATATTGTTCATAGGTGCAAACCCTAAGTATCTCTTCTTTATGTTATAGATTTTTCTCTGTATGATGTTTCTCTTGTTATCCGAATGGGTATATTGATATAATAACTCATCCTATGCCTTCAAAATGTATGCATGATCATTTACTTTTCTGCATTTAATCTATTATCAATGGCATCATCTTCTCACGATGCTCACATAAAGGAGGGGCTTGGTGCCCGTGCATGCCTCAGGTGAGCGCTCAGCACCCACTGGGTGATAGGTTGGTGCACCTATGGGATTAGAGTGTTGTTCTAAGGGCACATAAAAATGACTACATCTTGGTTCCATTGTCAGGACCTTTTTTCAAAGCTATTGTGAGAATGATGCATGATGACAGAGCGCTTGACCTTGGAAAGTGTCAAAGCATGGTTTAAAAGCACAGAGGATGAGTTTTCTCAAAGATTTAGTACTGGACCTGAGTTTGATGCACGCAAATGGGTAGAAGAACACCTATATCATGAGTTGTATGAGACCTTATTTTGTTATTTTTTCTAGTAGAATTATATGAATGGCTCTCAGCATATGCATCTAGGTCAAGTTGGTACTATAGATCACGCGTGTGGACCCAAGATGATTACCAGAGGTTGCAGGATGCGGATCTGACTTGGACACGTGTTGTTGATCATTGGTGGAGAAGAGTGTTGACCAGTTATACCTTGGAATATGCCATTTCTACGTATTCTTGTCCAGAGGTTGCTGAGTTTGAGTTCCTAAGGGAACCTAGAGGATATTTTTTGTGAGCTATCCCATTGGCCATGAAGATCTTGATCATTACGCTAAGTTTGGAGGCATTCCCTATGGTCAGCTAAGCTTCTTTGAGTGTTGGGTGAGGAAGCTAGGGTGGAGGAAGATGGAAGACCTTACAGTGGAAAAGGAGAGGGAAGAGAGACGACTCAAGTATAGTGAAGTGTGTGAAAGGGAGTTGGCTAGACAACATGAGGTTACGGGAGTGATGGATCTATGGAGGCAGATGTTGAGGGAAGGAATTGAGGTTCATGCAGAGGACGTGGAACCTGAGAAGTCTATGCTACCCCATCTTGGCAAGCATGGGAGAGAAACCCCTTCAACTTTTGATGAGATTTCATCATGTGGAGAAAGGAGAGCCATCGTGCATCTAAACCCACCTGGTGACCAACCCCTGGCGCTTAGTTTTCCAAATCAAGAAAAAATATTGCTAACCCAGTTGGTATCAGTGGAAGTGACTGATCTACACCTAGGAGGTATAACTTCTCATTTGGGACATCTATGGCCACACAAATAATTCCTGTGTTTGGAGGGATTTTTGGGAAAAGTAAAAGTACACAAAGTTTGGGTATCCATGTCTGGGAGTGGCGCATGATACACATCTAGTAGTGGAGCAATATCACAAACCGTTGGTGCACAGTTCAGTGGAATGTTGGGAATGCTAGGCACAACCACTTTAGGCCCATTACCAGCTACATGAGGAGGATCTGGTGGAGTAGGAGCTAGAGGACCTGGTGGATCTGGAGGATCAGGAGGATTATAGGGATACCAGGTGGATCTAGTGGTGGAGGAGGAAAAATGGAGGGAATCAAGGTTCTAGGAGGACAAGGACCTCAACCACCTCTGTAAGTATTTTTTGAAATGTCCTTACATCTACCAGATTACAAGGGTGTTGAGGATGTTGTAGAGCATGTGCACAAGTGTGAGCTGCTATGGTGCGCGAAGGGGATCACTACCCCAAAGTGAAAGGAAAATCAGTTTGTAATGACATTACAGGGGCACATACACATAGATGGTACTGAAAGTATGACCCCCATCAGACGGTGGTAGATTACACCACGCTGTGGAATGCCTTCCTAGCTAAGTTCCATATCCCTGAGTTTGAGCAGAAGAGCATTAGTGCTTTGAAAGAGATCCAACAGGGAATATAGAGAGTGTACGGGAATATGACGTGCATTTTAAGACTCTCTTATCAAAACTATCTTATGATATTCATCCTTCTCATCATGCTCAGTGGTTTGTTGGAGGGTTGATAACACCATTTAGGAGAGTCTCTTTTGCACAAGACATTCACGGACCCGTGTGAGGCCTTAGAGGTTGCCCTGTGCACTGAGGCTGTTGGAAGCGTAGATACTGGTGTTAGCCCCTTCCTTGAGGCTCAAATTGTTGCAATGGAAAAGCAGCTAGAGAATCTATCTGTGAACTTGGTGCATGAGACTCACAGTGGTCTATGGTGCATGGATTGTGAGATAGAGGGGCACACAAAGGATAGTTTTCCTCAAAGGTCGGTATGTGCCATGACAGTGGACTGTGAGATTTTCCATGGGGATCATGATGCAAGTAGATGCCCACTACTGCAACACGATCCATAAGAATGTGTCTTGCTATTGCAAGATTTGTACCTCTACGACCCATGACACCAAGGATTATAGGTTGATTGACCAGATACATGATGTCATTGATCTTGGTGTGCACCAGACAAGCCTTGTAAGTAGTTCCAAGGATGATGATCACCGCTATGAAGGACATGTGTGATGGAGGAGAGCGTGGGAGGGGTTTCCAAGGAGGATTTTGTGGTTATGGTAACGCAGAGGAGGAAGAAGTGAGTTCCCGCGTGGGACGTGTTATAACTGTGGGTCTACAGAGCATTATAAGCATGAGTGTCCTGATATATTATAATTCTTGTGGTGTGGAAAGAAACATAAGTATGAGGAGTTCCCTGAGCTATTTGAGCACATGAGCCAGTAGCACCATGGAAAGAAAAAGGCATTGGGATGGTAAGCATAAAGAAGGCCAACTCACAGTGGATGCCAAGAGTGGTGCGTGAGTCAGGACTAGAACCTGTACTGGTGACGATGCGAGCAGAGGAGGTGCACGTCAGGGAGATACCAAGACAAAGAACACTGGTTACAAGGGAAGAAGTGGTACATGGAAAGTATCTGGACCCTACTCATCAGAAGGAGGTGTATCAAGAAACCATGGATGTGATTCAGAGTCTACAAGGAGAGATCCAGTGTCTGAAGGATCAGTCAAGGTAGTTAGAGAAAGGGAAGAATGTTGAGGCTCTGCAGAAGGATCTGGATGAGGTTAGGGAAGTATGCAAGATGTTAAGGCAAGATAATATCATCCCCTTGCTAGGAGAATGGTTATGGGAGAAGGTACCACACGCTGGAGGAGAGCACGAAAGGTAAGTTCTGCATGCTAACCTTCCTCCCCACAACCTTGACTATGACAAAGAGATAACTTTGAATGTTGTTATAGATGGATGGATTCTAAGCAATATTATGATCGATATAGGGCACGGAAGTCAATTTTCTCACCTTGGATGCATGACATCAAATGGGAAGGCCCCCATTACAGCCATCTTTGAATGTGTTGTATATGGCGAACAAGACAAAGGGCAATGCCCATTGGTGTCTTGAAGGATGTGGTTATCACTATTCAAGGGGCCAAGTTCACTGGAGACTTCAAATTCTTGGCACTAGCCAAGGCGGATAACTTTCCAGCATTGCTTGGGCACCCCTGGTGTTACAAAAACAATGCCGACCTATGGTTTAACAAGGGGTATATCAGTTTTGAGAACAAGGAAGAACATGTTATCATCCCTTTAATGGATGGGAAGTCAATGCCCTATACTGAGCCCTTGGGAGAGGAAGTCCTTGACAGAATCTATGTGCGCTCTATCAGGGACCCTGAAGTAATTCATCCTACAGAAGGGGTTATTCAGTTTGAAGACTGCTCAGTCTATGAGTGATACAACCAACATAACATGTGACAATTGGGCGCACAGAACTTATGAGTTAATTGGGTGATAGTTAAGAGGCTTTGTGATAAGGGTAACAAAGGTGTGCTCAGTCAAGCACCTGGGAGGGAAGAAGCTGCCAAGTTACTCTGGAGGAGCCAATCCTGATGATTTCTTGTGGGAGATGGAGGCTCAGTGGAGAAATGAGGATGAAAGGAGAGGAATGCTCAGTTATAACCTACTCGAGACTGCAGCGCGTTGGTGGGAAACACATCATGATAGCCTTCTAGAGTGGTGTGAGGTGAGAGTCACGTTCTCTATTAGGTTCTCCAGAAGCAACATGCCCACTATCATACAAGACTACCATGGAAAAGAACCACCTCATTTCACGTCCAAGCATGTGAGAAGGCCTGGATGAAGGTGTGTAGAAGATTTTCCACCTTCTTTATGGGTGCATAAGTTGTATTCCACCTTGCAAGGTTATGTGCACACATGGTATATACACTCCGAGATGCACTGCCAGATAGGAAATTGGCAGGAGCTAACAACTGACCTTCTTCAAGCTTTCAAATATCGAAGCACTAAACCATCAGTGGATAGAGTGTTTGTAGGTTGTTAAGTGCCTAATGATGGGAGATAGTTCATGGAAGAAGATAGGATATCAGAGTTATTGGGTGAACCTGGTCTGGAACCATGCCTTGATGAGGAAGAATCAGAGGAGATACAACTTGAGCATGTGTGTGCAGGGAAAAAGAAAAAGGAAAGTTGGTCTACATAATAGATGGTGAAGAGATGGAGAGTTTGGATGTTAACCATACTGAAGGTATGCACGAAGTCATGGATAGTGCTGATGAGCGAGCGTGCGCTTACCATGAGCCCTTGAAAATAAAGAAGGTTAACATTGGTTCAGAGGTAGAACCTAAGGAAGCTATCATTGGGGATTATTGGTCAGAGAAAGATATTTCTAAGATCATTGACCTTTTGCAGTGAATTTCAGGACTTGTTCCCACATGGGTACCATGAACTTAAAGGTGTTCACCACTCCTTGGGGGAAATGAGGATCAAGTTGAAGGAAGGTGCATGCACCTGATCCGGAAGAGGCCGTATCGGATGAATCCAAATTTACGCGTATGGGTCAAAGAAGAGATAGACAAGATGATCACTTCAGGAATCATTGAAGTTGTGGAGGAATCATAATGGGTAATTCCAATGGTCATAAGCATTAAGAAGGATGGAAGGATAAGGATATGTGTTGATTACAGGGACCTAAATGTAGTATGTGTCATTGACCCTTTTCCAACCCCCTTCACTGAAGAGATCCTAGAGGGAGTAGCTAGGCATGAGGTCTATTCCTTCACAGATGGGTTCTCAGGGTATCACCAAGTTAGGATTGCAAAGGAAGACCAGAAGAAGATGAATTTTTCCACTGAATGGGGAAGCTTTTCCTACACGGTCATGCCTTTTGGATTGAAGAATGTGCCTATTGTGTTCTCGCGCATTGTGGTACAAAGCATTTCAGGACTTCATTCATAAGTTTCTGCAAGTCTACCTGGATGACTAGACTGTGTATGGACTAGTAAAAGATCATTGTGACAATTTGAGGCTGATGTTTGAGAGATGTTGGTAGTTGAGGATATCCCTCAACATTAAGAAGTGTGTTTTTTCTACTCCATTTGGAACCCTGTTGGGGCATATTATATGTAAGGAAGGTTTCTTGTGGATCCCACCAAAGTTTCAGTTATTATGGGATTAGGGGAGCCTACCAGTCAGAGCGCAGTGCATAGATTCCTTGGACATATAGGATACTACAGGAAATTTATTAAGGGATATGCCAAGATCACCACGCCATTGGAAAAATTACTAAAACACAAGAGTGCCTTTTATTGGGGAAAGGCGCAACAGTTGGCGTTTGACACTTTGAAGGATAGACTTGTCACTGTGCCCATATTACAGTTTCCCTCTTGGGATAAACCTTTCCACGTGCATGTTGATGCCTCAGGGACAACCATTGGAGCAGTGTTAGCACAACCTGGTGAGGGGATTGTTGATCACCCCCTTTGTTTTGCAAGTAGGAAGTTGACACCAGCAAAACAAAACTACACCACTACTGAGCGCGAAGCACTTTCGATGATCTATGCACTGCATAAGTTCAGACAGTATCTATTGGAAACACCCTTCATATTTTACACAGATCACATGGCCTTGAAGTACTTGGTGAAAAATCCCATTTTGCAAGGGTGCATATGTCGTTGGGTCCTATTATTTCAAGAATTTGAGTTTTCAGTTGTGGTAAAACCAGGAAAGAGTAATTCAGGACCTGATCATTTATCAAGAATTGACTCAGGGGAGGATGTGCAAGAGCATTGAGGATACCATGTCTAGACATGTAACTATTTAGGTTGTGGCGTGCGCCCTCTTGACTTAGAGGATATTGTAGTATTTCTTAAAATGGGTGTGGCACCAGAAGGAATGAAGGATTTGGAGAGAAAGCAGTTGGCTATACGCATCGTGCACCCTACATGTTGATTAGTGGAGATTTATACAAGTTAGGTCGAGATGAGGTTCTGCACTGATGCATATTAGAACATGAGCATGTTGTAATTATGGAAGAAGCACATGGTGGGATTGCAGGAGGACACTATGCAGGAAATGCAACCATGTGGAAGATTCTACTTGCAGGAATTTGGTGGGAGAGTATCTACCAGGATTGTATTGAGTTTTGCAAGGCCTGTGACCATTTCCAGCACCTTGGAAAACCTAGAAGGAGGGATGAGATGCCCTTAAGACCAATAGCCAGCGTAGAACCATTTGAAAAATGGGAAATTGACTTTGTAGGACCTATTTCACCTGTCACACGAAGGACTGGCTCATGTTACATCATCACTTGCACTGACTACTTGACAAGATGGGAAGAGGAAACACCTACAAAGGATTGCACTGTAACAATGACAACATAGCTAGATTCTTATGGGAGAACATAATCAGTAGGTATGGATGTCCTTTAAGCCTGACTAGTGATAGGGGTACACATTTTCTGAATGAAACAGTCAGGATTTATGTTGGCAGAATTTATGGTGGCCCATCACAAGACCACCCCTTATCATCCCCAAGTGAATGGAACTATTGAGGCATTTAACAAAATACTAAGTCAAATGTTAACCAAAATTTGTGATGTTGGAAGACAAGATTGGGATGACAAGGTATCATCCATTCTATGGGCATACAGAACAACCTATAAGAGATTGAACAAGGCCACACCATTTCAATTGGTATTTGGCATGGAGGTTGTTTTACCAGTTGAATTTATGTTACCATCACTATGTATAGTGTGCAGGAGGATTGGCTGATGAACAAGCACTTGAAGAAAGGATTGATAAATTAATGTAGCTAGATGAAAGGTGATCACTTGCTAGATGGAGTCAAAAGACAGAGAAGGCAAGACAAAAATCATGGCATGATTGTCATATCAAAAACAAACAATTTGAGGTTGGGTAGATGGTTTTGTTATATGACTCTAAATTTTTGTGCCATCCTGGGAAGTTGAAATTCCATTGGTTGGGACCATACATCATCTTGTACATCCTTGATTCAGGCACTTTCCAGTTACAAGCACTGGATGGGACGAGACTACCAGGTCATTTCAATGGGAGTAGGCTGAAGCCCTACTATAAATAAGTCTTGTGTTTGTAAATAAGGTAGTTATTTCCATTTAGCCTAGGATTTCCCTTAATGTTTTTTTTTTCCTTGTGTTTCCCTTTCTCATTGCTTGTTCCTTTCTATTGTGTTGTTTTTGTGCACCTTGTGCACCGGTAACCACTTATTACTTTCAAGGGTTGTGTATGCGCAGAGGGCCGCACATCTGTTTTAGTGTGGGGTGGAGTAGAGTGAAGTGAAATAGAGGTTGGAAATGAAAGTAGTGTTTTAATGGCTGGGTTAAAAGATCAAAAGTGCGTAAGGTAGGAGAGCACAGTGGAAAAAGGTGGATGAGAAATTTTGGTGTCAGGATAAGGCTTTACAAGGACCATGTACAGAGGATGAGAAGCACAAGAAACAACATGAGGTAGGTGAGGGAAAAAATCAGGTCAAGGATAGAAGAAGTGCCTTCGGTGCTGCAAGACTGCGCGCACGTAAGAATCTTCGGTCATTAAGGATTTTTGCGTGCCAGAAGGTTGTAAGGATTTTTCACACAGGATTGGGCACATGGGAAAGAGTGCTTAAGATTGGCTTTAGTGGAAAAATCCACATTTAATGCTAAGTACATTGGTAGGTGGCATAACATTTATTGCGGGGGATAGACAAAAAGCTATAAGTAAAGGGTCAAGCACATCATTATTTACCTTGCTATTATGAGATTGAAGAGCTCTTATGAACTAGGGCATCTGTGAAGAAATATTTGTGTGAAGGAAGAAGAGTGAAAATATGAAGTGTGTGACTAGGGTGATCTGTGAACCAGAGTGGAAGGAGTACATGGGCATAGGGAAGAAGGTTTCAGTGGAATACATTGTCTTGTGGAAGGGTTTTCCAGGTTAGGGTTCTACAGCTAGGGCATGGGAATAGAAGGATTTTTCATGGAGTTGAGCCATAGGTTTGAGTAGAGTGAGGAAGAGGAGAAAGGAAGAGTTATTTTTAACCTGACAAGAAGATGGCACCAAAGAAGGAAACCATTTCACCTAAGAAGGGAAAGGGAAAAGGAAAACAAACTGCCACCACCAGTTTCAATGAGGAGTGGTATGCGGAGATGCAATACCCAGATGGAGTGTTACTTGGGAAAGAATGGGTATCCCATGTGAGGAAGATGGCCATGAGTGACTACAACCATCACACAAGTACCACAGAGAAGGAGATGGTGTTAGAGCTGGTTCGTCCAATAGATAAGAGGACACCAGAAGGGATGCCAATCTACAATGATGAGGTGAAGGTAAAATTGGAGAAGGTCAGGGTTGCTACAACTTTACGAGTTTCCCTATTTTGGAAATCCTGAGTGGCTATACCAATGGTTGATGTCACACATGCACGAGGACCACTTCTACTTTGTGGGCTGTAGAATGCATAACTCCCCAACTCATCTCTAAGTTTACCGGCCTGATCTGTGAAGGAGATTCATTAGATGATGACCTGGAGGATAAAGAGGCTATTAAGAAGACTGTGGAAGAGTATGACTATAAGAAGGGGTCTCGCTACTTTGACATCCCTGATATCTCTGACCCAGTGATGAGGATGGTCGTGCATGCCTAGTAACCAAGTTGAATGGTCAAGAGAGGTGGACACAGGTAAACAAGGCATGGTTGAATGTGTGTCAGAAAATTTCAGAAGGAACCATCTATAACCTATCCACCTACATTGCAGAAGAGATCATCAGTCCACGCAAGAAGGAGATAAGATTATGTTTGGAAATGTTCTTCTCACCATTGTCTTCTCAGAAATTGGAGTGCCTGATGGGCCAGAGAAGTTTGTATGGGAGTATCCAGATGAAGACCCCTCCCCCATGAAGAGGTTTGAAAAATACACATGTGACACCATGACGGCCGCCCACAAGGCGTGCCTGGAGAAATGGTACAAGTGAATGCACGATGCATTCGGGGCTGAGTGGAGGATACCTGAATAGTTTCCAACACTAGTAGATGGAGAAGCTGAGTTCACTGTCTATCAACACTTTTGCATTGGCAGGTTCACTCTGTCAGATGGGACCAAGAGCCCATGGTGTAAATTACCCTTCTCTTTCACTGCACAGTATTTCCAAGCAGGGGTCAACCACTTCAAGGAAGCTAAAATACTAAGGTTTGACCTTAGCAAGGTGGACCAGGACCACCATGACTTATGGAGAAATCTCGTATACCCCAAGAAGCATGCTTATGTGGAGAAGTATGTCTCCCATGAGTGTGCATGACAAAACCCATGATGCTGCCAATTGTTGGAAGAACCACAACAAGAGTATACTTGCACATTAGGCCCAAGTATGAAAAGGGTGCTTACTTGGAGAATGATGTCTCCATCCCAGAGGATCCCACTGGTAGGAAGAAGGCCATGCCAAGGAAAAGGGAGAGGGAAGAGGTGCCAGAGAAGAAAGCACCAAGTGTGTAGACAACACAATCTATGGGTGCCAGAGGCAGGTGCCAAGCCAAGCACATACGTGTGTAGGAAGAAGTCTCCCATCAAGGAGAAGGAAAAGACACCTGAGGAAGAGGTGCCAGAGCAAGAAGAGTCACTAAGGAAGGAATCACCTACTAGAGAGGAAGAGGAAGAAGAATCCCCAGTTAAGAAGAAGCAGAAGGTAGTGGGGAAGAAGACTCAGAAGAGACGGAGAGCTTGGAGGCCTACAGGGGTGAAAGAGATGACAGTGAGGATGAAGAAGTTCAGGATCATCCCATGTATGATGTACATGACTCGGAGGAAGAAATAAGTGAAGAAAAAGGTGAAGAAGAGGAAGGTGCTCAAGGAAAAGGGGGGAGTGAAGAAGTAAATACTAAGGATCAGAGGACCCCCAGCCTCACCAAGGAGCAGATAGAAGAGGTTGCAGAGAGAGAAGTAGTGGGCATAATAGAGAAGTTAGTGGAGCAGGAAGTGGAGCAAAGCGCTGATGAGATACTCAAGGAGATAGAAGAAGAGAGCATAGGAAAGGAGTATGGAAGCATGGGTGGAGATCCCAGCTTAGCAGTGAGCTTTCCAAAGGCAACAGTGCACATAGGAGGAAAGAGCATGGTAGTAGCACAGGGGTAGGGAATGGGTTATATCCATGATCCAAACAAGGTACTGTGTGCATGGTTCCAAAGCACCATGCCTACAGACCAACTCCTTGTAATGTCTTCATTCGAAGAAGAAGGTGTGTACCCATGAACCAGGAAAATGCTATCTTGGGCGTTTGAGTCCCATGTCGATGAGCCTGAGTTTCGAAGTTAACCAAGGGGTGTTGATGAAGGTGCCAGAGACCAAAGGAATAAACCTGCTGGTAAATGCTCAATAGTTGTCTGATGAGTAGGTCTACAATGCACTCAACAAGGTGTCGGTTGAGGTGGAGGCAAGACTTTTTGGGAGGAATGACAGGGTGAGATTCCTGGAAGGAGAATTGGAGAGGAAAAAGGAGGAGCTCATTGAAAAAGAAAGGACCTAAAGCAGGAAGAGTTGATCAGTGCACAGTTAAGGCATGAGCTGAGGGAGGAAAAGGAAAAGGTGTGCATGAGGTATACAAGAAAATTGAGATGATTACAGATGTTATTGTCTTGAAGCATCCAGACCTAGCACCACCTGAGCAGAAATATGAATCAACCTTGCAATGCTTGGAAGATTTGACTCGCATCCTTACGATGGAAAGGTGGCCACTCACCTTAGAATCAATAGAAGAGGCACTGACATGCCAGGAGAAAGAGGAAAAATCAGAAGGTTATGGAGATAGTCACTCGATACACTAAGCTCCTTGCCACTGTAAAGGCGCCACACAGATAGCTGAAGCTTGCTTATGACAATTGCGCTGACAGGGATAGAGTAGCAAGCATTCTAGTTGCTACACATGAGGTAGATCTCAAGGAGTTTTAGGAGAAGAATAAGGGAAATAGGGCAGAGTGGGATAAAATCTTGGCTGAGGTAGAGAAGAAGTCAGAAGCCATCGAGACCTTATGGGGCTCGATCAAAAACTGGCTTAAGGAATTATATCCCCAGATCACCCGCAGGATGGATGTGTTGGATGACCTTGGACAAATAGTTGGAAGACATTGTGAGTACGTTGAATGCTAAGGATGATGAACTAAGTTTTGATGAGGTAAGTGCTCTAGTAGGTGACCTCTGTCAATAGGCACAGGGTGAAGTGGATGCCTGGGAAAATATTGAGGTAGATATAAGGAAGGATTTCCCACTCATCCTTCAGCAATAAACAAATTCTTCTTCATTCCTCCATTCTTTATTTCTTCCATTTCTCATTCTTCATTCCTTCATTCTTTATTCCAACCATTCAAAGTCCTCGTCATTCTTTATTCTTTGAGGAGAGGATGTTTCTGAGGATGGAGAACAAGCTTAGTGTGGGGTGATGTTGGGCCTCAAAATATTGGCTAAGTACCAAAGGGTGTGCATGCGGGACTAGTAAAGAAGAAGGGTGCATGGGGAAAAGCATGCAGGATAGGGGTTTTAAAAGGGTTTAGTAGAAACCATGGTGCACAGCGCAAGGAAAGAACAAAGGATCTCAGGACTTAGCCATATTCAGCTCTCCAAGAAGCACTTGAGGAAAAAATGTGACCCGACTAGGTGTGCTGAGTGGATAAGGTGCCAGCCTGGTGACTTGGTGGTCAAGGAAAGAATATCCCATGCATAGAACATTCCCTGAAAGACATCATTGTAGAAAGTGGAGAGCTCATATCAGAAGAAGCATGCTCCATTGGAGGACCACATGGACACTTGGCAAGCAATCTTCTCCTAGAAGAAGGCATGGTAGTGGGTGCTAAACCTATTTATAGAGATGCTCTAGAGTGAGGAAGACACACCTGAATGGAGAGAGGTCGATGAAGGGAAGCTTCAGGATCATCATAGAGAGGATGAAAGGTGAAGCCCTGTAGAAAAGAGTAGGAGGATTCTAAGGGTTGGGGTTACCATTAGAGGGTTGTAGGAATGATATCATATCTAGAGGGATGGGTCTGTGAAAATTTATGTAATATGGGAAGCATAGCTAGGGTCTCTGATACATGAGTCATGTTTGTCTTGATACATTTGGTCTGTTATGACCCTTTTGAATGTAATGTGGTTACTGGAACTATGATCAATATAAATATATGTCTTTGTTCTGAATATATTGTTCATGGGTGCAAACCCTAGTATCTTTTCTTTATGTTATAGATATGTTCTCTGTATGATGTTTCTCTTGTTATCTGAATGGGTATATTGATATAATAACTCATCCTATGCCTTCAGAATGTATGCATGATCATTTACTTTTCTGCATTTAATTTGTTATCAATGGCATCATCTTCTCATGATGCTCACATGAAGGAGGGGCTCGGCGCCCGTGGGTGCCTCAGGTGAGCACCCAGAACCCGTTGGGTGATAGGCTGGTGCATGGGATTAGAGTGTTGTTCTAAGGGCACATAAAAATGACTACCTAATCCTATCTAGAGATAAAAAGTGAAATATAAGTCTTAGATTGAATCACCAAATATTAAACTTAAGTGCTTAGAGGGAAGAGTAGTGAACTAGGCATTAAAAATGAGGTGAAATATGCACGGTTGGGATAAAAATGATAAAATATTACACATGGAAAGTGTGAGTTGAATTGAATTTGCTAAGAGGACGGAACTGTTGGGGTTGTAATATTAATCAGGAAACTGACTTAATAAGAAACTCGCCAAAGACTAAAGGGTCAAGACATATAACTTATATGTTAAATATAAGTGTGGTGGATTCCATATCAGGTTGACACACATGTTAAGTTTAAAATATAAGAGTGACCCAAACAAGGCCACCCGCCTTCATCTAAATCAAGGTGATCTCATTAGAGATCGGTTACCATGAAACATTGTATGTAACAAGTGAGTAATAAACTTATGCAAGAAATATATGCGAGCAGAGTTAAGATACATGATACAAATGATGTACTCATGAGCGTATGTATATGATGGTTTGTAATATCTCAATGAAGGTGTAACTGCTGAAATAGTGGGAGTGCTAGGTGAAATGTTTATTCTCAATAAAGATAAGTGGTTTTTTTATGGATTTTTTACTGAAAGGTCTTCCCACTTATATTTTGTGTCTTGTGTTCATTTACTTTCATGTTTATGTATGCAATCTAATATCAAATTCATTATGTGATGTAATTTATCATAATTTTTTGTTCAAAACATAAACTATAATCTTTGACAATTTATTTCAGTGGAGAGTTAAATATGTGCTATTATTTATCCTCGTGGTTTTCGTAACATGGTATCATAGCTTGTGTTTATACTTGTGGAGGATATGTATGGTTGTTTTTTATTTGTAGGTGTAAATAATCTTGTAGATATTAAGAACTTGAAAATTTTCAAGATCTTTGACACCCTAATCAGTGTTGTGTGGTTGTTTCAATCCTATAAGGTGCACAAACCCTAATTCATGTAATTTAAGGTAATTACAGAGTGTTTGGGTGCTTTAAATTCATATGAATGATGAAAACCTAGGTTGTTATTGAATCTTCTTGGTTAGATATGTTTTTTATGCATATGCACCCCTTCCTCTATTTTTCAATACTTTCACGGATTTTTTCCTTACTTTACAGACTTTCTCCTGCTCTGTAACATTTTCCTTTGTTGTACAAATTATTTACATATTCCATGGCCTTCCTCAATCTTACGTGGCATTTCTAATTGTTTCGTGGCCTAATTTCTTGTTCTGTAGCTTATTTTAGTCTTGAACAATGCATTTGATTGTTTCACAACATTTCTGGTTGTTGGGCGACTTATTTGAATTTTGCACAAATTATTTGAGTGTTTCATGACATTTATATGCATTGCAGATTTTTTTGACTTGTGAGGATTGCTTAATTTTTGCATAGACTTTTTTCTTTATTCTACTGACGTCCTTTGTCTTGCAGTATGCGTTCTTTGCTTCATGGAATTTTTGTTTTGTGGAATATTTTCTTTGTTCCGTGGACTTCCTTTTTCTTGTGGTCCGTGTTCATTGCTCCGTGAAATTTTTACCTCTTGTTGATGAATTCCTTGCTTCATGGGTTCCTTTTTTTGGCAGAATTTTCTTGTCCTGCAGGCACCCCTGTGTTCCATAGTTTTTAGCTTGAATTTCCATGAAACTTTGTTCCTTTGTATTGTGGCTTCTGAATCTCAACTTGGATGTTGTATTTTTCCTTATTCTTTCCTCGTGGATTATGCTATTTTTTTCGTCCTCTTTGCTGAGTTTTCTCGCCATGTTTAAAGGTTTTCTAAGTTTTTCAGAATCCTTCATTTCCGCGGAATATTGTTTCCTTGTTTCATGGCCTTTTAAACTCTAAAAAATTATCTCTTGTGAACCTTTTCCTTGCAACCTCTCACGACCTTTATTTTGTGTTTTGCGGCATCCCTTATTAGTTCTCATACCTTGTTTGAGTGTGTTTACTAAGTTGTAAGTATCTTATAATTGTTTTAAATCTACATAAGCTTATTTTCTTCTAACTGTGGATATCTACAACTATTAAAACCCAGTTAACACTCATTTTTCAAAAATATGCTAAGTTTTTTAATGTGGTTGGTTCATCTAATTACTGCATGGATAAATCTCATCTTTTATATGGTATTAATTATAGTATTTGGAGAGTTAGGCTTAAAGTCATCTTTGTGACAAGAAATCTTTAGGATCTATTAAGTGGTGTTGAAAAACAACCCACTGGGAGACAAGCTACACCTGAATCTTCAGTAACTTCCCCCTAAAAACCAAAGAAGCCATGCAAATTTGATTGCAAAGTATCAAAGATGAATTCTTGTTGCATATAGGACACATGGAGTATTCAATTGATGCATAGAATCAATTACAAACTATGCATGAAGGTAGTCACCTTTTTAAGATAATAAAATTGATCATAGAACTGTTTACAACTCCAATGAAAGGAGATGAAGATATAGTCAATTATTTTGCTAAGATTAAGAACATTAAGGCTCAGATAGATGGTTGTAATTGTGATTTTTTTCAAGATAAGTTGTTATATTTTATCATTCAAATTAATATTTATGAGAAATTTATCGTACACCTAGATTTGGATCACTTGCAAGATGTGTTAGTTGATAATGAATTTTTCAAATCAATGCTACTTAAAATAGAATGGGCTTATGCTGCCATTGTGAAAGAGAATGATAATTAGAGATTATTTTATTGAATAAAGTGGGTGAACTCTTTCAAATTTTAATCTAAACCTGCACACAATCACACTTGGAAAATGTTAGTTGTTTTTGGTGGTTAGGGGACCTTCCTAACCTTTTTAAGGAGATAAAATACATTTTATTGATTAAAATGACAAAATATTAAATGAATATGAAAAATATACCTGACTTAGATTGTAGGACAATCATAGTTGTGATTCACCAAAAATTACACAGTGATCACAAGACAATCACATTTGCGATTCCCGCATGTGTTGGAATTATACTAAAATAGTGTTGCAACTAGTTGTATTTATCCTTTATTCTTCATTTTCACTTTTTCAAGACCTACAAAACCAAGATATGAAAACAATAAAACAAGAAAACTCAATTATAGCCTTAGTGCGCCAATATGTAGAGCCCAAGAGTTGCTAAGAGATATGAAATGATGTGGGTGAGGGTGATTTTATAGATCTTGAGTGCATATGGGAATGGAACACATATGAGTACAATGTGCATTGGGCATGCAAATGGGAAGGTTTTATGAGACATAATTAAATGTGAGTGGGTGAGGGTTAGTAAATGAGTGATGAGTTTTCTTTTATCCCCATTTTTTAGGGTTTTATATTTTTTATTTGATTTTTTTGGGTATTTTATGTTTTATGATGTTTTTGTTGTTTTTGAATAAGAGAACTTATGTGTAAGGTGAATTTTCTAGTATCTAATTTTTTCCCATTTTTGGGCTCCATGTTGTGGCAAGCAAGATCCAACACAAAAAATGAAGATGAGATGGGGGTCGTTTAACCCTATAACAGCGGTTTCTACAGTTGCGGGCTTAGATGGCTAACTCGATAGATAAGAACATATAAATGTGATCGATGGGCCACTTCAATTGGAGTTTCTTAAGGGATTGATAGGTTGATTTCACAAGGCAGATACTATAGAATCAGTTGATTAAGATGATTGTTGATTGAATGTCATAGATCTGACTTGAGCGAAAGGGAGTTGGGTGTAAGTAAGCCATAAGATCTACTCGGTGGGGAAAGAGAGGGGATTGATCTGGAAAAGGGAGCTTGAGTGGTGAGCGATGGGATTATAGGGAGTGGTTCGAGGTGGAAGAGAGGAAGATGAGAGCATCTTGGTGAGGAGATTAGAGAGCAGGTCACAAGCACAACCCGTAGAGGAGAATCATGGCGCAATGAGTTGGGTCGATGCGATGGGGATAGGGGTCAGCTTGGTGAGGAGAGGGTTTAGACAACAGGAGGGATTAGGCATCAGTGTAAGGATAGGGAACTCGTCGTGCCTGTGACCAGGTGTGGATGCAATGGTGAGAGAAGCATAGGAAGAGGGTGGGGTAAAATGTTGTGGATCATTGTCGTGATGTGGGAAAGAGCGAGGGGGACATGGGGAGAATGAAATGATGAGGGTGAGTTAGGCATGAATTCACACCTATGATTTAGGAGGACTTGGGTGAGAGTGGGGAAGAACCAATGAGTGAATATGTTTGAAGGAAATTTGGGTGGGTGTGAAGGCAAGTTGGGTCAGGAGCGCAAGATTGGGAACTCTGCAAGTCGTAGGAATGACTCGTCGATACAAGTTGAGTGTGGTGGGAGTGGAGCAGAAGGACTGGGGAGGGAACGAGATGAGGGAGTTGGTGAACTTGACGAGATAGGGTAGATGGTGAGCATTGTGGAGGTAAGAAAGGGGTGGGCTTTACTTAAAAGATGGGAAAGGATATAAGCTTGGTGATGGGGAGAGGGAACCAGTCACACCTGTGACTTAAGGAGATGGGCAAAGAGAGGAGCTTAGGGATGGGAAGCGAGAATGAGTCACACCTTTGACTAGTGGAGATGGGGAAGGAGAGGATCTTAGGGATGGGGAGTGTGAATGGGGTCGCACGTGAGACTAGTAGAGAGGTAAAATAGGGAAGAGGTGGTAGGAAAATAGGAGACAGAGGGTTATGTAGGGTACATCAGGGTAGTTTAAGTGAATAGGTCAGCCAGGGTGGATAAACAACAAACCATGAGTGGAGAGGGGGAATAATGGATAGTTTCATGCATGACTCAAGTGAGTTGGAAATGAGGTGCAAAGCGAGGCCAATGGTAGTGAGGTGTGAGGTGGGAGCAGTTAGGTGAGTCACTAGAGTAACTCGTCGAGGTGATTTGGGAAGGGGATGGGTATGGTAAGGGTATGAGATGAGTTAGGTATTAAGGTGAGCCACTATTGCAACTCACCGTATAGGGAGGATCTTTAGGGGAACTCAAAGAGGGTTGGATAAGGTGGCCGAGTTGCTAAAGCAGTTCGATCGAGCTAGTTGACATGAGGAGATGAGTGAATTGGGAGGGGCGACTCATGATGAACATGATAGCAAGGTAAGTGAATATGACCATTTATCCTTACACATTAGTGAGATGGGATCTAACAAGATAATTTTGTGGCATGAATTTGTGTGTGAGATTTAATGAAATGGATAAATTTATATAAAAATGAGTGTAATGTAACTGGCTTGGAAAGATAAAATTATGTAATGCAAATGACATGATAAGCGATGAGGATGTAAAAAGTGTGCAGAAGGAAGTAGATGCCCAAGGATACTCTTTTCAAAATGAAGTGGAGTGTAACTATGAAATTAACATGATTGAAACAATGGAGTACGAGGGGTAGGTAGATGTATGAATGTGGTTTGCAATAAAGTATTGGTGGACACATGATGAGTCCTAAGACATGAGACATGAGACAACATGTGATCTAAAATAGGATTTTTAACAAGGTCTAAACCATACAAGGTGACATATTAGCCATGTGACTGATCAAGATCCTATGTGTGCGTGTGAATGTTAATTACTGCTTGAAATGAAGACCTATATGGTAATGAGTGAAAAACATGGGCAAATGTGTAAGTGTGATTGAAATAGGAAATTGGTGAATAATGAAATGGAAGGAAAATTTAATTTGTGCATTGATTCGCTACCAGCCAAGTGTCCATATCCCCGATGGAGATACATTTGATTCTAATTACAACATTTCTATACTACCAGCTAGGCGCCCATAACCACGGTAGAGTGTCATGTCCCTTTTTTGAGATAAGTCTATTTGAATTACCTTTTCCCATTTTTCTTCCTCATGGGTCCAAAAAAACAAGCTAGAGGAAGCCAACAATGTCATCAGGTGCTTAATTTCATGTTTATTTCTTTAATTGGCATTATATTTGTTGGTGAGCCTAGTTCCCAACAATAAATTAACAATAAAAGTTATTGGTGAGCATTGTAGGCTCCAAAAATAAAAAAAATAAAAAAATAATAAATTAATTCTAATCATTGTCAGCCTCATTTGAGAGTTCCAAGACTTAGCACCGCCATCTTATTATAAATAGATGTTGTTGGCATTAGTTTAGGATATGCTTTGAAGATTATTCTTATTTTGGTGAAAGTTGGCTAGTGTATCCCTTTCACTCTCTCTCTCTCTCTCACGGATTAAACCCCTTGGGTTGAGGATCTCTTCCAAGGATGAAAACCTTTGGTTTGGTAAACTTGTGAAGGATGAAAATCCTTCATGACGTTTTGATTGTGCAAGCTTGTTGAACAAGTAATAAAGGATCTTTCTCTTGAACTTGTGGTCTTCTTAGTGTAATATTATATTTATTCACGGTGGAGCGGCCCACTTTTGTGTGGAAAATTGGTATGTGCTGGTACTAATATGATAAATCTGAAATTAATCACTTATTATTCACAATTTATAAAGCCAATGCATTGATTTTCATGATTTTTGGTGCTTCCTAAGTTAAGTTTTGAATTTTTAGAAATGATGTTGCAGAAAAGGGTTTCATGAAATTCATATCTCCATATCTAGGGTATTGAAAATTATAATTCTTGAATTATATGATTGTTGAGGATATATTATAATTTGAGAGACTCAAGTGAAGTTGATTAGAAGGATTTTGAAGGCACAAAGGAGGGGTTGAAACCCTAAAATAGATCACTACCATTAAATGATTTACTTTATAGTTTTAATGATCTAGAGGACATTTTTGGGCATCAAATGTTCCCACGTTTTCCCTAAACTGGTATTGTACGAAAGATAACTTTGTTATCTTTACAACGACTATTAGAACGCATGAAAAAGGACATTGTTTGTGCAAGATACCACCGGTACATGATCATATCTTAGTTGGCAACGTATAAGGCACAATTGTCACTACCATGGAACTATTCACAATTTCCAGAAAATGTGTTGTGGGGTCAACAAGTTGTGAGTGGAAAAATATTTGTTTGTGAACCTCCTGTCTTCGACGGGCATAAAAGGGTTTTCAACTAAGGGATCCAACTCTTTTTTCGGAAGGGGTCCCGACCACCGTGTTATTTAAACAAATCATTTTCTCAAGCATCTCGTTGAGCTAGGAGGACGAGCAAGTTGGGACTGAGATGTATCAACTATCGAGCCCAAGTTAAGAGAAAAATTTTATGGCCACCTCACCTTATCTCCCCGACAAGTTAACCAAACCAACCAAGATGTTGGTGGAGGAGGGTTATACCCCAAGGCAAAAAAATGGGGAAGACGTGGCTAAAGCCACGAAAGGATTAGGCAAATTGGGTTATATTGAGCCCTTATGCAATGAACAGCCAACTAATGTGGGATTATCCCATGACCTTGCAAATGACTTGATCGAGTCAAAAGGACGCTAGGTAGATGAGCCAAAATGGGCAATGCGAGAGTTTCAAACCGCTGATCTCCCCAACCATAATAGGCACCCTAACCACTATACCACAGAGCTATGTTATTATTAGCATAGAGGATATGGCATTTTGGGGACGGGGATGCTATATAAACTCCCCCCATTTAAAAATCATCCAAGCTTGGGAGTTTCAAAGGCAAGTAAGCCTCATTCCAAGAAATAAGACGATCTCAGAGAGTTCATGAGAACTCACCGAGGGAGGATATCATGGAGGAATTTTAGTGTCATTTTTTTAGGATGGAGTTGGGTTTTTTAAAGGAGCTATTTTCTGCTTTTTTTCATTTTTGGGTAGTCAGATGACAATTTTAGGCCTAGGAGTAAACTAAAGAAGTGTTCAAAATTCTAAGATGATTCTCCTAAGCTTATTATTTTCCTCTATTTTTTTTCATTTTTCATTATTGGAATAATTTTATATTTTCCTTTGACTGAGAACTAAGGGAAACTGATTGTGCAAGTACTAGATGAAAGTAAAGGACGTTGTCTGAGGATTTAGAAGGTTTGATGGTGATTTAATCTAAATGGAATCAACTCTTAATTTTAGAGTAACTAATATAACAAGTGATAATATACAGTACCATACAAATGCTAAGCATTCAACCATGTAAAATCATGAGAAAATGAGAGAGAGAGAGAGACATGAATTAGTTGTTTTTTGTGTAATATGGAGGTAATCGAGACTGTGTATCTAATAGATCTAGTTGGAAATTATGTCACGGTGGTTTGCAGAGAGTTCTAGGACTTTGAATGATGTTTGACAGAAGTTCCCATAGGAGGACAAGGGCACTCGGGTATTAGTGTCCATTCTGGGCGCTAGTGAGTGTGTGAATATTCAAGAGCTAATATTTTTTTGGGTTTGAGGGTCTTTGTTCCAATATTTTATTTATCACTCTGACTTCATTGTTAAGGTTTTGATCACACCTATAACCTACAAAAAAAACCTAGCTATTTGCACAAGCTCATAAACACATTAGATCTCAATAAAATATGCATTATGTGAAGTCAGACTAACCCTGACGATTACCTAATGAGTGAACTTAGTACCAAGTGTTGCACTACATTTCAAAATCCATGTAGTTCTATGTATTTGTGTGTGAAACAATGTCCTTAGGTTTTCCCTCCTACGAATGATGCCAAGATAAAAACATATAGCTATCTTCGATGCAAATGTGTGGTATGAAATTCATCACTTTTGTTCATAAACAATGTATGTAGCCAAAAAATGCAGTCCCTTTTGATAAGAGTGATAATATGTAAATGTGTTAGCCCTTTCGAATTGCCAACCAAAATAATAGTGAGCATTTTGTGTGTATGGGTCTCTTTTTTTAATTTTGCATTAGTGACATAAAAGGCCGACTATGAATACGGGCTAAGGATAAGAAAAGCAATAAGGCCAACCAGAAATGATAAAATGTGAAAAAGGATAAGGAGGACATGAGTGCTCAAAAGGGACACAAGCCCCTAAGCGCGAGTGTCCAGAGTTGGAGCTAGTGTCCTGAGACCACAAATGAATGATTTGAAAAAATGTGTGTATGGGTCTCAATAGAAATTTTTTCACCAATTTTGCATTAGTGACATAAAAGGCCGACTATGAATACGGGCTAAGGATAAGAAAAACAATAAGGCCAACCATGTTGTAAAAATGATAAAATGTGAAAAAGGATAAGGAGGACATGAGTGCTCAAAAGGTAGGGGACACAAGCCCCTAAGCGTGAGAGGAGTGTCCAGAGTTGGAGCTTATTTAATTAGTTTGTTTATCCTGAGACCACAAATGAATGATGAATGAAAAAATAGATCTAGACATAATGATCCCTGTGAGTTGACCAGGAGTGAATATAGAACTGAGAAGTGTAAAAGAGAGTCACAATAGAAATCAATCAAAGAAAGTAAAAAGGAAAAGAGAAACGTCTTTTTCACCAATGTGTACGGTTTATCACTTAAGATCGCCTCCACATGCATATAACAACATACTGATGGCATAGTAAAGTGGTGATACATGCATAATTTTGTGTCTACATTTGTCGACCACCCCCCCTTTATGCTATTTGAATGAAATTCAAGTAGTGTAAATGAAGTGAGAAACATACCTGTATACTTTAGGTCCGGAGAAACCATGTTGTAAAGTACATGTAGAATCATAGAAACGTATATCGTAGGGCTGGCGAACCATGAATCAAACCCCTCATTTTTACCCATGTGGCGTATGAGAAAATAATAAACCTTTTGACTTCATTAGGAGAAACTTGGAGAATTGATTTTAGTGATTTTGAGCTCATATTTGTCAAAAGGTGATAGAGGAGGTAGATTTTAAATTAAATTTCTAATTTAATTGGATTGATCAATTCCTAACTTCGATTTCAACCAAATTACTTTTTATAAAAATTATTTTTTAATAATTAAAGTATTTGGGCGTCTTGCCACTAGAGGAAGAGTGTTGGGGTGAGAGGTATATTTTTCTCTCCTTCCATGACACTTCCCAAAATGTGAGTGGGTAGTTGGGCAAAGTGTTTCCAACCATTGTAGATGAATAAGGACCAAATTATACTTATATTTAGGTGGCATTCCAATTGTAACTTGTTTATCCCTATTGAAGAACAAATCCACATAGGAGTAGTATAGAAAAGGAATTAAAACCCTGATGTCTCATTTCCCCCACTCCTATAGTAATGGGTGTTTTGATTTGAATAGTATTAGATAACTTCCAAGTTAGGTCATCTAGAAACAATGGTGATGTAATGTAACTCCCAAGTTAGGTCATCTGGAAGTGATAGTGACTATATTTTTTGTATCGAATGGAGAGGATGGCTTGAATGATAGAAGATTATTGAATAAGATGCATTGTGGAAAATTACTCACATAGGGATTTTGTTTTTCACCCCAGATTAGGTCATTTGAGGGAATGAATTTGCAAAGTAGTGAAAAGTATCTGCTCTACATCATCGTCATATATAATAAATGTAACTGTGTTTTACTGAGATCAGAGAGAAAATGTGATACTAATAGTATATTAGGAGTGTGATTGATTTTGATTTATCATAAGAAGGATTATAAGGTTATCCTAATTTTATGCCCCCCCTTTTGGTAAAAGAGTGAGGGTTGGAGAAATGATAACTGAAACCAAAACAAGGTTGTGAAGGATTTTAATAGAAACTACAAGATAGTATATGAGATATATTAATGTGGAAAAATTATGTGTAGATATGGAGTAATGAAGGTTCCAGAAGTGAAGATGAATTGCTTAGAAGTGTATAGTATGGTCCTAAATGAGACCATGATCCATATGGCATAAACGGGGAGAAAAACTGAGTAACGAGGCTCAAGATATGAGCCTAGCAGTGCATGTGTTAGTTGTAAGTATGGTGTCACGAAGTAACAATAGGATGGAGTAAAATGGAGTTACTATATATAGTAATATGGAAAAGGTGAATAATAATTTTATTTGTACCGAGAGTGATTGTAATTTGATCTCTAAGCTGCGAGGATGCCAAGCATTAAAGAGGATGTTTAGACAAGATTAGAGAGGGTGAAAATGGTTGTGGCTACGCATACAACTGGGGATCTAATATGTATAATCAAATCTAGTAAATTCTGTCAAATATGTGTATTTTCATTAATTTTTAACAAAACTTTCAATTTTGTAGAATTAGGCATTTCTTACCAAGACAGAAGCGGACATGGTGTTTATGTCCTTTAGGACACTAGTGCCCAGTTATTGGCATTAGTAACCTACTTCTGGGTGCTAGTGTCCAGCTCCTAAGTGCTAGTGTCAAGGGGCAGGATTTTTGCACTGTTTGGGTATTTTAGGTTGTTTTGATGGTATTATAGTTAATTTTGAATGATTTCAACATGTTAATATTGTGTTTTATTTTTGTCTATGCCGTTTGCAGAGTTCCATGTGGGCCGTCACTTGAGCATGTTGTTTGGTTTTGGGTTGATGGATGATGAGTGGGATATATTAGATCATGTCTGCTTACGAAACATTACTAGATTAGGGTAGATACCCCATAATATGCCTTTATTAATAGTTTTGTGTGAGAGATGGTGCATGAACACTTGTACATTTTGGTTATAGATAGAGAGATGACAGTGATATTGGAGGATGTATACAAGATACTACAGTTACCTATTATTGGAGAGAGGGTATAGGTGATGGCAGTAGTAGATGCCCGTGGCCAGATGAGGGTGGCATGACAATATTTTGTAAGGTCTCGAGTACAGGATGAGACATATATTAACGTGAATGTTATTATGAGGTTTGGGGTTTCATGGTTGCATAAATTTATTGCAGTGGTACTAGTTTCATCAATGGCTATAGAGGGTAGTGGAGTTGGGATTTTGTACAGGATGAATGATATTTGTCAAAGTATAGAGGAGAATGGTACTAAATAGGCATGGACATGATGTGTATTGGCCCATTTATATAGGGACTTGTACATGTTCACATAGGATGATTATGGTGGTGGAGTAGGATCTACCACACTATTGCATGTATGGGCATATGAGCATATAGTTATAGTGAGGCCCCTTAGTGGGCCACAATCCGATTGGGCTCAACTTTAGATATTTATGGTGAGGTGGGTGGGTGCATGCAGTAGGAGGATGTATACGACCATATATAGGTCAATGATATATCATATGGGTCCATGGGGACATTATATGGAGATAACATAGAGATTATGGAGGATGGATGGAGAATGGTGTTGAGTTGTGATGCATTTGGCATGCCATGTAGTTATAGGATTGGTTTCCAAGGGTAGCAGAGTTATTCTAGGGTGAGTGGGTGTCTAGACAGTTCATCATGGCCTAAGATGTGTCCCCATAGCCATATATATTTTTTGAGTCTACTAAGGCCACGAGGTGACCAGGGTCGAGGCTAGGCCCTACAGGAGCACAACTAGTGCCTCCAAGTCCAGGTGAGGTAGATCCAACCGTGGGGCTTATACAAGTATATGAAACATGGTGAAGTGAGGTGTACAGGAAGTGGTGGGTGAAAAACTAATGGGTGTTACCGTTTCTAGTGGTTGTTGATGTGGTGGGTGGGCTGAGTGGTTGGAGGAGCTGAGGGCTAGGCACCCAGCCTGCAAGGTATATAATGTGGCAGCGATGTGAGTGGAGCGTAAGTATCATATATTGTGTTTGGTTTACTTTCTAAGTTGGTTTAATGAATACGACAATGTGTGAGTGCTAATATGAAGTGTTTGTTATGTGATTATAGGTGACACATATTGGACATTGATCATAGTTACCTCCATATGCACATTGACGTAGAACATGCCCCTAAATGTACTCATGGGAGGAGGGATGTTAGAGTAGGTTGATGTGATTGCGGGTGAGTGTTCCCATTTATTTTGATTTGGTTGTGATAGCGGTAGTCATGTGCATAGTTTTTTTGAGAGAGCACGATGAGGCCCATGTAGCAAGTTGTGAGATCTTTGGGAAGGGGTGTCCTAGCTTAGGATGTGTTTTCACAACATGTGGAGATCTAGGCTTGATGTACAAAGCATACTATATAGAATTCCATATTAGTGGAGTCATCTTGAGAGATATAGGCCTGAGATCGATGACATAGGGTTAACAGTGAGGCTTCCAGTTCTAGAGCTCTCACAGTTGTAGAGAGCGATAATGAAAAATGGTGTATGATGTATTGATGCATGGGAGATTTCCCCCCAATGATTGTATTGTATAACTATATATATATATATATATATATATATATTGCCTTTGTTGTGGATGTTCATTGTATACTATACGATGATCGTGATTTGCACTTGGTATTGATTATTGGTTTGTTTTATTCTATATGCATTATTGGTATGGTTGCATTGATAAATAATGTTAATCATGTGAAATTCATGACAATGTGTAAAGAAGTAGTAGGTGAGGAATTGAATATGAACTACATTTGAATAACGGTGAATAGTATAGCATATAGTAAATAGATGTGTGTGTGTGTTTCTGTGTGTGTGTGTGTGTGTGTGTGTGTGACATAATGTGACAAATAAATAGAAATGGGAAGGTAGTTATGTAGGATAATGTAATAATGATGTGATGATAATTATAGAATAATGAGATGTGGAATGATGTAGATGATTGAGTGTGATGAAGACAAAGGGGGGAAGAAATAATAATTACCACCCAATGTGAGAGTGAGGTTCATTTAAGTAGCAATTCCTCAACATTCATGTATGAACCTTAAGACACGAGTGTTGTCATCAGGTAATAAGATGGAAATGGGGATTATATACCTAAGGTGAATATGTTCATGATGCACAGTAAGAGCATGTGGAACAAAAACAATATGTGGATAAATAAAAAATTGGATATCAAAGGAGATGAAGTCAACAATGGGAGGTGTGATGGTGTGAATTGTGGGGGTGGGATGCTTAGGAAGCTAATGGGGTGTAGTAACAATGTGTGTAGGTAGAGAGATTGTGGTAAGAGACGGAGATAACTAGAGGAGGTGGATAAATGATGGCCTTGGGAAGTGGATGGATAATAACCTTAGGAGGTGGTAAATTAGATAAGGTAAATTTTGTAGAGGCTCACTTGTGTGGAAAAGGGGAGAGAGACCGATCAAGAAAGCGGGTGTGGAAGGAAATGACACCCTTATCTTCTAGTTGTTGTGGTCTATCATGAAGGGCATAGAAATAATTGTCATGGTGGCCATTTATATGGTGACAATTGTAAAAAGGGATATCACGATGGCGAGTGCAAGTGGTGAGAGGGATGATGTTGGTTGGAGGGTAGATGGATAAGCCACTTATCAAGTAATGTATGCAAGACATATGTGGTTTAGCAGCATGTGATAAGTATATTGGTTCATGGGTGGAAGATGGGGAAGGTCTGGGTGGATGCTGACATGTGATGGTTGAGGGTAAGGATGTCTTATGTGGAGGAGGAGATGGTGACCTATGAAGGGGGTGCAATGGGTGGTAAAGGATAGGTTTTTATAGGTGTTGGAAGAGTAAAAGAAGTAAAAATAGGCATTATAACATGATCTGTAATTAAGTATTTTTCTAAAATCAAAAACCTTATAGAAAATAATAGTAAATGAATCACATGTATCATATAAGTAGATTTTATTTTAATGGAGGAATTAGAGCCATGAAAAAAGATATATAACATTTCTAGATCAATAGGATGAAATAGGTAAATGGTGCATGCAAGAATTAAAGCATAAAATGTAATGTAATATTGGTTGTGTTTTTTCTTGATGTAAAGAATGAAAACGTTCATACGTAACCTTTGTCCCATTATTATAAATAAAACGTCTAAGGAAAGCATCCTCCAAGTCATGATAAGTAATAATATATATATTAGGTAAGTGATTATACCATTAGAGAGAAATATCTACAAGACTATGATGAAAGGATTTGAGTAAAAATCTATCACTAGAATAGGATGCCATGGCTAATTGAAAATATTTTAGATCTGAATAGGGATTTCCGTGTGCCATCTAAACAAGAAAAGGTATGCATAATGAAACCATTTAGGGAAAATGGAATTGTGAATTTTCTTAGGAATGAGATTGTCTGGAAGGGTATTATTTTCAACAGCAGGCATAATAGGATTTACTCTCGAGGGTAAGGGTACATGGACCTGATTTTGTAAAGCACCAACAACATGTATGAGAAAGAGGATATATTTTATAGGGATGGTTTGGGTAGTGATAGGAACATTAACGGGATTGAATCATGTCCATTTTGATTGATCATGGGGGCCTGAGAAGGGGGAGGTGGATGTGGAAGGAGGGGATGTAGGTGGAGGACTGTAGAGGTGTAATATAGTGAGGATTCAACTGGTACTAGGATCAACATTGAATAGGTGGAGTTGTACTAGGATTAGCATTGAAAAAAAAATCATAGAAGTAGGGAGGATAGGAGATATAGATTCAAGCTTAATAGAAGATAAGCATCATCATTCACGTGTGCATTATCATTATCATAATCAAAGTCACTATCATCCATATTGTCTCGCAAGCAATAAGTTCATTAAGATAATTATCATCATACAAAGAATCTATAGTAGTGCTAGCTTGGATTGAGATATGGAAATCATTGGAAACAATTTCAAAAGTAGGAAGGATAGGAGGTAGAGAGTCAGATTCAACAAGCTTAATAGAAGAAACATTTTCATTCACATGGGCACTATCACTATCATAATCAAAGTCACTATCATCTATATTTTCACAAGAAATAAATTCATCATGAAAAGAATCTATATTAATGCTATCATTTATCATAGTACAAGTAGAAGAGGATGGGTCATCATGCATGGCTTGAATAGATGGGGGAGAATGTTCATCAAGGTTTTAGGTAGGGGAAACTATGCAAAAAATTGGAACTTTAGAAACCAATAGTAAGGGATGTTTGGAAGGAAAAGAGTTGTTGAAGGACTTTTGGATGATATTGCAAGGATTTTGCACAAAGGCACAAAAATTTAAATTCTTCAGCAGGCATTGGAAAAAAATGGTTGCATGCTTATAAAGTTCCTATAAAGTTCCATAGGGTGATCTAAGAGATGGGTACCATTTATTGAGCCATAAGGGAATGTGGATCCAAGGGAAAGGGGTTTGAGTAAAGAGTCAGGTTCACCAAATGATTTAATATAAGTTAAATTAAATATTTATTTTAGAGTAATTAATATAAAAAATGATATACAAGTGATAATATACAGTGCTATACAAATGCTAAGCATTCAACCATGTAAAACCACGAGAAAATTTGAAAGAGATATGACTTATCTATTTTTTTATATAATCTGGAGGTAATCAAGACTATGTATCTACTGGATCTAGCTAGAAATGATGTCACATTGGCTTGGAGAGAGTTCTGGGACTCTAAACGATGTTGTACATAAGTTTCCACAGGAAGACGGGAGCACCCTGGAATTAGTGTCCGTTCTAGGTGCTATTGAATGTGTGAATATTCAGGATTTGATCTTTTTCTTAGTCTAAGGGTCTTCGCTTCAATATTTTCTTTGTCACTTTGACTTCATTGTTGGGGTTTCAATTGCACCTGTAACCTACAAAAAAACCCCTAACTATCTATAAAACCTCACAAAAACATTAGATTTGAATAAAATATGTAATATGTGAATTCATATTGACCTATGAGACGGAGAGGAGATATGTGACAGTGGCCCAAGATGACTGAAGTAACATCACGGTAGATAGAATTCACTAACACCCTGACGGTTCACCTGATGAGTGAACTTAGTACTGAGCACATTGCACTACATTTAGACACCATGTGATTTAATTTATTTGAATTAATAAAACTAATCGTTATAGAGTACCATATGATCTAAATGCTCAAATATAGAGTTGATTGCAAGTAATA